>JAWXYG010000014.1:17219333-18513708 GCA_034222035.1 Acacia crassicarpa | reverse complement strand
CCATTTTTTCAATATTTTATTTTAAATTTCATATGCATACGTAGTATTAATTAATATTTATTATTATATTTTATATAATATTTAATAATGTAGTATATATTATTGTATATTATTTAATTTTAATATAGTAATCTTATTATTTATTAAGTGAATTATTTAATATCTTACGCACCCTTATTGATTAGTATTTTACCATTGATCTTCTACCTAATGTTCTACATTCTAATAAACATCCTTTATCCTTATTATCCCATGATTCCTTTTCCTACCTCACTTCCATGAATTGCAGGTGGGACCATTGTGAATGGTTGAAATATGTCTGATATTTGCGATCAAAGCTTTTTGTGGTTTTCTGCTATACACACAGATTTTTCCTATAACATGGGAACATAATTACTACTTGAGTCGAATTTCCTTTTGAATGAAGAGACGTTAAGAAAGTGAGATATGTGAAAAAACAAGATAAAAAAATGAATAATAGATTTCACTCTCTTTAGGCACCTTTAACACTTAAAATATGATTGAATGTTTTTTTTTTTTTTTGATCGAACTTCCTAACTTGAACCAATCACCATCAATGAGAGCGCTTTTTTTTTTAAAAAAAAAAAATATTTTTCCCACAAAAAATTTACTAATTTAAAACTATCAACATAAATGAGAGATATACTTTTTTAATTTTCGTTTTTCATTTATTTTTCTATATTTTCCCTACAAGCAATTTCCTTGTAACATCTCGCCTTTTTAAAATGGGTTTCAAATGGGATTATCAGAGTTTCGTCGAAATTATTCAGAGTGGCATCGGGAAAAAAAATTTTCTTTAAAACAAACGAGTAACTGATATACATTCCCTGCTGTTGCATCTGGGTACTTATACATACAGTGGTACAACTATCCGAATACAGTGTCTAGATAAAGTAACACGTCCTCCTCCCCGGTCGTGCTGCCTATCCTTGCTCTTGGTTCTAGCTCCTTCGGATCCTGAAGCTATGGTAAGAGCTGAGGTTCAATTTCCATTGAACCTCAGGTAACGGTTAACCTCATGCTTATGTACAGTTATGTATGACAGATATTCATGACATGACGATGACAATCAATATACATATCCACGTATGAAAAACAATAACAATATTTGTATCATAACCACGTATGCTAATTAGAACATAACCACGTATGTAACATAACTGCGTATGTAACATAACCACGTATGAAAATCTTAGTCGATGAGCACAACAAACAACCATCATATACAATCATACAATAAGCACTACGCGAACGCACCTTTGCCTGTCGAGCACGGTACGTTGTCGGCTGCAAGGTGATCACAGGTTTCCTAGAACTTTGCTCTTCCTTTCTCCAAAGCTCTCACACTCACTTTCTCTCTATGTTTCAGATGTTGTTGCTTGTGAATTGGTGAGGATTGTGAAGAGCAAAGGGTCCTATTTATAGTAGAAGCTCCATGTGCAAAAAGACTCATAATACCCCTCCCTACATCATCCCTTACATCATCTTATCCTCTTCCAAAGCCTTGAAAGTCTTCTACTAGATACATGACTCATGGTTTAGGGTTATGACTCATCTCTTAACTAGGCTAATGACTCATGCTTGTTTAGGGTGATGATTCATTCATAGAGCTTGTGATTCATCATTTAGGTTAGTGACTCATACATGTTTAGATTAATGACTCATTCATGTGTAGACTAATGACTCATTTCTAGAGGGATGACTCATTTTACATATGTATAATTAGAATTTCCTACTTCTTCCATTTTGTGTTCCACTATATAGAAATTCATTTGGGGATTCTAATGAACTTGTATGCTCAATTTCTCATTGGTTTTGAGTTCTAGAGATTTTTAGCTTCATTTTGAGACCCATTTTACCTATCTTTTCTATTGATTCCATTTCTTAAACAATCATGAAAATGACTTTGGTTATACTTGTTTTCATGCTTGATTTATGCTTGTTATGAATCTCAACTTAGTTTCCATACTTAGTTCATAGATTTCAAGATATGATTTAATTTGTATAGGTTTTCATTTGCTTATGTCTAGATTTAATTTTATGGATTAATCTAATTGTTTTAATGTCTAATTTTCTTATTGGCTAATGCTTTGACTTCTCTTTCTCACTCCTTTCACTAGACTCACAACACTCACAACATTTGCATACACACACATTCACAACTCCCTCTCTTATTGGTCAAAACCTTTTCTCATGGATTAAGAATATTTTCTTGATTTATCATTGGCCAATTCCATTTCACAAGGATTTAGCTTTATGGTGTTTAATTAAGGCTTTAGGATTTAGCTTTATAAGGTTTAATCCTAGCCCTCCACAACTAATCCTTAATTAGCATTCCTAATAAAGTGTTTTAATGAAGTTGTCAATTTATGATTGGTTCCTAACTTGATTATGACTCTTAGAGTAGTTTATGACCATTGGTAATCCAACTTATGCTAATTCTAACTTCTTATTGGTTGTTGAGATTTAATTAACTCAATAATGATTACCTAATGTTAATTGTGATTATTGACTTTTCAAAGCTTAATTAAAGTTTACTTATCATTTTAATCACAAGCTTACTTGCCTCTTGATTATTAAATAATTGGTGTTTAGGGTATTTTATGACCATAGGCAATCTATTTTATACTAATCTCAAACCCCTATTGGTCTTTGAATTTTAATTAGCCCAATATACTTATAATTAATGGCTACAATTGTTTAATTGTAAATAATTAGCTAATCATCCTATTAGTGGTAATTAATTGCCCATTAAATATTAGTAATTGCCCTTTTAATTGTTCAAGTGCTTTGGTAATTTATTATGGTATTTTATGAATTAATATGAGCTAGGTATTAATTCTAGGGTTTTAGAAAATATAGTTTCTTATTTGACTATGAATTTTAAGATTTATGTCCTCTTAATTTAATCCCTTGATTAATTATAAGAATTTACATAATCATTTTGTTTAGTGAAAATTCAAGGGTCTACTAATTCCTCTTATGCTCCCCTATTTATTTGATGTGTTTCCCTAATTTTTCCTTGTTTTCTTTGGATCCTATAAAATCCCTAATTTAATTTGGGAGTTGTTGGTATTTTGATGGTATTTTATGATTCTAAACAAAACTTAGAAAAATGAAACATTAGCTACCTTAATTCTAAGGGAAAATAACTTAATAGATAAAATAAATATATCTCAAAATTTGAGACCACATATTCACCTATTTTAAATAGGTGCCATCAACCAAAATATTGTGTTTATGAGGAATAATAATTTTGGGATATTACATTCCTCATTCAAAACTATCAACGTAAATGAGAGATATTTTTTGTATCTTTTAATTTCTATTTTTTTCCTCCTCCACAATGACTCCATACTCGATTTCCTAATCGGGATATCAATCAACATCAAGGAGATGAATTATGTAATACGCTGATTTCCCTTTTATCATAAAACCTTGTATTTTGTTGAATAATTAGCAAAATAGGAAGGTGAATATGTGTTTCAAAGAATTATAATTCATTGATTTTTTTCCCACTCAATTTCACTTCAAAATTAAAAGGTAATTACTCTATATATGACTATGTTTAGTTTTTTTTTTTTTGGTCAAAGGATATTTATATTAATACTGCCAACCGGTACAATACATTAAGATAAATACAAACAAAGCTAAAACAAATACAAAAAATAAACTGAATACAATCCTAGCCAACACTAGTGCAAAAAAGGGCTTTAAGACCGCCTCATTTAGTCCAGAGTAGTGACGCCTCGGTCTTAAAGGAATGACCGGTGGCACTTCCGTAAATATAAAGAACATTTTGTACCGGATCATTTTTTCATAGGTCTTAAATTTATTATTCAGACCGGACAAAAAAACAACCGGTCTTTTAAATGTTATTAAGAAAATTGAAATATGAATTTCTTTATCGACAAATGGCATACAGCCGGACTAATATTTTCTGTGGTCCATAAATAATAAGGAAAAATGTAAATATTAAGGTATTAAGGTTTTAAGACCGAATATTTTTATTAGCCGATCTTAAAAGTTATTCTTTTAAGACTGGACATAAAATGAGGCTGGTAAAAAATATAGAAAGCGATTAAATAAAAATTAATTAATTTTAAGACCTGATTTATATGTGGACCAGTCTTAAAGGTTAACGTTTAATACCGGGTACTAATTTATCCGGTCTTAAAGTTAAATAGTTTAAGATCGGACTTAAATTTTGGCTGGTACAGCAATATTGAAGAAAATCAAACAAATAATTAATTAGTTTTGTTTAATTCAGTAAAAATTTGTCTAGACTTTTAGGACCGTATGTTTATAAAACATGCGGTCTTAAAAGTCCCAAGACTTTTAAGACCATATGTTTATAAATTATCCGCTCCTAAGAGTCCTCACTACTTAAACTTTAGGACCATGTAGTTTTACATATCCGGTCTTAATAGTCTTCCTTTTAATATCTGGCAAATCATTAATTTCAAGACAATCGAGGTTTTGGCATTCTCCTCAAGCTAGGACCTTCATTGTCGTCGTTTTTACCTCTCCTGATTTTAAGCAGCATTATGGGTCTGCCTTTTCTTTGTCTTTTTTCTTTGTCAGAAAAAGAATGAAGATAATGAAAAGAACACTGAAAATTTTCAAATCAAGGCGAGGTAAAACCGACGACAATGACGGTCCAACCTTGAGAAGAATTGTCACTCTGTTTGTTTTTATTCGAATAAGGTAGACGATGTGTGTGTGTGTGTGTGTGCTTTTTTTTTTTTGATGCTCTTAACTGTATTCTGGGAATTTTTAATGTTGATCACACAAGGACATTGTTTTGGTTGTTTCCCTTTTGTCGATATTGTTTCTTTGCCTTCAAGAGATGCATCAATATTACTTGTGAATTTCCTTTTTTATTTCTTTAGAAAAATTATATTATCGTTCGTGGGCGTCGAGTATCGCAGTCAGCTTGTTGTTGAAATTGAAATAGAAATAGACATGTATAGAAATTGAAATAAGAATCTTATTTAATAATTTTTTTTATTTACATAAAAAAAACATAAAATCTAATCCTCCCCATTATTGTCGGAGGGGAGGGAGTCGTCGAAGAGGTTGGACACGTCATCATCAAAAAGACGGTACTCAACGTCTTGTGCATCGAGTACTGCCGTCACCTTGTTGTTGACAGCGTGATAGACCTAAAAAAGTTGGCCCATGCGTTGGTCTATATGATCAATGCGAGCCAGGAGGTGCTGCATCATCTGGTAGATTGACGGGTTCAGTGGTAGCAGAGGAGGGTACGGATTATCAAGATCGGTAGGACGAGGAGGACCTGGTGGTGGTGGAGCAGCCATTAGGGTGGTGGAGGTTGTAGAAGTGATGGAGAAGAATGTGAAGAAAGTAAAGTAACAACAGGTTTAAATAGAGAACCCATCCTGAACAATGCGAAATGCCGGAAACTTTAACAAGGAGCCGCATAGTTCCTCAGAATACGAGGAGTCACCTAGTTGGGAAGTTTATCTGAAAGCCAATCAAAGAGACTCTGAATCTATTCATTGAACAGATACAACTTTTAATAACAGATATTTTAATAGACCCGATCTTAAAAGTAATATTTTTAATTGATTAAAAATAAAAGAATTTTAGGACCGGATGCAAGATAAAAGGTCAGTCTTAAAAGTAATTGAATTGATTAAAAAATAATAATAGCAGTTTAGTACCGGATATAATAAAAGGTAGATCTTAAAAGTATTTTAGGACCGGATATGCATAAAAGGTAGATCTGAAAAGTAATTTGAATTCAATAAAGACATTTAGGACCGGAGAGTTATAAAATGCGCTCTTAACTCCTCACACAACCTTTCTGTCCTTATTAACTCCTCACTATCTCCTAACTCCTTACTAGTAATTAAAGAAGCTTATTAATTCTCCAGTTTTCCTTTATTTTTATTTATTCAGTTGCTGCTGCGCTCGCTAAAGCCAATCCTTTTTTTTTTCCGGCTTTGTTTAATAAATAGACCATTAAGACTGGATACGTTATAAGTATAACTAACTGTCTAAAAAGTATTTGACTTTGAGGACCAGATGGTGTTTAAATCTCCGGTCTAAACATCAATAAAAATTTAGGACCGGAGTCTTCTAAACCTCCGGTCTTAAAAATTAAATTAATAAAATCTTTAGGACCAGATGCATTATAGTTAATCGGTCTTAATAAAATCCAAAATCCTAAAAGATGTCTCTGTCACGCGTAAAATTAAATTTCCCTCTCTGAACTTCTCTTGTCGTGCCAAAAGTGATTACTCTGGTTTTGTCTCCAGTGTTTATGTGTTGCTTCGTCGCTGCTTCGCGTCGCTCTCTCGACAATCACTTTCTGGTTCCTTAGTTAAATGTCTATAGACCAAGCTGTAAGAGGTGTTTTGGTTATATAACTTTATGATTTTCCTGCTTATCGTTCTGGGTTTTTCATGGGTTTAATGAACTTGATGAAATGTCTTTGTGGATTCCTCTGTTGTTAATGAATATTGTATTTTGAAGATTATATTTGGACTTTAGACTAACCCAACTGACCAACAAGTGTTTTTAGGTTACTCTTGCTGTCTGCAACATGAACGTTCGTGGCCAGAGAAGAAAGACTCAGCAAACGCATTTGAATTAATAGGCTACAGGTGAGTCCATTAGACCTTCATGCGATGCATTTAATTTCTTCGTCATGCATTTATTTTGCTTCTTGGATTCATTGTGTTACATTTATAACCAAAAGTGATTCTTCGTTATGCATTTAATGGGCAAGTTTCTCCGTAAAACAAAAAATATATATATAGAAGACCTAACCGACATTGAGCATAAATATGCATTTTGAGTTGGCTTATTTTATATTCAAGTTTCAAATTTTTTGGATTATGTTTGTTAAACAAAATAGGGCGAGGGAATTTATAGAATTTGCTAAATCAAAATGCCCATGATGACAGTGGGAAGTTTTATTGCCCTTGTATAAAATGTTTGAATGAGAGACGACTAAGTCCTAAAGTTATACACAGACATTTAATTTGTGAATGATTTTGTAAGACCTATACAGTATGGGTATGGCATGCTGAAAAAACCCTAAGTGGGTCTCAACATGGGGAAGTGGCCTTTGATGATAATGACACGGATATTGATAATGTGTGCAGTGATGCAAAGACCCCGCTATACCCTGGGATTAAAAAATACCAATTGTTGAACGCTGTATTGAAATTGGTAAGCTTGAAGGCATAGCGACAACAGTTTTTCCTAAATGCTTGAGGCTTTTAAGGACATGCATGCTTCCGGATGATAATGTGTTGCCGCATCGATATATATATATATATATATATATATACACATACTATGATATTCCTTCTATATATGTTTTTAAACAATGTCATCATTGACTATGAAGTTTGTTCTTGTTTTATTTTTGTGGTAGGATCCGATCCAAAGGGGCATGTTATAAAAGAGGATGTGTTTATGTTGTTGGGTGGGAATTAGATGAAGGCATGCATGGTGAATAAATTATATTGGGCATGTATATTGATTTACGTGCTATATTTGTAACTCAGCTTATTGTATTTGTAAGTAAGATATCTTATTATATAAATTAATTTAGGTGTTGTAGTCATAATATAATCATTAATTAAGAGGTCACATAACTTATGGTGAAATAAGCAATCTTATAAGCAAGAAATAGGTACCCCATCTTGGGGTAACAAGTAAGAAAGTGTTGGTTGTAAAACTCACTCCAAAGGGCACACAATCTTATAAGCAATAGCTGCAATTAAGATAGCTAAATAGGTACCCCATCTTGGGGTAAAGAGCACAGAAAGCCCAACCTTGGAAGAACAAAGACCCTTAATATCTTGAAGAACACTTCTCCTCTTCAGATCAAGCAAATCCAGTGACCTCGACCACATACCAAACAAAACCTCTTTAGATCTTCCCCCTAAGAACGCAGATCCGAGCTACCAAGTGATAATCGGATCTCATAACGTTCAAACAGCCAACCAACCAAGAGGATTCAAACACAGATCTTATAGATCTATTTATGAACACCACCATAAAACCCATTACCACAAAAAAAGAAACAAAAAACAGATAAAACTCACCTCTGCATATCAAATTTGGGGAAGGAGAGGAGAGGACTCGCCACAAGGACAAGAGAAGGCCACATCTGACAGAACTCTGAGGGAGAGGACCATAGATCCAAGATCTAGACTTTAAAACACCAGGACCGCATATCAAAGATTCAGACACCAAACTACCACTCTGACTCATCTGTGGCACAAAAATGGAGCTCATCGGCGGCTTGTATGTAAGACATAAACCGCTGACGAGGGGGCACAAGATGAGGAAGATGAAGTGCAGAGAGGAGAGAGGTTGGAGAAAAGAGAGGAGAGAGAAGGAGTGGACCGGTGTCTCATTATATATGTGACTATGTTTAGTGGCTATTAATGTGATAAATATCACATAAAATAATGGCTATTTTCAATTCAATTGAGACAACAAAGGGAATGAAAGGCACTTAGCCAAATTGGTACATATTGTCAACAAGTTCTTGGCACATGAACTTGTCCTATTATACAAATTAAAGGCTAACACTTTTAAATCCCTGATGAGGCTATATTTTTGGCTAAGGGCAAGGGTTAGGAGACAATGAAAATTAGTAGTTGTCAAAGGGAATAAAGCACTTAGGATATAGTGCATTTTGTGCCAAGTCAACACATGTTAAGCATGGGATTAATATCTAATTCCTTGATAACCAAACTGTGCTTGTGTCTTCAAGTTGAGAGAGGCAATAATGACTCAAAGAGGGGCTGATATTTTTGAAAGCTAAGAGGCCACGGAAGACAATTAAGCTTGATGATTAATGCACAAATACACCTTGATAGGCTAACCAACCAACTACAAAATGATGTGGCATTAAGGAAAATTTAAGCCCTTATTTGTGCCATCAAATGACATCATAAACTTACCCCACAAGTCTTGAATTTCATCCAGCTAGGAGGGGTAAAGAGCAGGCCAAGGTTGATGATAAGATCACATGGCTATTTTGTCAAAAATCTTCTAGAATTTGCGTGAACAAATAAGGGGCTAAAACCATAGGATGATGACACATGACAGAGCAATCCAAGGGCCCTAAGAGAGTGCAAAATTTCATCCTAGATTGAGTGGAGGAGAGGAAGAATGAGAAAAGTTGAAGACTAAGCAAGAAAATGGGATATTTTGCAATGGTAAGTGGTAATTTCACTTGTGAGGCCCACAAGAGGCTTATCTTCCATTATATAAGCACATGGCCTCTCCTTGCATATCACCAAAAGTGAAACACATATCTGAATATAGAGAAAGAGAGGGAGACGAATTGGAGAAGAGAGAAGGAAGGAGCAAAGAGCCAAAGTACATACAAGGTAGGTGTTCTTATATGTGTTGGTACTTTTGCTTATGCTTTTTCCTTCGACTCTAACCTTAGTAAAAGCATCTTCTCATGGTGTTGTTGGAGAGGAGGCCGAAACCTTTGAAGCCAAGAAGGAAGGAGAAGTTGCAAGAAATACAAATCAAGTCAAGGTAAGAGATGATCTTGACCTTATTTGATATGCTCTAGCACTTATTGGAAATTTATGGTAATTTCTCCTTAACTTGGGAGATTCTGCCCAAATGGTTTAAAAACATGTTTAAAGGACAATAATATGTTAGGAGGTGATTTGGCACATAAAATCATAGATTTTACAAAAGCCATAAAACTGCCAGATTTGAGTTCACTGGAGGTAGTAAGCTTCTACGTGAGTTTTGATCAAGTAAATGACATCTAAAATTTATGAAATTTTACCAGAATAAAGTAGACATATAGAGATTTATTTTGATATAAAATACAGAATTTTTAGAGCTCTATACGAAGAGAAAATGATTTTTGAAGTTGGACGACATTTCTGGAAGTTAATCTGAGCAGTAGTGTTTATGTGTGGATTTTGGTTGATCAAATAATGCCTAAAATTCCTAAAACGTTCCAGAATACAAGTAGACAGAAATAGCTTTCTTTTTTATATATCACAAGTATTTTTTAGATTTTTATATTAAAAGATATGAATTTTTCAAATTAACTGATTTATGTTTTTGAACATGTAATCTGAAAGTGTTGGAAAACAATAAAATTGGGAATGACTTGAATTGTTCAAGCTGCTGAAAATATTTTTCCATGTAAATAGACATGTCGAGGGTAATGTAGAAGTTTGAATCACATCATATTGATTTTTGTGCATTTAGTTATGATTTTTCAAAGTTACTAAACAATCTGGGGAGAAGTGCTGAAATTCAAATTTTTAGGCAAAGTTGAGTTAAAAATTGAATAACTTATCCACTAAGGGTAAAAAGAGGTGAAAGTAACCCTTTAGGATATTATTCTAAGTCATATGATATTTATTATAATATCATATAAAATACAGAAAAGGAAATAATCCGATGATAGTATGATAGGATATTCGAGAAGTTCGAGACCGACTTTAGAAGACAAGCATGCTACTAACTACATAGAGAAAGGTAAGTTCGAGTACAATAACTTTAATCTCTTGTGTCTTGTATGGTTTTATATACTTGTTTGATTCATGATTGTTGGAGTATGGAAGAGACTGAGTCTAGGGTCATGCAACGTGACTAGGACGTACGTCATGTGTTTGTTTACATTTAGTTAAACTATGGATTATTGTGTGATAATGCTACATGTTTTTTTTTTCCTAGCGATGAGGATATGTGTCTGGGACACATGACACTAGTAAGTGCATTCGCCGTTAACACTATAGTTGTAATATCCTAAATTTTGGGCCGAAGAATTTGTAGATAAGCCTATAGTAAGTAGATGACTAAGCCCATTTTGGGAATAATCCTAAGAATGTCGAGAGATAGAAATTCTCTTGGGGGCTATAAATTATGGCTATACTTGGCAATAGACCTAGTTTGTGTAAGCATTAAGAGTTAAAGTGGGTGCAGAAGGGCACAATAACATATATACATTGTCATTAGGTTGGTAAAAGAAGGCCACCTAGCTATGTTATAAGGCACGGGAAGATTGATCGAGTAAAATGTGTCGGTATTGGTATGTACATGGCATTTTCAAAATGCATATGTGTACCCTACATTTTTGGGAAAATGACACCGGTATGTGGCGCCATGTGGAGGCCCACACATATAGGGTCTAACCTAGTGTCAGTTGGCGGGTCTTAGATGTGTTGCAATCCTAAGTAGGCTTCAATAAAGTGACTTTAATAAACTAAGGTCATGATGACATAGCTTTTGAGTTGTCACCATAAGATTATAACACGTGTTCCTAATCATGGCAAAGCATAAAGTTGCTTTTGTGTTGGTCCAATAAGAGTATGACACGTATCTCATTATTATGATAAGGTACAAAACTATTTTTATGTTGTCCTAGTGAAATGATGACATGTGTCCCATCATGATTAAAAAGAAAAAACTACTTTTTCGTTGGCGCAATGAGAACATGACACGTGTCATCTCATTATGACACACTATTGTGTTGGTCCAATAGAAACATGACACGTGTCCACCATCATGACAAGTAAAAAGCTACTTTTATTGGTCAAATGGAAATGTGACACATGTCCCCTTATTATGACAGCTTTTGAGTCATCGCCACAAAATCATGACACGTGTTCTGTCATCATGACAAGACATAAAACTACTTTTATGTTAGACCAATGGAAAGCAGACACGTGGTGTGACAAATGGCACATTCCAAACCATAAATGTGGCACATTTTTGACTAGACACGTTGCGCATTTTGGACTACACTCATGTTCTATATATATCTCCTTCCCCTTCATTTGTCTTTAGGCCATTATTGGCCAAAACATGAAAAAGAGAGGAGAGAGAGGAAAAAAGGAAATAGAGAGAGGGCGAGAAGAAAATAGAAGAGCTAAAGGAAAGAGAAAAAAGTCTAGGGCTAATTTCGCCTCTAATTTGACATTTTTAGCTCTTGGGACCTTCTCTAACGTTATTCCTCTCGATGAGAGCAACATTTCTGCAGTTTCATATTCTTGATATGAGGTGTTTGGTAATGTCTACATGGTGGAGGTGCTGTTGGATCTCTAAACCAATGGCGGAGTCAAGATAAGGTAAGCATATGCTTCGTTTTGAACTTATTGGTTTGAGGTTTTCTTAAGTTGTTTATATTCCTTGATTTTTCGTTTTGTACTGGTTGGGCATGAAGGGTTGTGATTTTGTTAGTTTTGATGCTTCCAATGAGTTTAAAATAAAAAGTTGTGTAGGATAAATGTTGGGTGATGATTTTGGAAGCATAATGATTAAGTTGTGAAAATCCCAAAACTATCCAATGAAGAATTTTGGTGACACAGTCAATTTATAACGTGTTTTTGGATGAGTGAATGTTGTCAAAAAGCTACAAAATTTTACAGGCTTAAAATAGACATTTTTTAGAACACCTCAATTGGATTTTTCTACAATTAATTATGAATTTTTGAAGTTCAGTGTCAATTCTATATTTTTTGTGATAAAGGGCAAAAATGAAGAAAGAATAACCAAGGACAAGTTACTCACTAATAAAAGGAATTAGCGAGCTTTACATGATTTTAAGAGCCTTTATTATAAGTCATTAAGTTGAATAATATGTTGAGAAAAGTTTGTATAAGTGAATGGGAATATTTATATTTGTGTTACCTTAGGTCTATCAGTACTATTCGAGTGTCGGGGAACTTGATAGTTCTTGATCGGCTTTTCAGGTAGTAATTAACCTTAATCTCATATGCTTTGTATATCTTTGTAATTATGTTTTACCATGTATATGTATGCACTCGGTTGTTGTTATTATCCAAGCGCTTTGGAATCATGTGCTATGCCCTGCAGTCTATGTATAACACCCTAAAAATCATATTTGGCATAACCACTATATTTTGATAAATGATACCTATTAAAATAGGTGAATATGTGGTCTCCAAGATATTATAGTTTATCTAATTTAAACTAGGAAATTTTCTCATAGAATTAAATAAACCAAAAAGACTCAAATATTCTAATTTCATTTAGGGATCATAAAATACCCTATAATTATCATATTAAATCATAGTTCCTACTAAATTCTAAAGGGCCATAAAATGTTATTGAAATACCCAAACAAATTAAAGGAAATTATCAATAATTGATTGGACAAATAATTGTACAATAATTAAAGTAATTGTATTAATTTTTGCAATTAATTAAAAGACATAATAAAAGTAAATAGTTAGGAATGTTTTAACTTAAATAAAAATCAAGGACCCACAAGAAGCCAATATTGGTATAAAGTGAAGTATTAATAATCATAAAATGCCATAAAAATATCTAAAACAATTAGAGAAGATTACCAACAATTAATAAACAATTAAACTTACAAGAATTAAAATATTCACATTTAGTTTTCATATCATCAAAAATAAATCATAAAGGAGTGTGAAAAGGCTTAAGGTAATTAGGGAATGCTAAAAATAATTATTGGGCAACTAAATTAATATTTACTTCATAATTAATCTAATAGCAAATAAAATGATCTATTTAAGAGTATTTTACCTTAATTAAAAATCAAAGGGCCAATGATATAACATTATCTAATAAATTAAACACAAAATGGATTAAAATAAAAGATGAAGGGAGGGGGGCGGTTTTTAGAGCTTGGGGAGCAAGGAAAATAATTCCGACACATGCTAAAACACATGCAACAACTTATGGGTGGAGTTGGAACCTTCCAACTTGGTGATCAAGCTTCAAGACTTCATGGGCAAGTCTTCAAACTTCTTCAGCAAGGAATAATTTTCTAGAAGGGTCAACAACTTGGTGAACAAGTTGTGAAACTTGGTGAACAAGTTGGAAGACTTAGGAGGCAAGGCGGAAAAGCTTGGTGGGGAAGTTAGGATTTTCCTATAAATAGGAGCTCCTCCCTTCACAATTCTCCACACCAACTCAACCAAATAGGTGAGTTCTTAGAGAGCAAGAGTAGAGAGAAAAAGAGTAGGAAGCATGAAGGAGGAGGAAGTTCTTCAAGGGTAAGCTTCTTTGTTCTTGAGTTTTGAGTTTTAAATTCAAAAATAGATATGTTTTAATCTTAAAAATGAAGGGAGGGTTAGAGCAAAATTTCTAGAAAAAAAACACCGAAGTAATGAAGTTCTGGCGAAATTTGTCGGGTAGACAATTTCTGGAGTCAGTAGTAGAAATACCATAATTTTATGTTGAAGACGATGTTAATTAATTCTGAAATTTTTCATGGTTAAATTAGACATATAGAGATTTCCAAATATACCTAGAGTGTGTCATTTTGAATTTTGTACAAAGAGATAAAAATTCTTGAAGAAAGTCTATGTTTTCTGGGTAAATTTCTGGGCACCGTATGAACACGTGAAAACTGGGAGCTGTTATTGAATTCTGGATAAAATCTGATATTTTTTCTCAAGAATAGACATCCTAAGGAGTCCGGGAAATTTTACGGATCTTCATTTCAATTTTTCTAGAATTAGTTATGATTTTTCAAATTTAGGCGAAAAATCTGCCGAAAGATGCTGAACCAGTGTTTTTTCCGAAAATTAAGGAAAATAAATTGAAAAATAATTCCACCAGGGGTAAAATGATCATTGGTGACTAAGATATCTACTAGAATATTATTGGTGAATTAATAAATGCGATATTACCATTATAGGATACATGTGATCACAGTTCGACCGACAAAATGTATCGGTATCACCAACGAGGGTACGGACGCGTACTGTAACACTAACTCTGATGCTTATTGTACTTTTATATGTGATAGATGTATTCATAGATTAAGACTCCGTCTTAAAGTTTTTCATATACATTCAGCTTTATACGGGTTACAGTCTTGGTAATGCCGTTGAGTTTTCCTAGCGCTGAGGACATGATAGGCCATCGTGGCACTGGTGAATAGTGCAGACTGGGGGTAAAGGACATTTATTGCAATGGCTGTGTACCATTATCCAGACGAATCTGTTATGATTTTTTATATTGATTATTGTTGTAAGGTCACGAATATCTGTCATACATATATTGTTTACATAAGCATGAGGTTAACCGTTACCTGAGGTTCAATGGGTATTGAACCTCAGCTCTTATCATAGCTTCAGGGTCTGGGGAATCGTGGACCGAAGACAGGAGTAAGCAGAGTAAACAGCACGCGTAAAGACCCGACTGAGGATCATACTTTTAGACTTGTACCATTATGACAAATGTACTGTACACTATGAACAGATGAATACACCACAGTTAATGATATATCAATTACTCACTCTTTTACTTGCTCCGGTGCTCCACTCTGATTAAAAAAAATTATTCTGCTTTTGAAAATTGGGGTGTTACATTTTGGTATCAGAGAAGACATTTTGGCACGAAGTTAACTAAGTTACTCCAAACAGTTTGGTATCAAGAAAGGGTTTTGTGGTTGTCAATCAGTCCCCGTGAATTCGACGAGACTTCCACAAATACACCGGCCTGGCCAGATTGTTTGAGTAACAGAGTTAGATTCAGAGCTTTCAACTAAGAGCATTTTACCTAGCAAGAACCTGGCTCAGTTATAGTAAAACATTAGTGCCGAAGGCAGGGCTAGTCTATGTAGGTCAGTCAATCAGTCACCGTGAACTCGGTGAGACCCCCATGATAGACACCTACCTGGCCAATCGGTTTGATTAACTAAGTTGGGCTCTAAGCCATTAGCTTAGAGCATATTTTGAAAACTAGTACTGATATAACCCTACTGTGACGTTGTAGTAATGAACAGAGATAGATCTCCAGACATAAACTACTAGAGACATGTAAGACGTATCACACGAAAATCAATGAACCCTAGACCATGGTACCACCCTAACACGGTATATTATCCTGAACCGGTGTACCACTTCAAGTCAGTGCATCGCCCTAACTAAAAATCCGTACACTCATTCGTAACTGCGAATCTTCGAACATATACCCGTTATAGTCGGTATACAAACTCTAAACCTATACACAACCCTGATTCTGTGTACTACCTCGAATCAATGGCTAGTATACTTTTTGAACCAGAGAAACCTATAGTATCGGATCATACATCTGATATCGATAGCAGTGAATATTTCCAGTTGTCAAAATGACTCTGAAAGTGAGTCCTCTTATGAATCCAAACTTTCTTATGACTTTGAGAGTGAGTCCTCTTACGAAACCATTTCTGGATAGAAAATACGAATGAACTCTTAAACAGAGAATGTACAGCCAATTTCCACTCCTTTCTATATCATCTCCAAAGGCTGTTCTTAGATAACGTGTAGTAAAAAAAATGAAATATGAACCTAGTACCAGTCAAAGGAAGCTACGAAAATAGTGATAACTTAACATAGTTTACTATTATGAAGTATTATGACATAGCAACTACGATATACATATGTTTGCAATAGGTGCTGATTATTGCTTCATTCCGATGCTTATAAGGGATTGGAGTTCCCCAAAGGTAAAGATAGAGATAGATGTAGAGGTAGAAATAGACAACCACAAATAAAATCAATTCCAATACCTAGAGCAATGTTTTTCATTGGGGTCTTGATTATCGTTATGAACCCGGGCATAATCATATTCAAGGCATCATTGAGGGCCATATAGGTGGTCCATTTTTGCTCTACCCCTCTAGGTCAGTTTGTCTTCATAGATAGTACGAGATATCTTAATGATGAGAGATAGATTAACTAATATTGAAAGACTCTTTATGAAGTATGTACTCAAGGAAGAAAAAAGTATTAGTAGACTAATGCCTAAGTATATGTTAGGAGACAAGTCTAGAAAACAGTTAGTTTCTGTTAACCCATCGACATCCATACTGATGTTTAAATTTTTTTTTAAAAAAAAAACTTGAAAGCACATAAGAGGGAAAGTGAGGTTTATGTGGTATATGATATTGAGTTTTGGTTTTCCTTATATGCATGATTATTGATTTTGTTTTTTAAATGTTTTAGATACACCTTGCTAAAACTCAAAAATCCCTTTCTTCATGTGTTGTGAAGATATATGTTTTATTTTGACATCATTATGTATCGTTCAAATTTATGATAAATCCAACAATGCCTTGTATAGTTGTCATGATTGTAAGTAGTACATCTCATTTCTCAATTTTCACTCAAAGCATGAAAAAGTCTCTAGATTGTGGTATGTTTGACTGGTACTTCTTGATTGAAACCATCATTATTAGAGAAAGGTTAAAAGAATCTGGATAGAATTAGATCATTATCTGACATTTTCTAATTTGACATTGAAAATCTTTTGCGATAATGTCTTCATTGTATGTTCTTTTAAGTTTGTTTGAAATGATGAAGAAAGAAAAGTTTTATAGTTCACGCCATGCTTTTTATATTTATAGCTATATTTCTAAAGGTTGTTCCACCTTTTGAGTAAAATTATTCTTCTTGCTTGAAAACTGGATTACAGTACAATCACCCCTCAGTTTCACTGTTCTACCACATTTTATTAACCTAATTGTCAACCTTGGACACTTGTGCTGGCTTACTATCGTTTTATAAGTTAAAAGGTTTTCTTTGCTTACTTTGTTAAGAATAGAAAGGGCTTACCATTGAGTTTTCCCTGGTTTTTGAAATCCATACTAAAGGAGGTAAATTAAGACATAAGAAAAGAATTTCTCATTGTTATGCTTCTTTTGTGATCAATGTTGGTTGCTAAACATGTTGTATGAAAAATGAAATTTTCATTGGGTATGTATACTCTAAACTTGCTGAGACACTAAACTTGTATGGATTACTATTTCTAAATATTTCCCAAATCTCTGTATACATATATTTGAACACTTATTCTATTTCTGGAAATTCCCAACTAAACATAACTTTGGTATTTCACTAGAATGTTCTAAAGTCAAGTTGGTATGAAATTATGTTTTTGAAAGTAATTTTCCTGTTGACTTTGTAAGAAACTAAGTACTGTTAAGTGTGCATTGTTGCGGTGCTTCATTAAATCTGGAGCATATAATCATTCCAACCAGCTAGCGGTAAGAACTCTAAAACGTGACACTTGCGTAGGGTGTTGGTAGGAATTAATCGTATGTTGGAATTAACACTTAAATAGTTAGTTGAAAATCTAAGTGGTTTGTGTAAACTTATTTAGAAAAAAGTTTGCATGTCTAATGATGCTATGACTTGTACATTCTTGAAATATTACTTGCCTCATTTAGTTATAGTGGAAAATCGGAGTTTAGAAATTTTACTTCATTATACAAGAAAATCTTTAATGGATTAGAGTGGCTTGGAATATACTATATTAAGTTCCATTTTGTATGTGCATTACCACTCTTTGAATTTCTGCTATCACACTCTATGAAATTTGGACAAATGGATGTGGTTGATATCACTTTTCTCAAAATACCTGATCAACCATTGTGATTGGTAATCTCTGTTGTTGTAAACTTGATCATTGGTCATTGGTATGTTAAACAAGATTAGTTTCAAATGGTGCATGTTAGAATTGAATGAAACCTAATGGATAAATTGGTCTTAACTATTGAAACAACACTCAATGGAATTTTATGGCATGCATTGTATTGTAACCCTGTTTTGAAATACATTACACTTTTGATCCATTGAAACTAAGATTTACTGTACTATAATGAGATAACCTTTCATTTTGAAATTTTTATGAACGCCTTCTAGTTAACATACATGAACTATTTGGCTCGGCAAATTTGAATTTATCTGTAGGAGCTTGGTAAGAACAGGAACCATAAGGATTAGATTCCTGGATTTTTAAAGACATAAAGATCTAAATATGAAATTTTGAGTGCACACTCGAGTAAATCTAGATTAATTAAGAGTTAGTATTGTTGTTGTTGATACTCCTGAAACCCTACTTTAGTAAACCACCGTACTAATATGTTATATCAAATTCCTGTCCAAACCATTAGATTTCAGATATATAAAACATAAATTGAAATGAGTAGGTTACTGTAGTAACTGAAGTTGATTTTTGTCTTCTTATTATTTGCATATATTGATAAGTATTGGACATGAAATTTGTAGTAGCATGTGAAATTCATAGGAACTAGATGGTACCTAAAAGTTGTTCTGGATTTCGTTGAAACTATTTTTTCGGTTAATTTGTATGTTGACTTCTCCTCACTCTTGATAAAAATATTGAGAATATAAAATCCTCATTGTGTAACATCCTCATTTTTGAAATTCGTTTTCAAAATACTTTAATCAGAGTAGAGTATCGGAATAATTTAAAAGAGCGAGTATCTATATATATTCCCTGTTGTTGAGTATGGGTACTTATACAGTGGTACAATTATCCGAATACAGTATGTACATAAAGGTTCAAGAGAAAAAGTCCTCCGCCCGTGCTCTCTCGCGTGCTGCTTATCCTTGTTCTTGTTCCTGGTTCCACCAGAATCTGAGACTATGAGCTGAGGTTCAATTCCCATTGAACCTCAGGTAACGGTTAACCTCATGCCTATGTATCAGTTATGTATGATAGATATTCAATACAACAATATTCACATCTCAAAGATAAAACAGAACACAACCAACACCACCTATCCATGTTATTCCAATCTGCACTATTCACCAGCGCTACGCTGTACATCCATGTCCTCAACGCTAGGAAAACTCAACGGCGTTATCATGACTATAACCCGTATAAAGCTGTATGTGTATGAACAATTCTTAAAACAGAGTCTATAGCTGTATGTGTATGCACTACTTTTCAAAAACAGAGTCTTAGACTATCAATCACATATACGTATACAAGAAGCGTCAGAGTTAGTGTTACAGTACGCGTCCGTACCTTCGTCGGCGATATCGGTACGCTGTCGTTTCAGACCATGATCACGTTTATCCTATAATAGTAATATCGCATTTATTAATTCACAAATAGTATTTTAGAAGGTATCCTAGTCACTAATGACCTTTTTACCCTTGGTAGGATTATTTCAGCATATTTCCCTTATATAAAAAAAAACGCTGGTGCAACATTTCTGGACAGATTTTTCGCCTAAATTCGGAAAATCATAACTAATTCTAGAAAAATCGAAACGAGGATCCGTAAAATTCTTTGGAAACCTTAGGATGTCTTTCTTTAAGTAAAAATAATCAGTTTTTCCTAGATTACCTTAGTCATTCCCAGTTTTTACGTTTAAAGTATCTGCCCAGAATTTTTCCAGAAATTCGTAGCCCAACTTTGAGAATTTTTAGCTCCCTGTACAGAAGTCATTTTGACATGTTCTTGGCATATTTAAAAATCCCTACATGTCTACTTTAACCATGGATTTGCATAGAATTTTCCAACCACGTTTTCAACATAAAATATGGGCATCTTCGTCACTAGTTCAGCAAGTGCTTAACCGATGAGATTTCGCCAGAACTTCGTTACTTTAATGTTTCTCTTCCGGAAATTTTGCAAAAACACCTTCTTCACCAGTTTTTCGAAATAAAGCTGATTTTAACCATAAAAACATGTAAATAAAATTATTCTAGAATATTTAAGATCTAAGCTACTTCTATCTAAGAATTTAAAGACTAAAACTTAAAGAACTTAAAGCTAAAGCTAGAGAACTTACCAAGAACCTTTCTACTCCTTCAAGAAGCTCCTCCCTCTCACTCTCTACTCTCTATATTAGCTTGTTCAAGCTTGGTTTGGTGTGAGGAATGTGAAGACCCAAGGTGCCTATTTATAGTGATTTTGAGGATTAACTTTCTCACAACTTTGGTTCATTTTCATCCCTTGGATTTAGGTTAATTGGATGCACAAATCCTAGCCCTACACCTCTTCCTTCTAGCATCTTCTATTGCTTTATGACTCATCCTCCTTCTTTGACAAGTTGATTATGTCATTGATGACTCAAACAATTCTTGACTTAATTAAGTCACAATTTCCTCCTCCTTCTCTTCTTGGCTTTGCTTTTCACTAGATGAAAATATATTTGAGGATCCTAATGAAGTTTTATTCAAATTTTTCCATTGGTTTTGAAGTCTTGAGGTTCTTAGCTTCATTTTGAGACCATAAACACCTATTTTCCTAATTGGAAGAAATTTTCAAAAGTTAAGTAAATGGCTTTAGTTAGGTTCATTCTCAAGCTTGAATTATGCTTGTTCATAATCTTTTCTTATATTTGATCAATGGTTAATGGATTTCAAGATACAATTTATTTTGTATAGCTTGAATTATGCTTGTTCATAATCTTTTCTCATATAGCAAAATTTTTGGGAGAAAATCAACAAAGTAACGAAGTTCTGGCAAAATTTCATCGGTTTTGGAAATTCTGGAATTAGTGTCAAAAACACCCATATTTTATGTTGAAACCAAGGTTGAAAAATTCTGGGAAAATTCATGGTTAAATTAGACATGTAGGGCTTTTTAAATATGCCAAGAACATGTTAAAATGATTTATGTACAGGGAGATAAAAATTCTCAAAGTTGGGCTACGAATTTCTGGAAAAATTATGGGCAGAGGCTCAAAACTTAAAAACTGGGAGTGATTCGTGAAATCTGGGAAAAATTTATTATTTTTACTTGAAAGTAGACATCCTTAGGATTCCAGGGAATTTTACGGATCCTCGTTTCGATTTTTCTAGAATTAGTTATGATTTTTCAAAGTTAGGTGAAAATCAGCCCAAATGTTGTCCAGCAGCGTTTTTTTCGAAATTAAAGGAAAAATAATTGGAAAATAATTACACCAGGGGTAAGATAGTCATTTGAGGCTAGTATACCTATTAGAATATTGATTGTGACTTAATAAATGCAATATTACCCTTATAGGATAACCATGACCACCGTCTGCCCAACAACGTACCGTTATCATCGACCAAGGTATGGACACGTACTGTAACACTAACTCTAATGCTTATTGTATATTTTTATGTGATAGATAGTCTGAGACTCTGTTTTTGAAAAGTTGTGCATACACATACAGTTATATACGAGTTATAGTCATGATAACGCCGTTGAGTTTTCCTAGCGCTGAGGACACGGATGTACACCGTGGCACTGGTGAATAGTGTAGACTGGAATAATATGAATATATGAGGGTTGTGTTTTTATCTTTGAGTTGTGAATATCGAATGTGAATATTGTTGTATTATGATGAATATCTGTCATGCATAACTGATACATAAGCATGAGGTTAACCATTACCTGAGGTTCAATGGGAATTGAACCTCAGCTCTTACCATAGCATCAGAGTCTGGAGGAACCAGGATCGAGGGTAAGGATAAATAGCACGCGAGAGGACATGGGCGGAGAAGATAGTTATGAATTATTGTATCACTGTATTAGTAAATATTTGGAGAATTGTACCACTGTAATAGCAACCAAACACACCAACAGTGAAAGTTTATTAGATACTCGCTCTTTTAAATTATTCTGATGCTTTACTCTGATTAAACTATTTTAAACTCTGATCAAATCATTTCGAAAACACTTTTAGAAAATTGGAATGTTACATTTATGGTATCAGAGCAGACATTCTGGCACGAAGTTAACTAAGTTACTCCAAACAGTTTGGTTTCTAGAAAGGGTTTTGTGGTTGTCAATCAATCCCCGTGAATTCGGCGAGACTTCCACAAATACACCGGCCTGGCTAGCTTGTTTGAGTAACGGAGTTAGGTTCAGAGCTTTTCAATTAAGAGCATTTTATCTGGCAAGAACCTGGCTCAGTTATAATAAACCATTGGTGCCGAAGGCAGGGCTAGTCTATGTGGGTCAGTCAATCAGTCGCCGTAAGTCGGTGAGACCCCCATGATAGACACCTACCTAGCCAATTGGGTTGATTAACTAAGTTAGGCTCTAAGCCATTGTCCTAGAGCATACTTTGAAAACGAGTACTGATGTAACCCTACTGTGACATTGTAGTGATGAACGGAGATAGACCTCCAGACACAAACTACTAGAGACATGTAAAATGTATCGCACGAAAATCAGTGAACCCTAGACCAGTGTACCATCCTAACCCGGTATACCATCCTAAACCGGTGTACCCCTTCAAGTCGGTGCATCACCCTAACTAAAAACCCCCACATTCATTCGTAACCATGAGTCTTTGAACGTATTCCCGTCGTAGTCAGGATACAAACTCTAAACCTATACACAACCCTGATTTTGTGTACCTGATTCTGTGTACTACCTCTAATCAACGGCTAGTATACTTTTTGAACCAGAGAAACCTATAGGATCAGATCATCTATCCGTCGATGGTAACTATGAATATTTTCAGCTGTTAAGCTACCAAGGTGACTCTGAGAGTAAGTCCTCTTACGAATCCAAAACTTTCCTACAACGTGTCCTGATATTGACAGGCGCTCTACAAAATGACCGATCAACACTTACAGTATCAAGGACAAGTCAGTTTGACTTACGAACCAAACGACACAAGGGTCTTCCCTTCCCGTTAAATAATCGGGTGATATCATATCTACACCTCTTTCCAAGAAACCATTTCTGAATAGAAAGGACGAATGAACCCTTAGACGGTGAACGTACAACCAATTTCCCACTCCTTTCTGTATCATCTCCAAAGGCTAGTCTTAGATAAACATGTAGTCACAGGACGGAATATGAACCCAGTACCAGTCAAGAGAGGCTACGAAGATAGTGATAACTAAACATAGTTTACTGTTATGACGTAGGAACTACAGTAATATAGTAACTTCGCAAAGAGGATATATGTATGTTTGCACTAGGTGCTAATTACTACTTTATTCCAATATTTATAGGGGACTGGAGTTCCCAAAGGTAGAGATAGAAATGGGTATAGAGGCAGAAATAGACAACCACAAATAGAACCAATTTCAGTACTTAGAACAATGTGTTCATTGGGGTCTTGATTATTGTTATGAACCTGGGCATAATTATAATCAAGGCATCATTGAGGGCCGTATAGGTGGTCCATTTTTGCTCTACCCCTCTAGGCCAATTTGTCGTATAGATAGTACGGGATATCTTAATCATGAGGGACAGATTAGCTAGTATTGAAAGACTCTTTATGAAGTATGTACTCAAGGAAGAAACAAGTATTAGTAGACTTATATGTTAGGAGACAAGTCTAGAAAACAGTTAGTTTCTGTTAACCCATCGACATCCATACTAATGTTTAAATAAAAACTTGAAAGCACATATGAGGGAAAGTGAGGTTTATGTGGTATATGATATTGAGTTTTGGTTTTCCTTATATGCATGATTGATTTTGTTTTTAAATGTTTTAGATATACCTTGCCAAAACTCAAAAATTCCTTTCTTTATGTGGTTATGAAAATATATGCCTTACTCAATAGAGTTTTGACATCATTATGAAATTTTTGATAAATCAAGCAATTTCTTTGGACGATTGGCATGATTAGATTTTTATTTGTTGTCCTCTAGTTTGACATTGAAAAATCTTTTGCGCTTACTGCTGAACATGTTTTATACGATATGAGATTTCATCGATCTTTATCTGATCTTCTCTAAATTGACGGAAAAAAAATTTATGATCATTGTATGTTCTGTTGAGATGGTGTTAAATAGAAAAGAAAAGAAAATTTTTGCAATTCAACTCACTAGTTTCCAAAGGTCGCTTCCCTTTCTAGATGAAAATATTTATTTATTTTCCTTCTTTAAAACTGAATTACAATACAATCATCCCTCAGTTTCCTTGTTCTACTGCATTTATTAATTGAACTATCAACCTTGGGCATTTGTGTTCAATTACTATCATTTTATAAGATTTCTTTGTTTTACTTTGCTAAGAGTAGGAAGGACTTACTATTGAGTTTTCCTTGGTTTTTGAAATCCATATTATAAAAAGGGGTAAATTAAGACATGAGAGAAGAATTTCCCTTTGATCTACTTCTTTTGTGATCGAATGCTGGTTGCTAAATATGTTGTATGAGATTGCATTGGATATTTGTGCGTTGAACGTGTCATTGAGACTCTAAATTTGTATATTGCTTCTAGTGTTATCCAACTTTCTATACACATGTGATCAAACACTTATTTGTATTTTGAAAAATTCTCATCCAAATCTAACTTATAGGCAACATTTTTGTACCATTATCTGTTCACTAAAATCTAACCTGAACATTTCACCTACATTTTCCAAACTAAGCTAGTTTGAAACTATGTTTTTAAAAGTGATTCTTCTTAAAAAATCGTTAAACCTTTTTAAGTGCACTTTGTTACGATATTTCATTAAAGTTTATGCATATAATTATTATAGTCCAACCGGCCAGCTGTGAGAACTCTAAATTATGACACTTGCATAGGATTTTATTAGTCATATAACACTTAAATAGTTAGTTGAAAATCTAAGTGTTTTATGTTAACCTATTCTAAAAAGATTTTGCAAGTCTAATAGTGTTATGACTTGTACATCTCTGTATACTTGTCTCATTTAATTAGAAAATATGAATTCAGAAATTTTACCTCACTATACTAGAAAAATTTTAATTTAATCTATGGAAGTGGCTTGGAGCATACCATTTTAAAGTTCCGTTTTAGCATGTGTATTACCACCTTTGAATTTTGCTATCACACTTTGTGAAGGTCTGAACCAATAAATGCTATTGATATCATTTTTCTCAAAATTCCTGATCAACCATCGTTTTTGGTAATCTCTATTGTGGTAAACTTAATTGTTAGTCTTGGCTATGTTAAACAAGATTAGCTTCAAATGGTGCATGTTAGAATTAGATGAAACCTAAGGGATAAACTGGTCTTAACTATTGAAATAACACTCGGTTGAATTTTGTGGCATGCATTGCATTAAGACCCTATTTTGAAATGCGTCGTACTTTCGGTCCACTGAAATTAAGATTTTGTATCACTTTTTCATAATGAAATAATTTTGCATTATATATCTTCGTTGTATTTTGAAATTTTGATGAACATTGTCAGATTAATATGAACTATTTGACCTAGAAATTTTAAGTTTATCTGTTGCGCCTTATAAAAACAGAAACCATGGGAATTAGATTCCTAGATTCTAGCCCAAAGAAATAAAGCTCTACTATGAAATTTTGAGTGTACACCTTAGTAAATTTTGATTGTCCATTTAAATTAAGGATTAGTGTTTTATTATTGATACTTTTGGAACCCTGCTTTAGTGCCTCATTGTACAAATACTTTTGTACTAAATTTCTGTCCACACTATCAAATTTTAGATATATATATATATATATATAATATAAATTTGTTTGTTACTGTAGTGGCTGAAGTTGAATTTTGTTTGCATCTATTATGCTCTTGTAGTGAATGTTAGACATGAAATTTGTAGTATCGTTTAAATTCCATATGAACTAAATGGTGCTTAAAAGTTGTTCTAATTTCGTTGAAACCGCTTTCCGGATTACTTTGGAAATAGTACATTAACTCTTTCCTCACTACGAATGAAAATGTTGAAAGTTTAAGTCCTCATCTGTTGTTAAGAAGTTTGGCATAGTTTTTACTTTGGCTAAGAAGAAATTGCTAATACAATCAATAATTCGTATTCTTGTGGGGAAACTAGTAAAACTTTAGAGACCTAAGGAATAAGTGAGTTTCTTATATAATTTGAGAGCTGGACTAGGGAAAGGTTCAAATGAAATAGACGAGCAAATGCTCGAAATCTAAGTGTGCACGAGGCAGTATCCCTAGGCCTTAAGACCAGTGGTACTCAACACTGTGTGAAATGCTAATGGTTATAGTAACCTTAGACTCATATATTTACAAGTACGTCTTAAGTCTAGAATAATATTCCTCGTACCAGGTAGTAGTTGAAATGCCTAAAGCCTAAGGATAATCTCCTAGAGATTAAGGCTAAAATCCCTAGTGTTATGGTAATGGATTGAGCCAGAAGGCCAATATATGTTAAGCTGAGAGGCTGAAGGGGTCTGGCAGTAAGGCCTGTGTAACCAAGCATGTAAAGATGGACGAGTAGGTCCGATGGTTGAATACTATACCTGGGTACAGAATGAATGAGATTATCATTTCAATGTTAGAATGTATGCTAAGTAAGCATGTACAGTAAGGAAATAGACGAGATGTCTAGAGTTTTCCAAGTTTATACGATCAAATTTCAAGGGCACACGCGTCAGCCACCCTTATCTAAGAAAAAGTTGCTTGAACCAGATCTAAATTGATCAGACCTCCAAACAAATCACTTTGTTCAAAAGATGACTCCTGACAGCCCAAAGCAAATGGAAGAGCTACACTGACAAAAGGAGAAGACCTCTAGAGTTCGAAGTCGACGATCATATATATCTAAAGGTATCCCTAGTAACCGGTGTCAGTAGAACGCTGCAGAGATGAAAATGTAGTCCGCATTACGTGAGACCATTCGAAATTTTAGAAATAGTCGCTCACCAGATAGCCTTACCCCCGAACTTGATTAATCTCCATAACGTTTTTCATATTTCTCAGTTATACCAACCAGACCACAAGACAGAGAGCAAACAAGTTTTTCACTGAATTAAAAAACTCGAGGTTTCAATAGAAACCTCAAGGTTTCACATTTGAGAGAATTTTTCAAAACTCTCCAACTTGAGTGAAAACTCAAGGTTTGTAATGAAACCTTGAGGTTTTCCCAGGCAGAGAGCATCGAGCATTTCAAAGTTTTGAAAACCTCCAGTTTTGCTTAGAAACCTCAAGTTTTGATGTTTTGGACATAAATCCAGATTCACATACCAAGTCCAAAACTCGAGGTTTGGTGAACAAACCTCGAGGTTTCTGCGCTGAGTTTGAAATTTGAATTTCACGTTTTTGGAGATCTGTCTTGTTTGATCTTAATACTTTCCAATATTAATTCTCTGTATTCCTAGATATATTTAACCACTTTCTTCATGAGTTTTAGACAGATTAACGAAAGTTTATTGAAGATCTCAGCAAAAGCAAAAAGCATGTCAGCATAATAAATGCAGTCCAGAAAAGTTGCGTTCTTTCATCTAATCCAACTGCACACGTCTACAAAGCATTAAAGAATGTTTTTTACAACAAGTAAACTCTTCTCCAACGGATTAATTCGCAGAGAGTTAACTCTGATCATCTAGCCAGCTGGGTTAAGAGTAAACAAGAGAGAGAAGGTGCCTAAACCACTTCCTAACCTTGGCACAACTTCTCCAACGGATCTAATTGGAAAGCAACGGTCATTTAATGATCTCTGAGTATAAATAGAAGAGCATTCAAGTCTTTCCAACAACAGCAACAACTGAGAATGAATTGCATTGAAGTTTTCATTCATTTCTTTCAGTTTTCGTCTGTGTAGTATCTTTTGATACAAGAGCTT
The DNA here is from genome assembly GCA_034222035.1 of Acacia crassicarpa. Lineage (NCBI taxonomy): Eukaryota > Viridiplantae > Streptophyta > Magnoliopsida > Fabales > Fabaceae > Acacia > Acacia crassicarpa. Next base: position 18,485,447 of record JAWXYG010000014.1, on the reverse strand, counting down.
CAGTGTTCATTTATATCTGCTCCTAAGAGAGTTTTAATTCTGAATATCATTTATTATAAAGGAATCACAAGTCAAGGGGACTTGGTGATTTGGGGAATCATTGATTACAACTTGTAAGGGGGAGTAAGTTCTAGTGAGAGAATCACTTCTTGAGTGCAGAGTGTGTAATCCTTGATATAGTGGAAATCCTAGAGAGTCTGGGGACTGGTGTAGGTCAAGTGGTTAAGACCGAACCAGTATAAATCTCTTGTGTTCAGCTTCTCTTCCCTTTGCTCTGTTCTGCCCTGTTTTCAATATTAGAAAACAGAGTTATTTGCAAAAGTTTTTAAAATACCCAATTCACCCCCCCTCTTGGGTATTTGGCTCCACTTTCACACATTTTCTCACCAATTCACAAGTAAAGCAATCTGAAATAAAGAGTGGAGAGTAAGAGTGAGGAGCTTCTTGAAGGAGTAGCAAGGTTCTTGGTAAGTTCTCTAGTTCTAGCTTTAAGTTCTTTAAGTTTTAGTTCTTAAATTCATAGTTAGAAGTAGCTTTGATCTAAGATATTCTAGAATAATTTTAATTTCATGTTTTTACGTTTAAAATTGGCTTTATTTCGAAAAATTGATGAGGAAGGTCATATAGCAAAATTTTTGGGAGAAAATCAACAAAGTAACGAAGTTCTGGCGAAATTTCATCGGTTTTGGAAATTCTGGAATTAGTGTAAAAAATGCCCATATTTTATGTTGAAACCATGGTTGGAATATTCTGGGAAAATTCATGGTTAAATTAGACATGTAGGGCTTTTTAAATATGCCAAGAACATGTTAAAATGATTTCTGTACAGGGAGATCAAAATTCTCAAAGTTGGGCTACGAATTTCTGGAAAAATTCTGGGCAGAGGCTCAAAACTTAAAAACTGGGAGTGATTCGTGAAATCTGGGCAAAATTTATTATTTTTAATTGAAATTAGACATCCTTAGGATTCCAAGGAATTTTACGGATCCTCGTTTCAATTTTTTTAGACTTAGTTATGATTTTTCAACGTTAGGTGAAAATCAGCCCAAATGTTGTCCAGCAGCGTTTTTTTGAAATTAAAGGAAAAATAATTGGAAAATAATTACACCAGGGGTAAGATAGTCATTTGAGGCTAGTATACCTATTAGAATATTGATTGTGACTTAATAAATGCAATATTACCCTTATAGGATAACCATGACCACCGTCCGACCAGCAACGTACCGTGATCATCGACTAAGGTACGGACGCGTACTGTAACACTAACTCTGATGCTTATTGTATACTTATATGTGATAGATAGTTTGAGACTCTGTTTTTGAAAAGTTGTGCATACACATATAGTTATATACGGGTTATAGTCATGATAACGCCGTTGAGTTTTCCTAGCACTGAGGACACGGATGTACACCGTGACACTGGTGAATAGTGCAGACTGGAATAATATGAATATATGAGGGTTGTGTTCTTATCTTTGAGTTATGAATATCGAATGTGAATATTGTTGTATTATGATGAATATCTGTCATGTATAACTGATGCATAAGCATGAAGTTAACCGTTACCTGAGTCTGGAGGAACCAGGATCGAGGGCAAGGATAAATAGCACGCGAGAGGACACGGGCAGAGAAGATAGTTATGAATTATTGTATCACTGTATTAGTAAATATTTTGAGAATTGTACCACTGTAATAGCAACCAGATACACCAACAGTGAAGATTTATCAGATACTCGCTCTTTTAAATTATTCCGATGCTCTACCCTGATTAAACTATTTTAAACTCTGATCAAATCATTTCGAAAACGCTTTTAGAAAATTGGGATGTTACATGAATTATGCCACTTCCTAATCTCTTCTTACATTTGATTTATAGTTGATGGATTTCAAGATACCATTTAGTTTGAATGAATTTTCATTTGCTTATTTCTAGAGTTAGTTTCTTTGATTATCCTAATTACTTTAATTATCTAATTTCTTATTGGCTCTCATCTTGACTTTTCTTCCTCTCCCTCTCTCCTACACACACACACACACACACATACTCCACCTCTTGGTTTTCTCTCACCCTTTTATCCTCTTCCATTCCCTTTATGAGCTATCAATTTTCTAGTACATTATCTTCTTCCATTTGCCTTAGAAGTCTTCATGTTATTAATATTAGATTCATGACTCATACATAGGGTTGTGACTCATTTCATGCATATAGGTTAATGACTCACTCATGTTAGGGTTATGACTAATATTAGCATGTGAGTATTTTGATTTTTGGACAATTTTTCCTTCTTCCTTTTCACACATAAAAACCGCCCCCCACTCCTAATATTTATTTTTAATTTGTTTCACTTATTTAATAATATTTGGAAAGAAATATTTCATTGGTTAGTCCCTTATTCACAAGGATCAAGCTTTGTTAGAATTAATTTAAGCCTTTGGATTAGCTTTATGAGGGTTAATCTTGGCCTTTGATGTTAATTTAAGATTATTGACTTCTCAAAGCTTGATTAAAGCTTAATTAACATCTTAATCAAAAGCATATTTGTCTCTTGATTATTGCATAATTGGTGTTTAGGGTATTTTATGACCATTGGTAATCCACTTTATACTAATCCTTATTTCTTATTGGTCTTTGAATTTTAATTAGCCCAATATACTTCTAATTAATGACTATAATTGTTTAATTGTAAATAATTAGCTAATCATTCTATTAGTGATAATTAAGGGCCCATTAAATATTGGTAATTATTCTTTTAATTGTTCAAGTGTTTTGGTAATTCTTTATGGCTCTTTATGAGTTGAAAATTTCCTACGTATTAATGCTAGGGTTTTAGAAAATTTTGTTTCTTAATAAATTATGAAAATTGGGACTTAGGTCTTCTTTAATTATTCCCTTGATTAATTATGAAAATTTACATAATTATTTAATTTAGTGAAAACCTAAGTGCCTACTAATTTTTATTATTTTCCCCTATTTGATTGGTGTATTTCCCTAACATTTCCTTGCTCTCTTTTGGTCCTATAAGAACCCTAATTTAATTTGGGAATTGTTTGTATTCTTTTATGGTATTTTATGATTACAAACAAAATTTAGAGAAATAAAACATTAGCTATCTTAAATCCAAAGGAAAAATATTCTAAAAGATAGATTAAATATATCTTAAAATTTGAGACCACATATTCACCTATTTGAAATAAGTGCCATCAACCAAAATATTGTATTTTTAATAATTATCAATTCTTGGGGTATCACAGCTCTTCCACTCTTCTCTCTGTTCATCCCTGTTTTGCTATCCCAAAATAGAGCAAGTTTGAAAAGTTTTAAAAATCCCCAATTCACCCCCCTCTTGGGTGTTTTGCTCCATTTACACTAATGGGTAATTCAGCTTCTATTAATTAAGATCATTTGCATAATCCTTCGATTTAATTAGCCAATTAATCATCACATTAAAATATCAAAGCAAAAAAGGGGCATGTTTTAGGGAATTTTCTACACTTGAAGCGAGTTTAATCATTTCACAAAGTGATTTACTCATATGTTTCATACGTAAAAAGGTGTTGTAAATTGCTAATGTGAAATAGTAAAACTCACTTCAAATATAGTAAATTAAACTTCTAGTGTAGTGAATTCCTTGAAACATGCCCTTTCACTTTGAATTTTTCTAATTGTCGAATTTGTTTAAAAACAATAGAAAATTAAATTGCTAATTTGTAATGTTGAAATTCACTTGAAGTTTAGTAAATTCTGCTTCTAGTATAGTAAATTCTCTGAAACATGTCATTTTACTTTTATCTTTCTAAGTGTGAAGCTATTTTAAAAAATAGTGTTTTAAGTAAATTGCTAATGTGAAATGGTAAAATTATGTTTAAATGTAGTAAATCTGTCTTCTGGTATAATAAATTCCTTGAAACATAACCCTTTACTTGGATCTTTCTAAGCCTGAAATTAGTAAAAAGTTGAAGATTGCTAATTTGAAATGGTGAAACTCGCTTCATGTGTGGTAAATTATTTTAATCATAGCCTTTAATAGTTATTTTATATATTATCTTGCATTATTTAGACAAATGGTTTAGTTTCTCAATGGCTATTAAAGCTTCAATGGCTGATGGCTATTGGTCGCTAGCGATAGTGGTGGGCCTTTTTTTAAAAAAAAAGAAACAAAACAAAACAAAACTGATGTGAGAGGTAAAATATTAAAAGAATTAACATTTTTAAATATTTTTGGTACTGTGGATTGATTTGGAATTTTCAAATTGTGATTTTTTTGGGGGGGCACTGTATATTTTAAAGGAATTTTAAAGAAGTTTTCTTATCAGTATATACCAAACTTATTTTAATGAAGAAATGCATTTCTTACTCTTCATGCAAATATAAGTATATGTGTGTGTTAGATATATCGTTTTCGGATGAGACTTTGTTAGATGAAAGTGACTCAAATGGTCCCAAAAAGTACGAAGAGAAAGATTCTTTTTCATATATTATTTTAAAAATAATTCTTTTAAAGAGATCAAAGCAGAAATTAGATATATAATACTCATAATATCTCAAATAACTTTCTCAGGTTAGTTAATTTTGCAGAGACAAAATTTTGAAATTATTTGTTGCGGTGACTCAGATTATGACTTCTTGTGCAGGTCAAAATAGATTGTGATTTATTGCGTAATCCTGTGGCGGATTAAAATCACTATCTACCAATTTTATAGCATATACATATGTGTCTTTCTGAAATAAAAATGGAACAGAAATGTTCTTACTTAATTCACCAATATTATGAAAGGGGATTATTTATATTTGAAGCTCCATCAACCATATGATTACAACTGGATTTGGATATATCGCTTCGTTGAATATCTCTTCAGTTACAAGAACATGTTATCTTTGGTAATTAAAAAGATACAATATAATACAATATAAGAAATATAATATAACCTTTTTTGGCCAAATAAATATGCCAAGACATATAACATAGAATTAAAAATGACTTCCAACGAATCACCTATTTAATTACCAAAATTTGCTTTCAATACCTAGTTAATTCGTGGTCCATTGGTGTCACCAAATAGCGTTATAGTATCTAAAATTAATAATTTTAAAACCATAACTTGGCAACACAATTATGATTAGAACGATTCAAGAGTTCATACAAAAACATATGCAAAGATATGAAAAATATCTTTAACAACAAAAATGATCGTACGACATTATTATATTCTATCAACAACCAAATTATTAAATAAATTGTTGATCAAGAGGTTCATCTCATTAACTTCATCAAGTGTTCTCTTTGATTTTCATATGCCCCTTTTCACTGGATTTCATATTGCTTAATCTACTTTCGTTATCGGCACATCTAATGACTTTCCTTATATCAACTACCTTGCTTTCTACCCAGTGATAATTGAATATTTCATACACTACTTTTTGTCTCTTGATTAATAATTTAGGACTCTTTAGCTAATCAATAATGGCTTTTATATCTATTTGGGCTTTGGGCCTTTGATTTTATTCTAGCCATTTTTAGTAGTAAAATTCCAGTTTTATATTGCTTCGCTATTTTTACCATAACTCTTGAACCAGACATCAGATTTGCCTCATTTTTGTCTCATATTTCAGATGATTCGGAGAGCTACAATTGTTATGAAGACATGAAGGGCAATTTCGGAGGGCAGTCGATTTTGGAACCGAAGTTGATGTATTTTTTGATTTTATTTAAATTCAAATTTTGTAATTAAAGCCCTTTTTTTTATTCTTTTCCGTTTTGGGCCTGAATTGTGGATTTGAGTCCCATTTTCGTTTTTCCATTTTAGGTTAAGTGTGGCAGTAGCCACAAACAGATTTACATTCACGTTTTTTAGAATTTTGTGGATCAAAACAGAAGCTTTCAAATTCTCTGAAATGTTCTTTGCGTTCTTCGTCTGTTCTTCATTTTTTCCAGTTATGTTCGGCTATACGTTTGTGATTAACCCAACGTTGATGATTTCATGATTCATCCAGAGAGCTCGTGCTTAATTGGTAATGTTACTCGTTTCTGTTTTCATCTTATCGGATTCGATTTCTGAAAATAGTTCGAATATTAGTTTTAATATTTGGTTTGGTTCATCCCAAGGACTGAATTCGAACTAGGTTTCAATGTTGCTGTGCAATCGCACAGTGAGACGCCTTTGATCGGACAGATGCTAGGCGATCGTCTAGTCGAGGGATTCTCTGGACGAACGCAGAGATTTCGGTTCGTCCAGAACCAAACGCGAGTTCGTTCATTTTTTGCTCAATGATGGAAGTTTTCTGGAATATAAATGTTGGGTTGATCGTTTTTAATCTATTTCTGTTTAATCCATTCTATTTCTGCATTTCGTTCTGTTTCTGTTTAATTTCGTTTTTATTTCTGTTTGAATCAACAAAACCCCCCATTTTACTGTTCTGTTTCGCTGTTGCTTTTGATCAAACCCGCTGCGAATTCATCGGGGAAACGACCCAGGTTACCTATTTCTGCAAGATCGTTTTTAAACTTGGTTATTTTGAGAGATACGGCAAATCTCTGTTACCCAGGCCATGTTATCTTTTTAAAGCCCAACAATGACTACTGTATAATATTGTTGGTCTTATAGCAAAGCAATAAAACTTTTCTTTTACCTTATTAAGTGTTTTCCAATCACTAATAATTTTGGTAGTCTTTCTCTATTTAAACCACCCAACTTGAATTCTATAATTAACTTTGTCACCTATTGAATAATTCGCTTCCCCAATATAACCTCAAAATCACTTCTAACTTGTCTTTTATTTCAGTGGAGTTGCAGAAAAATATTGGGAAAAAACAAAAGAATGGCAGAAGCATCATAGATATTGCAAATGGTATTTGTTTATAACATATGTAATTTCAATGTTATTTGTGAAATATGTGATTTTTAAGTACTTTAAAAAACTTAGTCCTTCCATAAATGAATAAGTTATTTACAACTAATTTGAATATATATCAATGAAAAATTAGTTGAGTTAGCTAAAAATTAATCACTAACTGCATTATTAAAAAGGAATATGGTAACGTTACTTAACAACCCAAATATTTCTACAACTTGTTTCACCTACACATATGGTTTTGATTAAATAATAGTTTTCCATTAGATACATTGATGTCCTTAGCAAATCTGAATGAACATAAAATTTTATTCTTTAATTTACCTGAACTACCAAAAGGTTTGATTTTTCACTGAATGTCCATTCGATTCAACGTGAACGTACGGTGTTGTTTGGTAACAAAAAAGTGACAATATGTCAAGAGCTAGAATTGTTAATGACCGCCACACGGAGTCCTATTTTTTGTACTTTTGACGTCCTTTTCTGAGGGGACGTCTATCTGGGGGGCGCCGTAGGAAAAACTTAAGGAGTCCTATTTTTTTTTTTTTTAGACTCCTTAAGTCGTGACTTAAGGAGTCTAAGTTTATAACTTAGACTCCTTAAGTCATGACTGTAACGTTCTCTTGCGTCACTTAAGGAGTCTAATTTATATAAATGGACTCCTTAGGTCTCACTTCAAAAGTCTAATTCTGGAACTTAGACTCCTTAAGTCTCACTTCAGAAGTCTAATTGTGGAAGTTGGACTCCTTAAGTCTCACTTCAGAAGTCTAATTGTGGAAGTTGGACTCCTTAAGTCTCACTTCAGAAGTCTAATTCTGGAACTTAGACTCCTTAAGCGTTCGTTTTTCTTTAAAATGTGCTTCATATATTCACTATCCCAAAATTTCTTACAACAAACATACATAAACGATATTTCCATACAACACAAAAGGTTAGCGCAGCTAACCTTATACATACAGAAACAGAATACATGTAACAATATAAGGACTAAAGTAGTAACAACAAACTTGGATAACTTCAAATCATTTCACCCAAATTAGCTCATTAATTCAAGCGGTAACTACTACTACTATGTACAACAATCACCAGAAGGTGTCAAAATGTTGTCTACCTGCTACTAGTCATGTAATATAAGGACTACCTTCATTCATCTATATGAATTTTATATAGATTCACATAATTTCTTGAATTGTGGGAACCTCAAAGTTATTCTGAGAGTTAGGGATTCTGCCTGACTTAGTTGGACTTCCCTTCTATATGCGTTCTTCGCATTAACACAGAAGGGAATTCTTCTTCCTTTTACATACAATATCAAACAATAAACCTGCAACACCCCTACCAAGCGAGAAACTGAACATAAAATATAGAATGGTAGAAGTAGAACAAAAACCTTCTGCTGATACTTTGGGTCACCACTCCTTTGGGAAAGAACAATAAATTCTAGTTGTTCTGTACCAGAATCCACCAAAATACTTTCACCCTTGAAAAAGAGGAAGGATTAAAAAGAATTAGATCGACCCATTAACTATATCATATTGCTGACACAAAAAAATCAGAAATTAGAAACTAATTCCTGAATAGAAAAATTCATTAATCAGAACCACAAATGTCAAATACAAAAATGTCCCTAGTGTTCAGCCCTAGTCACAAAAGTCATGCCTTAAAATCAAATTTACCAAAATGATATAACAAATTTTAATTAAAAAAATTAGAAAACTTCAGAAATAAATGCTGAGCCAATATATGGTCAGGCTAGCAGAATCAATTGTTGTGTAAAAAGAAATAAGGCAGACAGAAACAATCCACAGAGTTTGATCAAGCTGGCGACAGAGATTTCTATTTTCATCAATCTGAGACTTTTCCATGACCTCAAAAGATGGTTATCTCCAAAAAGTCACAAGTTTAAAAGTTAGATGAGGACTACCACTATGGAATCCTTAACAATGATACCAAATGTTTCGTTAAGGTGAAAGGCATAGATAGAATAATAAGAGCATACCCCAGTCCAACTAGGATTGTGTGGATTTCCACGTGCCAAATTAATTATGTTATAAGGAATTCCTGTAGCTGTATCCCAAGCAGGCAGCAATCTGTCTGCAATGTCTCTAGCCTTGTCAAGGAAAACTTTGTCTCCTGAAAGATCATATGCACTGAGGAGTCCACCTACCACCACTCTGTATTTAGGGGGAAGTAGACCAGAAGAAAATATCATAAACAGAATACACGGTCAAAGCTCAACAAAAAATTAAAAGCGAAGGAACATAAACTGCAATGTAAACCTTATAACGCAACCTTATAGTTGTCTCAAAAACACTAGCTTCATAGTCCTTATTAAAATCCAGCGAGTTTGCAATCCATCTGTCACAGAATAATGTCTTAATATGGTGTATGAGAAATAAACACCATGAGTATCACAGTCAAGCATTAAAAAGACGCATATAACGAGCCATTTAAGAGAAAAAAAAGTTAACTACCTACCTACTTAAGTTAAAGAAAGATTCAAGAGCTTTAAAAGAAGTGAGAAAAGGGGGAAAATATGTCAAAAAAATTAATTTACAGGAGTTAACACGTGAATAGTGCCTCTAGCAGAGTTTATAAATTCATTCTCAATCAGAAATCTGGTAGAAATAACAGATTCACAGATATATAAATTTAAAAGAAAACGACAGACTTCTAATTTGTGAACAAATTAGCACATTAACCAAATATAACTCACGCATCCTCACACTATAGATTCCAGCAAAACATATAGATTTTTTATATGCAAATAATTACGACTCTGCCACAGATTCAAAAGTTACACTCACTCTCTTGCTTTCTGAAACTCCTCAGTGAGACCCATAATGTATAATGTGTCAAGAGAATCAACTAAGGTTGCTCCAAGACCACCAAAGCTATCAACACCATTCTTTGACTGGGGCTGGTAGAAGCAAGAAAATAACCTTTAATATTAAAAATGTCACCCCAAAAAAAAAAGGGTAGAATTTTAAGGCCATACATTTGGTTGATGAATATAATTGAATGACCTAATTAAAACCTCAATTTGGTCATGACTCATAAAATTGGTGGTATGCCAAAAAAACATTGTGTCCTCTACTGGATGATGAGCTAAAAGGCACAGCCTTGTCCTTTCTAATTTCTTTTCTTTTCCCATAACACAAAATAGCTTGGTTACTTTCTACTAGTCATTTTGTAATTCAAAATATCTTGAATTGTGCCTCCACTATTGAACATGTTCGTTAGCCCAATGGCTGTGAATTTGATGTTGCCACGTAGCTCTATGACTGGCACAAAACTGAAGAGCTCAAAGGTAGAAGGTTGGATGGTAATTCGAAGTGGTTCAGACTCTTGGGTCATCCAACACAGTTCCTCTGCTTCATTCATGTACACTATGTATTCCTTCGCCTCACCCATATGAGCTGCTTCTTTTTTCTGTTCCCATTCAATTTCAGAGACGTGTACCGAGCCACTCATTGGCTTGTAGCACTCAGGGAAGCCCCTGAACTTGTGCATTTTGGTGTCCCAACCGGCACCTTGACAGTTGAAAGCACCAATCACTCCACCATACTGTTCAGGTATAAACCAAGTTAGTGATTAGCTCTAATTAAAACAACAATTTATCAAATCAAAATGAAGTTTAAATATGGAGTCAAAGAATTGTAGGCCCAAAACTATTTATATACCTTGTTGAAATTCCAAATCTTGAGGACAATTTGCTGGTCAAAGAGAGGGTTCTTGAAAAGGCAGTCTCTAGTTGGAAGAGGGAAATGGATGCACTTTGGTACGGTGCCATCAGGATAAACCAGCCTCTTGATGAGATCAAAATCATGAGAACCCACCGAGTCACTCAGATAGATTGGACCACCACAAATGGCTCTTGAACCCGCATGGAATTTGGCGCACACATGGTCTGACTGGAACATGTCCCAATCAGGCTGAACCATCTGACCCATCCACATGTTGTTATAAGCACAGTGAACCATGTGTAAACCTTGTAATCATTGCACTGTTCCATGCTGGCAATGATTCCATTTCCATTGAAATTCTTGGCAATGGAGTCTGACAGCCCATCATAGTAAGCCTTGGCAAGCTCTACTCTGCCTCCATATTCGTCGCACACATCATACTCTAGAGCCTGCACTTATACAGCAGCACAATCATGAATAACTGAAAATAAACTTATTAAAAAAACAAAAGAAAGAAAGAAAGATATCAAAGTTGGTAAAGAAAACTCACATGAATGACATCCACTTTGACTCCTGTGACACCCGATTTGGCAAGATGGGAGTGCATAGAGTCATAAAAGTCATTGACTTGAACCGGATGAACAAGCCCGACCGAACCTTCAACGATTCTCACCACAGCAAGATCACGCATCGTCCCATCCAGACCAGGGGAGAGTTTGCAAGGGATTATCTTCGAGTTTAGGCGTGTAGCTCTTGGCCTCACACCACCCCATGCACCACAAAGGGCATGCCAAACGTAAATGTCATCCAAACCTTTGAATTTAGGCCTCAAATCCATAATAAAAGCCTTCATCCCATACCCTTCTGGTGAACTTGCTTAAAAGCCTTCATCCCATACTCTTCATCCATTTTGATATTTTAAAATGGTAATATTCAATGTGAAGAACGCATACAGAAGGGAAGTCCAACTAAGTCGGGAAAGTTAGCGTATGTCCGTCTCAATTTATTGCGTTAAACATCAAGCCCGCATTGATCATGATACCAAAAAAAATTAAAAAAAAAATGGATGCAACTACAAAGAACTTCGAAGTTTCAAGTTATAACTCCTATTATAACTTCATTTCCGCAGGAATCAAATGAACACCGGAAGTTGATTCCCGGCCTTTATCGAAAAACGTCCTATGGGTGTTATACAAGCAGAACTACCGAAACAATCAACTTACAGCAAATTCCAAAACCCTAGATTTGCAAAACTGAGCTATAAGAAGCACCGCATTCAAATTAAAGACAAATATGCCACCGAAAAAAAAAATTAAAGACAAACATAGATCTGATTGAAAAGAAACGAAATTAACAAGGAACTTGGGGCGTACATTGAAGTTAATCTTGCACCCAGAAAGCTACAATCCATAGCAAGAAAATTAAAAACGAAATCTCAATGCGAACCTGCTTCACATTTTTTGTCTGGTAGAATCTTTTCCGACGGTGTGAGAGAGAAGAATCCTTTTCGACGGTGTGAGAGAGGATGCAAGGAGGACGGTGAGAGAGAAGACGTTGATCGGAGGAGCTAGGTGGAGTGGGCGACGACGGCGACGGCACAACGGTGGAGAGGGCAGGGAAAATACGATCGAGGAGATATGTTTTTGGTGAAAATTAGGGAGTCTAATAACGATAATTAGACTCCAAAAATGGTATCTTAGGGAGTCTAATTATGATATTTAGACTCCAAAAATGGTATCTTAGGGAGTCTAATTCTTATATTTAGACTCCAAAAACGCCGCTACGCGCGCTTCCTGCGGTGAAGGCTAGACTTTTGGCGTTCTAGTGCAATAATTAGACTTCAAAAATCACCAGATTATTACAAAAATGCCACGGCGTTTTTTTTTACTTCCTCTTTTGTTACTAGGACGCCTGTTACAGACGCAAATGCCACTTTTTGTAGTAGTGCCAGCGCCTTAGTAGCGCAGTGGCATGGGAGTTTGGCTCCTCTCCCCCATATTCAGGATTAATTCGAACCCTGCCCCTTCCTCTACTATGTGTATAAAAAATGAAAAAGTATTGTCAATGACTTTCGTAATGGGTTTGGAATGAGAGAACATTAGGACGAAAATCCGAGAAGAAAAATTGGTATTTCGTTGTTTGGATTATCCCAAATTTTCTCCTTAAAGTTGAAGAGATTTTGGAGAAAAAACTACTTTCTCAAATCCATCCCTTCTCTCACTTGGAATACTTTCTTTCCTCTGCTTCTCTTCATGGAAGCCGTCTATTGCTAAAATCCATGGTCCCTATATACTCTCTCTGATCCTTATTATAAGGTACCAATTAACAATTCTCACAAACTAACAAAAACAGTTAAAGTCAATAAAGTTAGCTCATATATTTAAGTACCTTTCAATATTACCCCTACTAGCTAATTGCAGTAAACTCTAATATTATATTAATTATTACTCTCACCCACTACCCTTATTTAATAGGGGCATACATGGAAAAGAAAAATTAATACTCTTTGGAAACAAGTAAATGCATTCTAAAAAAGACCAAATAAACTTGTTAATTGATGTCTTATAATAAGGACTAGAGAGAGTATAATACTAGTACTAGATATACAGTGACGTGATGTAGATAATGTTTTATATAGTTTTATCTTTTTTTAATATGAAAATAATCTTCATATAAATTATAATTCTTACAAAAGAATTATTATATTATAATTTTAAATTATAAATAAAATAAAAAGGGCCTGAATTTGCTTTTATAAAATTATTTTTATTGTAATAAACCAAGATATAAAAAATATAGTTGTTAATTATTATTTTTATTTTAACTTTTTAAGTATTTTAGTTTGTGAGGTAATATATTTTACTTTATATTTTATTTTAAAATAAAAAATATATAATAACAATAATTTCATTTTAATTTGACTTTAGGCTTTAATTTGAAAGTTTTAATTTCGTATCTGAATTTATTATTCATGGAATTACCTAAAAAAAATGGTTATAAATTAAATAATGGTAGTATTATCCTTTTACATGTCATGCATTCTCTCTCATCTCTCTTTTCTCCCCTTTATCCAAGCACAAGGACTAATATCATTATTTTCTCCTTCCCTAGCTTTCTTTAAATCCAAAATATACCTAGTATATGGGTAAATTTTGATCCTAAATGTAAATAGCTAGTTAATGAGTAAATTTTAATACTAAATGTAAGAATTTTTTCTTCTTTTTTCATTTTATCTCTCATATTTTTTCCAAACTAATTTTGCTTATTTATAAACTGATATCTCTAATCTATTGTTACGTTGCACAAGAATATTTCAGAGATTGACATCGGCCAATACTGCCATTAATATGACTAACATTAAGCCAGTTCTCCCCTACATTATACCAAAGACACAGAGATTTTGAATAAAGCAACCATAGGCAATACCAGAGAACCCATGTTTCATACTGAAAACCCATCCACTTCCTCTAAGCTGTAATACCCTAAAAATCCTATTTAGCATAACCACTAAATAATACCTAATAACATAGGTGAATATGTGGTCTCAAAGATATTATAACTTATCTAATTTAAATTAGGAAATTTCCTCCTAGAATCAAATGAATCAAGAAGACTCAAATATTCAAATTTCATTTAGGAACCATAAAATATCATAAAATACAAATAATTACCGTATTAAGTTATGGTTTACATGGAATTAAAAAGAGCAATGAGGTACTACGGAAAATACTTAAACAAAATAGGGGAAAATAATAAAAATCGATGAACAACTAGGTATTCGATAAATTAAATAATTGTGCTAGACCTTTATAAATAATCAAGGAATTAATTAAGCATCATCTAATTTATTAAGAGACTAAAATTACTAAAATACCCTTAATTAACACACTAATGCTTAAAATCATAATTAATTCATAAAAAGCCCTAAAGATCTGTCATCACACTGAGCCCAATTAAGGGGCGATTAGTAACAATTAATGAGCAATTGAAATTACAACAAAGAAGACACTAAATTTAACTAAATTAAATTGGGCATAATCAAAGAGGTATAATTCCAATTAAAAGCCAATGGCTAATTAAGAGTTGTTCAAATGAATTATAATTGAATTGGGGTTCCTAAAATAGTATAAGATATCATGAAAATAGGAAGGTATGTTGTCTCCAAAATAGTAGGGTATTTATTCTACTTCTTGAATAGGGTGTCAGTAGGACTTAATAGGGCAAAATCCAACCCTCTAAATTGTAATTAGGAGTCATAAAATATTATAAAATGCCATAAAAACACCTAAATTAATTAACTAAAATTTCCAACAATTAAAAAGCAATTAAATCTGCACTTAAAGGTACATTGACACATAATGCGTATATTATCAAAAATAAACCGTAAAAGAATATGAAGAGGTTTAAAATAATTAGAGGACACTAAAAATTAATCATTTAACATCAAAAATTAATCCTAATGGAATTAACATTCAAAATTGATCTAATGGAAAATATCAACAAATAATTTGAAATAATTTGGCTAAATTCTATATTAAAGCTTAACAAGGGATCGGTAAGTGAAACAATTGGAATTAGTAGGATCATGATTGAGTTGTAAAACAATTAAAACACTACAAATTAAACCTAATTAAGCTAAACCAAGGAGTAAACAAGAAGAACTTGATTTAGGGCTTTTTACCACAACAAATCATATTGGATCAATTTTTGTAGCCCACACCATTGCCCAAACCAACAATAAAGCCCAAAACAAAAATAAAAACCAATAGATCAGAGGGGGGGCACGGTTTTGTGAGGCTTCTAGGGCAAGGAAATGATTTTCAACACATGTGTTAAATTGGTCAAAGCTTGTAGGATACAATTTACTATTCCTTGCTTGAATCCCAAGTTCTTTGGCTTCTAGGAGAAGGAAGAAGAAAGAGAAGAAGGGAGAGAGAGAGAGAGGGCAGATGAGGGGGAGTGAGTGGTGAGGATGTGATGTTTTGATTAAAACCTAGATCCAATGGTTGAAATTAGCCAAGAGTAAAGTTGCACTTATTTACACAATTGCCCAACCTTTTCACTATAAATAAAGGCATAGGTCATTCACTTTTCTTCACACCAAGCAAAGCATCATCTGCATATTTTAGAGGGAGTGAAGAGAGTTTGAAGAAGCTTGAAGGAGATCAAGCATTAGGTAAGCAAAGTTCTTTAGTTTTGAGCTTTAAATTCATAGATAGAAGTAGTTTTAATCTTTAAAATTCTAGAATAGTTTTAATTTCATGTTTTTATGGTTAAAAATAGCTTTATTTCGAAAAATTAGTGAAGAAAGTGGTTTAGCAAAATTTCCGGAGGAAAAACACTGTAGTAACGAAGTTCTGGCGAAAATTCGTCGGTTAGGTGATTTCTGAACTAGTAACAGAAACACTCATATTTCATGTTGAAAATGATATTGAAAAATTATGAGAAAATTCATGATCAAAGTAGACATATAGGGATTTTCAAATATGTAAAGAACATGTTGAAATGAGCTCTGTACAGTGAGAAAGAAATTCTCAAAGTTCATGTTGCGAAAATGCTGGAAAATCTGGGCAGAGGATGAACACGTGAAATCTGGGAATGATTCTTGAATTCTGGGAAAAGTTTGATATTTTTAATGGAAAATAGACATCCTAAGGAGTCCGGAACATTTTACGGATCTTTGTTTCGATTTTTCTAGAATTAGTTATGAATTACCAAAGATAGGCGAAATTCTGCCCCATAAATTCCAGCGTTTTTTTTAACAAATTTTGAGGAAATAAAATGATGGTTTAATGTACCAAGGGTAGAATAGTCAATAGTGGCCAAGATATATTTTAGGATATTATTTATAAATTAATAATACGATATCACTCTTATAGGAAGTCTGCAAACGTATACCGATCGTCGTCATACCGGAATTATCAATCCAGGTACGGACGCGTACTGTAACACTAACTCTGATGCTTATTGTATGCTTATATGTGATAGATAGTCTGAAACTCTGTTTTGAAAATTGATCATACACATACAACCTGATACGGGTTATAGTTTTGATAATGCCGTTATGTTTTCCTAGCGCTGAGGACACGATAGACCATCGTGGCACTGGAGATAGTGTAGACTATAATAACATGCATATTGCAGTGGCTGTGTTATGTTATTATCTGAATATAAGAATATTGTATGTGATTATTGTTGTTTTGTCATGGATATCTGTCATACATATTGGATACATAAGCATGAGGTTAACCGTTACCTGAGGTTCAATAGTAATTGAACCTCAGCTCATAGTCTCAGATTCTGGAGGAACCAGGACCGAGAGCAAGGATAGATAGCGCACGAGAAGACACGGGCAGAGAAGATAGCTACGAATTTTTGTATCACTATATTAGTAAATATTCAGAGCTTTGTACCCATGTAATAGCAACAAGACACACCAACAGTGAAGGTTTATCAGATACTCGCTCTTTTAAATTTATTCCGGTGCTCTACTCTGATTAAAATATTTTGAAAACGGGTTTCAAAAATGAGGATGTTACACAAGCAACTAGCTAACTTAATCCTCTTCCTACCTTGAGAAGTCAAGACATTTACAAATAATTTCCTTCCTCTTTTTAATGATTCACAGGGAGTAAGACACCTGAGCTGAACTCTTCATTGCCTTCGAAAAAGTGGTTTTGAACATGACTGAACCTTTTGTAATATCCTGAATTTTGGGCTCAGAGACCTGAGAATAAGTTTATATCAGGCAGACAACTAGACCTAGTTCAGGAAGCGTGATATTAAGTGTTGGAAATATTATATGGAATTTTTATTGTCATTAGTAGACGATATTTATTAATTAGTGTAAGAGAAGGATGAGGAATTGTTCAATGAAGCTTGGTTAAATAAATTTAGTCAGTGGATATAGTATGTATAGGCCATAGAAATTAAAGTGTCAGTGCAGAAGGACACAAAACACTTATACGGTGTTAATCGATTCATAAAAAATGTCATTTAACTATATATGTCCTAAGGTATGGGACAATTAGCTAAGCAAAAATGTACTAAAATAAATATGCACATGAGATTTCCTGGATTGATAAGGGTTCCCTGCGTTATTTAGGAAATAAGAGGGGAAGAGTTTTTACGAAGCTTGTCACATGAATAAGTCAAGAAACTTACGTAGGAAGTAAGTGTTATAAGGGGATTTAAATGGACTTTATGAAGGACATTTAAATAAATTATTTCATGTCCTTGTGCAGCTGGAATTCCTTCCCTTGCAAGCCAAAATTTTGAACCGAAAGAGACAAGGAAGAAGGAATAAAAGTCAAGCAATTGAACCTTAGAACGCCAAGTGTTTGCATGGGATTTAATTTGGCTATTTCATAGAACACCTAAGCACTTATAATTATTATATTTTGAAAGATAAAATCCCTCCCTCATCAGTATATATTTCATGCAGCAAGAGGAACAAAAGAGAAGAAGAAAAAGACAATGAAAAAGGAGGCAAAAAGTCAATGAATAATAGTATGTAAGCAAAGTCAAGAAGACTAGAGTTTTTGACCAATAAGAGAAGGCCAAGAGAGGGATATTTTATGACCTTAAATCATGACTTTTTTGGAACTTAAAAACATCCCTCCAACAGTGTAATACCCCAAAATTTATATTCATCATAAATATTATATTTTGATAAATAATACCTATTCAAAATCGGTGAATATATTAATTTAGGGAATTTTCTCTAAGAATTAAGGTAATCAAAAACCAAATTCTCGAATTTTATTTTGGGATCATAAAATACCACAACATTACCATATTAAAGCATAAAATGAACAAAAAGAAAGGAAGAAGGTAGGGGGTGATTTTTGGTTGACTTGGAGAACAAGTTAGGAAACCTGGAAAGCAAGTCGGGGAAAACTTGGAAAGCAAGTCGGGGAAACTTGGGGAGCAAGTTACTTGCCGAGCAAGGTTACTTGGTGAGCAAGTTACTTGCCGAGCAAGGTTACTTGGCGGACAAGTTACCGGGCGGACGAGGTTACTTGGCGGACAAGTTACTGGGCGGACGAGGTTACTTGGCGGACAAGTTACTGGGCGGACGAGGTTACTTGGTGGATAAGTTACTTGGCGGACGAGTTACTTGGAGGACAAGCTACCTGGAGGACAAGTTACTTGGAGGACAAGTTACCTGGTGGACAAATTATTTGGAGACCGAGTTGTGAAACTTGGTGAACAAGTTGGAAGGCTCAGGAAGCAACTTGTTGAGCAAGGTGCAGAAAAGAGAAAGCCGAAAATTGAGTGTGAAAAGGGTTGTGGGTTTTTCAAACATAATATCATGATATTTTAAACAAAGGGCAAATAAGAAAAGTGAGAACCAATAGAAAATAAATTATAACTTGAAATCCTTGAACTAAGTAGAAAACAACTGGACATATTATGAATCAGTGAATTTTTGTCTCGAAGTTGGTGTCACCCGAAGTAATTTCCGTAACCGACAGCGTTCGGCTTAGAATCTTCGGCAGGTTACGAAATACCCTTAATGGGATCAAAAATTTAGTTAACTCAGATATTTCCAAAGAGGAATAATAGAACTTCAAGGCTGTGTTCCCGGATTTTTGAGATTTTGCAAAATTACGCGATCAGAACACCGAATAGGGAACTTTATCGGTAAAAACTCATAAAGTGAATGAGTGACATCACCTGGATGACATCATCTTGATGACATAAGGGGACACTTGTGTGGTAGAGAGAAGGGGACACTTGTGTGGTAGAGAGGAGGCCACATCTTCATCATCTTAGCCCTTGATACAAAAGTTGATCCAAGGGTTGAGATCCATGGAAATTCCTTATAAATAGGCAACCCCTCTTCACTTCATTCTTCACAAATTCCTAGAGCCACTTAGAGAGAGGTTTTAGAGAGAAGGAGGAGTCTGGAGAAAATAGCAAGTTCCGGGTAAGTTCTTCGGTCTCTAGTCTTTAGTTTTTGTAGTTGTTTCGATAGTTATAGTAGAAATGCTAGATTAATCTTTAATCTTCCAAGTTAGTTTAGAAATCATGTTTTAGGAATAAATATGATATTTATTTCAAAAATATATTGGAGATGGAGATATGTCAAAATTTTGGAAGATTAGAGTCAAAATAGCGAAGCTCTGGCGAAATTTCGCCGGTTAGTCAAACTAGGGGCAAAAAGGTAATTTGTACCTAAAATGCCTGTTATGATGTGGATCACTGATAAATGTGATATTATCCCTATAGGATATCTGTAATCACATACCGCTGTCGTACCGCTGTCAAAAGTACCATTTCCCGTCAACGAAGGTACGTTCGCGTACTGTAACACTAACTCTGATGCTTATAATATGCTTTATGTGGTAGATAACTTTACATCTGCTGTGTGCTTATGAGATACATCTGCTGTGTGCTGGGATACATCTGCTGTGTGCTGTTGGGATACATCTGCTGTGTGCTTATGTACTGTTGGAATACATCTGCTATGTGCTTATGTACTGTTGGGATACATCTGCTGTGTGCTTATGTATGGATTATTGCTGTAACGCCGTGAATATCTGTCATATACTGTCATATATAAGCATGAGGTTAACCGTTACCTGAGGTTCAATGGCCATTGAACCTCAGCTCTTAACATAGCGTCAGGCTCAGGAGAACCGAGGACCAAGGAGAAAGGCAAGCAGGCCGCATAGAGACTCGACTGAAGGCCTTTTCTGTTTATACAGTCACACTGACGTTAGACGTCTGAAATCAATGCACTATTACTGTAATCAGCCAGACTTACGGCATTTTGAATGTAAATATCAGTTACTCAATCGCTCCGAAGCTCTACTCTGATATATACTGTTTTTGAAAATGGGATGTTACAAACAGCCATAAATTCGTGCAGAAAAAAGAACAGAAGAAGAAACATGAAAACAAGGTATAAAAGCAAGCAAAAGCTTATGGAAGAATCACGAAGCAAATGGCTTGTGAGGGAAGCCAAAGACTAAAGAGAGGTGTATTGAACAAGTCAAAGTCATGTCAAAAGGGGGCATATTTCGTTCAGCCAAGAGGAGTCCAAGAAAAACTTGGAGGAAAAGGAAGAAAAACAAGTGAAAACCCTAAGACAAACTATATATGAGCCAATGGACAATAACTTGCACGGACATTTTACATAACTAATTATGATGACCATTATTTTAAGGACCCATCTTCCCATATTTGGCTGCCCCATTTCGTCCAAGAGAGAAAGGAGAGAGTGAAGAAAAGTCCATACACCAAGAAGAAGAAGAAGGCACACACATTGAAGATCAAGGTAAGTAGGTGTAAGTTTTGGTTAAACAAGCTTCCTGTCTTCTTCAATCCTTCATATAATATTCTTATGATTCTTTTATGCTCAAGCCTGACCGTATTCAGTGGCACAAAGAAGAAGAAATCCAAGTAGATCCAAGACACAAGAGGGGTAAGTCACTAGCTTAGCTTACTGTGGCTTGTGTTTTGGGATTTTGGGTAATTTTTTATGAAAGTGGCTGAATAAAGAAATAATGTTTTTCATGGGGGAAGGTGCTGCCTAGATATTTAAAAGAGGTTATCAAGTGATTAAGTCAAGACAATGGTGTCAAAGGAAAGATTAAGCCGAGAAACGAAAGAATACGAAGTTAAAATAGTAAATACAATGGTGGTGTGATTTTCGTGCAGGGCTGTATAGATGAAGATATGTTGTGTTTTTTATGTTTTTGATGGTCTCAGAGTGTTTAGGATAAAATTTTGTATGGGTCCAAGTGGTAAACATGATTTTGGAAATCAAAACCCTAAGTTTTAAAGAAAAAGGCAATCTACCAATTTTGCATATTACTGGGCCATCGTGTTTGGTAAAAGGCTTAAAAATAGTAAACGATATTTGATGACTATGAATTCTTACAGGCTTAAATTACACATCTGTGTCTTCATTTTGGTATATAATTGTACCCTTAACCCTTAGAGGACTTTTATTTTCTGATTATTTACTTTTACCAGTACAGTTGATTGTCCAAACCGGTTAAATGCTCTGTTGTGCTTACTCTGATATAAGTTAAATGGATCTAATAATGAAGGAAAGATAACTAATATAAGGAATCTTTTTAACCCACCACCC
Organism: Acacia crassicarpa; assembly: GCA_034222035.1. Classification (NCBI taxonomy): domain Eukaryota; kingdom Viridiplantae; phylum Streptophyta; class Magnoliopsida; order Fabales; family Fabaceae; genus Acacia; species Acacia crassicarpa. The sequence continues at coordinate 18,463,808 of JAWXYG010000014.1, read as the reverse complement.
GAAAGGGTGAGGCTGGTAGGGGTGTAACAAGATAAGCCATTCAGCAACGAGTCGAAGAAGAAGAAGCTGGTCGGGGTGTAACAAGATAAGCCATTCAGCAACGAGTCGAAGAAGAAGAAGAAGAAGAAGCTACGCTTGGCCCCACCACTTCTATTTTGTTTTCATCTCTTGCAACACTCATCTACAGATGAAACTCTATAAAATTTTCATGAAGTTCAAAGGAAAAAAAAACGAGACAGAGAAGAAGAAAAATTATTTTTTATAAACAAATACCTTAAGCCTCTATCAACAGCCTAGTTTCATGATCCATCAAAGGCCAAAGCCGTTTTTTCTTTTTTTTTTTGGGTCAAAAGTTGGTGGGGGCCAAGCTTCTTTTTTTTGTCAAAAATTGGTGGGGCCTCACTACTAGAAAAATTGAAATTAGTGACGGAATTTGCGACGGAATTTTATCCGTCACAAATTTCGTCAGCTTTGCGACGGAATATTTTTTCCGTCGCAAAATCAGAAAATTTGCGACGGAATAAATATTCTGTCGCAAATTTGCGACGGAATACTTATTCCGTCGCAAGTTGCGACGGAATATGTATTCTGTCGCAAAATGGAGGCCGCCATTTTCTTCACACTTGCGACGAAATATTATTCCGTCGCAAGTTTTGCCACGGACTGATAAGTCCGTCGCAAAACGGTGGCCTAAAGGGCCGCCGTTCGCTCTATATTTCGACGGAAAGGCTTTTCCGTCGCAAAAAAATTTCCTTTTTGCGATGGAATTGCCTTTCCGTCGCAAAAAGTGAATTTGTGACGGAAAGCGTTTCCGTCGCAAATTCACTTTTTTACCCCTCCCAGCTCGTTTTTCAGCCCGCAGCTTCGTCTTCCTCACAAAATTTCACAGCTCCCGGCGCCATCAATCCTCCCCCCAGCTCCACCGCCTCCCCAACCCTCCCCCCAGCTCCCCAACCGCACTCCAGCCCGCAGCTCCCCCCTCCCCTCGCCTCCAGCTCCCCAACCCCTAACCCCAAGCTCCGCTGCAACTTCCCTTTCCCCAAGCTCTCGCCGGCCTTCCCCTCACCCCCAGCTCCGCCGGCAGCTCTCCCCGCCCCCAGCTCCCCCCTCCCCCATCGCCCCCAGCTCCCCCTTCCCCCTTCACCCCCTAGCTCAGTCCGTGGGTGGGTTTTTTTTTTTTAATCTTTCAGCCATCTAATTTTTTTTTTCCTATTTGACACTATTAAACACAGTTATCTTATCTGCCATTTTGTGTATTTTTGTGCTCCGGTCAGTGATTTTTTGGGAGTATCTCCACCTCTTACCGTCTGCACCTCTATTCAAAGTAAGTTCCTCTCTTATTTCTTTTAGATGCACTACTGTTTTTTTTTATATTTATTATTTTCTTGAGTATTATTTTTATTTGTAATAAAATGATATGAAAAATATTATTGGTTCTCCTGAGTGAAATTTCTACATGACATATCTTTTTTAATATTTTTTGTTATTTCTTTACTGTTGATTAAATTATTTATCATTGGTTATGAATGTTGATTTGTGAGTATTTGTAAGAATATTAATGTTGCATTATTTTTTTATAGTCTCTTTTGTATGATGTAAAAATTGTGTGTTAAAATTATGATATTATTCATTACTTGTTATTATTGTACATAGTAGAAATATGTATGTTGGCAGAAAATTATCAATTTCATGAGTTTATTTATTTATTTTTTTAGTTGCAACTTTGGCTAAATCTATTAATTACATGAAGATCTTGATGTTCAATGTGTTTATTAATTTGGATTATACTTAAAGTTTTTCGTTCTCTTTTATAGGGATTTATGATTTTTTTTTTTTAGCCAGAGAATATTTTTTCTTGTTTCATATAGAATTGTCTTTTTTCTTATCATTTTTAATTTCACTTATATTTTATTCTAAGTACATTAAATATACCATATGACCTCTTATATTCCGCACTTAGAAGCAAATTTTCTCCTTTAGTTTCCTACATATGTGATAATTATATATAGATTGTTACACTATTGTTCATCAATAAGGGGAAAAAAATTTTCCGTTTAATTTGTTTTTGTTTGTTGAATATAATCATGAAATTTTCTTTCATTATTTTCACTTGATGATTTTTTACCAAAATTATTTTCTAACTTATTAAATCTCTCAAATTTGGCTTATTACCAAAATATCCTAAGGGGATTGAGATCTTAAATTTGAAAAACAAAATATTTGATACTACGTACAAGATAACTACGTTCATGAAGAGGGTCTGTCTTCTTGGATTGAAACCTATTCGAGGCAAAACTCACTACAGTATAAAAGTGACTACTATAATTAAACTTGTCATATTTTACACTTATCATAATATCTATAGGCAGTAAAAGACAATCCCTTTTAGGCTAATACTATAAAACAATAATAGCCACTATATATATATATATATATATATAAGCTAAGGAATAAACAAACACATATGAAAGAGAACAATTGTAAATCGTAATGGTAGAGAACCCTAAATTAATTAATTACTGCAGTAAGAAAAAAGGACGATAATTTTTTTAAAGGCTTTGACACATAAATCAAGAAATATAACTACAGTATTTTTCAAAATTTCTAGAGAGGTGTAACATAAACTGTGGCTTAAATGAAAAAAGTAGCAAGAAATAGCAATAAATATTAGAAGGCGTAAAAATGAAAATTGAAAAAAAAAGGATAAATTTTTAGAATATCTTATAAACATTAGTAAAAATTATTCGCTTAAGAATTCATTTTAAAAATACCTTATAAATATTACTAAAAAGTATAAATGGAAAAAAAAACCAATTGCACTTTAAAATTTCAATTCAATGATTTTTTTATTAAAATAATTTGTAAATTGATAAATTTTATACTAAATACTTATTCTGTTGAATTGACCACTTTTATATATTTGTGCCATGTTGAAATTTTAATTAAGTTAGTAACTGAACTAGCTAGGAAATATGGAAGGCAACCATGATAGAAGTTGGATGTACAATCGCCTAACTGAGAGAAGAGAACTAACTCAAGCATTCTTGGCGGGTTTGCCCATGTTCATCAATTTTGCTCTGGCACATTCAACTAATTCAAGTAGGGAGATCAGGTGTCCGTGTGTCAAATGTAGGTGTATAAGATTTGAAGATTTTGAGGAGGTCAAAATCCATTTGTGTAGAAGGGGATTCATGAAGGATTATGAGTGTTGGGAATATCATGGCGAAGTCCGACCGACACCGACACCTAGTGGTTATTACGGGGACAGTAGTCATCGAGACAACCTTAATCAATATGAGCAGTTGGTTATGGACGCTGCGGGACCGTCGATCGGCCGATATTTCGATCCTGTTACTCATGCTGAATCGTCATACATGGGAGAGGAGACCGATACACATGCTCAACCATCATACATGGGAGAGGATCCTCATCCGGAAGCCGATAGGTTTTATAAAATGCTTCAAGAAGCGCAACGTACGTTATGGGAAGGTTGTGAACACTTTGAAAATTGTGAATATTCATCGCTATCGGCTACCCTAGCAACACTAAGCCTGAAGACTGATCACCATATGAGTGAGAGGAATTACAACGAAATGATGCAGATCATAAGCAAGGTTGTTCCCAACGACAGTAATTTGCCGAATGATTTTTACCAAGCAAAAAAAAAGGTGAAAGAGCTTGGGCTTGGACGTGAAAAAATTCATTGTTGCCCTAGGGGATGTATGTTGTATTATAAGGATGATGCTGAGCTGACCAATTGTAGATTCTGTGGACATGACAGATATGAAGTTGTGAGGAAAGGAAGGAAAATTACCCGTCGAGTGTTAAGCAAGATGTACTACTTTCCTCTGGTGCCCAGACTTCAGAGATTGTATGCATCAGAACAAACAGCTGCTCACATGATGTCACACCCCTTCGGTATACCGATATTCGTAAGAGTAAATATGCACAGCTTAAAGGATAAACTAGTTCCAGCATAGTAATACTGATATTGAAGTCTGGTACATAATCGAAATTCAGAAAAAGGTTCGTACAAGATTTAACCAGGACATAATATTTCAAACACAATGAGGGAAAATAAATCAGATCTCTGCTCCATCAAGCACCGTCAGTTATCCATATCCACCGCCTTATCACGTGAGCCACGCCCCCTGTTAGGTTTCCGTCCTGAACTTTGGGGATTGTCTGGGATTCAAATGAATCCCAGTAGTAACGTTAATCACTCACATAAGATGCATGCACAGTACATGGTAGACAACCAGTTGCAATAAATATAATTCACAATAATTTCAAACACAAAATTCAAATATGCAGTTCAACAATATTCAAGAACCTACCGGTTCATACGCACAGTACTGGATAATTCAAATACTCAAATGGGCTTTCACCCTTCTGCATAAAAATTCACTTATCGGAGTACCACCCCCGGCCTCAACCGTGATGGCATCCAGGGTTACCCCACATTCAAGGGCACTACCTCCCAGCTTATACCGGCGATAAGGTTAGAAATTCACAATTCAAATATCACAATGGTACGTACATGCATATAAAGGCACACAGAGTATGTGAGAGAAAAGTTACTACCTCTACTCCAATAGCTAAAAGAAATTCACCGGTGCTCGAACCACTTGACAGTCAACTCCTAAAATAGTATCATTATAAATATTAATCTTCACTATAATCCATTTCTTCCAAAATATCCAACAGGGTTCTTTTTATCATTTAGAATCCTTGTGACCCTTTAAACGATAAATCACCCATTTAAAATTCTTATTGCAACAATTTTCGGATTAAATCCTTTTCTGTCCAGAATTTTCATTAACTTTGAAAATTCATAACTATTTGTACAAAGCTCCAAATGATGTGCTTCCAAAACCTAAATGTCCTTTGGTGAGTCTATTTTCATCGAAAAATATTCTCAACAGCCAAAAATATCCATACTATTCCCAGTTTAAATAAATCACTTCGCTGTCCAGTTTATACTTCCAGTATTTTAGGCCAGATTGTAAAATCCATAACTCCTTGTACAGAGCTCTAAAAATTACATATTATATATCAAAAGAAAGCTCTGGATGTCTACTTCAAAACTGGAAGATTTCATGATTTTTAGACACCATTCACTTGACCGAAAACCATTTACAATTCGATTGCCTTCCAAACCGTTAAAACTGTCAGTTTTGGTAGCTTGTATAATTTAATTCTTTTTTATCCAAAAATCATTTCCAACCTTATTCTTACTCCATTTTTCGTGATAAACACTATGGTAACCTTAAAATCATCAAAAACCTTTTGATTTTACCACTTCTTAATGAACCCAAAATAATATATAAGAAGTGATAAACAAGATTTTGAAACCAACTTCTTGAAATGACTTAAGACAAGTTAAAACCTTTACTTACTTGTCTTGATCCCTTGGACTTTAGCAACTTCTCCTTCCTTTTGCTTCTAAAAATGTCTGGCCTCCTCTATCAAATTTAATATAAGAAAGTATCTCACACTCTCTCTTTCTATTTCTCTTCGTCGTCTCAAAGTAAATAAAAGGAGGGTCGTGCTTGTATATACTTAACAAGAGAGAAATGTTTCACTCGTGACTGAACAGGAAAATAAATAAATGAGTTTGATGTGCACCCAGCTGTGGCCGCCACCCTTACTCTACTTTAGCAATTGAAAAGAAAGAATGAGTGTCACGGGTTGGCCTTGTTCACTCACGAGAAAGAATAATTGAAAGAAAGTTTTGGATCCATTTGTAAATAATTCCTTCATCTTTTATCATTGGAGATATTGTGTTGTCCGTGAGCAGAAATAGAAAGAATGATTGACATGATGAAATGAAGAAATTGAGGGTACGTGGGGTTGAGTGTCTCCTTACTTTAACTAATTGGAAAGAGAGTGAAATATTGAATATATATTGAGCTTGTGCTTTACGGATGATGTCCAACAACTCCACTATTTTTTTTAAACCATATGCTTGACACCATTCCCACACTTTTCTCTTTCCCTTGTCCACAAAAGATTTAATAATCAAAGCTTTCTACCTAATGGATCATGTGGTATGCGTATCATCTTTATTGCCAAATAAACAAATTAAAGAATGAGAAATGTTGTCGGTGTGGCATATCCGAATGAATTGGAAAATAATGTTGTATCCAAGAATAATTCAATAAAGTGGGAGACAAATGAAAATAAGTGGGTATTAGTTTATCATATAGAGAAAACCTTCTTGTCCCACAATAATGAAATGTAAGAGAATACACCATAAATGATGGATGTTACAATTCTCCCCCCGTAAAAGAAATTTCGTCCTCGAAATTTGCTTCATCCCTTGTGTACCGAGCCATAAACTCTGGATAATGATTCTTCATATCTTCTTCCGTTTCCCAGGTTGCTTCCTCAGGGGATAATCCCTTCCAGACTACCTTCACCATCCAAAAACTTTTATTTCTAAGCCGCTTCTGAAGTCGATCAATGATTCTTTCAGGCTCAACCGCATATGTATGGTTATCTTGTACATCAACATCTTCGTACTCGATAACATGTTCAGGGTCTGGTATGTACTTCTTCAACTGTGATACATGAAAAACATTATGAAGTCTACTCAGATTTGGGGGTAATGCTATTTGGTATGCCACTGATCCAAATTTTGCCAAGATCTGAAATGGACCAATGTAACGAGGACTTAGTTTTTTCCTCTTGATCGCTCTTCCAATTCCAGTTACTGGTGATACCTTCAAGAACACATGATCTCCAACTTCAAATTCTAGAGGTCTTCTCCGTTTGTCAGCATAACTTTTCTGTCGACTTTGTGCTGCTAGGAGCCTCTTTCTTATAAGTTTGATATGTTCTGATGTTTTATCCACATAATCTGTTCCATGCAATTTTCTGTCAGACAATTCTGTCCAACACAAGGGTGATTGACACTTCCTTCCATACAGTGCTTCATACGGAGCCATTTGAATGCTTGCATGATAGCTGTTGTTGTAAGCAAATTCAGCCAGTGGAAGGTTACGGTCCCAATTACCCTTAAAGTCTAAAGCACACGCCCTTAGCATGTCTTCCAACGTCTGTATAGTTCTTTCCGATTGTCCATCTGTCTGAGGATGATAAGCCGTACTATATCTCACTTTTGTACCCATGGCTTTTTGTAAAGCTTTCCAAAATCGAGAAGTAAAACGAGGATCTCTATCGGAGATAATAATCTTTGGTACACCATGAAGTCTTACTATCTCTTTTACATAAATTTCTGCCAACTTTGCAGGAGAATAGTTGACACCAATGGGAAGAAAATGTGCCGACTTGGTGAGACGATCAACAATTACCCAGATCGCATCATGATTCCTGATCCTGGGCAATCCCACTACTAGATCCATCGTAATGCTTTCCCATTTCCATTCAGGAATCTCCAAACTTTGAAGAAGTCCTGGTGGTCGCTTGTGTTCAATTTTAACCTTTTGACAAGTAAGACAACGGGTTACGTATTTAGTCACGTCACTCTTCAGTCCTGGCCACCAAAATTCAGACTTCAAATTATGGTACATCTTGACCACCCCTGGATGAAGAGTATACTTGCTTTTGTGCGCCTCATCCAATATCTTTAGTCTCAACTCAGGTTTCGGTGGTACATAAATACGCTTCCTGAATCTGATCAGTCCATTTTGAGAAAGATCATAATCCTGAGTTTCACCACGTGAGATCTTTTCTCGAATGGAGCTTGCTAGTTCGTCTTGCCTTTGAGCTTCTACAATTTCTGCTCGTAGATCACTTTCCCCTTGACTAACACTAAGGTTAGCAAGTATCACTTCTTTGCGCCTTCTCGAGTTTAAAATTACCCGATTTAACAAATTCAAATCTCGAAAATTTCCTAGCAAATTCCGTTCTTGAACCATCATATATGCTACCTGCACTGCCTTTCTACTCAGAGCATCTGCAACAATATTAGCTTTTCCTGGATGATATTTGATTTCTAAGTTGAAATCTTTTAACAACTCCATCCATCTACGCTGTCTCATATTCAATTCTTTCTGATCAAAAAGATACTTGAGACTTTTGTGGTCGCAGTACAATTCAACATTAGTACCGTACAGATAATGCCGCCATATCTTCAAAGCAAACACAATTGCTGCAAGTTCCAAGTCATGAGTGGGATAATTCAATTCATGAGGTTTCAGCTGTCGAGAGGCATACGCCACCACTCTGCCTTGCTGCATCAGGACACATCCCAATCCTTGCTTACTAGCATCACTATAAACCACATAGGTTTTACCGGGATCTGGGATAATCAAAACTGGTGCGGACGTCAATCTCTCCTTCAGCTGCTTAAAGCTTTCTTCACAACGCTCATCCCACACGAATGGCTGGTTCTTTTTTGTAAGCTTTGTCAATGGTAAGGCAATTCGGGAAAAATTCAATATAAATCGTCGGTAATAACCAGCAAGACCCAGAAAACTGCGTACTTCAGTCACAGTCTCTGGCCTCTTCCAATTCAGTACTGCTTCCACTTTACTAGGATCTACAAAGACCCCTTCTTGTGAGATGACATGGCCAAGAAATCTAACTTCTTGAAGCCAAAACTCACACTTGCTCAACTTAGCGTAAAGTCGCTTGTTTTTCAAAATATTCAACACGATCCTCAGATGATTCTCATGCTCTTCGCTGCTCTTCGAGTAGATTAGGATGTCGTCGATAAAGACTACCACAAACTGATCTAAGTATTGACGGAAGATTCGGTTCATGTAGTCCATAAACACGGCAGGTGCATTGGTCAAACCAAACGGCATTACTAAAAATTCATAATGTCCGTATCTGGTTCTAAAAGCTGTCTTTGGAACATCTTCAGCTTTTACTCGTAGTTGATGATAACCTGAACGCAAATCGATTTTTGAAAATACGCTAGAACCAGCTAACTGATCAAGCAAATCATCTATTCTGGGGAGAGGATACTTATTCTTGACGGTCACCTTGTTTAATTCTCGATAATCGATACACAATCTCAAGCTCCCGTCTTTCTTCTTTACAAATAACACTGGAGCTCCCCATGGTGAAACACTGGGTCGTATAAACCCTTTCTCTAGTAATTCTTCAATTTGTTTCTTCAGCTCCGCCATCTCGTTAGGTGCCATTCGATATGGTGCTTTAGATATTGGTCCAGCTCCAGGCAAAATTTCGATGCCGAATTCTACTTCTCTTTCCGGAGGTAGTCCACTAATGTCTTCCGGAAATACCTCAGGAAATTCATTCACAACTGGAATATTTTCAAGTGCAGTCCCAGTTTCTGTTTGTACTGAGAAAAACACAACATACCCTTGGCAACCCTTTCTCAAACACTTCTCAGCTTCATCTACTGAGAGGAAATTCATATTTACATCTTTACTAATATCTCTCTGCGGATTTGGATATATAATCCTTTTATTTCCGCAGTCTAACAGCACATTATTTGCTGTCAACCAATTTAAACCAAGTATAACATCTATACGATGAAGTGGCAAACATATCAAATCTACCACAGAATCATGGCCGTCCACATTTACAATGCAATTCAAACAGACATCAGCAGTCAAAGATTTAACACCAAGTGGTGTCGTCACAACAAGATCATAAGGCAGTTTGTGGATAACCAATCTTAGCCGACTAACACAATCGTATGATATAAAAGAATGACTAGCACCCGTATCAAACAATGTTTGTAATGTATTTCCATGAAGAAGAATGGTACCTTGAATCATCTCCGGAGACTTTCTAGCCTCCTCATGCGTCATAGCAAATATTCTTCCAAAATTCTGTGGCCTCCTCTCTGTGGCACGCTGTGGGCAATCCGAGCTATAGTGACCCGTCTTGCGACAATTATAACAAATGATCTGCCCGCTACAATTCCTGCCTTGATGGAATTTACCGCATTGAGGACATGGTCTAGGCTCTGCTGGCTTTTGATTGATACGTTCGCTAGACTGAACAGGTTTCTTATTACTTCCTTGGAATTTGGTCCCTGCCCCTTTTCTTTTCTGGGAAGAATTCCTTCGGCTGGACTCACCTTGATTCGTAGTAACCTCAGGCAGCTGCAAATCCCTTAGATTCCTCTCCACCATCCTGCATTCCTCAATTGCAAGACTAAATTTTTGGAATTTACGGGAGACCAGCTCTTTTCTCAGTTCATATTTTAATCCCCTAATCAACCTTCCTGACTTCCACTTCTCGTCATTACTGATTTTCAGGGTTGAAGAGTAACGAGCTAGTCGGTTGAAACGACTCAGATATTCATTAAAAGACTCTTCTTTACCCTGTTGTATAGCCAGGAATTCTAACTCCTTCTCGTCCCTAGTGGATTCAGGAAAATACTCTGCATCAAAGTTATCTTTGAAGGTTTCCCAAGTGATGGGGATATTCTGAGCCCGCAGAATTAATTCCGTGTTCTTCCACCATCGATCAGCATCACCTTCCAATTTGTAGATTGCCAATTCAACTTTCCTTTCTGTAGGGCACCGCATTACTCGAAAAATCTTCTCCAATCTCAGCACCCAATTCTCAGCTACCTGGGGATCAAAACTCCCGCGAAAAACTGGTGGTTGATGCTTGCAAAATTTGGTAATCCAATACTGTTCATCCTCTACGTCAAGTTGCATCCTGTCAGCTACAGGTTCATTTTGTTGAATCTCAGGTTGAGTGGATCTTTCCCCTTCCGCAGTTGCAGCTCGCTGTCCACCCTCGTTCTGCCTAGCCTTTACTTCACGTATTTCCTCCTGTAGTTTACTTATCATCTCCATCATTTGTCGCACATAGTGAAGAGGATCTTGTTCTGGTATATTCTCCTCTTGTGCCCGCTCTTGTTCATGTGATTGTTCTCGCTCCTGTTCTTGTTCATTTGGCCGCTCTTGAGCCTGCACTTGCTTACGTGGTCTGCCTCTACCACGACCTCTGCCTCTACTACCTCCTCGAACATTCACCATAATGTCTTTTCACTATTCAAGTACATATTCTTGTTAATATCAATTTAATTCAAAATCCTCAAATAATGACATACACATGCCATTCTATATATACCACTACACACTTCTATCTATCCAAGACTTTATCAGTATACTATCCTGACATTGCCGGAACCTGGCTCTGATACCACGAATGTCACACCCCTTCGGTATACCGATATTCGTAAGAGTAAATATGCACAGCTTAAAGGATAAACTAGTTCCAGCATAGTAATACTGATATTGAAGTCTGGTACATAATCGAAATTCAGAAAAAGGTTCGTACAAGATTTAACCAGGACATAATATTTCAAACACAATGAGGGAAAATAAATCAGATCTCTGCTCCATCAAGCACCGTCAGTTATCCATATCCACCGCCTTATCACGTGAGCCACGCCCCCTGTTAGGTTTCCGTCCTGAACTTTGGGGATTGTCTGGGATTCAAATGAATCCCAGTAGTAACGTTAATCACTCACATAAGATGCATGCACAGTACATGGTAGACAACCAGTTGCAATAAATATAATTCACAATAATTTCAAACACAAAATTCAAATATGCAGTTCAACAATATTCAAGAACCTACCGGTTCATACGCACAGTACTGGATAATTCAAATACTCAAATGGGCTTTCACCCTTCTGCATAAAAATTCACTTATCGGAGTACCACCCCCGGCCTCAACCGTGATGGCATCCAGGGTTACCCCACATTCAAGGGCACTACCTCCCAGCTTATACCGGCGATAAGGTTAGAAATTCACAATTCAAATATCACAATGGTACGTACATGCATATAAAGGCACACAGAGTATGTGAGAGAAAAGTTACTACCTCTACTCCAATAGCTAAAAGAAATTCACCGGTGCTCGAACCACTTGACAGTCAACTCCTAAAATAGTATCATTATAAATATTAATCTTCACTATAATCCATTTCTTCCAAAATATCCAACAGGGTTCTTTTTATCATTTAGAATCCTTGTGACCCTTTAAACGATAAATCACCCATTTAAAATTCTTATTGCAACAATTTTCGGATTAAATCCTTTTCTGTCCAGAATTTTCATTAACTTTGAAAATTCATAACTATTTGTACAAAGCTCCAAATGATGTGCTTCCAAAACCTAAATGTCCTTTGGTGAGTCTATTTTCATCGAAAAATATTCTCAACAGCCAAAAATATCCATACTATTCCCAGTTTAAATAAATCACTTCGCTGTCCAGTTTATACTTCCAGTATTTTAGGCCAGATTGTAAAATCCATAACTCCTTGTACAGAGCTCTAAAAATTACATATTATATATCAAAAGAAAGCTCTGGATGTCTACTTCAAAACTGGAAGATTTCATGATTTTTAGACACCATTCACTTGACCGAAAACCATTTACAATTCGATTGCCTTCCAAACCGTTAAAACTGTCAGTTTTGGTAGCTTGTATAATTTAATTCTTTTTTATCCAAAAATCATTTCCAACCTTATTCTTACTCCATTTTTCGTGATAAACACTATGGTAACCTTAAAATCATCAAAAACCTTTTGATTTTACCACTTCTTAATGAACCCAAAATAATATATAAGAAGTGATAAACAAGATTTTGAAACCAACTTCTTGAAATGACTTAAGACAAGTTAAAACCTTTACTTACTTGTCTTGATCCCTTGGACTTTAGCAACTTCTCCTTCCTTTTGCTTCTAAAAATGTCTGGCCTCCTCTATCAAATTTAATATAAGAAAGTATCTCACACTCTCTCTTTCTATTTCTCTTCGTCGTCTCAAAGTAAATAAAAGGAGGGTCGTGCTTGTATATACTTAACAAGAGAGAAATGTTTCACTCGTGACTGAACAGGAAAATAAATAAATGAGTTTGATGTGCACCCAGCTGTGGCCGCCACCCTTACTCTACTTTAGCAATTGAAAAGAAAGAATGAGTGTCACGGGTTGGCCTTGTTCACTCACGAGAAAGAATAATTGAAAGAAAGTTTTGGATCCATTTGTAAATAATTCCTTCATCTTTTATCATTGGAGATATTGTGTTGTCCGTGAGCAGAAATAGAAAGAATGATTGACATGATGAAATGAAGAAATTGAGGGTACGTGGGGTTGAGTGTCTCCTTACTTTAACTAATTGGAAAGAGAGTGAAATATTGAATATATATTGAGCTTGTGCTTTACGGATGATGTCCAACAACTCCACTATTTTTTTTAAACCATATGCTTGACACCATTCCCACACTTTTCTCTTTCCCTTGTCCACAAAAGATTTAATAATCAAAGCTTTCTACCTAATGGATCATGTGGTATGCGTATCATCTTTATTGCCAAATAAACAAATTAAAGAATGAGAAATGTTGTCGGTGTGGCATATCCGAATGAATTGGAAAATAATGTTGTATCCAAGAATAATTCAATAAAGTGGGAGACAAATGAAAATAAGTGGGTATTAGTTTATCATATAGAGAAAACCTTCTTGTCCCACAATAATGAAATGTAAGAGAATACACCATAAATGATGGATGTTACACATGAGATGGCATCGGGAGCATCACAGGGATGAAAACTTTGTGACGCATCCTTCGGATGCTAAAGCTTGGCGTAAATTTGACGAGGCGAATCCTTTCTTTGCTATGGATCCCCGTAATGTCCGTCTTGGTCTATGTTCGGATGGGTTCGCTCCTTTTGATAAAACGGGCATGAATTATTCCTGTTGGCCTGTCATTGTGACACCGTATAACCTCCCACCTTCTATGTGCATGAGAAGAGAGTTTTTGTTCCTGAACGCATTAATCCCTGGGCCATCCAACCCAAAAAAGAAGATAGATGTGTACCTCAGGCCTTTGATAGACGAGTTGAAGATGTTGTGGAGTGAAGGGGTTCTTACGTATGATATATCATTGAGTCAGAATTTCACAATGCGTGCTGCCTTAATGTGGACGATAAGTGATTTCCCTGCATATGGGATGTTGAGTGGCTGGCAAACGTCGGGAAAGCTTGCATGCTCGGTATGTCTTGAACAGAATATGGGTTATAGCTTGCAACACAGTCACAAGGTCTGTTGGTTTGATAGGCACCGGCGATTCCTACCCCCCAATCATCCGTACAGGACAAATAGAAAAGACTTCACGCGGAATGTTGTCGAACGAGCAGATCAACCTCTTCGTTTAAGTGGCCAAGAAATATGGGATAGGGTCAAGCACATTCCAAGTGTCGATGAGGGGGCTGCTTCTAGCGAACCTGAGGGATATGGTGTTGATCATCATTGGAACAAACGCAGCATCTTCTGGGAACTACCATATTGGAAAGATCAACTGTTAAGACACAACCTCGATGTCATGCATATTGAGCGGAATGTGTTTGACAATATTCTGTACACCGTGATGGACACCAAGGGCAGGACGAAGGACACAGTCAATGCAAGACTGGACATACAAGAGATTTGCAGAAGGCCTGCTTTGCATTTGGTGCGGGATGGCAGGGGACGGATTTCCAAACCTATAGCACCGTACACATTAAACAAACAGCAGAATTTAGAATTGTTGCAATGGGTAAAAGATTTGAAACTCCCGGACGGTTATGCGTCAAACCTGAAAAGATGTGTCAACATGCACGAGGGGAAGTTCTTCGGGATGAAGAGTCATGATTGTCATGTTTTTTTTCAGAGATTGTTGCCTTGGGCCTTCAAAGCACTACCGAAGGAAATATGGTCTATTCTAACGGACTTTTCCGTGTTCTTCAGAGAAATTTGTGCTTCAGAGCTTAATGTTGAAAAGTTAGAGCTTCTGGAGGTGAGTATGCCTATAACGCTATGCAAGTTAGAGAAGGTGTTTCCTCCTTCCTTTTTTGACTCAATGGAACATTTGCCCGTTCACTTGGCTTACGAAGCAAGGGTAGGAGGCCCGCAACAATATAGATGGATGTATCCGTTTGAGAGGTAATATATATGTCTTTCGATCGGTTATTAATTGAAAAACATGGTACTTTAGTTTATAAATACCCTATGATATTCCATTGTAGGTTTTTACGTACACTTAAGCAGAAGATCAAAAATCCAACCCACGTTGAAGGATCTATCACTGAAGCATATCTAGTCGAAGAGACCGCTAAATTTTCGTCATACTATCATCCCCCTGAAATGATGTCAAGATGGAGAAGGGTACCTCGCAACGATGCCGGTGATACAAGGGATCAAAAATCAATATTTAATTATCCAGGGCGAGTCGTGGGAAAACATTGGAAATCAACTCTTGACGGAAGAGATAAGCAAGTAGCGGAGTGGTACATTCTAAACAACTGTGAAGAGGTCGCCCTGTACTTAAAGTAAGATTTTTGTTTTTCCGTTTTACTATTACGATAAGTATTAAAGTATTAACTTCATATATATATATATATATATATATATTGCAGTTACTTTTCTAATTGGGTCCGATCGGAAAATCCTTCAATGTCGGTGTCCCAGGTTGATCAATTCACAAACTCTGAGTTTCCAAAATGGTTTCGAACCTATTTCGCGAAACATCGAGAAGATCCCAATGAAGTTGCGTGGAGTTTATCTTATGGAGCTCCAATTAGTGTTACTCAATGCAGCAGATATATAATCAATGGGTATCGGTTTTCAACTGTTGACACGGATGCAGGTACACAATGTTGCAATTACGGTGTATGTTGTCGAGGTGACTAAGTTGACGGGGTGGAGACTGTCTACTACGGGAAGTTACGTGACATAATTCAATTGAAATATCTGTGGGACAATGTGGTGACCCTTTTTAAGTGTGAGTGGTTTGATAACAGTCCGCGTGGGACAAAAATGGACGAGCATGGAAATATTGAGATCCACTGGACAAGGAGATATGCGGTTGGTTATGACCCATTCATCCTTGCTCAACAAGCGGAACAAGTTTACTATACATTATATCCCACATCCCGCCAAGGGTGGAGGGGGGTTATTAAAACCAAAGCACGAAATATCATACCGAAGTCGAAAGAGTCGGATTCAAATGACGGTATGGCTGAACCGTTCCAAGCTAATGTGGAACATCTACTGCCCATAAACATCGAAGACAACGAAATACCAAGCAATCTCTTTGATTCTGCTGCGGATTTAGAATTGATTCCTATACAAATTGACGATGAGGAATCAGACGATGAGGCAGAATTGATTTACTCTGACAGTGAATCTGAGTTCGACGACTATGAGACTTCAGAGGAAGACGGGCAAGCAGAAGTCGATGAACAGGAATCGTCCGGTTGAGATTTGTTAGTTCTTTGTTTTTGACGGTCTGTTATACTACATACTTTGTTACTTCACTACTGTAATCAACCCTAAATATATTTGTAGTTTTTTTTTTGGACCTAATGTCTATAAGTGTTCAGAGATGGAGCATCAAGGAGGATCTTCAGGTAGTGGACGTGGTGGTGGTCGATCCCGGCCCCGTCCTATCAGAGGTGGTAGGGCGTCGTCATCTGCCCCTTCTGTAGGCAGAGAGCGGGGCGGTGCCCCAGAGGTGCCACCCTTTAATATGGCATCGTCACCGTCGGGTTATTTCGCATCTTCACCATCGCTGTATACGTCGCCGTCGCCTTCTACCTCCACTGATCCGCAACAAATGGGACAACAGGTTTACTAGCCTAATTCTGATTGATTTACATATGTTTAGTTTCATGAAACCATCTTTGTACAAACATCTTTAATATTTCACATTCCTTGCTTAGCACACCCCGTCGCCTCAGAGCCATGTTGGGGAAGAAGGTAATTCCTCCAATACACTGATCTGGGGCACAACAGATCCTGAGACAGGGATGCTTTGGATCTATCCTGACAACGAGTAGTAAGTCATGCCAAGTTACCAGTAATGTTACTTGTAATATCCCGAATTTTAGGCCTATAGACTTGAAAATTAGTCTATTTTTGGAAGACTACTAGGCCATATTTTTAAAAGTGAAAAAAATAGTTGGATAATAAATATTGGTTTAGAAATTTTAGAGTGAATATTTTATGGCTTTTAGAAGCTAAATGAGAAAAAATAATTGTAATATGATATAAAGGATTATTTCTAACACTTGTATTCATTCTTCATTTTTCCATCCGACACCTTTACTCTCATATTCCACTACCATTATTTTATACTTTTTCTCTCACCCTCCTTAATCATTCACGGGCAAGTATATTAATCAACCACTCTTCCACTATCATTCCAATACATTCACATGCTCCTTATCTCTTCATGGGCTGCACAAGGACGACACACACATGCAGCCAAATTGTCTCCCACTTTCTATCTTTTATTGTAAGTATGGGACACACCTCTCACACTACTTCTCTTATTCACTCACGGATGGCTTGACATGCACTAACTCCTCTCCCTCACACTAATTATATACCTTCTCCTTTATTCATTGTTGGCCGGCGTGAATGAGAAAAGGAAAAGAGAGGGAGGGAGCAGGGAACGGTGAGTGAAAAATATAGAAGAGGGAAAGAGCCGAAGGAAGAGAGTGAGTTGAAGAGAAATGAACAATGTTACTTCTAAGAAATCTGTGAGGATGTCGTGTTCATGCAAGGTTTTGATGAGGCAAATGACTTCCTCTGTTTGTGAAATTTGGTAAGTTCAAAGTTCACGTCTTAAGCTTTCAAATGAGTGCTAGAACGTATTAATCCGACGTCTAGAACTCAAGTTATGATTTTTCTAAGTTTGGTTATAAAAACTGGAAAATCCTGCTTTCAGATTTAAGTGACGTTCACTTTTCGAATTTCTGGGAATTACACAGCCATTAATTGGCTTGACGAATATTTTTCCCATAAACTATACTTACAGAACTTCAAATAGAATTTTGAATCACCTTAATCGGAGTTCTATAGAATTAGTTATGATTTTTCAAAGTTAGAAGTTGAACACTGAAAAACGCTGGTTTCCAGAAATGAACAGTGATTTTCGGATTCACTTTTAAAATAGTAAACATTTGAGTTTTTCTATGAAAATTTCCAGAATAAAAGTAGACTTATCAAGCTTTAATTTGATAGGTCACAAGCCTTATTTGGATTTATATTCAGGGAGTTATGAATTTTTGAAGTTAAGTATGAAATCTGGGACGTTTTCTGAAATATTTTCTGAACAGTGTTTATATTTTTGAAATCTGGGAATTATTGGCATATGATTAAATGTTGAAACCAATTTTCCTAGAAACTAGACTTAACGAGGAGTTCATGGATTTTTGAACCAACTGATTTGGACACCTAGAACTCCAGATATGGATTTTTCAAGTTCAACGTTAAACCTGAACGTTTTTCTGAAACAGTAAGGATTTATTGATTAATCTGGAAAAGTGTCTATCGATTTGGAAATGAAATGTATTTTCCTCTGAAAATAGACATAATAAGGAACACGTGATTTTTGGAAGCACATCAATTGGAGTTTTGTGTAATTAAATATGAATTTTCTAAGTTAATTGAAAATTCTACCGGATTATAGAATTTGTTCAGAAATAAGAAATAGAGAATTTGGACAAGTAATAACTTGCCATCCATAAATATTTAAATATAGGATTCGGTATTTATCTGAGATGACCAGAGGATAGAGAACCGGATCAGGATTTGGAAAGGCTATCAGGTAGTAACTCTAATCTTGCATTCTTTGTATGTCTTTATATGATTGTATGTACCATTCAATATGTATAAATATGTACTGTATGAATTGTTTGTGCTGTATGTGCTGAATGTATATGTGATGGTTATCTGTCATATACTGATCTATACTTAGAATGTAAGATTAACATGTTACTCTGGGAACCTTCGGGGTCCCAGTATTTGTTGCTACCTGTGGATTGTTCAGTTTAGAGAGCGTGGCTCACAAGGCAAGGCGGTACTCACTGTTGAATAGTGATGCTGGGACGGACCGAGAAATGCTATAGGTTATTTTTTTTATTAGCCTATTTTAGAGACTAGAAATTTATTTGTATAGCCCTATGTGGACTTTGTTATGTAATCAGAATTTAATATCAGTATTACTATGCTAGAATGACTATGCTCATTAGGCTGTGCGCTACAACTCTGATAATAATTGATATATCAAGGGGTGTTACAATTTAATGGTATCAGAGCAAAGGTTCTGGCATTTTTGAAAGAGTATACTGATATTAGATTACATAAACAAACGAAATAGCACGGAAAAAGGAATACTGTTGCTAACTCTAGGGCTCTTGATGTTGAGTCGGAATATGATTTGGATCGCCAGATTTTATTGAAACTTTGAGGTTAAGCTTGCTTAGGCGAGAGGAATTTCAGGCAAGGTAAACCCTGAGTAGTATTGTAAGAATTTGAAATCTCTTGATTTATGATGTGAATAGTATCTATGTTGATATTTGGATAATCCTGATTGGTACCAGGATTAGTAGAATAAGGGTGATAGACAAACCCAGAAAATAGAATTTTCCCTGATCACTAGTTGGTATGCTAGTACAAGGGAAGAGGTTGAATTATAGAAAATGAAATGGAGCGTTTGTGAAATATACCAGTTTAAAAATAATAATATATGAGCTCCGAAGAATTTTATGCCAAGTTGGTCCATGACCTGGATTCTAATGGAACTCTGTGATTAAGAGTAAGCAGGTGAGGTTCACCCCAGGGTGGGTGAATAGGAATTTGAAATCTCCTGGTTTAAGGTTTGCATACCTTGGGATATGAAATATGGTGTTCTTAAGTGATGCCACGTAAATGATAGAATGAATATGGATAGGCTTGAATCTGATCTAAGCTGAAATAGTGCTTATATCAAAAGTATAATTTCTCAGCCAAGCTAGTATTGAAATTTTGCAGATTGAATTATGAATTCGAGGAAAGTTATTTGGGATTATTTATTTGAGGATAGTTCATGAATAATATAAGCTATAAATCATGATGATTTTATCATGTTTTACGGGGTATGAGTAAGGTTTCAGAATTAGGTTAAAGAACCTAAAAACTAATTGGGTATCTAGAGGGTGCTCCCAAATCGAATCATGACCTAAGAATCAGGAAATAGTTGAGTGATTCTTTAGGCACTTGACTTGATCTAAATGAATTGTGGTACTAGAGTATGGTACAAAATGATTTGATTAAATTGAGATACTAGAATATGGTACGTATATATATGATGAGGTATTTCGAGGTTGTAAGCTACTGTTCTATCTTAAGGGAAAGATCTTGATTATCGAATATTCCCTTAGAGTGTGTAATTGAGAAGTAGTTCCTTGGTGAAACCGAGTGATAGCTAGCACCTTGGTAACTACAGGTTATTTCTTATGATTGGGACAAATAACCGTAGGGTTGTTGGTGGTGGATGGATTCTTTAAGGTATTAGAATGTGGTACCAATGTGTATGAAAGCCACCAATGGAGAATTCTAACCAATCAGAGTGCGCAGCGGAATCGTGGTGAACACGATAAGAATAGAATGGACTAAATGTCCTATGAATGGCTTGAGTAGCCACGAATGGAAATTTGAAATGTAGAATTGATGACCTTCTATAATAGTTGTCTGTTCCTGGTTATGTTGAAAATTGAATTTTGTATTTACCAATGCACCTGCAGTATTTGTGGATTTGCGGAATTGAATTTTCGAATTTGTGAATTATTGAAAATAAAGTATTTGAATGAAATATTTTTCAACCGAATTTGAGACCAGTTTGAATGTTCTGTTTGTGAAATGTGTTGTCTCATAAAAGGGGGTTTTGTTAGAACCCAGAATTTGAAACTGAGTTTTCAACTTTGTTGTGGTAGATGCAGTACAGAACTGGAAGAGGCCAGAAACTGTTGTAGATGTACAAGGTTTGCTGGGTCTTGCCAGATGAATTTGAAAAATTTTAAAATCGCTGGCCATTGTTGAAAATTCTTTTGAGGGGATTAGTTTGTAGAGCTGACACTCTCACCAGCAGTGTATGTTTCCAATCCGAGTAGTTTCGCCTTATAAGGGCGTGTGTTTTACCTTGTCTGGTCAGTACCCACGCAGGCGTTTGGAGTAAGGCTCCTGGATTATGGTTCTTGTCCCGGGTATGGGATTCCGGTGGGTGACCCGTTATTTGTGCCAGTGCGGACACTGGGTCTCTTGTGGACGGAAACTCTCCCACATTGACCGACAGGTATGTCACCACTTCAGTGGTTTGCGTATGAAAGGATTGGGATGTGTCGCTGTACTGAAAGGTTGAAATGGTGCCATGTGCTCTCGATTGTGAAAACTTTTTGAAATAAGTTATCCCGCTCAAAAGTGTGTGCCGGTAGTAAATATTTTCTGAAACCAATCCGGCAGTAAATGTGTTTACATGAATATTTGATCTGGCAGCGACGAAGTTTGAAAATGTGATAGCACTATTACTTTTTGGTATAGTGTGAATTATGAAATGTTTTGCATTTGAAAATTGTTCTGAATTATGAAATGTACTGCAACCACAAAGATTTTCACAGTGTGAAAATTTGAAATTTGAGACAACCTGGATAAATGAAAAACAGTGATGTAATTAACATTACTGATGTATTGAAGTTAAAGCGGTGCAATTGGTGATTGTAATGATACCGGAATAGAAACTGTTAGAATGGTCTAGAGATCTGAACTAAGAAAGTCAGATAGTATTAGCCAGTTATGGAACTGAGAAAGAAAAAAAAAGTCTGGAAGCTTTAATTGAAGAAGCTCAGACGTGGGATAGACGAGTTGAGACTCGAGGATGTAAAACCCAGTATGCAACTTTGCATAAGGGCGATGTCTTTTGGCTGTAAGACTTGTGTTTGTTGCCAAGTACGGTAACATTGAATCAGTAAGACTTGTGATTGAATGCTACACTTGGGTATATGCAGATTATGGAAGTTGCAGATTATGTTGTGGGCTTAGTAAGCATACATAGAAGAGGATAGATTGAAAGTCAAGAATGATTTCTTGAGTATAAATGTTCAAATTTCGAGGACGAAATTTATTGAACAGGGGGAGAAATGTAATATCCCGAATTTTAGGCCTATAGACTTGAAAATTAGTCTATTTTTGGAAGACTACTAGGCCATATTTTTAAAAGTGAAAAAAATAGTTGGATAATAAATATTGGTTTAGAAATTTTAGAGTGAATATTTTATGGCTTTTAGAAGCTAAATGAGAAAAAATAATTGTAATATGATATAAAGGATTATTTCTAACACTTGTATTCATTCTTCATTTTTCCATCCGACACCTTTACTCTCATATTCCACTACCATTATTTTATACTTTTTCTCTCACCCTCCTTAATCATTCACGGGCAAGTATATTAATCAACCACTCTTCCACTATCATTCCAATACATTCACATGCTCCTTATCTCTTCATGGGCTGCACAAGGACGACACACACATGCAGCCAAATTGTCTCCCACTTTCTATCTTTTATTGTAAGTATGGGACACACCTCTCACACTACTTCTCTTATTCACTCACGGATGGCTTGACATGCACTAACTCCTCTCCCTCACACTAATTATATACCTTCTCCTTTATTCATTGTTGGCCGGCGTGAATGAGAAAAGGAAAAGAGAGGGAGGGAGCAGGGAACGGTGAGTGAAAAATATAGAAGAGGGAAAGAGCCGAAGGAAGAGAGTGAGTTGAAGAGAAATGAACAATGTTACTTCTAAGAAATCTGTGAGGATGTCGTGTTCATGCAAGGTTTTGATGAGGCAAATGACTTCCTCTGTTTGTGAAATTTGGTAAGTTCAAAGTTCACGTCTTAAGCTTTCAAATGAGTGCTAGAACGTATTAATCCGACGTCTAGAACTCAAGTTATGATTTTTCTAAGTTTGGTTATAAAAACTGGAAAATCCTGCTTTCAGATTTAAGTGACGTTCACTTTTCGAATTTCTGGGAATTACACAGCCATTAATTGGCTTGACGAATATTTTTCCCATAAACTATACTTACAGAACTTCAAATAGAATTTTGAATCACCTTAATCGGAGTTCTATAGAATTAGTTATGATTTTTCAAAGTTAGAAGTTGAACACTGAAAAACGCTGGTTTCCAGAAATGAACAGTGATTTTCGGATTCACTTTTAAAATAGTAAACATTTGAGTTTTTCTATGAAAATTTCCAGAATAAAAGTAGACTTATCAAGCTTTAATTTGATAGGTCACAAGCCTTATTTGGATTTATATTCAGGGAGTTATGAATTTTTGAAGTTAAGTATGAAATCTGGGACGTTTTCTGAAATATTTTCTGAACAGTGTTTATATTTTTGAAATCTGGGAATTATTGGCATATGATTAAATGTTGAAACCAATTTTCCTAGAAACTAGACTTAACGAGGAGTTCATGGATTTTTGAACCAACTGATTTGGACACCTAGAACTCCAGATATGGATTTTTCAAGTTCAACGTTAAACCTGAACGTTTTTCTGAAACAGTAAGGATTTATTGATTAATCTGGAAAAGTGTCTATCGATTTGGAAATGAAATGTATTTTCCTCTGAAAATAGACATAATAAGGAACACGTGATTTTTGGAAGCACATCAATTGGAGTTTTGTGTAATTAAATATGAATTTTCTAAGTTAATTGAAAATTCTACCGGATTATAGAATTTGTTCAGAAATAAGAAATAGAGAATTTGGACAAGTAATAACTTGCCATCCATAAATATTTAAATATAGGATTCGGTATTTATCTGAGATGACCAGAGGATAGAGAACCGGATCAGGATTTGGAAAGGCTATCAGGTAGTAACTCTAATCTTGCATTCTTTGTATGTCTTTATATGATTGTATGTACCATTCAATATGTATAAATATGTACTGTATGAATTGTTTGTGCTGTATGTGCTGAATGTATATGTGATGGTTATCTGTCATATACTGATCTATACTTAGAATGTAAGATTAACATGTTACTCTGGGAACCTTCGGGGTCCCAGTATTTGTTGCTACCTGTGGATTGTTCAGTTTAGAGAGCGTGGCTCACAAGGCAAGGCGGGTACTCACTGTTGAATAGTGATGCTGGGACGGACCGAGAAATGCTATAGGTTATTTTTTTTATTAGCCTATTTTAGAGACTAGAAATTTATTTGTATAGCCCTATGTGGACTTTGTTATGTAATCAGAATTTAATATCAGTATTACTATGCTAGAATGACTATGCTCATTAGGCTGTGCGCTACAACTCTGATAATAATTGATATATCAAGGGGTGTTACATTACTAATCCCTTATCTAATTGGTTTTATGCTAATAATATTTGCATGATGTCCTCTGGCTTTAGCTTTGTGCCTCGTGATCCGGTGATGGATTTCATCTCGGACCAATTATTCCGTAACTACAATGAAGCTTAGACCAGCTGGACAGCGATTCCTACTGAAAATCGAAATGCTTGGTTCGATGAGTTTATGGTAAGTTATTTATTTATGGTTTTTAATTAAGTACTTTTATAAATTACCACACTAATTGTTTGTTGTTGATTTTCAGAGGAAGCACATGTCGTTGCCTGAACATCGTGCAGCTCTGAGAAAGGCTTATAACGCCAGGGCAGCCCGGTGGTTGTCTCAAAAGCTTTATAACTTGAGACATGGTGGAAGAGGCAGGCGAGATTGGCTTCCACAGGACACTGCAAACCAATTATTTGACAATTGGGCCACCAATGAAAAGTTTCAGGAGAAGAGTGTGAAAAATAAGCAAAATAGGGCCAAAATGGAAGGCCCGTCATATGTTGGCGGCTCTATTCCGATGACTGAGTGGAAACGGAAACTTGTGAGTACACGTTATTTTCTATTTAGGTAATCAATATTTTGTACTTTGAAGTAATTAACTATGATCATCATTTGCGTTTGCAGGCAGAGACTGGGGTTCCTCCAGAGTCGGTAGGTTGGGCTGCCTTTGAGCGGACCCATTCCCGGCAGTCTGAAGGAAGTGATGAGAGGAAATGGATTAACTCAAGGGTGCACACAGTAGCGGTTAGACATTTATTGCATTTATTACTTGTTTTATGCACCACAATATTTATTTCATTTTACATGTCTTATTTGTTATGTATTTTTGTCTTTGTAGGAAAATTATGCGAAGCTGTCGCAGGAGAGAGACTCACAGCGTGAGACTGACCCGTCATCCTCTGTGTGTGATAATGATAGTCTGTTCATTGAGGCTGCAGGTGGATTTGACAAGAAAGGGAGAGTCTTTGGATACGGTGCCGCTGCTAGCTGACTGAAGCCAACAAAGCACTCCTCATCCGGCATTGAAGATGTTTCTGCAGGTAAACGTATTTGATATTGAAAATTTCCATTCTCTTGTCCATTCAAATGAAGTCCAAATAATAAATGTACTTGATATTGTTTTTGCAAATGAGATGAAGAAGATGAAGGCTTTGACAGCACAGATGACTCAGGAACAGGAGCGGATGCTTGAAGAGCAAGAGAAGATGAGGCAGATGATGATTCAGGAACGAGAGATGATGGAGGAGCGGATGAGGCGGATGCAAGAGGAGATGATGAGGCAGATGCAGATTCAACTCAAGTCCCTAATGAACAAGGGTTCGGGGTCGGCTCCTGGTGATGATGACCATGCTGGTGATGATGATGATGATCACAATGCTCCAGTTTAGACTACTAGTTAGAATTTGCCCGTTATAACCAGCACTACTAGTAGTGTAGTGGTATTGGGATTAATTTCCCTCCTCCCAGTCCTGAGTTCGATCCCCCTCCCCTATCGCCTTGTATCAAAAAAAAAGAATTTGCCCTTTATAACATTGTTAGACTACTTTTTAGTATTTGGTATTTGTTAGATTACTCTTAATGTGCACTCCTTATAATTATTATTATATCCATGAATCACTACTTTTTGTACTCAATTTTTTAAAATTAAAAAAAAATAACATTCAAAATAATTATTAGTTTTGCTAAGAAATTGTTTCTGTAGCAAACGATCAAATATAGGGAAATTTGCAAAATTTCTAGTTTGCTATAGAAAAATAAAAAAATAAAAAAATAAAAATAATTAAAAAGGAAAAAAAATAAATTAAAAAATAATTAAAAATAAATTAGCAGAATTCCATAGCAAATTTGCTATGGAATAGAATTCCGTAGCAAATTTGCTACGGAATATTTTTCCGTAGCAAATTTGCTACGGAAAGGGAATTCCGTCGCAATTTTCCTTATCTGTCGCAATTTGCGACGAAGGATTTTGCTACAGAATTTTTCAGTAGCAAAATCTGAAAATTTTTGTAGTGCCTCATATAAAATTATGTCCAGCTTTTGGCTTTCACATAACAGCCTGACTTAGAGTATTAATCAAGGTTCTGAAATTCGGACCGGTCACTGAACCGGTGGAGTCACTGGGTCAAGGGTTAGTGGGTCAGATTGGAGTTAAACTGGAGTCAGATCGGTATTAATTAAAAAATAATTTAATTAAAATAGGTAAAATATTCATATTTTAATAATAATAAATATTTTAAGATTAAAATATAAGAAGATATGATGTGATATTATAATATTATATTATATTTTGGTTTGAAAAAAAGAGATCTTTTAATAGTCGTGTCTGTGTATAGTCGGCGTTGCTGCAGAGTGTAACATCCCAATTTTCTAAAACGTTTTCGAACTATTTGATCAGAGTAGAGCATCGGAATAATTTCAAAAGAGCGAGTATCTGATAAAAACCTTCACTGTTGTAGTATTTGGTTACTTACACAGCGGTACAGTAGTTTGAAAATAGTACAACAAGATAACGCTGAAATAAAAAATTTCTCTGTCTTCGTCCTTGCGCTAGCTCCTTATCCTTGTCCTTGGTCCTGGTTCCTCCGGACCCTGACGCTATGTTAAGAACTGAGGTTCAATTACCATTGAACCTCAGGTAACGGTTAACCTCATGCTTATGTATCAAATATGTATGACAGATATCCATGGCAAAACAGCAATAATCACATACAATATTCTCATATTCAGATAATAACATAACACAGCCACTGCAATATGCATGTTATTATAGTCTGCACTATCTCCAGTGCCACGATGGCCTATCGTGTCCTCAGCGCTAGGAAAACATAACGGCATTATCAAAACCATAACCCGTATCAAGTTGTATGTGTATGATCAATTTTCAAAAACAGAGTTTCAGATTATCTATCACATATAAGCATACAATAAGCATCAGAGTTAGTGTTACAGTACGCGTCCGTACCTGAATCGGTAGTTCGGTACGAAATCGGTTGGTCAGCGTTCTTCCGGTCAGCCTATCATAGCCATATCATTCTATTAATTTAAAGATAATATCCTAAAATATATTTTGGCCACTATTGACTATTCTACCCTTGGTATTTTAAACCATTATTTTATTTTCTCATAATTTATTAAAAAACCGCTGGAATTATTGGGCAGAAATTCGACTATCTTTGAAAATTCATAACTAATTCTAGAAAAATCAAAACGAAGATCCGTAAGAAGTTCCGGACTCCTTAGGATGTCTATTTTCCAGAAAAAATATCAGGCCTTGCCCAGAATTCAAAAATCATTCCCAGATTTCACGTGTTCATCTTCTGCCCAGAATTTCCAGTATTTTCGCAACATAAACTTTGAGAATTTCTTTCTCACTGTACAGAACTCATTTCAACATGTTCTTTACATATTTAAAAATCTCTACATGTCTACTTTCATCATGAATTTTCTCAGAATTTTTCAATAGCATTTTAAACATGAAATATGAGTGTTTCTGTTACTAGTTCAGAAATCGCCTAACCGATGAATTTTCGCCAGAACTTCGTTACAACCGTGTTCTTGATCTGGAAATTTTGCAGAACTACTTTCTTCACTAAATTTTCGAAATGAAGCTATTTTAAACTATAAAAACATGAAACTAAAATTATTCTAGAATTTTAAAGATCAAAATTACTTCTACCTATGAATTTAAACTCAAAAACTAAGAACTTTTCTTACCTAGAGCTTGAACTCCTTCAAGACTTCCCTTCAGCTCTCTCAACTCTCTCTCAAATAAGCAAGTGTTGTATTGCTTGGTGTGAAGAAAAGTGAAGAGCTTGGGTCCCTATTTATAGGAAAAAGGTTGGGCAATTTGGTAAATAAATGGAACTTTGCTCTTGTCAATTAAACACCCTTGGATCTAGGTTAAAGTTGAAATCTCACATCCTCACCACTCAATTGCTCCAGCTGAAATCCCTCTCTCTCTCCCCTCTTCTCTTTCTTTTTCCTTCTCCAAGAAGCTCAAGCAAACTTGCACTTTAAGCCATGAATAGTGATTTGTGTTCTACAAGCTTTGACCAACTTTACAACATGTGTTGAAATTCATTTTCTTCTCTTTGAATCCAGCCAAAACCGAAATCCCCTCTGGTCCTTTGGGTTTGATTTTTGTTTTGGGCTTTATTGGTGGTTTGGGCAATGAATTGGGCTACCAAAAATGATCCAATGTTGTGACTAAAGTCCTAAATTAATTTCTTCTTGTTTACTATTTAATTTAGCTTAATTAGGCTTAGTTTGAAATGATTTTATTGATTACCAATTCAATTATGATCCTACTAAGTCCAATTGTTATAATTATGGATCCCTTGTTAGGCTTTATTGTTGAATTTAGCCAAAATATTGCAAAATTGCTTGTAAGTATTCATCATTAAATTAATTATGCATGTTAGTTCAATTAGGATTAATTTTTGATGTTTACTAATTATTTTTAGTGTCCTCTAATTATTTTAGACCTCCTCCTATCCTTTTATGGCTTAACTTTGCCAATATGTGAATTATATGACAAGATATCACTAATTGTGAGTTTAATTGTTCTTTGAATTGTTGGAAATTCTATTTAATTGGTTTAAGGGTTTTTATGGTATTTTACAATATTTTATGACCCCTAATAAAAATTTAGGGAGTTGTATTTTGCCCTATTAAGTTCTACCGACAAGTTATTCGAGAATTAGAATAAACATACTTACTAATTTGGAGATAACATACTCTCCTATTTTAAATGGGTCCTAAATGGCCAAAATATTATATTCAAGAGATATACAAATTTTGGGGTATTATAATCAATTCCTTGATGAAGATTGGGCATAGTTATTTAATTTAATGAATACCTAACTATTTATTATTTTTCTCCTATCTTGTTTAAGTATTCTCCATAGTTCCTTATTGGTCCTTTTAATTCCATGTGAACCATATTTTAATTTGGTAATTACTTGGATTTTATGATATTTTATGGTTCCTAAGAGGATTCAATAATTAATTGCAAAAATTAATGCAATTACTTTAATTAATGTACAATTATTTGTCCAATCAATTATTGACACATTCCTCTAATTTGTTTGAGATTAATAACATTTTATGCCCCTTTAAAATTTAAATATGAACTATGCTTCAATATGAAAATTATAGGGTATTTTATGATCCCTAAATGAACTTAGAATATTTGAGTTGCTTTGGTTTATTTAACTCTAGGAAAAAAAAATTCTCTAATTTTAAACTAGATAAACTATAATATCTTTGAGACCACATATTCACCTACTTTAATAGATATCATTTAGTGGTTATGCTAAATAGGATTTTTAGGGTATTACACAGAGACAATTTCAATCAATCACCTTCAGTCACAATAAAAAAATTGTCTCTCTCTCTCTCACGGGTCTGTGTATAGTCGCGTATTTCACCAACTTCTTCAGTTCTTCTTCTCTCTCACGGTTCTTCAGTTCTTCTTCTCTCTCACGAGTCTGTGTATATTTTACTGACTTCTTCAGTTCTTCTTCGTCTCCTCCAATCCTCCCTCAAACGGCGAAGTCGGCGTTGCTGCCAAAGAAAGATGAGGATGGAAACGTGTTCACTGCGGGAGGAGATTAAAGAAGACGGAGGTCCGTTGCTGCCGTCGCTAAAGGAGGTTATTCGCTATTGTCATGGTGTAGGATTTCCCTTGTGGATAGAGGATTTGGTTGTCGATCTACGACGTTCGACCTTCAACAAACCCACCGCCGACACTCCTCTCCTTCTTTGTTCAATTGATTTTTTTTTAAAAAAAAAATCTTTGTGGCTTTCACTCGCGAACTCGGCCGGTTCTACCGAGTTTCCCGAGTTGACCCCGTGTCAACTCAGGACCCCAGGTTCTAACCTAACTCGGACTGGTTGTCCGGCTGGTTCGCCGGTTTCCGGTCCGAACCGGCCAGTCCGGTCCGGGTTTCAGAACCATGGTGTTAATAAACAAGAATCAAAACGGTGACGTTTGGACTCGCTGCTGAATGACTTATCTGACTCTGAAGCAGAAATAATATTTCCCATTTTTAAATAGCTAAACTAACAGTTGTGAATAATCTGAAAAGTGACATAATTAATTGCTACACAAAAGTTGTTATGTACATGTATATAAATATAAATATATATATATGTGTATATATATATATATCTTTTTGTTATTTTGGTTGCAAATCATTGGTGGCCCAATGATTATCTATTATTTTGACATCCATGTTGGGATCAAATCCCATCTTAATCAAAAAAAAAAAAAATCCTCCTGTCGGTAGCTAGCTCACCGTCGATGAGGGGCTACGTACGGGGGCATGTGTATCCGTTTGCTTGAATTTCACATTCCTTTTCGAGTGATCAAATGTCAGTAGGATTATGCAATTTCATTGCACTGTTATGTCCTTTGTATTTTCTACGTTTTTTTTTTCCATTTTCCAATTAGAGTTTTTCTATCACTTGTTTCTCGGACATATATGGGCTTTGATTAAATCATTTTTTCAACTTTATTACATATATTGATGTCCTTATGAAATCCAAAAAGAATATAGATTTTATTCTCTTCAATTCAATTTAATAATTACTAATGAAAAGGTGAAAATATAATAAAACCTAGAATTTGGAATGAATTTCAGTGAATCCCCCGCCCGAAGGGGGGAAAAAGAAGCCGTGAACATAATCTTGAACCACAATTGGTAAGCGTATGCTCCAAACTTCTCGTAATAACTACTAGTAGCGGATTTAGAAATTTATGGAAGGGGTCACTATTGGTGGGGGTGTGGGAGTTCGGGGCAAAACCCTCGAAATTTTTTATTTTTTTCCACTTGTCATCAAAAGCATAAAAAATAACACAAAATTTATAAGGTTTTCATTTGTCATGAGTTGTAAGTTTGATCATCATCAATAAGAAAAAAAACAAGTGTTAGCCATAAAATGCTCATGGCAGAAAATTAGCAACTTACATGCTCCAAGCAATTTTTGTGCTAAGAATATCCACCTAAAATACAGAGAAAAGGCAACAAAATATTAGAAAAGTATCTCAAACAAGGAAACAGATCTTTCCTGTCACAATGCTAAAATATTTCCACAAGTATTTTTTACAGGGGAAAAAAGAGCAAGGAGCAGAGTGAGGCGGGTGTGTTGAGGAAGTCATGGAAGAGGGGAAATTTTTTTTTAAAAAAAATTAAATTTAAAAAACAAAATGGGGGGGGGGGGGCACGTGCCCCCCTTTCACATATGTAGATCCGCCCATGAACCGCCACGTCCTACTTTTATATATATATATATATATATATATATATATATATATATATATATATATATATATATATATAATGTAGAGAAGCCGTTGTTGGTATATATATTCTTTATAATTTCATATGTAATTTGGATGATTCCATTATTTACTATTTGATGAGATTTCTCATTGATTTATAAGCGATGGATTTCGATAAAAAAATTATAGACAATGAATGTTAAAATGAACAATTCAAAACAATATATGAGCACATGAATACAAATAATGCTGAACATAGATATTTTATATATAGCAAATGCGATGGGAAGTAGGTTCAAACACACAATTTTATTATATATCGTCAATGATATGGAGAATAGAAAGCAGTCCTATAGCCAAGCCCATATAACAACCGGGCCAACGTAAAACAGAGAAGGCCAAACACTGGAAGACAAATTGTAGAGAAATCCAATAGTTATTTTATAATACCAAAACAAACATAAATATGAGAGTCTCTAATTTTAAAACCAAAACATACATAAGATCTTGTGATGCTAATTTATTTTCATAGGTCAGGCCGATGGCTTGGCGTTTTCTCCACACACGACATGTAAATAGGAGGCTTTTAAAAGTGTGGGTTGTTAAAATGTTAAAATGGAGGAGGTGGAGGTGGAGGTGGCGGTGGCGGTGGCGGTGGCGGAGGTGGTGGTGAAGGTGGAGGCGGTATTGGCGGAAGTGGAAATGGTCCATCAGGTTGTGTAGGTTTTAACTTTTTCTCAGCCTGTGAATTTTCAAAAGATGAGTCAACTACTGGAGGATCAGAAATAATTTGTGTAGGTGTTGACATTTTCTCAACCTGCGAATTTTCAAATGGAGGTTTGTAAGCGTGAGGCTGATAATCATATGCAAAGCTTGGAGCGTTGAGAAGCATCACTCCAAAAAAGAACACTAGCAAGTGTTTAGACGACATTGTTGAACTGTACTTGTGTTAATGATATGCTAATAAGAGAGATTTGATTCAATTTATATGGCAACTAGGGAGGGCAATTGGTGTGTACATCTTGTGATTCATTATATTTTATTATAAAATATATTCAATAAATAAATAATGATAAAAAATAAAGTCCAGGTTGGCTGGTGTAGTCAGCCGCTATTTTTGTGTATATGGCTGCACGGATGTATGTGAAAAATAGGAAATGCCTCTTGTACGTGTTTTCTTCAGTTTTTTGAAACTCTTAATTTTTCTTAATTTGGTTGTACTATTTGCTAGACATAATCTCTCATATATATATATATATATATATATATATTAGTGACCATAAATTTTAATGACCATTGACCTGATCAAGAGCTGGCTGGGATTGTTTGTGCCAAAGATAGTCATATGGTGGGATTATCCCACCATCCCTTAGATCCCAAAGCCTTTAATCACTATCAAAACCACAAAATCATTTTTTTTGAAATTATGCATTAAATTTTTTTTTTCATGTATGCCCATAATTAATAAAGGTAGTGGGTGAGAATTGTTAGTTGGAAGTTATTTTTTTCCATGTATTTGGATGTTATTTAGATTTTAGGAAAACTTTATTTATTTTAACTGTTTTTATTGGTTTGTGAGAATTGTTAGCTGACGCCTTATAATATATAAGGACCAAAGGGAGTATTAAATAACTGTCAAAATAAAAGGATACCCGTTTCAGATAATTGATGGCTCTAGAGCAAAATTTACTATGCTTAAAGCACGTTTCACCATTTCAAATAGAGATCTAGAACATGTTTTTACCAATTAATCATCACATTAAAATATCAAAGCAAAAAGGGCATGTTTAAGGGAATTTTCTACACTTGAAGCGAGTTTAATCATTTCACAAAGTGATTTACTCATATGTTTCATACGTAAAAAGGTGATGTAAATTGCTAATGTGAAATAGTAAAACTCACTTCAAATATAGTAAATTAAACTTCTAGTGTAGTGAATTCCTCTAAACATGCCCTTTCACTTTGAATTTTTCTAAGTGTGGAATTTGTTAAAAAAAAATAAAAAAATTAAATTGCTAATTCGTAATGTTGAAATTCACTTGAAGTTTAGTACATTCTGCTTCTAGCCTAGTAAATTCTCTGAAACATGCCATTTTACTTTTATCTTTCTAAGTGTGAAGTTATTAAAAAAATAGTGTTGTAAGTAAATTGCTAATGTGTAATGGTAAAATTATCTTTAAACGTCGTAAATTTGTCTTCTGGTATAATAAATTCCTTGAAACATAACCTTTTACTTGGATCTTCCTAAGCGTGAAATTTGTAAAAAGGTGTAGATTGCTAATTTGAAATGGTGAAACTCGCTTCATGTGTGGTAAATTCTTTTAATCATAGCCTTTTATTTTAATAGTTATTTTATATATTATTTTTGCATTATTTAGACAAATGGTTTAGTTTCTCAATGGCTATTAAAGCTTCAATGGCTGATGGCTATTGGTCGCCAGCGATGGTGGTGGGCCTTTTTAAAAAACAAAACAAAACAAAAGTGAGAGGTAAAATTTTTTTTTAAAAAAAAAAAGATAAAAATTAATATTTTTAAATATTTTTGGTACTGTGGATTGATTTGGTATTTTCAAATTGTGATTTTTTTGGGGGGCCTCTGTATATTTTAAAGGAATTTTAAAGAAGTTTTCTCATCAGTATATATCAAACTTATTTTAATGAAGAAATGCATTTCTTACTCTTCATGCAAATATAAGTAGCTGAGACTTTGTTAGATGAAAATGACTCAAATGGTCCCAAAAAGTACGAACAGAAAGATTCTTTTTCATATATTATTTTTAAAAAAATTATTTTAAAGAGATCAAAGCAGAAATTACATATATAATACTCATAATATCTCAAATAATATTTTCCCTTTGCTTTCAACATATTTATAAATTCACTTCTGAAACATAACTTTTATATAGAAAGAAAAAATAGCACTAGAAGTTAGAAGTTGAGATAAAACTTTTTCAGGTTAGTTAATTTTGTAGAGACAAAATTTTGAAATTATTTTTTGAGGTGACTCAGATTATGATTTCTTGTGCAGGTCAAAAGAGATTATGATTTATTGCGTAATCCTGTGGCGGATTAAAATCACTATCTACCAATTTTATAGCATATACATATGTGTACGTCTTTCTGTAATAACAAAGGAACACAAATTTTCTTATTTAATTCACCCATATTATCAAAGGGGATTATTTATAATTGAAGCTCCATCAATCATATGATTACAACTGGATTTGGATATATCGCTTCGTTGAATATCTCTTCAGCTACAAGAACATGTTATCTTTGGTAATGAAAAAGAGACAAAATAATAAAATTAACCTTTTTTTGGCCAAATAAATATGCCAAGTCCTATAGCTTAGAATTAACAATGACTTTCAATTAATCGCCTATTTAATTACCAAAATCGAATTTCGATACCTAGTTAATTCGTGATCCATTGGTGTCACCAAATAGCGTTATAGTATCTAAAATTAATTTTAAAATCATTACTTGTGCAATACAATTATGATTAGAACGATTCAAGAGTTCATACAAAAAAATATGCAAATATATGAAAAATGATTTTAACCAAAAAAAAAAAAGATCTTACAACACTATTATGTTCTATCAATAACTAAATTATTGGATAAATTGTTGATCAAGAGATCCTTCTCAATAACTTCATCAAGTGTTCTCTTTGGTTTTTATATGCCCCTTTTCATAGGATTTCATATTGCTTAACCTACTTTCCTCATGGCCACATGAAATAACTTTCTTTCTATGTGTCCAAACCATCTTGTTTTTTCTTGTATGAGTAAATATCCATCTCAGAATCCTTATCTCAACTACCTACCTTGCTTTCTACCTATGTTGTCCTTTTAAAGCCCAACAATGAGTACCGTATAATATTGTTAGTCTTATAGCAACGCAATAAAACTTTCCTTTTACCTTATTAGGTGTTTTACAATCACTACTAATTTTGGTAGTCTTTCTCTATTTAACCCACCAACTTGAATTCTATAATTAACTTTGCCATCTGTTGAATAATTCGCTTCCCCACTATAACCTTATCTAACTTGTCTTTTATTTCAGTGGAGTTGCAGAAAAATATTGGGAAAAAAAAAAAGAATTGCAGAAGCATCATAGGTATTGCAAATGTTGTTTGTTTATAACATATATAATTAATTTCAATTTGATTTGTGAAATATGTGATTTTTGAGTACTTTAAAAACTTAGGGTCTATTTGGATGAAATTTTTTTTATTAAAAAAAGAACTTTTTTAATGCAGAAAAAAAAGCTTTTTTACTAATTCGTGTGTTTATATGATATTTTTTTAACAAAGCAAAAGCCCCACAAAAAAGCCAAAATGCTGTTTTTTTAAAAAAAAAAGAGCTCCAATTTGGATCTTAAGAAAATTATTTAGAAAAAAAAACATTTTTTTTAAAAGCTCATTCAAACGGGCCCTTAATCCTACCATACATGTTTGAGTTATTTATAACTAATTTGAATATATCATTGAAAAATTAGTTGACTTAGATGAAACTTAATTACCAACTGCATTATTAAAAAGGAATATGATAAAGTTACTTAACAACCCAAATATTTCTACAACTTGTTTCACCTACAAATATGGGTTTGATTGTATAATAGTTTTCCAATAGATGCATGATGTCCTTAGGAAATCTGAAAGAATATAAAATTTTATTCTTTAATTTACCTCAACTACCAAAAGGTTTGAATTTTTGTAACACCTCAAATTCCATACTACTTATGTGCCTGGTGACACGTATAGTATCTAGGAATATGATGTTGACAGATCAGGGTAAAAAGTGGAATGGAGAGAATGCATTACATTTGAACGATGAGTAACTGAAATAAAACACCTAAGCATAATTTGGTAAATTAAATATCCCAAAGGAATATTTGTGATACAATTTACAGACTGAAATACAGGTCTATATAGACCTATGGCTTGGAACCCAACTCTGTCCGTCAAACCTATTGGCTAAGTCAGTGTTTTAGTCTAGTGAAAGTTTCCCCGTCTTTCATGGCAACTTATGACTAAACCACATAGACCAACCCTTCCTTAATTTAAGCATCAAATGGTTTGAAATAACTTTGTTAGATTCATGCCAGAACTAGTCCTACCGACTCTCATCTCGGTCGATGCATCTTCACGGCTTCGTCCATCGGCGCCTCTTCACGGCTCTGTCCACCGGTGCCTTTTTTTGATTCCATCCACATCGTCTTCTTAGATCTAGGTTTCTTTCGTGAACCTTTAATCAAGCCTGAGATTCAATACCCATTGAATCTCAGGTAACAATTAACCTCTATAACAGATATAAACAATATATGACAAATATTCATTACATTTCAGCATCAACCATATATAGCACACAGCAAATATAAGGTTACAACAATACATAGCACATGTAATGTTAACAACATTTGCACTCACCAATGCCACAACTTCTCGTATC
Source organism: Acacia crassicarpa (assembly GCA_034222035.1). NCBI lineage: Eukaryota > Viridiplantae > Streptophyta > Magnoliopsida > Fabales > Fabaceae > Acacia > Acacia crassicarpa. Next base: position 18,426,939 of record JAWXYG010000014.1, on the reverse strand, counting down.
CTCAGTGCTAGGAAAACAATCCTACGGTATTATTATAACTATAACCCACACAAAGCTGAATGTATATAAACGTGGACCTAAGACCCATATCTTAGTCACGGTGCATGGCTCAAAACTTAGTCTTGCCCACGAATTCACAATCATTCAATCATATATAATTATACAAGTCATAGACGATTATAGTTACAGTACACGAACATACCTTTCAACACGTAGTTACCAAAATACCCATCCTTTAAATATGACTTCGGACTTTCCAAATATCCTATAATGTTATCGTCAGATTATTTCATTTTCCATGATATTATAATTAATATCATATTTTATAAAATAATATCAAAAATTATATTTTCACCTATTTTGACATTTCTACCCTTGGTAGATTTGTTATTACAACTTTGCCTTCTCATTTCTTCAAAAACACAATTTCCAGCATTTTGCCCAGATTTTTCACTAACTTTGAAAAGTCATAATTAAATTAAAAATAATAATTTTTAAGTGCTTCGAAATTCCTCATGACCCTTAACATGTCTATTTTCAAGGAAAAATATTCCCAGAAGCCAGAACATCACGGATCATTCCCAGTTTTAGTGTTTTCAAACACCATTCATATTTTAATTCCAAAAATAAGGCTTAAATTCAAAAATTCATATCTCCTTGCCGAAAGCTCAAAATGTTGCATATGTTATATATTTAGAAAGCCCTACATGTCTAACTTATTCCTGTAAAACTGAATAATTTTTAAAGCTCATTTTATACAAAAAATAATAGCCTCAACATTCGCTGCCAACACATGATTTAAAACTGGAAATTCTACAATTTTCACAATCTTGTCCCATTAATATAAAAAATTATTTACCAACATGTTTTTACCTCATTCAGAATTTTAAATGCAATGGAGGCCTAAAAACATGTAAATGAATTTACTTCATAATTTTCTAGATTAAATCTAAGCTTTACCAAGAGCTTGAACTCAAGAACATTACCTCTTGAAATTCTTACTCCTTCTCCTTGCTCCAAGAACTCTCACTCTCACTTATAAATCAGATGTTTAGAGATGATTTTGTGTGAAGAAAAATGAAGAGGAGTGCTCTCTATTTATAGGGAAAATTGCCATGTCATTTTGGTAATTGTCAAGGTGATCCAAAAGTTCATCTTTTCTTTCATCCATTGATTCAATTTGTGTTAGTTTAAGCTCAATCCTCACCCTTAATCCATCGCTCAAGTCTCCATTGGTCCAATTAATTACCTAAGGATTTAGCTTATTTTCTTGATTTTTCATTTGCTAGTTGCTATTGTTGACTTTTCAAAGCTTGATTAAAGTTTAATTAACATCTTAATTTAATGATTATTTCCTCCACATAGGCTGAACGTTTTTAATGACTCTTGGGCAGATTTTATAAGATTTAATTAACTCCCTAATTAAGTGTTTATATGCCCACTAATTACATGTTTCATTGTATCATTGGTTTGTTAGTTAACCATGGCAATTAAGGCTTATTTAAACAAGTATTATTTCATTTTCTTTGGCCTTAATTATTTTCAAATATAATCAGCCTCTCTTGGTCCCTTATTATTTTCTTTTATTTTTCCTATAATTAAATTGAAGAATTATGCCTCTAATCTCGATTAGTGCAAACTTATTTGTTAATTTGCTAAATTGACACTTAATTTAATTAAGTGTTTTTTATAGTCTTTCCATGGCTCTTTTAAACTTAAAATAGCCATTGTTTTATGTGATTTTTGTCACTTATATTAACCAATTTAATATGGTAACATATTTCTTAAAATACAAGATTTTCGGTAAATCGAAAATCGGGTATTACAATTTTCACTGAACATCCATTCAATTCAACGTGAACGGTGTTGGTTGGTAACAAAAAAGTGACAATATGCGTTAAGAGCTAGAATTTCCAATGACTTTTATAGTGGGTTTGGAAGGAGAGAAAATTAGGATGGAAATCTGAGAAGAGAAAATAGGTATTTTGTTGTTTGGATTAGAGAACAAAGTGGGGGAAAATAAAAGTGAAGAGGAAAAAAAAAGGGGTAAGACCCATATAGTTTTACTACTTTTATCCCAAATTTTCTCCCTAAAGTTGAAGAGATTTTGGAGAAACAACTACTTTCTCAAATCCGTCCCTACTCTCACTTGCAATCCTTTCTTTCCTTTGCTTCTCTTCATTACGTTTGAAAACCAAAATGCCACGGGAAGCCGGCTAATACTAAAATCCATGGGCCTTATATATAATACGAGTACTATACATATAGTGACATGATGTGGATAATTTTTTATATAGTTTTATCTTTTTTTTCATATAAAAGTAATCTTCATATAAATTATAATTTTAAATTATAAATAAAATTAAAAGAGCTTGAATTTGTTTTTATAATTGAAATTATTTTTATTGTAATAAACCAAGATATAAAAATATTATTTTTATTTTAACTTTTTTTATTATTTTAGTTTGTGAGGTAATATATTTTACTTTATATTTTGATTTTAGAATAAAATATAAAAATAATTTCATTTTAATTTGACTTTAGTCTTGAATTTTAAAGTGTTAATTTCGTGTTTGAATTAATTTTTCTTGGAATTACTTGAAAAATGGTAACAAATTAAATAATGGTATTATTATCTTTTTACATGTCATGCATTCTCTCATCTTTCTTTCCTCCCCTTTATCCAAGCACAATGATTAATATTATTATTTTCTCCTTCCCTAGCTTTCTTTCAATCTAAATATAGTAGTATTCATTCCCGGCCCTGCCAAAAAAGAAGCAATGGAACTCCTAGTTTGAGTAAATTTTGATCCTAAATGTAATACCTAGCTTATGAATAAATTTTAATACTAAATGTAAGACTTTTTTTTTCTCATTTTATCTCTCAAGTTTATAAATTTTTCAAATTAATTTTTCTTATTTATAAACTAATATTACCTCCGGTCCTAATTATAAGACATAGTTAACTTTGTTTGGAGAGATTAAAAGAGCTAAATAAGTTACTTAATGATTTTATATTTTGTGTATCTTTAGATTATATATTATTTTATTAGTCAAACTAATTACTTTGAAGAAAAATAAATAAAAATAAAAAGACTCTAAAGTAATTTAATTAGCTTTCTTAATTTCTCTAAACAAAGTCAACTATATCTTATAATTAGGATCGGAAGAAGGGGTATATAATATATCGTTGCACAAAAATATTTCAAAGATTGACAATGGCCAATACTGCCATTAGTATGACTGACATTAAGCCAGTTCGCTCTTACATTATACCCAAGACAAAGATTTTGAATAAAGCAACCATAGGCAATACCTGAGAAGCCACTTTTATACTAAAAACTCATCCACTTCCTCTTTCTACCTTGAGAAGTCAAGACATTTACAAATGATTTCCTTCCTCTTTTTAATGATTCGCAGGGAGTAAGACACCTGAGCTGATCTCTTCACTGCCTTCGAAAAAGTGGTTTTGAACATGACCGAACCTTCCATCTTAGCCACCATCATATGTTATGAGGGAAGACCAAATATCTGAAGCCATACATGTTATAAGGGAACGTCACTTTAGAAATCGGCTTGTTAGAAATCCATTGAAATTCTTCGACCTTAAAGCCTTGAATCCCTGGCTAAGGATGACTGAACAATCTGTAGTTTCATCAAAATACAAAACAAAGCAGTTTGAATGATACTTAAGAATACGAACTCTTCCCTTAGAAACACGATATATGAGACAGCAAAAATATAGTGCCACCGACAGTAATCCAGATGATGTTCTCCACACAAAGGTAGCCGAATCTTCCTTATGATATTGTGAAAAGCGTTCAACAAAAATCCTACATTTATTTGAAATCCAAGCGATGGTGGTATCAAATCCAACAACCTTCACCACTTATCATCCTGCCGGCCGGCCGTTGACGAGGGGCTGCAATGCCAGTCCCCGTATAATACCCCAAGATTTGTATTCCTTTTAAACATGATATTTTGGCCATTAAGACTTAATAGGGCAAAATCCAACTCCCTAAATTTTGTTAGGGGTCATAAAATATTGTAAAATGCCACAAAAACCCCTAAATCAATTAAATGAATTTTCAACAATTCAAGAACAATTAAATTCACACTTAAGGATATATTGTCTTATAATTCCTATATTGTCAAAAATAAGACGTAAAGGAGTAGGAAGAGGTTTAAAATGATTAGAGGACACTAAAAATAATTAGTGAACACCAAAAATTAATCTTAATTGAATTAACATTCATAATTAATTTAATGGCAAATGTCAACAAACAATTTAGAATATATTGGCTAAATTCAATATTAAAGCTTAACAAGGGATCGATAATTGAAACAATTGGAATTAGTAGAATCATAATTGAGTTGTAAAACAATTAGAACACTACAAATTAAACCTAATTAAGCTAAATCAAATAATAAACAAAAAGAAATTAAATTAGGGCTTTTTACCACAACAATTTACATTGGATCATTTTTGGTAGCCCAAATCCTTGCCAAACCTTTGCCCAACATAGCAATAAAGCCCAAAACAACCCTAAAACCCAAAAATTCAGAGGGGGCACGGTTTTGGGAGCTTCATGAGGAAGGGATTGAGTTTCATCACATGTGTCAATTGGTCAAAGCTTGTAGGATACAACTTACTATTCAATTCTTGCACCTCAAGTTGTTTTTGGCTTCTAGGAGAAGGAAGAAGAAAGAGAAGAAGGGAGAGAGAGAGAGAGGGCAGATGAGTGTGTGTGTGGTGAGGATTTAGAGTTTCTATGAAGCCCTAGATCCAATGGTGAGAATTAGCCAAGAGTAAAGTTGCACTTATTTACAAGATTGTCCAACCTTTTCACTATAAATAGAGGCATAGGTCATTCATTTTTCTTCACACCAAGCAAAGCAACACTTGCTTCTTTGAGAGAGAGAGTTGAGAGAGTTGGAGGAAGAGCTTGAAGGAGTCCAAGCTTTAGCTAAGCAAAGTTCTTGGTTTTGAGTTTTAAATTCATAGGTAGAAGTAGTTTTAATCTTTAAAATTCTAGAATAATTTTAGTTTCATTTTTCTATAGTTAAAAATAGCCTTGTTTCGAAAATTTGGTGAAGAAATTGGTTCTGCAAAATTTCCGGGTTAAGAACACGGTAGTAACGAAATTCTGGCGAAAATTCGTCGGTTAGGCGATTTCTAAACAAGTCACAGAAAAACGCATATTTTATGTTGAAAATGCTATTGAAAAATTCTGAGAAAATTCATGATGAAAGTAGACATATAGAGCTTTCCAAATATGTAAATAACATGTTGAAATGAGCTCTGTACAGTGAGAAAGAAATTCACAAAGTTTATGCTGCGAAAATGCTGGAAATTCTGGGCAGAGGATGAATGCGTGAAATCTGGGAATGATTTTTGAATTCTGGGCAAATTTTGATATTTTTACTGGAAAATAAACATCCTGAGGAGTCCGGAACATTTTACGGATCTTCGTTTCGATTTTCCTAGAATTAGTTATGATTTTTCAAAGATAGGCGAAATTCTGCCCAACAATTTCCAGCGTTTTTCAATAAATTGTGAGGAAATAAAATAATGGTTTATTGTACCAAGGGTAGAATAGTTAGTAATGGCCAAAATATATTTTATAATATTATCTACAAATTAATAACGCAATATACCTATTATAGGAAGTCTGCAAACGTATACCGATCGTCGTCATAACGGAATTATCAACCCAGGTGTGTTCGCGTAGTGCTTATTGTATGATTGTATATGATGGTTGTACGTTCGCGTACTGTAACACTAGCTCTGATGCTTATTGTATGATTGTATATGATGATTGTGCTCATCGACTAAGACTTACATACGTGGTTATGCTACATACGTGGTTATGTTCGAATCATTGTTGTAGCATATGTGGTTATGTTACATACGTTGTTATTATCTTACATACGTGGTTATGTATTCTGTTATGAGCTTTTGTCTTGATTATCATTATTACGTCATGAATATCTGTCATACATAACTGTACATAAGCATGAGGTTAACCGTTATCTGAGGTTCAATGGTCATTGAACCTCAGCTCCTACTATAGCTTCAGGGTCCGGAGGAACCAGGGCCAGGGTCAAGGGCAAGGAGCCAGCGTAAGGACGCAAACGGAAAGATTTTCATTTTGACTTTATTTTTATCAAACTATGTTCAGATTACTGTACCGCTGTGTAAACAGCCAGATACTACATCAGTAAATGTTTATCAGATACTCACACTTTTGAAATTATTCCGATGCTCTACTCTGATCAATTAGTTCAAAAACGCTTTAGAAAATTGGGATGTTACACCCCGGCGAGGGATCTGGACTTCTTTAATATAGGAGCATTTCTGTCGTTTTGTTTGAATTTCAAATTTAAATCTTCAGATTCCTATTTTGCGTTGACACATCTAAGTGGAATTATGCAATTTCATAGCACCATTATGTCCTTTTGTATTTTCCACAATCTTTTTTTTCCTGTTAGTTTCCCATTAAAATTTTTCTACCAGTTATTTCAGGTACATATTTGTGCTTTGGTTAAATAATACTTTTCAACTTTATTTTATATATATATATATATATATATATATATATATATATATATATATATATATAATGCCGTTATGAAATCCGAAGGGAACATAAATTTTGTTCTCTAATTTAATTCAATTGTCAAAAGGTTTTGTGTTATTTTTTTCTTATATATATTTTCAATTCCCTGTTAATATTTAGTAATGAAAAGGTGACAATATAATAAAACCTAGAATTGAGAATATTTTTAATGAATGCCCTGCCCAGGGGGGGGGGGGGGAGCTGTGCAAAATAATCCATTATAATTAATTAATCAACATTAGATGTTGGTACATATATTCATTATAATTTCATATGTAAAATAGATGATTCAATTAAAAATTATAGATAATAAATGTTAAAATGGACAATTCAAACCAATATATGCACGCTGAAATACAAATTAATCTGACGTTTTATATACACACTATAGCTAATTAATTAATCTCGTAAATGCGACGCGAAGCTAAGTAGGCTCAAAAACAAAATTGGGCGATGTTGAGAATGTCGCCTACGATTGTGAGCCACTCCAGCCTGCCAGTTTTGTAGCATCCCAATTTTCTAAAGTGTTTTCAAAATGATTTGATCAGAGTTTGAAATAGTTTAATCAAAGTAGAGTATCGGAATAGTTGTAAAAGAGTGAGTATCTGATAAACCTTCACTGTTGGTGTGTCTGGTTGTTATTACAGTCATCCGAATATTCATATGTCCAAAAGTACGGTTATACAAAAACAAAAAGAATCCTTCATCTGCAACTTCAAGCGGGTAGCTTACCCTTGTCCACAATCATGCCTCCTCCGGAACCTGAGGCTATTGTAAGAGCTGAGGTTCAATTCTTATTTAACCTCAGGTAACGGTTAACCTCATGCTTATGTATCAATTATGTATGACAGATATTCATGGCAATACATCAAAATTCACATACGATATTCACATATGAAAGATAATAACAGAACACAATCACTGCCTATGTATGTTATTATAGTTTGCACTATTCACTAATGCCACGGTATATATCTGTGTTCTCAGCGCTAGGAAAACTCAACGGTATTATCAAGACTATAATCCGTATAAAACTGTATGTGTATGAACAATTTTCAAAACAGAATCTCAGACTATGAATACATCTATTACACATAAGTATACCATAAGCATCAGAGTTAGTGTTATAGTACGCGTCCGTACCTTAATCGATGATATTGGTACGTTGCTGGTCGGATGGTGGTCATGGTTATCCTATAATAGTAATATCGCATTTATTAATTCAAAAATAATATTTTAGAAGATATCCTAGTCACTAATGATCCTTTTACCCTTGGTAGGATTATTTCTCAACTTATCACCTTTAATTCTTCAAAAACGCTGGTCCAGAATTTTGGACAGATTTTTGTCTAACTTTGGAAAATCATAACTAATTCTAGAAAAATTGAAACGAGGATTCGTAAAATTCCTTAGAATTCTTAGGATGTCTACTTTCAAGTAAAGATAATCATTTTTGCCCAGATTTCATGAATCACTCTCAGTTTTAAGGTTTTGAGTCTCTGCCCAGAATTTTTCCAGAAATTTGTAAACTGCCTTTAGGAATTTTTATCTCATTGTACAAATCTCATTTTAACATGTTCTTGGCATATTTGAAAAGCCCTATATGTCTACTTTAACCATGAATTTTCCCATAATTTTATGACTATATTTTCAATATGAAAATTAGTCATTTTCATCACTGATTCTAGAATTTTCAAAACCGATGAAATTTCGCCAGAACTTCGTTACTTTGTTGATTCTCTCCCAAAAATTTTGCTATATGACCTTCCTCATTAGTTTTTCGAAATAAAGCCAATAAGTATACTTGCAAATTCCAATAAATTATACTTGCAAATGTGATGGGAAACACTACCAAAAAAAAAAAAGACATTTGTCGCCGCTGAAAGTCTAAATGTCGTCACCGAAGGTGTTTCAGCGGCAACAAAACGTCGCCACCAAGTCGTTGCTGATACGACTGTGGCAGATACTTTCGGTGGCGACAATTTCATGTCACCGCAAAAAGTTTACATTCGGTGGCGACAATCAGTCGCTGCCAAAAGCCATTGCAAAAGCCACGAATAAATCAAAAAAAAAAAAATTTTAGTGGTGACATTAAGTCTCCGCTGAAACATACTTTTGGCGGCGACTTTATGAGAGTTACCGCTGAAAGTATGACTTTCAGGGGTGACAAAAATTGTCGTCGCTGAAAGTCATACTTTCGGCGGCGACATTAAGAGTCGCCACCGAAAGTCACCACTGAAAGTCTGTTTTTTTGTAGTGGAAGTAGGTTCAAACACACAATTTTATTATATACCGTCAATGATATGGAGAATAGAAGGCAGCCCTATACCCATGCACATATAACAACGGGGCCATCGTAAAACAAAGAAGGCCAAACACTTGAAGACAAATTGTAGATAAATCCAATACTTATTTTATAATACCAAAACAAACATAAATATAAGAGTCTCTAATTTTTAATACCAAAACATACATAAGATCTTGTGATGCTAACTTATTTTCGTCGGTCGGGCTGATGGCTTGGCATTTTCTTCACACACGACATGTAAATAGGAGGGTTTTAAAAGCGTGGCTTGTTAAAAGGTTCAAGTGTAGGAGGAGGTGGCGGTGGTGGCGGTGGCGGTGGCGGTGGCGGTGGCGGAGGCGGAGGTGGCGGTGGAGGTGGAGGTGGAGGAATTGGAAGTTGTCCCATTAATGGTCTAGGTGTTGACTTTTTCTCAGCCAGTGAATTTTCGAAAGATGAGTCAATTATCAGAGGATCACAAATAATTGGCGTAGGTATCGACATTTTCTCAACCTGCGAATTTTCAAACGGAGGTTTATAAGTGTGAGGCTGATAATCATATGCAAAGCTTGGAGTGATGAGAAGCATCACTCCAAAAAAGAACACTAGCAATTGTTTAGACGACATTGTTGAACTGTACGTACTTGTGTTAATGATATGCTAATAACAGACGTTGGATACAATTTATAGTGCAACTAGGGAGGGCAATTGGAGTGTAGATCTTGTGATCCACTATATTTTGTTATAAAATATATTTAATAAATAAATCATGATAAAAATAAATAAAGTCCAGGTTGGCTGGTGTCGTGAAGAGATGCATCTTTCTAAGTGTGAAGCTATTAAAAAAATAAAGCGTTGCAATTAAATCGCTAATATGAAATGGTAAAGCTAGCTTTAAATGTAGTATATTTCTTCTCTAGTATAATAAATTCCTTGAAACATAACCTTTTACTTCAATCTTTAAGTGTGAAATTTGTAAAAAATTGTTGTAGATTGCTAATGTCAAATGGTGAAACTCATTTCGACTGTGGTAAATTCTTTTAAACAGAGCCTTATACTTTAATGATTATTAACGCTTCGATGGCTGATGGCTATTGGTCGCCAGTGGTGGGGTTACTAGCGAGGGTTTTTTTTTTTTTTTTGGGGGGGGGGGGGGGGGGGTTCTACAAAGGAAAAAAAGTGAGGGGCAAAAACATTAACATTTTTTATTTTTTTTGATACTGTCGATTGATTTGGAAATTTCAAAATGTGATCACTTTTTGGGCTTTTTAATTTTAATGGCATTTTACAGAATTTTGTCATCATTATATATCTAACTTATTTTAGTGAAGAAATGTATTTATTTCTTACTCTTCATGCAAATATAAGTATATGTGTGTGTTAGATATATTGTTTTTCGGCTGAGACTTTGTTAGATGAAAATGACTCGATCGTTCCCAAATTCTTTTTCATAGATTATTAAAAAAAAAAAAATCTTTCAAAGAGATCAAAGCAGAAATTATAAATATAATACTCAGAATATCTCAAATAATATTTGTCCTTTTCTTTCAACATACTTATAAATTCATATATGAAATATAAATTTTATATACAAACAAAAAATAGCACTACAAGTTAGAAGTTGAGATAAAACTTTTTCAGATTAGTTAATTTTTTAGAGATTTTTTTAAAAAAATTATTTGTTAAAGTCGCTTAGTTTATGATTTCTTCTGCAAGTTAAAAACGACTATGATTTCTTGTGCAATCCAGTGGTGGATTAAAATCATCGTCTACCAATTTTATTATATACATATATGTCCTTCGGAAATAAAAAAGGAACACAAATTTTCTCATTTGATTCACCCAAATTATTAAAGGGATTTATTTATATTTGAAGCTCCATCCACCCATATGATTACAGCTGGATTATAATATAATATAACTTTTTTGGCCAAATAAATATGCCAAGACATATAGCTTGGAATTAACAATGACTTTCAATGAATTGCCTATTTAATTACGAAAGTTGACTTTCAATGCCTAGTTAACTCGTGGTCCATTGGTGTCACCAATACAGTTACAGTATCTAAAATTAATTTTAAAATCATATCTTGGGCAACACCATTAAGATTAGATGGATTCAAGAGTTCATACAAAAACAAATGCAAATATATGACAAATGTCTTTGACAACGAAAGTGATTACCACAACAACAACAAGCCTTCTAATAGGAGGGGCTGATTATATGGATCATATAAGACTATTATGTTCTATCAACAACTAAATTATTCGATAAATTGCTAATCAGGAGGTCTTACTAATGAATAACTTCATTAAGTATTATCTTTGGTCTTCATTAGTCCCAAATTTCATATTGTTTAATCTACCTACTGATCAACACATCTAACAGCCTTCTCTCTACTACAAAAAGTAAATTTGACTACATTACTTAAAGTCAGTTTTCAGAAAATATAAGTTAAAAAGAAGGCGTTGGTATTTTTAAAATTTTGGTCTAACTTTCAATGACTGTTTCAAGAAAAACAATCGTTGAAATTTTGACTTTCAACAAATATTCTTAAAAACAGTCATTAAACGAAACTTTCAATGATAGTTCTTACAAAACAATTATTAAAAGTTAAGCCTAAAAATAAAAATAAAAATAAAAATATTTATGAAGCCTTTGGTCATTTTTCCTGAGGTCAACTGTTTAGGCCTCCCACACCCCTTTATTATTTATTTTTTTTATGTTGAGTAAAGACGACTATTTTATTAAAAACAGTCATTGTATCTTTCAACCGATCTTGTGTGGGAGCGCAGTTGGCTAAAGCCTTTAGTCGTTTTTCTTGTGGTGGAGTGTTTGAGCCTCACTAACCCCATACCTTTTTTTTTTTTTTTGGTTACAATGACTGGTGTAGGAAAACCAGTGGTTGAAAGTTGACTTTCAACAGCTGGTTTTGCTAAACCAGTCATTGTATCTCATCATTTTTTTATTATTTTGTGATAAGATAAGTGTTTTATTATAAACAGTCATTAAATATTTCATCGAGCTTGTGGTGCCGCAGTTGGTTGAAGCCTTTAGGGAGTAGCCGTGTGGTTGAGTGTTTAAGGCTCTCTGACCCCATATCTTTTTTTTTTTTTAGTTACAACGACTAGTTTTGTAAAACAAGTCATTGAAAGTTTGCTTTCAACAAATGGTTTTTTGATATCAATCATTGTAACTCAAATTTTTCAGACCTTCGCGCCCTCCATTCTGTTCTTCAATCTCTCCGCACCTTTCCTTATTTTATTCATGTCATTTCACTCACGACAATCACGGGTATATCTCTATGTCTCTTTCTTTCTCGCTCAGTGTAAAAGCTTAATACACAGTTTCTGCAGCACAATTTCACAACATTTCTTTGTTTATTTCTACCCATATTGTCATTTTAAAGCAGAACAATGACTAACGTATAGTATTGTTGGTCTTATTGCAAAGCAATAAAACTTTCCTTTAACTTTATTAGGTGTTTCCCAATCACTAATAATTTTGGTAGTTTTTCTCTATTTAGACTACGCAACTTGAATTCTATAATTAACTTTGCCACCTGTTCAATAATTAGCTCCCCCACTATAACCATAAAATCACTTCTTTTTTGATATCCCACCCAGTTCACCGGAATCTTTAGTTTTAGTTTTGACTAATCCAGACTTCGCCCCGCATTAGACCCACGGTCGTAAGGGAAGAGCTCCCAACACCCTTTTTTCCATTCTCACGCCTTGAACCGAGGACATGGTGATGAGAGAGCAAGTCCCTTACCACTTGCTCCCAAGATATGTTAGTAACGTCAATTCTAACTTGTCTTTTATTTCAGGAGTTGCAGAAAAATATTGGAAAAAAAAAAAGAATTGAAGAAGCATCGTAGATATTGCAAATGTTATTTGTTTATTACACATGTAATTTCAATATGATTTGTGAAATATGTGATTTTCAAGTTTTTTTAAAAACTTAATCCTACCATAAATGTATGAGTTATTTATAACTAATTTGAATATATCAATGAAAATTAGTTGAGTTAGCTAAAAATTAATCACTAACTGCATTATTAAAAAGGAATATGGTAAAGTTACTTAACAACCCAAATATTTCTACAACTTGTTTCACTTACAATTATGGGTTTGATTAAATAATAGTTTTCCAATAGATACATTCATGTCCTTAGGAAATATGAAAGAATATAAAATTTAATTCTTTAATTCACCGAATATCCATTCAATTCAACGTGAACGGTGTTGTTTGGTAACAAAAAAAGTGACAATATGTTAAGAGCTAGAATTTCCAATAACTTTTATAGTGGGTTTGGATGGAGAGAAAATTAGGATGAAAATCTGAGAAGAAAAATAGAAGAGAAAATAAGTATTTTGTCGTTTGGATAAGAGAAGAAAGTAGGGGAAAATAAAAGTGAAGAGGAAAAAAAAAATGGTGCAAGACCCATATAGTTTTACTACTTTTATCCCAAATTTTCTCCCTAAAGTTGAAGAGATTTTGGAGGAAAAACTAATTTCTCAAAGTCCCTGCTCTCATTTGCAATCCTTTCTTTGAAGGAAAAAAATGTGTAAATGTAACATCTCGCCTTTTTTAAATGTGGTTTTTGAAAAGGGATTATCAGAGCTTTGAAGAAATAATCAGAGTGGCATCGGAAAACGATTTTCTTTTTAAAACAAAATCTCAATCAGAGCATCAGAATAGTTTTTTTTTTTTTTTCAAATGTGCGAGTAACTAATATACATTTCCTGTTGTTGAGTCTGGTTGCTAATGCAGTGGTACAACTCTCTGATTACACTGACCCCTAGGTACTTCTCTGCTCGTGCCCTCTCGTGTGCTATTCATCCTTGTTCTTGTCCCGGTTCCACCAGTATCTGAGACTATAAGCTGAGGTTCAATTCCCATTGAACCCCAGGTAACGGTTAACCTTATGCTTATGTACAGTTATGTATGACAGATATTCATGATAAAACAACAATATTCATATTCAATATTCATTTCTCAAAGATAAAAACACATTCATCATATACCCATATATATTTATCACAACTTGTTTGCACTCTTCACCAGTGCCACGATGGCCTCGTGTCCTCAGCGCGTTAGGAAAACTCAAACGGCATTACCAAAAGTGTAACCCGTACATAGCTGTATGTATATTCAAATAATTTTTAAAGCAGAGTCACAGTTTATGAGCATATCTACCACATACAAGTGTACAATAAGCATCAGAGTTAGTGTTATAGTACGCGTCCGTACCTTCGTTGGCGATATCGGTACGCTGTCGCTCTGACTGTGATCACGTTTACCCTATAATGGTAATATCGTATTTATTAATTCACAAATAATATTCTAGAAGGTATCCTAGTCACTAATAACCCTTTTTACCCTTGGTAGGTTTATTTTTCAACTTATCCACTTTAATTCTCAAAAACGCTGGTTCTGAAATTCTGAACAGATTTTTGCCTAACTTCAAAAAATTATAACTAATTCTAGAAAAATCGAAACGAAGATCTGTAAAATTTCCCGGACTCCTTAAGATGTCTAGTTTTGAGGAAAAATATCAGTTTCCACCCAGAACTGAAGAACAATTCCCAGATTTCATTTGTTCATACCTTGCCAAGAAATTCGCCCAGATTTATAGCCTAATCTTCAAAAATTCATATCTCCTTGTCCAGAGATCAAAACGTTACATATTTTATATATTTGGAAATCCCTACATGTCTACTTTATTTCTGGAAAATTTCGTGATTTTTAAAGATCATTTGATGCATAAAATAATGTTCCCTATCCAGTTAACTCCCAAAATACAGAAATTCTAGAATTCTTTTATCTTACTCTAACTTATTCCCTTAATCCTAAAAGTCACTTCCCAACATGTTCCCACCTTGTCAGACATCTTTCAATGCAATAAGGCTTGAGAACAACTATGGAAAATTACTTTACCTATTTTCTAGATTAACTAACAATTCTACTAAAAACTACCTAGAACAACTAAGAGCTATTAAGAACTATAAAACTAAAAACTAAAGACAAGCTTACCTCTTGAAGACTCTTACTCTTCCTCTTCTTGCTTCACTCCACTCTTGTTTAGGATGGTTTTTGGTGTGAAGAATTGTGAAGACTAAGGACCCCTATTTATAGTAAATTGGTGTGGCAATTTGGCAATTAATTCAAACCTAACTCATCTTGCATTATGTCCATTGGATCTAGGGTATTTGAGAAGCACTCATCCTAGCCTTACACCTCTTCCTTCTAGTCTCTTCTATTACTTTATGAGTCATCCTATCCTCTTCCAAGTCTTCCACTAGAGTGATGATTCATCTTTTAGAGTTGTGACTCATTTCATGTCTAGGGTTGTGACTCATATTGCTTAGGGTTGTGACTCACCTTATCCTCTTCCAAGATGGCCAAGTGTCTTAGTCTTCTTACTTAAGTTATCTCTTCGTTGTTCATTAGAGAGGAATTTTGTTTGGGTATCCTAATGAAGTTGTATGCTTCATTGCTCATTGGATTTGAATTCTAGACATTTTTAGCTTCATTTTGAGACCAATTTTACCTATATTCTCTATGGGTATCATTTTCCACCATTAATGGAAATAGCTTTGGTTATACTCATCTTCAAGCTTGATTTTTGCTTGTTATGAATCACAACTTAGTTTTAATACTTAGTTCATGGATTTCAAGATATAATTTAGTTTGTATAGATTTTCATTTGTTTATGTCTAGAATTAATTTCATAAATTATCCTAATTATGTAATTATCTAAATTTCTATTGGCTAACTCCTTGACTTTGTCCTCTCCCTTCATACTACACACACACACATGCACAACATTAGCATACACACACATGCACAACAATGACATCATCACATGCATCATCTTATCCTCTTTCAATTTCAACAAGTCTTCATGCATTTATGGAATTTCATGACTCACCCTTTAGTAGATTGATGACTCAAGGCTTAGATTCATGACTAATTCATGTTAGAGGTATGACTCATATTAGCATATATGTGGTTGCTTCTTGAATTTTTCTTCCCTTTTCTTTTTTTAAACAAAACCGTCCCCCTCCCCTATTATTATTTTAATTTTGTGTTTTATTTATCTTCTAATACTTAGAGGAAAATCTCTCATTGGCTAATTTTGGTTCACATGGATTGTGTTTTATGAGAGTTAATTTAAGCCTTAGGATTCAACTTTACTAGATTTAAATCCAAACCTTTAATTTTTGTCAATCTCCTATTGGTCCAATTAATTTCATGAGGATTAAGAACATTTTCTTGATTTGTCATTGGCTAATCCAATTTCACAAGGATTAAGCTTTATAATTTATTTAAGCCCTTAGATTGGCTTTATGTGGTTAAATCTTGACCCTTAGATCATAGTTGATTTTATTGACTTTTCAAAGCTTGATTAAAGCTTAATTAACTTCTTAATCCAAGGTTTAAGTGTTCCTTGATTATTGTATTATTGACCTTTAGGGTAGTTTAAGATCATTGTTACTCTATTTGATTCTTAATTAGCTTAACACATCTTTTATTGATGACAATTGCAAACAATTTAGCTACACATTCCATTAGTGTAATTTAATTGTTCATTAATTGTTGATAATTGCCCTTTAATTGTTCAAGTGTTTTGGTACTTCTTCATGGTCCTTTATGAATTAATATGAGCTAGGTATTAGTTCTAAGGTTTTAGAAAATTTGGTCTCTTAAACAATATATAAAATTGGTGTTTTAAGACCCTTTGATTTAATTATGAAAATTAATATAATTATTCCAATTATTGTAAATTTATTTGTTCCTTAGTTGTTAGTAATTTCTCCTAATTGGTATACGCATTTTCAGGCCATTTAACTATCTCTTATGATGAAATTAGGATTATACTTAGTTTTAGAGTCTTTAGGGCATTTTATAATATTTTATGGTCCTTCATGTAATTTTTAAAATTGGGTTTTGCCCTATTTAAATTCTAGAGAAAATTTGCCCAACATATTCTCCTCTTTTTAATAGGTATTATTTGCCAAAATATAATATTTTTTCAATGAATATGAATTTTAGGATATTACATTCCTCCAATTTTATTTATGTATTTCCATAACTCTTTCTTGCCCTTTTTATCATACAAGAGCCCTAATTTAATTTGGTAATTATTTGCATTCTTATGGTCTTTTATGATTCCTATGAAAATTTAATTATTGGTCACCTTAATCCTAAATAAGAATTTCCTAAAAAATAGATTAAATGTACCTCAAAAGTTGAGACCACAAATTCACCTATTTTAAATAGATGTCATTTGTCAAAATATTGTATTTATGAGGAATATTAATTTTTGGGGTATTATAGTAAAAAATAATCCACGCTTTTTTTTTTTAGATGGAAACTTTCCGTGCGTAATGGAAATTCCGTAGGTAATTTCCATATGAAATGGTTTGCCATGGAAATTTCTCACGGAATTTTTTTCTGGGTAATCTCGTGGCTAATACGAAGTTTCTTGTAGTGCCTTTGCTTCTCTTCGTTATGTTTTAAAACCAAAATGCCACGGGAAGCCGCCTAATGCTAAAATCCATGGGCCTCATATATAATACTAGTACTATATATATAGTGACGGGATGTAGATAATTTTTTATATAGTTTTATCTTTTTTCATATAAAAATAATCTTCGTATCAGTTATAATTTTTTAAAATTATTATTATATTATTATTTTAAATTATAAATAAAACAAAAAGTGCTTGAATTTGCTTTTGTAAAATTATTTTTATTGCAATAAACCAAGATATAAAAAATATTATTTTTATTTTAACTTTAAAATAGAAAAAATTATTTCATTTTAATTTGAAAGTGTTAATTTCGTATTTGAATTTATTTTTCATGGCATTACTTGAAAAAATGGTTACAAATTAAATATTATTATCTTTTTACATATCATGCATTCTCTCTCATCTCTCTTTTCTCCCCTTCATCCAAACACAAGGATTAATATTATTATTCTCTCCTTCCCTAGCTTTCTTTCAATCCAATAGTCTTAATGACTCCCGGCCCTGCCAAAAAAGAAGCAATGAAACACCTAGTTTATGAGTAAATTTTAATCTAAATGTAAGACTACTTTTTTTTTTTTTTTTGCTTTTTACCTCTCATGTTTATCATTTTTCTAAACTAATTTGTCCTACTTATATATAATCTATTGTTGCACAAGAATATTTCAGACATTGACGTCAGCCAATGCTGCCAATAGTATGACTGACATTAAGCCAGTCTCCCCTGCATTATAACCCAAGACACTCAGATTTTGAATAAAGCAACCATAGGCAATACCTGAGAAGCCATGTTTTATACTAAAAACCCTTCCACTTCCTCTAAGCAACTAGCTGACTTAATCCTCTTCCTACCTTGAGAAGTCAAGATTTTTTTTTTTTTGGTCAAAGAGAAGTCAAGATATTTACAAATAATTTCCTCACTCTTCTTAATGATTCGCAGGGAGTAAGACGTACACCTGAACTGAACTCTTCACTGCCTTCGAAAAAGTGGTTTTGAACATGACCGAACCTTCCATCTTAGCCACCATCATATGTTATGAGGAAAGACCAAATATCAGAAGGCATACATGTTATAAGGGAACGTCACTTTAGAAATCGACTTGTTAGAAGACCAACTGCAATGTGCGATCGGATTCCTTGCTCCACACCAAACAATCCTTTGTCGCCACGGTTCATCGGCACAGCTAGTTCTTGCCAGTTGCGAACATGGGCAATTTGGTCAAAAATTTCCCTACCCATCCATCCCCTGGCCTCTCAAACCAAACATGCCCTTAATGACTATCAAAACGAATCGAGTTTCTCTCATTGTATATTTTCTCATCATAACTAATTCTTTTTCCATGCTCCACCAGAAATTAAGCCAAATTTCGAGGTACAAAACAATAAGATTAAATAGCTAAACTAAAAGTTGTGAATAATCTAAAGGCTAAAGTATACATTTTATCCTTTAAGTTTTACATAAGATATACTTTTAGTTCCTTAACTTCGTAAAGTATACTCTTGGTCCTAAAATTCTAACACCGTTAATGTTACTAACAGAAAATGTTGACATAGCGAACTCAAGTGATGATTAATAGCATTTAATTATACAAATCTTATATATTTTCAATTTACCCATATTTTAAATTGGGTTAAGGAGCGAATTGGCCAACAAACTATTAGCCCAGGAGCGTCCAACACAAACAACTATTAAGTGGACCTTAAATACCAAAAAACTTTTTAAAAGTTAAACTTAACACAAAAACGTTAAATCATCTTAACGTAAGTTAGCTCAAAGACACAATAAACCTGAAATACCACCATTCGTCCGTACGCTTCTTTCTTCATTCGAACCCTCCAAGCTCCAGTAATGGCGATCGATCGCTCTCCTCTAAGGTCCGTCCTTGGGGACAATAGTGCCGACCGATCACCAAGAGGCCAAGGGATATTAAATAATCAAGCCTTTTCACATGCATCATCCATCTCTAGATTTCAGCCTTTTGTTCGGTCTAAAACCACCTACGTTCTTGAGGAAGATGCTGAATTGATGGGAGCAGGAGATCAGAAAACAAATGATTGCTCATCATCTAAGAGTAGTAAAGATGAGGATAAGAGAGTTATAGAGCCAAAAGTACACAATTCTTCTAATTCTCAGATTGTGGAGTGAAAGGGAATGGTTTGATGCTAAGGGCTCTGGTGATGTGAATGGTTGTAATAATTCGCTTCAACAAAGTAAAATTTCAGAAGAGGGTTTTGTTGTAGTAGCAGTGGAAAATAATTCTAACAATATTAAAGCGATAGTGATGGAAATGGCGGTCATAGGCAGTGAAATTACCGATTCAGGTAACTAATAAATATTCTTCTTTCCAAGTTTTCATTGATAAGCTTCAGAAGGTTCCCCTGTTTTCTCGACATCCAACTATCAGGTCTGTTTTTTTTTTTTTTGCCCCCAGTCCCTTCTAAGGTCCGTCTCGGACCTGAGGTGGATGATGATATGCAAGATCGTAGAGTTGGAGGGGAAGAGTTGTGGTGGACTGGGAATTGGAGGGATTTCTGGAGAGGCAAAGCGAGGAGGACGATGCTGGAGACAGCGGCAGTGGCGCCAGCCAAGATTGAAGAATTTGGTGAGACAAAGGAGGACGATGAAGCGAATGAAGAAAGAAGCATACGGTCGAATTGTGGTATTTCCGATCTGTTATGTCTCTGAGCTAGGTAGTAACAGACGTTATGCTGAATTTAACGTTTTTGTATTAAGTTTAACTTTTAAAAAGTTTGTTGGTATTTAAGGTCCACTTAATAGTTGTTTGTGCTGGACGCTCCTGGGCTAATAGTTGGTTGGCCAATTCGCTATTTAACCCTTTTAAATTTAAGCCTAATAGCATATAATTGCAAAATTATCACTTAAATTTACACCGTTATTATTTGAGTTTGCATTTTCCGTTAGCAAAATTAATGGTGTTAGAATTATAGGACTAAAAGTATGCTTTATAAAGTTAAGGGATCAAAAGTATATATCATATAAACTTAAAGGACTAAAAATATACTTTACCCTAATCTAAAAGAGTGACATTATTAATTGCTAAACAAAATTTGTCCATAACTCATAGTAAAAGGTAAGTAGTTAATTCATGTATGTGTGTGTTCATCATTTTGATTTTTTTTTTTTTGATCATGACAAATCATTGGTGGCTCAATGGTCATAAATTATTTTGCATCCTAGCGGTGGTGGGATCAAATCCCATCTTAACCACTTTGCCAAAATAAAATCCTCTATTGGTAGTTAGCTCGCTATGATAGCTGCTTGCAGCTGGTTAGGAATTGTTAGCAAGGGATCGGACCATTTTTTTTTTTTTTTTTTTTAACATGGAGGCATTTGTATCCTTTTGCTTGAATCTCAAATTCCTTTTTCGCGTGATCAAATCTCAGTGGGATTATGCAATTTCATAGTACCTTTGTCTCCTTTGTATTTTCTAGGTTCTTTTTTTTTTTTTTTCCATTTTCCAATTAAAATATGTCTACCACTTGTTTCACGTACATATATGGGCTTTGATTAAATCATATTTTTTTCAACCTTACATATATTAATGTCGTTTTTAAATCTAAACTATAAAATTTATTCTCTTCAATTCAATGTTAATAATTAGTAATGAAAAGGTGACAATATAATAAAACTTAGAATTAAGAATGATTTTTAATGAACCCACCCCCTCCTCCCCCCCCCCCCCCCCAAAAAAAAAAAAATTGATGAGTTTTTTAACTAATTTATAATGCATTGATTACAAATACAAATTATAGATAATGAATGTTAAAATGAACAATTCAAACCAATATATGCGCACATGAATACAAATAATGCTGAATGTAGATATTTTATATGGACAAGTACTATAGCTAATGAATTAGATTCGTAATTCCGATGGGAAGTAGGTTAAAAAATACTATTTTATTATATATCGTCAATGCTATATATATAATTCGGAGAATAGAATACAGCCATATAGCCATGCATATAACAACGAGGCCAACGTAACACAGAGATGGCCATACACACTTGAAGACAAACTGTGGAGAGATCCTATACTCTCTTATTTTCATAATACCAAAACAAACATAAATATGACAGTCTCTAGTTTTAAATCAAGACATACATAAAATCTTGTGATGCTCACTTATTTTCGTAGGTGAAGCTGATGGCTTGGCGTTTTCTCCACACACAGACATGTAAATAGGTGGGTTTTAAGAGTGAGGCTTGTTAAAAAGTTCAGATGGAAGAGGTATTGCTGGTGCTTCCGGCGGACATATATCTATTGGTTCAGTACAAATTCGTTCAGATGGAAGAAGTGGTAGTGGTTGCGGGCATTCCATTTGTGGTAGCGGACATTCGATTTGATTTGGCATTTTCTGAGCCTGTGAATTTTCAAAAGATGAGTCAACTACTGTAGGTGTTGACATTTTCTCACCATGTGAATTTTCAAACGGAGGTTTATAAGAGTGAGGCTGATAATAAGATGCAAAGCTTGGAGTGATGAGAAGCATCACTCCAAAAAAGAACACTAGCAAGTGCTTAGACCACATTGTTGAACTATACCTGCGTTAATGATATGCTATTAACAGAGATCTGATACAACTTATAGTGCAACCAGGGAGGGCAGTTGGTGTGTACATCTTGCGATTCATTATATTTTTTAAGAAATATATTTAATTAATAAATCATGATAAAAAAAATAAAATCTAGGTTGGCTGGTACTGGTAAGAGATGCATTTCTTAATGACCAAAGGTCCCAAAGCCTTTAATCACTATCAAAACCACAAAGCCATTTTGTTGAAACATAAAACAAAATATATATTAAATAACTCTCAAAATAAAAGGCGGTCCCATTTCAGAGAATTGATTGCACTAGAGGCAAAATTTACTACATCTAAAGCACGTTTCGACATTCCAAATTGAGATTTACGACATGTTTTTACCAATTCATCACTTAAAAAGATCAAAGTAAAAAAGGTCATATTTCAGGGAATTTTCTACACTTGAAGTGAGTTTCATCATTTTGCATAGTGATTTACACATTTGTCTAATACATAAAAAGGTGTTATAAATCGGTAATGTGAAATAAAACAAGTCGCTTCAAATATACTAAATTAAATTTCAAGGGAAAAAAAAGTGAGGTAAAATGGTAAAAACATTAACATATTTTATTTTTTTGGTACTGTGGATTGATTTGGAAATTTCAAATTCTGATCACTTTTTGGGGTTTTGAATTTTAAAGGCATTTTGGAGAATTTTGTCATCAGTATATATCTAACTTCCTTTAGTGAAGAAACGCATTTCTTACTCTTCATGCAAATATAAGTATATGTGGGTGTTAGATATGTTGTTTTCCGGCTGAGACTTTGTCAGATGAAAATGACTCGATCGGTCCCAAAACGTACGAACAGCAAGATTCTTTTTCATTAAAAAAAAAAAAAACCATCTTTCAAAAAGATCAAAGCAGAAATTATAAATATAATACTCATAATATCTCAAATAATATTTGCCCTTTGCTTTCAACATACTTATAAATTCATATCTAAAATATAACTTTTATATACAAAGAAAAAATAGCACTACAAGTTAGAAGTTGGGATAGAACTTTTAAAGGTTAGTTAATTTTTTAGAGAATTTTTTTAAAAAAGTTATTTGTTAAAGTCACTTAGGTTATGATTTCTTCTGCTGGTTAAAAACGATTATGATTTCTTGCGTAATCCAGAGGTGGATTAAAATCACCGTCTTCCAATTTTATTATATACATATACGTCCTATGGAAATAAAAAATGAAAAAAAAAATTCTCATTTAATTCACCCAAATTATTAAAAATATTTATTTATATTTGAAGCTTCATCACCCATATGATTACTGCTGATTATAATATCACTTTTTTGGCCAAATAAATATGCCAAGACATATAGCTTAGAATTAACAATTATTTTCAATGAATCGCCTATTTAATTACGGAAGTCGACTTTCAATCCCTCGTTGGTCCGTTGGTGCCACCAAAAAGCGTTATAGTATCTAAAATTAATTTTAAAATCATAACTTGGACAACACAATTATGATTAATTTTAAAATCCTTTGCCGTTGTGGTTCATCGCGCAACTAGTTCTTGCAGGTTGTAACACCCCAACTTTTCTAAAGCATTTTCGAAATAATTTAACCAGAGTAGGGCAACGAAATGATTTTAAATACAAAGTAACTGATATTCAACCACTGTAGTGTACTGGTTTGCTGATACAAAGAGTTCGAAAGACTATACATATCTACAGGACTTTCTCCAGCTAGTCCTTCTGCCTGCTGCTTACCCTTGTTTCTGTTTCTGTTCACTCCGAAAATCCTGAAGCTACAGTAAGAGCTGAGGTTCAATACCCATTGAACCTCAGGTAACGGTTAACCTCATGCTTATGTATCAAATATGTATGACAGATATTCATGTCAAAACAACAATAATCACATACATTATTCTCATATTCACATAATAACATAACACAGCCACTGCAATATGCATGTTATTATAGTCTGCACTATTCACCAGTGCCACGGTGTACATCCGTGTCCTCAGCGCTAGGAAAACATAACGGCGTTATCAAGACTATAACCCGTATCAAGTAGTATGTGTATGATCAATTTTCAAAAACAGAATTTCAGACTATCTATCACATATAAGCATACCATAAGCATCAGAGTTAAGGTTACAATACGCGTCCGTACCTTCCTTCCACGTGAATAGTAAATTACTATTCATGTATACGGCACTATTCATGTATACGGCACTATTCACGTATACGGCACTATTCACGTATCCCCAAACTTCCTTTGAATCTGACTCCGGAATCCTCGGATATCCTATAATATCATTTTTATCAGTGACCATTAATTTTCAGCATTTGCGGAAACTATGTTGGATATTCACTATTCATGTGAATAGTACCAGTAAAAATATTTTTACCGTGCCGGTAAATATTTTTTACTGTGCCAGTAAATAATATTTACTGTCCAAGGATAATTCTTTTCTGATGTGACAGATCAGACTAAGCTGCAGCCACAGAGCATACTCAGAAAAACTCTATCTGGCATTTCTACTATAATTACCAAAAGAAACTACCAAATATTAAGACTAGAGACCAAAGAACTTACCCTTGAAGTTCCTGCTCATTCTCTCCAGCTTCAAGAACTTTACTCTAAACTCTCTCTCTAACTCTAAGAATTCTCACTCTTCTCTTAAACTCAACTGTTGTTCTCTGAGTTTGGTGTGAAGAAAATGAAGAAATGAAGCCTCTATTTATAGTGAAAAAGCATGACACTATTCATACTTTATCAGGTCAGATTTTGGCCGTTGGATCTTGACTTTAAACATGGCTTCATCTCAACCGCCCAATCCATTTGCTTACGTCATCGATGACGTCATCAAGATGCTTACGTCATCGATGACGTCATCATGACGATGACACTTTCTTACTCTTTTGCATTTATCCTATAAAGATTCCCTGATCGGTGTTCTAATCGCGTTATATTAGAAATTCTCAAGAATCCGGAAGCACAGCCTTGAAGTTCTATTTTTCCTCTTCAGAAATATCTGGGTCAACTAAATTTTTGATCCTATTTAGGGTATTCCGTAACCTGCCGAAGATTTTAAGTCGGACACTGACGGTTACAGAAATTACTTCGGGTGACACCAACTTCTAGACAAAAATTCACTGATTCATAATATGTCCAGCTGTTTACTACTTAATTCAAGGAGTTTGAGTTATGATTTATTTCCTATAGATTCCACTATCTGTCCTGCTTCAAAATATCGGTTTCAACCTATCTCAATAATCATTCCGCCGATTACGGAAATGACTTTGGAGATAACCCACTCTGAGATAGAAATTCGCTTGTTTATAATATACCCTTACTTTAAAAACCTATTTCACGGTTTATTGGAAATAATTTTATTTCTATTATTTTCCAAAGTATAAGATATTATATTATAATAATATTATTATTGAGTGGGTCCCGCAAACAATAATTTCAAAATTTCTCCCGTGAATGTGTCGGCAGGAGGAGAATTATTTTGACGTGGGTCCCGCATGAATAGTAAATACGTATTTTCAAATAGTGAATACGTATTTAGGAATAGTAAATACCGTATTTTTAAATAGTAAATACGTATTTGTAAATAGTAAATATTTTCATATTTCTCAAAATATCGATTAAATACCGTATTTATAAAAAGTGAATACGTATTTGTGAATAGTGAATACTATTCATGTACGTATTTGTGAATAGTAAACACTATTCATGTCCAATAAAATACTGATTCTAAATTCATTTTCAAAAATAGGGTCTAATAGTCCTCCAAAAATAGGCTAATTTTTTAGTCTTTAGGTCCAAAATTCAGGATGTTACAATTCTCCCCCCGTTCAATAAATTTCGTCCTCGAAATTTGACAATATAAAATCAAAAGGTTATCTAGACCTCTAGTCTATTCCTTCCTTATGCAAACTTAAATAGCACGCATCCTACTATTCAATGTCTCAATCTTATACCCAGGTATAGTACTAAATTACAGGACTTGCTGATCTATTCTCACAGTACTCGGTTACACAGGCCTCACTGCCTGATTTATTTAGCCTATCGGCTTAACACATATTGACCTTCCGCATCTGCTCATCAATTTCATCTGAGTTTTTCCCATTCAAGTTCTCGAATTACCTTCACTTACTCAACACTATAGCTGACAGCTATTAATTGACTTAACTAGTTTAGTATTCCAGACCTTTCTAATAGTTGCTGTTCCTGTACCATAATTCCCAATTACACTGCTTTTCTTTTCAACACGATAGCGTCGACAATCATGTCCTTGCTACCCAAAATTATTTTCTTGTCTCATTTTCAAATTTTCAAACATGAAAAGTTTTCCGTGGTTTCAGTACATTTCACAATCTGCTCTATACCACAAAGTAATAGTGCTATAACATTTTTAAACTTAATCGCTGCCATCACAAATTCGTGAAAACATTTTTCACTGCCGGATCATTTTCAAAAACTTTTATTACCGGCACATATCTTTGAGGGAGCTAATTTATTTCACAAAATTTTACAATTGAGAGTACACACCATCATTTTAACCATTTGGTACAGTGAGCGCCTTACCCCAATTCTCAAATCCAGTCTCAACAGTACTATCAACAATGTGGGAGAACCTCCGCCCCTCTCTCAGGAGACCCAGTGTTCACACTGGCACATAAAGTAGCAACCCTATCTAGCGGAACTCAGTCCAGTCATAGACAGTCAGGTTGTACTAAACAAAACATATGCCCTCGGCAAAGTGTTATGGATTGGGTGCGTTCACTGCTGGTGCGATTTCCATTTTCTCAAACAAAATCCCTCCAAAAATTTTTGTTCAAAAAGAACATTTATCAAAGGCTAGCGATTTCAAACATTTTAAAACATCTAGCAAGACCCAGCAAACTGTGTACATCTACAACAGCTTCTGTCCTTCCAGTTTTGTACTGACTTTACCACAACATAGTTAAAAACTCAGTTTCAAACTCTGGGTTCTATCAAAAACCCTTTTTTTACAAGACAATATCATTTCAAAATAATAATCGCTGTGGTCTCAAATTCTGTTGAAAACATTTCATTTGAAAACTCAGCTTCAAAAAAAAAAATCCACATGTTCGAACAAATAAATTTCAAAATTTCTAATACAGCAGGTGTATTGGCAAGTTCAAAAATTCAATTTAAAAACCTTACTTAGGAATCAGACAACTAACATTAGAAGGTCATCACTAATTACACGTATTCGGACCTCTTTCCTTGGCTACTCAAACCATATGTATAATGCTTAGTTTGTTCTACTCATCTGGCTATTCCAAACTTTGCCCGTTATCCTCGGGTTTCACAAACTTTTTGGGACACTTCTCGTATTTGTTGTCTAACAACCGTGGGCTTCTGCTAGCTTATAAACACAATATGTGCTATATAGCACTGGAGCGACTCATGGCAATATACTAGATTACTGAAACCTTCGCTCTAAGGAACCTACTCGATGTGAGATTCATTATAATGTACATACCTTGAGAACCGATGCACTTGGTATCTCTACTTTATGGTTCGTTGTCACGGCGGCTCCACTCTACGGTTCGTCGTCACGGTGGCTCTGCTCTACGGCACATTACTCGGCGCTTCACTCAGTCTTCTCAGACCAGTCAGCTTTTCCGGTTAGCATCCTTGTAGGTAAACCTCCTAGATCAGAACTCCCCGTAGGTATCCTTCTCCGATTAAACTTTCCATAAGTAGCGCCAGTGATCGTCTTTGAATCATTATAATGAGAACTCAAATCTTAACAGGTTCCTATCCTTTAGTAGTTTCATTATCTGTTGTCTCTATGTCTGCCATCTTATCTAGGGCCATTCTATTTGTAAACTTCCACTTTCTGTTTAGCTCCAGGCATAATCCTTAACTCAACTTTCCCTATCGGGTAGCCACTTACTTTATAGGGAATCTATTAGCCACTAACATCTCTATGGTTCTTGGTCCCACCTTGAGACCATAACCTGGTGGCTACTGAGGTTTCCAGCTTTCGTATGGTTCTGTTAAGGAACTATCTCTTAGATATTTGGAACCTAAACAAAGCTCACTCATATTTTTTCAGGGTTCCTACTCTCACAGGGGTCATAGTTCTGAGATTTCTCTCGCCTAAGCAATATTAACTTCATAATATCTATTGATTCTTGGTACTAATATTGGTATACTTACTACTGGGTACCTACAACTCTCATAGGCACTAGTATGACATAACTGTCTCCCCAGAATTACTGGGTACTTTCCCTCTTCTGTCAATTGATCACCACCGTCAAGGACTTAATCAAAAGATCTTCGTCCCCGGAGCCACGCCCCTTTGCACGCATGGTGTCTGGCCTCTACAAGGTAGGGATTTTCTTCTCAGGGTACCTTAACAAGTTATTATTTTGACAAGGACATTAAATCGATAGGTTACTATCCAAGGGAAACCTAAACAGTAGGTTACTGTCTACCGGAAAACTTAAGTCGTACCGACTTCTCTGTACCACTTCCCTTGAAACTCTGAGCGGGGATTTAACTTAGATTCTGATTCCCATATCAAAAGTCTTAAAGTTCAACAACAGAAACCATATTCTATGCCATCTACTCTATATCAAGGCCTCCCGAGCCTAACCCTTTTCCTTAGGATGTACGTCCTTTTTGTATCACAACACCAGTATTGTATCAGTACTTGTACTTGTTTTTTTTTTCGAAATACTTTTAAAACCATGGCTTAGAGCCTAACTTAGTTAGTCAAACCGATTGGCCAGGTAGGCGTCTATCATGGGAGCCTCACCGTGCTAGGGTGACTGATTGGCTGATCCACATAGACTCGGCCCTACCTTCGGCACCAATGGTTTACTGTAACTGAGTCGGGTTCATACCAGATAAAACACTTTTGAAAGCTTAGAACCTAACTCCGCTACTCAGACAATCCGACTAGGCAGGTGTATTTGTGGAAGGCTCGACGAATTCAAGGAAACTGATTGCCAACCACAAAACCCCTTTCTAGATATCGGACTGTTTGGAGTAACTTAGTTAACTCCGTGCCAGGATGTCTGCTCTGATACCAAAATGTAACACCCCAACTTTTCTAAAGCATTTTCGAAATAATTTAACCAGAGTAGGGCAACGAAATGATTTTAAATACAAAGTAACTGATATTCAACCACTGTAGTGTACTGGTTTGCTGATACAAAGAGTTCGAAAGACTATACATATCTACAGGACTTTCTCCAGCTAGTCCTTCTGCCTGCTGCTTACCCTTGTTTCTGTTTCTGTTCACTCCGAAAATCCTGAAGCTACAGTAAGAGCTGAGGTTCAATACCCATTGAACCTCAGGTAACGGTTAACCTCATGCTTATGTATCAAATATGTATGACAGATATTCATGTCAAAACAACAATAATCACATACATTATTCTCATATTCACATAATAACATAACACAGCCACTGCAATATGCATGTTATTATAGTCTGCACTATTCACCAGTGCCACGGTGTACATCCGTGTCCTCAGCGCTAGGAAAACATAACGGCGTTATCAAGACTATAACCCGTATCAAGTAGTATGTGTATGATCAATTTTCAAAAACAGAATTTCAGACTATCTATCACATATAAGCATACCATAAGCATCAGAGTTAAGGTTACAATACGCGTCCGTACCTTCCTTCCACGTGAATAGTAAATTACTATTCATGTATACGGCACTATTCATGTATACGGCACTATTCACGTATACGGCACTATTCACGTATCCCCAAACTTCCTTTGAATCTGACTCCGGAATCCTCGGATATCCTATAATATCATTTTTATCAGTGACCATTAATTTTCAGCATTTGCGGAAACTATGTTGGATATTCACTATTCATGTGAATAGTACCAGTAAAAATATTTTTACCGTGCCGGTAAATATTTTTTACTGTGCCAGTAAATAATATTTACTGTCCAAGGATAATTCTTTTCTGATGTGACAGATCAGACTAAGCTGCAGCCACAGAGCATACTCAGAAAAACTCTATCTGGCATTTCTACTATAATTACCAAAAGAAACTACCAAATATTAAGACTAGAGACCAAAGAACTTACCCTTGAAGTTCCTGCTCATTCTCTCCAGCTTCAAGAACTTTACTCTAAACTCTCTCTCTAACTCTAAGAATTCTCACTCTTCTCTTAAACTCAACTGTTGTTCTCTGAGTTTGGTGTGAAGAAAATGAAGAAATGAAGCCTCTATTTATAGTGAAAAAGCATGACACTATTCATACTTTATCAGGTCAGATTTTGGCCGTTGGATCTTGACTTTAAACATGGCTTCATCTCAACCGCCCAATCCATTTGCTTACGTCATCGATGACGTCATCAAGATGCTTACGTCATCGATGACGTCATCATGACGATGACACTTTCTTACTCTTTTGCATTTATCCTATAAAGATTCCCTGATCGGTGTTCTAATCGCGTTATATTAGAAATTCTCAAGAATCCGGAAGCACAGCCTTGAAGTTCTATTTTTCCTCTTCAGAAATATCTGGGTCAACTAAATTTTTGATCCTATTTAGGGTATTCCGTAACCTGCCGAAGATTTTAAGTCGGACACTGACGGTTACAGAAATTACTTCGGGTGACACCAACTTCTAGACAAAAATTCACTGATTCATAATATGTCCAGCTGTTTACTACTTAATTCAAGGAGTTTGAGTTATGATTTATTTCCTATAGATTCCACTATCTGTCCTGCTTCAAAATATCGGTTTCAACCTATCTCAATAATCATTCCGCCGATTACGGAAATGACTTTGGAGATAACCCACTCTGAGATAGAAATTCGCTTGTTTATAATATACCCTTACTTTAAAAACCTATTTCACGGTTTATTGGAAATAATTTTATTTCTATTATTTTCCAAAGTATAAGATATTATATTATAATAATATTATTATTGAGTGGGTCCCGCAAACAATAATTTCAAAATTTCTCCCGTGAATGTGTCGGCAGGAGGAGAATTATTTTGACGTGGGTCCCGCATGAATAGTAAATACGTATTTTCAAATAGTGAATACGTATTTAGGAATAGTAAATACCGTATTTTTAAATAGTAAATACGTATTTGTAAATAGTAAATATTTTCATATTTCTCAAAATATCGATTAAATACCGTATTTATAAAAAGTGAATACGTATTTGTGAATAGTGAATACTATTCATGTACGTATTTGTGAATAGTAAACACTATTCATGTCCAATAAAATACTGATTCTAAATTCATTTTCAAAAATAGGGTCTAATAGTCCTCCAAAAATAGGCTAATTTTTTAGTCTTTAGGTCCAAAATTCAGGATGTTACACAGGTCGCTGAGGATATGGGCAATTTGGTCAAAATTTTCCCTACCCTTGTAATACCCCAAAAATTGTTATTTCTCATAAATACAATATTTTGATAAATGACACCTATTAAAAATAGGTGAATACGTGGTCTCAAATTTTGAGGTAGATTTAATCTATTTTCTAGGAAATCCTTATTTAGGATTAAGGTGACCAATAATTGAATTTTCTTAAGAATCATAAAATATCATAAAAATACAAACAATTACCAAATTAAATTAGGGTTCTTGTAGGATCAAAAGGAGCAAAAAAGAGTTATGGAAATACATAAATAAATTTGGAGAAATGTAATTCTCTAAAATTCATATTAATTAAAAATATTATATTTTGACAAATCATACCTATTTAAAGTAGGAAAGTATGTTGTCTCTACTTTTAGTAATTTATTTGTTTATTTTCCTTGGAATTTAGAGAGGCAAAAATCCAATTTTATTTAGGGGACCATAAGTTGCCCTAGGATTATTAAAATAATGCATGGTGCATAAATGACCAAAGTAAAACCAAAAGTTGTGAGAAAATAATTAATCCAATTAAAGAAAATTGCCAACAATTAGTAGATAATTAAATCTACATTAATTGAATTAATTTCATAAACTTTCATAATTAATTTGATAACATGTGTTAAAGGCATAATTAGGGATATATGACCTTAATTAAGAACCAATGGCTAATAAAGGACTAAGATTAGCATATAAGTAGTTTCTAATGATCATAATTAATCTTAGAACCAAGCATATTTTGGAAATTACACTTAACTACTTTATTAGGGATGCTAATTAAGATTAGGTATGGAGCGCTAAGATTAAATTAAATCCAAAGGCCTTAATTAAGCCTCATAAAGCCAACTCCTTGTGAAATTGAATTGACTAATGATAAATCAAGAAAATATTCTTAATCCTCATGAAATTAGTTGGACCAATAAGATTAACACAAAGTAAAGGTTTGGATTAAATCTAGTAGAGTTAAATCCTAAGGCTTTAATTTAATTTCAAAAAGTGGAATCCATGTGAGCCAAAACTAACCAATGAAAGATTTTCTTGCAAAGCATATGAGAGGAATAAAACATATTGAATGAATTAAAGAAAAAATGATGTCAGCGCACATGGGTAGCTTTGGCTTCAATTGAATGATTAAATCAATATTAAGTAATCAAAGGGAAGGGTATACGGTTAACAATAGGATAAAGGGAGGTTATTATTGTTCATTGTATTTAATTAGGATAATATTAAACAAAGTACATGGGATAAGTTGGAAGAGGATAGTATTTTAATGGAGTTGGAAGAGGATAGGATAAGGAATTTTCCTAAACTACACATACACAATGAGTCATGAATCTAGCTAGGTGAGTCAAGAGTCTAAGCATGAGTGAATCACCAACCTAGTCACAAGTCACAAGCCTAAAGATGATGAGTCATGAAGCTTCATGAATGCATGAAGACTTCTTCAAACTTTTGGAAGAGGATAAGATGATGCATGTGATGATGTCATTGTTGTGTATGTGCGTGCTATTGTTGTGCATATTTGTGTGTAGTATGAAGGAAGAGAGAGGAAGTAAAAGAAGGAACCAATAGGAATTTAGATAATTAAGATAATTAGGATAATCCAAGAAAACTAATTTTAGACAAAAACAAATGAAACCGATACATGTAATACCCTAAAAATCCTATTTAGCATAACCACTAAATGATACCTATTAAAGTAGGTGAATATGTGGTCTCAAAGATATTATAGTTTATCTGGTTTAAAATTAGAGAATTTTCTCCTAGAGTTAAATAAACCAAAGCAACTCAAATATTCTAAGTTCATTTAGGGATCATAAAATACCCTATAATTTTCATATCGAAGCATAGTTCATATTTAAATTTTAAAGGGGCATAAAATGTTATTAATCTCAAACAAATTAGAGGAAAGTGTCAATAATTGATTGGACAAATAATTGTACATTAATTAAAGTAATTGCATTGATTTTTTGCAATTAATTATTGAATCCTTTTAGGAACCATAAAATATCATAAAATGCAAATAATTACCAAATTAAATTATGGTTCACATGGAATTAAAAGGACCAATAAGGAACTATGGAGAATACTTAAACAAGATAGGAGAAAAATAATAAATAGTTAGGTATTCATTAAATTAGATAATTGTGCCAAATCTTTATTACTAATCAAGGAATGGATTACGCATCATTAACTTATTAAGGGGTGAATAATAACAATTAATGAGCAATTGAAATTACAACAATGAAGACACTAAATTTAACTAAATTAAAAAAGGCATAATTAAAGATGTATAATTCAAATTAAAAGCCAATGGCTAATCAAGAGTTGTTTAAATTTCTAAGGACTATAATTAAATTGGAGTTCCTAAAATAGTATAAAACATCATGAAAATACCTAAAACAATTATAGGGAATTTCCAACAAGTAAAGAACAATTAAATCTATATTTAAAAAGATATTAAC
Organism: Acacia crassicarpa; assembly: GCA_034222035.1. Classification (NCBI taxonomy): domain Eukaryota; kingdom Viridiplantae; phylum Streptophyta; class Magnoliopsida; order Fabales; family Fabaceae; genus Acacia; species Acacia crassicarpa. Next base: position 18,393,082 of record JAWXYG010000014.1, on the reverse strand, counting down.
CTTTAATTCTTATATTTTCAAGAATAAGTCATAAAGGAGTATGAAAAGGTTTAAAGTAATTAGGGAATGCTAAAGAATAATTATTGGGCACCTAAATTAATATTAATTGAATTGACATTCATAATTAATCTAATGGCAAACATTAGCAACAATTAGAAGTATTTTCGGTTAAATTCTATATTAAAGCTTAACAAGGGATCAATGATTGAAACAAATGGATTTAGTAGGATCATAATTAAGTTGGTAATCAATAAAAGCATTACAAATTAAACTTAACTAAGCTAAATCAAATAATAAACAAGAGGAAATTAAATTAGGGCTTTTTACCACAACCATGCACATTGGATCAATTTTTGGGAGTCCAAACTTTTGCCCAACCAAGCAATAAAGCCCAAGACAAACCTAAAACCCAAAAATTCAGGGGGGGGCACGGTTTTGAAGGCTTCAAGGGGAAGGAAATGAATTGATCACATGGTCAAATAAGGTCAAAACTTGCACATGAAGATTTACTACTCAAAACTTGGAGTGCAAGTTCTTTAACTTCTTGAAGAAGGAGAAGAAAAAAGATGAAGGAGGAGAGAGAGGGAATTTCGGTTTTAATAGTTGGAGGGTGAGGATGGAATGATTCAATTAAAACCTAGATCCAATGGTGGAAAATTGACAAGAGGGAAGTTGCTTTTATTTACCAAATTGCCTTGAGAAATTCCTATAAATAGGGCCTTTGGGCATTCACTTTTCTTCACACCAAGCAAAGCAACACTTGCTTATTTGAGAGAGAGTTGAGAGAGTTGGAGGAAGAGCTTGAAGGAGTCCAAGCTTTAGGTAAGCAAAGTTCTTTAGTTTTGAGTTTTAAATTCATAGGTAGAAGTAGTTTTAATCCTTAAAATTCTAGAATAATTTTAGTTTCATGTTTCTATAGTTAAAAATAGCCTTGTTTCAAAAATTTAGTGAAGAAATTGGTTCTGCAAAATTTCCGGGTCAAGAACACTGTAGTAACGAAGTTCTGGCGAAAATTCGTCGGTTAGGCGATTTCTGAATGGATCACAGAAAAACGCATATTTCATGTTAAAAATGTTATTGAACAATTCTGAGAAAATTCATGATGAAAGTAGGCATATAGAGCTTTCCAAATCTGTAAATAACATGTTGAAATGAGCTCTGTACAGTGAGAAAGAAATTCACAAAGTTTAGGCTACGAAAATGCTGGAAATTCTGGGCAGAGGATGAATGCGTGAAATCTGGGAATGATTTTTAAATTCTGGGCAAAGTCTGGTATTTTTACTGGAAAATAGACATCCCAAGGAGTCCGGAACATTTTACGGATCTTCGTTTCGATTTTTCTAGAATTAGTTATGAATTTTCAAAGATAGGCGAATTTCTGCCCAATAATTCCAGCGGTTTTTCAATAAATTATGAGAAAATAAAATAATGGTTTAAAATACCAAGGGTAGAATAGTCAATAGTGGCCAAAATATAGGACGATATTGCTCTGATAGGCTGTCCGAAAGAACGCAGACCGATCCATTACGTACCGAGACTATCGACTCAGGTACGGACGCGTACTGTAACACTAACTCTGATGCTTATTGTATGCTTATATGTGATAGATAGTCTGAAACTCTGTTTTGAAAATTGATCATACACATACAACTTGATACGGGTTATGGTTTTGATAATGCCGTTAAGTTTTCCTAGCGTTGAGGACACGATAGGCCGTCGTGGCACTGGAGATAGTGCAGACTGTAATAACATACATGTTGCAGTGGCCGTGTAATGTTATTACGTGAATATATGAATATTGTATGTGATTAAATGCTGTTTTGCCATGGATATCTGTCATACATATTTGATACATAAGCATGAGGTTAACCGTTACTTGAGGTTCAATGGTAATTGAACCTCAGTTCTTAACATAGCGTCAGGGTCCGGAGGAACCAGGACCAAGGACAAGGATAAGGAGCTAGCGCAAGGACGAAGACAGAGAAATTTTTATTTCAGCGTTATCTTGTTGTACTATTTTCAAACTACTGTACCGCTGTGTAAGCAACCAAATACTACAACAGTGAAGGTTTTTATCAGATACTCGCTCTTTTGAAATTATTCCGATGCTCTACTCTGATCAAATAGTTTGAAAACGTTTTAGAAAATTGGGATGTTACAACCGTTACCTGAGGTTCAATGGTAATTGAACCTCAGTTCTTAACATAGCGTCAGGGTCCGGAGGAACCAGGACCAAGGACAAGGATAAGGAGCTAGCGCAAGGACGAAGACAGAGAAATTTTTATTTCAGCGTTATCTTGTTGTACTATTTTCAAACTACTGTACCGCTGTGTAAGCAACCAAATACTACAACAGTGAAGGTTTTTATCAGATACTCGCTCTTTTAAAATTATTCCGATGCTCTACTCTGATCAAATAGTTCGAAAACGTTTTAGAAAATTGGGATGTTACAATACAAACTAAATCATATCTTGAAATCCATGAACTAAGTATTAAAACTAAATTGGGATTCATAACAAGCATAAATCAAGCATGAAAACAAGTATAACCAAAGTCATTTCCTTAATTGTTGAAGATTGAAACCAATAGAGAAGATAGGCAAAATTGGCCTCAAAATGAAGCCAAGAAATTCTAGATTACAAAACCAAAAAGAAAACTAGTATAACACTTCATTAGGATCACCAAATGAATTTATAACAACACAAAAGGATAGAACAAAACTTGTTAACACTTAAGTCTTGATTATGTCATCCAAATGACATCATGTTTTATAATGAAGGGATGAGATGAAAACTTCTATACTAAGTTTAGATCCAAAGGATGAGAGGAAAGATGAGACTTTGGTTCTCTTGGACAATGACCATTTTAACCCTTGAACTTTGCCTATAAATAGAGAGCTCCTCCCTTCACAATTCTTCACACCAAAAACCATTCTAAACAAGAGTGTAGTGAAGCAAGAAGGAGGAAGAGCAAGAGTCTTCAAGAGGTAAGCTTGTCTTTAGTTTTTAGTTTTATGGTTCTTAATAGCTCATAGTTGTTCTAGGTAGTTTTTAGTAGAATTGTTAGTTTTAATCTAGAAAATAGGTAAAGTAACTTCCCATAGTTGTTCTCAAGCCTTATTGTATTGAAAGATGTCTGACAAGGTGGGAACATGTTGGGAAGTGACTTTTAGGATTAAGGGAAGAAGTTCGAGTAAGATAAAAGAATTTTGGAATTTCTGGATTTTGGGAGTTAACTGGATAGGGAGCATTATTTTATGCATCAAATGATATTTAAAAATCACGAAATTTTCCAGAAATAAATTAGACATGTAGAGCTTTCCAAATATATAAAATATGTAATGTTTTGATCTCTGGACAAGGAGATATGAATTTTTGAAGATTAGGCTATAATTCTGGGCGAATTTCTGGACAAGGTATGTACACATGGAATCTGGGAATTGTTCTTGAGTTCTGGGTGAAAAATGATATTTTTCTTCAAAACTAGACATCTCAAGGAGTCCGGGGAATTTTACGGATCTTCGTTTCGATTTTTCTAGAATTAGTTATGAGTTTTCAAAGTTAGGCGAAAATCTGTTCAGAATTTCTAAACCAGCGTTTTTAAGAATTAAAATGGATAAGTTGGAAAATAATCCTACCAAGGGTAAAAAGGGTCATTAGTGACTAGGATATCTTCTGTAATATTATTTGTGAGTTAATAAATGCGATATTACCATTATAGGGTAAACGTGGTCACGGTCCAAACAACAGCGTACCGATATCACCAACGAAGCTACGGACGCGTACTGTAACACTAACTCTGATGCTTATTGTACACTTATGTGTGATAGATATGCTCATAAACTGTGACTCTGCTTTGAAAATTATTTAAACATATATATCTTAATACGGGTTACAAGCTTGGTAATGCCATTAAGTTTTCCTAGCGCTGAGGACACGGTAGGCCATCGTGGCACTGGGGATAGTGCAGACTGGTTTGATATGAATATGTGATGAGACTGGAATAATATGGATATACGATGGTTATATTTTTATCTTTGAGAAATGAATATTGAATATGAATATTGTTATTTTATCATAAATGTCTGTCATGCATAACTATTACATAAGCATGAGGTTAACCGTTACCTGAGGTTCAATAGAAATTGAACCTCAGCTCATAGTCTCAAATACTGGTGGAACCCGGGACAAGAACAAGGATGAATAGCACACGAGAGGACACAGGCAGAGAAGTAATTAGGGGTCATTGTAATCATAAATATTCAGAGGATTGTACCACTGTAATAGCAACTAGATTCAACAACAGGGAATGTATATCAGTTACTCGCTCTTTTAAAATTGTTCCGATGCTCTACTCTGATTAAACTATTTTAAAATCTGATCAAATATTTTGAAAACGGATTTCGAAAGTGAGGATGTTACAACCCTCCCATCCCCCCTCAAACCAAACACACCCTTAATGACCATTAAAATGAGTCGAATTTCTCTCATTGTCTATTTTCTCATCATAACTAATTCTTTTTCCATGCTCCACTAGAAGTTAAGCCAAATTTCAAGGTACATAACAATAAGATTAAATAGCTAAACTAAGAGTCGTGAATAATCTAAAAGAGTGACATTATTAATTGCTAAACAAAATTTGTCAATAACTCATAGTAAAAGCAGAGATGTGTGTGTGTGTGTTCATTATTTTGATAGCAAATCATTGGTGGCTCAATGGTCAGTGTGTGTGTTCATTATTTTGATAGCAAATCATTGGTGGCTCAATGGTCAGTGTGTGTGTTCATTATTTTGATAGCAAATCATTGGTGGCTCAATGGTCAGATATCATTTTGGCATCCTAGCGGTTGCGGGATCAAATCCCATCTTAACCACTTTAACAAAATAAAATCCTCACATTCGTAGCTAGCTCGCTACAATAGCCGCTTGCCGGTTAGCAATTGCTAGCAAGGGATCGGACCTCTTTTTTTTTTTCTAATATTGAGGCACTTGTATCCTTTTGCTTGAATCTCAAATCCCTTTTTTGCGTGATCAAATCTTAGTGGGATTATGCAATTTCATAGTACCTTTATCTCTTGTATATTCTAGGTTCTTTTTTTTTTTTTCATTTTCCAATTAAATTTGTCTACCACTTGTTTCACGTACATATATGGGCTTTGATTAAATCATATTTTTTTCAACCTTAAATATATTGATGTCCTTTTGAAATCTAAAAGAAATATAAATTTTATTCTCTTCAATTCAATGTTAATAATTAGTAATGAAAAGGTGACAATATAATAAAACTTAGAATTAAGAATGATCCCCCCCCCCCCCCCCGGGGGGCCGGGGGGGTTGTGTGGGCAACATAACCTTGAACCACGATTAGTTTTTCAAACAAATCCTAAAGCGTATGCTCCAAACTTCTCGTAATAACCGCCATCTCCTAACTCTATTTTCAATATTTTGCAGACAAGTCGTTGTTGGCATATATATTCTCTACAATTTCATATGTAATTTAGATTATTCCATTTTTTACTATTTGATGAGATTTTTCACTAATCATTGATTTCAAATAAAAATTATAGATAATGAATGTTAAAATGAACAATTCAAACCAATATATTCGCACATGAATACAAATAACGCTGAGCGTAGATCTTTTGTATACACATGTACTATACCTAATATATTATATTCGTAATTGCGATGGGAAGTAAGTTCAAAAACAATTTTATAATATATCGTCAATGCTATATATAATTCGGAGAATATAATACAGCCATATAGCCATGCATATAACAACGAGGCCAACGTAAAACAGAGATGGCCATACACTTCAAGACAAACTGTAGAGAGATCCTATACTCTCTTATTTTCATAGTACCAAAACAAACATAAATATGATAGTCTCTAATTTTAAATCAAAACATACATAAAATCTTGTGACGCTCACTTATTTTCGTAGGTCAAGCTGATGATGGCTGGGCGTTTTCTCCACACACGACATGTAAATAGGTGGGTTTTGAAAGTAAGACTTGTAAAAAAGTTCAGATGGAAGAGATGGTTATGGTAGCGGACATTCACGTACTGGACGATCACACATCATTTGTGCAGGTGTTGACGTTTTCTCAACCTGCAAATTTTCAAATGGAGGTTTATAAGTGTGAGGCTGATAATCATATGCAAAGAGTGATGAGAAGCATCACTCCAAAAAAGAACATTAGCAAGTGTTTAAACAACATTGTTGAACTGTACTTGTGTCAATGATATGCTATTAACAGAGATCTGCTACAATTTATAGTGCAACCAGGGAGGGCGGTTGGTGTGTACATCTGGCGATCCATTATTATATTTTATAATAAAATATATTTAATAAATAAATCATGATAAAAAAATAAAATCCAAGTTGGATGGAGTAGTGCAGGGATGCATTTTGTAATGACCAAAAACTTTGATGACCATTGACCTCGGGAGCTGGCTGGGATTGTTCGTGCCAAAGATAGTCGTATGGGTGGATTATCCCACCATCCCTTAGATCCCAAAGCCTTTAATCAAAACCACAAAGCCATTTTGTTGAAACATAATACAAAATATATATTAAATACTCCCTCCAATCCTAATTATAAGACCTAGTTGACTTTTTTGAAGATATTAAGAAAGTTAATTAAATTACTTTAGAGTATTTTCATTTTTAATTTTTTCTTGAAACTAATTAGTTTGACTAATAAACTAATATATAACTAAAAATACACAACATATGAAATGATTAAGTAACTTATTTAACTTTTTTAATCTCTCCAAAACAAAAGTCAACTAGATTTTATAACTAGGATCAAAGGTAGTAACTATCAAAATAAAAGGCGACCCGTTTCTAAGAATCGAATTGCACTAGAGGCAAAATTTACTACATTTAATGCACGTTTCGACATTTCAAATAGAGATTTACGACATGTTTTTACCAATTCATCACTTAAAAAGATCAAAGCAAAAAGAGCATGTTTCAGAGAATTTTCTACACTACTTGAAGTGAGTTTCAACATTTTTCATAGTGATTTACACATTTGTCTAATACATAAAAAGGTGTTGTAAATCGGTAATGTGAAATAGAAAAAGTCTCTTCAAATATAGTAAATTAAATTTCAAAGAAAAAAAAAAGTGAGGTAAAATGGTAAAAACATTAACATTTTTTATTTTATTTTCTTGGTACTGTGGATTGATTTGGAAATTTCAAATTGTGATCACTTTTTGGGGTCTTGAGTTTTAAAGGCATTTTAGAGAATTTTGTCATCAGTATATATCTAACTTCCTTTAGTGAAGAAACGCATTTCTTACTCTTCATGCAAATATGAGTATATGTGGGTGTTAGATATATTGGTTTTCGGCTGAGACTTTGTTAGATGAAAATGACTCGATCGGTCCCAAAACGTACGAACAGCAAGATTCTTTTTCATAGATTATTTTTTTAAAAAAATACAATCTTTCAAAGAGATCAAAGCAGAAATTATAAATATAATACTCATAATATCTCAAATAATATTTACCCTTTGCTTTCGACATACTTATAAATTCATATCTGAAATATAACTTTTATGTACAAAGAAAAAATAGCACTACAAGTTAGAAGTTGAGATAAAACCTTTTCAGGTTATTAGTTAATTTTTTAGAGAAATTTTTTTAAATTATTTTTTAAAGTCACTTAGTTTATGATTTCTTCTGCAGGTCAAAAACGCTTATATACATCTATGTCCTTTGGAAATAAAAAAGGAACACAAATTTTCTCATTTAATTCACCCAAATTATTAAAGGGATTTATTTATATTTGAAGCTCCATCACCCATTTAATTACAGCTGGATTGTAATATAGTTTAATATAACTTTTTCAGACAAATAAATATGCGAAGACATATAGCTTAGAATGAACAATGACTTTCAATGAATCGCCTATTTAATTACGAATGGTGACTTCCAAGGCCTAGTTAATTCGTGGTCCGTTGGTGTCACCAAATAGCGTTATAGTATCTAAAATTAATTATAAAATCATAACTTGGGCAACACGATTATGATTAGATTGATTCAAGAGTTCATACAAAAACAAACGCAAATATATGACAATTCTTGGGCAACGAAAATATTACCACAACAACGACAAGCCTTATTTTAATAGGACGGGTTGACTATATTGATCACACAAGACTATTATGTTCTATCAACAACCAACTTATTGAATAAATTGATGATCAAGAGGTTTTACTCATCAAGAACTTCATCAAGTATTCTCTTTAGTTTTCATCTGCCCCTTTGCATAGGATTTCGTGTTGCTTAATTTACCTTCTTAATTGACACATCTAATAGCCTTTTTTCTCACTACTACAAAAAATAAATTTAACAACGTCCATTTTCAGAAAATAAAAGTTAAAAAGGAGGCTGGCATTTTTTAAATTTTGGCTTAACTTTCAATGATTGTTTCAAGCAAAACAGTTGTTGAAAGTTGATTTTCAACGAATGATGTTAAAAAGAGTCATTAAATGACACTTTCAACGGTTATTCTTGCAATTAGTAGTTAAAAGTTAAGCCCAGAAATAAAAATAAAAAATAATATTTGTGAGTTTCAATGACTGTTTCAAACAATAGTCATTGAATCTTGCAACATGTTTGGTGGTGGCATAGTTGGCTAGAACCTTTAGTCATTTTTCCTGAGGTCAAGCGTTCAAGCCTCCCACACCCCTTTATTTAGTTTTATTTTTTTTCAATTTGAATAAGAACGACTATTTTATTAAGAACTACAGTCGTTGCATCTTTCAACAAGTCTTTTGTGGTTGCGCAGTTGGCTAGAGCCTTTAGTCATTTTTCTTGAGGTCAAGTGTATTGGTTAAATTTTGGGGTGTTGACTGGCATTCAAGCAACTTGCTCGTAAAGTTGGAAAACAAAAATGTTGTTCTTCCTTAATCACAGTGGAATATAGATTATTACTAAAAGCCATGAATAGCAAAGCTAATCCTCATGAGTTATAAGTGTAACGCCTTAGATTAAGGAGTTATTACTATTTTTAATCATTGTGAAACTCATAACTCTTTATAGTACTCATAAGTTATAACCCGTAACTCCTTACGGTACTCATGAGAACTTGTAACTCTTTATAGTGCTCATGAATTATAATTCTAACGCCTTAGATCGAGGAGTTATTATTGTTTTTCAATCATTGAAAAACCTATAACTCTTTACGGTATTCATGAGTTATAAATTATAATCCGTAACTCCTTATGGTACTCATGAGAACTCATAACTTTTTACTGTGCTCATGAGTAATTATAATCTTTATATTGCTCATGAATTACGTTTAGGATCTACTCATTAAAACACAAATAGGGGTTTAAGATTACCTTTAATCACTGGAAGACTTCAAAGTATATGATGTCCTCTCATGTTAATCCACACAACCGCCTCTTGATTGCAATAAAAACTCCTTCTCATTGACTCCTTCTTCTCTTTGGATGCTTACTAGATGATGGCAAGGTAGAAGCTTCAAGTCTTTGGTCTTTTCTTTTCTCAAGACTATGACAGTGTCTTGAGATCAAGTGAGGTGTAAGATTGGAGGATTGGCTAAAGAAGATTTGGGAAACAAAGGCTATGGTTCTTGATGCAATAATGGAGCACCTAAGACAATCTTGTTTGGTGGCACACACCAAATTGGCGTCTTCTTGAACTCTTCAAGAATGGCGCCTACATGCACCTATCAAGATGGCACCTTCTTGCCTTGAGAAAGCCGCATGCTATAAACACAAACATTCCCCATAAACGTCCATCAAATTGCCATGGCAAAAATCAGCCACTTAATTAGGGTTTAATCCTAATTTAAGTGCTTACAAGAAAGGCCCAATCTATCTAAAAAGATCCAATCCAAGAAGCTCAATTCTTATCCGAGCTTTATCCAATCTTTATGAGATATTATCCGATCTTTATGAGATGTCTATCCAATCTTTATTGGATTTTTATTTATTCTTTTTTGGATATTGCTTTAGATAATTCACAATTTATCACCTAACCTTTTGAATTTAAAATTTGAATTTAAATTAAAAATTTAAATTGGCCCAAAGCCCTATTGGGCTTTCTAACATATTTGGGCATATTAGTAGAAAAACTAATTTCTAACTAATTATCCAAATATAACGTCATTTCTTGATTAGGCATGGAGTCCCAATCCAACCCAATTACACATATAGTCTTGACAAGCCTAGTAACAATTATTGGCGCAAAGCTACTAAATAAAGCAATCAAAAGCAACTTTAAGTGTGACCCATAGGGACAAATTAATCACTGGCATTGATAAACTTAGATCAATTAAACTCCATTAACAGGCTCAATTTATCTAATGACCTCATAAGACACTATCAATGCTCTACGGCATCAGAACTAATCGAGTAATCTACCTTTCTAATTTGGATACCGTGACGAGATCATCCCTCACATCATCGTTCACTTTTAGTCAAGAGCAAAGATAGAGTATCATCTCTCTTGATTGACTAAATGTAGTTATTTTATAGAACTAAGGATCTTCTACTATTAACTCTAACATAGATCATGACTCTTCATAATCGCTTATTATGCATAGATTCCCAAGTCAACTAGAAGTCATCCATGCCCTATCGGTCTTGTGAACAGCTAATCCTGTGTAGGGGACTATGAGTCCTTTCGGCATGTCAATCTGTACTCATGCATTCAAATCATACCCAAGAGTACACTGTTTTCCCTATTTTTTAGTTAGATAGAGTTGTACAATCAAAACATAACCCTGAGACATAGTGTTCGATGACATCCTCAAGTCTAGGACGATCCACACTACCAAACATTGAGAGACATTACAAATCTAATGATACTTTTTATAATGAATCCTTGTCTGAGAGGGTCAGTTCAGTGCTTTATGTTCTCTAACAGATCCACCCACAACATCAACTAAGGCATCACCATGCCTGATTTCTACAAGGTCCCTACCTTGTATCTCCAGATAAGTAGATGATATCGTATTAGCCTTATTGAGGTCACCAATGTCTTTTCTTAATGATTCAAGACTAGGAACATGTTTAAGGCAATAGACATAGTGTCCTCCAGTCCTCATAATCATGATCTCTATCTTAGATCCTCGAGTGAACACATGTTCTATTCCTAGGGCTTTTATCTTTAATCGCATATTAATCTAAAATATAGGTGAGACGTAAATATGATAAAAATAAAGTATACTCAAATATATAAATCATGAAATACTAAATAGTACAAGATGTTCATCTGATAATATAGATTGTCTCCAGGACACCTATATACTAACAGAGTGGTCGAGCCTCCATAACCCCATATCCTTTTTTTTTTAGTTACAATGACTAGTGTAGGAAAACCAGTGGTTGAAAATTTGATTTACAACGACTGGTTTTTCTAAACCAGTCATTGTGTCTCATTATTTTTTATTTTAGGATACGATGATTGTTTTCTTATAAATAGTTGTTAAATATTTCATCAAGCTCGTGGTGGTGTAATTGGCTTGAGCATTTAGGGAGTAGCCCTAAGGTTGAGTGTTTGAGCCTCCCCAACCCCATATCCCTGTTTTTTTAAATTACAACAACTAGTTTTGTAAAATGATTCGTTAAAATTTTGCTTTCAAAGACTAGTTTTTTGAAACCAGCCATTGTAACTCAAATTTTTTAGACCCTTGCAGCCTCCATTTTGTTCTTCAATCTCTCTCGAACCTTTCCTTAATTTATTCATGCCATGTCCCTTATGACAGTCATGAGTATATCTCCATATCTCTCTTTCTTTCTCACTCAATGTAAAAGCTTAATACACAGTTTATGCAACACAACTTCATCACATTTCTTTGTTTCTTTCTCCTTCTTTGACTCAAATACTCTATCATAGTCTCGTGCTTTCAGTAACGCCTAAGCTTTCAATAGGTTTTAATAATGCCTAAGCTCAAAAACAAAGGTTATAGTCTTGTGCTTTATTACAAATTTTGTTTGTTTCCTTGAAAGAGTTCCTTTTTTTTTTTTTTTTGGTGTTAAGAAGGAGGAGGAGAAACTGTTAAGGCTTCATTCCGAGGCAAAGGAAGAAGAAGAAGACAGAAGACAACGATACTGAGGAGGAGGAGGAGGAGACACTTTTAAGGCTTCATTTTGGGGGAAAGTGTTAGTTATGGTTTTGATGATTGAAAGTTACTAACTTAAGCATCGGAGAGTCTAGTTATGTTTTATGCAGGATGCTTTGAAGTTCTGAGTTTTTGTTGTCGAAAGGTGAAAAATCGAGTTTTGGGACAAAACACGAGTTTTGGTCATGAAGTGTCGGAGTCAGAGAAAAACTGAGTTTTTTGGAGAAGTTGAAAACTCGAGTTTCCATCAGACCGAGAGCAATCAAGTTTTGAAGAATGGTGAAAACTCGAGTTTTGGAGCAAAACTCGAGTTTTGGTCGCTGAAGTGTCAAAGGTTCATAGAACACCTTTGATGTCTAGGTAAGTAACCATTCATCAAAACTCGAGTTTTGAAATGAAAACTTGAGTTTTGTCGAGCCTATATATATATGTCACTGTTTAAGTTCTTCAAAACTCGACCTAAAACTCAAGTTTCAACCTAGGTTTTCTCTCTTCTATCTAATTCTCTCATCTTTCGATTTAAACCCACTCTCAAAACTCAAAAATGGCTTCAAATTCAAACCCTCATGAGATTCACAACACTGATTCCAGCAATGAGGGATCCAAATCATGGTCTCCTCCTCCTCCTCCACCACCACAACGACTAGTGAGGATGAAGTCGATTCCCAAACGACTTCACCTTGGAGCAGATAGGGCAATCAGAGGCGTCAGCAAGAACATTCCTTCTGCTGATTCGCCTCCATCAAAGGGCAAGAAGAAGGCTCCTACTATTTCCCCCAAATCAAAGGGTGTGTCGTTCCAAGAAGAACCACCAAAGTCACCGACAAAGAAGAGGAAGGAACCTGAACCAAAGGGAAAAGGGAAGAAGAAGGTCTCTGAAGATCCTCAACTCGTGAAGAAGAAAGCTACAACATCTGCAAGGACGAAGAGAGCCTCTGTCTCTCAACAATCCTCAAAGGGCCAATCCTCTTACAAGCCATCTTCATTGTCTCAACATCAGCAAGAAGAAGGAAATTCTTCAATCATGGCCAATGTGATATTAGATATTTATCAACATCCCCCTCCACCTCAAGGTTTTAGAATCTTCTCTGAAGGTCTTACTGCTGAACAAAATGATAAGTTTAAAGAACAATACATGAAAAGGGAATTTTGTCCAGTAGTAGCAGTAATCCTAGAGGATTTTCATAAGGAATGTCATTTAGACTTGTCTCCATGGTTAAAGCCTTACGAGTCTTTCATTTCTATATCTGCTCCTTATGCTATCAACCTTGTTACATTGTTTTACTTTAACATGGAGTATGACAATGTCTTGGATTCAAATGGTGACTTAGTTGAGGAACAAATCACCTCTACTATTAAGGGTGTCAAGTTCACTCTGTCTACTTCAATCCTGAACTCTATTTTGAAAATTGACAACCCTCCTCCTATTCCCAACATAAATTATAGCAATCAGGAAATTTTTGAAACTCTCAGACCCAATGAGCCTTTCCTCAAAACCAGCATCATATGCTCTCTTTTAATCGTTGCTCTATGCCTGATGAGAATAGAGTGTTGTGGTATATCTATTCTCGCAATTTCATTCAAAAGGGTGGTAATTACACCCACTTTGCTCAGAAAGACTACCCCCTCTTCACAGCCTTCGTCAAAAAAGTGCCTTTTAATCTTGGTCACTGGATCTTCCAGGAGATGATCAAGTTCAAATTCTATCATAGGAAGCTTTCCCACATACCTTTTCCTTCTTTGATATCAGTCATTTTATTCTATCACATGATCTGTTATATTGGTGCTGCCAGTTCACTCAAATATCCCCCATTCTTTGGGAAAAGCCAATTAAATTTGATGAAGATCAACTTTAGGGCAGAAGGGTCTGGACAATCACGAGCTCCTTCAAGATCTCAGCCAAGAGCCTCGCAAGCTTGAGCTCAATCCCAAGCTCAAAAAGCTCAGTCAACTCCTCCAATGTCTGCAGATTTTGAGTCACAAGTAAAGGACATTGTGGATAGGGCCATTGCTTCTTTGTTAATCAGACTGAAGTTTGAAATCGGGAAGTTGTTAGCTGAAGTGAGAGGAGGGAACCATGAGATGGTGGATGCTCAGGAAGCAATGAGGATACAAATTGAGGGAGTCTTTGGACAGACAACTGCAATTAAGGACAGGGTTGAGGATATTGATGCAAAGCTATCTACACAGATAGTCTCCAACCTGGACCTCAATGATAAGGTGGATAAGATCGTGAAGCACTTGAACATTGGACTCTCTTCACCTTTTGGGACTACTACTGGTCCCAGTACTTCTGGTCCTGCTTCTGGTTCCTCTTCTCCCTCCTTCACCTTTACCAGTCCTCAGATCCCCACTACCTCTCCCGAGCCATCCACTCCCATCTTCCCTTCTCCAGTTGGCACTGCCACTCCTGCCACTGAGACTTTCCCTTCTCCATCTCCTACTACCCCCACTACATAAATCCTTAATCATAACTCTCCATCTCTAGATACCCCCGGCACTGAACCTTTTCACCTTGACTCACCCCCTTTTACCCCTCTCCTTGATACCCATTTTGAAGATGCCAAAGGGGGGGGAGAAAAGTAAGGATTTGAATTTGAGTAGTTTGATTGTTTTGAATTTGGAGAACTTAGGTAGTGTCTTTAGTAGTTTATGTATCAGTTTAAGTTCTTTTCAGTTTGTGCTTTCTGAATTTCTATAACATTTTGCAACTGAATGAATGCAAATGTTTGTTTATATGTTGCTTCTGTTGCCTACCTCTGATTTGCTTAAGTATTTTGTCTTATCAAATGAGCAAAAGTGATTTCAAATGAATAAGAAACTTTAATTTGTCAAACCTATCAATCTTTTGGAACTCTCTTTGTTGGCATTTTGATTAATTCCATTTGAAATTTCAAAGTCTCTCAAATTCTTAAAATTGATTGTTTACAAGTGTTGTCATCATCAAAAAGGGAGAGAATGTTAGTTCTCTATGGGTTTTGATGATCACTAACAATTGCAAACAAGATATGAAGTTTTTCTTTGCAAAAGTTGAAAAACTTGCTATCAAGGGAAAAATCGAGTTTTGACCTTACACAGAAAGGCTCAAATTTTCTAGACTTAGCAAAACCTACAGTTTACAGAAGAAACCTCCAGTTTTCACCAAACAGAGAGTTTCCAATGTTTTTCTGAAAAATGCAAAACTCGAGTTGTGCATGAAAACTCGAGTTTTGGTCATACAGAAAGCCTCTGAAGTTTTGAACATAGGAAAACCTCCAGTTTTGCCTAAAACCTCCAATTTTCAGTATAACTTGAAAATTCCCCAAGTTTTTACAAGAATTGTGAAAACTCGAGTTTTGCTTCAAAACTCGAGTTTTGTATTGGCAGAGAGGATGCATGTTTTAACCAGTTTTCAAAACCTCCAGTTTTTGTGAAAACCTCTAGTTTTGAATTTGGCAAAGTTTTCTCAAAGTTTTCACAGTAAAGTGAAAACTCGAGTTTTAATTTCAAAACTTGAGTTTTGTTCAGGCAGAGAGCCTTCATGTTTTCTCAGCTTTTGAAAACTGTCAGTTTCCTCCAAAACCTCCCGTTTTAACTTGGCGCAATTTCTTCAAATTTTCATATTTAAATGAAAACTCGAGTTTTGATATGAAAACTCGAGTTTTAGCCAACCCGAGAGCATTGCAATTTTCCAGCATTTGAAAACCTCCAGTTTTGGGAGAAAATCTCCAATTTTAATGTTTTGGACTTAAATCGATTTTACACACCAAAATCCAAAACTCGAGTTTTGAGAAACAAAACTCGAGTTTTCATCGCTGGTTCTGAAATTCAAATTTGACGAATTTATAAAACCTTCTTGTTTGATCTTAATACTTTCCATTATTATTCTCTGATATTCCCAGATATGTTTAACCACTTTGTTAGTGAGTTTCAGATGAATTAGAGAATATTTATTGAAGGTTTAAAGCAAAAGTGATGTCAGCACATTAAATGCTAAACCTAGAAAGTTACATTCTTTTGGGTAATC
Source organism: Acacia crassicarpa (assembly GCA_034222035.1). NCBI lineage: Eukaryota > Viridiplantae > Streptophyta > Magnoliopsida > Fabales > Fabaceae > Acacia > Acacia crassicarpa. Next base: position 18,376,965 of record JAWXYG010000014.1, on the reverse strand, counting down.
CGCCTGCATACGTTTAAGAAAAATAATTAAAGATTGCTTCTACATCCAACAGCTACCATTCCAACAGATTTATTTTCAAGAAGTCAACTCTGAACTTCTGCATAGCTAGATTAAGAGAAGATTAGTGAGAGAAGAAGACCTAAATTTATCCAAAACCTTGTCAAATGAAGGCAACGGTTATATTGAAGATTACAATGGTCATTTAATGCTCTCTTGATATAAATAGAGCTGCATTCAAGTCTTCTCAACTAACACATCTACTGAAAATAAAATACATTCAAGTCTTGCATTTATTCTTTTAGTTTTCAACTATATTTGTATCTTTTGATATATAGTACTTCAGTGATTATTTTTACCTACTCTTAGAGCGAGTTCCTACTTTTAAATCATTCATTGTAAGGAATCATGGGACTTGGTGATTAGGTGCATTGATTACAACTTGTAAGGGAGAGTAAGTTCTAGTGAGAGAATTACTCTTGAGTGCAGAGTGTGTAATCAATTGTTATAGTGAAAATCCCAAAGAGTCTGGGGACTGGACGTAGGTCAAATGGTTAGACCGAACCAATATAAATTCTAGTGTCTTGCTCTTCTACTCTCTTCTCTGTTCATCCCTGTTCTTATTATCAAAAAACAGAGGAAGCTAGAAAAGTTTTAAAATCCCCAATTCAACCCCCCCTCTTGGTGATTTTGCTCCATTTACATTTATGGGGGAAAGGAAGAAGAGGAAGATGACAAAATACGAAGACATTGTTAAGGCTTCATTCCAGGGGAAAGGAAGAAGAAGAAGAAGAAGACAGAAGACGACGATGAAACTATTAAGGCTTCATTCCGAGGGAAAGGAGGAAGAAGAAGAAGACACTGTTTAGGCTTCATTTTGGGGGAAAGGAAAGATCTTTCCTATTTTTTCTCGACTGCAAATATTGTCATCTTTGTCCAGGTATTATCATCATCTCCATCATCTTTCTCAACGGCAAATATCCTTTTTTTTTTTTTTTCGATTAGCTTTATCACAGACGGGATAGTGAAAATCCTCTGTAGTTGTTGATTAGGTTGCTTTTGGGTGCTTTTCATGAATATTATAAAAAAGCTAACAGAAATGTCTCACAGTCTGGGCGTCTGTTTCTGGCATCAACCCAAAACTCTCTGGCTCACACTAATGCATTAAATTCACAGTACTCAATCTTTTGTTTTTATATTTCCATGCCCTGCTTCAGGTAGGTGACAATTGTATATTATTTTAGTGTTTTTTGTATGCTTTTGTATACTCTCTAGCATCTGGATTTTGTGAATTTTCTTGAAAATTGATTAATTCTTTTGTTGAGATGAATTAGCATTGTTTGAACTTTGGGTGGAATTTTCCAGAATTGCGTTAAAACATATTTCTTTGAAGTTTTCATTGCTCTTAAGCAATTTGTCTAAGATTTTGATAATGTTGCTTTGAACAACATATGAATTTAATTATATATAAAGTTTTTGAAGATGGTCATTAATCTTTGAGAAGAAATAATTTTGTGCCTGAATTGATTTTTGCTACATTAATGTATTTTGGTTTGAAACAATGACCTTCGTGCTTTGCATTTTACCAAAGAAACTATTATTGTTACAGCAAATGCTTAAGTTCTGTTTTAAGCATGAGGTATTATCGTGGGAGGAAGGTGTAGACATCTCGTTCCCCGATGACGAGCTTTCCCTACTTGGTCAGGCAAAAGGATCTTTCATCCTTTGGCCTCAACATCTAGTTCACATTGCAACAACACTTCCAATTGTAGAAAGTTTCCCTTATTGGCACAACTCCAAAATATTTATTTTTTTAAAAAAAAAAGATATTGGAGAGTACTCATATACCTTGTGGGATTGTGGGTAGACAGTACTCATATAACTATGCACTTGATAACAAAAAAATTAGAGAGTTTTTATCTTTGGAGGAGATAAACATGAGATGTGTTATGTTTACAATCGAGTAATCATTTTATTTTTAACTTTAATTAATGTAGTGATTTTTAGGATTCTATATTCACTAAGTCAATTTTCATTTTAATTCTATGGCACTTGCTTGCACAAAATGGGTGCCCAAGTGGAGACAAACACATTCTATAGGTTCTTATGTCTTGGGCATGTGGCAAGGAATCAGAACAAGATGGAAGAAATGATGAGTTATGTGGGGTATACAATCAGAGAGGCTTAGTTGCCTTATTATCTGGCACCAATTGTTGACAAGTAATTCTTCCAATCACATTATGAGAATCAGCGCCGCTGAGGTGAACGAGTTGCATTATGGCGTTTATCTCTGATTCAGAGAGAGCCTCCTCCACCACCGTATACGGCTGTTTCCGGCAGGCGGCAGTTGTTGTCACTTTGGCATGCAGCTACTGCAGGTTTCGCCATGGTTGAATTCTTCTTCATTTGGTTTTTTCTTAAAGACAATTGTGAATAACGAGCATGCCTAGACGCGTCCTTTATATAGGCAAGATCCTACAAGTGTCAACAAATCTTCATTTTAGTGTTTAGCTGATTAATTATTTTATTAATTTGTATTATGTCTTTATAAAGGTTTATCGTTTTTTACATAAATATGTGTTGATAATATTTTCCGTTGGTTTTTTTTTGTTGATACGTTTTTTTTTCCAAAGTATAGAATATAGTACTCCCTCCTCTTCTTAATATAGGAATCGGTTGATTTTTTTTGGATATTTTAAAAAAACTAAATAAATAATTTAATCATGGCATCATATATTGTATATTATTAAATTATACATTATTTTATAAGTTAGATAAGTTAATTTGTTATAAAAATCATAAATATAAATACTTTAAACTCATTTATTCAACTTCATTAATCGATTTGTACTATTGAAGGCACGGGTCGGGTTTTTCTCATTATCCTTCATAATCTTTAAATCATGTCCATCCAATCAATTTAAAATATCACTATACTATTTTAACTTTTCTCTTCTCTTCTCAATCAACAACCCAAACAGATTCATGAGGAATAATAAGAAGAAAGATCAAGAGAGGATATGCTTCCTCAAGGCACACAGTAACGTGTTTTGGTTGCCAAATAGAGTAGAAGAATGAAGAAGACCGAGCAAGTAAACGTACTTGTTCATTACTGATTCAATGGCCTCAATATCCCCCCCCCCCCCCCCCCAAAGAATTTTACCATAATTAGTTAATATTTATGCGTACTGAATAGAGTCAACTACTAATAAGTATATATTTTATAATTAAATAGGTGTATATTTTATGATATAATTAGTTGGATTTATTAATATTATATATCTATTTAATTATCTTTTACATACTTTACTATCATTATAGGATAAAAAGATATTTCAATATAAAATCTACTTATTTTTTATTATATTTTGCAAAAAATATTAGTTGATTTAGAAATTAAAGAAGTAAAAAAAGCAATTAAGAGGATATGCAATCAGTCAAACTAGGTGGTCCCATGCAATAAAAATAGAAACAAAATCAATTGTGTGATCTGGTGGAGGAGATTACAAAATATTAGATATCTTTTTAATAACAAAAGGAGAATTGTGACCCATGGCCTAAGTTATATTTAGGTTATATATATGAAGTAAAAAAGAGCAAGTGGGGATCAACGAAGAAGAAGAGGAGTGATGGTTGAGCGTTTCGGTTCTCTTCATCATTTCTATGGAAGGACGGCGGGAGAACCGTGGAGGCGACAGAGAACACAATTGGCAGCTTCGTCTTCTTCGTCCGTGACTCACCATCAATTGTTCTTAATTTCAATACTCTATTCCTATTCCCTTTCCCTTTGATTTTCAGTATGGTTTTGAACCTTGTGCTGTTGCAATGGATTTTAGTCTAGCCATGTGTGGCCAATTTCTTTGCAACCTAAAGGAGCTATGAACTTAATGAGGGGATTAGATTTTGTTTTCATTATTTAGTTAAATTTCATATTAATTTTGGTTACTTAATATTGTTTAGTTTTATTTGTTTAATGATTGGGCATCATTGAATATGATTTTGAGCATTAGGATTTATCTTGATGAAAGGGATTTATTTAGGCTCTGAGATTAAGTAATATGGAATTAAATTACGATTTAATTAGCGAGTCGGATAGACATATACCTAATGGCCCTATATAATTGTTGAAGAGTGTGTTCGATCTTTATTGCCTCCTGAGTAACTATGCCAAGCACTTATAGCTATTTATGCTCGAGATTAACAAAATTGATATTAAGGCTACTTAAATTAGTGAAATCAAGGTTTATGAATCTAATAAATGATTAGTGACTCTGAGTTGCTTATTTGATTATTTCTGGTACTTTGTTCATTTTAATTTCCTTTCACTTAATTAAATGCAATTTGGTTTGCTCAACTTAATCGAAAGTGTAAAATTAATAGTTAACTGACATTGTGGGTATGAAATTCTCGTGAAAACGATACATTTCTTATCACTTTATTACTTGATACGACTCCTATACTTGCGAAGTTATAAGCTATAAAGTTTTGCCCTATCAACTACTCTTTGGTAAACTTTGGGAAATCAGAAAAATTTGTTAAAAAACTCTCAATGCAAAACTTTTTACTCCATCAGTTACTTTTTATAAGATACTCCCTCTGGTCCTTATTATAAGACATCAACTAACAATTCTCATAAACAAAAAAAAAACAATTAAAGTTAATAAAGTTGTCCTACAATTTAAGTAACTTTCAATATTATCTCTATTAATTGTATTAAACTCTAATATTATATTAATTATTACGACCTCCGGTCTTAATTATAGAAACACTTTTGTAATGTAAATTGCACTACAAAAGTGGTCCTATAATTAGAACCAACACTACAAGAAAATGTGAAATTTGCGACGGAATTTGCGAGGGAAAAAATTCCGTCACAAATTTTGCCAAAATTTGCGAGGGAAATCAATTTTCCTCGCAAAAAGGTGATTTTTGTGAGGGAAATAATCTTCCCTCGCAAAAAGAACGAAATTTTGCGAGGGACGAGACATTCCCTCGCAAAATGCCCAAAATTTTGCGAGGGAAAGACTATTCCCTCGCAAAATCTGCCATTTTGCGAGGGATAAATTATTCCCTCGCAAAATTGTATACATTTTGCGAGGGAATCGTCATTCCCTCGCAAATTTGCGCACATTGCGAAAAATTGGGGGGAAAATTTCCCCCTAATTTTTTCGCTATTTTGCGAGGGAACAAAGAATCCCCCGCAAAATGGTGAATTTGCGAGGGAACATTGGTTCCCTCGCAAAATAGCGAAAAATTGGGAGGAAATTTTCCCCCAAATTTTTCGCAATTTTGCGAGGGAAGAAGGGTTCCCTCACAAAATGTGGCAATTTTGCGAGGGAACCACTGTTCCCTCGCAAAATTTGCCCATTTTGTGAGGGATTCCTTGTTCCCTCCCAAAATTGCAAAAGATTTGGGGGGAAATTTCCCCCCAATTTTTTGTAAAGGACACAAACTTTGCGAGGGAATAGTTTATCCCTCGCAAAATTTTGGGCATTTTGCGAGGGATTACTTATTCCCTAGCAAAATTGTAGACATTTTGCGAGGGAACGAAAATTCCCTCGCAAAATGTCTACAATTTTGCGAGGGAATAACTTTCATAATGAACCTATCTTCCTGAGTCACATTCTAGACCAAAACAGGGGGTGCGCTATGCTGGTGGACATCCTATGCACCGACTATAGGCTAGCCGCACAGCATATGGCAATGGTAAAGGACGAATATTACCAATTCTTGGAGCGTGTGAACACAACTTATGATCAAAGAAATGTGTACCTCAACCCTAACCTATCTTTGGTGAAATCCACTTTGTACCATTTCCCTCGAACCCGTTTTTAGGCAGAAGGACCTATCCCAAGTTTTTGTGCTTTCCTTCGTTGTCTAGATGGCTAGTATACCACAACATATAGAAGAGAATGATTGCATGAAGAGAAGGTAAAGTTAGCAGTGTTGACATAATAGTAGAAGGACTTGTAAAATAGTAGTATAGTGTAGTTTGTTAGTACTTCTCTAAAAACCCTGAGGAGTAAGAAAGGGTCTATATAGCCACTAGATTAGGCTAGTTTGACAAGTACATTAATTCAAATGTTGTTAGGGGGGCCCCCACTTCCCTTCAAATGGGTAATTGGTGCACATGGAGAATATTCAATAATTTATTGGATAAATTGTGTTCTGCATTATTTACTTGATTAAATTGGTAGTAATTGTTTTACTTCTCTTGGCTTGCTATGTTTGTTCTATATGATCATGTTTTATATTTTGTTGTGGGGTTCCCATGGATTTCTTTTGACATACAATGTTAAAATGTGATAGATAAGTTGTAGAGATCATAATTGAACTACCCATTCATTTGAACTCTCTCTTCCTCGATGGCCGCCTGCTGGTGTAGAAGTAGCAGTAGATTTCCAGCTTTAGTAAGTCCACTCTTCTTTCGATTTGTTTTTGTGTTATTTGTTGGCTTGCTGCTCTGCTACTGGAAATGAAAATGATATAGAGTTTGTTATCAGACTTCTAATCGGACTTCTTTTCAGAAGTTAAGCAAATGACAAAGCAACAAAATCCTACAGAGCAGCAACAACATACCACACAAGTCTAGTTGGTAAGTTTGAAAAGTTGAAAGTGCTGTTATTATTGTTGAATTATTATTGATTATTGATACAATTTCTAATGACTTGCTCAATTTCTAGGTTGCGATGGAGGATTTAAACCCTAGAGAGCTAGTTTCCTACTATTCACAAGTTAAACTCCAGTACAAGTTAAGTAAAAGTTGAGGTGGTCCAATTTGAGTTCATTTTTGAACTTAAATGGAAAAATCAATAATTTTAAATCTCTTCTTGCTGCATTGATAAATCACTATGACGTGTGGTACTGGGACCTCTCTTATTGGCCGACATACATTATATTTTGGCCTTGAAGATGTGTTAATGATAACTTGTTTGCAAATTGATGGCAAACCAGTTATTTTTTAGGGTAACACCCTAAAACTTGCTGATGAACAAGTTTTTTAGGCTTGATTTGCTAACACAAAGGATTTGGTTAATTTTATCAATAATTGTAATGACGCGAATGCTGATGACAAGGTAAATTGTATAGCCTGAGCAGTAGCCCTCCTTGGCACTGCATGCATGATCTCCTCGGATATAGGGAAAAGTAGAGTCGACAAGAAGTTTATTAATTTCCTTATGGGGACGTAGGGGAAATAAATACATATGCATGGGAGCTGCAAGTTGGGTGAATCTGCACACCACCTTCAAATCATACAGAGTCAATAAAAAGCACATGCACACTAACCTATTTTGCTGTGTGTTTGTGTTAGAGGTAATCTCTTTCTTAATTTTTATATTTTTAAAAATATATTTATGTATTTTTATAAATATTTTGACTATGATTCTGTTTTTCTTTTTGTAGATATTTTTCCTAATCCATATACCAAAGTTAGTGCAAGTTTGCTTGAAAAAAATTGACGATCTAACAGAGGTCATATCCTTTCCACTTTTCAAGCCATGTCTGATTGCAGTGGGTAAGGCTGTATTTTTTGATGGGAAGTGTCGGTCACCTCGTAGCGCGATGGCATTCTCTTCCTTATTGTTCAGGGTTCGAGCCCTGCCTCCCCCTCCTCCCACTGGCTGTATCCAAAAAAAAATAGAGAAAATATTTTTGGAGCTAGATCCTAATGAGGTAACGTCTACGTTCTTGTCCCTTGAAACTTGCCACTAAAACTTTTCAAATGCACTAGAAAATTATTTAAAATTGTTGGTTATTTTTCCTTTTCGTAGGTGGTTTGGAAGCCGTATAAAGATCTAGTGCTCGATGATCTCTATCTCGCAAACCACATTGCTTTATTCTTGGATCACGTTGTACCCCACTACCCACAAATAGCATCTCGACAATATTTTGATGGGGAGCTGGACTAGATGAGGATTTTATTTCACAGCTTCATATTTTTCCAATTGGTCGCGCCAGCAATGCTGCTTTGCAATGGAGCATACAAAGATGCATAATACTGTTGATAATCCTAAGACCATTGATAATCCTTACTGCATGCGTGTCTCTCTCTCTCTCTCTCTCTCTCTCTCTCTCTCTCTCTCTATTATAATATCATGTAGATATATTATATTGATATTTTCCCCTCACTTGAATCTTATAATATCTCCTGCAAAATAAATTAGGATATGAGTCGATTTTATATCAAAATGCCCTTTTATCCTATAATTAATTAAATGATAGAAAAATACTTAAAAGATAATTAAGTATAAAGTATTAATAAATTTAATCAAATATATCTCCAACCTACACTTCTTTAATTATAAAATATATACTTATCAAATGTAATGTAAGGAATGGAATGCAATAATGATTACATGAATTTGTTTGTTCATCATTAAGAAAAGATGATGTATATGCATAAAAAATTTTAAGTGGATTACATCAAATATGAAAATATATGGGAATAATATAGCAAGAGACAAAATTACCCAGTATACACATATATTATTAGGGATTAACATATATCCTGTCACTGGATATATACTTCCGTCCAGTGAGCATTTTTTTCCTTGTAGGTGTCAATTAAATTATTAAAACACGCTCACAATCAGTCATGATTGCACAGCGTTTTTTTACTTTTTTTTTTCTTTGACTATGATTACACAATCAGTCATGATTGCACAACGTGTTTTAATAATTTGATTGACACCTACAAGGAAAAAAAAGCTCACTAGACGGAAGTATTTATCCAGTGACAGGATATATGTTAATCCCATATTATTATGATGTACATGTAGAGAAAAGCAAAAGCTGAAGTCTCGTGCGATCTAGCGAGGAAATAATTCACTATCTGATATTTCATTGATGGAATATTGATTGTGATCGGCAAGTTGAACCCCCATTGCTCTACTGGTTTCTGTTGCTTCCATTTGACTATGCAAGAAGAATGCTGGTTCATGAGGAATTGGCAATTTCATTGAATCATTAGTTAGATATTTAACAACTTTATTCATGCAAGGCCTAACTTTTGGGTTTCCTTGAACACACAGTAAGCCGATATGGATGCATCTCATTATTTCATTGTGTGAACCTGTTTCTGTCAGATTTGAATCCAATATGGCTGTCAAATTTTCACCACTCCAATGCTTCCAAGCCTGCCAATATGCCAAATCATTAATTCAACAAAGGCTCCAATGGAATTGGTTGATGTTTATGATCATGGTGACCAGTTTGTTATGATCATTTGAGAACTATTAATAGTTTACTATACTCACATCACTCAAGAGTCCACCACCATACTTAGATTCATGAGATTCACCATCAGAATTTATGTTCTTTCCACTGATAATTTCTAAAACAATGACTCCAAAGCTAAAAACATCTGATTTCTCAGAAAATAGTCCAAATTTAAAATATTCTGGAGACATATACCCCCTGCAATAAATATATAACATGACAAATAATTATATCAATTAATACATGTTGAAATCATAGTGCCAAATAATTTGAGTAAAATATTGCAACAATAATGTGTGTGTGCAAGATACACATAAATAGATACCCGCAAGTGCACAAGTAAATATAGAGAAAGAGATATATAGATGAAGAGAGAGAAAGAACTTACAATGTTCCAACAATTCTATTTGTGATCCCCCTAGTTTCATTAATACCAACCATTTTCGCCATACCAAAATCAGAAATTTTTGGATTCATCTCATCATCTAACAAAATATTGCTAGGTTTAAGATCTCGATGTATTACTTTAAAGCGTGAATGTTCATGGAGGTAATGAATTCCATGAGCAATTCCTTCTATAATTTTATAACGCTCAGGCCAATTCAACTCTCTTGGCTTTTGTGAACCTGTGCGTATATAATTAACTAGCTTGTTAGTATACAATTGAATCACTGCATATATTTTTGCCTAAAACCAAACTATACAGAGTCTTATACAAACTGTGTAAAAAACCAAGTATTATTATACTAACAAAAAGAAGATTCACCTCAAATAGTAATGAAAGAATGGATAGTGTATGAATAAAGAAATTGAAAAATGATCTGATGAGTTTGGTTAGAAGGGAACAAACCAAATAAAAAGTAATCGAGGCTCTTGTTGGAAACATATTCATAAACAAGTATTTTCTCTTGATCTTTTAAGCAAAATCCTAACAAAGCCACCAGGCTTCTGTGTTGAAGTTTGGTAATTAGTAGAACCTCATTCTTGAATTCTTTTAAACCCTGACTAGAATTTTCTGACAATCTCTTTACAGCTATTTTGCTTCCATCGGGAAGAACGCCCTGAAATCATGAATACTTTGATAATGAAGGGGTGGGATAGACACGCAATGATATTCACAAGCACACACATTGATTTGATTGCATAATAAATGAAGTTACCATGTAGACTTCTCCAAATCCACCTTTGCCTATTCTATTTTCAATCGAGAACTTATCTGTTGCAGCTTTGATTGTTGCCAAATTGTATTGCAATGACTCTAATTTGGCCCCATCACTTCCAACTATAAGCATATGCACATTTTAATGTAAGTACACTATAATATACTACCTCTAGATGTAAATGAAGGGCTTCTAAATTTTGCACTATAAACTAGGCCGTACATTTAAAACTCGAGGAGCTATTTTTTTTTTCCATACTCGACTCAGTTGTCTTTTTAACAAAAAGAAAATAGGATACATACAATTTTTCTTCAGAATCGCCTTACAACTCAGCTGGCTCTTTTTTCCCTTCCAGTAATGAATGCCGAAACAAAAAAGCGTGATCAAGACAACACTAAGAGACACCGCTATTATGATTGTTCCTGAGTGGTCTTTTTTTTTTCCTGCATAATAATGAGTGAAATTAAGAATATCAATTTATACGTAGTGAACTACCTTTGTAAGAAAAATGATTAGATCCTCAATTGCGTTACCTGAAATACATGCAGGTGGAGGCACTGAAACATCAATTATGACTTGTCCTCCTTTTCTTCCAAGAAAAAATGGAAAAAATTGTTGCTGAACATTGCTCAGACTTTTTTTGGCAATCTTGGCTTTTGAGGTTTGAAGTACATTGTGCAAGAGCAAACAACGTTCTAAATTCTGAAGAGCTGATTTTTTTTGTTGTTGCAAAATTCTTCCTCTTATAGGAGTTGAGTTCAATGTCGTCGTCACTAGATCAGTCAATGTATTCACTAGTAGCCGATTGAAGCCATCTTTTTTGTTTTTAAGCATATCCACACCACTTCTTATAGCCATAGGTTGGGTGTCTACGGTAGAGAAGAAAGAGCGATAGGAATAGCGAAGCGTGCACATATCAAACCAAATGATAGCCTCCTTTGAAGAAGGACACAAAGAGCTTAGCTGCTTGATTCCCTCATTGACACATTCATTGCAGAGCTGAAGGGACACATCACCCCGACACATGAACTGGCCGTAGACGGTGTTGAACTTGTTTCCTACCGTGGTCCTGTAGAATCCTTTGTTGTGGGTGATGTTGGACGCCTTGGAGAGATCTTCAAAGAGATTTTCAAGGTTGTTTAGGTAGGGATTATTGGCAGTATAGTTGGCTTTGGTGGTCGAGCAGTTCCAGCGTGCAAGACTTGGACTTTCAGACTCTGTTTAACAAAAGAAACATATCGTTTAGATTAAGCCATGGCCTTCACTATTATTACCTCCGGTCCTAATTATAAGAATACTTTTGTAGTAAAAATTGCACTGTAAAAGTGTTCCTATAATTAGGACCGGAGGGAATAATAGATACTCCTTCGATCCTAAATATTGGACATAGTTTGTAGTGCAAATTGCACTATAAACTATGTCTTATATTTAGGACTTAGTAAATTAATCCTTTAACGAGAAAATAAACAATATCATTTTTAATTTTTAATTTTTCTGGTGAAAGTTTAGTTGACTTGATTCCTTGGAGCTCAATATTACATTTTAATTATGCATAAATTGTTGTGTTCGTTTTTGAAATAAGGTTAACAAATCCTTTTCTTTTTTGCACTTACTTTTTTTTCATCTGAGGATTATTTCTTAAAAATTTATTCATGTCTTCAATAAATAAAATAAAAAACCACAATTAGCTAAAACAATAAATTAGTATAGATGTAAATATCTCCTTTGACTTGAATCTTTAACCTTTTTAAATGCAAATTAGTGACAACCAAGGACGAAGCTTTATTATGACTAGTGGGGGCCATGGCCCCCCAAAGAAAAAAGAAATTTGTTTATAATTTTTTTTTAAGAAAATTTTAATATAATATAAATTTTAATTTTGGCCCTGCCAAATTTTTTTAAGACATTTTTCCCTCTTTTTTTTTTTTCCTCTCATTTGTATGCCAGCCTTTTATATTTTTCGGGCTTATAATTCAATCTTTGTTCCATGTGATATGTCAATCTTGTCTTCTTTTTTTTTCTATATTTCAATCTAATTGCTAAAATTTTTAGCTTACCAATGAAATTTACTTTTGTGGTGTATTCTTTACTATACTTTTAATCTTTCTACACTATACCTGTGGATGAAGTTAATTTATTTTTCATTCTAAATCTCAACCTCAAAAGTAGAAGTATATGCTGTAAATTTAACTGATCTGGGAAAAAGACATTGTCAGCAAATGATATTGCTAAATTAGAGTGAAGTACAACAATCCTATTATAGAATTTTCCAGTTTCTTTACAGCGAAGATGCTTTATCTTCGATGCATCATCATAGTTATAACACAGACGGTAAAAAATTTCTCTACATATGGCTTTTAATTTATAAAGTTTCTTTTCTTTGTGTTTTCTCTAATCCATTCAAATACAGGGAGTAATACTGTAATATTATTTCTTTGATTTTATCTTCTCCCTATTTTTTCTCTTCCCAACTTTTATTATAGATCTGAATATTTTTAAAATGTTATATAATCATAAAATTTTTTAATTAGTTAATAAGTATAGATATGGCCCTCCCAAACTTTTATCCCAAGCTCCACCACTGGTGACAACAATTTAAAGCTTGCGTGTGTGTGCGTATCATGTTTTTGTTTTCTTATATGTATAATCCTAATAATCATTAATCAATATAAATTAGTTTTTTTTTTCAATTTGCGTTTATTGATTTTTTAAAAAAAAAAAATAAATGCAGAGTGACAAAATTTTGAATCAATGAAATGATTAACCATCACATGGAAAGAAAAGCATAATATGCATAAAAATCAAATATTGGCAAGATCAAATATGACTGACAACAATTTAAAGCTTGCGTGTGTGTGCGTATCATGTTTTTGTTTTCTTATATGTATAATCCTAATAATCATTAATCAATATAAATTAGTTTTTTTTTTTCAATTTGCGTTTATTGATTTTTTTAAAAAAAAAAAATAAATGCAGAGTGACAAAATTTTGAATCAATGAAATGATTAACCATCACATGGAAAGAAAAGCATAATATGCATAAAAATCAAATATTGGCAAGATAAAATATGAGCAAGGACGAAGCTTTATTATGACTAGTGGGGGCCATGCCCCCCAAAGAAAAGAGGAATTTGTTTATAATTTTTTTTTAGAAAAATTTAATATAATGTAAATTTTAATTTTGGCCCCCCCAAATTTTTTAAAGACATTTTTCCCTCTTTTTTTTTTCCTCTCATTTGTATGCCAGCCTTTTATATTTTTAGGGCTTATAATTCAATCATTGTTCCATGTGATATGTCAATCTTGTCATTTTTTTTTGTCTATATTTGAATCTAATTGCTAAAATTTTTAGCTTACCAATGAAATTTACTTTTGTGGTGTATTCTTTACTATACTTTTAATCTTTCTACACTATACCTGTGGATGAAGTTAATTTATTTTTCATTCTAAATCTCAACCTCAAAAGTAGAAGTATATGCTGTAAATTTAACTGATCTGGGAAAAAGACATTGTCAGCAAATGATATTGCTAAATCAGAGTGAAGTACAACAATCCTATTATAGAATTTTCCAGTTTCTTTACAGCGAAGATGCTTTATTTTCGATGCATCATCATAGTTATAACACAGACGGTAAAAAATTTCTCTACATATGGCTTTTAATTTATAAAGTTTCTTTTCTTTGTGTTTTCTCTAATCCATTCAAATACAGGGAGTAATACTGTAATATTATTTCTTTGATTTTATCTTCTCCCTATTTTTTCTCTTCCCAACTTTTATTATAGATCTGAATATTTTTAAAATGTTATATAATCATAAGATTTTTTAATTAGTTAATAAGTATAGATATGGCCCTCCCAAACTTTTATCCCAAGCTCCGCCACTGGTGACAACAATTTAAAGCTTGCGTGTGTGTGCGTATCATGTTTTTGTTTTCTTATATGTATAATCCTAATAATCATTAATCAATATAAATTAGTTTTTTTTTTCAATTTGCGTTTATTTATTTTTTTAAAAAAAAAATAAATGCAGAGTGACAAAATTTTGAATCAATGAAATGATTAACCATCACATGGAAGGAAAAGCATAATATGCATAAAAATCAAATATTGGCAAGATCAAATATGACTGACAACAATTTAAAGCTTGCGTGTGTGTGCGTATCATGTTTTTGTTTTCTTATATGTATAATCCTAATAATCATTAATCAATATAAATTAGTTTTTTTTTTCAATTTGCGTTTATTGATTTTTTTAAAAAAAAAAAATAAATGCAGAGTGACAAAATTTTGAATCAATGAAATGATTAACCATCACATGGAAAGAAAAGCATAATATGCATAAAAATCAAATATTGGCAAGATCAAATATGAGCAAGGACGAAGCTTTATTATGACTAGTGGGGGCCATGCCCCCCAAAGAAAATAGAAATTTGTTTATAATTTTTTTTTAGAAAAATTTAATATAATGTAAATTTTAATTTTGGCCCCCCCAAATTTTTTAAAGACATTTTTCCCTCTTTTTTTTTTTCCTCCCATTTGTATGCCAGCCTTTTATATTTTTAGGGCTTATAATTCAATCTTTGTTCCATGTGATATGTCAATCTTGTCATTTTTTTTTTCTATATTTGAATCTAATTGCTAAAATTTTTAGCTTACCAATGAAATTTTCTTTTGTGGTGTATTCTTTACTATACTTTTAATCTTTCTACACTATACATGTGGATGAAGTTAATTTATTTTTCATTCTAAATCTCAACCTCAAAAGTAGAAGTATATGCTTTAAATTTAACTGATCTGGGAAAAAGACATTGTCAGCAAATGATATTGCTAAATCAGAGTGAAGTACAACAATCCTATTATAGAATTTTCCAGTTTCTTTACAGCGAAGATGCTTTATTTTCGATGCATCATCATAGTTATAACACAAACGGTAAAAAATTTCTCTACATATGGCTTTTAATTTATAAAGTTTCTTTTCTTTGTGTTTTCTCTAATCCATTCAAATACAGGGAGTAATACTGTAATATTATTTCTTTGATTTTATCTTTCCCTATTTTTTCTCTTCCCAACTTTTATTATAGATCTGAATATTTTTAAAATGTTATATAATCATAAAATTTTTTAATTAGTTAATAAGTATAGATATGGCCCTCCCAAACTTTTATCCCAAGCTCCACCACTGGTGACAACAATTTAAAGCTTGCGTGTGTGTGCGTATCATGTTTTTGTTTTCTTATATGTATAATCCTAATAATCATTAATCAATATAAATTAGTTTTTTTTTTCAATTTGCGTTTATTGATTTTTTTAAAAAAAAAAATAAATGCAGAGTGACAAAATTTTGAATCAATGAAATGATTAACCATCACCTGGAAAGAAAAGCATAATATGCATAAAAATCAAATATTGGCAAGATCAAATATGAGCAAGGACGAAGCTTTATTATGACTAGTGGGGGCCATGGCCCCAAAGAAAAAAGAAATTTGTTTATAATTTTTTTTAAGAAAATTTTAATATAATGTAAATTTTAATTTTGGTCCCCCAAATTTTTTTAAGACATTTTTCCCTCTCTTTTTTTTCCTCTCCTTTGTATGCCAGCCTTTTATATTTTTAGGGCTTATAATTCAATCTTTGTTCCATGTGGTATGTTAATCTTATCATTTTTTTTTTCTATATTTCAATCTAATTGCTGAAATTTTTAGCTTACCAATAAAATTTACTTTTGTGGTGTATTCTTTACTATACTTTTAATCTTTCTACACTATACCTGTGGATGAAGTTAATTTATTTTTCATTCTAAATCTCAACCTCAAAAGTAGAAGTATATGCTGTAAATTTAACTGATCTGGGAAAAAGACATTGTCAGCAAATGATATTGCTAAATCAGAGTGAAGTACAACAATCCTATTATAGAATTTTCCAGTTTCTTTACAGTGAAGATGCTTTATCTTCGATGCATCATCATAGTTATAACACAGAGGGTAAAAAATTTCTCTACATATGGCTTTTAATTTATAAAGTTTCTTTTCTTTGTGTTTTCTCTAATCCATTCAAATACAGGGAGTAATACTGTAATATTATTTCTTTGATTTTATCTTCTCCCTATTTTTTCTCTTCCCAACTTTTATTATAGATCTGAATATTTTTAAAATGTTATATAATCATAAAATTTTTTAATTAGTTAATAGGTATAAATATGGCCCTCCCAAACTTTTATCCCAAGCTAGGCCACTGAATATGAGAGATCGAGTTACCATCCAACGATGACGGAAGGCTCCTTTTCTTCTCTTTGTTTTTGGTTCCTTAAAAACTCGCGCGTAGAAAAAGTAAAGAGGCAAAAAATAAAAATAGTTTTGACTGAATATGCGGGATCGAGTTACCTTGATAGGTAGAATCACTGGGAGGCTGGTCGCCCTTATAATAAAATCGGTCTCCTTGGAATCTCAAATTGCAGCTGGGGTTCTGAATTCTTCCTCTGAGTACAGTATCGTTGCTTGGAACAAGTTTGATAACCAAGCTGTATAGACACTGGCTACACAATTGCGGAGACAGATACGGCGTGCACTGTACAAGAGTGTACAGCGATCCACCACCAGTCAGGTTTACTTCTTTTGTTGCAAATTTCTTGGTAGACGTCGCTGCCTCCACCACCGCATCATTCAACGTCTTATTTAACTCTATATAATCATTTCTTCCTAAATTTTCGTGTTTGATGCATGAACTACTATCTTCGACGTTTGTAGGGCAGTATGATTGCCTTTTTGGTGGGACACGGTCACTAACAGTAGGCAGTTGGTGGAGAGTGGAGAAGAAAGAACTGTCGGAATAGCGGAGGAAGCATTGGTCGTACCATATGATTGCCTCTTTGTTGTTGGGACACTCTGAGGCTATTCTATTTGTAGCGTCCTGAACACAATCTTGACACACCTCCATGGGGACGTCACCTCTGCACATGTACTCTCCATATACGGCGTCGTTCAGGCTGAAGCTTGTGTTGTAGAATTCAGGAGTTGGCTCAGTGCTGGGCGCCGCTTTGGAAGACAATGAAGACAAAAGATTGTTAAGGTTGAACTGGTAGGGGCTATGGGAACTGAAGTTTTTATAAATTGTGCAGTTGTGGTCATAGTAACTAGGTATATGTACTTCAGAAGAAGCTAAATCAAAGGAGGTGAGAAGGAGAAAAAAGGAGAGTAGTTTCAGAAATGGCATATCCATCTTGCTCCTCAATGGTTCTACACGGCTCGTTAACGTTCAAGTAAATCAAGAGAAGCAGGCTTTCACAGAATGGAAATTTCAATTTTCCAACCTAGAGAGCTTTTTCATGGCAAGACTTTAAGTCGAAGCTTGAATTTTGTATGAGGGGAGGCCTAAAACATCAATGGGAACTCATGATCGAGACTAATAAATAAATTTTCAAGATATCTTTAAAATTACTATTCTTTTTCCCACCACGCGGATAGCCTCCCTGTATCCAGCTTTTTTTATAATTTGATCCATCCAACGCGATCGGAACACCCACCCTAAAAAGTCTTCGATCGTAATCAAAATGCCACCCCCTTTCTTTGTCATTTCTCTATACTTCTTTCCCCTTCTACTTTTTCTTTTCTCTCTCCTTCTTTGTTCCTCCTTGTCTTCCACGTCCTTCTTTTTAACCTTTTCTCTTTCTTCTTTTCTTCCCTTCTCTCACCTTTTCACACGAACTGTTTTGGTTAAAGAGTACATGAGCAGAAACAAACAAAAGAATTCATCCAGAAAGAGAACATTTTTTTTTGCTCGAAATCCAGAAAGAGAACATAACTAAACAAAAGAACAACAAAACAAGGACCTTAAAGGATAAAGGAATTCGTGATTTGAGGTTGGGCATTTTGCCCCGTATGAATATCAAAAAAAAAAGAATGAAGGAATTCACAAGCACACAAGTAAAAGCATCTGATGAGAACCCTAACTCCATAAAGAAGTTGCAAAAAGAACAAAAAGGTCACATCCATGAAAGAGAACATTTTTTTTGCTCGAAATCCAGAAAGAGAACATAACTAAACAAAAGAACAACAAAACAAGGACCTTAAAGGATAAAGGAATTCGTGATTTGAGGTTGGGCATTTTGCCCCGTATGAATATCAAAAAAAAAAGAATGAAGGAATTCACAAGCACACAAGTAAAAGCATCTGATGAGAACCCTAACTCCATAAAGAAGTTGCAAAAAGAACAAAAAGGTCACATCCATGAAAGGAATGGAGGGAAGAAGAATCCTCATCCAAAACACTAACCTCATCCACAGTTAGAAGTGATATATTTTTCACTAATACTTGAGCAATGTTAATTAGCGAACATCTTGATTTACAGTAACTATGTATAGAGATAGGTTATTTTGTCTACTCTTATTTTGTCTACTTTTGTCTACCTTTCTCAATACCGTTTGATTATATCTCATCCAACGGTAAAGATTTGAGGGATAAAATAAATCTTTTTACCCTTTCTTCTCCCTACCTCCCACCCTTTCTCTCTTGGGTGAATTGTCTCGCCAGAATCGGTATTGAATTGTTCTATCTCAGATTTCAATTTCTGCAAGAACAAGTGATTTCTAATCTTTCCAAACCCAATAAAAGAAAGAACGGTTTAACAGATCAAGAAGATGGACAAGAACCAATAATCAATGGTGAAGAAAGAGGAAGAGGGCGTCTAGTTCTACTCCTTCCCCTCCGCAATCTGGAGCCAGAATTCGCCGACGATGATGTTGAATTCAAAGCAGTCACTGTATTATTATATTATTATCACTATTATTATTGAATTCCCTGGTTAATGCTTGCTTCTCTCATTCACAATAGTGCTTATTTATCTTCTATTCTGTGATGCCTCACCTTCGTCGAGTTCAATGTCACCAGAAGCACACAATTCCACAAAAAACATGCATCTCTATTAATCACTAATCATCAATTCCACACGTACAAATCACTTGTACTTGCAAAAATTGGAATCTGAGATAGAACAATACCGATGATTCTACGAGACGGTTCACCGAGAGAGAGGATGGGAGGCAGTAGGAGAGAGGAAGAGGTAACAGGGTTGTAACACCCCTCACTGCAAAAAATTTCAGATTTTGCTACGGAAAAATTCCGTAGCAAAATCCGTAGCAAAATGGTTTTGCTACGGAAAAATATGGATTTTCCGTAGCAAAACTATTTTGCTACGGATTTTGCTACGGAATTTTTCCGTAGCAAAATTCTCCGTAGCAATTTGCGACGGATGTGGAAAATCCGTCGCAATTTGCGACGGAAATTCCAATCCATCGCAAATTTGCTACGGAAAAGTAATCCGTAGCAAATTTGCTATGGAATTTTTTCTGTAGCAAATTGCTACGGAAAAATTTTCCGTAGCAAATTTGCTACGGAATTTGCTACGGAAAAATTTTCCGTAGCAAATTCTTTTTTTTTTTTATTTTTCTGTAGCAAACTTGAAATTTTGCAAATTTCCCCATATTTGATCGTTTGCTACAAAAACAATTTCTTAGCAAAACTAATAATTATTTTTAAAAAATATTTTTTAAAAAAAAATTTAAAAGATTGAGTACAAAAAGTAGTGATTCATGGATATAATAATAATAATAAGGAGTGCACATTAAGAGTAATCTAACAACCTTCGCAATTTTGATAAGATAATTGTTAAGTAGCCACAAAATCTACACTGGACATAATTGTTAAGTAGATTGTTCTTCGAAGGTTGATAAGATTTGTCTCCGTCTCATCTCTTATTTCCATCTGTTCCTCTTCCTCTTCCTCTTCATCATCATCTTCGTCATCATCTGACTCTGCATTAGAGCCATCTTCATCCTCGGATTCGTCACCCAGTATTGTTTTCTTCAGCTCTTCATAACGCCTCTCACTCTCCAGGAAATTTGGATCCGGCTTGAACACATCTGATGGATAAAAGGAGTGAGAGAAATAGGCAATCACATATGACAATTGGAACAGACAAGATGTAGAAATCAATTGAAAAAACTAAAGTAGTACCAAGGGAAGTCTCTGGATCTATCTCCTCATCCAAGGAGACTTCATGGGTTAACTGGTCTTCCTCCTCCACAAGGTCTAATTCAGGACGTACAGCAGGATAACCCTGTAAACACAAACATTTGTAGCTGACTTTTAAAATTATCATGCAACTTTGTTGGCACTTTGCTCTCCTTTGCTAACATCTGAAAATATAATACACACACATACCTGAAATTGAGCCTTTCGAATTGCAAATAGGCCTTCAATCAAGAACTGAACACGTTTGTCAATTTCTCCTTCATGAAGAATTCCACGAAATCGCTCAAAGATGCTTGTTAAAGCACAAAAACAGTAGAGGCTCTTAAAGTATTGAAGACAAAAGTTGGTACAAAGTCTTCAGCATTTGCAAAATGTTAAATAACATTTATTAAAGTTTTTTATCACAAACAAAAAAGATTTACTATTTCCAAAATAAAATAAATATGGCATTAATGTTACATCATTTCAATATTTTCTAACAGAGCCTTCCAATGGTGCCTAAACATACAATAAGATTTTACACAGGTTCGTTTTCTAAATCAAGCACCACTAGGAACTCAACAAAGACATTGAGTTGAAATGTAATATAAGCTTTTATTGTTAAATCACTTAAAAAATGCATATTTCAAACTTTAATTCCTTCACTACCAAACAGCAAGCACAAGCCTAGATCATCAAACCTTGGTTTCAGTTTGCTTCTTAAGAGTAGAGAGTTAATCTCAATTTCATCCTTAGAATTGCACCACAATAAAAATAATTAGAACCATGAAGCATAAAACAGGAACTGAAAAATAAAATATTAAGGGCATGTGGTTATGAGTATGAACAATGAAGCAGAAAAAAGGATTCACATAAAGGAAGACTGTTCAAGAAACTTGGCAAATATAATGATGGTAAAGGCTAAAGTTATCAAGGAAAAAAAAAAAAACAAATGGACTTCAACTTTTCAAGTAAATACTCACCATGAAGGCCTCTAGGCGAGACATCCTGCAATTTTGACCCACTCTCTTTGACAAATCCAACAGCTACTTCGACGCTGTCATCAGTAGGCTTCTCTAGTAAAATTGTCAGCAACTCTAAAGCAACAATTTCATGTGCGACTTGCTGGTTTACAAGATGTGCAATAAACTTGACTGCAGCTAGTAGTTGAGGCTGCAATGATAGGTGCATAAAAAACATATAAGACAAAATCAAGTTGAATATTTTGATCTTGAAAGAAGACAACAACACACAATGAATTAACACAAGAAAACTGTGATAATAGACCTTGTCATTTCGCTTATAAGCTCTCTTAAGCTGTAGAAGAATTCTTCTTAGTAAGAGATCACCCACTTCAGGAAATTTAGTGTTCACAACAGCAACCAACGCAGCAATCATCCGTAAACCCTGGAGAAGCCATTTGAGACTTCATACAACCAACGCGGATTGTCTTTGAGGATTTGAATCCTCATCTAACCTTCCATGTCCGCGAGCTTGACCTTCTTCTTCTTGTGCTTGGTGTAGGTCTTCTTCTTTCTCTTCTTAGCGCCACCACAAAGTCAGAGCACCAAATGGAGGGTGGATTCCTTCTGGATATTGTAATCCGCTAAGGTTCGGCCATCCTCGAGGTGCTTGCCGTCGTAATTAGGGCTGGATCGTGAAATTAGAGTGACGATGGTGAGATTGAGATCTGGATCGTGAAATTGGGGCTCACACTCGACAGAGGCGGAAATGGAGGAGCAAATGTGAAGCTTAAACACCAAATCGAACCAGCAAAAGTAGATCGAAAACTCAATAGAAGCTTAAACACCAAACCAAACCACCATAAGCAAATCAAACACCGAACGAAGCAAATAGAAGAGGCACTGAGAAAAATCAAACAAGCACAAGCAACTACTTACCAAGTGAAGGCGAAGTCTGGCCGAACATTGAACCAGAAGAAGCGACGATGGTTAAGCATTGGGAGAGGTCGAGCGAGGAGCGGCCGAGTTGAAGGAGGAGCGGAAGTTGAAGGAGGAGCGGCTTCTGCTCTCCCAAATGATGAAATCGAGCACTAAAGAAACTCTGATTTTTTTTTTTTAGTTTTTGCTACGGAATCCAAATCCGTAGCAAATTTGCGACGGATTTGGATTCCGTAGCAAATTTTGCTACGGAATTTTAATTCCGTAGCAAAATTTTGCTACGGAATTTCAATTCCGTAGCAAATTTGTGGGCTTTTTCCCTCCACGGAATCGTATTTTTTTCTTTCTTTTTTTAGTTTTGCTACGGAATTAAAAATCCGTAGCAAAATTTTGCTACGGATTTTAAAATCCGTAGCAAAATTTGCTACAGAATTTCAATTCCGTAGCAAATTTGCGGGCTTTTTCCCTCCACGGAATTGGATTTTTTTTCTTTCTTTTTTAGTTTTGCTACGGATTTGAAAATCCGTAGCAAAATTTTGCTACAGATTTCCAAATCCGTAGCAATTTGCTACGGATTTTTATTTCCGTAGCAAAATTTTGCTACGGATTTTAAAATCCGTAGCAAATTGCTACGGATTTGGATTCCGTAGCAAATTCCGTCGCAAATTGCGACGGATTGTTTTCCGTAGCAAAATTTGATTTTTCTTGTAGTGCCTAATTCCTACATCCATTATGATGTCTATTTATGTCCTAAATTCCTTATTAGACTAATTGGTGTGAAGTTATTGAAGTAAAGGCATTAACAGTTCAGAGTAAGTCACAACAGAGAGCATGCTTAACGTTTGGACGAATGAGTGACTGATAACATATGCCCAGACATATGCCGGTTAATTAAAATTCCCGGAGGAATATATGTGTGATACAACTTAAAATCTTTACGGTGTATCCAGTTGGCACGTTAGTGGTACAATTATCCAGCTATTCAAAATTATACATAATACTATCCCCAAAATAAAACTCCGGCTGAGTCCTCACACATGCTGCTTACCCTTGTCTCTAAACTCCCGATTCTGAAGCTAGGGTAAATTCTGAGATTCAATGCCCATTGAATCTCAGGTAACAGTTAACCTCATGCTCAAGTATATACAATATATGTATGACAGATATTCATAACATTTCAGCAATAACCAACATATAAGCACACAACAGAAGTAAGGTTAACACAACAATACATAGCATACAGCACATGTAAAGTTATCCACGTTTGCACTAACCAGTGCCACGATGGCCCATCGTGTCCTCACCGCTAGGAAAACTCAACGGCATTATCAAGACTATAACCCGTATAAAGCTGAATGTATAAATAGGTGACCTTAGTCACAGTGCATGACCCAAGACCTAGTCTTGCCCATCACTTCATGAATCATTCCATCACATATATGCATACAAGACACATCAGAGTTAAAGTTACTAGTACGCGAACGTACCTTAATCTGCATAGCTAGTGGTACCTTCACCTTTCGGTATTGATTCCTGACTTTCCCGGATATCATATAATAGTATCAGCACATTATTTTCCTTATAAATAATATCCTAAGAGATGTCATTGCCACTATTGACCTTTCTACTCCTAGTGGATTTGTCATTCCATTTATACCCTTAATAGACAAGTTATCCAAAAGAAAAATCTTTACTTTGAAGGTTATGCATAATTAACAGCCTACATGGCTATTTTAAGACTTATCAAGAATTCAGCCTTTAACTTTTCTGAGAATTTAGAAAATTTATAACTGGGCCAATACAACTTCAGATGGAATGATTCCAATTTCTACTTAAACCTTGATAAGTCCTTTTTCATAAATTAAAGTCACCAAGTTGTTTTATGGCTGAGAAAATTTTCAACTTTCGAAAAACACAAACAATGTCCGAGGTTTTCCAGAAAACTTTCTAAAATTATGACTCAACTTCCAAAAATCATATCTCACTTTCTACAAATCCGTTTTAGCTGTTCTTTGACTCATGTTAAAGGGTATGATTTGTACTAATTTTCTACAAAATTTCAGGGTCAAAGGAGTTCATTTGCCCTGGTTTTGCTTTATCCAAAATATACTGTTGCAGCTAGTTCAGTTTCCAAAAATAACATCAGCATGCATGTGTATAATCAGAAGCTCACGTGTATACGTATCAGCGAAATCTTCTCAATTATACATACTTTAGGTGTGGTCAAAGGACTCAAACACATGCTCCCTGAGATTCCTAATAGAATGACCAAATGTAAACAACCCCCAAATGCACCTACGGTTATCATGGTTTCAGCGTTAAACAACTAGGCAGCACTTATGAAATACTCTCAGCGAGGCAGAGGCTATGGTTCAATTATTATTAAAGACTGAACCACAAACCCATATGGCAGAACTAACGTGCAGCATTTGTAGAAACTACAAGGAAAAGGTTCCAAAAGGCTCACCATTGATTTGTGCAAATATTTAGCCGAAGGAAATATGGAGAATGAGGGTTGGCTGGTTGGTTTTCTTCAGCTCTTCCTATCCTCAAACTTTCAGTGTCGCTGCTACTCGACTCTGATTCACCTATGTTTTTGGTGCGCTTTGCAGAGGAAAAGAAATTACAGTAAACTCTATCTTTCTCTCTCTCACACCTTCAGCTTGCTCTTTAGCGTTTCAGTCTCTCTCGTTCGTGGCTCAACCTCTCTCTATGGCCTCTGTTTTTGGTATTTAAAAACAGAGGAATAACAGTGGTTGTTTTCTCTCGGTCCCTCACGTTCTCATTCTCAGCGTTCCTCCCTCCCCCACTCTCGGTCTCACTTAGCTGGATCTGAATGAGAACTAAAGGAAGCCATATATATAAGGACCTAAGGTTCTGACCGAGAGAAGAATGGATAGAAGGAGTATACAGCGTTGTGAGGCTCAAGATGTATGCGCGTTGCAGGTCCTTCTGATCTTGCGTGAACAGTCGTCGGCTTGAGAGGATACGCTGACGAAGGAGTATGGCGTGAATATGATCTCAGCGCAAACCACGCTGTGATTTCGTGTTGCTGTTTCTGTTATTAGTTTATTTATTTATTTATTTATTTATTTTCTTTCTCTCTTTCTCCTGGTTAAATGCCGCAAAAGAGGTGCTGAAGGATAACTAATGGTTTGCACGTGCACATGGGTAGCACGTGTGTGTTCAGATGAGGAATTATTTTTTTTTATACAAGGCAATAGGGGGAGGAGGATCGAACCCAATAGCGGGAAGGGGAAATTAATTTCAATACCACTGCACTACTAGTAGTGCTGGTCAGATGAGGAATTATGGTTCTGCATAATGTGCTTCACGCATGTGGGCCAAAAAGAATATGAATAAAGGAAGATTAAATGATGCTGGATAAGTTTGGGCTGAGGAGAATAACAGGCTGGGGGTAGGGGTGGAAATAGACTAGGCTAGGCTAGACTTTAGCTAAGTAGACCTGAGCCTGCGACGGAAATTCAAAGCCTGAGCCTGGGCCTGAGCCTATGTGTAGGCTTTTTTTTTTAGGCCTGAGCCTGGGTCTTCAAAAGTCCTGATAAGGCCCGTAGGCCCCTGATAGGGGCCTAGCCTATTTCCACCCTAGCTGGGTGATTATAGGTGCTTTTGTGGTCCAATTGGTTATATCCAAGATGCTTCAGTCCGAAATGCTTTTACTGTTGGGTCATAAAGGATTAACCAAATGGAGAATGAATATTAAATTGAAGTATTGTGCATAAGGGGCCCGTGACTCTTTTTTTTTTTTTTTTTAAGAATAAGGGAGTAGTTGGTTTGCTAGAGAATTAAGGATTAATCATATATTGCTTGGGGATCCATCAATTAAAATAAACTCATGATAAGCATCTCTCCTTCCATTGTCCCTTCCTATAAGTCTCAAATTTCTTCTCAGCCCCTGACCATACAGCACATCCCTTTACTTACTAAATTGGGCTTTAATTTTCCCCAAATTCATTTGTGGGTTTGGGATAGTAAAATTATCATTGTTTCCCCTTCTTAATTTTGACATCATATTATCATAACAAATGCTTGAAATAAATCCTTAATCCTATATAAAGATTTTCTTTTTTCAATTAACTTCTTTACGTGTTCAGACCAAATCTTCACCATTAATTTCCCATATATTATTTCTAAACTTTTTAGGCATAATTTATTCCTAATTGAATTATTCTTTTTCCAAAATAAATTAAGGGAAAAATAAGCCTAAATTTTCGATAATTATTCTCATAATTAATTTAATCCAAAATTTCATAGTTAATTTTCATAAAATATTTAAATTCCAAATTCCAAAATTTGGGATGTTACAAGGGTTTATTTTATCCCTTAAATTTTCACCGTTGGATGAGCTTATAATCTAACAGTATTGAGAGGGGTAGGTAAAGGTAGACAAAATAAAAGTAGGCAGAATAACCTATCCCCTATATATATAGGGAAAAGTATTTCTCCAGTCACTGGAGATAGAGTTATCTCCAGTGACCCTAAAACTATGTCGTTTTGAATTAATGAAGGGTTTGTTAGTAATTTTAGGTGAATTAATGAAGGGTATTTCGGTAAAATTTATATGATTAAAAAATAAATAAAATTACATAAATACCCTTCATTAATCTAAAACGACGTTGTTTTGGAGTCGGAGATAACTCTATATCCAGTGACTCAAGAAATCCTTTACCCATATATATATATATATATCATTCGGTTAAGACCAACGCTTATTAGCCCCTCCTTCTTTCTCTATTACTGTATGGATCCCTCATATAGAGCCGGGAAATCAGGCCGAGCCCGTTGGGCCAGCCCGTTTAAGCCCTGGCCCTGTAGGGCTCGGGCTTAAAAAATCAGCTAAAATTTTGAATTTGGCCCTGTAGGGCCGGCCCTGCAAGGCCTCGAGCCCTGGAGGGCCAGCCCTGTAGGGCTTCGGGTCGGCCCGTTAGGCCCGTTTCACTGTAGCATTCTTTTTTTTTTTTTTTTACTTGGCCTTTATCTAAGTATGAACAGTCAAACATAACTTGGAAAATATTTATTAGAAACTACATAAAGCACATATGTTGTACTCAAACTAAACAATATGACTTAGAATGACACGATAATAAATGATAATAAATACATGGATTCCATAATTAATTTATTAATAAAAGCTATAGGGAAAGTAAAAATTCACAAAGATTAATTTGCAAGTCTCTACTTCAACTGTGTACAATGGATGAACAAAAAGCTATAGGGAAAGTAAAAATTCACAAAGATGAACAAAAAGAAAGGATGCAAAGACGCTGAAACAAAAAAGAATAAAAACGAAGAGGCAAGAATCAGAAAAAGAATGACGCACGCAGGAACACGCTGAAAGGAAAAGGGAGAAGAACGATGAATCAGAGAAGGGAGGAGTGGACGAACAAAAAGAAAGGACGCAAAGACGCTGAAACAAAAAAAAGCAGAGATTCATAGAGGAGCAAACGCAAGAAAGAAAGAACCAGCGCCAGAATCAACATTTATCATGGGACCCACCTCTTGAATTGAAGACGCAAGGGATTTTTTTTTTGTTCTCCTCATTCATCCATCAATTCTTCAATCCAGCCCCACCACGTGAATTGATTAAATCAATTCAATCCAATATCCACTCATAGTTATGTCATGGCTATGTGTGGCTAGAAACCTTGTTTCTTGGTGATGAAAATTAGTGGCTTGAGCAATTATTCTTTAAAGGGGAGTTATTTAATTTAATCTTTTGCTTAGACTATCTATTTGATTTCCTTATCTAGGTCATTCATTATTTAGTTTTGAGACTTGGACGACTGTTATGTGTCCAAGAAGATTGAATATTGTGATTTGATTGGATGATTATTTTGATGATTAAATTTCCAAATTTCTTTATATGCTTGATAAAATTATGTTTGCTTTCATGTTTGTGATTGGTAATCA
The DNA here is from genome assembly GCA_034222035.1 of Acacia crassicarpa. Lineage (NCBI taxonomy): Eukaryota > Viridiplantae > Streptophyta > Magnoliopsida > Fabales > Fabaceae > Acacia > Acacia crassicarpa. The sequence goes on along the minus strand of JAWXYG010000014.1, from coordinate 18,348,754 downwards.
TAATTGATTTGAGTATTTGAATGGTTCGTTAGAACATTCTAATTTAGAGGAACAATTTATATCATCCCAATTTAAATTACACATTAGGTGGATTTTAACAATATCTCAAAAGGTAGTAGTTTGCTACGTTAGTAGGAGCTATTATTAATTGAGATTATTGGACTCAAGTGTTATCTTGAGGTTGTTCTTTAGACTTAATGAGAAATTAACTCCCATATATTTTTCTAGTAATGATAACCATATTCTTCATTACCAAGAACATCCATAATTAATTCTTTTTAATTCAAAGTATTCTTCATTATTTTCCAAAAATACCAAAAAAATTAGAATTAGTTTCTTTTAAATTTTTTTATTGAATTTTAGTTTAGAAAAAATCATTTTCAAAACCATTGCTTTTTAATCATTTATTTGCACTTAGTTTAACCTAGGGAACTCAAAATAAAAGGCTCCTTGATAAGAGAACGATCCCGAGTTGTTTGCACTATATTGCATTTTAATTCGTGGTTAATTGTGATTTGACCCTGAGACGACTAAGGTTTTTGTCAAATCAGCTTGTAAAGTGGCTTAGAAAAGAATAGGTAAAAAGTCACAAAGGGGTTAGCAAAGGAATCATAATGCATGGGAAAGGCTATTTGGCCAAAGTGGGGAAAATAAAAGAAACAAAACAAGCTTCCATCATACTTATGCACGTAAGTGAAAAATGTAGTTTCAAAAAAAAAGAGAGCAAGTTCTAGATAACGCAATTCATGAGCAGATGCACACATGAAAGAAACAATGGCAAAAGATAAATTTCATTCATGCAGGCCCAAAACCTCACAAGGTCAATACCAACTTAGGCAATCAACAACATCAAATCAACTACCAGGACATGTAATCGAAGAGTCAAGAATTGTAGGCCAGACAGAATGATTCATTAAAACCAACATGTCCAAGTTCATAGTATGTAGCAATCATAGAAAGAGAGACTGTGTTTATTTCAAAAAGCAAAGGAGAAAAAAGAAAACAAATAAAAGAGAAAGAGGGAGAAGAAAGAAGAATACTCCCCAAGGGTTTATGGAGGGTAAGTGGCATCAATGAGGAGAATCTCTGGTTCCTCAGGCCGCTGTTGAGATCCCTCATGAAATGGCTTAAGGTGATGCCCTTTGACCTTAAAGGTCCGTCCTGTGGGTAGATCATATAGCTCAACAGCACCAAATGGAAATATGTTAGTGATCTCAAAAGGGCCATCCCATCTAGATCGAAGCTTACCTGGCATAAACTTCAAACAGGAGTTAAACAGAACAACTTTTTGGCCCACAGAAAATTCCTTCCTCAAGATTTGCTTATCATGGAATGCCTTAGTCTTTTCCTTGTACAGCCGTGAACTCTCATAGGCATCTAATCGCAGCTCATCTAACTCTTGCAACTGTAGCTTCCTCTCCATCCCAGACTTAGCCAAATCCATGTTACACTGCTTAATAGCCCAATAGGCTTGATGCTCCAACTCAACTGGAAGATGACATGCCTTACCAAAGACAAGCCGATAAGGAGACATCCCAATCAGAGTCTTATAGGCGATGCGATATGCCCACAAAGCATTATCTAGTCGCTTACTCTAATCTTTTCGGGTAGAGTTAACAGTCTTCTGAAGGATTTGCTTAATCTCTCTATTCGAGACTTCAGCTTGACCGTTGGTCTAAGGATGGTATACTGTGGAGACCTTGTGGAGCACTCCAAACTTGCGTAACAAGGCACCCATGCTTCAATTGCAAAAATGAGAACCCTGGTCACTGATAATGGCTCTGGGAATACCAAACCTACAGAAAATGTTAGACCTAACAAAATCCACCACCACAGAAGAATCATTAGTCCGGGTGGCTTTCGCCTCAACCCATTTCAAGACATAATCAACATCCAGCAGTATGTAAGTATAACCATATGAAGCAGGAAATGGACCCATAAAATCAATACCCCAAACATCAAAGATCTCACAAAACAATATAGGGTTCTGAGGCATCTCATGCCTACGAGAAATACTCCTTGCTCTCTGATAGTCTAAATAGATGGGGTATTGTGAAACAAGGAAGGCCAAAATAATCCACTGTCTAACACTTTCCTAGCAGTTCTTTGGGGGCCAAAGTGACCACCACAGGAAGAAGCATGAGCAAAATGCAATATAGAGTGAAACTCATGATCAGGCACACATCTCCTAACTACTTGGTCACTACAAAATTTCCACAAATAAGAGTCATTCCAAACATAATATTTAGATTCACTCTTTAATTTAAGGGTTTGGTCCTTAGTGGAATTGACAGGCAAAACACCAACTACCAAGTAGTTAACCAGATCAGCATACCATGGAAGCTTACCTTGCAGCTGTAGAAGCTGCTCATCAAGGAAATCATCCCGAATAGAAGAGGGGTGAGAGAGAGAATGGGTGATGCGACTCAAGTGGTCAGCTACCCAATTTTGTGCTCCACTTCGGTCTCGAATCTCGACATCAAACTCTTCGAGCAATAGCATCCACCGGATGAGTCGTGGCTTAGCATCTGTCTTTTTCAAACGAAATTTCAAAGTTGCATGGTCAGAGAAAACAACTACTCTACTTGCTAGCAGATATGACCTAAACTTATCAAAAGCAAATACAATAGCCAACAACTCCTTTTCAGTAGTGGTGTAATTAGACTGGGCAAGATCCAAAGTCTTGGAGGCATGTGCAATGACATGAGATACTCTGTCTACCCGCTATGCCAAGATAGCACCAACCGCATAGTTGGAAGCATCACACATCAACTCAAATGGAAGGCACCAATTAGGGGGTTGGATCACTAGAGCTGTAATCAGGCAACACTTCAAGTGATCGAAGGCCGCCTTGCACTCATCATCAAATACAAACTCAGTGTCCTTATGCAGAAAGTTGGACAAGGGTTGGGAAATCTTGTTGAAATCCTGAATGAAATGCCGATAGAAACCTGCATGACCAAGAAAAGAGCAAACTTCCCGCACAGATGCGGGGTAAGGCAAAGCAGTAATTACATCTATCATAGTAGGGTCTACCTCAATCCCTTTCCTAGACACTATGTGTCCTAAGACTATACTCGACTCAACCATAAAGTGACACTTCTCATAATTGAGCACAAGATTAGACTCAATGCACCTATTCAAAACTCTAAACAAACTAGCTAAGCATGCATTAAAATCAGACCCATATACAGTGAAATCATCCATAAAAACCTCCATGCAGTCCTCTAGAAACTCAGAGAAAATGCTTACCATACAACGCTGAAAGGTGCCAGGTGCGTTACAGAGGCCAAAAGGCATCCTTCGGTAGGCATATGTTCCAAAGGGGCATGTGAAGGTCGTCTTCTTTTAGTCCTCAAGAGCAATATGGATCTAGAAGTATCTGGAGTAGCAATCCAGGAGCAGTAATGAGACTTACCAACCAACCGCTCTAACATCTGATCAATGAAAGGTAGAGGGTAATGATCCTTGCGAGTGTCTTGGTTAAGTCTCCTATAGTCAATACAAACTCTCTAACTATTCTGAACTCGAGTAGGAATGAGCTCATTCTTCTGATTGGCTACCACAGTGACTCCAGATTTCTTAGGAACCACTTGGACCGAGCTAACCCACTGGCTATCAGATATGGGATAGATGATACCAGCTTTCAGAAGCTTAGTGACCTCCTTCTTCACCACATCAAGGATAAGAGGATTAAGGCGTCTCTGGGGTTGCCTCACCGGCTTAGGGTCCTCTTCCAACAAAATTCGATGCATACACATGGAAGGGCTGATGCCAACAATGTTAGCTAATGTCCACCCAATGTCTTTCTTGTTGGCCCTCAATAAGCTTAGCAGCTTCTCTTCTTGGCCAGGAAGAAGATTATTAGCCACAATGACTGGCAACTGTTCATCCACCTCCAAAAATGCATACTTCAGGTGATCTGGAAAGGATTTCAACTCAAGTTTGGGTGGTTGCTCAGTGGAAGGTAGAAGCTTGGGTGGTTGTTGCAACAGTTCTGATGTCATCACATTAGAAATACTTGAAACCACATTCAAAGAAGCAGAAGAATTGTGTCTATACAGCTCAATGTTAACATCAGAATTTAGCTCATCAAAATCAGAGTTAAGCTCATCAAAATCAAAATCAGGATGCACATTAGGATCGGGATGAAGCTCAAACTCAGAATCAATATCAAAACCCACATGTAATGCAAAATCACCAAGCAAGTCAGAATCACCAAATAATGCAGCATTAACCAAGTTAGTGCAAATAGAGCACCATTCATTATTAGCACATGCAAAAATGGCAGAATCACTCTCAGATGAAAAATTAGGATAATCAGAACACCAATCAGCAAGAACAACATCCACAACATCATCAATAACATCAATGCAGAAAACAGAATGCTCTTCCCTAGGATGTTTCATGGCATCAAAGATATTGAAATTCATAGATATATCACCAAACTCCAGGGAAAGAGTACCAAAATGCACATCTATCTTAGTCCTAGCTGTTTTCATGAAAGGCCTTCTTAGAATGATTGGTGACCTACTACTAGAAGACTCATCCTCCATATCTAAGATGTAAAAATCAGCAGGGAATATCAATTCATTAACTTTGACTAATACATCTTCAACTACACCAGAAGGATGAGCATTACTCCTATTAGCTAACTGAACAACAACACCAGCAAGAAGTAAAGGACCAAGACCAAGAGATTTATAAATAGATGCAGGCATGCCATTAATAGAAGCACCTAAATCTAGCATGCAATCATCAAATCTATAGTTACCAATAATACAAGGGATAGAAAACGTCCCTGGATCCTTGCACTTGTGAGGCATGGTAGGTCGGATGAGTGCTGTACATTCTAGTTCAAACTCACTCGACCCCCCCTTCAGTCGCCTCTTGTTGGTGCACAACTGCTTTAGAAACTTGGCATATTTAGGAATTTGTTTGACTGCATTTAAGAGAGGAATGTTGATCTCTACTTTTCTGAATGTCTCAAGTATATCCTTCTCTTGTGCTTTTTTTCTACCAACTTCTTGGACTGAACTGCTCTCTAAGGGAAAGGAAGAGGAATGGGCATGTCCTCCTCTTCACCTTGTTGCATTGCCTTTTTATTTTTAAAGTCAATCTTCACATTGTCTAACTCTTTTTCTGATGTGGAAGTCACATCTGCAGCTGGTTTAGGTTCCTCCAATTGTTTTCCAGACCGTAGTGAGATAGCACTCACATTCCCCTTAGGATTAGGAATGGTTTGTGAAGGAAGAGTGTTGATCCCTGAGGCTGTAGTTGGTTTAGTGATGTTGCCAATTGGCCAATCTGAGTTTGCAAACTCTGAATGGAAGTTTCAGTTTGCTGTTGGAACTGCATAGTATTTGTGGCAAATTGCTTCATCATATCCTCCAATGAGGAACCACTACTACTAGCCTGCTGTTGTGCCGCCTGTGGGGGTGCACATATGGTTGGTCGAGGAGGTGGTGCTGGCAAAGGAGGTGTAGACTGTTGTTGGAAATTCTGTGGTCTGTACTGTCTCTGCTGGTAATTCCCAGATTTTGCTGATATTGGTTACTCTGGTTCTGGTTCTGGTTCCAATGGAAATTGGGGTGATTTCTCCAACTAGGATTGTAGGTATTGGAGAAAGCATTATTCTGCTGGTATTGTGGCTTTCCTGGAAAAACACCCACTGAAGCTACTGACTGGCCTTGATAAGTAGGATCATGCAAGGTAGGACAAGAGTCAGTAGAGTGATAAGGGTTAGAACAAAACCCACAAGAGTACCCAATCTGAGGAGGAGAAGACTGTACTGTCTGTGTCACTGCCAACTGCCTCACAAGGGAGGTCAGATCATTAAGTCTAGTCTCTAATCTCTGAGAATCGTACTAGACTGGAGGTGTTTGAATCTGGTAAACAGGAGTACTATTGGCCCTAGTACCAAATTGCTGAGAATTAGCAGTCATAGTAGATATAAACTCTCGGGCCTCTTCAGGTGTCTTGCTATCTAAGGCCCCAGCACTGGATGCATCCACGAAACTTCTATCCAATGGTAACAAACTTCTATGTAATTAGGAGTTGGTCTGAAATCTGGTGGTGTGGACAGCTAGCACACAATCGCTTGAACCTCTCTCAATACTCATACATGGTCTCCCTATTGATTTGTTTAACACTAGTTATCTCCTTCTGAATAGCAATGGCTTTTGAGGAAGGAAAGAACCTCACTAGGAATAACTTCTGCATATCATCCCAACTCCCAATAGATGTTGGTTGCAAATTGTATAGCCAATCCTTAGCGACACCATCTAGGGAAAATGGAAAAGCTCTCAGCTTAATGTGGTCCTCATCAATTGCTTGAGGTTTCATTGTACTACATACCACATGGAACTCCTTTAGATGCCTGTGAGAACATTCACCGCAAGACCATGAAACTTGGGCAACAAATGAATAAGACCAAATTTCAGTTCAAAGTTAGCAACAAGTTCGGGATATTGAATACACAAATTTTGATTAACCACATCAAGGGTAGCTAATTCTTTCAAAGTAGGACAATCTGCTTGCTCTGCCATAATTTCTGAGTTAGCAAAATTGTTACTAGAATCAGTGAAAACAACAAGACTATCAGAAGTACAATCAGAAAAACAATCAGAAAGATCAACAGAATGGACACAATCAAAATGGTTACAATCCGACTCAAGTTCAATGTCCAATATAGTATTAATCTCACGACTTAGCCTAACAACTCTTCTAGCAATAAGAATTGTTCTTTCTATTTCAAGATCAAATGGCAACAAATCTTCTGGATTAGTAGCACTCCTAGTACTCATGCAGCATAAACATAAGGCAGAATTTGTAGATACTCAGAATTACGAAAATGCCACCAGACAATCAGAATTACAAAAATGTTATCAGAAAGGGTAAAAAGTGGAAAAACACTAAGACACATAAAAGCAAAAGACACAAAAACGAAAACCTATGTTAGAAATTGACCAAACCAAATGGAAAATGATTTTTTTTTATTCTTTTTGTTTTTTTGTTTTTTGGTCTAGTTGGGACGTAACGGGTATTTCAGAATTGTATGACTTACTCCGATTGGGCTAATTTTTGGTGAGCTGAAGGAAAACCCTATTTTAAGACGAACTCAGTTCCATTAAGGCACTGTGGTCCTTGGATTTAAGTCAAATTCTATCGTTTAGACCACTTTTTCAATCTTTTTTATTTACACTAATTTATTGAAACTTAAAACAGCAAAAAGATGGCCTAAACGTTGGAATTTGGGAAAAATAGGTGAGACCTCACTTCCCCTCACTTCCCTAGGGAAGTGACTCTTGCTTAAAATGCCCAATTCCTTATGAATAAGACCTGGGTTGAGTGATCTGGGCAGAAAAATTCCTGTCCAGCCACTCAAACCACCTAAAATACCGAAATAATGTTATTTACACTACTGTTACTAATCAAACCGATGCAAATTCCCCGACAGCAGCGCCATATTTTGAAAGAGATTTGCCGTGTCTCCCAAAATAACTAAGTTCAAAAATGATTTTTGCAGAAATAGGGAACATGGTTCATTTCCCCCAACGAACTTGCAGCGGGTTTGAGCAATAACGGTGAAACATAACAGTAAAGAAATGGAGCCCGTAGGTTTTAAAATTAAATGCTTAATTTAAAACCTTCACCCATTCAATATTTTAAATTTAGAATTTTCAATTTCCAAGAATTTGTTCAATTTAAAGTAAATTATTAGGTATCTAAAATCTAGTCATGATTGGCAGAGTGTGCATCATATGACCATTTTAAATAACCCACAAATTACTCTAAAATGTACAATTCTCTTAGGAAATTTCCTGGATTATTAGTCCAGATTTTAATTCCACAATTATTATTCTAGATTTTAATTTAAAATCATAATAATTGATAATTAATGTCTAGATTTTAATTCCACAATTAATTAATCCAATTATTATTCTAGATTTTAAAATTTAAAACATAATAATTGATAATTAATGTATAGATTTTAATTCCACAATTAATTAATCCAATTATTATTCTAGATTTTAATTTAAAATCATAATAATTGATAATTAATGTGTAGATTTTAATTTCACAATTAATTAATCCAATTATTATTCTAGATTTTAATTTAAAATCATAATAATTGATAATTAATTTAGTGGACAATCTAAATAATCTTGCATAATAACTATCATATTAGTCGATTCAAGACATAATAGCTACTATGCAATTATGACATGTGATTATGCAACAATATGGCATCTTCCTATTCTATATGACATGTTATTTATCAACATCATGTTAATCGCAAATATAATTCATACAATTTAACAAAGGCATTAAATAATTAAACAAATAACTTTAATCCATGGATTTCCTTAAAAAAATTAGAATACAAAATTACAACTTTGGAATTCCTCTTTTGTCCAGCCCATAATATCTGTCTCTAGCCTCTTTAGAGTATTTATGGGCCCAAAAACCCAATCCTTGGCTAAAAACCCTAGGACACAAAAGAGGAACCCTAGCTATCACTTCTGCCACGCCTTCAGCCGAAGTCATCTCATCTTCTTCACAGTTTCTTGATCTCCAACTTTTATAGAAATTCCAAAATAAAATTAAAAACAGCAAGGAGGAAACCTAATCATATGGGATTAGCCTCCTTGTTACAAATCAAGAAATACACGAGAGAATCTAATCATGGATTAAAGCGATTAACCAATTGAAATTAAAACTAATACCAAATATGAATTATAAACGAATAATTACCATGAAATAAATAACAAATATAGAAAAAGATGCCATATTTTCAAAAAATAATTTTTGAAAAGAATCACATGAAATATAAATTAATATCAAAACTGGGTTCTTTTCCTCATCGCTATTGGCTCTGATGCCAATTGTTGGAATCTCACCAAAAACGTGGAAGCGTATCGTACCACGCGATATAGGAAAAGTTAAAACCTTCATCATTTTGATTACCTGGAAAGATGCAACGATCTGAAGCAGCAATCTGAAAGCCTCTCCACGAACAGTCCTCGTCCGCTCTATGATCGATCTTCTAGACTATCTTTCGAGGGGAATAGGATGGTTGTGTGGGTAACCGTTTAGATGATGAACGTCTGCCTCTAGGGTTTGTTTCTGATGAGAGCCTCATTATGCGTGTATCTATCTCAAGCAGGTGAAAGTTGTAACACCCCATTTTTCTAAAGCGTTTTCAAAATAGTTTGATCAGAGTGGCGCATCGGAGCAATTCAAGAGAGCGAGTAATTGATTATTGTATTTCAAAATATTAACCAGGGTTGGTTATAGTAGTGATACATTCATCCCAATAATTCAAAATATATGCAAACCAAAAAAAACAAAAAGAAACTCCAGCCAGATCTTCACACGGGCTGCTTATTCCTGTTGTCGGCCCTCAGTCCTCCAGACCCTGAAGCTATAGTAAGGGCTGAGGTCCAATGCCCATTGGACCTCAGGTAACGGTCAACCTCATGCTTATGTATGACAAATATGTATGACAGATATTATCACATTAATCAGCACACAATCACACAGTAGATGTAAGTTTAATATATCCACAGTACACATCGCATGTACAGTTATCCGAGTTAACAATACACATCACATGTAAAGTTATTTATGTCAACAGTACACATCACATGTAAAGTTGTTCATGTACACATCACATGTACAGTTGTCATCTATCACATATATAAGCATATCATAAGCATCAGAGTTAGTGTTACAATACACGTCCGTACCTTCGTTTGATGAATACGGTATGTTGCCTGTCGAGTACCGATCACAGCTTTCCTATGAAGGTAATATTGCGTCTATTAATTCACAACTAATATCCCAATAGATATCCTAGCCACAAATGACTATTTTACCCTTTGTGTATTTATTTATTAATTATTTTTCCTTAATTTTCGGAAAAAAACGCTAATGCTCAGCATTTTGGCTGATTTTCACCTAACTTTGAAAAATCATAACTAATTCTAGAAAAATCGAAACGAGGATCCGTAAAATTCCCTGGAATCCTCAGGATGTCTAGTTTGAAGGAAAAATAATATCTTTTGCCCAGATTACACGGTTCATTCCCAGATTTAAATTTTTGAGCATCTGCCCAGTATTTTCCAGGAATTTCATAGCCTAACTTTGAGGATTTTTATCTCACTGTACAGAAATCATTTGGACATGTTCTTTACATATTTAAAAATCCCTATATGTCTAATTTAAGCATGAATTTTCCCAGAATTTTCCAACCATGTTTTCAACATAAAATATAAGCATTTTTATGACTGATTCAGAAATTCCAGAACCGATGAAATTTCGCCAGAACTTCGTTATTTCGGTGTTTCTCTTCCGGAAATTTTGCTAAAACCCCTTCTTCATCATTTTTTCGAAATAAAACCAATTTTAAACTCAGAAAAACATAAAAACAACTATATCTAGAAGATTCAAAGATTAAACTACAAAATACCTAAAAACTCAAAGAACTTTAAAGACTAGAGCTAGAAAACTTACCAAAGGGCCTTGCTACTCTTCAAGAACCTTCTTGCTCTCACTCTCAAAACTCTCTATATGGCTTGTAGCTTTGTGAATTGGTGAGGATTCATGAAGCTAAGGACCCCTATTAATAGTAGAAGCTCCATGTGCAAAAAGACCAAAATACCATTGCATATTAGCCATTAGATCTAGGGTATTTAGGAGCTTTCATCCTTGCCCTACACCTCCCTCTTCTAGCATATTCTATTGCTTTATGACTCACCTCCTTGATGAGGTCATGGATGACCTACAACTCTTGGCTTCTCAATCACAATTTCCTCTTCCTTCTCTCCTTGGCTTTGCTTTTCTCTAGATAAAAATACATTTGGGGATCCTAATAAAGTTTTATGTATATTTTCTCATTGGTTTTGAATTCTTGAAGTTCTTGGCTTCATTTAGAGACCAAATTTGCCTATCTTCTCTATTGGTTTCAATCTTCAACAATTAAGGAAATGACTTTGGTTATACTTGTTTTCATGCTTGATTTATGCTTGATATTGATCTCAATTTAGATTTGATACTTAGTTAGTGGATTTCAAGTTATAATTTAGTTTGTATAGATTTTCACTAGTTTAAGTCTAGAGTTATTTTCATGAGCCAATTTAATTGTTTTAATTGTCTAATTTCCTATTGGCCAATAGCTTGACTTCTCCCTTAGACTCACAACATTAGCATGCACAACACTCCCTTTTCACACTACACACACCACACACACCACACATTCCACCACCTTCTAGCTTTTCCTATACTCCTCTATCCTCTTCCAAAAGCTCCCAAAGTCTTCATGCATTTATTTGATTCTATGACTCATCCATTAGTAGGTTTGTGACTCATGGCTTAGGTTGGTGATTCACTCATATTTAGGGTTGTGATTCATCTTTTAGAGTTATGACTCATATTAGCATGTGTTTGTTTAGTTACTTAAATAATTTTGTGTTTTATTCCTCTCACATACCTACAAGGAAATTCTTCTATTGGTGGATTGGATTTCACATGGATTCCACTTTATTATAGCTAATTAAAGCATTTGGATTACCTTTACAAGGTCAAATCTTGACCTTTAATGTTAATTGTGATTATTGAATTTTCAAAGCTTAATTAAAGTTTGATTAACATCTTAATTAAAACCTAATTATCTCTTGACTATTGCATAATTGGTGTTTAGAGTATTTTATGGCCATTGGTGATTTATTTTGTACTAATCCCAAACCTTTATTGGTCTTTAAATTTTAGTTAGTTTAATACACTTCTATTCAATGTCTATTAATATTAATTGCAAAGAATTGTCTAAGTATTCCATTATTGTAAATTTAATTGCTCATTAATTATTAATAATTGCCCCTTAATTGTTTCAAGTGTTTAGATAATTCCTTATAGCCTTTTATGAATTAATATGAGCGAGGTATTAATTCTAGGGTTTTACAAAATTTAGTTTCTTAATAAATTATGAAAATTGAGACTTAGGTTTTCTTTAATTAATCCTTTGATTAATTATGAAAATTTACATAATCATTTTGTTTAGTGAAAATCTAAGTGTCTACTAATGTATTATTTTCCCTAATTTGATTAATGTATTTTCCTAACATTTCCTTGCTCTCTTTTGGTCCTATAAAAACCTTAATTTAATTTGGGAATTGTTTGTATTTTTATGGTATTTTATGATTTCAAACAAAACTTAGAAAAATAAAACATTGGCTACCTTAAATTTTAAGGAGAAATAATCTAATAGATAGAATAAATATATCTCAAAATTTGAGACCACATATTCACCTATTTAAAATAGGTGCCATCAACCAAAATATTGTATTTATAAGAAATAATAATTTTGGGATATTATAAAAGTAGGTTTATATGCTACTACACCCAAGACCTAACCCTAAACCACATAGGCCATAGAATTCTTGGGCTGTAGTCTTAATTAAGCCTTATTGGGTTCAAGTGACTAAAGAGTACATTAACCCAACAGTTAAGACATTTACAAATAATTTCCTCACTCTTCTTAATGATTCGCAGGGAGTAAGACGTACACCTGAACTGAAGTCTTCACTGCCTTCGAAAAAGTGGTTGAACATGACCGAACCTTCCATCTCAGCCACCATCATATGTTATGAGGGAAGACCAAATATCTGAAGCCATACATGTTATAAGGGAACGTCACTTTAGAAATCGGCTTGTTAGAAATCCATGCAAATACTTCGACCTTAAAGCCTTGAATCCCTGGCTTAGGATGACTGAACAATCTGTAGTTTCATCAAAATACAAAACAAAGTAGTTTGAATGATACTTAAGAATACGAACTCTTCCCTTAGAAACACGATATATGAGTTCTTACCCAAATTACCCCAAAACTCAGCATTGTGGCTAAGAGAACCAAGGTGGAGAGAGGTGGGGAGCATAGGAGTTCTGCTGCGTACGCTGGCTGGTCCCCCCCTCCCCCCCGGGAACCTGGAAGAGTTAAAATAAATACCGATGGAGCCTTTATTTCTAAAAGGGCTCCAGCTACTATCGGTATAGTTTGTCGTGATTGGTATGGCTCTTTTAAATGGGGGTATGTTGACAAGGTTAAGTCCATTTCAGCATTCATGATTGAGGCTCTTGCATTGAAAAAGGCTTTGATGTTAGCCAAGGATTTAGGACGGGATAAAGTTACTTTTGAGTCTGACTACTTACTGTTGATATCCTGCTTAGATGCTAAATCTCTAGATTTATGTGAATGGCGGAGTAGGAATATTGTTCATGATATTATTTGTCTCTTATCTGATGAGGTTGGGTTTCTCTTGTCTTTTATCCCTAAGAGGAGTAATCGAGTTGCTGACTTAATTGCAGCAAATGCTTATAAGGAGGTGTACTCGATTGGATGGGTTTCACAACCATCACCTTCTTTGTCTTCTCTTCTAACCTTGGATGCTTTGGAGGCTAATTGTGTTGTGACAGATGATCCTCTCCCTGTTGTGTAAACAAGGAGATGTTTATTTATTTTGGTTTATTTTCTAGTGTGTTTGTTGCTGCTTTAGTTTCTTTCTGTATTATTTCTTTGTATGTTCGGTTTGGACTGTATTCCCCTGCTCCCTGGGTTGTTTCGATTTGTTTCTTTGTAAGTTCAGTTTGGACTGTATTTCCCTTGTCCCTGTATTGTTCAGTCTCTGTACTGGTGTGTTTATTTCTATTAGTAATATATGCAGTTATCCTTGAGCAAAAAAAAAAAAAAAAGAAAAGAAACACGATATATGAGAGCTAAGGGCCTTAGCAAAAATATAGTGCCACCGACAGTAATCCAGATGATGTTCTCCACACAAAGTAACAGAATCTTCCTTAAGATATTGTGAAAAGCGTCCAACAAAAACCCAACATTCTATTATTTGAAATCCAAGTGGTGGTGGAATCAAATCCAACAACCTTCACCACTTATCATCTTGTCGGCCGCTGACGAGGGGCTGCAATGCCGCGCGAGGGATCTGGACTTTTTTAATATAGGGGCATTTCTGTCCTTTTGTTTGAATTTCAAATTTCAATCTTCAAATTTCCTATTTTGGGTTGTCAAATCTAAGTGGAATTATGCAATTTCATAGCACCATTCTGTCCTTTTGTATTTTCCACAATCTTTTTTTCGTGTCAGTTTCCCATTAAAATTTTTCTACCAGTTATTTTAGGTACATATTTGGGCTTTGGTTAAATAATACTTTTCAACTTTATTATATAAATTAATGCCGTTATGAAATCCAAAAAGAATATAAATTTTGTTTTCTAATTTACCTCAATTGTCAAAAGTTTCTGTGTTTTTTAATATCTTTTCAATTCCATGTTAATATTTAGCAATGAAAAGGTGACAATATAATAAAACCTAGAATTGAGAATATTTTTAATGAATGCCCCGCCCAAAGGACAAAAAAAAAAAGGCTGTGCAACATAATCCTGAATCAACATTAAATGTTGGTACATATATTCACTATAATTTCATATGTAATATAGATGATTCAATTAAAAATTATAGATAATAAATTTTAAAATGGACAATTCAAACCAATAGATGCATGCTTAAATACAAATTAATCTGACGTTATATACACACAGTATAGCTAATTAATTATACTTGTCAATGAGACGGGAAGTAGGCTCAAAAACACAATTTTATTGTATATCATCAACACTATATATATATAATTCGGTGAATGCAGCCATATACATAAAATATTGTGATACTCACTTATTATCGTAGCTCACACTGAAGGCCTGGCGTTTTCTCCACTCTGGGCGTGTAAATAAGGGGTTTGTAAGAGTGCGGCTTGTAAAAAAGTGTGTTTTTGAACTTAGATCATTAATTGTAGGTTCACAAAATTGTATAGGTGTTGAGATTTTCTCAGCCTGTGAATTTTCAAAAGATGAGTCAACTACTGGACGTTCACAAAATTACTGGTGGAGGGTCAAAAGGAGGTTTATATATAAGCGTGAGGCACTGAGGCTGATAATAAGATGCAAAGCTTGGAGTGATGAGAAGCATCACCCCCAAAAAAAGAATACTAGCAATTAGCAAGTGTCTAATAACAGAGATCTGATACAATTTATACTGCACATAGGGAGGGCAATTAGTGTGTACATCTATATTTCTGTATATGGCTGCATGGATGTAAGTGAAAAGTGGAAATCCCTCGTGTTTTCTTCCGTTTTTTTTGTATGTAATACCCTAAAAATCCTATTTAGCATAACCACTAAATGATACCTATTAAAGTAGGTGAATATGTGATCTCAAAGATATTATAGTTCATCTAGTTTAAAATTATAGAATTTTCTCCTAGAGTTAAATAAACCCAAACAACTCAAATACTCTAAGTTCATTTAGGGATCATAAAATACCCTATAATTTTCATATTGAAGCATAGTTTATATTTAAATTTTAAAGGGGCATGAAATGTTATTGAAATATCAAACAAATTAGAAGAAAGTGTCAATAATTGATTGGACAAATAATTGTACATTAATTAAAGTAATTGCATTAATTTTTGCAATTAATTATTGAATCCTCTTAGGAACTATAAAATATCATAAAATGCAAGTAATTACCAAATTAAAATATGGTTCACATGGAATTAAAAGGACTAATAAGGAACTATGGAGAATACTTAAACAAGATAGGAGAAAAATAATAAAGGTATTCATTAAATTAAATAATTGTGCTAAATTTTTATCAAGGAATTGATTAAGCATTATTAACGTATTAAGGGGTGAATAATACCAATTAATGAGCAATTGAAATTACAACAATGAAGACACTAAATTTAAATTAAAGATGTATAATTCCAATTAAAAGTCAACGACTAATTAAGAGTTGTTTAAATGAATTTCTAAGGACTATAATTAAATTGGGGTTCCTAAAATAATATAAGATATCATGAAAATAGGAAAGTATGTTGTCTCCAAAATAGTAGTGTATTTATTCTACTTCTTAAGTTGTCGGTAGGATTTAATAGGGCAAAATTCAACTCCCTAAATTTTATTAGGGGTCATAAAATATTGCAAAATGTCCTAGAAACCCCTAAACCAATTAAATGAAATTTCCAACAATTCAAGAACGATTAAATTCACACTTAGGGGTATATTGTCATATAATTCACATATTGACGAAATTAAGCCGTAAAGGAGTAGCAAGGGATTTAAAACAATTAGAGAACACTAAAAATTAATCATTGGGTATCAAAAATACATCTTAATTGAATTGACATTCATAACTAACCTAATGGCAAATATTAACAAACAATTCAAATTATTTTGGCTAAATTCAACAATAAAGCCTAACAAGGGATCCATAATTGTAACAATTGGACTTAGTAGGATCATGATGGAATTGGTAATCAATAAAATCATTTCAAACTAAACCTAATTAAGCTTAATCTAATAATAAGCAAGAAGAAATTAATTTAGGGCTTTTTGGCACAACAAAAACTCATTGGACCATTTTTGGCAACCCAAACCTTTGCCCAAACCAACCCAAAAACAATTCAAAAAGGGGAAAAACAGATGGGGCACGGTTTTGGGTGAAGCTTCAAGGGGAAGAGTTGATTTTTCATCACATGTGCCAAATGGTAGCTTCTTGGATACAAACCACTATTGCATACTTGCACCTCAAGTTGTTTTTGGCTTCTAGGAGAAGGAAGAAGAAAGAGAAGAAGGGAGAGAGAGAGAGAGGGCAGATGAGTGTGTGTGTGGTGAGGATGGAATAATTCAATTAAAACCTAGATCCAATGGTGAGAATTAGCCAAGAGTAAAGTTGCATTTATTTACAAGATTGCCCAACCTTTTCACTATAAATAGAGGGCCAAGTTCACTCATTTTCCTCACACCAAGCAAAGCAACACTTGCTTATTTGAGAGAGAGTTGAGAGAGTTGGAGGAAGAGCTTGAAGGAGTCCAAGCTTTAGGTAAGCAAAGTTCTTTAGTTTTGAGTTTTAAATTCATAGGTAGAAGTAGTTTTAATCTTTAAAATCCTAGAATAATTTTAGTTTCATGTTTTTATAGTTAAAAATAGCTTCATTTCGAAAATTTAGTGAAGGAAGTAGTTCTGCAAAATTTCCAGGTTAAGAACACTGTAGTAACGAAGTTCTGGCGAAAATTCGTCGGTTAGGCGATTTCTGAACAAGTCACAGAAAAACGCATATTTTATGTTGAAAATGTTGTTGAAAAATTCTGAGAAAATTCATGGTTAAAGTAGACATATAGAGCTTTCCAAATATGTAAATAACATGTTGAAATGAGCTCTGTACAGTGAGAAAGAAATTCACAAAGTTTATGTTGCGAAAATGCTGGAATTTCTGGGCAGAGGATGAACACGTGAAATCTGGGAATTATTTTTGAATTCTGGGCAAGGGATGATATTTTTTTCTAGAAAATAGACATCCTAAGGAGTCCGGAACATTTTACGGATCTTCGTTTCGATTTTTCTAGAATTAGTTATGAATTTCCAAAGATAGGCGAAATTCTGCCCCTAAATTCCAGCGGTTTTTCAATAAATTGTGAGAAAATAAAATAATGGTTTAATGTACCAAGGGTAGAATAGTCAATAGTGGCCAAAATAACTTTTAGAATATTATCTTTAAATTAATAGGACGATATTGCTCTGATAGGCTGTCCGAAAGAACGCAGACCGATCAATTACGTACCGAGACTATCGACTCAGGTACGGACGCGTATTGTAACACTAACTCTGATGCTTATGGTATGCTTATATGTGATAGATAGTCTGAAACTCTATTTTTGAAAATGGATCATACACATACAACTTGATACGGGTTATGGTTTTGATAATGCCGTTATGTTTTCCTAGCGCTGAGGACACGGATGTACACCGTGGCACTGGAGATAGTGCAGACTGTAATAACATACATGTTGCAGTGGCCGTGTAATGTTATTATGTGAATATATGAATATTGTATGTGATTAAATGCTGTTTTGCCATGGATATCTGTCATACATATTTGATACATAAGCATGAGGTTAACCGTTACCTGAGGTTCAATGGTAATTGAACCTCAGCTCTTAACATAGCGTCAGGGTCCGGAGGAACCAGGACCAAGGACGAGGATAAGGAGCCAGCGCAAGGACGAAGACAGAGAAATTTTTCAGCATTATCTTGTTGTACTATTTTCAAACTACTGTACCGCTGTGTAAGCAACCAAATACTACAACAGTGAAGGTTTTTATCAGATACTCGCTCTTTTGAAATTATTCTGATGCTCTACTCTGATCAAATAGTTCGAAAACGTTTTAGAAAATTGGGATGTTACATTGTAACTCTTAATTTTTATTCATTTGGTTGTACTATTTGCTAGACCTAATCATTGATGTTTGTGTGTGTGTAATTATTTTTTAAGTATCTAACTTATTTTAGTGAAGTAATGCAGTTTTTAGTGACCAAAAACTTTAATGACCATTGACCTCGAGAGCTGGCTGGGATTGTGTGTTAAAGATGGTCATATGGTGGGATTATATCCCACCATCTCATAGATCCCAAAACTTTTAGGGTATGTTTGGTTTAAGGGGGAGAGAAAATATTTATCTTGTCCTAACCAAATTGCCTATAAAAAATTTTCAATATTCCATAGCCATGTGAAAGTCGTGCCCACATTGAGGAAGGACCTAGATCTCGTTGCCATTGGCAAACTCCGTACTAGGGAACGACCCAAATCTTGTTGCTGTCAGTGAACTCCACAAAGTCGATAACACGAAGAGTAAAGCAACGAAGAAAATCAGAGGTAAACCATGCTCCTTCATGGAAGCAAATTAGAGGGGGCAAGAAAACAATGCCAAAGTAGAGGTAAGAGCGAAGGAATGAAGCAAATAGAAGGCAAGTCGAGCTCTTTCGTGAAAGCAAATCAAAGGGGAAGACGATACCAAAGTGGAGGTCGATGGCGGCATTTTCGACTTCGATAACTGGGAGATGTAGAAGAAGTTTGTTTTCATGAGGCAGCCCAACTGCAATGTGCGATCGGATTCCTTGCTCCACACCAAACAATCCTTTGCCGTTGCGGTTCATCGGCGCAACTAGTTCTTGCAGGTTGCAGAGGACATGGGAAATTAGGTCAAAATTTTCCCTCCCTTCCCATCCCCTGGCCCCTCAAATCAAACACGTCCTTAATGATTATCAAAACGAGTCAGGTTTCTCTCATTGTATATTTTCTCATCATAACTAATTCTTTTTCCATGCTCCCCCAGAAGTTAAGCCAAATTTCGAGGTACAAAACAATAAGATTAGATAGCTAAACTAAAAGTTGTGAATAATAAAAGAGTGACATTTTTTTTTTGTTTGAAAAAGTCAATTTTATTAATAACAAAATAAGAATTACATGCACTAATAACCGAAGCCAAGAAACTCAGTGACATTATTAATTGCTAAACAAAATTTGTCCATACTCATAGTAAAAGCTAAGTAGTTTATTCATGTATTATATACATATATACATGTGTGTTCATTATTTTGAATGCAAATCATTGGTGGATCAATGGTCATATATTCTTTTGGCATCCTAGCAGGGGTGGGATTGATAAATCCCAATTTTCATATATTTCATTCCGCCTTATTCATTTATTTTGGAGATTATTTCAAGCTAAGTTAGATATATTAGATAATATTTGGATTGTTAGCTAATTTTAGGAAATAATATAAATATGAATTAATTATAAGTTATTGTGTTTAAATTATTAATATCCTGATTGTTATCTTACGATTAAATAATATTTCTTAATATATGATAGATAACGACTTTATCATATTAGAAGATCCTATGATACAATATTTTTTTAGAGAATCTAAAAGGAAAACTAATGGTGAAATTGTATTGGACTTCTTAAATTTTTATAGGCTCAAGTTGGTATCCAAAACTCTCCCCTCCTTAAATAAAAATGAATCTAGCCGCGAAGAAGAGATTTACGCTGTCTTTGATAGCCGAAAGACCTCTCGCTGGGAGGCAGCCGCATCACGCAGAGCAGTAATTTGATTCATTCATCCACACGGGTGCATTAGCTGGAATAGAGGAGTGAATTGCTTTTGGCATCATTCACAATCATGGGTCCCACGGCCATTACTCAACTATCAATTAATACCTCTCAGACTCTTTTCATGGCTGCGACTTGCTTATTAACACGTGAAGGAGGAAATTTTATGGAAGCTTAACCTCTTTTGGAGATAACTTGGGACTTAAGAGGAGCATGGAGAAAGCTAAAGCCTAGGAGCTTACATTTGAAGATCATATGGGCATGTTTTTCCTTTTATCGATTTATTTGAAGGCTTTGAAATTTTTAGTTTTAGATAATTTTGAGTTGTTTTCTTGAAAACAATCTAGTTTTAAATTGTAAAACATATTGTTTTATTTAGATTTGAATTGTGCTAAGATATTTGTTGGGATTTTTGTTTGCAAAACATTTGATTGTCAATTATATTAATAATTGAGTTTTCATTATTGATTTAATTGTCAATTTAAGTTTATCCTTTTGGTTGTTTAATTAGGTTGGTTAATTGTCTAGTTGTTTAATTAAGCAATCGTGAACATAATTACCAAAAGTATCTTGGAACTATTTTGACTGGTTTTAATGAGTTTAATTAACTAAGGCTCATTTCATTATGAGTTTTTTAGTGGATTAGGCATTATTAAACTGGAGGGTTTCCATAGTTCAATTAATTAATTAAATTCATTAATTCCAATCTTTCATTAATCCCTTTGATCTAATTAATTGATTTGGGCTAAAAAAGTTTAGTCCATGTAAATCCTAAGTTGTCCCTTTTATCATCACAACTGAACTAGATTTCATTGTTTGATTTGCTTTTATTCAATTTTCTTTTCTTAGGATTTTAATTATTCTCTCATATCAAAACCCTCAAAAATTGCATTCAAATTCATATAGATTAATTTCATTTTCATTTAGGTTTTAAACTCAATTTTCATCGTGCATTTAGTTAATTAATTACATATAGGTAATAGTGTCTTGCATTCTAGTTTCCAATTTTCATTTTAATTGGTAATAGTGCATTTTCTTAGGATTAATTGCATATAGGTAATAGTGCATTTTCATTTTCATTTTAATTTCTTTTCTTAGGATTTTAATTATTCTCTCATATCAAAACCCTCAAAAATTGCATTCAAATTCATATAGATTAATTTCATTTTCATTTAGGTTTTAAACTCAATTTTCATCGTGCATTTAGTTAATTAATTACATATAGGTAATAGTGTCTTGCATTCTAGTTTCCAATTTTCATTTTAATTGGTAATAGTGCATTTTCTTAGGATTAATTGCATATAGGTAATAGTGCATTTTCATTTTCATTTTAATTTCTTTTCTTAGGATTTTAATTATTCTCTCATATCAAAACCCTCAAAAATTGCATTCAAATTCATATAGATTAATTTCATTTTCATTTAGGTTTTAAACTCAATTTTCGTCGTGCATTTAGTTAATTAATTGCATATAGGTAATAGTGTCTTGCATTCTAGTTTCCAATTCCATTCCATTGCATTTTTTATCACTTAAATTCAACCTAAAGAAAACTCACAGCTTACTCCTTGGGAGAATGACCTAAGTTGACCCTATATTACATAATAAATTAAGACTTAATTTAATTGATTGCTTTAGCGACAAAAGCAACGCATTGGAGATCAAATCCCGTCTTAACCACTTTGCCAAAATAAAATCCTCACATTGATCAAATCCCATCTTAACCACTTTACCAAAATAAAATCCTCACATTGGCAGCTAGCTCGCTACGATAGCCACTTGCCGGTTAGGAATTGCTAGCAAAGGATCGGCCCCCTTATTTTTTAACATGGAGGCATTTGTATCCTTTTGCTTGAATCTCAAATTCCTTTTTTGCGTGATCAAATCTCAGTGGGATTATGCAATTTCATAGTACCTTTATCTCCTTTGTATTTTCTAGGTTCTTTTTTTTTTTTTCCAATTTCCAATTAAAATTTTTCTATGACTTGTTTCACGTACATATATGGGCTTTGATTAAATCATATTTTTTTCAACCTTACATATATTGATGTCTTTTGAAATCTAAAAAGAATATAAATTTTATTATCTTTAATTCAATGTTAATAATCAGTAATGAAAAGGTGACAATATAATAAAACTTAGAATTAAGAATGATTTTTAATGAATCCACCCCCTCCCCCCCCCCCCCCAATTTGATGAGATTTTTCACTAATTTATAAAGCATTGATTTTAAATAAAAAATTATAGCTAATGAATGTTAAAATGAACAATAATTCAAACCAATTATGCGCACATGAATACAAATAGCGCTGAACGAAGATATTTTATATATACATGTACTATAGCTAATAAATTATATTCGTAATTGCGATGGGAAGTAGGTTCAAAAACACAATTTTATTATATATCGTCAATGCTATATATATAATTCGGAGAATATAATACAGCCATATAGCCATGCATATAACAACAAGGCCAACGTAAAACAGAGATGGCCATACACACATGAAGACAAACTGCGGAGAGATCCTATACTCTCTTATTTTCATAATACCAAAACAAACATAAAAATGACTGTCTCTAGTTTTAAATCAAGACATACATAAAATCTTGTGATGCTCACTTATTTTCGTAGGTGAAGCTGATGGCTTGGCGTTTTCTCCACACACGACATGTAAATAGATGGGTTTTAAAAGTGAGGCTTGTTAAAAAGTTCAGATGGAAGAGGTATTGGTGGTGCTTCCGGCGGACATATAGCTATTGGTTCAGTACAAATTCGTGCAGGTGTTGACATTTTCTCACCATGTGAATTTTCGAACGGAGGTTTATAAGCGCGAGCCTGATAATAAGATGCAAAGCTGGGAGTGATGAGAAGCATCACTCCAAAAAAGAACACTAGCAAGTGCTTAGACCACATTGTTGATGATATGCTATTAACAGAGATCTGATACAACTTATAGTGCAACCAGGGAGGGCAGTTGGTGTGTACATCTTGCGATCCATTATATTTTATAATAAATATATTTAATAAATAAATCATGATAAAAAAAATAAAATCCAGGTTGGCGGGTGTAGTGAAGAGATGCATTTCTTAATGACCAAAGGTCCCAAAGCCTTTAATCACTATCAAAACCACAAAGTCATTTTGTTGAAACATAATACAAAATATATACTATCTTCGGTCCTAATTATAAGAGCTAATTGACTTTCTTTGAACAGATTAAGGAAACTAAATAAGTTACTTAATCATTTTATATGTTAAATATTTTTAGATTATATATTAGTTTATTATTCAAACTAATAAATTTGAAGAAAAAATTAAAAATAAAAATACTTTAAAGTAATTTAATTATCTTTCTTAATCTCTCCAAAAAAGTCAACTAGCTCTTATAATTAGGACCGGAGGGAGTATTAAACAACTCTCAAAATAAAAGGCGGTCCATTTCTGAGAATTGATTGCACTAGAGGCAAAATTTACTACATATAAAGCACGTTTCGACATTTCAAATAGAGATTTACGACATGTTTTTACCAATTCCTCACTTAAAAAGATCAAAGCAAAAAAGGGCATGTTTCAGGGAATTTTCTACACTTGAAGTGAGTTTCATCATTTTGCATAGTGATTTACACATTTGTCTAATACATAAAAAGGTGTTGTAAATCGGTAATGTGAAATAAAAAAGTCGCTTCAAATATAGTAAATTAAATTTCAAGGAAAAAAAAGTGAGGTAAAATGGTAAAAACATTAACATTTTTTATTTTTTTGGTACTGTGGATTGATTTGGAAATTTCAAATTCTGACGACTTTTTAGGGATTTGAAATTTAAAGGCGTTTTAGAGAATTTTCTCATCAATATATGTCTAACTTATTTTAGTGAAGAAATGCATTTCTTACTCTTCATGCAAATATAAGTATATGTGGGTGTTAGATATATTGTTTTCCAGCTGAGACTTTGTTAGATGAAAATGACTCCATCGGTCCCAAAACGTACGAACAGCAAGATTCTCTTTCATAGATTATTAAAAAAAAAAATACAATCTTTCAAAGAGATCAAAGCAGAAATTATAAATATATTCATTAAATATGATAAATGATGAATGTTAATGGATTTAATTTTAATTATTTGAATTTAAAATATATTTAAATCAAATTTTTGTCATTTTTATATTTTAATTATTTAATTATACACTAGAAATACCTACTTAATAATAAAAGTAAACTCTTACGAATTTATAATTCAAGTTCACGATATGAGTTTACATGACTGTCACGAGTTTGCTTAAACTCATGAGTTTGACAACCTTAGATATATTGTTTTCCAGCTGAGACTTTGTTAGATGAAAATGACTCGAACGGTCCCAAAACGTACGAACAGCAAGATTCTTTTTCATAGATTATTTAAAAAAAAAAATACAATCTTTCAAAGAGATCAAAGTAGAAATTATAAATATAATACTGATGATATCTCAAATAATATTTTCCCTTTGCTTTCAACAAACTTATAAATAATTCATATCTGAAATATAACTTTTATATACAAAGAAAAACTAGCACTACAAATTAGAAGTTGAGATAAAACTTTTTAAGGTTAGTTAATTTTTTAGAGAATTTTTTTTTAAAAAAAAATTGTTTGTTTAAGTCACTTAGTTTATGATTTCTTCTGCAGGTCAAAAACGATTATATACATGGGATAGGATATTGTTACAACCTTTTTTTTGTTACAACCAATGTTACTACCATTTTTCCACCATTAGATCAGAATCTTAATAAGAGAGAGAAATTATATAGGTAAATGAGATTCTGATCTAACGATGGAAAAGTGGTAGTAACATTGGTTGTAGCAATACATATATGTTCTTTGGAAATAAAAAAGGAACACAAATTTTCTCATTTAATTCACCCAAATTATTAAAGGGATTTATTATATTTGAAGCTCCATCACCCATATGATTACTTTGACCAAAAAAAAAACCCATATGATTACAGCTTGATTATAATATAATTTAATATAATTTTTTTGGCCAAATAAATATGCCAAGACATATGGCTTAGAATTAACAATGAATTTCAATGAATCGCCTATTTAATTGCGAAAGGTGACTTTCAAAGCCTGCTTAATTTGTGGTCCGTTGGTGTTACCAAATAGCGTCATAGTCTTTAATTTTAGTCCATTGGTGTCCGTTAATATATTTTTGGTTAAAGTATACTTTTAGTCTTTTAAGTTTTGTATAAGACATATTTTTAGTCATTTAACTTTAAAAAGCATACTTTTTGTCCTAAAATTCTAATATCGTTAATGTTGCTAACGGATAATGCTGACGCAACAAACTCAAATGATTATTAATAACATTTAATTACACAAATTTTATATATTTTTCAATTTACCCATATTTTAAATTTAAGCTTAATAGTATTTAATTACACAATCATCATTTAAGTTTACATCGTTATCACTTGAGTTTGGATTTTCCATTAGTAAAATTAACGGTGTCAGAATTAAGAGATCAAAAATATACTTCATGTAAATTTAAAAGACTAAAAGTATATGTTAACTTCTTTTTTTTTTTTTTTTTGATATGCTAATGCAAATATATGACAAATGTCTTGGGCAACGAAAATCATTGGGTTCGCACTGTAAGCCCAATTTTTTTTTTTTTTTGGGTAGAAGACACCTTCCCCTATTAATTGCTGCGTGTGATAATATGTTAAGCCATACAGCCTCTAATGGGTATATTGCATTTTAGAAATTATTTTCCCCCCTTTTTTTGGTCATTTTGGAAAAAATCCTTTACATATTTTATTTCCAACGGCTCATTTGTTTCCAACTCAAATTTGACCGTTCGAAGAGGAGAGGGGAGTGGGCCCCTTTCAGCTTCATTGCGTCATCATATATAACACCCAGGAGCGTGCAAAGAATTGATTGATAATTCGGTAGAAACGCTCTTGAAGCCCAGAAGAAGAATCGCAAAGCAGTGATATTCTTGTGCGTCTCCTTTCGTTTACTTCTTTTTTGGTCTTCATATTGTTGACGTTGTTCTGAATCAAGCTTCTCCATCCGAATTACTTCTTATTCGTTATCTGTTCGAGGTCGCTGCTTGTTTTCGTCTCCAAAGCTTAATTTCAAGCACCTTTTTGAATCTAATAACTCAATCTTGTCCATTGGCGGACCCACACATATTTTTGTGGGTGCAAGTGCACCCATAAATTTAAAGGAGGTATATTTTTTTGAAGGGACTTTGCAATAAGTTGTCTAGGTGGTATGGTGGTAATTTCACTAGTCCCACAGCAGATCCTGTATTCAAACTCATGCATGGACAATTTTATTACCTATTTTTAATATCTTATCACATATGAGAAATCATAATAATTTTTGCTTGCATGTTGCTTTGGAATTTGATTGTGTAACATCTGAGTATTTGTATGCCATGGGATTAGAATATATTGTTCTATTTAAATTGATTTCATCGAAAATACTTTTCAATTGAACCAAATTTCTGATCCTAAATTTTACGAAGGTGTGGGTTGCCTTTTATCCTCCTTTAAAAAAAAAATCCCCCGAATCCTACTATTAATTGTGCACCCACAAACATTATATCCTGGGTCCGCCATTGATCTTGTCTATAGCTATTGTGTATATATAATTTGGTTCTCTATGTTAAGTAACTAGACTGACCGGTTAGAGATCCGTGTTCGAACCTTGCTCTCCTCCTCTCTTCCTTTTTTTTCCCCCTCTGAGACCCTCGTTCCTCCATATCTGTCGTCTGCTCTCCATTTTCTCACTCCGAAACCCTCGCTCCTCCAGGGAAATATCTGAAACCAAAAAGGTTAGATTATATTGATTTCTACATTATTGTTCTTCCAGGAAAACATCTGGTGTTTATTGTGGTCTGATTTTTCTTTCTTTCATGCATCATTTCAAAATTGTTTGACCATTCTAGTGCAAAAGAATAGTTTGACTGTCATTTATCTTTGTTTGATATCAACGATTCAGAACTTTCAGTGATTTCCTTTCGTTTTGGTTGCACTGAGTTATTTTGGCTCATACGGAATTTATTTTCCATTAAGTAGCCTAGGGTTTTTCGCTTTCCTTTTCCCACTAAATTCTTCTTGCTGGAATTGCACATGCCATGGGTGGTGTGTGCGCTTTACTACTGTTATTTAACTAATTTCCTTTTGCGTTTTTTGCCCCAGTTCTTTTTTGGAATACGGAGTAAGTAAGGTAAGTCATCCTCCCCCGACTCGTTTGACCCTTTCTTTCAATCCTCTGGTCTTATCAAATTCCAAAGTTTTAATCAACAAAAATAGTGGTGTTTAGTTGATCGTAGTGATGGTGCTCATTTGACCCATTTGATTGTGATTTGTTGGTATGCCTGAAGCCAAGGATTGTAACCTTTAGAAGTTCAGTAATTTAATGTGCATGATAAAAATTTGTCATGCCAACTTTGATTTATCTGGTGGTTGAACTTCTCATGGAAGTCTGGTTCATGTGTACTGTTTTTGCAATCTTGTTAGATAATGATGATTTGGTTGTTATGGCCTATGGGTGCCAAAACATGTGAGGATGGTTTTATTTTTTCTAATTTATGTCTCAGGGATTGTCTTTACTTTATTTCCTGTTATGTATAAGGTTTCTAATTAAACCATAATAAATGGTTTGAGGGATGGACTTTAGAGTGTTCCTACAGGTTGCCATTTATTCTAGTCAGTTAAATTAGTTAAATAATGAATATGATTGTCAATGCAGGATTGTTCGAAACTGGAATTCTTCTCTATTGAACCCCAAAAAAAAGAATTTAGTCTCATTATTATTTGATCCAGCCACTTGCCAAAACACATGATGTTGGTTTTTAATTTTGATTTTTCCTCCATATAGAATTAGAACTCAAGTCAGTGCCAACGTTTGCAAATAATAGCTTTTCTATGAAATGTTCATATTAGATATTATTGAAGGGAAAGGACCAGAAACTCGTGCGGGAGATATATGCAGGCGAGCAAATGGATACTTTGTTTATAGGTAGCTTCATTCTGTGAATTCTTTCTTTACCCTAGTAATACCCTACATATAAAATAATAAACTAATTCTCATGACCCAAATCACAGTAGGACTTCAGACATTGTATCATTCAGTTTCTTGTTTCATATTTTGGTTATTTTCCCCTTCTTGTTTTTGTGTCAGTAATATCTAAGTAAAATAAACCTCAAAACATGGCTATCAAATGAAGTTTATCCCTTTTCTTTTGGCTTTTTAATCAATGTATGGAATTTAGACGTTAAAAAAAGTTCCTGTCTTGAATGGAAATGTTGAAATAAACATTGGTAGGAGAGGATTTAATTGAATCCTTTTATTTTTAGAAACTAAATTATGATTGTCAACTTGCATTTGGTATGAAGAAAGGATGTAGTTTAGAAAGGAAGAGAAGAAGAACCAAGAGCATACATTAACCAATAATAATCCCCGAACCCCCGAATAATCTTGATTATTATTTTTCTATATTAAATTGTAGTTTTCTTTTCTTGTTTATATTCTTTTGTTTTTTAATGCATTTAAAACTTTCCCTAAAAAAATATTTTTCGAGGGCCAAATCCCCCAATTAATTATGATTGTCAACTTGCATTTGGTATGAAGAAAGGATGTAGTTTAGAAAGGAAGAGAAGAAGAACCAAGAGCATACATTAACCAATTATAATCCCTGAACCCCCGAATAATCTTGATTATTATTTTTCTATGTTAAATTGAAGTTTTCTTTTCTTTTCTTGTCTATATTCTTTTATTTTTTTAATACATTTAAAATTTTCCCTAAAAAAATATTTTTGGGGGCCAAATTCTCCAATTAATTATGCACCCACAAACATAAAATCCTAGTTCCGTCACTGCTCCTCTGTGCTATGGAAATTCTGTATCCCGGTATTTTCATGCTTAAGTTATGTGATGCTTTACAAAGTTCAATATTCATTCATACCCCAGTAGTATTGGATAAGAAAAGTTTATCAGACCTGTTCTTGAATTGATATTTCGATCTATCTGATGCAGATTGTTCTCCCCTGTTCCTGATGTCAGAATCTCGAAGGACTTTACCGGAGAGAAAAGTGATTGACTCTTGGAGGTATTGTTTCTCTTCTTTTGTTTTCTTTTTTTATTATGTTTCCAGATGTTCAAGATCAAATCTTTTATCCCAAAACTTACAACCTGGCCTTTGAGTATTCATCCATAATCCCTTATCCACATTTTATCATTAATAGGCATATGATGCGATGCTCTGATCTAGCTTAATTATAACCTGGTCTTTGAATTTCTTGTCGGTAACAAGACGATCTATGGCTTCTCTCACTTTGAATCCCGTGTCTTTGTTGAATAGAATCCTTAGGCCTATCCTTAGACCAATACAAAGATGGGGCGATTGCGTTATATACAAAGATGATATACTAAAACAGGAATATGGACCCACTTAATATTACTCTGACCCATGCTCAGACCCACCATTAACGGAGTTCGATTTAGCTTCTCTAACTCAAGATCTTATTCTTCTTTGGAGTCAAAATCCAGAACTTGATTCCAGCCACTATTTATTTGTCGATTTGGCCTCAAAGTCCAACCATAGGACCCATTCCCTACCAACCCAGAAGTGAAAAACGGTTCCGACAAATTTTAAGTTCAAAACTTTGATGATCTTGTATGGCCACATGGACAAATCGAAGCAACCCATTTTTCAAGGGTGTTCACAACATATAGAAGAGGAACAGAATCGGTGATTGCATGAAGAAGGCAGAGTTAGGAAATAGTGTTAAGAAGACAAAGATGGAGTAGAAGGACTTGTATAATAGTAGCATAGTGTAGTTTGTTAGCAAGAACATATATCCACTAGAGTCCCCACTTCCCTTATATAGTATAGGCTAGTTTGACAAGTACGTTAATTCAAATGTTGTTAGGGTCCCCACTTCCCTAACATGGAGAATATTCTTACTATTTTGGCTTGCTATGTGTAAGCATAAGTTTGGTAGTAATTGGTGCACATGAAGAATATTCAATTGTGTTCTGCATTTTCTCTTGGCTTGTTATGTTTGTTCTATATGTCATGTTTTATATTTTGTTGTAGGGTTCCCATAAATTTCTTTTGATATAAGATTTTAAAATGTGATAGATAAGTTGTAGAGATTTAGGATCCAATAGGGCTGGATAGATAATAATATGTGATTATAATCGAACTTCATTACCAATTTTGAACTCTCTCTTCCTCGGTGGCCGCCGGCCGGTGAGGAATTAGCAGTAGATTTCCAGCTTTAGTAAGTCCACTCTTCTTTCGATTTGTTTCTCTATTATTTGTTGGCTTGCTGCTCTACTACTGAAAATGAAAATGATATAGAGTTTGTTATCCTCTCACTGTAATAATATATAATTCTAATCGGACTTCTTTTCACAAGTTAAGCAAATGGCAGAGCAACAAAATCCTACATAGTACCAACAACATACCACAAGTCTAGTTGGTAAGTTTGAAAAGTTGAAAGTGTTGTTATTATTGTTGAATTATTATTGATTGATTATTAATACAATTTCTAATGACTTGTTCAATAATTTCTAGGTGGCGAAGGTGGGGATTTAAACCCTAGAGAGCTAGTTTCCTACTATTCACAAGTTAAACTCCCTTAACAAGTCAAGCAAAAGTTGAGGGGTCCGGATTTGAGTTCATTTTTGAACTTAAATGGAAAATCAATAATTTTAAATCCCTTTTTGCTGCATTGATAACTATAACGTTATTACTGTAACGTTAAATCACTATAACGTTATTACTGAGGCCTTTCTTATTGATAACTAGTTTGCAAATTGATGGCAAACCAGTTATTTTTTAGAGTAACACCCTAAATCTAACTGATGAACAAGTTTTTGAACTTGTTGGGGTTCACCCTCAGGCTCAATTTGTTAGCATGAAGATTTGGTTAATTTTATCCATAATTTGTAAGCG
Source organism: Acacia crassicarpa (assembly GCA_034222035.1). Classification (NCBI taxonomy): domain Eukaryota; kingdom Viridiplantae; phylum Streptophyta; class Magnoliopsida; order Fabales; family Fabaceae; genus Acacia; species Acacia crassicarpa. The sequence goes on along the minus strand of JAWXYG010000014.1, from coordinate 18,317,777 downwards.
AATGCTGATGAAGACAGGGCAAATTGTACAGCTCGAGCAGCAGCCCTCCAGCCCTCCTTGGCATTGCATGCATGATCTCCTCGGATATAGGGAAAAGTAGAGTCCACAAGAAGTTTATTAATTTCCGTAGGGGAAATAAATACAATATGCATGGAGGGCTACAAGTTGGGTTAATCTGCACACCACCTTGAAAGCATACACACGCACACTAAACCTATTTAGCTGTGTGTTTGCGCTAGAGGTAATCTCTTTCTTAATTTATATTTTTAAAAAGATATTTATGAGTTTTTATAAATATTTTGACTATAAAAAGCACACGCACACTAACCTATTTAGCTGTGTCTTTGCGCTAAAGGTAATCTCTTTCTTAATTTATGAGTTTTTATAAATATTTTGACTATAAGTGTTTACTTTGATCTGTTTTTCTTTTTGTAGATTTTTTTACTAATCCATATACCAAAGTTACTGCAAGTTTGCTTGAACAAAATTGACAGTCTGACAGGGCTCACATCCTTTCCACTTTTCGAGCCATGTGTGACTGCAATAGGTAAGGCTATATTTTTTTATGGGAAGTGTCGGCCTTCGATGAATGAAATAAAGAAGATATTTTTAGAGCTAGATCCTAATTATTTACACCTACGTTTCAAATGCACTAGAAAATTATTTAAATTTTCTCTAGTGCTCAATGATCCCTATCTCCAACAAGGAGTATTAAGGAGATCGCAGACCATTGCTTTATTCTTGGATCATGTTGTACCGCACTGCCCACCAGTAATAGCTCGGCAATATTTTTGATGGAGAGCTGGACTTATTATATGAGGATTTTATGTCACAGCTTCATATCCTTCCAGTTGGTTGCGTAAAGGCCAACAATGCTACTATGCAATGGAGCATACAAAGATGGAATTCAAGGAAGGAGAACTTAATAGAAACACGATCTGGGATTCTTAATAGAAACAATGGTCTCAGAATTATCAACAATATTATGCATCCTAGATCATGTTTCTATTAAGTTCTCCTTCCTTGAATTCCATCTTTGTATGCTCCATTGTAGAGCAACATTGCTTGCCTTTGCTCGACCAACTGGAAGAATATGAAGCTGTGACATAAAATCCTCATCTCCATCAAAGCTGGGGTACAGCGTGATCCAAGAAAGGGATCATCGAGCACTTACTTTGGTACACTAAAAGTTTTAGTGGCAAATTTCAAGGGACAAGAACGTAGATGTTACCTTATTAGGATCTAGCTCCAACAATATCTTCTCTATTTCATTCACTGAAGGCCGACACTTCCCATCAAAAAATACAGCCTTACATTATTTCTATTAAAGTGGAAAGGATGTGAGCCCTATCAAACTGTCAATTTTGTTCAAGCAAACTTGTAATACCCCAAAAATTATTATTTCTCATAAATACAATATTTTGATAGATGACACCTATTTAAAATATGTGAATATGTGGTCTCAAATTTTGTGATGTATTTATTCTATTTTCTAGGTAATTTTTTCTTTAGGATTAAGGTGTAACCAATGATTGAATTTTCTAAATTTTGTTAGGCATCATAAAATATCATAAAATACAAATAATTACCATATTAAAACTATGGTTCATGTATAATCAAAAAGAGCAAGAAAGTGTCATGAAAATACTTAAACAAATTAGGAGAAATCAAAAAAAATTAATGACCAACTAGGTAATTCGTTTACGACTGGGATATCTTTAAGTTAGGGTTCGGCTTCTGCCTTGATGGAAAAGAACACCATATATGCTTGGCAACCATGCTTCATGCATCTTTCTGCTTCCACGATAGAGAGAAAATTCAAGCTCACATCAGCCCTGCCCCGGTTGCGCGGAGGTGAGAACAATATCTCCTTATTACCACAATCAATTATTGCGTTGTTTGCCGTCAGCCAGTCAAGACCGAGAATGACGTCGATGAGTGGTAACCGGATAAGGTCTATGTTGGAATACCGTCCATTTACACTCGCAATATAATTAAGGCATGCATCAGAAGCTAAAGATTTCGCGCCAAGTGGTGTCATTGGTTCACTATGTTGATTATTTTGGGAGGAGGAGACGTGTCGGACGGCAGTCCCTAGAAATGTAAGAGTAGGACCAGAGCACCAGAAATGTAAGAGTAGGACTGAACCTAGAACAATACTTTCCCGCCCCAGAACACCAGAGCCAGAATACCACCCAGCACCCGAGTACTTACCTCCTGATCCATTCCATCCTTTGCCTATGAATGAACCATTCCATCCTGCTCTTGACCCCATGTATGTCCCACAATATGCCCCAGCACTAGAAGAACCAGAGTACCACCCCGGGCCTGATTACCCAGATCATCTATATACCCAACGATTCGCATCACTCCTCAGTAGGTGATAGCTTTGACTACCCCAAAATACAAGCACTTGACCCTGACTTTGACACCAACTCAGACGACCTCCATTATGTACTCAACGACAATGCCAACCTCACCCGGACCCTATACCTAGAGCTTATCTAAGCTGAAATGACCACTGAAAATGAGAAAGACAAATACCTGCAATACCTGACCCGTGTTAAGGAATCCTTTTTGATAAACACACAATCCATGCACCCAGAACCCCCTGGGGATTGGATTAGATCCACCCTCCACCACTTTCCCCGTACCCAATTCTGGATCACCAAGACAAACGAAATTTTGAACGAAGGCCACATCGAGGATGTATACTCGTGTCTCTTTAACCTCAAACGCCTTGTGTACTGGAATATGTAGACACAGAAGGCAATCCCGTATCAATCCCAGAAAGCCATGGAAGTATTAGTAGTAGTAGTAGTATAATTGTTAGTATGTGTGACCACCCCTCTAAAATATTTAAGGGTTGTAAAATATTTGCTAGATAAAAGGGTTATAATATATGACTAGTCTGGTAAACTATGAGATCCATGTGACATACCTGTTATCAATATATATATATGTTATAAATATGTGCCATGTTTGAATCTACTTGTTCTCTAATATTTTTATCTACTAACCTTCGAAATTAGAATATGGCAACTTTGAGAGGCGCCGGAGCTCCCAGAGGCCGAGGTAGAGGTAGAGGCCGAGGGAGAGGTAGGGGTAGGCAACCGCGTGTAGTACCAATCCACGAACTTAACCAACATGAACCACCACCACCAGTTCAAAATGAACTTCAAGAGATGAGGAGAATGATACAAGAACAAAGAGTTCTCATCGATACACTCCTTGCCGACAGGCAAGGAGGACGAGAAAATGAAGGGCAGCGAGCTGAAGAAGAGCAACAACGTGAGGAAGAAGACAACCACGAAGGAGACAGCAACGAACAACATGATGAATGTCCTCCTCCCAATGCCTAAAGTGAATTCCCATTAAGAGAGATAGTACCTTTGATAATTTCTGGAGATTTTCTGGCTTCTTCGTTAGTCAGAGCAAAAACCCGACCTGGGTTTTGCGGCCTTGCCTCCAGGGTTCGTTGAGGACAGTTCGCTCTAATGTGCCCCGGCTTCTTATACCTATAACACACAGGTTTTCCCTCGCAATTGGCTCCCGGATGGTACCTTCAGCACTTTGGGCAGGCCTGGGGTGTCTGCATTCTTGGAAAATTCTGCTGCCTTGGTTGAAATGGCCTCTTGTTTCCTCCTCGGGAATTTCCCCAAGGTGCCTTCCTCTTCTGTGATGAGTTATTGCAGTTAAAACCGCCACGATTGGGGCCGCTGCTGTTGAAGACTCTAGTCTTTCGAAGCTCCTTCAGGCTTCGTTCGACGAGTCGTCAGGCTTCTACTGCTTGAATCAATTCTGGGAATTGATGCGATACTAACCTTTCCCTTATCTCATACTTCAATCCGTAAACGAGTATGTTTGCCATGCTGCTTTCGTCATTATCTCGTCTCAAATGTGATGAGTACCGGGATAAGTTGGTGAAACGAGCAAAGTAGTCGTCAAAGGACTCCTCCTGGCCTTGTCGGATATGCAGGAATTCCAACTCTTTGATCATTTGTATAGAGGGTGGGAAGTATTGCTCGTTAAACTTCTCTTGAAATTTCTCCCACGTAATGGGACAGTAACGTGTTCGTAAGGTTGCCGCGGTGTTTCTCCACCATCGGTCGGCGTCTCCCTCTAACTTGTAGATTGTCAGTTGTGCCTTCCTGTTCTCTGGACATTATAGGCGCATTAGCTAGTCTTCGGCCGAATCGAGCTTTCCTCAGAATGCTGGTGGTTTGAGCTTGCAGAATTGGGTCACCCAGTATTGTGTGTCCCTAGCTTCTCTGGCAGACTGATGTAGCATCGCCATTGCTCTTTCCCGTCGAGGAGGTGACTGAGATCGATCAGATCTCTCAGATGCGTTACTGTGTTCATCATGTTGTTCGTTGTTGTCTCCTTCGTGGTTGTCTTCTTCCTCATGTTGTTGCTCTTCTTCAACTCGCTGCCCTTCGTTTTCTCGTCCTCCTTGCGTGTCAGCGAGGAGCGTATCGATGAGAACTCTTTGTTCCTGTATCATTCTCCTCATCTCTTGAAGTTCATTTTGAATTGGTGGTGGGGGTGGTGGTTCATGTTGGTTAAGTTCATGGATTGGTACTACACGCGGTTGCCTACCCCTACCTCTCCCTCGGCCTCTACCTCTACCTCGGCCTCTAGGAGCTCCGGCGCCTCTCAAAGTTGCCATATTCTGATTCCGAAGGTTAGTAGATAAAAATATTAGAGAACAAGTAGATTCAAACATGGCACATATATATAACACATATATATATTGATAACAGGTATGTCACATGGATCTCATAGTTTACCAGACTAGTCATATATTACAACCCTTTTATCTAGTAAATATTTTACATCCCCTTAAGGTCTTTAGAGGGGTGGTCACACATACTAACAATTATGCTTAGTCCTACTACTACTACTACTAATACTTCCACGGCTTCCTTGGACTGATACGGAACCTTCTGTGTCTACATATTCCAGTACATGAGGTGTTTGAGGTTAAAGAGACATGAGCATACATCCTCAATGTGGCCTTCGTTCAGAATTTCGTTTGTCTTGGTGATCCATAATTGGGTACGGGGAAAGTGGTGGAGGGTGGATCTAATCCAATCCTCAGGGGGTTCTGGGTGCATGGATTGTGTGTTTATCAGAAAGGATTCCTTAACACGGGTCAGGTATTTGTCTTTCTCATTTTCAGTGGTCATTTCAGCTTGGATAAGCTCTAGGTATAGGGTCCGGGTGAGGTTGGCATTGTCGTTGAGTACATAATGGAGGTCGTCTGAGTTGGTGTCAAAGTCAGGGTCAAGTGCTTGTATTTTGGGGTAGTCAAAGTTATCACCTACTGAGGAGTGATGCGAATCGTTGGGACTTGCAGGTGCGGGTGGGTATATGATGTTTATAGGTTCTGCATAGATGGGGTCATATAGATGATCTGGGTAATCAGACCCGGGGTGGTACTCTGGTTCTTCTGATGCTGGGACATACATGGGGTCGGGAGCAGGATGGAATGGTTCATTCATAGGCAAAGGGTCAGGAGGTAAGTACTTGGGTGCTGGGTGGTATTCTGGCTCTGGTTCATTATCGGGGTAGTTTGGCATATGGTGTTCTGGGGAGGGAAAGTATTGTTCTAGGTTCAATCCTACTCTTACATTTCCAGGGACTGTCGTCCAACGTGCTACACGTCTCCTCCTCCCAAAATAATCAACATAGGGAAACTCGTCTCTGTCCATCACTACAACAACACCAGGATTATATCAGTACTTGTTTTCAAAATATTCTTTAAAATAATGGCTTAAAGCCTAACTTAGTTAGTCAAACCGATTTTACGGCGACTATCACGAGAGTCTCACCGATTTTATGGCGACTGATTGACTGATCCACATAGACTAGCCCGACCTTCGGCACCAATGACTTATTATAACTGAGTCGGGTTCATGCCAGATACAATGCATTCCTAGTCGTTTTGCACAGTCATATGAAATAAACGAGTGACTAGCACCTGAATCATACAGATTCCCATTAAGAGAGATAGTACCTTTGATCATTTCAGGAGATTTTCTGGCTTCTTTATTCGTCAGAGCAAAAACCCGGCCTGGGTTTTGCAGCCTCGCCTCCATAGTAGCAAACAGGTTTCCCCTCGCAATTAGTTCCTTGATGGTACCTCCCGCATTTTGGACATGCTCGGGATGTCTGTATTCTTGGAAAGTTTTGCTGCCCAGGTTGGAACGGCCGAGGTACCTTCCTTTTCTACCCAGGTTAAAACTGCCACAGTTGGGACCACTGCTATTAAAGACTCTGGTCTTACGAAGTTCCTTTAGGTTTCGTTTGATCAGTCGACAGGCTTCCACCGCTTGAACTAGCTCTGAGAACTGTTGTGACACTAGCCTTTCCCTTATGTCGTATTTTAACCCATAAATCAGTATGTTCACCATACTGCTCTCGTCATCGTTTCATCTCAAGTGTGATGAGTATCGCAACAAGTTGGTGAAGCGGGCAATCGTCGAAAGACTCCTCCTGTCCTTGACGGATGTGCAGGAATTCTGATTCTCTAATCATTTGCACGGAGGGTGGAAAGTATTGCTCGTTAAATTTCTCTTGGAATTTCTCCCATGTAATGGGACAATAGCGTGCTCATAGTGTTGCCGCAGTGCTCGGTCGGCATCTCCTTCTAGCTTGTAGATCACCAGTTGAGCTTTTCTGTTTTCCGGACATTCCATGACCTCAAAGATCTTGTCCAGACACATTAGCCAGTCTTCTGTTGAGTCAAGCTTGCCTCAGAAAGCTGGTGGTTTTAGCTTACAGAATTGGGTCACCCAGTACTATGTGTTCTCGGCTACTTTGTTAGGTTGTTGTAGTACCGCAATTGCTCTCTCCCGTCGGGGAGGTGATTGAGATCAATCGGATCCCTCAGATGCATTTTGTTGTTCTCCTTCAGCTCGCTGTCCCTCGTTTTGTCTTTCGTCTCTTCCTTCTTGCCTGTCAGTGAGGAGTGTATTAATGAGAACTCTTTGTTCCTGGAGCATTCTTCTCATCTCTTGAATTTCATTTTGAACTGGTGGTGGGGGTGGTGGTGGTTCATGTTGATCAAGTTCGTGTATCAGTACCGGTCGTGGTTGTCTACCCCTATCTCTACCTCAGCCTCTGCCTCAGTCTCTGCCTCTGGGAGCTCCAGCTCCTCTTAAAGTTGCCATTTTCTAAACCCGAGGAATGATAGATAAAGACATTAGAGAAACAAAATAGTATTGCACACATTTATATATTGATAACAAATATTTTACATTCGTCAAGATTCTATCGCTTTACTAGCCTAGTTGCTATATTACAACCCTTTTCAACTAACAGATATTTCACACCACCTTAAGATTTTTAGAGGAGTGCTAGCACATACTACACATATTCTTTTTATCATTAACTACTCCTACTGCTACTTCCATGACTCTCTTGGACTGGTGCGAGGCTGCTTTTGTCTGACCACATGTTCAAGTAGACCAGATGTTTGAGGCAGAAAATACACGAACACACATCCTCGATGTGGCCCTCATCTAGGATTTCGTTGGTTTTGTTTATCCAGAAGTGGGTGCGGGGAAAGTGATGAAGAGTAGATCTAACCCAATCTCTGGAAGGGTACGGGAAAATGAAGCGGGAGTTTACTAGGTAAGACTCCTTAACTCGGGTCAGATACAGGAGGTATTTATCTTTTTCAATATTGATGATTAGGTCAGCGTAGAGAAGTTCTGAGTGTAAGGCTAGTGTTAGGATGGAATTGTCATTCAGGACATATTGTAGGTCATCGGAGTCGGCATCAGAGTTATGGTCGAGATCTCGTATCTCAGGGTAGTCAAAGTTGTCGCCCACTGAGGAGTGATGCGAACTATCAGGACTTCTAGGTACGAGTGGGTATACGATGTTTAAGGGTTCCGCATGGATGGGTACTGGGTCTTATAGATGTTCGGGGTACTCGGGTCCAGGATGGTACTCTGATTCTGGATCATCAGCAGGTGTAAGAGGGTTGTTTGGGAAATATGCCGAGTCAAAGTTGTAGTCAGGAGCGGGGTAGAGTGGTTTTGGTACAGGCACAGGTACAAGCATTGGTACAGGGGGTGGGTATACCGGCTCAGGGTTCAGCCTCATCCCTACTAGTTCGGGAACTACCGATCTACGTGCAGTTTGTCTCATCTTCCCGTGGTAATTTATGAAAGGGGAACCTTCTCTGTCCATCTCTACAACATCACACCAAAGTTGTATCAGTACTCTTTTCAAAATAGGTTTTAAGATAATGGCTTAGAGCCCAACTTAGTTAATCAAACCAATTAGCCAGGTAGGTGTCTATCATGGGGGTCTCACTAAGTTCACAGCGACTAATTGACTGACCCATACAGACTAGCCCTGCCTTTGGCACCAATGGTTTATTATAACTAAGCCAGGTTCTTGCCAGGTAAAATGCTCTTTGAAAAGCTCCGAACCTAACTCTGTTAATTAAACAGTCTGGCCAGGCCAATGTATTTGTGGAAGTCTCGCCGAATTCACGGGGCCTGACCAGACTGTTTGATTAACAGAGTTAGGTTCGGAGCTTTTCAAAGAGCATTTTACCTGGCAAGAACCTGGCTCAGTTATAATAAACCATTAGTACGAAGGCAAGGCTAGTCTATGTGGGTCAGTCAATCAGTCGTCGTGAACTCAGTCAGTCAATCAGTCAACCTAGCCAATCGGTTTGATTAACTAAGTTGGGTTCTAAGCCATTATCTTAAAACCTATTTTGAAAAGAGTACCAATACAACTTTGGTGTGATGTTGTAGAGATGGACAGAGAAGGTTCCCCTTTCATAAATTACCATGGGAGGATGAGACGAACTGCACGTAGATCGGTAGTTCCCGAACTAGTAGGGATGAGGCTGAACCCTGAGCCGGTATACCCACCCCCTGTACCTGTGTACCTGTGCCTGTACCAGAACCACTCTACCCCACTCCTGACTACAACTTTGACCCGATGTATTTCCCAAACAACCCCTCTTGCACCTACGATCCATAACCAGAGTACCATCCTGGACCCGAGTATCCCAAACATCTATACGACCCAGTAACCATCCATGCGGAACCCTTAAACATCGTATACCCACCCATAAGTCCTGACAGTTCGCATCACTCCTCAGTGGGTGACAACAACTTTGACTATCCCGAGATACGAGATCTCGACCACAACTCTGATGCCGACTTCGACGAATGATAATTTCATCCTAACACTAGCCTTACACTCAGAACTTCTCTACGCTGACCTAATCACCGAGACTGAAAAAGATAAATACCTCCTGTATCTAAACCGAGTTAAGGAGTCTTACCTAGTAAACTCCCGCTTCATTTTCTCATACCCTTCCGGAGATTGGGTTAGATCCACTCTTCATCACTTTCCCCGCACCCATTTCTGGATAAACAAAACCAACGAAATACTTGAACATGTAGTCAAACAAAGGCAACCCCACACCAGTCCAAGAGAGCCGTGGAAGTAGCAGTAGGATTAGTTAATGATAAAAAGAATATGTGTAGTATGTGCTAGCACTCCTCTAAAAACCTTGAGGAGGTGTAAAATATCTATTAGTTGAAAAGGGTTGTAATATAGCGACTAGGCTAGTAAAGCAATAGAATCTTGACGAATGTAAAATATTTGTTATCAACATATAAATGTGTGCAATACTTTAATCTATTTTATTTCTTAGGTCTTATCTATCATTCTTTGGGTTTAGAAAATGGCAACTTTAAGAGGAGCCGGCTCCTAGCAGATACTTTAAGAGGAGCTGGAGCTCCTAGGAGGTAGAGGTAGGGGTAGACAACCACGAACGGTACTGATACAAGAACTTGATCAAATGCTCCAGGAACAAAGACTCCTTGCTAACAGGCAAGAAGGAAGAGATGAAAAACAAAACGAGGGACAGCAAGCTGAATGGAGAACAACAAAATGAAGAGGAAGACAAACAGGACGATGAACGAAGCAATGCATCTGAGGGATCCGATCGATCTCGATCACCTCCCCGACGGGAGAGGGCAATGGTGCTACTACAGCAACCTGACAGAGTAGTCGAGAACACACAGTATTGGGTGTATTGGGTGACCCAATTCTGTAAGCTAAACCACCAGCTTTCCGAGGCAAGCTCGACTCAACAGAAGACTAGACTGGCTAATGCGTCTGGACAAGATCTTTGAGGTCATGGAATGTCTGAAAAACAGAAAAGCTCAACTGGCGATCTACAAGTTATAAGGAGATGCCGACCAAGCACTGCGGCAACACTACGAGCACGCTATTGTCCCATTACATGGGAGAAATTCCAAGAGAAATTTAACGAGCAATACTTTCCACCCTCCGTGCAAATGATCAGAATTCCTGCACATTCGTCAGGGACAGGAAGAGTCTTTCGACGAGTACTTTGCCCGCTTCACCAACTTGTCGCGATACTCATCACACTTGAGACGAAACGATGACAAGAGCAGTATGGCGAACATACTAATTTATGGGTTGAAGTACGACATAAGGGAAAGGCCTACAGTTCTCAGAGCTAGTTCAAGCAGTGGAAGCCTGTCGACTGATCGAACAAAACCTAAAGGAACTTCGTAAGACCAGAGTCTTTAACAGCAGTGGTCCCAACCGTGGCTGTTTTAACCACAGAAACCCATCGCATAAAAGGAAGGCACCTTGGCCATTCCAACCTAGGCAGCAAAACTTTCCAAGGATACAGAAATCCTTGGAAGGCACCTTGGCCATTCCAACCTAGGCAGCAAAACTTTCCAAGGATACAGAAATCCCAAGCCAAAATGCAAGAGGTATCATCAAGGAACTAACTGCAAGGGGAAGCCTGTTTGCTACAAGTGCCAGAAGCCGGGGCACATTAGCGTAAACTGTCCTCAGCGAGCTCTAGAGGTGAGGCCACAAAACCTAGGCCGGGTTTTTGCTCTAACGAATGAAGAAGCCAAAAAATCTCCTGAAATGATCAAAAGGTACTATCTCTCTTAATGGGAATCTGCTTCAGGCATTGTATGATTTGGGTGCTTCATATCACTGTTCAAAACGACTAGGAATGCATGCCTATAGATTACCTTATGATTTGATAGTAGCTACACCACTTGGCGTGAAATCTTTAGCTTCTGATGCATGCCTTAATTGTATTGCGAGTGTAAATGGACGGGATTCCAACATAGACCTTATCCAGTTACCACTCCGTGGCATCGACGTCATTCTCGGTCTTGACTGGCTGACGGCAAACAACGCAATAATTGATTGTGGTAATAAGGAGATATTGTTCTCACCTCCGCGCAACTGAGGCAGGGCTGATGTAAGCCTGAATTTTCTCTCTATCGCGGAAGCAGAAAGATGCATGAAGCATGGTTGCCAAGCATACATGGTGTTCTTTTCCATCAAGGCAAAAGCCGAACCCTCACTCAAAGATGGTCGTAAACGAATTCCTTGAGGTATTCCCAGAGGATCTTACTGAGTTACCTCGTGAAAGGGAAGTTGAGTTCGCCATTGAATTAATGCCTAGAACAGGATCGATATCAAAAGCACCGTACCGTATGGCACCGAACAAGATGCAAGAATTAAAGAAGCAACTTGAAGAACTACTGGAGAAAGGGTTTATCCGACCCAGTGTATCACCATGGGGAGCCCCACTATTATTTATGAAGAAGAAAGACAGAAGTCGATGACTTTGTATTGACTATCGCGAGTTTAACAAAGTGACTGTCAAAAACAAGTCCTGTGTATTCTCAAAAATCGATTTACGCTCGGGATACCACCAGCTGCGAGTAAAGGCCAGTGATGTTTCGAAGACAGCCTTTAGAACCAGATACGAGCATTACGAATTCCTTGTGATGCCTTTCGGAATGACAAATGCACCTGCCGTGTTCATGAAAAACATGAATCGAATTTTCTGTCAACACCTAGATAAGTTTGTAGTGGTGTTCATTGACGATATCCTGATCTATTCAAAAAGCAGAGAGGAGCACGAAGAACATCTGCAACTCGTATTACGTATACTACGTGACAAATAACTTTTTGCTAAGTTAAGCAAATGTGAATTTTGGCTACCAGAAGTGAGATTTATGGGCCATTGTCCCGCGACGGAGTTGCTGTTGATCCCAACAAGGTGGAAGCAGTTCTGGACTGAAAGAGACCAGAAACAGTGACGGAGTTAAGCAAATGTGAATTTTGGCTACCATAAGTGAGATTTCTGGGCCATGTCATATCACGTGACGGAGTTGCTGTTGATCCCAGCAAGGTGGAAGTAGTTCTGGACTGAGAGACCAGAAACAGTGACGGAGATACGTAGCTTTCTGGGTCTAGCGGGATACTACCTTAGATTCATACAGAACTTCTCACGTCTTGCCTTACCATTGACAAAGCTCACGAGGAAAACCAACCATTTGTGTAGGACGAGGACTGTGAGACGAGTTTTCAGAGACTGAGGGAGAGGTTGACCACAGCACTAGTGTTGATCATCCCAGATCTGAATGAAACTTATGTAGTCTATAGTGATGCTAATGGGCAGGGATTGGGATGTGTCCTGATGCAACAGGGCAGGGTGGTAGCTTATGCCTCTCATCAGTTGAAGCCTCACGAGTCAAACTACCCTATACACGATTTAGAGCTTGCGGCTATTGTGTTTGCTTTGAAGATATGGAGGCATTATCTCTATAGTGTGACCGTGGAGTTATACTGCGACCACAAGAGCCTGAAATACCTTTTTGATTAAAAGGAACTTAATATGAGACAACGTCGCTGGATGGAACCTAGAGATCAAGTACCATCTGGGGAAAGCAAACGTCGTTGCAGATGCTCTTAGTAGGAAGATGGTGCACACGGCATATATGATGATTCAAGAGCGAAGACTACTTGAAGATTTCAGAGACCTAAACCTGTCAAATCAGATTTGCATGAGCTATAGTGCGTCCGGTGAAGCTTATCTTGCAAGTCTCCTTGTTTGTCAAGGGGAATATGATCTGAGAGATGCAGTCAAGGAAGCACAGAGGCACGACGAGTGGGCCATTGCAGCACGGGAGATGATCTCACAGGGCGAGACTCAAGACCATGACCTATCGCCTAGTGGCTTGGTCAAGTACAAGAAGCGGATTTATATACCGAAGGATGATGAATTGCGACAGAAGATACTGGACGAGGCTCATAAGAGTAGGTATACTCTACATCCGGGAATGATCAAGATGTACCAGAACTTAAAATCTGAGTTTTGGTGGCCTAGGTTGAAGAAGGATGTAACCGAGTACGTGGGCAGATGCTTGACTTGTCAGAAAGTTAAAATTGAGCATCATGGACCTAGTGGTAGGGTTACCTAAGATCAGGCATCACGACGCGATTTGGGTGATTGTTGACCGATTGACTAAATCGACACACTTTCTTCCCATTAGTATTAACTACTCACCAGAACGATTGGCGGAGATTTATATCAAAGAGATCGTGAGACTTCATGGAGTACCTAAGAGCATTGTCTCTGATCGGGTCCCACGATTCACCTCCCGATTCTGGGAGGCATTGCATGAGGTGTTGGGAAATAAGTTGAGACCTAGTACTGCTTATCACCCCCAGAACGATAGTCAATCTGAAAGGACAATACAGATGCTAGAAGATATGCTTAGAGCGTGTGTATTGGACTTCAAGGGACATTGGGACCAACACCTACCATTAGCCGAGTTCGCTTACAACAACAGCTATCATTCGAGCATACAGATGGCTCCGTTTGAAGCATTGTACAGGCGAAAATGTCGATCACCTATATGCTGGACGGAACTGTCTGAGCGAGAATTTATTGGGCCAGATATAGTTGAGAAGACCTCCGAACAAATCCCTCTGATCAAGCAGAGACTCCTAGCAGCGCAAAGTAGACAGAAGAGCTACGCCTATAAATGAAGGAGACCGTTAGAATTCGAGGTCAAAGACCATGTGTTTCTGAAGATATCTCAAGTAACCGGTGTCGGTAGAACGCTTAAAAGGTGGAAGCTAAGTCCCCGTTACATAGGGCCATTTGAAATCTTGGCAAAACGTGGACCAGTCGCTTACCAATTGGCCTTACCCCCAAATTTGAGTAAACTCCATGACGTTTTCCATGTTTCTCAGTTGAAGAAATACCAGCCCGACCACTATCATATTATTCAGCATGAGGATGTCGAATTACGACATGATAACACTTTCGAAGTCGAGCCAAATCGAATTCTCGATTACCAAGAGAAGCGACTTCGACACAGAAGTATTCCTATTGTGAAGGTGGTCTAGAGGGGTTTATCTCCTGATGAGGCAACTTGGGAAACATAAGAAGATATGAAAGAAAAATATCCGGAGTTCATGGCTCAAAGTTTAGTTAGATAGGGTAAATTTCGAATGCGAAATTTTATTTAATGAGGGGAGAAATGTAATACCCCAAAAATTATTAGTTCTCATAAATACAATATTTTGATAGATGACACCTATTTAAAATAGGTGAATATGTGGTCTCAAATTTTGTGATGTATTTATTCTATTTTCTAGGTAATTTTTTCTTTAGGATTAAGGTAACCAATGATTAAATTTTCTAAATTTTGTTAGGCATTATAAAATATCATAAAATACAAATAATTACCATATTAAACTATGGCTCTTGTATAATCAAAAAGAGCAAGAAAGTGTCATGAAAATACTTAAACAAATTAGGAGAAATCAATAAAACTTAATAACCAACTAGGTCTTCACTAAACTAAATAATTGTGCAAACCTTCATGATTGATCAAAGGATTAATTAATGAAGACTTAAGCACCATTTTTCATAAGTTATTAAGAGACTAAATTTTCTAATTAAAGAATACCCTATAATTAACAAACTAATATCTAGTTCATATTTAGCTCATAAAAAGCCATAAAAAATTATCAAAATACTTGGACCAATTAAGAGGCAATTACCAACAATTAATGGGCAATTAAATTTACAATAATTAGAATAAAGACATTAAATTTAATAACAAAATTAAAATATGCATAATCAAGGATATATTACTAAGATTAGCATAAGTAGATTTCTAAGGACCATAGTTAAGCTAGGAACCAATCATATTTTGACAATTTCACTTCACCACTTTATTAGAGATGCTAATTAAGATTAGAAATGAAGGGCTAAGATTGAACCTCATAAAGTTAAATCTAAAGGCTTTAATTAAGTATCATAAAGCTTAATCCTTGTGAACAAAAAAATGAACCAATGAGAGGTCTCCCACTTGGATTTTGTAAGATACACAAAACACAAAATAAAAATAAAAGAAAAGATGAAGGGGGCGGTTTTGGGGGGCAACAAAGAAGAGCAAAAAATTTGTTCCACATGCAAGAATGAGTCATAACCAAACATTAATGACATGAAAACTTTGGAGGCAAATGGAAGAGGATAAGAGTACCTTATCATAAAGCCTCTTAAAGGTTTTGGAAAAGGATAATGAAAGAGAAAGGAGAGGAAGTGTGTGTGTGTGTGGCGCTTGGGTGTGTGTGTGTTGTGTGTGTGTGTGTGTGTGAAGGAGAGAGAGTGTTGTGAGTGTAGGGAGAGTTGTGAGCCTAAGGGTGTGAGAGAGAGAAAAGTCAAAGCATCCACCAATAGGAAAAATTGGGCATAAATCAATTAAATTAATCAATGGAATTAATTCAAGACATAAGTAAATGAGAACCTATACAAAATAAATTGTATCTTGAGATATGTTAACCATAGATCAAATATAAGGAGTTATTATTAACAACAATAGTATAAGCTTGAGATAGGTTATAACCAAGGTCTTTTTCTAAATTTGTGAAGATTGTTTCCAAATGAGAAAAAGGGAATTAGAGGTTTCTAATTAAAGCCATAAGTTCCAAGATTAGAAAACCAATGAGAAGATTTGAATAAAACTTCATGAAGACCCTTAAATATATTTTCATCTAGTGGAATGCAAAACAAAGAATAGAAGAAGGAGGAAATTGTGACTTGAAGAAGAAGCCAAGAATTGTTTAAACACACATGGGATAATAGTATCAACTTTTGAAAGAGGATGATAAGGTACTTAGGATAGGGTTATTTATGAAAATGGAAGAGGATGAGGGAGAGAAAAGAGGGACACGGTTTTGGAGGAGGTGGAGGGGTAGGATTGAAGCTTGAATTTAACCTAGATCCAAAGGTGGAGAATGAAGAAGATGGAGTTCCATAAAATTACCATAGTTGCCATAGCTTTTTACTATAAATAGGGGTCTTTGGTCTTCATATTCTTCACACCAAAACAAGCAAAGCAATCTGATATAGAGAGTAGAGAGTAAGAGTGAGGAGCTTTTTGAAGGAGTAGCAAGGTTCTTGATAAGTTCTCTAGCTCTAATTTTAAGTTCTTTAAGTTTTAGTTCTTAAATTCTTAGATAGAAGTAGCTTAGATCTTAAATATTCTAGAATAATTTTATTTTCATGTTTTTATGGTCAAAATTAGCTTTATTTCAAAAAAAAATGATAAGGAAAGTTATAGAGCAAAATTTTTGGAAGAGAAACATCAAAGTAACGAAGTTCTGGCGAAATTTTATCGGTTAAGCAATTTCTGAAGTCAGTGATAAAAATGCCAATACTTTATGTTGAAAATGATGTTGAAAAATTCTGGGAAAATTCATGGTTAAAGTAGACATATAGGGCTTTCCAAATATGCCAAGAACATGTTAAAATGGTCTCTGAACAATGAGATAAAAATTCTCAAAGTTGGCCTACGAATTTCTTGAAAAAATTCTGGGCAGAGGCTCAAAACTTTAAAATTGGGAATAATTTGTGTAATGTGGGCAAAAGTGATTATTTTTACTTAAAAGTAGACATCCTAAGGATTCTAAAGAATTTTACGATCCTCGTTTCGATTTTTCTAGAAATAGTTATGATTTTTCAAAGTTAGGCGAAAATCTGTCCAAAATTCTGGATCAGTGTTTTTCAAAAAAATAAAGGAAATAATACCGTTATAGGATAAGCGTGATCACAGTCCGACCAACGAACGTACCAAAAATCGTCAACGAAGGTACGGACACATATTGTAACACTAACTCCGATGCTTATTGTATACTTATATGTGATAGATTTATTTATAGTTTGAGACTCTGTTTTAAAAAGTTGTTCATACACATACAGCTATACACGAGTTATGGTTCTGATAATACCGTTGAGTTTTCCTAGCACTGAGGGCACGAATGTACACCATGGTACTGGTGAATAGTGCAAACAATAATAACATGCATAGGCAGTGGCTGTGTTCTGATATTATCTTTCATATGTGGTTATTTGTCATGAATATCTGTTATATATAACTGTTACATAAGCATGAAGTTAACCGTTACCTGAGATTCAATGGGAATTGAACCTCAGCTCTTACCATAGCCTCAAGTTCCGGAGGAGCCAGGTGTAACATCCTGAATTTTGAATCTAATATCTTGAACATAAACCTATTTTGGGAAGACTAGTAGGCTCTATTTTTGGAAAGTGATAAATTTGAAATCCGTATTTTGTGGGCCCCGTGAATAGTATTTACTATTCACGTATACGTTTTTACTATTTACAAATACGTATTTAAAAATATATATATATATATATATATATATGTTATTCGCAAATACGTATTTAATACTTGAAATTTGTGAAATATGAATAGTGTTCACTATTCACAAATACGTATTTACTATTTAAAAATACGGTATTTACTATTCCTAAATACGTATTTACTATTCATGCGGGACCCACGGCCAAAATAATTCTCTGCAAACTTCCCGTGAGCGACAACCTTTCTCGTGAGTTTTGAAAAAAATTCACGCGGGACCCACGTAATAATATTTTACTATTTAATTTATAATATTATATTATTAAAAATTTTTAAAACTTTCACGAGGGCGGCTGAGAGTAGTCACGGGAGGGTTTCTTTTTAATTTTTGGAAAAATTACGTAAAACGACCCAGAGACGAAAATTACACTTAAAGACCCATTTTCCAACTATAAATAGACCTTCCATTTCATTTCATTCTTCACAACTTCTAAGAGCCTTAGAGAGAGGTAGAGAGAGAGAGAGAGTAGAGAGATATTTGCTTGAGAGTTATAATAGCTGGTTGGAGATTCGGGTATTAGCAAGTAACAGGTAACTCTGAATATTCTTCCTTATACTTGTGAATTATGTATGATTATAAATTTGTTTGGTTACTATTTTGGCAAGAATATTTAGAAAATATTTATGGTTTTAAGATCTGGTGTGGGAACTTTGACTTACAAATCTGTAGAGGTACTATTTATACGTACGTTACTATTCACATATACCGTATTTACTATTCATTTTACTATTCACATATACCGTATTTACTATTCATTTTACTATTCACGTATACCGTATTTACTATTTATTTTTACTATTCACGTATACCGTATTTACTATTCATGTTACTATTCACGTATACCGTATTTACTATTCATTTTTACTATTCACGTATACATACCGTATGTACTATTCATTTTACTATTCATGTATATACCGTATTTTACTATTCACAGATACGCATAGTATTTTACTATTCATAAATACACATATCAATGTATATAATGGTATAATAATGCATTATTTTTGAGTAAATACATTCATCATGGCGGTTGTAATGTGATGGGTGGAGTAAGGAGGGAATTGAATGATAAGAATTGTTTATGCCACCACTCGGTGCACAGTGGATGGTACTTTTCAGGGCCCCATCTTCCATGTTTTCCTCTGGCCGGGATTTCATTGGAGATGTGGGACATGTGACACCTCCTTAGTTGTTATTTTAAAGGAGGGGAGCCATAGTCCAGATTTAAGCTCTATACCTTTGGCCGGGTGTATCTTAAGTTTTGGTGAGCTTGAAACTATCCAGTCAAATGAATGAGTTTCTATTGGACTATATGTTAGCCTATGGTTCCAGTCAGCGGTATACGGTTGGAAGGGGATATAAGGGAGGCTGCATACTGCATAGTGCATTTCTGAATTATTCAATAAAGAATGATGAGTATTTTGTAAAGGCATTTGATGTGAACAACGGTATATCTAAAAATATCTGAGTATATTAAATTCACATTATATTACCTCTTATTTTTGTCATATGTAATTTGCTCGTGTAAGGTAGAAATATTCAGTAGTTACTGAGACGTGGAATCTCATCCCATATTAACATTTTTCAGGTGATTATTCTAGTAGAGAGCAAGGGAAGGCACCTATGGAGTGAGCTCTGAAAGCTCTTTTGATCTCCAATAGATTATGTTATGTTATTATATTTGCCATGAACCTAAGACTTCCGTTTTGTATTAAACTCTGAAACATTTTCTGGAATTTATTCTGATTATGTATTACGGGTTTTATTCGAAATGGTAACATTGTAAAAGGATTTGGATATTGTTGAACTCTTTTGAAGGTATTTTCAATATTTTGACCGAGTTTTTGGGTATTAAAATTGTGGTGTTACACCAGGACCGTGGACAAGGGTAAGTTGCCCGTGTGAGGTCTCAGACGGAGGATTTCTTTTTTATTTTTGTATAATCGTACTTTTGAATATTTGAATACTCGGATGACTGTAATAGCAACCAGACACACCAACTATGAATGTTTATCAGTTACTCGCTTTTTAAAACTATTCCAATGCTCTACTTTGATTAAATTTTTTTCAAACTCTGATCAAACTATTTCGAAAACGCTTTAGAAAATTGGGATGTTACAAAACTCTCACTAACTTTGGTATATGGATTAGGAAAAATATCTACAAAAAGAAAAACGGATCAAAGTAAACATTCATAGTCAAAATATTTATAAAAACACATAAATATCTTTTTTTTAAAATATAAAAATTAAGAAAGAGATTACCTATAACGCAAACACAGCCAAATAAATTAGTGTGCATGTGCTTTTTATTGATTCTGTATGCTTTCAAGGTGGTGTGCAGATTCACCCAACTTGCAGCTCCTATGCATGTGTATTTATTTCCCCTACGTCTATAAAGAAATTAATAAACTTCTCGTGGACTCTACTTTTCCCTATGTCCGAGGGGAACATGCATGCAATGCCAAGGAGGGTTGCTGCTTTGTCTTTAGCCTTGGGGTCCACAATAAAAAATAAACCAAGGATTGCGTATAGTCAACCCTAGGATCGTTCTCTCTCTTGAGGAGCCTTTTATTGAATCCTAAGTAATCTAAATGACATGCAAATGCAATTAAAACAAAGGAAAATTGGTTTTAGATTTTTCAATTGATAAACTAAAATAAGATTGCAATTAAATTAAGGGAAAAGTATTTTTCCTGTCACTAAAGATAAAGTTATCTCCAGTGACCCTAAAACTACGTCGTTTTGAATTAATGAAGGGTGTGTTTGTAATTTCAGTTGAATTAATGAAGGGTGTTTCTGTAATTTTGCACCTTCATTAATTCACCTAAAATTACAAACACACCCTTCATTAATTCAAAACGACGTAGTTTTAGGGTCACTAGAGATAACTCTATCTCCAGTGACAGGAGAAATCCTTTACCCTTAAATTAAATGCTAAACTATTATTTTTGGTATTTTTATAAAATTGGTGAATGAGTGAATTAAATGAAATGGAATTGAAAATATGGATGATGGCGCTTTTGGTGATTAAGATATGACTATCCTTGCTCAAAAAGATTATAAGAGTTAAAATGCATCAAGTCTTTAAGAAAAAACCCCAAGATACTATTTGAGTCCAATATTCTCAATTAATAGTAGCTCCTACAAATATAGCTAACCACTATCTCTTGAGAAATTATTAAAAACCACTTGATGTGCAATCAAAATTGGAATAATGCAACATGAGTCTTCTTAAAATTGAGTATATAACAGTCCCTCAAAGGGCACAAATCAACTACATTAATTAGACAATAACAAGTTAATTAATTTAATCTCATTGCAACCACAAGAAATTAAAACAAATATAATCTTTCACATTAAAAAATCCAATCTCAATCATAATTATCAAACTAACAGAGACAATAAATATTAATCTCAGTTCCAGAATTTATACACAATAATCCCTAAAACTAGGCAATCTAAATGTATAAATCTAGACTAATAGAATGAACAAATGAACTCCTTTATAGCTTTGGAACTCAAGTCAGTATCCACCACCAAGAAAAAAAGGAGCTCAGCCACACATGATTTTAAATTCTTCTCCAACCAGCTTTAATCCAACAGCCATGAAACAATGAATAGAGTAAAGATTTAATGATGAAGAAAATAGAGTGTTGGTGACAATCAGGGTGCAAACAGAGGAGACTAGGAATGCGGTGGTTGGCCTGTGATGGTGAGATTGGGAGTGAGAGTAGATAAATGGTGAAGGTCGAAGGTGGTCTGACGGTGGTGGTGAATCTGAGCTGGCGGTGGCTGAAACTGAAAGTGGGTCGAAGATGAAGGTGAGGCGTGATGGAGTGAGATGAAAGAGAGAGTAACGGTGAGGGTGGAGTCGAATTGAAGGTGAAGGTGTGAAGTTCAGATGGTGACGGTGGTGGTCGGAATTGGCAGAGAAGGAAGGTAGCTGCTGGAAGTGGTGGCTAGAGGATGGTCACCGGCGGCCAAGGTGAGGAAGATGAGAACCGCCGGCGCCAAAGGGAGAGGAAGGATGGAATCATGAATGCGTTGACCCTAATTGATTCGCCGCCTCTGTGTATTTAATCTCCAGCTTTTTCCCTCAGCTTTGTTCCTCAGGTCATTCATTTGTCGGGGCTCCATATTATGCCTTCAGCTAACCTAATTCAAGACAATTCAAAACGGTGAGTTTAGCTGCAGGGACCTAAATGAAAAGGAGAAAAGTTCTCAGAAAGGGACTAAACTGCAACTTTTAAAACTTGAATTAAAACTTTCATTTTCAAATTTGTTCTATTCTTTTTAGGCATTAACAATCCAAAATAATTAATCCAACATTAAATATTCTTAGAAAAATCAATGATTAAGAGTAACTTTTTTTTTTTTGACAATTTTGCCCCTTTTTAGCCATAATTTAATGTATTTACTCTTAATCTCAATTTATCACAAGAAATACATTTAAAGTTTAATAACTATGAGAAAACACATTAAAAATCCCCATTTAATTACCAAAAATCATGTAAAAATATGGTTCAATCATCGGGCTGTACAATTTACCCTGTCTTCATCAGCATTCACTTCATTACAATTATTGATAAAATTAACCAAATCCTTCATGCTAACAAATTGAGCCTGCTGGTGAACCCCAACAAGTTCAAAAACTTGTTCATCAGTTAGATTTAGGGTGTTACCCTGAAAAATAATTGGTTTGTCATCATTCGCAAATCAGTTATCATTAACACATCGTCAAGGCCAAAATAATTTCGGCCAATAAGAAAGGCCCCAGTAGTGACGTTGTAGTGATTTATCAATGCAGCAAGAAGGGATTTAAAATTATTGATTTTCCATTTAAGTTCAAAAATGAACTCAAATCCAAACCCCTCAACTTTTGCTTGACTTGTTGAGGGAGTTTAACTTGTGAATAGTAGGAAACTAGCTCTCTAGGGTCTAAATCCCCGCCTTCGCCACCTAGAAATTGAACAAGTCATTAGATGTATCAATAATCAATAATAATTCAATAATAATAACAACACTTTCAACTTTTCAAACTTACCAACTAGACTTGTGGTATGTTGTTGCTACTCTGTAGGATTTTGTTGCTCTACCATTTGCTTAACTTGTGAAAAGAAGTCTGATTAGAATTATATAATATTACAGTGAGAGGATAACAAACTCTATATCATTTTTATTTCCAGTAGTAGAGCAGCAAGCCAACAAATAACAGAGAAACAAATCGAAAAAAGAGTGGACTTACTAAAGCTGGAAATCTACTGTTAATTCCCACCGGCCGGCGGGCCACCGAGGAAGAGAGAGTTCAAAATTGGTAATGAAGTTCGATTATAATCACATATTATTATCTATTCTGCCCTATTGAATCCTAAATCTCTACAACTTATCTATCACATTTTAACATCTTATATCAAAAGAAATTCATGGGAACCCTACAACAAAATATAAAACATGACATATAGAACAAACATAACAAGCTAATCAATTACTACCAATTAATCAAGTAAATGCAGAACACAATTAATCCTAAAAATAATCATCTCCAAAATATAGAACACAATTTATCCAATAAATTATTGAATATTCTCCATGTGCACCAATTACTACCAAACTTATGCTTACACATAGCAAGCCAAAATAGTAAGAATATTCTCCATGTTAGGGAAGTGGGGATCTTAACAACATTTGAATTAACGTACTTGTCAAACTAGCCTAATCTAGTGGATATATGTTATAGACCCTTTCTTACTCCTCAGGGTTTTTAGAAAAGTGCTAACAAACTACACTGTACTATACTACAAGTCCTTCTACTCCATCTTTGTCTTCTTTACGTTAACACTATTTCCTAACTCTGCCTTCTTCATGCAAGATCATCAAAGTTCCTAAGAGATAATGCTCTGGCCAACCTTTTACTTGTGTTTGCCTTCTAACAAATTCTTGCTTATACTCAGTGACTGAGTGTGCTTGCTTTTATACTACAGAGATAGGCATCAGGGTTTTGAAATTCAGCGGGACCGAACTGCTCCTGAAAAATTTCCACCAATTCATCCCAGTAACGTATGGTCCGTCGTGATGAGACCCAAGTGAAAAAGTTCCACCAATTCTCCTTCTAAGTTGATCGCTGCAACATCGACCTTCAATTCTTAAGGTGTTTGATAATAACGACAATAATGTTCTGCCTTTAGAATCCAGCCTCTTGGATCACCACCCTCATATTTAGGAAAGTCAACTTTTGAGTAAGGACATCTTGATTGATTACGTTGCCACCAAGGATCATCAGGCTCATGGTATGTATCCCTATTATCTTGACTAGACTCTCCCTGAATAAATATGGGTGCCTTCTGCCTCTTTAAAGTGTTTAACTCTGTATTCATCTTATTCAATTGCACCATAATGTCTGCTAATTGAGGATTATGATTTTCAGGGTGCGTATGAGGAGGGCATCATCATGTGGTGGAATTTCTGGATTATGAGTGGATGGTAATGGAGAATTATTCTCATATGAAGAGTTTTTGGTGTTCACCATGGCATTCAACAGGCCCTAAGAACGACCGCTCAAGTTGATAGGAATAGAAGAAAAATGGTAGAGAAGAGGAATTCTAGAGTCAGTATCTAACTCTAGCCAACAAGACAATTCTGAAATATCACATATATCTTTCATAACCTTCTTCCAAACATAGTACAGATACTTATAGAGTCTTTTCTAGTTTCCTAGATAACTACTTCCTAAGATAACTTCCATAAAACTAGATAAGGGTAACTAACGGTAAAACAGATAATATATTCTAACTTCCCTAAAACAGATAATAACTACTTTTTCCTAAGTCTAACCCTTTCTTAAACCAGAAGAGGGCATACAATATTCCTATCATAGATTTGTCAAGTGTACACCAAAGGAAGTCTTGAGATTTTGTAACATATTGAAGATAATTCAAGAAGCTACACATACATGTAAATTTCGGCCAACTAGGAGAAGCAATCCAAGAGGCCATGGATTTGCCAAGTACACCAAAGAAAATCACGAGATTTTGTCAAAAAGTCACACATACATGTAAATTTCAGCCAACTAAGAAAAGAAAGGAGGCCAAATGATTAATTTTGAATATGCCACATGTGTACAAGTAATTATTCCCCCTTTGCTCAAATTTATGCCACATGGCAAGCTAGGGAATCAAGTTATAGTAAGAAATTACATGCACATGTATCTTCAAGATAAGAAGGGAACTTAATTGGTATCTTCCAAGGGTCCCTAGATTCGGCCAAACAAAATGAAGAGGAGGACAAGAGAGAAAACAAGAAAACATGTCATATTTTGTACATGTGAAATAGAAAGAAAGGAAAGAAGAGCAAATTGGTTGGCACACATAGGAAAAGAGAGAAAACAAAGACTAAGGAAGGAAAAAGGAAGGAAAATAAGTCAAGGAAGGAAAATTATAAATATGTATCTTCAAGATAAGAAGGGAACTTAATTAATATCTTCCAATCGTCCTTAGATTCAGCCAAACAAAATGAAGAGGACAAGAGAGAAAACAAGAAATGTCATATTGAAAGGAAAGAAGAGCAAATTGGTTGGCACACATATGTGAGACCTAAAGCTTGACTTCAAGTGATTTTTAAGACACTTGAACCGATTCCATGCACAAAGTTGGCCACCATCCAAGGAAAAAATAAGGAGAAAGTGCTAACCAAAACTTAGGAAAGGAAATGAAGGAAAATAAGTCAAGGTAAGGTAAGTTGATGTGCCTAAGTATCTTCTACTGCACCTTTTATAGCTATCTTAAGACCCCTAAACCTTAAAAAGCTCTCTTGCAAGGTGATTGGAGATCGAAACTTTGAGGGCCAAAGGAAGAAGAAGTTGCAAGAAAACACTAGAACAAGTCAAGAAGGTAGAGAATCTATCTTAGAATTTACATGCTTGTTCTTGTTAAGGGGAAGTGAGGGAAGTAGAGATGTATTATTAAACTTGGACTAGGAGTTTACCCTCTCAGAATTTTTGTTAACCAAATCAGTATCAGATTCAGATTTCAGATCTATGCCCGATAGAACGTTAAAAAAAAATCTAGATTTCCCAAAAAAAAAAGTTTATATGATGCCTGAAACCTTAGTGGGGATGTTTAAGGTTGTAAGTCCCATATGTGGAGGTAGGCAATTTACCCATATGTACGAATAGTTTAACAAAATTATTTGATCGGTAAAATTCTGGTAAATCTTTAATCTAATACCCATATCAAACCTGGTGGTGGTGATACTAGTCAAGGGAGATTTACAATTATTTTTATCTCGCTCTTTTAATTTTAGCTTTTATATCCTAATCTTTTCATTTGTCGTTCTCATTTCCTATCTTTAAATTTAGTTATTTAATTTCATCAATTTTTTGATCTTCATATGCTCCAAACTCTTCTGTTACCATGAAGGATCTTGTTCTTCAACAAACAATATCTTTGATGAAGAAATTCAATTTAAAGATATAAACCAAAACATTGACGATTGGACTCTTCCTCCAGTCGACAACAAAACACTTTACCGAACCCCGAAGAAAGGTTGGTTCATACAGACTGATTATGTTATCAGAACATAGTCAAAGAATCAATTTCTATTCAACCTGAGAAAGAATAATTTTTCCTTCTCTCTCCAAAATCTGTTGCTAAACACAAGCAAATGTACAATTTTATGCACTGGACTCAATGTCTCCTGCTTAGTTTGTCTGAGAGATACTTATCATAATCTTGCCAATTCTCTTTTAGCAGCTGCTAAAGTGGGATTTTATGATGGACATGTTTCTTTCAACTGCTATCCAAATAGGATGGTAGATCTGAAAGATAAACACATCCTTAACTCTCAAACTCAATGGTTTTAATATGAAACCAAGATCTATACATGTTACCCCAATATATAGGGTAAGGTCTTAAACTCCTCAACTGACCATGCTAGCGCACCTCAAACTATCATGTGGAAAAAGACATAGTCTTACCAGATCTCGGGTTATGACAAAGTTTGTTCAACGCAAAACTTTTTACTCCATCAATTACTTTTTATAAGATACGCTCCTTAACCAATTATGTTATTCGATGAGGTAGTTAAAAATAAATATGTAAAAAATTAATTTTATTTTCTCAATATGCCCTTATTTATGTAGAAGAGAAAGAGAGAATATGTTATATTGAGTGCTTTAGTCTCAAATTTGGGATTAAGTACAACAGTAGTGTGAGTAATTTTTGTAATTGAGGAACAGAGAGAATACTCAAAGATATACCTTAGGACTCATCATGTATTTAACCGAGTGTACTTCATCTTTAGGAGATGTAACTCTTCTTTAGCTATATGCAACATATTTTCAGTTATATGTGGATACTTTTATTTTGCACATACGGCCAATTGAAATAAATATTTTTCAATAAAGATAGGTTGTACATGGGTGCTTAAACAAATTTCAAGTCGTCTGGGAAATAAATCTTACAACCAGATATTTTTCAATAATTTTTTTCATTTAAATTATTACCTTAATTTCTTTTTCATTCATATTGTAAGAGAATTTTCATGGTTTTGCAAGCAGGCAATAATATTTGGTTAAACCACTTTTGAGTCACTACTGGCTGGATGATAATTTGGAGAAATGTTACTTTGAAATATTAAACGTGCTGCTTGAAAAGTAAGAGGTAAAAACATTGTTACATATAAATAAAGGGATTAAGATTTCTTCAGTCACTGGAGATAAGCTTCTCTCCAATGACCCAAAACTACACCGTTTCACACTTTAAAAATAAAAAACATCTAATTTGCTCGCTAATCCTTTTTTATCTAGCATCACCATCTCTCCTTTGACACGATTATCTCCATGATTTTGGATACATCAAACTCGCTCCAACCACCTTCTCTCAAAACCGACCCAATTTTCCCTGTATAATCCTCAACCCATTTTGGGATTACGGACCGGGGCATCTAAAAAATCCTCTCCAGCAAAGAAGTCAACAATGACGACGAATTCCTACGCCGCCGATCGACGGCGGCATCGCTCCAAAACTCTACCCACCTCGGTGTTCTTCCTCCCACGAGGGTGTCCAAGATTGGATTCAAAGCTCTGGAAAACAGACTCGCGATCGAAGAAATTCAATAGATCCAAACCGCAACAGAAGATCCTACTCTCGTCCACGAAGAACATAGGATTCCCAACTAGGGAGGGATTACATGGCCTCAGACCACAGGATTTGGACCAGAAAGTATTCCTAGCAATTTGAAAACAAATCGCAGCGATCGGTAAATCCAGTGAAGCACGAAGGTGGAGTCGATGTTTTTTATTTTTGAAGTGTGAAACAGTGTAGTTTTGGAGTCACTGGAGAGAAGCTTATCTCCAATGACTGGAGAAATCTTAATCCCATAAATAAATACACAAAATTTGAGATAAGCTAGATGAAGGCCTTTCACAAATCACAAGTCAACTGGTTTCCCTATAAAATATATATATATAGATATTTTGTTAAAGGGAAAAACATTTCTCATGTTGTAGAAGAAATCTTTTCTCATATTACACACACATAAAATGGTGGGACCCACATATACATATAATGAGCATTATATGTATATGTGGGTCCCACCAATTTATGTGTGTGTAGGAATCTTCTTTTTCTCATGCAACATGAGAAAATTAAACCCCTTTGTTAAATATAGAAATCAACGATAAGAGGGTAGCATTTTAACAAGTTTAATTGATTGATTTCCATCTAGCCTATCACTACATAAAATTGTGTTCTTTTTTTGTGTTCTTGTGGCAAAACAAAATGAAATAAAAGTGTTATCTACCAATGGGCCATAGTTATGGGCCTCACCCAAATAACTATGAAGTCTCAGGTCCATGAGTGATTGAATTCTTCACATCATAGATAAAGCTTTGAATGTTGGAGTCCCTTTTATGTTTGGTGCTTATAATTTCTACTGATACTTGAATTCTTTTCAGATATTAGTCTTTATATGCTTATTTCAACCAATATATCAATAACTTCCGATCCAAATTAAAATGCCTTTATATTAGGATGAATGACATGTAAAAACCACTAAAAGATACATACATATGACTCCAAAAAAAAAAAAAAGATACGTACATATGATAAAATGGGGCAGTTAGAGTATTTTTTATAGATGGATAGTTGAAGGTGGAATTTGATCTCATTATGCCATAGAACACCTTTAATTATATGATATAACAATGAAATCTTCATTAATGACAAGCGCTATATAATTATAGAGTGCATATGTTATTCTCTGTTTTCTTTTTTTTTCAATCATAAATCACACATTTGTGTTTGGCACAACATTGACATAGTAAAAAGCCACGATTGAGGACCAAAACTCACGATGCAACATGATTAAAGAATAGACATTGTTTGGATTAGCGATGAATGCCTGTTTGAGAAAGCATTTTGAAGCTACAAACGTACTATGATTTGGCAAAAGCACATTGGACAATTCTTCCCTTATTTGGGAAAGCGTTTTGTTAATCTCACTTTTACCTATAAAGAGCTTGTTTTTAAAAGTCATTTACCCCTTGCTTTTACGGTGAGCCATGCACGATGAGTCGAATGAGGGTGGAATTTATCATGGGTCCCAAAAACATTTAATTTGTTGTCCTATCTTATCCAAAACGCATTAGGTTTGATATTTAAAAAAATGAATTTTTAATTTCAGTTATTTAGGATTACTCCCTCTGAAATAAGGTACTGACTAATAATTCTTAGAAACTAATAAAAATAATTAAAGCCATGAAATTTATCTTAAAATTTCAATAATTTCCAATATTATTCGTATTAATCACACTAAACTCTAATATCATATTAATTATTACTCTCACCACTACTCTTATTAATCATGGACATACATAGAAACAAGGAAGTATCTTATAAAAATGACCAAATGCACTTATTAATTGATGCCTTTAATAAGGACTAGATGTAGTACTATTTAGTTAAAAATTTAATATTGTTATGCTTTACATAATATATATTTTTTATGCCAACATTTATACTATAAATACGTATTAAATATATCGATCAAGGTATTTTCAAATTTTTCCCAATATGTTAACTATTTTCATATTTATTATAATTACGTATTTTCGTTGTTTCAAGTTTTTTCTAATAATAATTAACTATTTTTATTTTTGTTATAATTATAATTATATTTTTATCTTAAAATTAGCACAACATATACATATAACATATATGTATTATTTAATAAGATTTATATCTTTTTCAGTAATTTTTTATCTAAACTTGCCTTTTCAGATAATCATCTAAAAAAGTTTTAATTTGGCAAAAAAAAAAATTTGCAAGAAGCATAAAAAAGAGTTAAGGTAAGTGATCCCTAGCCTTCTTATTATGTTAAAGAACTCGTTGTTGGTTTTTGTGGCTTCTCCTTGTGTTCTTGTGATTTTGGAAACCCTAAGTGTTAAGGGGAGATGCTGTCAATTTGTTTAAAAATGGGTTAAAATGTGATTAAGGCCTAAACAAGAAATTAGGGTTTGATTAGAGACCAAAATATGGTGTTATTGCAATAAAACTTGGAAGAATAATTTTTTTGTCTTTTAACCTCAAGTTTCGGCCAGACTAAGGGACCCATGAGGGGTGGTATTTTATCCATTTTGATGCTTCCAATATATTATATTTAAAATGAAAAATTGTGTAGGAAGTGATTAGAGAAGCTTTGGAATTGATTTGCTCTAAAACCCTAAACTGCCAATTTCAGTTCCCTGCGAGGCAAACAGATTGTGTCATGTTTGTGAATGAGTAAATGGTATCCAATGGCTATGAACTTTTCCATAATTAAAGAAGACATAATAACCTTTAATTTGATAGATCATATGCCTCATTTAGATATGTACACATGGAGATATGAATTTTTTAAAATGACCTATGATTCTATAACACAATTATAGCAGTATGTAATTATTGTTGAATTTGGATTAGTATGCGTATATCTAACTGCTGGAAGTATTTTTCTTTGAAAATATACTCAACAATGATTATATAGCCTTTGGAACCACTTCATTTGGACACTTATACAATGAGATATGAGTTCTCAAAGTTTGTAGAAAAATCTAGCAGAATTAAGCAAAGGGGTGAAAATGGAAAAGTAGGACTGAAAGTAAATAGTTTAATCTTCAAGGGTAAATAGGAACCCTTTGGAATTAGTATAAGCCCAATAGCTTCATATTGAGCCTAGTGCAATAGTATTAAAGATTGTGAAGAGTTTGGATAAATAATAACCCGTTGTTCATAAATATGTATTTATAAGACCTAACAATTACCTGGGACAACTGAAGGATTGGGAGCCAATTCAAGGATTGATAAAGCATCCTGGTGGTAACTCTTCTCTCACACACTTTATATGAATGTGTAGGTTGCTCGAACCATATTTGTACAAGTTTTGTTTGTTTGGAGTCATATTTGCTGGTCTATAATAAAGGTATAGGACTTGCATTTAGTTCTCCCACTGAGGTCTTCAATCAAATAAGATAGAAACCAAGTCCAAGAATATTTGGTCTTTGCCTCTACAACAGTAATAGCAATAGGGAGCATTTGCTCATTAGGATCTTTCCTGACCGCAGCCAATAATTGGCATTTATATGGCTCCTTAAGAAAACATCCATCCAACCCAATAATTGGTCTGCAAGTAAAGAAACTTTTCTTATAAGCCTCAAAGCGCATATACAGCCTTCCAAATTTTGGGAGCATGTTTCTAGATGGCAATAAAGCATCAAGCTTTGCATCATAGTAGATGGCCTATCTACTTTTAATAACACTGTATAGTAAGGATTAGACCTTTTTAACTCATGACAATAGTCATACAACCCTCAAAATTGTTCTTGGAAGGACTCATGAAGGTGATTCAACGCTTCTTTCTTTGTTTTAGAAGTCATTACCTTTGAGACATTTACATTCTACTTTCTCTTAGATATTTCAACAATAACTTTTAATTTATACTTGGGATTTTCTTTCACAGTTTTTTGAATATTCCTACTTAGCCATTTAGATATTAACAATTTTCTATTCACTTCCCTACTGCATGTATGCTTGCCATTGATCATCCTTAATTGTCATTTTTCTTCTCCCTTTAACTTTGCACAGTATGCTTTCCAATCATAGTTTGGCTTGCACCTTACTCGAATTCCTTCCTTATCATTTTTAATAAACTTAAGGCCTTTTCCAGTATGCAAAACATATGAGGTTATAGCTTCTTTAAAATCCTCTTTGGTGTTATAAAGGGTTCCTGCCTCCCACTTGGATTCACTCATATTTTTTAACATCCTATATAATGGAAACATATTCCTAATGCATCTATTTCCTCCTTCATTTTCATCTCTAGCTTCTTCCTCAACATCAAGACTTTCTAAATCTTCATTCTCATCCTCTTCACTTGAATGTTCTCTACATCGTATATTGACCACCTCAATATCACTTTCATCCACTTCTTCTTCATTACCATTAAAGCCAGTATTCAAGTCACTATCTTCATCACTGTTATTCCCCATCTTTGATGTAAACTTTTTAATCTATACATAAGTCCAAATTGCACAAGAAAGGAAGAAATTAGAACCCTTGACAACAACTTTGATTATATATCAATTTGAAGGGTAACCTCTTAATTTTGTCTTCTTTTTTTTTTTTTTTTTGCTATTTGTTGATACAATTCAGATTTTGAGATTTGTATTAAAAAAAATGTTCATGGATTATATCTAGGGTTTATGTGCGTAATTGTTCACTTCATAATGGTTCATTATTATTTGTGCTGGAAGCCTTTTGATTTATAATGGGAAACATCATGTAGATGACAACTTTTGATTTAAGCATCAGTATGTTATAATATGGAAGGATTTCGCTTGAGAGATCGGGAAATATGAACGAAGGTGCAATGATAGTGAAATACTTGCTTGATAATTATGGAAGGGTTTCACCTTTTGGTTTATAATTTTTGTACTTGCTTGATAGTTTTAAAAAAAAATATTTGCAAGAGAAAAGACACAAGAAAGCAAAACCAAAAGAGCCAATCTATAGAGAAAGTGAAATACACACCAGACTTATGACTGCAGAGGAGATATGCACCAAACTACCAATCTGCCAAAAGATATGCATCGGACGTATGACTACAAATGTAATTTGTTGAAGCCGAAGAACAATTCATAGTTGAGAGAGATTTTTCTTCTTCTTTTTTCATAAATTTACAACAATCAAGGTTTTGATATGTAGGGCTTCAAGTTTTCAGAATTTTTCAATTTACACATAGTTTAAATTTAATATTAATAACATTTAATTACACAGTTATCACTTAATTTTTCACAGTCATCATTTGAGCTTGCCGTGTCAGCATTTTCCGTTAATAATATTAACAGTGTTAGAATTATAGGGACCAAAAGTATGTTTTATAAAGTTAAGAAACAAAAAGTATATATGATATAAACTTAAAGGATTAAAATATACTTTAACCAAAAACATATAAGTACCAAATTAAAAATCCAACAAGTCTCCCCATATTTATTTGCTACAATACTTGTCTATGTTGCTATTTTATTTTGATCTAAAAGAAAAAAGTTGCTATTTTATAGGGTGAAGGTGCGTTTTCGCCAACCAACTATTAGGCTGAGAGCGATTTTGCCAAATAAGTTTTAAAAGGTCCAAAATTGCCAACAAACAATAAAATTTGACAAATCATCACAATTCCGTCATTAGGTAGGTAACGTCCGTTTGATCCCTCCACCACGTTGGATTTGTCTTCCACGTCAACATCCCGCATGGCCTTAGCTGTTTCTTTTTTTAAAAAAAGCTCAAGAATTCCCAAATATTTGCTCCAGTGACAGACAAAACGACGGAATTGTGATGATTTCGTTGATTCTCTTCTGACTTGCATCTTCTTTCTTTCCTTCTTCTTCCTCTCGCATCCGATTTCTCAGGGTACGAGCGAGCGCTTTATTTTTCTTCCTTTCCATTTCTGTTCATTTGATTGTATGAATTTGCTTTTTAAAGGCGATTTTTCCATATAGGGAGACCGAAAATGGCGAGGAGACCCGACGAGGAATACGACTATTTGTTCAAGGTGGTCTTAATTGGTGATTCAGGTGTTGGAAAGTCTAATCTCCTTTCGCGATTCACTCGCAATGAATTTTGCTTGGAGTCCAAGTCCACCATTGGTGTTGAATTCGCCACTCGTACCCTAGAGGTCTTTCTCTCTCTATGTTCTCTACTTCTCTCTCATTCAATGTGGTAGTTATGGCTGTACTAACGGTGACTCTATTTGCCATCTGATCTGAGTTTAAGAATTCAGTATCGAAATGAATTCTTTTAACAGATTGTGTGTTTGTGTGTGTTTGATCTCATGCCTATCAAGTTTTTGCTCCATTCGGAATCGTATCGGATCTAAGTCTGGTTCTTTTGTGAAGTGGTTTGTCTCAGATCTGTTTTCTTGTTGTAACTGTTCGCTTCTTGGATTGTCAGTACGAGTAGGAGTGTAACATTTGGTCCGAGTCCTGGGAATTGGGTTAAGTTCTGAATTTGAAGTGAATGCCTTTCAAATTTTTCTTTGATTTCAATCGCATTGTGTCATTTAATTCTTGAGCTTTTTTTTAAAAAAAAAGAAACAGCTAAGGCCACGCGGGATGTTGACGTGGAAGACAAATCCAATGTGGTGAAGGGATCAAACGGACGTTACCTACCTAATGACGGAATTGTGATGATTTGTCAAATTTTATTGTTTGTTGGCAATTTTGGACCTTTTAAAACTTATTTGGCAAAATCGCTCTCAGCCTAATAGTTGGTTGGCGAAAACGCACCTTCACCCAATATTTTATAATACGCTTGAGGATTTTCTTTGAGTCTACATTCTATGTCCATTTTTATGTGCTCAATTATGTGCTCATACCTCTAATAGAGGTATGAGTATATTTTTTTTTAATTTTTTTATATATTATATTTATTTAAATTTAAATTATATATTGTTTTCTAGAATTTTTTCTTACACCCAATATCTCAAATTAATTAGTTTCCATGATACTGGTATTAAAGAAAAATTTCAGAAAGCATCATATAATTTAAATCTAAATAAATACAATATATAATATATATATATATATATATATATATATACTCATACACATAATTGGTGGACATGGAATGTGCACCACCACTTTTCTTTGGGGCGATTCACTCTTAAAACCCCGTATGCCCGAACTCTCCACTGCGCCAAAACCCCTCTTCCCCATATGGCGTTGGACAAAGAAAAGCTTCAGGAAGAATCTGTAATACGCCGTTTTTATCAGATTATTCTTAGTTGGGACTACTTTCGTCTCATCAAGGAATCTAAGGTAGTTACTTAGCTACACCATGTCTCCTGCAAAAAAAAATTTTCTGGCCGATTATTAATCAGGGAGAGTTTTGACTGTTGGCTTTTTCAGAAGCAGCAGAACAATGGGGTAGAGAGTGGGGATGGAGATACATCTGCGCTGCCCAAAGTGAAGTCTCAGTATAAAGACGTTGATGAATATATCTCTACTTATGAGCCTCTCGTTTTTGAAGAAGCAAAATCTCAGATAATTAAGGAGAACGATGACGAAGAGGGTACATTTCGTTAATTTATTTAGTTATCCTGCTTTTTTTCTTTTTTGATTAAACTTTTCTCTATTTTGCTGGGTTTGCAATATTCTTGTTCTATTGGAGCTTGGTATTGGTTTTGGAATGTTAGCAAACTTTCTTCCTCGGCACATTTATATTCGAAACTTTCTTTCGGTAACGTAATTTTGTTAGTAAGCTGTGCTAGAATTACTGTTGTTTTTACCCCAAATTCATTGATACCTTTTTTGTAAGTTCCTTGTTTTGGATTCATACTGAGACTATCATGACGTTTTCTCTAAGCTCCTTCTTAAAAGTTTTTCTTTTCTCTTGACATCATCATTGAAGTTGCACGAGAAAGTCACTGAATTGTTTACAAGCTTTGATTTCCATTTAGAATTCTGAGTGTTGATAAATGAATACTCTCTACCGTGCTGACAAACTCTGTTTAAGCTGCAGTGATTGAATGGAAGCTTGGTGTAGTAAAGAGTTGCACAGAGGCAGATGGGTTTCATTTTATAGAACTTCCTTGTGAAATCAAGGAGGGTGAATCTGTTTCGCAGAATGATCTTCTACTACTCTCAAAACAAAAGGTACTAATGGTCAGAAAATATACCTTTCAAACTTTGCAGGTCCAATTATGATGTATTCTTCTATTGTTGTTATTTTGCCTTCTACAGCTTGGATTATGGTGTTTCCGTTCAGAACTAGTGTGTTTTTATTTTTAGTTGTTAACCTTGCTCCTAGTGAATTTGTAAAGTCTAATGCTAATGTCTTTTGAGAATATTTTTGCAACTAGAAGCAGTTTGTTTAGTGTTAAGCTAATTGTCAATAAGGAAGGATCTAGGAAGCTCTGGCACAATAAATCTGAGATATCCATGTGTTGTATAAATGTTACGTCATGTCTAATATGAGTGTTTGACATGTATCAACTATCAATTTTATAGAATTAACAAAAATCAATATGTCATATTTTGTTGTCTACTGTTTGTTGGAGGGAAACTGAGGCTCTACTTGCTTTGAGTTTGAGGGAACAAAAAAGCGTTGTTGTCATAATCTTTTCTCTTTTCCTCAATCTACTTTTTCGCTGATAAAAAATGTGCCTCAACTTCAAATGGATGAATTTATTTTATCATTGTCATGATGCAGTTTCTGGGTGGTAAGAAATTGCCTACTGTGTATGCATTTGCTTTGGTGGAGCACATACGTAGATTTTCTGAGGCCCGACTTCTTCGAGTCAGACTCAATCTAGCTGGAGAGATCTCGCATTTTGATACAAATAATGTTAAGTCTTGCACAAGGCTGTTGAATATGCGTTCTCATATTTCTGAACCAGAAAGGCAGCTGTATTTTCTGAAGGTAATTTATTTTAACCTATTTTCTGTTCTCGTTAAGTCTGGCAGATCAATGTTGATTTCTGTTCTTGCATGCTCACTGGATTTCATTCTCATGAAGCCAACCTAAGTTCTGTTCCAGGGATGAATTGTGGGTTTGAAACTCTTGAACTGAATAACTTTCGCATTTGCATCTCCTTTAGATTTAATTGATATAAATTCTAATTGTAGGGATAAGGCTTGTTGTTGTCATTGTTGCTGTTGTTGCAATATGCTTATATAAATGTGTTTTTTTTCCGTCACTCAAATGCTGTAAGAAAAAATATTTGATAGGGTAATCACACTTCAATGCATTTGTGTACTTAGGAATTTCCAAAATGTTTTCTTATTCGTTGGAAAAGGTGGGAATGCTTAATTCATATTTTCCCAAGATAAAGGTGATTGTATTTCTGAAACTAATTTGGTATTTTTGCAGATATGCAGTTTATCCACGATTGCTCGTGAGTATTTGGCAGTGCGATCCATAAGTTATCTTCCTTACAAGGATTTGATATTATCAGCTGGTAGCAAGAATTCTTGTACCACAGATCAGGGTTGGAAAATCCCATTACCTTTGAAGGAACACGTTGAAAGTAATTTCAATCACTATCAACGTGAGGCCATAACAGTAAGTCTCTATTCAAAAGATGAGGATATCGCATCTCTGTGTATTGTGTCTATATACATTCAGACACAATTGCACGATCAAGTTTTCCTATGTCTATGTATACATAACATATGTATATATTTGATTGCCTTTTCCTTAATAAACTTTTATGTTCTGTTGCAGGCTGGTCTTTCATCTAATGCCTTTATCTTGATACAGGTTTGTCTTGACATGTGCCCTTATTTTGATTCAAATTTAATTCTGATGTTTTTACATCTTTATTTTTTTTCCACTCTAACATTTTGATGTCATTGCCGTGCAATCCATGTAGCCGACCCCATATAGTGGAATAAGGCTTTTTTGTTGTTGTTGTTGTAATATTTTGATGCCATGCATGTATTGGAATATTTATGATCCTTTGCTGAAAAGGAAGACAGCAATTGCTCCTAAAGACGGTAGTTTTAAAGAGATTAATTTTTGTTGACTGTAAAATTTGCTTGTCATCATCTAAGTTCTGTTCTCTTTATTTACATGTATAACAGCTTCACCTTCTTTTTTAATTGGGTACATCTTTTTTACCTTGGCACATATACTGTCGAGATTGGTTGTTCAGCCAAGAGCTAGGCCTGCATGGCATAAACCATGTCATCGATGGGCAGGGATAGGTCTGGGGCACCAGGGCACTTCTGTTTCCCCTGCTAGAGATCACTCACAACTAATTCATGGGTTGCAGCACCTTCTCATATGTTAGGGATCACGTTCCTCACATTTTTCTTTTTCCTTTTTTTTTTTAAGTTTTTAAATTCTTGTCATGCAAAGCTGGGTCAAACCATTCAATTGATTACTTCTGGAACTAGGATATGAGCTTGTGTTCTTTTCCCTTATGTTACTAGGTTCTGTTTTTATATGATGAACATTTTTCTCTAATTTCTCTCTGACATTGATTATCTTTTAATCTTTTTGCAGCATCTTTTTGGATTACTATGATGTAATTTGTCTTTTGGTAATTTGGTTGTTGGCCTATGTAAATGCTTTAATTGATTCTAACAAAATTCTTTTAGGGGCCACCAGGGACTGGAAAGACTCAGACCATACTTGGACTTCTAAGTACCATTTTGCATGCAACTCCAGCAAGAGTGCACTCTAAGTATGACACTTTTTAGATTTTTGTGCTAGTCTGTGATGAATAATTATATGTTTATGTTTTTTATTGTTATATCAAGTATAATATTACAAGAATGTGCTTGGTAGAGGCAAAATTTGAGGGAGTACAGCGGAGGAAGTAAAAAATTAGAAAATTTTGCATATATGAAGTACGAAGTATGCCCTAAGCAATTTGTATGCACATATATTTCCCTGATGTCTTAGTTAATCCACTTCGTTGCTGATGTATTAACCTCTTTTGCTTCTTAGGAGTGGGATGCTTGAGCTGAAGCGGGGACCACAATTGCCAATTGAGGAAAAGTTTGTGAATTATTGGGCTATACTTGCTTGAGTGACCCTTATGTTCTGGATGTTGGTTTTGTCTTGTAATTATTACTTGTTAACTGCTTTTGTTATTTTCTTATTTGGAAATCTATTGATTCGTTTTTTTATTTGATTGTTGTTTTTAATATATTTTTTAAGGTAATTGATAAGTACAATTTTTTTGTGACAACGTAATTACAAGTTTGAAAATTATATCTGAAATTATATTGTGAAAGATAAGCATTAGTATTGGATATTTTGGATGTCCTTTACCCAATACCTAATGCTTTAATATTTGTAGTGCTTTTTATGATCCTGGTATTTCTAGTGCAGGTATTACCGTATTAGAAATATGAAGTTTTATCAGATTCAGATAGGTTTCAGATATTGCATATGTAAGAGAATATAGGAATATATTATAGCATCGCACGCATATACACATATTTTCACATTCAGTTTAGGATATTTGAGGGGTACCTGCACATTGTCATCTTTTTCCAGAAAAAAACTCATCAGAGAATAATGTGAATGGTATGTACTTATCATATACAATCTTTATTAATGCATTAGTAAATTGCATAAATAAGTGGAAAAACAAATAATACATACTACAGGTCTGGGATAAGGTGTCTGTCGTACTACTCAAACCCAGACGCGTTAAAATACTGCAAAAATCCCTATCACGAAAACCCAGCAGGTGTTTTGGGTTTCCTTTGGGTCTTGGTATTTTGCCCATCTCTAGTCACTCGCCTTCCCAATTTATAGTGTACTAGTGTTGGGTATATTATTATAACTTGATGAGCACTTCTTTTAATGAATATTCCTTTTGTATGGTTGCTTGCTCACAGGTTTGTAATGTTTTTTTTTCTGTACTGTACTTATGCAGACAGAAGCATTGGGGACTGTCATCTCCATGGTTGACTGGCATTAATCCCAGGGACAGTTTGATGCCAAAGGATGGCGATGATGGTTTCTACCCGTCCACTGGAAATGAATTAGTGAGTATGAACCAATTCTTTCAACATTTTCATTTCACAATATTATCTCTTACTAATTTTCTTTTTACATATTTTCAGAAACCAGAAGCTGTAACCTCAAGTCGCAAGTATCGTGTACGAGTGCTAGTTTGCGCTCCATCAAATTCTGCCCTGGATGAGATTGTGTTGCGTGTTCTAAATGGAGGTATAAACCTCATTCCATCTTGCTGCCTTATAGCTTCTTATGGTACATGCATATTTCGCATTTAAATATATATATATATATATATATATATATATATATCTTCATTGGAAAATTGTGTTTGCATTACCATTATTTGACAACATGTTAAACAAACTTTTAAGTAGAAGGGTGTTGGCAATTATTTTTCTGATATAGCATGCGACATTTTGGACCCTTTTGTCCAAAATCACTTTTTTTGTCTATCTTAAACAAACTGGCCCTTAGTAATTTGTCAATAGAAGTGATTATGCATTAAATGTATTACTTCCAATAGTGATGTCTGGCATTTAAAGAATACAAATGCTCAAAGTTTTGAAGGTTTTCACTCTCAGCAGCATTGTTA
Source organism: Acacia crassicarpa (assembly GCA_034222035.1). Taxonomy (NCBI): domain Eukaryota; kingdom Viridiplantae; phylum Streptophyta; class Magnoliopsida; order Fabales; family Fabaceae; genus Acacia; species Acacia crassicarpa. The sequence continues at coordinate 18,277,596 of JAWXYG010000014.1, read as the reverse complement.
ATTTTATTAAATAATTAAGATATGATGTGTTCTTTAAGAGCCTCTAGTTCCTATTACATTTTTAAAAAAAAAATTATTAGAGGGTGGCTGTTGTCATTGTTGTTGGTTGAGAGTTCAACAGGGGCATTCTTCCTATGGAGAAATCTACACCATATGGGCTGAATGGGTAGTTGTTTGCTAGCCCTTGTAATTGATTATTTTTTTTTTTTTTTTATAAGCAGACTAACTAACCATTTAACAATGATTTTTCTTTAGAAGGCTGTTTACATAAGAATCTTGCATCTGATACAGGTTTTGTTTATCAATTTTGGTTACTGTTGGATTTTCTCAGGTGTACGTGATGAAGATAACCGTCCTTATTGCCCTAAAGTTGTGCGAATTGGTCTTAAAGCACACCATTCTATCAAGTCAGTTGCCCTAGATGAACTTGTATGTATATGAAGAGACCATGCTGATTATTAAACTGTTATCCTTTAACTTTCCATGCTACTGATTCTGCACTATATATGCTCCCAATGTTCATTGAAAATCCTCTAATCTAATCATTGTTCCTTTAGAAAATCGTCTTATTGAAATTCATTATTTAGTTGGATGTGGCAGCGGTAATATTGCAGTATAGTTTATCCTGACTTATCTCTTAAACATTAATTACTTTTCTTTTAAAAATTTCTTGAGAAGCCATAGGTCAAATTTTGATTTGATGCTGTAAATTCTGCTTGCAGGTGAAACAAAAACGGACTACTGCTAACAAATCATCCACTGATAAACAGGGTAGTGGTCCTACAGGAACTGATGATGACAGTATTCGGGCTGCAATTTTGGATGAAGCCACAATAGTATGTTTAGCCATCCTGTTGAATGTTTTAAAATAAGAAAGTACGACTTTCTCAATGATAGGCTCCAAGATAGGTATAGGCAAAGAAGGAGGGGAAGTCTATTAAAATGTGAAATCAGAATCTAGCTTGACAAATTAATAAAGATGAAGGAAAATCTCTTTTAAAATATGAGCAAGGATCTTAAATTCATACAACTAATAAAGCCAAAGGAGAATCTCGAAATTACAATGAATCTCAAAAAGTTAATCTCCCTACCCTTGCTAACTACTCTCTTATTTGTAATATAAAAATAGACATTAAATAATAAATGAATAAATCAGAAAATAATCCACTAAATCTGAACCCACATTGACACAAATAATAAATAAATCCTAATTGAGATATTTATATCTCATTTTTATTTGCAATTAAAAATATATTAACTACTAAAAACATGCTAACAAACGAATCCACTATCTCACCCACTTTTACCCATATTCCCATGATATACGGTACTCATGTCACTCAATGTTTTCTTTATGCTTGGCAGGTCTTCTCCACCCTCAGTTTTAGTGGTTCTCATGTTTTCAGTAAACTCAATCGTAGCTTTGATGTTGTGATCATAGATGAAGCAGCGCAAGCAGTAAGTTTGCACCCTTATTTGTTTACTTCTGGTGTGTTCAGTTGATAGATTTGCATATGGTTTAATTTGGCAACTTTTGACCAAATTTCTTACATATCCAAAGAATATTGCACCAGCCATAGCTGTTGGGTATTTAGAATGGACTACCTATGTATGGAAGCTTGTCAAAGAGAAACATGGCAATTACTCTTCCTCCCACTGCTTCCCTCTTTTTTTTCCCCAAATTATTTAGTAACCGGAGTTGATTTTGGCAGAAAAAAAGCACAAATAGATAATTCTGTCATTTAGAAGTCTCTCTTACATAATGCATTTCCTATTTTCTGGCAATATTTAGTTTAAATGATTCTTTCCTTGTATTAATTTCAGTGATACCATATTAGATTTCTAAACAAGACAATGAGAATGGTGGAAGGGTACTGTAGGAGAAAAGCTTGCATGATTATGGTTTATTAGGGAACACTTGTGACAAACTAATATGAAAATTACGTACTAAACATCAACTTGACAAATTTGTATGGTAGTAAAAGACATTGAATTACACGCAGTGTTGCAACTTATTTCTTTTTTTTTTTTTTTAAATTACCTATCTGTCTGCCAACATTGTCTATGCATACTGGTGTGTAATTGTCTAGGCTTTATATAATTATAGATTATGGATCATAGATTTTGGTCATTTTGCCATGAACAGCATGGCAAATATTTATAGTTGAGCTATTTTTCTTGTACAAAGCATTATACCAATTTTAACATATTCAGGTCTATAAACCACACGTGCAAATTTTGTCAGTTGTAGAATTTTAGGGCCAATTTGATAAATTTGGTGGGATATTTAGCACGTTGAAATTTGCCTGCCTATGTACAAAATGAATGTGGGTTATACTAATCTTGTATGGAGTATGACATTTACCACTGAGTAGGTGGAGCCTGCAACTCTTGTTCCCTTGGCCAATCAATGCAAGAAAATTTTCCTGGTACGTTTAATTGGTGCTGCTTTTGAAAATCCTACTCTTAATTTGATGTTTTTATCAGTATTTTAACTTGCAATTGTCATGCCTAAAAGGGGGGGGGGGGGGGGGGGGGGAACTCCCAATTATTCTCAGTTTTTGTTGGCTCGTATATTTTCGTTGTTAATAATATTTGAGATAGTGATTAAGTATGATATTCATAATTCATCTCTTGAGGATTAGTATCTTAAACAGTGCCTGAAAAGTGGAAAGATTCTTTTCATGTTGTATTTTATCTTCTCTAAGTTTTCTTTCCTTAACAGAAATAAATAAAAAATGGTTTTTAGAAATTAAAAGTGCTGAACTTTGCAATCGAACAATAGTTGTTCCTTATCCTGGGGCTACTTTTTTTTTTATTCCTTTCAGGTTGGTGATCCAGCTCAACTTCCAGCAACTGTGATATCGGAGACAGCAAAGAATTATGGGTATGCATTATTTTTCCCAACGATATTGGTACTCAACTCTATGCATTTCAGTTTTTTTGGATTAAGACATTCACCGCATATAATTTGTGCCCTTTTGTTTCTTGAATCAAAGGTATGGCAAAAGCTTATTTGAAAGATTGATGGAGGGTGGTTATCCTGTGAAAATGTTGAAGACTCAATACCGAATGCATCCTGAGGTTAGTGCATTAGCGGCATATTCAGAAAATGGACCGTTGAGTATACACAATTTTTACAGTTCATGTGTGAACGAATACTTGGGCTTGATATAATGGCCATCTGAAAACAAAATTCTAAGGTGAAATTGTCTGGAAGGTTTCTCATCTACCTCTTTCCTTTTAATCAGTAAGAGCGAAATCTTGGTGTAATTTACTGTTGGAACAATCAAGTTAGCCAAGTTTCGAAGGTTCCCTATTACATATGGGCAGTGAGATTGAATTCCCTGCTGACATTTTTTTTTCTTTTTACAACTTTTCCCTTTTATTGTTGCCAAGGGGATATTTTCTATCCTAATACTCATACTTTCATCTCCCAATAAGTTATACTTCTTCCTTAATGTAGAATATGTTGGGGAGTTGATAGACGTATTTACATATTCATTAATTTTTCCCTAAATTAGCCCTATTGACATTCCTTCAACAATAATCAAATAAGAGGGAGAGGGAGGGAATTAAAGAAGATGATTTGGGGCTTTTAGGAAAAAAATGTCATATTAACTAACTTAACTAACTTCCTATCAAATTAATTAATTGGGTCTTACATTAAGGACTAGAGGAAGACAAATAATACAATTATGGTGGAGTAGAACTTGTGTTTCCAGGATTTCTTCTGCGGGTTTGTCTACTGTTATCTTCCCAATAAATTATTTGCGATCACCGCCATTTATGTGTGACACTGCTAAAGTAGGTATTCTGACGTATGACTTGCAACAGATCAGAAGCTTTCCTTCTAGAGAGTTCTATGAAGATTCACTGGAAGATGGAGAAGATATCAGATCAACAACAGAACGAGAATGGCATAAATACAGTTGCTTTGGCCCATTTTGCTTCTTTGACATACATGAGGGGCAAGAGACCCGGCCACCTGGAAGTGGTTCTTCATGGGTAAATGTTGAGGAAGTTGAATTTGTTCTGCTCCTATATCAAAAGCTGGTAACATTATATCCCGATGCGCTGAAGTCTGGGAACAAACTAGCTATAATTTCTCCCTATAGTCAACAAGTAAAGCTCTTCCAAAGACGTTTTCAAGAGACTTTAGGAGTGCCAGCCGAGAAAGTAGTGGACATATGTACTGTGGATGGTTGCCAGGTAAATCGGCTCAATGTTTATCAAATGACGAAAATGTTTTTCTTCCCTTTTTTGCCTATGGTGTTCATCAAATTGTGAATAAGGCAAATTTGATGAATGATTTTATGGAGACTGCATTAATTTTCTGTAAAATTCTTTATTTCATAATATAACCCAGAAATTGTTGCAAATATAGTTCTAATAGATGACTGCGGAACACATGATGCCTGGTAATGTGCATATTTGAAAGGCTTTTTTTGAATGATTCATCTTTAAGAAATTTCATTTTCAGATGAATACAACGCCTGAATTGAACTATTGAATTATAATTCATAAATTTATATGCTACTTGTATTTAGTCAAAGTTTGAATGAAGGGTAACTTTCATCTTTCAGATGTGTGATTAAAGGCTGAAATGTTTTTGTCTCTTAGGGGCGTGAAAAGGATATCGTGATCTTTTCTTGTGTCAGGGCAAGCAAGGATAAAGGGATAGGATTTTTAGAGGATGATCGGCGAATGAATGTCGGTATCACTCGGGCAAAGTCTGCTGTCTTGGTATTGTACCTTCAATGCCTCACTTTCCTTTGTAACGTGCATCTTGATGTGATCATCTAAGTCTTGGTTCTTTCCATAGGTGGTTGGATCTGCCTCAACATTGAGGAGGAGCGAGCGATGGAATAAGCTTGTGGAAAGTGCTGAGACAAGAGAATCTCTATTCAAGGTAATGTTTTGTGTAGAGTCATGATGATACTTAGTATATCTGTATATGTAATATGATTATAAGGGTTAAAGTGCATCCAGCACCCTAAAGTATTTTTGTAGTGGCGTCCATTATTATAAATCATTTTTGTGGGTACAGTTTTACACATAATAATTAGATAAATTAGGGTATCGAATACACCTAAAAAAATATTTTAGGGTGTTAGATGTACTTGAAAAACAGTTTATGGTAATGGATGCGCTAGAAAAAATACTTTAGAGTGCTAGGTGTACCAAAAAAATACTTGAAGGCAATGGATACACTTAAAAGAATATTTTAGGGTGCTGGATGTTGTACATTAACCCTAATTTGTGATTCTGAGTGAAAACTTTGAACCTGGGGACCAACTTAACAATTTGGTGCTGCAGGTTGGCAAACCGTATTCTTCATTCTTCAGCGATGAAAAGCTGAAATCCATGAAGGCAACAATAGCAGAAGCAGCTCCGCTGGTGATGGAAGTCGATGAGGCTGATACTAACGTACCACTTGACAATGTTGCAGCAGATGCTGACCAAGTTCAAGCTGAGGAACCAGAAGTAAATGATGGGGATGGTGATGGATATATGGAGTATGCTGGTGATGATGAAGATTAGTTTAGATCTTTCTAATCAAATCCATTTTCTCTACTCTTCATTCTTTGGACAATTGGAATCCGGGTTTTTTCCTCCTTGTTTTTGCAGATATAGATTTTATGTATCATAGCTTCTCCCAAGTCAAATTCTTGACCAGTATTTCCCCTTGATCTATGGGAGCTGGGAGGATTAGAAGAATTGTAATTTCAACGCCTTTTTTTCCTTGGAGAGTTCAAGGCAAGACCAGTTTTTGGGCTTTGATAATGGCTTCCTTTATATTAAAATTCATATATTTGAAATGTAAAGTCTCAGATCAAAGTCACAGTTATGTCAGTGAGCCTAATATCATTGAGCACATATATTTTGATATGAACAAATTCTCCAGATTTCTGAAATCTCAGTTTCACGACCAATCTTCAGAGTTTTCAGCATGTAGAACAGCCACTAAAGATTTCTCTTTTCCAACCTGCAGAAGAAAAAACCATTTTTTGTGGCCTATCACTAGGTTCACGCGTCGGAGCGTGAGCTTTCCGATTAACTGGCGGAATACTTCCCCTGGAGAGCGTGCGGTCGGACTCGGAGCCATAACCAAATGACTTTTCAATGAACTAGGACCAGTTCTTGTAGGGGAAGAACGGAGATTACGAAAATCAACTGGAGAATCGGAGACAACTCCGGTGGCCGCACTCAATCGAAGACTGATAATGCCGTTAAGGCCATGAACTGCAACGTGGCGTCCGTAGGACAGACCGGGGAAAGTGACATTAACACTGCCGACGGAGATGAGATCGAGTCTGGGCTTTGGGAAACATTGAGGTAACAACGAGATAGGAGGGTAGGGAGAGAAGTACCAATCGGGAGCCTGAGGAGACCGGTGATAGAGAGACGGCGAGGGACAATGTGGAAGCGGAGGGTGTCAATGTAAGATAACGCCGTTAGGGTCATGTCAAGAACGAACAGGGAAGAATTGATGGGAGCGAAGAAGGTATAGTTACAGTGGCTTCTGGTGTTGTTTTGGCCAGAGAGAAGCTCGAATTGGAGGTCAGAGGTGACGATTGCATTGCAGAAGAGTTGGTAGCCTCGAATCCGTAGAATGTTAAGCATGGAATCTAGTTCCTTAGTAGGGATGGAGATGACCTCACAAGCGAGGAAGAAGATGCTGATGATGGTAAAGACGACGGCGCGTGGTCGGAAACTGGACACCATTAACGGCGAAATCGGGAGCTTCTTCAAGACAAAGAAGACAATTTTCATGTATTCCGTTTCGTTTTGGCGGGACTTTACTTCACTGCTTCATAAGGAAAATGGTCACGCCTTTCGGGTTTATTGCGAAGTTGCCAAGTACAGGCCTAACAATGTGGGCCTATAAGCCTCAAGTAGGCCCAATGTTTTGGGCCTTCTTTTCTTCATTTTTGGGCTTATTGATCATATAAGCCATATTCAAACCACAACCTTCAAATTTCATGGACAATTAGAGAATTAAGTTTTTTTCACTGAAAAATCAAAGAAAAATCGATTTACATTTTTCCCAATTTGATAAGCTCCTCATACAAGAAGATTTAGATTAAAATAAATCTTTTTTCAGCATATTCATTCTCTAATGGTGTTCTTTATTCTTGTTTCTCTTTTCTTTTAAGAACTCATGGCATATTGAATGTTAATCAGCATCTCTTTTAGACTCTTAACTCAAGAAGATGGTGAGAAATGATATAAATAAACATAATATACTTCAATTTTTTAATTTCATCTTTGCATCAAAATAATATATTTAGAAAGAGTTAATTATTTAATCTTTCATAGAGTACTTGTATAACTCAAGCTTCATATTCTCCAAATGCATTGTCCTTACACTTACTTCAAGTATGATTTTCTGCTTTTTCAGGTTCTTTGGATTCTTAAGAGCTCTCTAATATGAACCAGGATTATTAACAAACGAATCGGACTTAGCCGATTCGACCCGGAAATTGGTGAACCGGTCAGGGCATTAACCCGGTCTTTTTTATCTTTATAATTTCATATATAATAATCTTGAAATCTTCATTTTTTTCACCGGTTTGACTTTGGTCTGACCCACTAACCATTAACCCAGTACCCTAAATGATTGAATGTCCGGTCCAGTTCTCTAAACCTTAAAAGGTTATCAGATGGTTTCTAAAATAGAGAAAGATTGATGGATAGAAGGAAGGAAATAAGAAAGAAACCTTAAAGGCTTTATCTATAAATTGAGTTATAAAGTCGGTAAAACTATTTTAAAAATATTTATTTAATTTTTCTAAGTGCTTAATATTTGCTAAACACGTAGCTCTAGCTTTGGTGTTGATACTTCACTTATATCTTGTCTTGTCCCACCAAGTTAAAAAAGGGGACGTTCGGAAGACCGACCAAATCGTTGTAATAGATACTTCCTCTAGTCTTAAATATAAGGTGACTTTCTTTAATATATTAAAGAAACTAATTAAATTACTTTAAAATATTTATATTTATTATTTTTTTCTCCAACTTATTTTGGCTAACATATAAACTGATATATAATTTAATAATACACAACATATGATAAGATTAAGTAACTTATTTAGCTTTCTTAATCTCTTCAAAAAAAAAAGTCAATTTTATCTTATATTTAGAATCAATAGAATAACTGTAATGCCGTCTCACTCAATCTCCATCATTATTATTTTTGTTCATTCTTTTTCTTTTCTTTTTTGTATGTTGGGATTAAAATGATAGTACCATTTTATTTTATTTTTTTCCTAGGGATTAATGCTCTTTCCTTAGAATTGATAAGTGTGGCCATATTTGTATAAAGCTGATAACAACTTTTACTTTACATGTATGATTGATAGCTATAAATCAAATTTCATAACGTGTAAAGTTGTATTTGTGCTAAACAACAACAAAAGCATGCAAATTAAGCCCCACATAGCCTTTTACCCTATTTCCGTTCATGATCCATGCTACTACAATGTTTACTACTTATATATAATTCCTTAATCACTAATGTTTCCTTTTTTAAAAAAAAAATGTGTTATACGTTTTCTACAGAAGTTTAATAATAATCAAAACATTATAAATGCAAATAAGCATATATAAAAAAACATGATGTGTGCAATACCTTCAACAACTTCAAAAATCAGTCATCATTCGTAGCAAAAAAAAGAAAAAAGAAAAGGAAAAGGAAAACGCTTCACGTTTTTACACAAATCATGGCACTCTACCTTTATATATATATATATATATATATATATATATATATATACAGAAAATTTATCACCCCTACTATAGGAAAATCAATAACTATAGAGTCCTCAATACAATTAAAGCTAAAATTAGCTAACCAATCTACAACAGAATTACCTTCTCGCAATGTATATATAGGAAAAGAGAATCTACAGCTCTTTATTACTTTCTCACAGCAATACGTTAAGTGTTCGGTCTCTAGTCTTTCATTAGATCAAGGCATCCTGAGCTATATGTAAAGCCAAAGTTGAGTCCTCCTTAGCTATGATCCTGTTGAATGGCTCTCTACTTTTTATTATAGGAGAATTATGGTTAAAGACTTAAATTTATAATTCTTCAATTTGTAGAGAACACTAATGATAAATACTAATTATTTTATTTGTAAATGTAATTTTTGTTATTTGAGTGATAAACAATATGTTAAATGTTTTTATTTGTAAATTTGTATTGCATAATTGATAAATAACTGAAAAATTTACAATGTGAGTGGTAAATTTAAGAACTTCTTAATACTATTTCAAGTCCTAAATATAAGATCCAATTAACTATTTTTAAAGAGATTAAAGAAAATTAAATAAATTATTTCAAAGTACTTATATATATATATATATATATATATATCATTTTTTTAAACTGATTAGTCTGACTTATAAGCTAATATATAATTCAACGATATATGACATATACTATGATTATGTATTATATTTAGCTTCATTAACATCTCAAAAAAAAATCAATTATGTCTTACATTTAGGATTGGAGAGAGTAATTAATTTAAAAAAAATTTAGTGCTTCATTGTAATTTCCAATAGCCAAGAGGAAGGGTGGTACTTAGATTATTAAAGAAGATATTTGAGTGATTGATAAGTGAAATCCGTTCACATGCATCCACTTCACTTGCATGTCATGATGAAGAATTGGAGGTGTCATATGGTTAGGCACGTGTCACGAGACTTAATATAGAAGAAAGGGTAGAGAGAGAGAGAGAGATGGAAAAAGAAAAGGATATATATATATATATATATATATATATATATATATATATATATATATATAGATTCATGCATGTAAAGTTAGATGAGAAGGCAAGCAAAGTGGTACACGTAAACTTAACAAAAGAGGGTGAGTAGTGTTTGGAGATGATAATTGGAATAAACCTATATTTTAAGTGATTTTATATATTGCACAATCTAAATAGGAAAAATCCAAAATAAATCTAACTAAAATAACAAAATTCTTATTTTTGCCTACACCTTTAATAAATTCCTAATCAAGCATATGAAATAATGATTGAAGCGTTAAAAAACAGTTTTTTAATCGTGATTTATGATGTATAAAATAAGTATATAAGAAGAGTTTTATCTTAATTTATATAAATAAGCACGATTAAGACCAATGGCGGAGCCAGGATTTAGAGTTTGTGGGTGCATAAATAATGGGGGGTTCGGGGACAGCGCCCCCATAATTTTTTTTAAGGAAAGTTTTAAATGCATTAAGATTGTATCGTTGACATTTTCTGGAGGAAAAAAAGTTTGACAAGATTAGAGAACATGTTGTAACCTATAAGCTAGCTCATCTTAATGCTTCCTCTATCGAAACCTATAAAATTGTATTCATTTTCATACTGAGACACTAAGCAACTAAAGTTATGATTTCCAATTCCAAAGCAACTCGACCACAAGAAATCAAAGAATGAAGAATTATAATAACTAGAAGGTAAGGAAGCAAACCAAAATGCTAGCTTTGTTTTCAATTCATCATAAAAGAAAATTATAAGGTGGGGTATTACTTTCAGATATTCATATACATCAGCCTTCATCTGCTTAGCCTTGAGTGCTGCATCAACCTCCGAAAAGATTCAAAAGGATAAAAAAGATTGTATCTTTGACATTTTCTAGAAACAAAATAGTAAAAAAAATTCAAACAAAACATGGTTTTACTAGAGTTCCAAACCAGACAATTCATGCAAAGTATATCATCAAAGTATACTTCAACACAAACACACAATCACAAAGGCTCATGATCACCCTTGAAAAGGAAAAATAAATTAAAACATACAAGGAAAATGAAAACCACATCTGATAAAATAATATAATACTAGATACAAACTGCAATAAATTCTTGAAATCATGATGCAATTCATATTTTAATAGAAAAAATAGTAAATAGATTTATGCCAATTGAATTCTAATATTTTGTTTTGGCAGGTTCGGTTATTTAATTTATTTCATTAATTGAATTCTAATGTTTTGTTTTGGCAGATTTATGCCAATTGAATTCTAATATTTTGTTTTGATGAGGGAGGAGATCGATTTAATCAATTTCAGAGTTCAGATTGCAAGGCCAAATCTGTAACATCCCAATTTTTCTAATAGTAACTAATTAATTTTAGGAATAAGTTTGAAATAAGAAAGCTACTAGGTTCTTGATAATCAGTATTTTTCGATGCAATCAGGGTAAAGAAATCAGATATTAACTTGAATGGTAGATGGTTATGAAGTAGATAAGCATGTGATATTTGATCGGAAGATGAGTATTCGGTAGTTAGATGGTAGATGGAGATATGTATGGTAGCTACATATGAATGGTAGTTAGATGGTAGATGGAGATGTGTAGTTACATGGTAGATGGACATATGAATGGTAGATAAATGGTAGATGAGTAGTAGATGGACAAATGAATGGTAGATAAATGGTAGATGTGTAGTAGATGGACATGTGATTTTTGAAAAGTAGTTGAGACCCAAACTCTATAAATACCTCACCCCTTCTCATTTCTTTCACAATACAAGCACTCAAAACACATAGAGAGAGAGAGAGAGAGGAGGAAGGAGAGTCGGAGAATAATGATAGAAATTATTTGGTATTAAGTGTAACATCCTAATTTTTATTTCTAAGATTTAAATGTAATTATAAAATAATTATAGGTAATTATTGTAATATTAAATAAAGTTTGGGCCTTTGTCGCAGTTTGCCCATTTTAAAAAGAAATTTAAAAAAAAAAAAAAAAAAAAAAGGGGACAGACGTGATTCTCGTGGGGGGTATTAAAATATTAATAAAAATATAATAGAATAATAATAAAACCACCATGAGACGGTGGTATGGATTTATATATATGTATGAAGGCTTTGTGTGTGTGTGCGCGCCGAGAGAGAGTGAAAGTACGGAAGAGAAAGAAAGAGAAGAAGGTGGATACAATATTTGGGTCTTTTGAGGTATGTTATTTATCTTATAAGATAATTTTAGTAGTTAAATTAACTTCTTTTCAATGAACTTTCTTCATGAAAGTTGTTCTAAATATTTTTCTCTTTTCAATGAAAGTAATATCATGTTGATTAGTGAAAATTTTGAGGTTATGATTTTGGAAAAGTTTTGAGTTTTAATAATAGAAGACGGTATATATGTATATAGTATTTAATAACTAGTTTTGACCGGTTTAGTTTTATTGAAATGTTGTTGCAAGAATTTAAATTAATTTTTCTATTTAAGAGATTTAGGATTTACATCTTACTTTATATTTCTACCAATTAAAAGATGTATAAATAATTTATTTTGGGTTAATGGAGATATTATTGAAGTTTTGATCGGTTTGGTTTTGGAAATTTAAAGGATAAAATGGTTATTTTCAGTTTTATAACAAAAATTTATTATTATTATTATTATTTGTGTATTTTGAGTTATATAAGTTATATTTGTGATAATGTAGAGTTTACCTGTGACCGGTGATTAATCGAGTTTAATTTCTCAAGATAAGGTTTGGCCTGGAGTTGAGGTAACCGGGGTTAATTTATTTTATATGCATGTTTTGGAATGTAAGGTGTTTACTAAATCTTATTTTCATAAATACTAGTAACATGTGTTTTGAAATTGTGCGTATGTGAACATGTAGCTATTTCAGAGAAGCAGTGTATTTTCTATTCTATATGTATGTATGAGTGGATCTTGTTATTGAAATTATTGTTGAGGTAGATGTTGTGATAATGGTTGTGAGTTATTGAATATGGAGTAATATATTGTACTATGTTTTGATAATATCATACTGTTTATCTATTTTGAGATATATTGGGTTGTGTGGAAGATATTGAGGGTGAAATTGTGCCCATTGGCTCTCTCATATTCCTGGCCCGGATTTGAGTGGAGTGTTTTGGGCGGACACCTCCCTGTTACGGTATATTGGTGGTGACACGGGAGGGAACAGTTTCCTTGAGGTGATAGTTAACCTTGGCCGGGTTACTAACACTGATGGGCTGATCCATGTCCATGAGGAAATAAGGAGGAGCAGGATGGTAAATGTGAGGATGGTTAGTTGATTATTGAAGTTGTTGTTATTATTTTGTTAACAATCCCGTTTCTCTGACTTGCAATCCTTTCCTGCATATTTTATAAATTAATTTTGGTTACTGGGACTTAATGTCTCACCCCGTTAATATTAATATTTTTCAGGCGAGGTTTCTAATACCATTAGTAGCAAAGGGAAGCAACCAGAGGCATAATTGTAGAGAACCTTGTAAGCCTCTTTTGGGTAATGGTGTTGTAATGATCTCTATATTGCCATTATAGGGCCCACATGTTTTAAAAATACTGTTTTAGCTGTTTTGGAATAACTGTGAGTTTGCTACTGAACTAAAGGTTTAATTTTATATGGTATGTTATTTTAGTGTTTGTTATAATGAAGTGGTGGATTGTAAATTAAGGTTTACGTGTGGGTATTCTGGTACACACTTCTATGATGGGAGTTTGGTATTATTAAAGTTGTGAGCTTACATTTTTCCGCCGAATAGTTGTGCCCAGAGTTTTGGATTTTATTGTGATGCGTTTGTGGGCGAATGTTGTGTCATGAACTCCGTTGCACTTACTATAGTAAGTGGAGGGTTTTCTTTATTTATTTGTTAATTAAGGTTAATTAATGTTTTGTAAGGAAGGTCTTTTCAATTTGGTATCAGAGCTTTAGATCCTGAACTTGTGGTGCATTGCATTTAGAAAATGGCAATATATAATCTTTACACACCTGCTTCCCTTTTATGTTGTGTTTTGTTCTTCTCTTTATTTTTTTTTTCCATCTTTGGTGGCTTTCACCCTTAGGTGGGGAGAGATGGAAAATATTAGGCATGAGGAAGTCGCGGATAACGCTCGTGCAGACGCTGTTAACAACGATCAACAGGGATCAAATGGGCCTCAGGATCACATAACCGAGGCTGAGATGTTGCGGCAACTCTATAAGTGGACCCGTGCGACAGAGGAACGGTTGAAAAGGCTTGAGGAGGATAAAGCTAATAGTGGGCCCAGCAAGGAAAGCAAGAGTACTCGGAAGGCTCATGCAAAAACAGAGGAAGGAGATAGTACTCATTCTGGGGGATCGAATATGAAATTATCAAATTCTGAGTCGGAGGAATCAGCAACACGAAGGGGTGCTATTGACATGCTTACAGTATGGAAACATTTAGATCGTTTCCATCCTGAGACTTTCGGAGGAGGTTCAGCAATAAAGGCTGAAAATTGGATTGATCGGCTAGAAATGTTATTTGAGTCAATCAACTGCGATAAATATCAGAAGGTGATAGCTGCAAAAACACTGTTAACAGGCGCTGCTTTAGATTGGTGGAACACGGTGAAGCCTGTTGATGGTCATCAACTGGATTGGGATGAATTCAAAAGAATGTTCTTTGATTATTACTTTCCTATTGAAATGAGACATCAAAAAGAGGCTGAGTTTCTATTTTTGCGACAGGGGGAGATGGATGTGGAAACATTCATATCTCAATTTATGGGGCTAGCCAAATATGTATCGCAGTTGAACAGAACAGATGAGGAGCAGAATAATTGGTTAGCGCGACAAATGTTTGAGAGATGTAATGATGAAGTTAGAGCAAGAATGGGAGTTTATGACATCACTACTCTTGAGAAGCTGATAGCAAAGATCCGAGAAGTTTGTAGAAGATGTAGAGACGCTGAGAGATCTGTGAGAAGGGATTCGCAAGGCCGGTTTAGTGGTAACATGGGAATATCTGGAGGAAACAGTAGAAAGAATTACCCTTCAAGTTTTACTGGATCCGGAAGTAAGAGGACTTTTAATCAAGGGAGCTTCCAGCAGAAGAAACGTTTTCCCATAGCTCAGAGCCGTAAAAGCAACACTAAAGCGAGTCAGAGTTCTCAGTACGAATCAGTGGCGTCGACTCCCAGAGTAATGCAACGCCCTCCTTGTTCTCAATGTGGGAAAGTGCATATAGGGGAATGTTGGACTTGCTTCAACTGTGGAGAGAAGGGACATATTGCAAGATTTTGCCAGAAAAGAAGAAAGGAGGATCAACCATTTAGGCCGTCTGCTCCTGGACGAGTGTTTGCTTTAACATCAGAGGAAACGAAAGATACCCCTAATTTGATCCGAGGTAATGCTCTCCTTCAGGGTCATTCTTTGTGTGTTATATATGATTCTGGTGCTACGCATTCTTTCATCTCACATGATTGTGCAAAAAGATTAAATCTTGTTATGAGTGATTTGTTATATGACTTGATTGTATCTACCCCCACTGGTATACGTGTAAAAACTGCTATGGTATGTAGGAAATTGAGGTTTGTATGTGATGGTCGTGAAACGACCATTGATTTGATTTGTCTACCCATGCGGGGTATAGATGTGATTGTGGGAATGGATTGGTTGACAACCAATAACGTATCCTTGCGATGCAAGGAGAAAGCTGTGCAATTTAATGACTGCACAGTAAATAAGAAAACTCCCCAAGAATCGATAATGTTGTCAGCAACCCAAGTTCAGAGAAGTCTACAGGAAGGCTGTGAAGTTTTTGTGGTGTTCTTCTCTATTCAGAAGGAATCAAAAGGAAACATAGAGCAGATCGAAGTGGTTAGGAATTTTCCCGATGTGTTCCCTGAAGAGTTGACCGGGCTACCTCCAGAACGAGAAGTTGAGTTCGCCATCGAATTAGTTCCAGGAACAGAACCAATCTCTAAGGCTCCTTACCGAATGTCACCTTTAGAGTTAGCAGAATTGAAGAAGCAGATTGAAGATCTGTTGGAGAAAGGTTTTATTCGGCCAAGTGTATCTCCATGGGGATCACCAGTTCTGTTCGTGAAGAAGAAAGATGGTAGCTTGAGGCTTTGTATTGATTATCGGCAGTTAAATAAAGTCACTATCAAGAATAAGTACCCGTTGCCGAGGATAGATGATTTGCTGGATCAGCTGGTTGGTTCATCAGTATTTTCAAAAATTGATTTGAGATCGGGATATCATCAGTTGAGGGTGAAGGCAGATGACATTCCAAAGACCGCTTTCCGTACCAGATATGGTCATTATGAGTTTCTTGTTATGCCCTTTGGTTTGACTAATGCGCCAGCAGTGTTTATGGATTATATGAATCGAATTTTTAGACCTTATTTGGATCAATTTGTAGTGGTATTCATTGATGATATCCTTATCTATTCGAAGAGTACGGAGGAACATCGGGAACACCTTCGAACAGTATTGCAGATCCTAAGAGAGAATCGGCTGTACGCGAAGCTGAGTAAATGTGAATTTTGGCTGAAAGAGGTGAAGTTCTTAGGTCATGTGATCTCGGTTAATGGAGTAGCCGTAGATCCAAGCAAGGTTGACGCTGTGTTGAAGTGGGAACGACCGAAGTCTGTGACTGAGGTGCGTAGTTTTGTTGGGTTGGCAGGTTACTATCGTCGCTTTATTGAGGGATTCTCTCGAATTGCCGCACCACTTACTAGATTAACAAAGAAAGAACAACCGTTTATTTGGGATGAAAAGTGTGAGGCAGCTTTTCAGGAGCTGAAGAACCGGTTAACCACTGCACCTGTCCTCATCATACCTGACCCACATAAACCGTATACGATATATACGGATGCATCATTGAAAGGATTGGGATGTGTGCTCATGCAAGATGGTAAAGTCGTGGCTTATGCCTCTCGACAATTAAGGCCTCATGAAGAGAATTATCCAACGCATGATTTGGAGCTTGCAGCGGTCGTATTCGCTTTGAAAATTTGGAGGCATTATCTGTACGGAACTCAATTCGAGATTTTTAGTGACCATAAGAGCTTAAAGTATCTTATGGATCAGAAGGAGTTGAACAACCGACAGAGAAGATGGATGGAGTTCTTAAAGGATTATGATTTTGAGTTGAAGTATCATCCGGGGAAAGCAAATGTAGTTGCAGATGCCTTAAGCCGGAAGTCAATACACATGTTTCACATGTGTGTGACTGAGTATAACCTTCTAGAAAGGTTATCAGAAGTATATCTCGAACCAAGATCTGAGGTAATTATGAGTACGGTGCAAGGAAATTTTGATTTTTATAATGACTTGAGAATGGCCCAGATGGAAGATGATCGGTTGCAAAGGGTTAGAGAAAGGTTGGAGAATGGTGAAGTAACTGACTATGATATTAGTGATACAGGCATACTGAGATACAAGAAAAGGATTTGTGTACCAGATAATGAGGAAATCAAAAAGACGATTCTTGAAGAGGCTCATCAGAGCAAATATACCATTCATCCGGGAATTACTAAGATGTATCGAAATTTGAAACAAGGGTATTGGTGGCCTAAGATGAAGCGCGATGTGACAAATTTCGTAATGAAATGTCTGACTTGTCAGAAAGTAAAGATTGAGCATCAGAAACCTCCAGGGTTACTTCAACCTTTAGAGGTTCCCCGGTGGAAGTGGGACAGCATTGCCATGGACTTTATTGTCGGATTACCGAATACTGCAGCACGCCATAATGCCATATGGGTTATTGTGGATAGATTGACAAAGTCAGCTCATTTCCTCCCTATCCATATTGAATATAGCTTAGAAAGGCTAGCTCAATTGTATGTGAATGAGGTTATCAGGTTACATGGTATACCTATAAATATTGTGTCAGACCGTGATCCAAGGTTCACATCGAACTTTTGGAAAGCGTTACAGGAGGCTATGGGAACAAGGTTGAATTACAGTACCGCTTATCATCCGCAAACTGATGGACAGACAGAGAGGACAATTCAAACGCTCGAAGATATGTTGAGGGCTTGCGCCCTTGAGTTACCCGGTAGTTGGGATCGTCACTTGCCATTGGCTGAATTTGCTTACAATAATAGTTATCACTCGAGCATTCAAATGGCTCCTTTTGAGGCACTTTATGGCAGGAAGTGTAGATCGCCTCTTTGTTGGACTGAGTTAAGTGAGAGAACGGTAATTGGGCCGGACTTGGTGAACAAAACAACAAAGAAAATTGAAATGATACGCCAGAAGTTGTTGACTGCCCAGAGCAGGCAAAAGAGCTATGCAGATAGAAGGCGTCGACCATTGGAATTTGAAGTAGGGGATCATGTGTTTCTTAAAGTTTCACCAGTAACTGGCATTGGTAGATCTATTAAAGCTAAGAAATTGACTCCTCGATTCATTGGGCCATATGAGATTTTGGAGCGCGTGGGACCCGTCGCTTATCGGATTGCCTTGCCACCACACCTGTCAAGCGTGCATAACGTATTCCATGTGTCCCAACTTAAGAAATATCACCCAGATCCTTCCCATGTAATTGAACCCGAGGACATTGAATTGAGAGAGAATTTGACTTACATACCCGAGCCAGAAAGAATTCTTGATGTAAAAGACAAGCAATTGCGAAATAAAACAATTCGTCTCTTAAAAATTTTCTGGAAGGGTATGTCTCCTGGTGATGTTACATGGGAAACAGAAGAGCGAATGCGGCGTGACTTTCCTAGTCTGTTTGCTTAGTTATGTTTGCGTGTTATGTAGTATTGGTATCTACGATTGTGCTGTTTGTGATCAAACTTGTGAGGTATAATAATGTAATTATATTGGTAATTTTTGATGTGTTGATGTAGTGTGATAGTTGGTAATATTGTTGTCTCCCTAAGATGATTGTGTTGAAATCTTATGTTGAGGATTGTTTACATTATAACCTGTTGAGAATTTTGGGGACAAAATTCCATTTAGGTGGGGAGAGTTGTAACATCCTAATTTTTATTTCTAAGATTTAAATGTAATTATAAAATAATTATAGGTAATTATTGTAATATTAAATAAAGTTTGGGCCTTTGTCGCAGTTTGCCCATTTTAAAAAGAAATTTAAAAAAAAAAAAAAAAAAAAAAGGGGACAGACGTGATTCTCGTGGGGGGTATTAAAATATTAATAAAAATATAATAGAATAATAATAAAACCACCATGAGACGGTGGTATGGATTTATATATATGTATGAAGGCTTTGTGTGTGTGTGCGCGCCGAGAGAGAGTGAAAGTACGGAAGAGAAAGAAAGAGAAGAAGGTGGATACAATATTTGGGTCTTTTGAGGTATGTTATTTATCTTATAAGATAATTTTAGTAGTTAAATTAACTTCTTTTCAATGAACTTTCTTCATGAAAGTTGTTCTAAATATTTTTCTCTTTTCAATGAAAGTAATATCATGTTGATTAGTGAAAATTTTGAGGTTATGATTTTGGAAAAGTTTTGAGTTTTAATAATAGAAGACGGTATATATGTATATAGTATTTAATAACTAGTTTTGACCGGTTTAGTTTTATTGAAATGTTGTTGCAAGAATTTAAATTAATTTTTCTATTTAAGAGATTTAGGATTTACATCTTACTTTATATTTCTACCAATTAAAAGATGTATAAATAATTTATTTTGGGTTAATGGAGATATTATTGAAGTTTTGATCGGTTTGGTTTTGGAAATTTAAAGGATAAAATGGTTATTTTCAGTTTTATAACAAAAATTTATTATTATTATTATTATTTGTGTATTTTGAGTTATATAAGTTATATTTGTGATAATGTAGAGTTTACCTGTGACCGGTGATTAATCGAGTTTAATTTCTCAAGATAAGGTTTGGCCTGGAGTTGAGGTAACCGGGGTTAATTTATTTTATATGCATGTTTTGGAATGTAAGGTGTTTACTAAATCTTATTTTCATAAATACTAGTAACATGTGTTTTGAAATTGTGCGTATGTGAACATGTAGCTATTTCAGAGAAGCAGTGTATTTTCTATTCTATATGTATGTATGAGTGGATCTTGTTATTGAAATTATTGTTGAGGTAGATGTTGTGATAATGGTTGTGAGTTATTGAATATGGAGTAATATATTGTACTATGTTTTGATAATATCATACTGTTTATCTATTTTGAGATATATTGGGTTGTGTGGAAGATATTGAGGGTGAAATTGTGCCCATTGGCTCTCTCATATTCCTGGCCCGGATTTGAGTGGAGTGTTTTGGGCGGACACCTCCCTGTTACGGTATATTGGTGGTGACACGGGAGGGAACAGTTTCCTTGAGGTGATAGTTAACCTTGGCCGGGTTACTAACACTGATGGGCTGATCCATGTCCATGAGGAAATAAGGAGGAGCAGGATGGTAAATGTGAGGATGGTTAGTTGATTATTGAAGTTGTTGTTATTATTTTGTTAACAATCCCGTTTCTCTGACTTGCAATCCTTTCCTGCATATTTTATAAATTAATTTTGGTTACTGGGACTTAATGTCTCACCCCGTTAATATTAATATTTTTCAGGCGAGGTTTCTAATACCATTAGTAGCAAAGGGAAGCAACCAGAGGCATAATTGTAGAGAACCTTGTAAGCCTCTTTTGGGTAATGGTGTTGTAATGATCTCTATATTGCCATTATAGGGCCCACATGTTTTAAAAATACTGTTTTAGCTGTTTTGGAATAACTGTGAGTTTGCTACTGAACTAAAGGTTTAATTTTATATGGTATGTTATTTTAGTGTTTGTTATAATGAAGTGGTGGATTGTAAATTAAGGTTTACGTGTGGGTATTCTGGTACACACTTCTATGATGGGAGTTTGGTATTATTAAAGTTGTGAGCTTACATTTTTCCACCGAATAGTTGTGCCCAGAGTTTCGGATTTTATTGTGATGCGTTTGTGGGCGAATGTTGTGTCATGAACTCCGTTGCACTTACTATAGTAAGTGGAGGGTTTTCTTTATTTATTTGTTAATTAAGGTTAATTAATGTTTTGTAAGGAAGGTCTTTTCATTAAGAGCATTGGAGTATGGTAAAAATAAGCTTGGAATTGAGGTAACCTTGGTTATTCTTTTATATACTTGTCAAATGTATATATATATATTCATATTTATTAACTGTTTTGGGATTTGTTGTGCCTATGGAAGGCATGATTTGAAATCTAATAAAGTTATTTTGATGAGATTGGATATTCTTGGATCCCTTGGTATCACTTTTCTTTTAACCGGGTTCAGTTTGACACCTCCTTAATTGTGATTACAAGGAGGGGAGCCATGTTGAAGTTATGAGTAATGGATATGTTTCGTTGGATAGTTATGAGTAATGGATATGTTTTGTTGGAGGATGTGTTATGTGTTAGATGGCTCCAGTCAACGGTTATAAGAGGTGATCAGGGTGATAAGGATGATCCATGCATCAATATTTGTTTGGCAGATTGCATATGTGAGATCTCTTGTGAAATATTGGAAAGTAAATTATGATGTTTTGGAACCCTTTTTGGGAGGAAGTTTTGGTAACCGAGTAGAGAACATTTGTGAAAGGTTTTTATATAAAAGCATATATTTTAATTATTGTGAATTTATAAATATGTTCTCGAACTTGGTTTGCATGTATATTTCTGAATAACCAATGGTTACGGGGATCTTTGGATCTTACGGTTATTATGTTTATTTTTTTTTCAGGTGAATAATTTAGTAGGGAAATCAGGGAAGGCACATATGGAAAGCTCATGTTATGTTATTTTTATTTGTCATGACCATAAGACTTCCGCATTTTAAAAACTCTGATATACTATTTTGGATTTAAATTGGCCCTGTATAAATGGATCTTTACCTTTGGCCATATTGAAAATATGTATTTGGATGTTAAATATCCTACATCTGAGGTATTCCAAATATTTTGGCCAAGTTTTCGGGTATTAAAATTGAGGTGTTACATTTTTGGTATCAGAGCTAAAAGGTTCTGGCCAAATTGCTGACTTCCTAACAGTTTTCAAAAAAAAAAAAAAGAGGTCATGGCAAATTAAATTTCATAACGTGTGCACTTCCCTACATTTAGATTTGAAAATTTATTTGGTTAATTGTTTAACCTGTCTAGCGTTCTTGGGTATCTATCATTGTTAATGAGGATTGATGGTTTGAGGTTGTGATTAAGGTTTGATATTTTATCAGAGTGGCGCAGCGGAA
Source organism: Acacia crassicarpa (assembly GCA_034222035.1). Taxonomy (NCBI): domain Eukaryota; kingdom Viridiplantae; phylum Streptophyta; class Magnoliopsida; order Fabales; family Fabaceae; genus Acacia; species Acacia crassicarpa. The sequence goes on along the minus strand of JAWXYG010000014.1, from coordinate 18,255,634 downwards.
GATGATGAATTTTGAGGACAAAATTCCTTTTTAGGAGGGGAGAATTGTAACATCCCAATTTTTCTAATAGTAACTAATTAATTTTAGGAATAAGTTTGAAATAAGAAAGCTACTAGGTTCTTGATAATCAGTATTTTTCGATGCAATCAGGGTAAAGAAATCAGATATTAACTTGAATGGTAGATGGTTATGAAGTAGATAAGCATGTGATATTTGATCGGAAGATGAGTATTCGGTAGTTAGATGGTAGATGGAGATATGTATGGTAGCTACATATGAATGGTAGTTAGATGGTAGATGGAGATGTGTAGTTACATGGTAGATGGACATATGAATGGTAGATAAATGGTAGATGAGTAGTAGATGGACAAATGAATGGTAGATAAATGGTAGATGTGTAGTAGATGGACATGTGATTTTTGAAAAGTAGTTGAGACCCAAACTCTATAAATACCTCACCCCTTCTCATTTCTTTCACAATACAAGCACTCAAAACACATAGAGAGAGAGAGAGAGAGGAGGAAGGAGAGTCGGAGAATAATGATAGAAATTATTTGGTATTAAGAGCATTGGAGTATGGTAAAAATAAGCTTGGAATTGAGGTAACCTTGGTTATTCTTTTATATACTTGTCAAATGTATATATATATATTCATATTTATTAACTGTTTTGGGATTTGTTGTGCCTATGGAAGGCATGATTTGAAATCTAATAAAGTTATTTTGATGAGATTGGATATTCTTGGATCCCTTGGTATCACTTTTCTTTTAACCGGGTTCAGTTTGACACCTCCTTAATTGTGATTACAAGGAGGGGAGCCATGTTGAAGTTATGAGTAATGGATATGTTTCGTTGGATAGTTATGAGTAATGGATATGTTTTGTTGGAGGATGTGTTATGTGTTAGATGGCTCCAGTCAACGGTTATAAGAGGTGATCAGGGTGATAAGGATGATCCATGCATCAATATTTGTTTGGCAGATTGCATATGTGAGATCTCTTGTGAAATATTGGAAAGTAAATTATGATGTTTTGGAACCCTTTTTGGGAGGAAGTTTTGGTAACCGAGTAGAGAACATTTGTGAAAGGTTTTTATATAAAAGCATATATTTTAATTATTGTGAATTTATAAATATGTTCTCGAACTTGGTTTGCATGTATATTTCTGAATAACCAATGGTTACGGGGATCTTTGGATCTTACGGTTATTATGTTTATTTTTTTTTCAGGTGAATAATTTAGTAGGGAAATCAGGGAAGGCACATATGGAAAGCTCATGTTATGTTATTTTTATTTGTCATGACCATAAGACTTCCGCATTTTAAAAACTCTGATATACTATTTTGGATTTAAATTGGCCCTGTATAAATGGATCTTTACCTTTGGCCATATTGAAAATATGTATTTGGATGTTAAATATCCTACATCTGAGGTATTCCAAATATTTTGGCCAAGTTTTCGGGTATTAAAATTGAGGTGTTACAAAATCAATTTAGGTCTGGGGTTTTAGGACTTTTTTTCTTTCATTATCTAATTATTTAAAAAAAAAAAAAGGCCAACTTTTATGTCTGCACGTGTAGACCTTTGCACTCACGTGGCTCCGCCAGTGATTAAGACCCCCGAAAAGTGATTAGAAACAAGATTTTATTAGGAATTTATCAATGTTGTTAAGAGACCATAATGTCCCTATGTGCTTATGATCATTTCAAAAGAAATATGAAGAATATTCAGATTTGTGTAGAAAATATAATTTAGAATAGCACACAATTCATATTCGAGACTTCACCCTCTCTACATACTTAGAATAGCTAAACCATCCACGAGTTCTTCACTAGAGTGACTATGGGCCTGTTTGGCAACAGGTAAAATGGACTTATTATCCCATTAAATGGGATAATAAGTCCATCAAGTAATTTTGGCCTGTTTGGGAAGAGAAAAAAATTGATGGACTTATTGGGGTAATGGGGTTTTTTTTTTCTGAAGCACTTATGGGGGTGCTTATTACCCCATTGAAGTCCATTGAAAAGGAGTTTATATTTTTCAGACCATTATGCCCCTAAAAGTCCTGTGTCTTCTCTCTCTCCCATCCTCTCCTCTTCAATTCTTCTCTTCGCCTGCTCTCATCCGTGAGCAATTACTTCATCCCTGACTCTCTGACGGTTTTTACAGGATTCGAAGTGTGAGGGAAAATATGAAAAATGAACTGGAGAAAATCCTCAATTTTAATGGATATGGATTTGGTCCATTGAACTTTTTCCCCGTGAGGTTTTGATAGAATTAATTGAGTTAAAAAATGGTTTCAGAATTCTGTTTTTTTTTAATATAAAAAAATTAAAATAAAATCTTTCATAAAAATAAAAATTATTTTATAAAAATTAATTCAGACACACTTTAAGACTTTAAAAGGAGTGGTTTGATTAAGCACTTTATTGTATTGTAATTTATTTAATGGAATTTTACCATTTTATTTGGTAAATTTATATTTATTTTTGATTTTTTATCCCAAATTATTACATTTTATAGGGCACATATATGTGTGTGTGTGAGAATTTGCTTCATGCCCTTTTCAGTCATTTTCCATCTCATCCAACTTTTTTAAGCTATGCCACTTCTGCTACTACTATCCCAAACACAAATCACATCAGAAAAAAGTCCATCAAAGAAAAGTCCCTTAAGAAAAGTCTATCAGAAACAAAAGCCACTTTTCTCACTGCTTTCCCAAACGGGCCCTATATATAAATTGTTGAAAGGGTTAAGGTCCAATTTTGTCTTTAAAGTATGCGTCCAAGAGCAATTTTATTCCTAAAGTTTTCGGCGTAGCAATGTTGCCTCTGAAGTTTAAAAACGTAATCATGTTGCCCCTCTGTTAACTGTCTTAGCGGTCAACTAACAGTCAATGTTAAGGTTTTTAACAGAGGGGCAACATTACTACGTTACGTTTTTACTGACTTTAACTGTTTTTATTGACTTGTAAGAATTGTTAATTTGTTCCTTAAATAAGGACTAAAAAGATTATTTACTGAATAGTATTAAATAACCTAGAAAATACAAACAAATAATAACCTATAATTATAAATCAAAACAATATATAAGATGATACTAATCTTTTCGGTATCTCAAACAAGAATTTTACTTTTCTCTCACAGCACAATGACTAATGAAACAAACATTATTCTTACAGAGAAAATAAAAAATTAGTTGTGACTAAATTTGTGGTCAAACAAAATATTATATAATAAATACATATATATACTAACAAATTTTATAAGATCAGTCGGGGCCAGCTGGCCATCACTATGTTCCGCCCCTGCATAAGCATATAAGGTCATTCAAGTATTTTAACGACAATAAAAAAATTCTTAATTAGACCTCTTGGCCCGATTAGAAATATATTAAAAGTGCAGGTCTAAATTAGAATTTTATTATTTCAATTGGATTTAATTCGGATTGGCCCATCTAAATATGTTACATCGTTTTTTCCCTTAGCTTCCAAAACACCCACTAATTAAGTATTTATTTGGATTAATTCATTTTAAGTATTTTTATTATATACGAAATACATAATACATATGTGAGAGAAATTTTATATTAAGTAGGTGCATAAACACTTATTTTTAAGTGCTCCCAAACAAATACCTAAAAAACAACTCCTGCAACAAGGATAAGAATGAAATTATGATTTATGAGCCTTTAAAAACTTCCATAGAAGATAAAGAGATATGTGTGTGTGTGTGTGTTTGTAGGTATAAACTTTTTAAATGTTGGCAAAAGGAATATAAAATTTTTAAAACTCTTTTGTAACCAAATATATGTATATATAGATTCTTAATAAATAACCAAAAAAAAAACTTCTTAAAAATACATAAATTTTTCAATAATATTTTTTTTAAATGTTGCACTGAGTTTAAAGCTAATCACACTATTTATGATTTACGATTAATGTGACTTTTTATAGAGTATTTTCCGTCGTGATGGTATATATACTCATGTTCAATGAAATTTCAAGAGAATTAATCATAATATGTGCTTTGGGGAAATAATCATATGCTAATTATATTTTAAATTTTTTTAAAAATATATATATAAAGACATAAGAATCACATAGAAACTTTGGTCATTTGAAAATTTACGATTTCTTCTTGGGATAAATACCGAATTTGTCATGGAAGTTTTAGTTTTAGAGTACCCAACATCTGGAAGTCTTTTTAGTATCATTTTTGCTCCGGAATTTTACAAATGTAACAATCTTGCTCATCGATTGATCTTGACCGTTGGATTGATCATTTTTTGTATCATTTTTAGAGGTAGGATATTGTCACAACCTCTTTTTTTCACTACCTTTTCACTACCTTTTTCTCACCATCAGATCTACTTTTCATCCAACGGACCAGATTTAACCTACTTAAATTAATTTCCTTCAGAATTTCTCCCTCTCTCGCGTTTTTCCCTCTCTCTCTCGCGTTCTCTGCAATCGCTGCCACACAGAGCATCTAAGCTCGCCGCCGGCTCCCTCTCAGACGTCGACTCTCCACCTCAATCATCTCTCCCTGCTTCTCGGATTTGGTCAGTGTGATTCTTCTTCATCTAGTCCTAAAATTTGATGGTTTGAACTGGAAAGATCTATTTGCTCGCATTCATTATCCGATATCGTTTGAGAAATTAAACTGGAATGATTTTGTTTGGTTCTTCTATTCTCCGATATCGTTTCTCTAGCATTCATTATCTTTCTATGTTTTGTTAGCTTATTCCTATGGAAATCATTTTTAGGACATATTTGTTATTAATGGTGATTCATGATCTGAAATTCAAAAGGGCTTTTTCTTAAAAGGTTCAAGATGACATATTTGTTATGAACTCGGTGGCATATTTGTTATGAACTCATAGTTCCCTAATTTCTTTCTGGAACTCGGTGGGAGAAAGAGGGAGAAATGTGACGTCGAGCAAGAGAATCAGAACGAAAGGGGCACAGCTGTGGAGAAGGAACTGATTTAAGTAGGTTAAATCTGGTCTGTTGGATGAAAAGTAGATCTGATGGTGAGAAAAAGGTTGTGAAAAAAAGAAGTTGTGACAATATCCTACCACTCATTTTTATCCCAAAAGTTTACAAAAATTTTCTCCAAAAAAAAAAACCCCAAGGCAAATTTACTCCTTAAAAAAACTTTCGGAACATTTTGCTCATTTTTGTAAACTTCTACAGTACAAATAATATCAAAAAAACTTTCGAGTGCTAAATGCCCCCTAACAAATACTTCCGTAGCAAAAATGGCATTTAACCATGGTTTGTGAAACCAGACCGGACCAGCCGGTTCAGACCAGAAACCGGCCAACTGGCCGCGAAACCGGTCTGGTTTAGGGTAAAACCGATCTGATCCGGTGAACCCGGCCTGACCCGGTAAACCCAGGGTAACCCGGACGAGTCACTGGGTCAAACTGTTTTTTTTTTAAAAAAAAAAATATTTCTCCCTCTTTTTTTTTTTTTTAGAATGCAATCTAATTCATATCAGATTTGAAACAACATATGTGTGATTTCCGACTCTTCTCACTGTCAAACTCAACTTCCTCAAACTTCTTGGTGCTCTCTGCTCCTTGATCACCATTTTGTGGTTTCTCTTTTTTCAGTTGGCTCTGCTTAGTAGATGTCAAATGTAGGCTGTAAAGAAAATTGTTAAGAATATCTGAATATGTCACAAGTATTGGAGTATATGATTATTTTGTCACTGATCCAAAGTATTGAAATGATATATAGTATGTAAAATTTAGGTTGGTGTGATGAAAAATTAAATATTTTTCAATTTTTTATACCTCACCGGTCTAGACCCGGGTTGACTCCGGTCTGACTCACTAACCTTTAACCCAATACTCCGACCGGTTCAGTGACCGGTCCGGGTTTCAGAACCTTGTATTTAACCCTTCATTCCTTAATTTTTTAAAAAAAGCATATTGACATTCTCTATACCCTTTTTTTATTATTGAAATATATTTATGTTTACTATATTCTACAAAAGTGTAAACGATGTTTTCGATTTTTATTCGAAATGTTTTTTTTTTAATTATTACAATACATTGAAATAATATTTTAAAAAAAAAAAGAAACGAGAAATAATTATTTCTTTTTTTTTTGGCAAATCAAATCAACGAAGGATATTTTGGTAATTCAAGCGTTGTTAGGTGATTCCATTAGTTTTGGTATGGAATTCTGATGCCATATATAGAATCCAAAGCATGGAATCCCTACCAAAGGAAGCAAAAGTCTCTTCTTAGGAAAGCAGGCTTCCACTGTCAACTTCAACTTTAAATCCTGAAAGGTGAAAAGTAATCGAGGATACCAAAATTGTCCTCAATTCTATGTGATCGTTTAGCTATATCTAGTTCGTTAGACAGCCATTTTTTTTAAATATATATATATATATATATACACCGGAAAGTTTTTTAAAAGAGTAAATATCATATTTGTTCCCTGAAAAAAATTACGGATTTTTTTTTTGTCCCTCAGTAAAAAAAACTCATCCCGTAATCCCTGTAAAATCCAAAAACCGTCCACGTCTAGGTTGAAGAGGACACATGCAGTGGAGTGTCCCAAATATGGTCAGGGATTACGGGATGAGTTTTTTTTTACTAAGGGATCAAAAAGGGGTTTGTGATTTTTTTCAGGGACCAAATAGAGTATTTACTCTTTTTTTTAAAAAAAACACGAAAATTAAGAGGTCATCGCTGATTTTACAATGCTTTGAATAGAGCATATACACACACTATACATGGTTCCAATCAATTCGGTGTACAATATAGCCGAGGGTATAGTAGGAAACTTTCAACTATAACTACATACCCAACCATTGTTATTACTCTATCCGGTCCTAAATATAAGACATAATTGACTATTTTTTAAGAGATTAAGAAAGCTAAATAAGTTATTTAGTCATATTATATGTTGTGTATTTTGAAATTATATATCAGGTTATAAATTAGGCATAATACTTTGAAGGAAAAAATGACAAATGTAAATATTTTAAAATAATTTAATTAACTTTTTTAATCTTTTTTAAAAAATCAATTATTTTCTTATATAACTTTTTTAATCTCTCCAAAAAAATCAAATTTTTTTTATATTTAGGGTCGGATAAAGTATCTCTTATGATATATATGGTATATATACCACAACAATATCGTCTACCATCCTCGAGCAGGACTAGCTAGCCATATGGTGGGGTGTTTGGGAAACACTATAATCAATTAAAACTTGCCTTTAACGATTTACCTCGTAACTTCATATGATGTAATATTACTTTTAGTCTTAAATATAAGATCTAGTTACTTGATCACATATCATATATATCATTAAATTAGATAATACTACGTCTATAAGTTAAATAGATTAGTTCAAAGAAAAAACTAAAAATATAAATACGTTAAAGTAATTTAATTAACTTTTTTAATTTCCTAAAAAAACTCTTTCTGAGTTTTATATTTAGAACCGGATATAATATCATTTAAAATAAGTTAATCTAAATGAGACTAAGATTGAAAATTACGTATGATATGATGTCTGTAAAAATTTTTTAAAAAAATCATTTTAATGTATAAAATTTATATAATACAAATTGAAAACTTGGGGTCAATTATCCTCGCCGGTCTCTCTTCTCTCCCCTCTAAAATTTGTACATTAAAAAAAAAAAAGGTAGTTTGTTCTCAAGTCTCTTTTTAATTAAATTACCACCATATAAAACAATTAACTTAGATTCTCATACAACTATGTCATGCGTCCCCAATAAAAAGAACCCTAGTGGTTGGAGCTATATGTAATCATTTTGAGTCGAAAATGACCACCTTTTCTAAATTTTTTTTATAGTCAATGTACGAAAGAGAAGTTATGAATATTAAATAAAACATTTTTTTTTTAGTTTTTGCATGATAAAAAGTAATACTCAATATGATATGAATTAGTGGAAATGATTATGTTCCATCTATTATTATCTAATTTTATTGGATTAATAAAGTTAGTTAATACTATAACTTTTTCCCACAACTAATCATTTTTCACTAACTAATTCATACTTCTTTCGGTCTTAAATATAAAGGAGTTTGGACTTTTTCTTTAAAGATTAAGAAAGTTAAATAAATTATTTAATCATATCATATATTATATATCAATTTTTATGTTAGGGAAAATAGTTTAGAGAAAAAATGATAAATATAGATATTTTAAAGTAATTTAATTAACTTTCTTAATATCTCCAAAAAATGTCTTATATCTAAGACCAATGAAATCTCATATTAGTTATATTATTTTGAAAAAATATAAGTGATGTCCCAAGGCAAATAAAAAAATATTAAAAAAATATCAACCCCAAATCTCCTCTTGTGATATTAATTATAGAATTCCTTTTGTAAAAAAGTCTTGTTGTCAAAATGGTTTTTTATGTTGTCAAAAATTTTCTAGGTTTCTAAAATTCTACAAGCCGGGGGAAAAACTTAAAGAACTTTATACAACATAAAAAGTCATTTTGACAACGAGATTTTCATAGAGACATTTTAATAATTAATAAAACCATTTTGACAAAAAGACTTTTTTACTAGAGGAATTCCGTAATGAGAGGATTTGGGGTTGAGACTTTTTTTTATATTTTTTATCTACCTTGGGACCTCACTGATATTTTCCCTACTATTTTTTTTTCAACTTAAATACTACTCCTATATATTAGATTTTTTTTTTTAAAAAAAAAAGAAAATTAAAGCTATGCGCTTAGTCCGGGAATTTAACACAAAGCATGGTGCTAATTACACAAACCAACAAGAAGAAGCTTTCCATGACCCAAAGAGCTCCAATTTTATTTATTTTTTAAAAAAGGTCAAGTGAAGGTATTAATTCGAGTGAATGAAACATTTGTCTATAATATAAGTTAATAAAAAAAGTTGCCCTAGCATAAATATCATACATTGCTTTTTTCCTTTCTTTAATTGAAAACAACATCATTAGAAGCTCAGAATTCACTTAGATTAACCAAATTAAAACTCTTAATTGGACGTGCCAAGAGAATAGTTCTCTCTCTCTCTCTGTTTTTTTTTTTTTTGATAATAAAAGTTTAGAAAAGGGGTTAGGTTCACCCACAATCCAAGGGTAGAGCGAAATCTCCCTTCCTCCTAAACAATACCGATATTGGGCAGAGCGAGCCGTCTATTACCCTCAGGCGTTAATCTAGGCACCTAGGAGCTAAGATGTCTCCCCCAACGCCTTGACCAACTCCAGGATCAAACCCTCTCCCTTTAGAGAGAGTGTCTGACCCATTTGTCAATTGAGCCCAAGACGAGGGTAGTTCTTTATTTTTTTTTTAAGACTAGATAATAGTTCACTAATTCATTTGTATTACCAACTTGACTCAGAATTGAATTTTAACACCACAAAAAAAGCATTTAATTTATAAAAATATTTTACTGGGGATTTGATCTAGAAGAATGGGTTAATTTACAATAAAAATAAAAAGTTACTCTCTTCTGTTCTAATTATAAGATAAAGTTGACTTTTTCAAAAGATTAAGGAACTAATTAAATTATTTTAGAGTATTTTTTTATTTTTCTCTAAATTAATTAGTTTGACTAATAAATTAATATATAATCTAAAAATACATAATAAATAATATGATATGATTAAATAATTTTTTTAACTTATTTAATCCTTACAAAAAAATCAATCAAATCTTTTTTTATATATATAAAAGAATTTTAGGAAAGGGGTTACGTTCACTCACAATCTAAGGGTAAGACGAAATCTCCCTTCCTCCTAGGTGACACGATCCAAGGGTAGGGTGAAATTTCTCTTCCTCCTAGGTGATACCGATGTTAAGTAAGGTGAGCCGTCTACTATCCTCTGGTGTTAATCTAAGCGCTTCGGAGCTATGATGTATCTTCCAACACCTTAACCAACTCTGGAATTAAATCTTCTACTTTTAATGAGAATGTCCAACCCCTTTACCAGTTAACCGCAAATGTTATAATTAGAACATAAAGGATACCATCAATAAATTCTTGGGACCGAAAGTTGAAAGAGTCAAGAAGCCTGTCAGCCGGCCTTGTCCTTGTTTTTGGATAAACTATAAACTATAAAGCCAGCAAAAGGACAAACGTAATCTGACTAATCGATTTAACTGTCAACACAAGGTACGACTGGCAAACCGATTTATTTTAAATAATTAATTAATACTATATAAATTAGATAAATTAACTTAAAAACAATAAACATAAATATTTAAAAATAATTAAATTAATTTTGTTAATCTACTTAAAAAAATTAATTATATTTTATATCATAAACATGACGTTGTAACAATAATAATAGACTAATAATTGTTCTTCTCTTTTTTAAAAAAATTATTTTATTTAAAGCGCGTTGCATGTGTCGCCTCCAGACGGCACGGGCATAAGAAAGGGCGGCGGCTCCGGCGAAGCCAAGTCAAATCTTTGTTTCTTTTTTTAGAGGTATCTTCGTTCCTACTCTCCCACTTAGCGCGTGCCAACCCAGCTTGAACATAATACTTTTGAAAAAATAGCACTAAGGCCTCAATTTTTTCTAACAACACTAAAGCCTCAATTTAAACTTGAAGTATTCTGCTTTCCTAGACTTTTGCAACACTATCCATGATCACATGTGAAGCAAAAGAGTTATTTTGTACTAAGAGGTTGTTAACTTCAATTTTGAAACCGCAGTTTTAGTCAAAATTATAGTTTTAAAAGTGAAAATCTTTTCTGAAGCTATTCTTTAAAATCTATTATATGAAATTATTTTTTTCATTTTTTTTTCTTTCGAGGCTATTCTCCAAAAGATAATCTAAATGCACTAACTAATTATCATTTTCTTTGCAATGCATTTTACTTACTTTCAAAAAAAAGAAAAGAAGACAAATTACTCTTATCTATCTTTTAATATTACATAAGAGATAAGCGGGTTATTTTCATTCATTTTCCATTTCAAATAACTTGTTAAACGTTATTCTAAATACGAGCCTATTAAAAAAAAAGGTCACTTCTGTCACTATTTTCAAAAACACAAATTACATTTACAATACTTTTATTCCATCTTTCATTTGCAAAAGTCCATCTAAAAAAAAAATTTATTTCTGCCATCATTATCTCAAAGAGGTACATTGTAAGTAATGTAGAGATAGAGGTACTGAGTGACAAAATGAAGAAAATAATGTGTATTACTTTTTATTCTTCATATAATATCTTGCTTATAATGCAAATTATAGTATAAATGACATATTATATTATAGACAGGTAGTACATGAGAGAGATATTGTATCAAAATACAGGTACAAAATATAATCATATGTAGCTAAAAATGTTCGAATATTGTGAAAATTCATTTTTAAATACCTATAACACAATCACACACACATTTATGCGCATTGTGTCAAATATGTATTCAATCGAGAGATGTTTATTTTTTAGCTGCTGATGGAAGGAATTAACGTTTTGAACTAAGTTTTTAGTCTTGAATTTTTTGTGTATTTTTTAATTGGGTGTGATAATATTTAAATATGATTCTATACTAACAAATAGTGTATATATATATATATATATATATATATATATATATATATAAAATATATATATATATATCAATATAGAGTTGATCTAGTGGTGTAATGCCTGGTTAGATCCCTCTGAGTCTCGAGTTTGAGTCAAATTCCTTTTATACTTATGGGGAGTAAAAGTGATTATCTGATAAAGAGAAGTATACGTGATGATATCATCACAGAAGAAAAGATCACGTTGTACTTTTTTCTTTAACTAAGGTTTTATCCCACAAGATTTTTCTTAGCAAGATTTTTAATGAGACAAGTTCAATATGTATTATGCATTTTTTTTTCTTGAACTAAGTTTTGTCCTATTGTTTTTTTCCTGTTTTTTTTTTTTTTTGGCTAGGGTTTTAATGAGATACAATATCTATTTATCAACATCTAAAAGAAGTGTTATAAATATTATAATGTGTGAATGTTCATAGCCCTGTAGTCTCTTTGAATTCCATCTTATATGGTTAATGCCATTATACCTTATAGCTCCCAAATTGAATAAGGGTTTCTTGTATTTATTTCATATAACCTCCAATTATATAATTATGTTGCTTGATTCTATTTTATATGTTGTTCTGTTCCGGGAATAGGACTGATTGGACTTGACTAGGTGTCAAGCGTAGAGCCTACGTACCCTTTGAAGGGATCAAAGTCCACATAGTTAGATGATACTTGGAGGCGTTTAGCCAGAGGGGTGGTGTGTGTGCTCTTTGTGACTGAATGTAAAATGAGCATAAGTTAGAACGTATGCACCTAGATAATGAACCTTTGTATTTATAGAGGCTTCTGTAGAGGATATCTCGGCCATGCTAGATATCCAGGGCAAGTATCTAGGAGCTTATATTATGCAGGTTCAGTTCAGATTCTCCTATGATGTCGATAGATCACATCCACTGTGATATTAGATCTTCCTATATGGCCGGTGCACAACACATTCGAGTGTGTTCCTTATTGGGCCATATCTTAGATTTAGGCCTTGGGCCGGTCCGTAACAGCTGCCCCCCAGCTCGGTTGGTCAGGTTACTGAGGAGCCGAGATGTATAGCACGCTCTCCCGACCGAGATGTCCGAGTGGAGTCTGGGCATGGTGAGTCGAACAAATGACCGGTCGTCTTGAAGGCCGCCTTATCCGGTCCACCCGAGGTCATGACGTCACTGTGTGTCATGTGCTCATGCATGGGGTGACAAACGTCCTTTGTGGAGCTTTTATCGTCGGGGGACTCCCTTGCTGCCCCCGGTCTTAGTGGAATGTGAAGTGATTTTTCAACCGGGGTAATGCCAGCCGTTTCTCACAATTTTCTAAGCTCTCCGTCTTTTGTGCCTTTTCCATGATTACTCCGCGACACCTGTCTCCTGTGGAGTGGCGAGGGATTATAACTGCTGCAGGTTGCTGCCAGTGGTTTTCGTGCGCATTTAATGCTCCTGTTGCGTGACATGCGCCATTCCCACTTTTGCCGGGGAATTGTCTCTTTTACCCTTTTCTCTCGCCGTTACATTGTTTCAAATTCCACAATTATACTTCCCCCCTTCTACTTCATTTCATTCACGTTGCTATTTCTCTGTTTTCTCTGCAAAGAAACCTCTTTTCCTTTGCTGCTACACCCTACTTTCCTTCTTCCACCATCACACATCCTCCGGCTCTTTGTTTAACTCAGGTATGTTTATCGCTTCCTCTTATACTTTAACTTTTTCATGTCTGCTGATTAGTCTTTTCTGGATCATGCCCCCATTTCCCAGTTTTGTTCCTGAGTGTTTCTGGGTAGACTCATAGATTTGCTTGGGTAGGTTGCATCTAGGCGCTGTTCTGGCCCTTTTCTTTTCTTAGTACTGTCGACGAAGTCTTCGAGTGAGAGTCCTTGACTCCTTCTCCTCACAATGGTTCTTTCCTCCTTATCAAACCTTCTGCATCTTTATAGGTGATGGATAGACCTAGAGGTTTGCCTTCTTCTAGTCGAAATGTGACCCCTGAAGAGGTGGAGGCCCTACGTGTTCGCTACCCCTATTCAAGTTTCTGGTTGTTCAGGTCTCCCCTTACCGAAGATCATAGGCTTGCCGCCCTGCTTCGTGGTGGGTCCAGTGAGAGGAGAGTTATGGGGCCATTACCCGTTATTCCTCAAGTTACCCGTCCGAGACCTCAGGGTGGTTACCCTCGCGTAGGTGGTAGGATGAGTTCTGGAGCCATCTCGGCCCCCCTATCAACTTCTATCAGGCCCCTCTTCAAGCGAGGTCGAACATTCTCCCTGAGGGATACCTCGACCTGTGTTGGGACTGCATCGCCTCCAGTTCCCACCATATCGCCCTCGGCCAAGATTCTTTAGCCAATCAAATTTTAGGCTCTTGCTGACATAGATCTACGTCGGCTTCTACCTTGGCCCCCGGCGTTCTTAATGTATCAGCTGTTAGTATGCAATCATTAGGTATACTCTTCATTCACTGATGCCTTTTTTTCCTTTTTGAAGGTTCTAGGTCTGAAATGGAGCCGTCTCAATCTCCTGATAGGACTTTGTCTGTAACCGGGGAATCTGAATCTGCTAGGCCTCCTAAAGCCCTCTTAGCAAAATACCCCTGGGTGGCACCCTCGGTGCTGTCTACTTGGTCGTCATTATCATCCAAAGATCTCCGTCGACTTGAGTTAGGCGACGTATCTTCATGCACCCTGCGCCTTCCTTCTGAAGAGGAGCCGGTGTGTGCTGTTAGAGAGGGGAGTAATAATTCCTTCTTCTTCTGGTACAAAGATCTTTCCACCCGTCTCAATGAAATTTTCCCCATTATAAATAGAGGATGACTTATGCTATACTAAGCAATAAAGTAAATGAGAATTCTGTTTTATTCTCTCTAACTTTCTTTCAGCTTCTCCATCTCCCTCATCTAAATCTATTATATTTTCCTTATTCTTATAATAATTTCGGTGTTTCTTATTAAATTTTAATTATTTAAATATTAATTTATAATACATAAATCTATTAAAAGCAACCTCTTTTTTTCGTTAAGAAATTTTCTAAATCAATTGATTATCAATTAAAGGACAATTATTTATCTTTTTATTTTAATAAAAAGTTACATCAGATTTGATCTTGATGGCAATGTTTTCCCCCTAGCTAGTCCTTTTTTTTTTTTGGAGCAAATTCCACTCTAGTTAGTGAAAAGTGTAATTTTTATCTAAACTCCTATTTCAGAAATTTTGAGACTCACTAAAACGTTTTTTTTTTTTTTAAATGTAATTTGCTGCTTTTGTCCTCCTTATAATTCCAAGTTGACTTTTTTGTTTTTCCTTAGATATTAAGGAAGCTAAATATATTATTTATTTATAGGATATTTTGTATATGAGATAGGATATTGTCACTACCAATTTTATATCACTATCAAGTCACTATCACTTTTTCACCGTTAGATCAGAATTTTATCTACATTTATTATTTCTTTCTCCTATTGAGATTCTGATCTAACGGTGAAAAAGTGGTAGTGACATAAAATTGGTAGTGACAATATCCTATCCTTTTATATATTATTATATTTTATAAGTTAGACTAATTAGTTTGGAGAAAAAAAAAGAGAGATGTAAATATTTTAAAATAATTTATTTAATTTCCTTAATTTTTTTTAAAAAATAACTATATCTTATATGCAGAAGGAATATTAGTATAACTTTAAAGTAGTCCATAATAAATATTTATTTGTCCAACAAAAAGTAGTAAATATCTTACATGGTAAAAAATAATAACATTTCACTTTTAAAATAGGAAAAATGATAGAAAAATGTTACTTAAACTTTAAAATCATATTGACAATAACAGTAATAAGATTAATAAGAATATAAAAGCAATTAACAATTTATTTTATTGAAAAATCACTTACTTAAAATTTTAAAATTTAAATGGTGTGTTTTTGAGATTTTTTCTTTAAAATACAAATAATAATAGTGTAATATAAAATTCCTGCTCCATCACTTTTCTTTTTCTTTTTATAATTATGTGTTCCCCGATTCATACCTTGCTTCAACTTCCATTTTTTTCCTTCCCACTTTTTTTTTTTTTTTCAAAAGCTGTTTTTTAATTTCTGGGTCGTCTTCTCTGAGCTATATATCTCTTTCTCTGAAACCCAAGCCCGAAATAGCAGCGATTTTACTCTTTCACAGCCTCATACAGTGAGAGTGGAACTTTACAATAGAGAAATCTCAGGAGTTACCTTGTAAGGGTTCCCTAGAAATCCGGCACCGGCATGGCGTCGTCGAAGTTGGTCACGACGAATCCGGATCTACCACGCCAATCTTCTATTTGTTCCCTTTCTTCTATTCTCGCTGATCTCCAGAACAACACTAACAACGCCAATAGCAACACCAATAACACCAACAACCACAACGAATCAAACGCTGGCGCCGACGACCCTTCCAAGGCCTTGGGTTCTATGAGCATGGACGATCTCTTCAAGTCCATTTACTCTTCTTCTTCATCCGATCCCAATAACAATCCCAACCCGGCGCACCTTGCGACGGACCCCAATTTCCACCCGGTAGCGGCAGAATTGGGCACCAGGACGACGGAGGAGCTGTGGCAGGGAATGGTGGAGGGTGGTGATCAGAGGCGGATGGGTGCAGGTGAGGGTTTGGAGGCCATGACTTTGGAGGATTTCTTGGCCAAGGCTGGCGCTGTAAGAGAGGAAGATGTCAGAGGGGTTCCTACCGTAGTACCTGGCCATGCGAGTTTCCGCGTGGATGCAGCGGCGGCAGCCATCAACGGTGGCGCTCAGTTCTCGATGCCGCCATCGGTTCAAGTTAAGGAAGGGTCGTCCATGGAAGTTTTTGGAAATGAGATTGATGAGACAGTAGTGGGGGTTGCAGCATCAGCGGGAAGAGGGAAGCGGAGGATTGTGGAGGTGCCTGTTGATAAGGCTACGCTTCAGAAGCAGAGAAGGATGATAAAAAACAGAGAGTCTGCAGCCAGGTCCAGAGAACGCAAGCAGGTTACTTCACCTTCTCTTTTTGCCTCTCTTTTCTTCAGTGATATGATTCTTATGTAAATTTAATTAAATTGATTTTTTTTTTAATAGGAACATAAATTTTTGCATTTGCTCTTGAATTGAGTGTTTGTGCTTTCTTGATTTATGTTTTTTTTTTACCTGACTTGATTTATGTTAGTTTGAACTTCCATTTTTTCCCTTTTTATTATCAGATTGTTTCCCAAATGGTAATTGATTTATAAAAGCTGATGAGTAACGTTCTCTACAGGCTTACACTGTCGAACTAGAGACTATGGTAACACAGCTGGAGGCTGAGAATGCACAACTAATGAGAGAAATGGTATGCTTGTACAAGTTGAAAACATTTTCACAGTCATGTGTCTTATGTAGACTCTGTCCATACACTCTCTGCAGCTTCAAGTGCTGCTTTCCTATTTTCCTTTTGAAAATTATGGATGCAGTTTTGTTAGAAGAGAGGCAATTTACTAAATCCATATTTCTCATCCATGATTGAGCATCACTAAAATTTTATATTTTTCAAAGCTGTCATGTATGAGGTGCTAGTCGCAGTTCATGTTTTCTAAATACAGTTGCGCCCATTAAGCTGGCTCTTTGGTAGCTTTTGTGTGACGAATTTTCAACCTTTCTTCCTGGAGTTAAAGACTGAACTAATTAAATGAAAGATTCACGTTCCTTTATGGCTTTTATCATGGTTAATCTGATTTCTGCAAGAATTTTTGAAATATTTGGATTTGAATGCAGGCTGAAAAGAAGAAGCAGAGGTACAAGCAGGTATGTAGATCATCTCTTCCTTTGCTTGGACTACAAAAAATCGTTATTACACATGTGAATCAAAGGCTAGGATCAAAGTAGTCAAAGTTATAAGGCTGGGACAAGGTGCTAATGCAATGCCTTATATGTGTGTGGTGTTAGAAGAATGGCACATGACCAAGTGAAGCAAAATGCTAAAGTACGAAAATATATACTTTACAAACAAAAACTAGATGATAGAAGTTGGAAAAATATATGACATATAAATTAACTATTAGCGTAACAATCATTGAGTCATAACTCAAGATTATGTGATATGCGCTTATAAAGTTATAATTTTAGCCTTATGTCAATTGTGCGTGTGTTCTATGGGTAACCAAAAGTGCTTGTGTGTCTGTGGTCCCTTGTGAGTGTGGCTTTATTTAAAGCATAATAATCTAAATATTTTAAAATTAGAATAACTGCAACTATTTTCCCTTCTTAAATCTAAGTCTTGGGCTAGGCTAAAGATTGAGAGATTTTGTAGTTTCCGATTTCATCCCATCAGTATTTTTTAAATTTTTGAACCAAGCTAACAAGTTAACTTCTTTGCTTTAAACACACTAAAGGGCCTAAGGTCAAGGTGCTTTTCCAGAAAGCTGGAAAAAGCACCAAAAGCACTCATCTAGAAGTGTTTTGTTGAAGGCAGCACCTCTTATGGGCACTAGCCTTGAGTGCTGCCTTCCTTGAACGCCTTTGAATACAGTCTTTGGGATCATTCTCCTCAGATTATACTCGTTATAGCTATTATCATACTGTTAGTTTCTTGAGTACTCATTCTAATGTGTGTTCAATGTAATCTGCTTTTAGTGCATATTTGGAATTTGAAATTGCAGGCCTGAAATGCATGTCAGAATGTCAAAATCATTTTATGATGGAGTTATCAAAGTGGACCTAATTCACTTAAAATAAAGAAAATGATTTTTTTTTCCTTTTTTTATTTATAGCTGTAACTATGATATAAAAGGAGATATCTTGTTTCTAGTAAATGGTATTCATATTTTTAAGAATATATTTTGCTTTTCAACTAGCTCACATCTATACTAATTATATTATGGGGGGTTTTTATTCTAGATCTGAACTGGCTCTCTGTATTTTTTTTTACCTTGTTTTCTAGTTCATTGTTGGTGCTATAGGAACCACAGTGGACTAGTTGGTCCATCCAGTGAACTAGCTGCCTATTCAGTTTGGTTTAAGTTTCAGATTTTTTTTTTTAATGATCCTTCCAATGCAAGAGTGAGGCCTGTCATGCAAGGGTAATGTTATTGATATGATACTCTGAAGGGGGAGCGGTTATGCCTCTTTCATCCCTAAAATCCACTCTTTAACAGTCCCAATATCCCTATTCAACTCCTCCACACTTCTTCAACCTTATCACCTCTTGGTCTTCCTGTTCCACACGTTCACTCTTTTTCACGCCCATTAATTGATTGATATGCTCCGATACCAAGTTGGTAGAGACCTGCAAACTTTGTCAAATTGGAAGCAAAATAAGCAGCAACAGCAAGAAATAGAGGGTACTAGGTTTTGACATCTCTGAATCAGTTCCACAAGGCTGACATTGATTCTAGCCAAAACCCTGATCCCTCCGACACCCAAATGACAAGATACAAGACACAGCAGTGACTCTGGCTTTTGAGAGATCTAAACTCTCCTAAACCACACTTTCTCTTTCAAAGGACTAATCGCCTGACCCCTTTGGCCGGAGAGGCTATTTATAGACCAGAAAGTTCTAACAAACACCTCCCACCCTAAGTTACACCTAAACCCAATCTTACACCACCTCTTTACCCTTGTGGCCACGAACCTCTATATAATTCTCTTGTCCACTGGAGTTACTTTTTCCTACACCTTTTCCCGGATCTTCTGCTGTAGGTCTTAGGGAATGGTTTGTTAATCCGTGAATCTCCAGCACTATCAGACTTTTATTGAATTGGACGTCATGAGTTTAATTTCCATATCCAATGAGAAAGGAACCCCGTGATTGTATCTGTCTGCCAGTATTTTGCTTTGCTGAACATTGTATTTGTATATTTGAGAAATCAAATAGGTTCTTGTCTACATCCTTTGGTTTTATCAGCTGAGCTTTTCATTTTTGATAGTCTCCTACTGTGAAATTAACTTCATAGCATAACACATATTCTTGATGGTTGGATATTTCTCGAAAGTAAAACTGTTCAACAGTCATACCTGAAGTAACAGCAAACTCGCCATGCTAATTTTATCTTTCCCATTTGGTTTATTAAAGGGTAGAGTTTCAGGGAGATGGGTTAGAGTTTTTCTGCTCTTGCCCCTGGTGGGTATGTTTGTTTGGTTTGGTTTGGTTTGGTTTTGTGTTGTTTTTTTTTTTTTTTGGGGGGGGGGGGGGACTTGGGAAATTGAACCTCACCCTCCTAAGCAGCATTTACAACCAAGTTATACTAGTGTCATGGAGCTATGAGTTTTGCTTTTAGTTTTAGCAATATGTTTCCTTTAACAATGGAATCTAACCTGAATCTCCTGTAACTTTGCCTGCAGCTCATGGAAAACCTTATTCCTGTGGTGGAGGAGCGTAGACCACGACGAAAGATTCGGAGAGTGAATTCAGCCCAGTGGTGATCTGATCAGCAGTTTTCATGGGACAGATCAGTTTTCCATGGCCTTGTGAGAGTGAACTTGGTCCAGTGGTGTTTTGAATATGTAGCCTGTGATCCGATGGATTGGTTTAGCGGCTTGTAGATAGAAATCAAATGGAGCAAGATGATTTTAGGGAAAAAGGGGGAACAGTTTCAGAGTTTTACCCCATAGCTGGTTATCTTTCAGAGGCACTTGGAGCTTACCTTGTATAGAAGAAAGTAGCTGCAAGTCAAATAGTGCAATTAAAATGGATAGATGTTAAGGTCATTATTGATTCATTGCTTGTGGAAGATCCATGGTTATTATTACACGGTAATACTAAGGAAAAGGGGTAGTTTGGGAAATATGCTTATTAGGTTATAAATAGGGGTTTTGAGGGCTGTAATGGGTGTCAAGTGAATTAGTAATTTCTAGTTTTTACTCTCTTTTCTCTTATAATGATAACAGTTATGGTGGATTCTGAGAAGATGGGCCCTGTTGGTATAAAGTTGAAATAAGTTAAAGGTTATTGTATTATGCTCATGGTCCAGTATATTATCCCCTGCTTCTTGATATTGAGTGAAAGGGGAGGGAAGGGGAGGCTGATTGGTGTGGACTAGACTTTTTTTCCTTAAATTATTTTTCTTACAAGTATTGCAGGAGTTTATAGAATCTCTACACTCAGAGAGCCTTGACAGTATATTATTTGTAACCGGATTGATCTGAAATGATATTGCTGCTCATTTAGTGACTTTAAAGATTCTACTTGTAATCCATTACTGATAATCATATTCTTTGTGATTTTCTCAATATTTCATTATTCTTCTTCTAAATTCTTCCTATATCCTCTAACATTCTACATGGTGATTGAGTCATACATGACAATACATGTGGCACCCAACAACCTGATCCAATTTATGGGTTGTATGTCATATCATCAAGTAATTCAAAGTCCAAGTCCCTTTATACCAAAAAAAAGTCCTTCTTCACGAGATATATTTTGAGATAACCCTTTCATTGTGTCAAATTGCTAATAAATTTGTGCCAATTGTAAACTTGGTTAAACCCATGAGTTTACACACCTGATTTACTATTTTTACGTTTTTAGTTTACGAAATGGGATAGGATATTCTTACTACCATTTTTTGTTACTACCAATCTTACTACCACTTTTCCACCGTTAGATCAGAATTTTAATAGGAGAGAGAAATTATAAAGGTAGATGAGATTTTGATCTAACGATGGAAAAGTGGTAGTAAGATTGGTAGTAAGAATATCCTATCCCTTACGAAATTGTATTAACTTACTTTTAAATTCGTTTTAACTTTTTTGATTTGATCCTACTCAACGGCTTTATATATGAATTTTATAGATTTTTTTATTAAGTATGATAAATTATAAATGTTGATGGATTTAATTTCAATTATTTAAATTTAAAATATATTTAAATCAAAATGTTATTTCTATATTTTAATTATACGGGAAACCATTGATCAAATTAAAAATCTTGAGTGTGAAAATTACTTGAAAAGTTTAAATGGGTTAAAGGTAGCAACTTTTTTGCAATCACAAAAGACATCGCCTTAAAGACCAAATTCATTATTAAAACTATATAAAAATAGGTTGTTTTCTATGATGCAATTTAAATACCATAAAATTATTTATTTATTAGCTTTCTTTTCTGGTCTCTATACAACTTTCTCATTTTTCATTATCGACTGACATAAAAAAATTTAAAAAAAAATCTAATTAAAACACCCTTCAATACTTCAATATTCATCGGTAAAATTTCTAATAAGAAAGAATCTCAATGTCCTTCCTCATCGCTTTCTTAAGCGTCGAATTCTCTGGTCTTAATTTGAACAAGCACATGAAGAAATTTTGAATATACACAATAAAAATTTGAGCTGTTAATTTGACTTCAAGAATAAAAATTTGAGCCACCAAGAACTGATCTTTTATTAATCTATCTGAGATTCCTTTAAAAAGGATAAAAACACAATCTTTTTACTCTAACTCTGACCATAATACAAAAAGACTAGAATTTAGTTGTTCCAAGAAAACAAAATAGAGTTTCTCGTTTTCTTTTCTAACCAAAAAAAATCACAGAGCAGATTTATCCGATAATACCAAATATCTTCAATCAAAGCACAAACAATAATATAAATAATTACTATCAAAAAGTGAATCAAAACAGTTCTAATAAAGAATGATGGGATTCAGGAACATATTTTAGAAAACTGATTCAACTCATAATCCCATCGACATAATTCGCATGAAATTAATGAAGCTTTATCTTCTTTATCATCATCAAGAACTGGCCATCCTCTTTCCAATCTTGCCGTTTCTTGCAACCCACGACACATGTCGAACCCACACAAACGACGACGATCGTTTAACATTGTACGAACACGATCGTTCTTCGTCCACATCTCCTTTAAACATGCCTCCACCTTTTTCCTACATGTCCTCACACTCCTCAACTTCCCCTGAAAAAAACTCAGAAACTCAAGCCCCTGTTTCCTCTCTTCTTCAACATTGCTACACAGAAGAATCATCCCACACACATATCTTGCTTCTGCGTGATCCTTTATTGAAGCCTCCTTCAATATTTCAAGACCATCATCAAGATCCAATATTCTAGGGTTGGGGTTGAAGTATTTGTCCATTCCTTCCCTATACAGGCCCTCTAGGTTTCCGCATTCTATGCAACGGGTGAGGAAGGAAAATTCTTGGGTCCTGTTGAACCATGGAACGTAGGGACGTTTCTGCATGTTAATGTGCTCGTAGATGTAGTCGTCTTCTTCGATGACATTGAGGAAATTCTTAGAGCAAGATTTGAGTTTGTAGAGATCTGACATGGATGATGACCCCACTTTGACTAACACTTCTGATAACAAATGGTTTGGGAGAGATTCAATGGTAGTAGTGGAAGGAAGATAATGATGAGACTCCATTGACGACGAAGAAGAATAAGGAGATCAGTGAGGTTTCTAGTTTCAGTGATCGATGGTGATGATGAAGAATATTGTGTGTGTTGAGTTGAATGAAGGGTTACTATATATTAGAGTGGTTTGCCGCGTTTTAGGAAACTTCTGATTCATATAAACTTTTGATAACTTATAATCTATCAATTATCTTTTTATCTTGAAACTATATATATATAAAAAAAAAGAATATCATCTTTTTTTTGGTTCCTTTAGTTTCCTTTTATTTGTAGGATTGTAATCTATCAATTACTATATCAGCTTGCTTTTGTGAAGTCTAGGCTGATTTTGACTAAGATAAGGATTAAAGTAACTTAATTTTAAAAAACGAAATAAAGTAATTTATTTTTTTTAGGCCATCAGTGACAAAATTAAATAAATTATAAAAATGATTAAACACTGTTTGATGTGTCATTGTCAATCAGAGATAGCTCTTCCAAGAATTTTTCTTTTTCTTTTTTCTTTTTAAATTACACGCTTTCATATTTAAATGCAGGTACAAATTTTCCACTTTAAATTGTGACAAAAACAATTTTCTTCTTAAATTTATTTTTTTATCAAATTTTTTTTCATAATTTGATATAGTGATTTTTTGGTTGAAATGTAATTTTATTTTTTATTTGAAAATAATGAAAATTAAGTAAATGTTGAACAATAAGTTCCTGCTTAAGGGCACCCAAAACCTAGGTTTTAAATGTATAAAGTTTGCCAAACAACGAAGCTATTCTGCATTAAACCTAAGTCACCCAAAAACTATTCTCCAAGAGCTATTTTCTAAAAATCTTTTTTACCTCATAAATCCTAGAAATTATTCTTCAAAAGCTTTTTACCTCGTACATTTTGAAAATCATTTTTTCAGTACAAATTAGTACCCTGAGATATTTCATGATCTTAAAAATTTATTTTAGGATAGTAAAAAAATATTTTAGGGTAACAACGGATCTTGAAAAAATATTTTAGGGTACTGATGAGTACTAAAAAGATACTTAATATTGATTGGTGCTGAAAAGATACTTCTCTTGGTTTTAAAATTTATTTTAGAATATTGAAAAATATTTCAGAGTAACAACTGATCTTGAAAAAATATTCCAAGTACTAACGGATACTAAAAAAATATTTTCTAATCTTAAAAAACAATTAGGATATTGAAAAAAATATTTCAGAGTAATGACTAGTCTTGAAAAAATATTTCAGGGTACGGAAAGGTACTAAAAAATATCTTAAGGATACTGATTGATACTGAAAAAATAATCATGATGACATAGAAGAGAGAAAAAGTAGAAAAAAATTGTTTTTCACAAAACCTAGGTTTTAATACAGAATAGCTTTTGGGGAAAAAAAATTAGGTGTGTTTGTTAAAGTGATGACAAAACCTACGTTTTGATAGGGTGTTTGGCAAACTTTTACCAAAAGTTTTGGGTAAAATGGCTTTTGGACAATTTAAGGTGTTTGACAAATTTTTGTCAAAATCTGGATTTTGAAGTTATTCAAACACTATTAGTCCAAAAGCTATTCTACAAAAGTTACCTATTTTTCAAAAATCATTTTAACCTTATAAATTATAAAAATCATTTTCCAAAAACTACTCCCATACATACACATACGGCTATATTTAAGGATGAAAATAATCTCCCCAGTCACATCAATTATTGAATTGGCGGTTAGTTCACCATTTAATGATTTTACCGTGGTCCAACCTGCCCTAATTAAACGGCCAAATTTTTGAAAAATCTATTATTGTAAAACGTGTCCAAAAACTTTAAGAACTCAGATTCTTGTGCGATATAATCCGGATCCCTTTAATTGGGAGTAGATTCTCTTAGAATCCCTTCCCTTAATATGTCTTAGTATCTGTATATCCTGACCACCTCATATTTAATCCAAACATTTAAAGAGAGTCATATCATCTACTTTTTAAAATTTCATTTCTCCCTCGTAAGATAATTTTTATCTCACAAGGTAATTTGAAAAAAATGATATAGTTCTCTTTGGATGTTTGGATTAAATATTTGACAGTCATGATGCACAGATACTGAGAAATCTTGAAGGGAGGGATTCTGAGAGAATCAGGATCCATCTTTATGTGCGGATGTCTTTCATTTTACATATAATTGAAAATAAGCAACATACAATTAAAGAAGAGTTACACCTGCTAAAAAAAAGTTGTAGATGGGTCGTTAGATAAATATGAAATTTCAGGACTTTTTAGCAATTTTTCATAATTAAATTGAAAGAAAAGTATTTCTCCTGTCACTGGAGATAGAGTTATCTCCAATGACCCTAAAACTACGTCGTTTTGAATTAATGAAGGGTGTTTTTGTAATTTCAGGTGAATTAATGAAGGGTGTTTTCGCAATTTTGCACCCTTCATTAATTCACCTGAAATTACAAGCACACCCTTTATTAATTCAAAACGACGTAGCTTTGGGGTTACTGGAGATAACTTTATCTCCAGTGACAGGAGAAATCCTTTAACCTTAAATTGATATGTTTTAAAATATGTAATAACTATTTTAAATAAAAATAATAATAATAACAAGTATCAATTGTTTTTTTTTTTTTTTTGCTCAAGCAAGTATCAATTGTTTGTTGCTTGAATTTTACATTAATTATTCCATGCATTCTATGTCTCCCATTTGGCATGGAAGGAAGAAATGGATATTGTATGGTACTTTTGTTATTACTCCTCTGTTTCATATTACACATCAGTTTTTAAAGTGTTTTTTTTTGCCCAAAGTTTTTAAAGTGTTTAGATTTTTCAAAATATAAGTTATTTTGAGAAAAATAATTTTTTTTAATAAACCTATTCTAAAATTTCCGACAAAGAAGGTGTAAAAATTAAATAAGTTTAGGATAGGATTATATTAATTGAAGGACATTTTTTTAAAGTTTATATGTATTTCTAGAGAAATTAATTTTTTTAAATTTTATTTAATGGACTGGTTGATATGTGTAATTTTGCCGAGAAAGTACTATCTCCTATTTTTAATGTAAGATCTGAATTTTATTACAATTTTACACTTTTTTTTCTCAAATATTACAATTTTATATTGCAAACTATATTTTATATTTAAAATCAGAGGTAATATTATAGACTATATATAAAGTAGAGATACAAATAGAATACTAGTATTATTTAGCAATTAAGTATCTATGACAATGTCTTTTTGTTAAAAAGCACCCTAATATTATATCTAATGCTTAATATGAGACACACTTTAATTAAAAAATAATAATAAACTACAAAGTAGGACTTAATAGTTCAGTCGAGAAAAAAAAGTCTTCATAGAGAAGAGAGAGTATCATGTTAAAGGCAACTTGTGTCAAGAGCATGGTAGTGAAAACGTAGATTTTACCTGAAAATAGAAGGAGAATGAAAAATCGTAAAATGTAAAATCATAACGTAGTAAAATCGTAAAAACTTAAGAACGTTTGAAAAATTAGTAATATCGTTTCAATAAAAAAAAATCGTAAAAACGTAAAATCGCAGTGATAAAATGAGTTTTTAACTACCCTAGTCAAGAGTTTGCAAAATTGAATTATTTAAACATAAAAAAAATATTTAAAATTTAACCCAATTTTATTTTATAAAATGAACTATTCAGTGTCCATGATATTACCAATTTCAAATTACGGAGATTTTTGTTTGTTTTTTTATTCCATGAAAATTAGTAATACATTGTAATATTTACATTACCAATTAAAAAAGCATTAAAGTTGATGACCCAAAAAAACAAGTTAACAAATTTTTCTTGATCTAAAGAAAAAATAAGCGATTTCTCTCTCTCTCTCTCTTCAAATGAAGGTAGATTAGAAGAAAATCATACAATCTATTGGGGGGGCATACAAACAAAAAATAATGCTTAATTAAGGATTTATTTGTGATAGACATGTAACTATTACTTTTTTATAGAAAAATAGCTGAATTAAAGTGTAAGAATAATTATATCAATTTTTGTAAATTTGTTACCAAGTCAATCATCTTTTCACATGGTTTTTGAGTGACAAATAATGACTAAAGGCTATTGAGGTGTTTATTTGGTATGGCCAAGTCAATTTGAGCCAGTAAAAAGGTAAAGATATAATCAAGTGAAGTACACTAATTTTATTGAGAAAAAATAAATAAATAAGTTAATTATATTTTCTTAAGAAATACCAAAAAAAAAAATATCAAAGGTAGTTTTATCAAATTTTAAGAAATTAGTATAGACTTCAGGTCAAAAAGTATAATTAGTATAAGGGAAAAATATTTCTACAGTCACTGAAGATAAAGTTATCTCTAGTGACACCAAAACTATGCCGTTTTGGATTAATGAAGGGTGTGTTTGTAATTTTAAGTAAATTAATGAAAAGTGTTTCGGTAAAATTCATATGATAAAAGAATAAACAAAATTACGGAAACACCCTTTATTAATCCAAAACGACATAGTTTTGGGTTCACTGGAGATAACTTTATCTCCCATGACTAGAGATTTCCCTTAGTATAAATTTAAGAACTTTGATTGGGTAGCATCTCTCCCACATGAAACTATATTGTGGAGGAATGGATTTTATAAACTAGTATTTGAGACATTTGATGTATCTTGAGATTTCTATTTACAGTAGGAATCTAATTTCCATATCCATTTCCTTTTTGGAGAGGATCTATGAAATTTCAGCGAGTCAAACGGGGCATAATTGATCAGGACTAGGATTTACCTTGAGCCAATTTCCATGGCATCAAATGGTAAAGTGAAAAAAAAGCTTACCTTTCTAACTCAACTGTTAAGGGATTTTAATCTATAAACGAACAAGCGATGATCAGTTTAATGATGATGAAGAAGTCGACCAAAATTTTCCCGACAAGAGTCACGACTCACGGCCCGTGATTTTCGATCTTCACAGCTAAAATGTCACAACAATCTGAGCTGAACATGGCCGCATGACTATCCTGACACGACATGCTCAGCTACCTCGGGGTGCAGTTTCAAAGTTCCCGTTTTTATCTTTTTGGGAAATTTAATTAAAAAACTTTAAGAGAGATAAAAAAAACTATCATTAATGCCATCATCATCACCTGCTCCTGTAGGGTTTGACGGGAAAAAAATGATTTTTTTTTATTAATTCTTTTTCTTTTTTTTTTCCTTGGTTGGGTCCTGCGATATGCCAACGAGGTACAAGAATGATTGCACAAAAAAGTCCGTCCTCGTTCTTAGTTCTTTTCACGCCTTTCTTTGCCTCTACCTTTCCTCCATTTCCATCCCAACTTTTCCTAACTCTTTCGCTTCAACCCAAAAGCTGCATTACAGCTCTGCATTTTGACATTAGAAAATTGGGTTTTGGTGATTTCTGATGGGTTAGTGAGCATAGAAACTAAGGGGTGTGTGAAGGTTATTTTTGGGTTCATTCTGGTTCAGGAGTTGTGGGTTTTGCTCTACTTTCCCTGAAACGACAAGGGATGATAGTTTGGGAATTGGGTATCAGTATCACAGTATCTGTTAGTGCCACTCATGTTGGGGATTCGGAGACTACGATGGTTTATGGGTCTGAATCAGAGGAATATGTCGACCAAAAGGTTGGCCAATGTCGAGCAACGTGGCTCTGCAAGAGCGAATCTAGTATCTACGATGGATGCTGTTCATGAAGTTGCCATTTACTTTCATAGGTTTCATAATCTAGACCTTTTCGAACAAGGGTAAGCTCTAGTTTCAGCAGAATTGATGAATTCTGGTGAATGTTGTTTCATATATTTTCTGTATTCCTTTTGATTTTTCAATGTTAGTTATGTAATGTAGGTGGTACAAAATCAAGGTTACTTTGAGATGGGAGGACGATGATGATTCCTATCCTGGGATTCCAGCAAGAGTAGTTCAGTATGAAGGTGAATGTATTTACAATCTTTTGAGACATTGGTGATTTATTTCAGCTATTTCTCTGTAGTTGTACATAAGTAATTCACAGAGCTACAAGTTCAGGTTCACTGAGAATTTATGCCTATTTGATTAGCGTGTTTGTGATTTCCATGCAATTTTGTTCTTAGGGTGCAACAACATATGATGAACAAGTTCTTTTTATTATCGAGTAGTTAGCTAAAAGCTTGAAGCTTACAATGCGCTTGCCAATCAATTTTTCTTAACAGATAAGGCTCAAAGAGTGAATTGCTTTGCTTTTTAATTCTCGCAATGCAGGTGCTCTCTAAATTTTTATTTTTAATATGATTCTGACTAGGTTAATCAGACCTTTAAAAATTGTATGCAAAACATGTATTCATACATTATTTCTACTTCCTGGGACTTTGGTTAGTTTTCTAGAATGATCATACTTCTTGTGTCAGTAGTCACTTAAACTTCCTTTTCCCCAAAAAAGGTATTATTGTTTTGTCTGATTTAATAGGAGTTCTATAAATGGGCTGTTTGGTATTCTTCTGTATGGTTTGTGTGTGTTTTCTGTGAATAGAAGGAATGTGGAAACAAACGACAGAAAACCTTAATTTTAGGGGCTCAGAAGGCAATTTTGTATCATGAGTCATGATGTGACCCTCATGATGCTGTTTCTTTGTCATCGCTTTTCTTCTTTTCAGTCTAGACCAGATCATGGACCATGCAATGATACTGACTTTTGCCAATTTTATGTGACCTGAAGTCGAAGTCTCCCATTTCTAAATGTGAAAGATAGACCAAACTTCACCTAGCCATTGCCATGTGTTATTTCAAGCTTATTAACCAATATTTTCTTTTATTATCAGCATTTTCTTCCCCCTGTGGGGTATGAATAAATTTTTACTGTCCACCCTTGATGGACTTGAAATTCTCATAATCTGAATTTAAGTCAAAAGTTTTACCCTTCATGTTTTGGAAACTTTTTTAAGCTTTTAAAGCCTACTATCGATAACTATTATATGCTTTAGACATCATAGGCCAGTGACACCAGTGTGTTTGATTTGAAGTACCTTGGTCCATCAGATGCTTTTCTATCTTTTATCTTTGATTAATGTAGAGTGAAATCTGAGAATCCATCTTGATCTTTTGCTGCAGCTCCTGAAGTGGGTTATGACAATTTATGTACAGTTTGGAAAATAGATGATGCAGACAACAGTTTTTTGACACCACCATTTCGAATCAAATATGCAAGGCAGGATGTGAATCTTTCCATTATGATCTCATTCTACCTTTCTTTTGCTGGATATGAGGTCTGTAATTGTCTAATCCCATGATAGTTTGATAAGACCTATAATATATATATATATAGGGTTTCTTTAAGTTGAATAAATCAACCATGTAGCTGACACCCAAAAAACAGATAAAATGGAGAAAAGCTTGTTGAAAGCATGATATTTTTTTTCATATGATGTTTTGGTGCTGGCTTGGCCTTTTGGGGTTTCCAACATGGCCGGCTGAAAGCCCTAAAAATGTCCTGAATTATTATAAATTCGATTGAGTAATATAGTGTGACAGGTAACTGAATATTGAAATTCTTGAAAGAAGTGGAAAAGGCCCCTTAGCATGTACAATATAATGAAAACATAAACAATGTACAGAGCAAAAAGAACTTGGGAAAGAAAAGATACCAAACAAACATGAACTTAGGCAATAAACAAGCAATAATGTTAGTACATCACAATTATGTGTCAAAATCAGTTTATAAAAGTGTATCAATTCCAATTATGCTCGCTGATGTTTCTTTAAAATTGCTGAATGTATGGACATGACTGTTCCCCCAAGTTCTAATATATTGGCTGACTGATTTTATTTTCTCAGGCAAAATCATCTGCTGTTATCTTGAAGTTTGAACTTATGCAGGCCGTTACATCTGATATCAGGTTAGTCAGTGATACCATTCCCACATCTTGGTATATTTAACAAATGACATTTAAAACATGGATATTTATTGAAGTGGAGTTTATATTGTTAATAATATTGTCAATTGGAAGATGTGAACCCTTGAACTACTTGCGTCATTGTGCAGAACTGAGATGCAGGTGTTTCCAGATGTCTACTCTGCTTCAGTTCATGAGTATAGAATTCCCCCTAAAGCTCTTCTCGGGTTGCATTCATATTGTCCTGTCCATTTTGATGTTTCACATGCTGTCCTTGTTGATACAAGTGTTCATGTCAGTTTGCAAAAAGCTAGCTATCACACAAGCCGACAGAAGGTACCCAGGTTTGTCAGAGTTTCAACTTTAGGAGCTTGCAAAATAATCCTGGTCACTGTTGCATCCTAATGATTCAGAGTCTGTTCCTTTTACTTTCTTAGATACTGTGCTGCTCTAATAATTGATTACTTGTATTATGCCAGTGATTATGGGTCTTCTGAAGGCGCTCATGATGAAGATTCTATCAAGTCAAACAAGGCATGTTCTACAACAGTTAATTTCAGATGATCTAAGTTTTTTATTCTGCTTGATTTTTTTATTCAATGGTATTCTTTCTGTTATAAAGATGCTGTTATCATAAGCTTGTGATTTATATTATTTGCTAAACTTATTAAACATCTTTTCTTGAAATCCCATTTTTATTGCTATAGTAAGTTATACTGATGGGCAGAACTCAAAACAGGTTAAGCTCATCAAAGCATTGATGGCTGCCCATGATATACTCCTTGAAGATCTGAGAAGAATAAGCGAGGGAATCAACCAAGCTATCGATCTTACTGAATTGGCTTTCACAATTGACCATACAAAATTTTCTATTTCTTCTCCACTGGTACATTTGGACAGTACTGATAGTAGGATTTCACAGCAACCGTCTACCAGTTCAGAAGGCAGTGCTGAGGTAGAAGATCTGCATTGTAGACACTTTGTTATTTATTCTTCCTTTTATTGAGCTATCACACTTATTGCTTATGTAGTAGTTCAACCTTTCCTTCAGCAGAGAGCTACTGGTTATATTAATATGCATACTTACAAATTGTTTCAGTCTATATCTTGGGATGATCTGTTAAATTCTTACCAGTCTCTGGGGAACCAGCTCTTACAGATGTGGAATACATTTCTGAAATTTCATAGGTATGTATATGTTGACATATATTAGTGAAGTAATTAATTATATATTAATTATCTTAAGTGTGGCAACTTTATAGTTTCTCATTGTTCTAATTCTATGTTCCTGCATCTATTTGATCTCTATTGTATTTAGAAAAGTTATTTCCTCAATTTCTTTCCTGATGTCAAGGCTAATGTTATCAGCCAAGCTTGAGCCTGATCTGCAGGCTAGGAGAGTTTTAGCTTCTTCTGAATGAAGCGGCTTTTTGGTTTATTAATATTGTGATGCATTTATTAGGAAAATTAAGTCTTAGCATGATTTTTTTTCTTGTGACACAGGGAAAACAAAACAAAGATACTTGAATTTCTACGTCATTCATGGGCTACTGATCGAAGGTCCGAATGGTCGATATGGATGGTGCACTCCATAGTTGAGATGCCCCATCAGAATGTGAGTAATCAAGTTGAAGGAGCACTAATGCGCTGGGGCATGCATGGAAGATCTTTGAATTCGAGGAAGTTAACTGATGATGTAAATATCTAATATACTCTGTACAGTAATCATAAACTTGATTGTCCTGTTACATTTGAGATTAATCATTAAATTGTCTGCATGTGAGTCTTTCTTAACTAAACCATTTTCTTCGAATCCGGTGTCTCTCTTTTTCTGTTTAGCCTGCTCAGACTGCAACAATGCGCGCTGAACTTCATAGGCGAGGTATAGCACACATGAGGGTGAGTCGTTGCTTGTCTAGAATGCTTTATAATCTTTCCTTTTCCTACTGAATGGAAATTGTGATGTATGCTTCTCTTATGCAAAATGGTTGTGACAAATATGAAATTAATGCAGATCAACAATCGGTCACTTCAAGACATGTTTATATTTGAGGATCCTTTGCGCGTTCCTATTATTATTATAGAACGAATGACAAGCATGGACCGTTCGCCAAGTTTAAATTCTTACTTCAATCCTTTGGAGGCAAAAGCAAATCTTTTCTTGGAAAATGGACCTAGAGCCACTAACAAGCCTGGGAGTAGCCCACAACAAAATGGGCAAGTTTTGAGAGTAGTTGTTTTTGTGCATGGATTTCAGGTATGTTTCAGTCCTTGCAGTTGTCTTCAACCCCATATTTATTTTGGCATCTCTTCTTACATTTCTTGCTGCTTTGTACCTTCATTTTTGTTTTGGATGATATATGATCTAGCATTAAACTGAAAATGAAAAATCTCTAAATTATCTTCACGTAGCTTTGACCACTCAGCATGTTGGACCTGAATGAATAACTTTTGTGTTAAAGACATCAAATTTTGTATCCATATTCGAAGCTTGTCTATGCTTTTCAATGGCGTTTCCAAATTCTAGGCTAAAGTGCGGGATTTGCCTCCTTCCTTTAGATTACCAAGGTTTACAGAGACATTTTTTTGAATCATGCTGGTTCATCATTCCTGAGGTTTTCTCGCTGTAGTAGCTGGGTACTGGGGGCAGAAAAATATCATCTGTGAGGAAATTTTAGCATTGGATGATTTTCATTCATCAGCTAATAAACTTTTTCACATTTTCACATGAGCGAAATGCTGGTTCAACACTGCTAAGATGTCTTCACATTTTGACCCGAGGGAAATGCCAATTTTGAGATAACTTGGGGGCTGCAAATTCAATGTGTGGTTGTGACAATTTATTTATTTGTAAACATGGAGCATTTTAGTCCGTTCATTTTTCTGGGATGTTAATCTTTAGGAGTGCCATAGCCTAATAGCTAACTTTTGTGTTCATAGAGCCATATCTCAAAAGCCAGAGCAGAAAATTTTAGAACCTAAGGTCCATATAAATTACATGTCCGGATCCCATACTTCTTATGTGGGGCTCACACATGGGTGAGGAGAAGTGAAAGAGGGCTCCTAAACTTGACTTCAACACATAGGCAAGAGGAACAGGAGAGAGCAGAAGAAATTTATGGGAGAGAATGGAAATAGAGGGTTGTAGAAAGTTCTTATACCAATTTGCCAATGATATAAAGCTTTAAGATGTTCAGAACGGAATTTAGTTCCTTCAAGGTCCATCATGTGAGACTCAATCCGATACCTTTGCAATAGGTTACAAAATTCCACCATGCTCCACATCCTAGCGCCAAGACTCTTAAACCTAGGCAATGACATGCAAGCAAAAGAAGAGGAGAGACGAAGAGGAAGGGAGAACAAAACATGGGAGAGAAGTAAAGGATGGGGGGTAGTGTAAGT
Organism: Acacia crassicarpa; assembly: GCA_034222035.1. NCBI lineage: Eukaryota > Viridiplantae > Streptophyta > Magnoliopsida > Fabales > Fabaceae > Acacia > Acacia crassicarpa. The sequence continues at coordinate 18,221,524 of JAWXYG010000014.1, read as the reverse complement.
CCTTGATACCATTGATATGGACCTTTAAGAGAATCATACTCCACAATGGAGCTCTTGGAAGAGCTTAAGGTCCATATAACGCCATACCTTGTAAAGGTTCATCTACATTTATCCTTTATAATCTGTTCAAATGACTTGTTGCACAACCACTGATTTGAGTAGTCCAAAAAACTTTAGAGGTGTGAGTGTGTGACTACTTCTATGAACCCTTTTGAGTTTGACAACAGTGAACCTCCAGTGTAAAATGAAAAATCACCAAATCACTTACCTTAACCATTAGCAATAGAATTTGAGGCGCATTATTTTGTGTCTTGTAAACTTTATAAACCCAAGCTATTACCTTTTCGTCATCAAAAGAGCACTTACTGGTGAACATGTTGACACATCTCATTGAATAATTGTCAATAAATTTTCAACTTGATGGATATAATCTATTTTCATATCTAAGTCATTGTATCTGGCCACTATAGCCATGTGATATTAGAACGGTTGTATTCTTTTATTTGAAGTTTGAGATGGTTATAACAAAGCAGAGCCATGAACGGTTCAAGAAACTTTGCTCCTTATTGATTGTCCTACAGAAGAGTCTCTAACCTAATAGAAGCTTAACATTGAATTAATCTTGCCATACACTTTATTTTGTTATAGAAGTTATTAATACAAATGGGATCCATCCATCCTAATTTCTTCCATACATATGCATTAAACCTCATTTTATGTTGTTCTATTAGGACAGGAATACTCATGCATCCATGCATTTGTTTTCTACAAATGTGATGTGAGCCTTCCCTCTGCTAAATTACTCTCAGTTCCCTTTAGATCTTTTTGTTTGCTCTAGTCATGCCCCACCTACTCCTGTTCTGTGGAATATGTCTGAAATGAAAGGGTAACATCGGTCTGTTATACTTTCCAGTTTTAAGTATAAGACAGTCAGTCGCTAAAACCAATGCCTATTCATGTGGATCTCCCTTCACAGTTAGCAGTAGACATAGAGATATGCAATACAACAGCCTCTTTCTTTTCCTTTTTACTGTTGTTTGCATTGATGACTCTACTTTGTAATGTCCTATCCTGCTTATTTTTGGCAATATTCTTGCTTGCCTTTTTACTGATATGTATTGCATTTCTCATAATTTCAACATAAATTATGTTGTGTTCAAATGATGCTAGCGGTTTTTATGGATTGTTATATGTAATATTTTAGTCAATGGGATTCATACTTTAATGTATATAGTCATTGTGCAGTCATTTCATTGGCAAGTTTAGAATTTGTCTCATCATCCTTTTTGTTCTATTCATAGATCATTTGACTATCACTTGAACTCTTACAGGGACATCATTTGGATTTACGGCTTGTTCGGAACCAATGGCTACTAATAGACCCTAAGACACAATTCCTTATGTCAGAGGCTAATGAAGACAAAACTTCAGGAGACTTCCGAGAAATGGGTTTACGACTTGCGGAGGAGGTGGTCTCTTTCATCAAAAGGAAGATGGATAAAGTTTCAAGAAGTGGACACCTGAAAGATATCAAGCTTAGCTTTGTTGGACATTCTATTGGAAATCTCATTGTCAGAACTGCTTTAGCAGGTATGCATGCATAGATCTTAGAAAAATAGTGTTGATCACAAATAAATTAATTAAAAGAATTATTCTTTTTTTAATTGCAGAGAGCATCATGGAGCCATATCTAAGATACCTATATACATATGTTTCAATATCGGGTCCTCACCTGGGTTATATGTATAGTTCAAATTCAGTATTCAATTCAGGGTTGTGGCTCCTGAAGAAGCTGAAGGACATACAATGCATCCATCAGCTGACATTCACAGATGATCCTGATCTTGAAAACACCTTCATCTACCAGCTTTCCAAGGTACTGAATGGTTATGCATGCTTATTTTCTTTTGATATGTAGTAAATATTTTTGGGTTGTTGCAGGGGGTCTTTATGAGTCTTGTAGTTTATTTATTCTTTTGAATCTTCATGGCAAATCTTTTCTATGCCGTTCAATTTAGTTGGCGTATTTTGATGAGGGGAAATAAGTGCCATTTTGTTAGTCTTTAGCTGCTGGAGTTAAATAACATCTATTGTTTTACTGCAGAAGAAGACACTGGTAAACTTCAGGAACGTAATACTTTTATCCTCACCTCAGGTAACCTTTTTGGTATGCTTATGATGAGAATTTGCATAGCTTGAAATTTAATAAGGTCCGTTCATTAGCAAACATTTTTCTGAATTCCATCCTAAGAGCTTGCATTTGTCTATATGGTCATTTCTGAATGAGAGTATTTATCTGAAACCAATGGACCAAGAAGGGAAACCTGCACTGAATTAAAAGAAATATACCAGGGGGAAAGCTCGCTTCTATGGGACTTTTTTTTTTTTTTTTGGGCCGACATAGGACTTTAATTAAGGCATAATTGCAATCTGCTTTGCTGCAATGGTCCTTTACTTGAAAATATTTGCATTTGATGCTGTTCTACACATTTTGTATTGGTTTTATTAGAGGTATCAACTGGTTCTGATGATATGCTTTTGGGTAAAATTAAAAATTCAATAGCACCGTTTTATTAAATATCTAATTTCCTTTTTCTATTATTCTATTATTTGTTAAAGTATTTCATAGTCCCTCCTCTTAATTCGATTTCAGGATGGTTATGTCCCGTACCATTCTGCCAGAATTGAACATTGTCCATCAGCTTCTTTAGATTACTCTAAAAAAGGGAAAGTCTTCCATGAGATGCTAAATAATTGCTTGCACCAAATCAATGCTCTCGCTAACCACGGTGTGGTCATGCGCTGTGACATCAACTTCAATACCTCCTCATATGGCACGAACTTGAACACGCTCATCGGGCGGGCGGCTCATATAGAGTTCTTGGAGTCTGACATTTTTGCTAAGTTCATAATGTGGTCTTTTCCTGAGCTCTTCACTTAATCATGCAGAAATCTCCATGGAAGTTGGTGAACTCAGTTCATTTTGAAAATTGGCAAAGGTTTTTGGCACAGGATTTCTGAACCTGTCTAACTGATTCCTACTTTGGAATCGAGAAAAGTTCATAGGTGCTAAGTTCAAGTCATTTGAAGGTAGAAACTCCTTCAGTTGGGTATAGTCGGACAAAAATTGGTGGATCCCTTTATCCAAATTTTGCTCCATTTTTCTTTTACAAGAGCATATAGTGAGTAGAGCCATTTTTTGTGATGAGACTTTGGCCTGTGAATTACTTATTGTTCTGTTTTATATATTTTCTCGTTCATTGTACAAGATATAGGGATGCACCTTTTATGCTAGTAGTCTCTACTGGACTCTGCTAAAGCACCTGATTATTAAGGGTTAGCGGTGTTGCTTAGTGAGGCTTGCTATATTACTTGGTGTACAAGTAACAGAAGCATAGGTGTACAATATTGGTTGTAAGTTTTTAGGTGGTGTTAGTTCAATAGGCTTAGAAGCTAGAAAGAATGTTGTAAATTCTCGGATGGGATTTGAAGAATTTTCAATAAAGTTATTGTCTATTTTATTTAGAAAACAATATAGTTACTCGTGAGTGAGATAACTATCAAATATTTGACCAAAAAAAAGATAGCTACCAAATATTGATGATCGAGTTTTCCAGACTAGCATCTTCAGCCTATAAAAATTGTTAAGTTGATCATTTTTAAGTTTTAAAAAAAAGGCAATAGTACTATAATTTTAAACTTTCAAGATACATTGAGATCAAACAAACTTCTAAGGTCACATTGCTTTTTTGTTAATGCTTCTGAACGGTTTTACACCTGAACTCCATTTTAAAAGAAAAGAAATGAGTAGAACAAGAAAGAAAGAAAGAAATTTTGACTTTCTTCAATTGAAAAGAACGTAAACTGATGTTCTTTGACAATAACATACAGTGTATGAGAAGTTTGTACAAACATCTTGAATTTGAAAATCAATAAAATAGAATCCCGATCTTGAATTTGCCTCATATTAAAGTCACAGGGGAAAAAACACTCAATTCAACTTAATCAGTTGTCACCACTCACTAGTAACAATTAAGGTCATCCACCGTAGTTGGACTTGTCGGTTATAGATATAAACCCTAGTGCATTTTTGAAGAACTTCCTCTGCAATTAGGGGAGGAGAGATAACAAAAAATTATTAGAAAGCAGTAGTTCTTAGATACATTTTCAGTTGGATTTAGAAGAATTTTCAATAAACTTATGTTCTATTTTAAGTTAAAAAAAACACTGCTATGATATTGTTACTGCTAAGTGAGATAGCTATCAAAATGTAAGGTTGTGTTGGTATATTAGCTGACCATTTTTTTATTATCAAATTTGTAATTAGACAATGATTTAAGAAATAAAATGTAATTTTCCCTTTTGTAGCAACGCACCTTGACTCACCTATAATACCTCATTTGACTGTTTCAAGCACAAACAAACTATTGAAGATGACATTTTCCACAACCAAAATATAGGTATACATTCCATCTCTTGTGTGTAATAACCGGGCATCACTATAGTAGCAATACTAGTAGTAGTGTCATCACAAAAAGATGGCTCAAAGTTCATGAATGTCCTCTTTTTCCTCATTGTAAGAATTTACTGTATTACAAATTTACCAAGACAAGTGCAAGACATAGACTATATGAGTAAACAAAGGCATAAGACATTTAGAAAGCAACCAGAACATTATGTTCTTTCCCACAAGTACTGAGATAAATACAAGGAAGCTAATAGTTTATAGTATAAACGCATTTGGGTAAACTCTTCCTCCTTCCAAAAGCAGAACACAAATTGTGTACGCTTCACAAATTTGTACATCTGATCCTCCTTGTAACAAGTTCATAGATTTCTTTACTCTGTAAAGTTCATCATACTCAGGTATTCCAGCCCCTCGGCTCTGCAAGCCATGATCTTTCGGAAAACTTCTCTCACCTGGCACTCCAGCGGATCCAAACCGCCCTTAAAGGATTCATAAATCAAATTCAACTCCTCTGTAACCTGTTCAGCTTCAAGTTTCTGCTCCTCCGTCAATGGAAACTGGACTGAATCCACCAAATCTGTCAAGCGTTGGGTACATTTCTCCATTTGATATATTTCCTTCAACAAGCCATTTGAGTTCCGGCGATCGCGCTTCTTAGATACCTCCAAGATTTGTTCATGAAGTGAGATTACGGGAGTGCTCCATGAGAACTGCCGGGGGACTGAAAAGTGGATATTAAGACCCCTGTCCTGACAAGGAATCGCTGCTACAAGAGACCACAAGACAAACAACAGAATAGAGTACATTGTAAACACAGGGATGGCAAGACCATTGGTTGCAGCAATCTCATTAGCACGAGGTGGGGCCAAGTTATTTGCAATGGATTGCAGCTGCTTGGATGCAGACCAGGAGCGAGACACGCTCCAAGAATGAGACCGAGAATGCCCTGATTGATGCTGCTTATCTTTGCTTGTGTTATGACGCCCAAAAGATCGGTTGCGTTGTGAAAAAGTGGACCCAGTGTCATCAAGCATTGCCAGAGCCAAATCCATCAATGCCTTTCTTGCTCTCCGAAACATGCCTTCACTTAATGCTCTCTTTTTAGAATCCAATGCAGACATGACAATCTCCAATTGTTTTTGCCACACACGAATCTTCTCAACCCCTTCACGGCTCGCATTACAAATATCAAGTGCCTTCACTGAACTCTCAAAAAACTCAGAAATGATCCGATCAAGAGGAGGTTTCGAGACCTGCTCTTTCTTTTTCAGTAGAATAGCTCTGAATTCCTCTTGGCAACAGAGAAATGCATCCAGGAGCTTCAGCATCCATTGGATAGAGAGCAAGTCATCATCACTGACCCCACAAAGTTCATGGAACCTATCTGTAACCAGCTTCTGGAACGATTCAAGACCTGTATCATGGGATCCAGATTCATGGCTCGCTTCCACAGAATGAACCTGCTCTCGCCGGATACCAAATAATGAACGGCCAAAGGAGGATAATGGTGTTGAGGGGCCCTGATTATCCGTAGACGACATTGTTAAACTTCAGAGAAAACCCTCCTCAAAAGATCCTCTATATTCTATACCAAAATGTCCAAAACCACCAGATCATAAGAAACCCATCATAAACGGCTTTTTCTCATTCAAATGCATCTGATGCTAAGGCATCTAAATTCATCATATGATTAAATACTCAATATCCAATTGGTCAAATTCATTGAATTCAAGGTGGATCCGATCAACAGGTTGACCGAATTCCAATCCTGAAAGTCAAATCCAAATCACAAAATATCTTACCTTCCAATCATACGCCCTCCATCACTTCAAACTTGAACCTAGAATTTGCAAAACCATGCTCAGGATCAAAAAATTTCTCCGTAATTGACTTGATTTTGGGGGCAGAAACAGTCCCAACTAACAATCGAACCTTTTCCCTGAAAACTTCAGAATTGTCAACACCCAGATGCAAATTCAAACATGCTTAAAATAAATGAACGATTTTTCAGAAAACCTATACAAAGTGAAAGAGCAGAGATTGAAAAAAATCTAGAAGTGGAGAATAAAGGAATTACCTTTGAACTTCGAATCAGGTACCGGGAACACATAGAACATGAGTCTTTCGGAAGGATCGAGTTCAAAGGGAAAGCACAAAATACGAACTATGAAACTTGTAGGAGTAAAAAGTAATCGTAGCAAGCATAAAACGTATAACAATGGGCAATGGCAGATTCGCAAACCCTAGCGAAGGACCTAAGCCCTCGCTTTGGTTGTCGCCAGTTGAAGGAACTGATGGCAGGAAGCGAAAATAATGGGAAAACGGAAAACAAGAAAATAAAATAAAATCATCAATATAAAGGTAAGGGATAAGATATTATCACCACCAATGTCATTATCACTTTTTCACCGTTAGATTAGAATCTCATCGATTCTAACGGTAAAAAAGTGATAGTGACATTGATAATGACGAAAAATGGTAGTGACAATATCTCATCCCTAAATGTAAATTATAAAAATGAAAGTGCATCAACTGCTACCGTGAAACTCTGATGGAAATAGGTTAGGTGCCTATCAAGAGACTTACAGCCTAACCTATTTAGGATTTGTTATGGCCTGCTTGTTAAAAATGTTAAGCTAAGACCTATTTAAAGGTCTAAATGTATACCAAAAATAGTTGGCATACATGGTAAGGGATTTGTTTAAGGCCCAAAGGGATGTGTGTTTGATCCCCATCTTTAGTGGGCGATTTCGTAAGTCCCCATTAAATGCTCAAAGAGCCCGGAGCCGTGCCTTGGCCTTGGTGGGGGACTGATGCCGAACCCCTCTAAAACTTTTGTTTACCAGAAAAAAAAATAAAGGTCTAAACTTATAAATAAGTCAGAGCTATTTTGTTTTTAAAAGCTTACATTGTAAGTAAGCTTTTAAAAAGGTTTTAACTTCAATCAGACTTTAAGAAGACTTAGACCTAAGCCTTCAATCAGACTTTAAGAAGACTTAGACCTGAGCCTAAGCTTATATTCAGGCTTGGGCTTTTTACCTCCATACAAACTTAGGTTTATTTTTTTTTAATCCAAATCTTGACCTAACCTATTTCCATACCTACCCTCAAAACTATTTTTTTCCCTCCTTTTAAAAAAATAAAAAATAAAAAGCATGTGGAGCTGAAAATAAATGTTCTGTGATACGGGCTAGTGCCGGTCGTACATAAGATTTTATTAAAAAAATACTTCTAATATTTCTTATTTAAAAAATCCGTTGCCGTTGTTTAATTTTATAATAATATAAGTATTAAAATATATTTTTAAGAAAATGATACATTTTCTGATAGACAATAAGACATGGAATAAACATTCTGTGCAGAAACTACATGTGCATCAGTTTGGATGGAATAAATGTTAATAGCACGATTTTTGATAAGATATGTTTTAAGAAAGTTCAAATCTTAATGTTAGATGGCATTTAATTAAGATCTAATAACTAATTTATGAATATTAGAAAAATTATTTATTTATTGAAACTACCCTTAATTAAAAAAAACCCCTATTAATATATGCAATTAATATCTTGAAAAGAAAGTTACAAATTTGGGTAGAGTAAATTGAAGTCTTATATTTAAAAGTAAAGTAAATCTTTATAATTATTCTTATAGTAAGAATTGAGGTAGTAGTACCATACAGAGTATATGATGTTTCCCTAATGTTAAATATAAAAGTTAGATAATAATCTATAGGGATGAGAGGTGGTGAAAATTATAGAATAAACCCATGTGTTCATAAAATTTCATTTCAACTTGATAAATATTTCAATTTTTTATTTTAGTCCCTCTATGAAACTTTTAATAGGACTTAAAGTTACACTATTAAAAATTTTTATAAAGCTGGAATGTCATTTTCTAAAAATTTGGGTTGTATTCTATAATTTTATGGGGCCACCTTTAACACCTTAGTTCCACCCCTACATGACACCAAGACGAATAAGGATGGTTTAAGGAAACTTTATAAATTTATTATACAAATTAATTTTCTTAGCAGATGTGCAAAATATATTGAAGTCTTATACTACATCCGGCTTTAAATATAATACATAGTTTTTTTTTTTGCCAAAAAATATAATACATAGTTGACTTTTTAGAAAGATTAGTGAAACTAAATAAGTTATTTAATTATATCATATATTATTCACGATTAAACTATATGTAGGTTATAAATCGGACAAATTAATTTAGACCAAAAAATAAGAAATTTAAATAATTTAATTACCTTCTTCAATTTTCTCAAAAAAGTCAAACTGCTCCAATGTCGGAAGCATTTTTTTGATTGCCCACCCAATTCACCAGGATTTCACCCGACTAATCTGGATCCAACCCGCGTCGCACACCTGATTATAGTGAGAGAGTCTTCGTTTTTTTAGCATACACAATGTCGGATGTATTATTAACATGAGATATAACATTGGACAAATTGGGCCACATGTCACATGATCCAGTTGAGCCGGCCTACTAACTCAGCACAACTTGTTATAACGCCATGAATTTAGGAAAAATAATTTATAATCTTTTTAATCTTCCTATAATATATGTAACTTATACACCTTGTATGTTTTAATATCATTTTATTTTTTTTATCAAAATAATAATTGTATAATTTTAACCTTGTATAATTTACTACACCAAATAGAAAATACAATTTATGAGAACAATTTTTTTAATCAGCCCAACAATACTTAAATCTAGTTAAATAATACTGCATCATATCCTTGATATAAAATTCACATTGTAATTTAATTTGTTCATTAAAGTAAATCTTGTATTAAGGATCGAGAGGAGTATTATATACCAAATATATTTTTTTAAAATATAATTTACAAGAATTCATACAATTTTTTATAATTAATTCTCTAGCAAATCATCGAATTCATAAATCATAAATAAAATAATAATATATTTTTTCAGATTGCATGTGGCACGAGATTTTCGCTTGTTTTAATGTACAAAATTAGGTTGAACAACCGAAAAAACGGTTGCAAGGTGGGTCAATACTTGGCCTAAGCCAACTCATGATTGTTTTTTCTGGTGGACTAACATGCACATGAGATGCATAAATTTAGGAGATTATATAGATTAAATATCTATGTAATCAAACTCTAATTTTAAAAGGCTTGATTAAGTTATTAATTATTTTGATGCGTGAGAGAGCTTTGATCCGTTAATCAAACTCCAAAATGTTTTAATTAAGTTGTTAATTATATCCTATAAAAAAATTTAGTACAAAGAAATTACACATAATAAGGAGAGCTAGTTAGCTTAATGATCATGAGGTAAATTTTCAATTTTGACCTCGATTATGAATTATTCTTTTTTAACTTTTTCTTCTCTATCTATTTTCATTGGTATAATTAATATGAGAAAAAGTGTCACAATCCTATCTACTACCTGAAATTGACTTACAAATAAACTAAATAGAAGCAGAGTGGTAACTAGAGCCAGAAAATTAGGCTGAGCCCGTTGGGCTAGCCCATTTAAACCCTGACCGTTAAGGGCCAAGCTTGTAAATTGAAGCTTCTAAATGAAGTTGGCCCTGCATGGCCAAGGTCTGGCCCATTTGGCCCTTTAAATTTTTATTTTATTAAATTGACTTGACCATTTAATTTACTAATTTATATGTATTTTTTATTTGTTATAGAGTTATTTATCCATTTAATTACAAATACATAATAATTATACATTAATTTTATGATTTGGTTTAACATTTATCACAGATAAAGATTATAGATGTATTCATAATGTGAAAGAAAATATTCTTGATATTTTTACCTATGAAGCAAAGCCTATTATTCGAAGTGAAGCACAATCAAATGTCTTTGAAATTGATGATAGTGGTAAAGAAGATTAAAATAATAGTCATCGACTCATCATACTTATGTTGCTTAGTAGTAAACTTATTATGCTTTGTATAAATTACTTGTAGATAATAGTTTACTTTTGATTATAAATTAATGATTGCATTTGTTTATTGCATTGTGTTGCGATTGTATTTTACTAATTATATTTATTTAAAAATGCAATAAAAATAATTTTAATTCATAAAAATATCTTTTGACCTTATAGGGCCGACCTTGGCCCATATGCTCTCAGATCAAGCCTTGAAAAACAGACGTTTTTCTTATCCTAGGTCTAAAAAGCCCCACACTTTTAAGCCCTGGCCCTTCAAGGGTCAGCTCTTATTCCTAGCTTTAGTGGTAACTTCCATTAATAGCTTTATCAGTCAATAACCTTGTAGTCTAATAGTATAGATATTCCTTTGTAAGTGTGGGAGATTATGAGTTTGATCCCGCTTATAATTCAAGTTGGTCATCGCAAATATTTATAACTAAAAAAAGAAAAAGAAAACCTTATTCATAGTTACTTGGAATCAATTCATGTTATAAGAATAGGAAGGAATATGAGTAGGGTGACCCCAAATTCTCCTTAAAAAAATGTGTACATCATCCTACTATTAATAAGCAAATGATAATATATTTTAATTGTTTGTTCTTCAAATTTTGCTGAATTAGTATACTAAAACCCTAAAATGGCGCCCATTTATGATGCAGCTGAAAAAATGTGTGACTGGTAAGTTTGAATTTGAACATCCTCGTAAGTTGTAACATATATAATATAATCAGCGTAGGAAAAATTAAGAGGAAAAAAAAAAGAAAATGCCAATTTAATTATAAAATTGTAAATGAACGATTTTTTACTAAAATAAATTATTAATTTTTATATTCTTATAGTTAATACCTATAATTTTGTAGGCAACAATATTGATTTAATATTTTAAAATTTAAATGGTATTCTTTTGTCCTTTTTCCAAAAATTGCTTTTTAAGAGAAAAATGTTTACTTTTGTTTTGTGTTAATTTTTCTTTTTATTAAAAGATATGTATTCCAATTACATGACTCTTTTTATTGAAAATATGGTTAAATACTAAATTTATCATGGAAGTATTGGTAAGGGCCACTCGTCACCCGGAAGGTTTTTTTAGTATCATTTTTGCCTTGAAAGTTTACAAACATAATGATCTTACCGATCGGTTAATCTTAACTGTTGGATCGTTGCTCTCTTTGTAATCTTCTAGGGCAAATTTGCTCCTAAAAAAACTTTCGGGGCAAATTTGCTCCTTAATAAAACTTTTAGGGCATATTTACTCCTTTTTGTAAACTTCTGAGGTAAAAATGATACTAAAAAAAATTTTGGGTGCTGAATACCTTCTTACATATACTTCCATGATGAAAATGACATTTAACCCTTAAAAATAAGTACTCTCCTTTTCTAAAAACAAAAACAAATTCTCTACGGCATCAATTTTTTATGATAAAATATGATGTACGAATTATACTTGTCGTAATCAAAATACCTTTGGATATGTTTTTTTTTAAAAAAATTTATTCAGATATCTTCATGACGGCGAAAACTCAATTACTGCATTTTATATTTAAAGTTTAAAAAATAAATTAAAACATGAGAAGTTGTTAGCCTGTTATAATCGTATCCCACATCTTCTGTTAGTATTTTATTATAATTATAATTGGATGGAAAATGAGACATCATAATTAGAGAGATGCAGCAGTTGGGATGTGGAACATCATTGACCATTGAAACATAATCTTTTTATTATTTAAAAATCAGCCAAGAAATAAAAAATGACATGACAGGAAAAAATCTTTGATTTTTTTTTAAAAAAAACATGATGAAAAAACACTAAATTATTTTGTTCATAATGTCCATTCTTTTCTTTACCGAAATCTTTTTTTTTTTGGTTGATTTAATGTATTATTAATGGGAAAATCACCCTCGAGGGCCTCGGCACGAACATGTTTACACTTAAGAAATTCGAATTCAATGAATTACACTGAAGGATTTTACTCCTTAGCTTAAAATAATAAATAATTGTTAAGAATATATATATATATATATATATATATATATAATATGCAACTCTTATTTAGATGTGTATAGCATATATTCAATTACTTGTAAATGCCTTAAGCTTTACATATATAATTAAAAATAGATTATATATGATTGAATAAGAGTTGCATTTGTTGAAGATATGTATTATCTCAATCCTTAAACATATTTTGGGTATCTTTTGATTAATAAATTTTTCAATTTGGTATTTTGTCAGTAATTTGTTTTATAAAATAAGATATGTTTAAGATGTAAATGCCCTAAAAAAAATGAAATAATAGATAACTTCAAATTATAAACAATGCAATTTTAAATTATAGAAACCTTTTTGGGAAAATTACATATAGGTCCCAAGGAACAGAGTTATTTATATTTAGGTCCCTTGAAATGACAAAATTACTCAGAAGTCCCAAGGGACTTCTGAGTAATTATTTCAGAACGTAAAATTACTTTACTGCCCATAGTACATATTTCACACAGAATCGATTAACAACAGAAAATGCATAAATTAACAACAGAAAATGCATGTATTACCAACAACTTTTGAAAATCCTGAATTTGTCTTCTTTCATTTCCAGAATCGATTAACAACAGAAAAAGCATAAATTAACAACAGAAAATGGATGTATTAACAACAACTTTTGAAAACCCTGAATTTTGTCGATTAACAACTGAAAAGGCATAAATTAACAACAGAAAATGCATGTATTAACAACAACTTTATTTATTAACAAAATTCAGAGTTTTTAAAAGTTGTTGTTAATACATGCATTTTCTGTTGTTAATTTATGCATTTTCTGTTGTTAATCGCTTCTGTGTGAAATATGCACTATGGGCAGCAAAGTAATTTTACGTTCTGAAATAATTACTCAGAAGTCCCAAGGGACTTCTGAGTAATTTTGTCATTTCAAGAGACCTAAATGTAAATATCTCTATTCCTTGGGACCTATGTGTAATTTCCCAACCTTTTTTGGTCAAATATAGTACTGTATATAAGCTTAAATTGTAAATCATGAATAATGTATTTCTTATTTGAGCAAAAAAAAAAAAAAAGAATAATGTATTTCTTAGGAAATTCAATTGTAAATTATGGATAATGTATTTCTAAATTAGGAAAATTAATTGTAAATCATATGGAATTCATTGTAAATTATGAAAAGGTAGTAATAAATCATTTGGGTCATCAAACCTAAATTCTTGGAGTGTGGAGTAATTATAGTTAAAAAGGTAAAAATCTTATTTGTAAATTATGTTCAATTCTTTCTTGTTTTTCTGCCAGCATAAATTAATTTCAATTCACTCGGCCAAAAAAATTATGGAATGAAGGTCAATAGTAAACCAACCAAAACTTTAAAGGGTTAAGGTACGATTTGGCTAATAAACCATTGGCTCAGAAGCGTTCAACACAATTAACTATCAAGTGGACCAAAAATACCAACAAACTTTTAAAAATGAGCGCCTAGCAGAACAAACTTTTAAAAAAGAGCACTCAGCACAACGCCGTTAGCAAAAAGTTAATGTGCATTATCTAAGGTGCATATTGGCCAACGAACTTTTACTCCAGGAGCGCCCAGCACACAATTCTAAATTTTACTAAATTAAATAATTTTTTTCCTCAATTATCATTATTCAAAACTACTTGTATAGATATCTATAGGAAAAAATTACTCATTCTTCAATTTTGTCAAAATTATAATTTGTTAAAATAAACAAATTTTTTAATTAAAAATATAATTATATAATTTGAATAAAATTAAGTTGTTTTATAGTTTATTTTATATGTTAAACAAAAAAATATACCACTCTGGTCCTATTTATAAGTCCAGTTTGACCAAAAAAATTTGGTCCTATTTATAAGTCCAGTTTCGGAAATAAATAAGATTGTGACAATTTTACCCATATTAATTACACCCATAAAGATAGAGAGAGAAGAAACAGTAAAAAAGTACCTAATCATAAATGAGGGCAAAATTGAAAATATATCCCATAATCATTGTGTCAACTAACTTTTCTTGGTATATGAGATTTGGTCAAAGTGGACTTATAAATAGGACCAGAGTGGTATGATTTATTTTTATTTTAGAAGAAATTTATGTGAGTTAAAAAATTCATTTAATAGTTAATTATGTTGGACGCTCCTGAGTCAATAGTTTATTAGTCAAATCGCACCTTAACCTAACTTTAAATATAGTATGTTTGATGATGCAAGTACCGTTATAAAAATGTTTTAAAAATTCAAGTAACACGTCACAATAAGATAAGATTGAAAAATATAAAATTAGAGGGGTGTTATAAAAATAAAGATATAGAAGAAGTAGAAAATAGAAGACAAGAGCAAGAGAGATTCAAGAGAGAGAGATTCTCATTCCGTTTGTTCGGTATACATTTGTGAGGGGGTAGAGGTCTATTTATAGTGGTTGGAGAGAGGGGAAGTTTTATGTAGCTTCAACCCACTCACCTGTTGGGATTCGTACACGCAGCGGATTAAAAATTTCTTACGAATCCTTCCGAAGGATCACTCAACGACGTTTAAATCAGAGTTAAGGAAACCGAATCATACCTTTGTTGAACTAGTCCGCGTTCCGTTCCTTTGATCAGGTGGGCTACCTTCTCGAACAACACGTCCGCGTCTCGTTCCTTTGATCAGGTGGGCGATCAACACGTCCGCGTCTTGTTCTTTCGATCAGCAGAAGTCGACTCTTGGATCGGCTTCCTCTACTGGTATCCACACGAACAATCCCCTAAACGGTTGCGGCAGCGTGCTAGCGCTTCTTGTGCGTCTCTCTCTCTCAAATTGCTCTAGGGTTTCTCGCGGCTTTTCTCAATACGCTCGACTGAAAATCCCGTAGGTTTTTCTAAACCCGATAGGCGTATTATATAACCAAAATTAATCCTTTATTAATTTTGGAAATTCGGATTTTGAATCTGGTCAGCATATCAATCACATCTATCTCATAAATGTAATTGAATATATTAAAAGCCAGATTTGGAAATTCGAATTTTTAAATTTAAATCAAATCTAAATTTAAAGCCTTTTTGATTTAATTTATCATCATAAATTAAATCCGAGATATGATATCTATCTATTTAATTAAATCTGAGATACCATATCTCAATTTAATATTAAACAGATATACGATATCTTTATTCGAAATTAAATGAGATACAATATCTCTATTTGTTTCAGATATTTAATTTATCAAATAAATTAAATACTAAACAAATATCATATATAATATTATAATCTCAATTTATAATATATATATTAATTTCGAATTATATATATATATATATATATATATATATATATATATATATATATATATATATATATAAATCCTAGATCAAATTTAGTATTCATTTAATCTCAGATTAATCTGAGATTCAATGAACCTGGACACCTTCACCCGTGTTGGATTATTCTTGTGTGCGACCCTGCAGGCCCATATGAGATTGGCAGTGGGCCAACACTGTATCAGCCCACAAGTCGCAAGCGGCCTCTAGCAAGACATTGCAACTACCCAATTCACATGGGGATCGATGACACGATACTACCTATCGTACAACCATGTCACGTCCCTTTTGTCACGCGATAATTCGGTCAAGGATGAGGCATGGATAATGTCAACTTCCTTTTCTTGACCAATGCTTTCTCGATTCTCGAGTAGTCTAATAAGTGAAATGGAAACTCCTTTCCATCATAGTATGGCCATACATTTCTTAGACTCACTCATCGAGGGGCCCAGCATTATCTCTCTACATATGTGAGGGACAAATCCCATCTTGACCACTCACATTCCTCCGCATGAAAACCACTGATCCTGGTCCTAGCCTTTATCATCACCCGGTCAAAGGTGACTTTTGACTAGGTCAAAGACCAGTACTCATCATGTAGGAATCTATGATGGTCTCAGGTCATAGGGCGTCGTGACGTGGTTATACATGAGACAAGCTTATGACTTAATCCATGCAGCTTTCTCATAGTGGGTCGGTCCAGCACCTTGTACTCTTACAAGTGCCCATGACTTTGATTCGTATCTCCATACCTCATCAAAGTCATACTGATCTTATTTCATCTTCACTCCCGTGTAGATGACCGACCAGGGACTTTTAGGATAATCTATAAGATTATCCAGGGATGCAGTTATCAATACGAACATGCAAACGAAAATGATAACAAAAGAGAATACTTTAAATAACTTAAATATCCAAAGTACAATGAATTGCCCCTAGGGCATAATTTCCAACACACCATGAATGTAGTGGGTGACTGCCCACTTTCCACCATGAAGGTAGTGGGTGACCATCCACTCCCCACCATAACAGTAGTGGGGGCCTTCATGCCCATAATGGGTCATCCACATACTATATTCATAACACTTCCCCTTAGATGTCCATTATGAATGTGCCTCATTAAAAACTTTAACTAGGAAAAACCCAGTGGAATAAAAACCTAGCCAAAGAAAAGAGTACATCATCCACTAATACACTTTCTAATGCTGCTTCATTAAAAACCTTTCCAGGAAAACCCAGTGGGACAAAACCTAGATAAGGAAAAAAAAGTACAGTGTGTATTGACTCCCCCTTTTGACAACATCAGTTGAGATCTTTAAGTCTTCGAAGGCCGATTCCATTGACAAGCTTTTCAAAGGTTGCTTCTGGAAGTGATTTGGTAAATAAATATGCTAAATTTTCACTTGAACTGATTTGCTGGATATTTATTTCACCATCCTTTAGAAGATCACGAGTGAAGAAGAATTTTGGTGAAATATGCTTCGTTCTATCACCTTTGATATAACCTTCTTTAAGTTGAGTAATACATGCAGTATTATCTTCATGTAGAACTGTTGGGACCAATTTACCTGAAGATAAATGACAAGTTGTTCGTATGTGATGTATTATTGATCTCAACCATACACATTCTCGACTTGCTTCATGCATTGCTAGAATTTCTGCATGGTTAGATGATGTGGCTGATATAGTTTGTTTCATAGATCGCCATGAAATAGCTGTACCTCCACATGTAAACAAATAGCCTGTTTGTGATTTACCATCGTGAGGATTAGACAAAAATCCAGCATCTGCATAACCAACCAGTTCATGCTTTGATACATTTGAGTAATATAACCCCATGTCCATAGTGCCTCTGAGGTAACGAAGAATGTGTTTTATTCCATTCCAATGCCTTCGTGTTGGTGAAGAACTATATCTTGCTAATAAATTAACAGCAAATGATATATCAGGCCGTGTGTGATTGGCAAGATACATTAATGCTCCAATAGCACTGAGGTATGGTACTTCTGGACCAAGTAGTTCTTCTTTACCTTTGTCATTAATTACTCTAGGTCGGAATGGATCTTTATCCACTTGTGAAGACCTTTCAATCATTGGAGTACATAATGGATGTGACTTATCCATATAAAATCGCTCCAGGACCTTCTTTCGTGATATACAAAGATCCCATCCTTTAGGTACTCAATCTGTAGTCCAAGACAAAATTTCGTTCTACCCAAGTCTTTCATTTCAAATTCCTTCTTCAAACAATTAATTGCCTTTTGAAGCTCTTCAGGAGTTCCAATGATGTTAATATCATCAACATAAACAACAATTATAGCAAATTCGTTTCTAGATCTTTTAATAAAAATGCATGGGCATATTGGGTCATTTTTGTACCCTTCTTTCAACAAATATTCTTTAAGATAATTATACCACATGCGCCCTGATTGCTTCAAGCCATACAGAGACTTATTTAACTTAATTGAGTATTGTTCTCGAGAATTTGAATTAGATGCTTCTGGAAACTTGAGTCCTTCAAGGACTTTCATATAAATATCGTTGTCAAGTGAGCCATACAAATAGGCAGTCACAACGTCCATTAAACGCAAATCAAGTCCTTCATTTACTGCCAAGCTAATCAAATAACGAAAAATAGTTGCATCCACTACTGGTGAATACGTTTCTTCAAAATCAATACCAGGTCTTTGTGTAAAGCCTTGGGCTACAAGACGTGCCTTATATCTTGTAATTTCACCCTTTTCATTTCTTTTTCTTACAAAGACCCATTTGTATCCAACTGGCTTTACATCTTCAGGTGTATGGACTATAGGTCCAAATACTTTCCGTTTTTCTAGTGATTTCAATTCTGCATTAATAGCATCTTTCCATAAAGGCCAATCCTTTCGTTGTTGGCACTCGCTAATAGATTTTGGCTCTTGATCCTCATTATCATTCATTACATCATATGATATATGATAAGCAAAGATGTCGTCAACGTTGACTTCATTTCGATCCCATCGGATACCATTCATAACATAGTTTATTGAGATTTCATTGTTTTCACATATTTCAGGTACCTGTGTCTCTTCTGGGACTATAACATTCTCTTCTGGTGACATCTTTACTAGAGATAGTAACTCTTCAGGAGATGGCTCTTCTAGAGCTGCTAACTTTTCTCGATTACCCTCGACTTGACCATCTATATTTTTAGCTCATTTTCTCATTCGAGGATTTTTATCTTTGGAACCGATGGGCTTGCCACGCTTCAAGCGTGCTTTAGATTCATTTATAATATATTGTCCTTCAGGGACATCAATTCGAATAGGAGCATTGGCAGCTGGGACATGTGACTTTGTCACTTTCTTTGGTTCAGAAAATGCTTCTGGCATTCGATTAGCTAAATTCTGTAAATGAATTATCTTTTGAACTTCTTGTTCACATTGCTTTGTACGAGGATCAAAATGAGCCAATGATAATTCATTCCAGCTAATCTCTTTACCCAACTGCTTATTTTCTCCCCCTAATGTTGGGAAAACTGATTCATCAAAATGACAATCGGCAAATCGTGCCGTAAATAAATCTCCTGTAGATTGTTCTAAATATTGTATAATTGAAGGAGATTCATACCCAACATATATTCCCCTTCTTCTTTGTAGACCCATTTTAGTACGTTGAGGTGGTGCTATTGGCACATATACTACACACCCAAAAATTCTTATATGGGAAATATTAGGTTCTTGACCAAAAACCATCTGTAAGGGGGAAACCTTTAAGTAACTAGTTGGCCTGATACGAATTAATATTGCTGCATGTAAAATGGCATGACCCCAAGCAGAAATTGGGAGATTAGATCTCATAAGTAAAGGTCTTGCAATGAGTTGCAATCGTTTAATTAATGATTCTGCTAGTCCATTTTGCATATGAACATGAGCTACAGGATGTTCAACATCAATTCCAAGGGACATACAATATTCATTAAAAGCTTGTGAAGTAAATTCACCAGCATTATCAAGACGTATTTTCTTGATAGGATAATCAGGGTGATGTGCTCTTAATCTAATCAATTGAGCAAGTAATCTCGTGAACGCCAGGTTGCGAGAAGATAATAAGCAAACATGTGACCATTTGGTTGATGCATCAATCAAAACCATATAGTATCTAAATGGTCCGCATGGTGGATGTATTGGCCCACAAATATCTCCCTGTATTTGTTCTAGAAATGTGAGGGACTCACTTTCCACTTTGCTTGGTGAGGGCCGAATAATTAACTTTCCCTTGGAACATGCAGCACATGAGAAATCATGGGATTGTGGTATTTGTTTACACTTCAGGGTATGTCCAGATGAATTCTCAATTATTTGTCGCATCATGGTTGACCCTGGATGGCCTAACCGGTCATGCCAAACATTAAATTCATTAGTAAACTTTTGGTTTACATTGGCGAACTTCTGGTCTGTATTGGTAAACTTATGGTTTACAATAGCATGTGTAACATCCCAACAATTAACTTAACATAATAAGTAATTAAGGGTTCATTAACAACTAAGTAATGCCCATTATTGAATTAAAATATGCAAAAGTAAATCAGAGTATGCAGTATGAGCCCTAACGTGGCATTATACAATCATCCAACATAAACCATAAAGACAGAAGTGCTACTTTTGGCGGAAGTAGTCTAAGCTTCTGGGGTCTTCCCTGATGGATCTGCACAAAAGCTATCACCTGAAAAATGTGGGTAACCATCAATCCAACTTATTACGAATACTAATGTGTGCTAATGAGGTGCCAAGTGGAACAATTTATATAGCAAGATATTAAATCAGAGTAAAAAACTACTAAGTAATATAGCAAGATATTAAGGGTTCATTAACAACTAAGTAATGCCCATTATTGAATTAAAATATGCAAAAGTAAAGCAGAGTATGCAGTATGAGCCCTAACGTGGCATTATACAATCATCCAACATAAACCATAAAGACAGAAGTGCTACTTTTGGCGGAAGTAGTCTAAGCTTCTGGGGTCTTCCCTGATGGATCTGCACAAAAGCTATCACCTGAAAATGTGGGTAACCATCAATCCAACTTATTACGAATACTAATGTGTGCTAATGAGGTGCCAAGTGGAACAATTTATATAGCAAGATATTAAAAAAAATATAATTCATCAATATACATATCACAAAAATTTATATAATAAATTCTCTATATCAAAATTATATGTCACAGTTCTCATTAAAACAATTCCCAAATTGCCTCCCACCAATCCAACCGAACCGCCTTATTTCCTCCGACTAGACCCATGGGCTAAGTTACATCCATGTTACTGGTGACTCAAAAAGCTCTCTGGTCATGTGATGAGGACCGGCCAAAATCCTCAGAGCACATGTCCCAGACCATGGGCCTTTTCCCCTTAATGAACATGTGGGGTGTCGTATGCCCTTATTGAATTAGTGGGCCCGTCCCTTATTGAATTGTGGGACAATATAAAGCCAACCATCATGCATTAATGGAGGCCTCACCACGTGGTGGAATAATATACTCCATCTTCCCAATCCAACCCTTACCATAATTATCAGAATAAATATCATGATATTAAAATGAAAAATTCTTATATATGAATAAGTAAATAAAATAAATATCATGATATTAAAATGAATCATTCTTATACATGAATAAGTAAATATGATAAATATCATGATATTAAAATGAACAATTCTTATACATGAATTAATAAATATGTATAAATTCACAATTCAAATCATAAAGTTCCACAAGGCAATTTCTATTAAGATATTTACAATCATTTCACAAAATACTCACAAACAACATTCAATACCCATAACAAGTGGAAAGTGGTTACCTCTCGCCAAAGCTAATTATTATCCCACTCCTCTTAATTCAAGAGCTCAAACACGGCAAAATCAATCTACCACAATCAATTAATAATTTTCTAAGACTCTACATAAGTAAAAGCGTCAATTATAATTACGTAAAATTAAAACATACAAATTTTAATAATACATTAGAATGCTTGAAGTGGGCGAACTATGACTGTACTAAAAGAAAATACAGGGAGACCATTGTAAATATTAATTCTCCTTTCAATTTACTATTAATTAATAACTCCCTTTTCTGTTTGTTATTTATTAGTAATTTTCTAAATTATTTAATCCATTTTTTTTTCTACTAACAATAATAATTATTATTATTGTTATTTATTCCTTTTTTTTTTTTTAATAATAATATTATCAGTTACTTTTACTATTATTTATTTACTTTATAATTATTATTTTATTAACTAGCTTAGTTTTCCTTAAATATTTCAAAAAAAACTCAACACCAACTCTTTTAATCCAAAGCAAGCTTCATATTTTTCCGATCAGAGACTTATCTTTTAAAGAAATATATATACATACTAATGCATAATAATTAAAATATTTCCAAATTCAGTTATGTTCAATTTGGAAAATAATGTTCACATAAGAAAAGGAAAGAAGTGTATATCCCCAATCATCTATCATTTCGTTCTCAGAGAGCTAAAATAGAATAACTAGGCTATATGCGGTGGGACCAACCATTGACTTTCTTTTATAAGTTCTTAATTAATTGCACACTGAAGCATGGGAGATATATATATATATATATATATAGCCAATATAATTATCACATCTAGCCTTTAATTCCAAAGCTCTCTGTTAATACCTACTCTGTTTTGGTTTCAACAAACAGAGGACTCACAAGCAATATTTGCAAAGTTTTGGTTTTTTTTTTTTTTTTTTTTAGAACACCACTTTTATAACTACGTGTGTGTGTGTTAATTTGTTTTCTTCTTAAATTTTCCACATGTAAACGTGGCACATATATTTACCAGTAAGGCCTCCTTCTCATTTGTTTCCTTCATCCATACATGCATGTTCCTACATTCCCAAGTTTGGTTTCATGAAGGTTTATGGTTTAGTTATGAGAAGCAGCGGCTGCCATCCATTCCAGCAACACGACTAACCTCAATTAACCTATTATACATCAGCTTTTATATATATATACAGCACTCAGTATTTATTTTTCCTATACGTCAGGTTTTTTTTTTTTTTTTTTTTTTTTACAGTGTTTCTATCATGGAATTAAGTAGAAAAGGAAGCTTAAGGTTACCTTTATTTCTTCCTCTGGTTTCTACACCGAGTAGACACGAATGAAAATGATCCCAGTTGAGTCTCCTTCTCTCCTCCTTAATCTTTCTCTCGGTTCTCTCTCTCTGTTCTCTAGTTCCTTGAACAGAGCATCCACAACTCACTCTCTCTCTCCCTCACTTTCTCTCCTTCTCAGTTTATGGAGGCAACGCGGATGGTGATTGGTGAAGCATCCACAGAGCATTGAATATATAACTTATAAAAGGGTCCAGTCCGAGATGGGAAGACACAAAAGTTTAATAATGACGAGAGATATGGGAAATGCGCTGGCAGAGATATGGGTGTTGGTGTTCCTGGATATGGGTGTTGGAGAAGGATGAGGGAAGAATATTATGTTCAGCTGTTCACTGTCTTTACCTCTTGTCAATAACCCTATTGCGTCTTGGTGTGCTGGAGATAGAATAATAATAATAATAATAATAATAATAATAATGGATATATTTTTATTTTATTATTATTATTATTATTATTATTATTTATTTATTTATTTATTTTTTTTTTTGGTCATGTGTTAGAAAGTAGAGTGGGCTGGTTTGTATGATGGGCCTAATAAATAATAGATGAAGAAAGATGGGTTCATCAAAGCTTGGGCTTTTATCATTTATTTTATTTATTGATTTGTTTACTTTTATTTTTATTATTCTTATTTAATCCTAAAAATAAATCAGGATATTACAATTCTCCCCACCTAAATAGAATTTTGTCCCCAAAATTCCTAACAAGTCATTATGGAAACTAATCCACATTTTAAGCTTTTAGCATACAACAACAAAGTCAAGACAACACTACCAAAATAATTTGGCATGAGACACATCAAAACAAAAGATCACTATGTCACACAAATTCAAACATTGACATAACACAACCATAAATGCACTAGTTCAATCAAGACAAGTACAACTACACACCTAAGCAAACAAGTTCGGAAAGTCTCGACGCATTCTTTCCTCTGTTTCCCAAGTTGCATCTCCGGGTGTCATACCCTTCCATAAGACTTTCACAAGTCGAATGGTTTTCTTCCTCAGTTGCTTGTCCCGGACATCTAAGATTCTCTCTGGTTTTGCTATATAAGTCAAGTTCTCTCTCAACTCGACTTCCTCAGGTTCAATGACATGAGACGGATCTGGATGATACTTCTTCAACTGTGACACATGGAACACATCGTGCACTTGAGATAAGTGTGGAGGCAAGGCGATCCGGTAGGCAACAGGCCCAATTCGCTCCAAAATCTCATACGGCCCTATGAACCGTGGAGTCAACTTCTTTGCCTTAATAGACCTCCCTATACCTGTCAAGGGCGAAACCTTCAAGAAAACATGATCCCCCACACTAAACTCCAATGGTCTTCTCCGACGATCCGCATAACTTTTCTGTCGGCTCTGAGCTGTCAACAATTTCTGTCGTATCGTCTCAATCTTACGTGATGTTTTATCTACCAAGTCTGGTCCAATGATGGTTCTTTCACTCAATTCGGTCCAACACAATGGCGATCTGCACTTCCGACCATACAAGGCCTCAAAAGGTGCCATTTGAATACTGGCATGGTAACTATTATTGTATGCAAATTCTGCCAATGGCAGGTGTTCATTCCAGCTACCTGAGAACTCGATGGCGCAAGCTCTCAACATGTCCTCCAGTGTCTGAATAGTCCTCTCGGTCTGACCATCGGTTTGAGGGTGATAGGCTGTACTATACTTCAACTTTGTACCCATAGCTTCCTGTAGAGACTTCCAAAAGTTCGAGGTGAACCTTGGGTCTCGATCTGATATGATGCTCTCTGGCACTCCATGCAAACGAACAATTTCTTTAATGTATAACTCTGCCAACTTCTCTAAAGAGTAGTTCGCCTTGATTGGTAAAAAGTGTGCTGACTTGGTCAATCGATCTACAATCACCCAAATAGCATCATAACTGGCTCGGATGGGCGGTAAACCCATGATAAAATCCATGGAAATACTATCCCATTTCCATTTAGGAATATCCAGACTTTGGAGTAATCCTGGTGGTTTCCGATGTTCAATCTTGACCTTCTGGCACGTTAAACACTTCAAGACAAAATCAGTCACATCTTTCTTCATCTTCGGCCACCAATACTCTCGCTTTAGATCATTATACATCTTGGTGATTCCTGGATGCATGGCATACTTGCTCCGATGAGCCTCTTCTAGAATGGTTTTCTTGATTTCATCATTTTGAGGGACACAGATTCTCTTTTTGTATCTCAAAATATCAGCATCACCAATGTCATAATCTGCAACTGCTTCATGCTCTAGGGTTTCGCGAATCCTGCCTAACTGATCATCTTCCATTTGAGCGTCTCTCAGGTCCTGATAAAATCCGTATTCACCAAGGACTGCATTTAAAGTACCTTTTTCTTGATTTGGGACTACGTGGATATCTCTCAATGCATCTAGCCAACTCTGTTCTTCCAGGCTCATGCAAAACAAGTGTACCGACTTCCGACTCAAAGCGTCTGCAACCACATTAGCCTTGCCAGGATGATACTTCAACTCGAAGTCATAATCCTTTAGAAATTCCATCCACCGTCGCTGTCTGTGGTTTAACTCCTTCTGATCTACCAAGTACTTCAAACTCTTATGGTCACTGAATACTTCAAACTGAGCCCCATACAAGTAGTGCCTCCAAATCTTCAAAGCAAATACCACAGCTGCCAACTCTAGGTCATGAGTAGGGTAATTTTCCTCGTGAGGCCTCAACTGTCTTGAAGCATAGGCTATCACCTTGTTATCTTGCATCAAGACACACCCTAAACCCTTTAAAGATGCGTCTGTGTACAAAACATACGGGCGGTTAGGGTCGGGTAATGTGAGCACCGGAGCGGTAGTCAGTTTGATCTTTAACTCCTGGAAGGCTGCCTCACACTGGTCAGTCCAAAGGAACGGTCGGTCCTTCCTGGTCAACTTTGTCAACGGCATTGCGATCTGGGAGAACCCTTTGATGAATCTTCTATAATAACCAGCTAGTCCCACAAAGCTTCTTACTTCAGTTACCGACTTTGGCGCTTCCCACTTCAACACTGCATCCACTTTACTCGGGTCAACAGCGACTCCTGCTGCAGATACCACGTGACCTAGGAATTTCACCTCTTTGAGCCAAAATTCACATTTAGACAGCTTGGCATACAATTGATGATCCCTCAATACTCGTAGTGCAATATGAAGGTGTTCTCTATGCTCTACTTCATTTTTAGAGTAGATCAAGATGTCATCAATAAACACCACAATGAACTTATCTAAGTACGGCCGAAAGATTCTATTCATGTAATCCATAAAGAAAGCTGGAGCATTAGTTAATCCGAAAGGCATCACTAGGAACTCGTAGTGCCCATATCTTGTTCGAAATGCAGTCTTAGAGATGTCCTCTGCTCGGACTCTCAACTGATGATACCCCGAACGCAAATCAATCTTGGAGAACACTGATGATCCAACTAGTTGATCTAACAAATCATCGATCCTGGGCAACGGATACTTATTCTTAACGGTCACCTTGTTCAGTTGGCGATAGTCAATACATAATCTCAGACTGCCATCTTTCTTCTTCACAAAGAGTACTGGAGATCCCCATGGAGATACACTGGGTCGAATGAATCCCTTCTCAAGCAACTCTTCAATTTGCTTCTTGAGTTCTGCCAACTCTGCCGGAGCCATTCGATACGGAGCCTTTGAAATTGGAGTTGTGCCAGGTACCAACTCAATTGAAAATTCCACCTCTCTTTCTGGAGGTAGTCCGGATATCTCTTCAGGAAACACCTCGGGATATTCTCTTACTACATCGATATGGTCGATCCCAACTTCGTTATCTACACTAACAGAAAAGAAGACTACATAGGCTTGACAGCCCTTTCGAATACACGTATCCACTTGAGCTGTCGATAACATCATAGGAACTATAGGAGTTTCTACGGATGCGGCGTTCATGGCATAAGTTGCCACTTTCTTCTTACAATGGAGTATGACATCATTGTCCACTAGCCAATTCATACCGATAATAACATCAATGCCTTTCAACGGTAAGCATACTAAATCAACAATAGAATCTCGATTTTCAAATCGAAGCGTAATGCCCACACAAGCATGTGCAGTCGTCACAATAACCCCAGCAGGGGTAGAGATTCTCATATCGTATGGCAGAATAGAGATGGAAAAATCATACTTTTTAGCGCAATCAAAAGATATAAAAGAATGTGTGGCACCGGAGTCAAACAATGCAACAATGTCATGACCTTGAAGAGAAATAATACCTCTGATAACATTAGGGGATGTTCCAGCCTCCTGCTGTGTGATGGCATACACTCTACCCGGAATAGTGGGACGACCGCTTTGGTTGGTCTGCTGTTGCTGCAGCTCTGGACAATAGCGCACTGTGTGGCCATATTGACGACACTTGTAACACTGCCAACATGGGCCACCATGAGACTTCCCACACTTCGGGCAAGGACCATTAATACTTGGGGCAGACATAGCCGTCTCACGACGTGATTGTTGGCTTCCTTCAGCATGACTCTTCTGACCCTGCCTCTTCTGGAAATAACTCTGTCGCGGTCCACTCTTCTGCGCCTGACTCTTCTTACTAAAAGTCCCTGTACTTCTGGAATTGAACCCGAATGGCTTGGCTATACCACTTACAGGTTTGATAAAAGTGGAGAACTTACCCTGGTTGACACGGGGTCTTGCATCATCAATTTCACGCTTCATGCGCGCAGCCACCCTCAGATTGGTGCAAGTGTCCTCAAAACTCTTAATTGCATGCATGGACACAAAAGGCTTTAACTCTGGTCTAGCCTTTATAATCAGTTGGCGCGACTTCCATTCTGGGTCATCTTGTCGTTGCAAGTAGGTCACATATCTGGACAAGTCGATGAAAGTAGCAATAAACTCGTCCTCATGCATATCCCCCTGTCGTAGGGCATAAAATGCTGTCTCCTTCTCTTGTCTCAACGCTGGAGGGAAATAATGATCGAAAAACTTTGTCTTGAACTCTCTCCAAGTTGTTCTGGAGTCATCCAGACCACCTGTGCTCTGCCACCATCTCTTGGCGCGATCCCTCAGCAGTATAATGGCCACCCTAGCCTTCTGGTATTCATTACAGACCACAGCTTGAAAAATAGTTTCCAAGCCCTCAATCCAAGCCTCAGCCTTCAGTGGATCCAAATCTCCATGAAACTTCTCAGGGTTGTGACGATGGACATCCTTCCAAACCTTGTTAATTGCTAGGTCTTCAGGATTGAGTTGAAATGATGATCCTTCACCCCCACTACTCTTCATAATTTTGTCTTGATTAGTTGAGCCACTTTGCTCAGGTCTCTGTGATACCGATATACTAGGCTCCTGTTTGTCTTGATTCTTTTGCGAGGGAATACCTCCTTCCTCTCTGATCTTCTTTTGAAATTCCTCCTCAAACTGTCGAAACCTTTCATCCATGACAGTCATTAATGTATCTTTAAATCGATGTAATAAGGCCTCATTCTCTTGAGACATCGGTGTCTCAGGAGCATTAGGAGGTTGATTAACGGCAGTCTCAGCAGCATTTGAAGGTTGGTTAACGACGGAGCGAGTCTTTCGTGTGTTTCCCATTCTCCCCACCTAAGGATGAAACCCACCATATTAAGTGAGTGATAAAACAACACAACAGAACACTAAACAGGGAAGGCATATGTGAATGTTGTATATTGCCACTAAGTGTAGTGCATGCATGATTGTTATCAGAATCATACGCTCTGATACCAAATTGTAACATCCCAACAATTAACTTAACATAATAAGTAATTAAGGGTTCATTAACAACTAAGTAATGCCCATTATTGAATTAAAATATGCAAAAGTAAATCAGAGTATGCAGTATGAGCCCTAACGTGGCATTATACAATCATCCAACATAAACCATAAAGACAGAAGTGCTACTTTTGGCGGAAGTAGTCTAAGCTTCTGGGGTCTTCCCTGATGGATCTGCACAAAAGCTATCACCTGAAAATGTGGGTAACCATCAATCCAACTTATTACGAATACTAATGTGTGCTAATGAGGTGCCAAGTGGAACAATTTATATAGCAAGATATTAAAAAAAATATAATTCATCAATATACATATCACAAAAATTTATATAATAAATTCTCTATATCAAAATTATATGTCACAGTTCTCATTAAAACAATTCCCAAATTGCCTCCCACCAATCCAACCGAACCGCCTTATTTCCTCCGACTAGACCCATGGGCTAAGTTACATCCATGTTACTGGTGACTCAAAAAGCTCTCTGGTCATGTGATGAGGACCGGCCAAAATCCTCAGAGCACATGTCCCAGACCATGGGCCTTTTCCCCTTAATGAACATGTGGGGTGTCGTATGCCCTTATTGAATTAGTGGGCCCGTCCCTTATTGAATTGTGGGACAATATAAAGCCAACCATCATGCATTAATGGAGGCCTCACCACGTGGTGGAATAATATACTCCATCTTCCCAATCCAACCCTTACCATAATTATCAGAATAAATATCATGATATTAAAATGAAAAATTCTTATATATGAATAAGTAAATAAAATAAATATCATGATATTAAAATGAATCATTCTTATACATGAATAAGTAAATATGATAAATATCATGATATTAAAATGAACAATTCTTATACATGAATTAATAAATATGTATAAATTCACAATTCAAATCATAAAGTTCCACAAGGCAATTTCTATTAAGATATTTACAATCATTTCACAAAATACTCACAAACAACATTCAATACCCATAACAAGTGGAAAGTGGTTACCTCTCGCCAAAGCTAATTATTATCCCACTCCTCTTAATTCAAGAGCTCAAACACGGCAAAATCAATCTACCACAATCAATTAATAATTTTCTAAGACTCTACATAAGTAAAAGCGTCAATTATAATTACGTAAAATTAAAACATACAAATTTTAATAATACATTAGAATGCTTGAAGTGGGCGAACTATGACTGTACTAAAAGAAAATACAGGGAGACCATTGTAAATATTAATTCTCCTTTCAATTTACTATTAATTAATAACTCCCTTTTCTGTTTGTTATTTATTAGTAATTTTCTAAATTATTTAATCCATTTTTTTTTCTACTAACAATAATAATTATTATTATTGTTATTTATTCCTTTTTTTTTTTTTAATAATAATATTATCAGTTACTTTTACTATTATTTATTTACTTTATAATTATTATTTTATTAACTAGCTTAGTTTTCCTTAAATATTTCAAAAAAAACTCAACACCAACTCTTTTAATCCAAAGCAAGCTTCATATTTTTCCGATCAGAGACTTATCTTTTAAAGAAATATATATACATACTAATGCATAATAATTAAAATATTTCCAAATTCAGTTATGTTCAATTTGGAAAATAATGTTCACATAAGAAAAGGAAAGAAGTGTATATCCCCAATCATCTATCATTTCGTTCTCAGAGAGCTAAAATAGAATAACTAGGCTATATGCGGTGGGACCAACCATTGACTTTCTTTTATAAGTTCTTAATTAATTGCACACTGAAGCATGGGAGATATATATATATATATATATATAGCCAATATAATTATCACATCTAGCCTTTAATTCCAAAGCTCTCTGTTAATACCTACTCTGTTTTGGTTTCAACAAACAGAGGACTCACAAGCAATATTTGCAAAGTTTTGGTTTTTTTTTTTTTTTTTTTTAGAACACCACTTTTATAACTACGTGTGTGTGTGTTAATTTGTTTTCTTCTTAAATTTTCCACATGTAAACGTGGCACATATATTTACCAGTAAGGCCTCCTTCTCATTTGTTTCCTTCATCCATACATGCATGTTCCTACATTCCCAAGTTTGGTTTCATGAAGGTTTATGGTTTAGTTATGAGAAGCAGCGGCTGCCATCCATTCCAGCAACACGACTAACCTCAATTAACCTATTATACATCAGCTTTTATATATATATACAGCACTCAGTATTTATTTTTCCTATACGTCAGGTTTTTTTTTTTTTTTTTTTTTTTACAGTGTTTCTATCATGGAATTAAGTAGAAAAGGAAGCTTAAGGTTACCTTTATTTCTTCCTCTGGTTTCTACACCGAGTAGACACGAATGAAAATGATCCCAGTTGAGTCTCCTTCTCTCCTCCTTAATCTTTCTCTCGGTTCTCTCTCTCTGTTCTCTAGTTCCTTGAACAGAGCATCCACAACTCACTCTCTCTCTCCCTCACTTTCTCTCCTTCTCAGTTTATGGAGGCAACGCGGATGGTGATTGGTGAAGCATCCACAGAGCATTGAATATATAACTTATAAAAGGGTCCAGTCCGAGATGGGAAGACACAAAAGTTTAATAATGACGAGAGATATGGGAAATGCGCTGGCAGAGATATGGGTGTTGGTGTTCCTGGATATGGGTGTTGGAGAAGGATGAGGGAAGAATATTATGTTCAGCTGTTCACTGTCTTTACCTCTTGTCAATAACCCTATTGCGTCTTGGTGTGCTGGAGATAGAATAATAATAATAATAATAATAATAATAATAATGGATATATTTTTATTTTATTATTATTATTATTATTATTATTATTTATTTATTTATTTATTTTTTTTTTTGGTCATGTGTTAGAAAGTAGAGTGGGCTGGTTTGTATGATGGGCCTAATAAATAATAGATGAAGAAAGATGGGTTCATCAAAGCTTGGGCTTTTATCATTTATTTTATTTATTGATTTGTTTACTTTTATTTTTATTATTCTTATTTAATCCTAAAAATAAATCAGGATATTACAGCATGCGTTTCAATTGTGTTTATAAATGTATAATACAAACCAGAAGAAAAGGCATGAAAACTTTCTAATATGCATTTTCTACCAGAAACTATATTTGTGATAGCAAGACATTCCTGATTCCTTTTAGTTGTTGTTTCTATATGGTATCCATTTCTGCGGATATCTTTGAAACTCAATAAGTTTCTCTTAGATTTGGTAGAATAAAATGCATTACCAATACATAATTTTGTTCCTCCAGGTAACAAAATACTAGCTCTTCTGGAGCCTTCAATCAAATTTATATTACCAGATATAGTTTGAACATTGGCTTCTTGCATTACCAAGGAAGAAAAATATTTATCACTTTTTAGTATGGTGTGGGTTGTTGCGCTATCAACGAGACACAAATCTTCAGGATTGATAAGATTCATTCTTCATTAAAGAATATATGAAAATAAATAAAACATAATTAAAAGGAATACATATGATGGAAGAAAGCTTAAACATACTGAAACATAACAATTTCAAATGGAAAAAGATAATCTATGCTAAGAAATCAGCAACATCCAAATGAGTAAAATCAAGATCATCAAACTCAGAATTCTCAGCCTTATCAATATTCAAATGAGTAAAATCAATATCTTCAAACTTGGAATTCTCAACATGATTTACTTCAATCTTTGACCCTTTGCCCTTACTTTTTAGTGATTCTTAGTAAAGTTCAACTAAGTGTCTTGGCGTACGACAGGTACAAGACCAATGACCTTTGCCACCACAACGATAACATGCATTTTCAGTATGTTTGTTATGCTCACTAATTCCACTAGTTTCCCTTTTGTGGTGCTTATCAGTCTTTCCCCACTTTGGGTTTCAGAAATTTGATCCACCACGATTTGGACCACGCCCACGGTTGTAGCCACCTTTACGTCCACGTCCTCACTTATTAAAGGAATCATTAGTTACTGCATTCGCTTCTGGGAATGGAATTGAGCCTGTTGGACGGGATTCATGATTTTTCAATAAAAGCTCATTGTTTTGTTCAGCCACAAGGAGACAAGAAATTAATTCAGCATATTTCCTGAAACCTTTTTCACGATATTGCTACTGCAGGAGCAAATTAGATGCATGAAATGTGGAGAATGTTTTTTCTAACATATCTTCATCAGTAACATTCTCTCCACACAATTTTAACTAAGAAGTAATTCTGAACATGGCTGAGTTGTACTTGCTCACAGTTTTAAAATCTTGCAAACGCAAATGAATCCATTCATAACTAGCTTTTGGGAGGATGACCATCTTCTGGTGGTCATATCTATCTTTTAAATTGTTCTAAAGAACAAGTGGGTCTTTCACTGTCAAATATTCAATTTTCAGACCTTCATGCAAATGACGGCGTAGAAAAATCATGGATTTGGCTTTATCTTGATTAGATGCCTCATTCCCTACTTTAATTGTGTCTTCCAGACCATGGGCATTCAGATGGATTTCCGCATCCAACATCCAAGATAAATAGTTCTTCCTGGTAATATCAAGAGCCACAAATTCAAGTTTTGCAAGGTTTGACATGTTTGACATGGTTCAGACTAATTAAAGAAATAAATGGAAATTATTAGAATATTGAATATAAAAATCACTAATGATAATAATAGGAAACTCAAAAAAAGTAATTCATAAAGTATTGCAACAAAATTAAAATTGTATGGCTTCAGGCCATTTATCTTCAAGATAAATAAAAGTTGAATATTATGGCTTCCGGCCATTCAATAAGAAATAAGATAAAAGTTATATGGCTTCTGACCATATAATGTCAAAATCAGAATCAAGGAAATATGACTTCTGGTCATATAATAAGATGGCTTCTGGCCATACTATCATCACAATACTAATAATATAAAAGAACTCATAAAGGGATTCAAAGTAACATATAAAAACAACAATAATCTCAAATTTTAGTCATTTATCTTCGGGATAAATATTATGGCTTCCAGCCATAAGATATAAGTTGAAATCTATATGGCTTCTGGCTATATAGTATCAAAATTTTATGACTTTTGGCCATTTATCTTCAGGATAAATAAAAGTTAAATACTATGGCTTCCAGCCATAAAATAATAAGATGAAAGTTATATGACTTCGGATCATATAATTTCATAATAAAAAAAAAATCAAAGGATATGGCTTCTAGCCATATAATATTAAAATAAGAATTAAAGAAATATGACTTCTGGTCATATAATTTCATAATAAGAAATCAAGGGACGTATGACTTCTGGCCATACTATAATAACAAAATAAATAATAGAAAAGAATTCAAATAAATAAATGTATATTGTTAAAGAATGTAGATGAAATCATCATACCTTCGTTAGAGCTCTCGTGTTGATAACGTGTTATAAAAATAAAGATATAGAAGAAGTAGAAAATAGAAGACAAGAGCAAGAGAGATTCAAACGAGAGAGATTCTCATTCCGTTTGTTTGATATACATTTGTGAGGGGGTAGGGGTCTATTTATAGTGGTTGGAGAGAGGGGAAGTTTTATGTAGCTTTAACCCACTCACCACCATGAATGTAGTGGGTGACTACCCATTTTCCACTATGAAGGTAGTGGGTGACTATCCACTCCCCACCATAACAGTAGTGGGGGCCTTATCCACATACTATATTCATAACAAGGGGAATTTACTTTAAGAAATTTAATTTTATTATTATTTTTTTTTAAAAAAAAAGGGATTGCGTGACACATGATCCATCATATTTCCATCAATTATGAACTTTACAGGAAGAAGATGCTGCCATCATGCAGACCAGTCCCTGGTAGACACAAACTCCTGACTCTTCAACCTAACCAAGAGACATCAATTATGAATTTGTCTCAGGTTTCCATCAACATTCCTTTCCAATAATTATTTTATTATTTTAAAATTCATATATGATCAATTTTATTTTTCAACTGAATAAATTTGAAAAGATTTCCTCATAATTTCAAGTGCCCCACAAATATTTCAATTCTAGCTAACAAAACATGTAATTTGTGCTGAAAATTTCATCCATTAGAATCTAAATCTTTGTTATTTAATAATTACATTTTTTTTATTTAAAAAACATATTGCCTTAAGAAATCAAACTTCAATATGTGAAACTACATGTTTTTAAGATAACAAGCCTTATAAATGTTTTTTTTATAAAAAAAATAAATATTACTTGAGTGAAAATGTGTTCTTGTGCCATCAAGATGTAACTAGCTAGTGATAAGGTTATTTTGTGAAAACTGTTGGTGCATTCGAGTGATAATCTCAAAGTTGAGCATCCTTGTCAAAGTATTAGCTAGTGAGTGAATGAATATGTAAAAATATTTTCAATCACACCATATCATATCACTCAAGTGATGTACTAAAAATGATGTGTCACTTGCAAGGTACTAGATGATTATTCTTTGAAAATCTTCCTTGCACTCGAGTCAAGTGGTTACCACACGAATGATGATCAAAATCTTGCAAGTTACCTAATGGTAACTCACCACTATTTAAGTAAGAAATGACAATTCACTCGAGTTATAAGAGAGGCACTTGAGTGATGCCCAAAAATCGCGAGGTACCAAAAGATAATTTGTTACCTTTGAAGGAAGAAATGATCATTCACTGGCTATATTTAGATAAAGAAGCATTCAAGGTGATGTCCAAATATTCGCAAGATACCTAATAGTAACTAGCTATATTTAGAATTAAATTGTGTTAAATCACTCAAGTCACTGAGTTGCCAATCGAGTGATACTCAAATACGTACTGGTTACCTCTTAGTAACTGGAAGGAGTTAACATGATAAAGTTTAAAAATTAACATTACCCGAGTGACACATGTAAAAATCATGTTATCACTCTTCATTTAACTGCTAGTAATCAACCAATGTTTTGAACAACTAAGAGGACACTCGAGTAACCTACAATGACTCGAGTGACACAATATGATTACCAAGTCTTTACTGCATTAGTACTTAAATGTTTTTCAGGTGATCAAATAAGGATAAAATCACAAATTAGAAAAACACTTTATGTCAGAAACATTAAAAGACATTCAAACATCGAAGATTCTCTCTCCTCCAATGGCTAATTCCTTAGACATAACAGATATGTAGAGACTTCAACCGAAATATGTAAAAAACTGAGGAAACTCCAATGGATATATTTTTAGCAAGACAATGATTATTAATTCACTCAACCTGTAAATACCCTAAATACCCAAAGCGTTGAAGACGAATAAAATGGACCTCAACGATCTTCTACGAAAGCTTACTATTACATTCATTACAAAGTCTTAAGTTCTTAAATTCGAGTTTGTATTTCAATGATCATATATCTACTATTGTGAGATACATTTATTGAATCATTTATTATTCGAGGGAGAGACTCAAGATTGTGGAATCTTGAGTGGGGCTTAAATTGCAAAGTGTAAGGTGGAGCGATTGTTTTTATAAAAGAACTAACTTGTACTAAGGTACCAAGAGCCCGATGAATCTTGGAGAATAATGAAAATCTCATACGGCTTCTGAGAACTATACGTAGGTCAAGTGGTTTAGACTAAATCAGTATAAATCTCGTATGATGACATCTCTTCAACCCTATCCTGTTTTCTTTAGAGTTTGTATTAAAATTTCACATTTTAATTATCATCTAATTCACCCTTTTAGATGAAAGTCTTGTTCTACTGCAATAAATTGACATGTCGGTGATGATTATTATATGAAGAAAAAAGAGGCTGCCAAAGTTGTATCCAGATCAAAATGAATCATATATGAACATGTGTTCAAATTTCAAATATTGTGGCCAAAAAAAAAAAAAAAGAGACTTTGTCAAACAGAATTCAGATTCTCTATAAAAGCTTTGACAATGACAAGCTGGAAAAAGGTATCTTAGAGAAATATTCACATTTATTATATATTTTCCCACGATTAATCCCCTAAAAATGGAAAATGATCCTAGAAAGATTGATTTGGATATTTTCATAGCATAATTATCCTATCAAACGACATCAAAATTGTAAGAAAGAAAAAATCTATTTTCTTTTCTTTTTTTTATTTTTCTTTTTTTGCGAGGGGGAAAAAATTCTATATTGACACCTATATGTAACATTGACATCTATAAAAAAACAGAGACCCGTCTGTCAACAATGCACATGACCCTCAATTTTAGGTCATATTACCTCTACTCTTTGATATAATATCTTGTTAGCGTAATTTACACTATAAGCATGCAGTATAAGCAAAATATTATAATAAGGACCTGAATTAGTATAATCTAAGATGTCTGTTAAGAAAAATACTTTTTTTTTAATTGACTGAGATATTAATTATGTTTTCCCCCTTCAAAATTACCCCTATTTCAACTCTCATTAATTATAACTTTTCACTTGGAAAAATTGCATTGAGGTCCCAAGCTATAAAAAAATACT
This sequence comes from Acacia crassicarpa, assembly GCA_034222035.1. Classification (NCBI taxonomy): domain Eukaryota; kingdom Viridiplantae; phylum Streptophyta; class Magnoliopsida; order Fabales; family Fabaceae; genus Acacia; species Acacia crassicarpa. The sequence goes on along the minus strand of JAWXYG010000014.1, from coordinate 18,184,427 downwards.
ACTAAAAGGTCTATTAAATCTCTAATTTATAGGTAAGTCATGTGAGACTTTTAGGTAATATAATTGAAATATTAAAAGACTTAATTACCTTTATTGTTAGCTGCTTCACCTGTCAACATAGACATCTAGACTTATTAATAGAAAAAACGATTGACAAGTATATGAGTGGCCATTGATAGGTGAGGCAGTTAACATTAAGGGTACTTGAGTCTTTTGACATTTTGATTATATTACTCAAAAGTACTATGAGACTTGCCTTCAAATTGGAGATTTCAATGAAATTTTTAATAGTAATTTTTCTTGTTTGGGGCCTTAGTGCAATTTGCCTTTTTAAATTTTCATCAAGTAGTTAAAATGAAGCTACCACTCGGGGGCTTATAAGTCACTTATTGGAGAAAAGTTTAGCCTTAATGATCATTTTTGAATTTTACTATTATTTAACTTCTGCTGGAAAGAGAGCGAGGATGGAGGTGCAGATGATTTGTAAATATAAAATGAGAGGGAAAAAAATTTAAGAAGGGAAAACCTAATTTTTTTAAAAAATCAATTTAAAATATATCTAATGCATTCCCTAGCATGAAAGAATGGATAACAAGTGACTTATAATAAAAAAAAACATAGTACTATATATATTTTTGTATATTTCTATTTAAGAGTAACTTCTAATATATAATTTTAAAAGATTAAATCTCATTAACTCCGTCTTCAAATTTTAATAAATTTCCAACTTTATCATATTTGTATACATATTCTAAAAAATAACAAAATACACAATAATTATATATTTATATAAAAAAATTAAGGAAAAACTGCAACCAGTTCAAATTAACATATTTAATGACAATTATGTCTCTTGAAATCATTAAATTGTAATGAAGTCTCAAAGAACCTAGGTGTTATTAATTCTACACATAAAAGTATAATTTAGCATCTTTGTTAGTAATTGACAATTTTAGAGCAACTAATAACAAGTTTAGAAACATATGAAGTTGAGGTGGTGAATTAGGTGACATGTGGTGTGTCATATGTCAATTAACAGTCAAACTTAACTTTAAATATCGTTGAAGGCAAAAATGCTATATTTTGATTACTTTCATGATAAAATTGCACCTTATCTCCTCCTTGGGCACACACCCCGGGGGACTTTCTTTTTAATAGCCTTTGGATTTTAGAAACTGAAGTTGAATTCGGGGGATCTAACATGAAGAGAAGTTCTCGGTCACAAATGTGAAAATGGATGAACAATTAAATAATGTTTGGTTGAGTGATTACGAGGCTTATAAATGTTTATACACATAACTCAAAACAACACTCATCTTATATACTTATTTTGTATTCTGTAAATTACAATTGAAAAGCTGCTTTTAAACACTCCAATCACAATTGTTTTCTGTTTGCTTACATTTTCTTGCGTGCTATCAGGATCTCTTCGGAGGATTAACAACCTACTAAAACGGAGGCTGACCATTCACTCTCTTCGCTTCAACGACATCGACATTGTGGCAGTGGCTGTCGTTTTAGTCATCACCTTCAACGACCTGGACCTCACCATCAAGGTTCAGACGGAAGCTTTTGTTTTGATTAATACACAGGGAGGTATAACGGCGTTTGTGATTTGTTCATTGCTCCACTTTTAATATATAATTACAACTTCTATGATTTCTTATATTTAATATATGATGTTAAATATAGGTAAATTTAAAAGCTATTTTCTATTTTCAGTAAAAATTAATGACCTAAACACCTTTTCTTGATTTTGATGCACTAGTTAGAGGAGCATTATTATCAAGGTTGTCAAACTCAGAAATTTAAGTAAACTCATAACAATAACGTAAATTTGTATCGTGAACTCGTAAGTGTTTACTTTCACTATTAAATAAGTATTAAAAGTGTATAATAAATCATTAAAATATAAAAAACTGACAAATTTAAATATATTTTATATCTAAATAATTGAAATTCAATCTATCAAAATTAAAAAATTTACCATATTTAATAAAAAAATTTCTATAAAACTCACATATAATGTCATTGAGCATGATCAAATGAAAAAAATTAACACGAGTTTAAGATTGAGTAAACATTTTGTAACCCTATTTATTTACATGTCATTTCCAACATTTCTTTAAGAAAAATCTTAAATCTCATTAACTTTCTCTTAAAATTTTAATAAAATTTTCAACCTCACCCAATTTAATACCCACATTTTCTAAAAACAATAACAATATACAAAACAATTATACATTTATATAAAATTTTAATAATATAACTTAAAAATAAAAAACACACTTATAAGCAAGATGAGCGTGGAAAAAACTGATCATTGTAGTATATTAAAATATAAAAAAGCGAATAAATAGAAACAGCCTAGATTTTGTCCACGAAGAACAGTCTCTTTCAACTGTTACTAGTTTTCAATGACTTAATCGGCCCCATGTTAGAAAGTCAATGAATTTCCATCCAAACAACATCAATTTCCAAACCACAACATTAATTTCCAAGAAAAATATCAACTCTTGTAACTTCTACAAATGTATCCCCATGCATTATTTATTTGATCATAATTTGAAACTTCCTAATATGTCAGTCAAAGATTCACAAAAAATGTAAAAGATAAAAGCTAAATATAAGGAAATTTGAAATTATGTGACACAAATAGTGATTAGAGAGTTACAAGCGAGCCTACATTAATATTCAAGGAGCGTTCATTCACATCATCAGGACTACCAAGGAACCAACCACAACCTAAAATCAATTTCTGATACATTGTTCACAGAGAACCAGAGATTAAAGAAGGAAGGAAACATTCTAGGAGTTAAGAATGATCTAAAAACCCGGCTTGCTACATCACAAGGGCTTGCACTAATACAACAATTTTGTAGTCATAATACAACCACGGGTGACAACAATGGCCTATTCTGATCACAATGAGAGGGTAAAAGAAAAAGATAAATAAGAGAAAAATAAAAAGGGAATGATACCATCTCTCATATCAGGCTTTGATTCATGATTTGATTGTCTATTCACAAGCCAATTTGGTGTCGAAGCTGCTCAGGCATATAGCGAAAGCCTGGAAAGCGGATAGAGGGTATCGGTAGTCCATGGTGAACATATCTTTCCCAACTTTGCCAAATTGCAGAATTATCTTATCATGGTCTGGTGGAGCTGGTTGAGACGGTGTGGGGGCGCCGGCAGCTGGCTGGGTGGCGGCAATCAACTGGAAGTTTTTGACAGAAGCAACTGTCACCCGTCCACGGAAGTTGAGGCACCAGCATTGAAGCTGTTCATGCCATCTCGGAGGCTTGTTTTTCAGAACCAAGGGCCTCATCTTGTTATCCTCCTCATCGTTGCTGCATGCAGCCCCAATGTCAGAAAATCGCGCACTACTGAACTCGATAGAGTGGTCCAAAGACTTCGAGAAGGAAATGCTGCGAAACGAATCCTCAAGGGTGCAAGGAAGCAGCTCCGGTTGTCCGGGAACCGTGCCATCTGTATCAAGCGAAGAGACTGGAATTGAATGCATAATACAGTGCATCCTCCTTGGGCCTCGTGTCCCCAGCACATTCAATTCATATGTCACCTGAGCTATGTTGAAGGTACCAGATGGCACCTTTGGCAAGACCTTTTTGGAATAAAACCTTCGGCTCGTCCTCCCGGTCCCAGGAGGTGGTATTTGAGCAGAAGTATATGGTGGCTGTGTATCATATATTATGAATTTTGTGCCAAGAAAATTTGATCTGACAAATGGAAGTAAAAGGAAATTCTTGATCAATGTAAGGAACCAAAAATTTTAGATCAGAAGAACAAATGCTTAATAAACATGATTAGTAAACGTACTCAGGAAAATCGGCAAAGAATTTATTGAAAACAACAATTAAAATATCCTAAACTTCCGTTTATACACAAGATAGCATCCAAATGAAAGATTATCTTCTTGCGTCATAACTCACAAGGTATGATAACAGATTTTTCAATATTACCAGTTTTAACATATATGGGGTTAAATCCATCAGAATTTCCTTCTATGTAAAAGTTAAGGAAAGGGTTTTCAACAGAATAGCCTGGTGATGCTAAACACTTGAAAGAGTAGTGAACTAACCTTAGCTTTCCAATGTAAGTGCTACTTGACCTGGAGATGTTCTCAGCATCCATGGAAATAACATACTCTGTGTAAGTTGTTCTTCTCGTTCTCTTGGCAGATAGAAGAAATTTTCCATTTTCAACTAACAAAGCTGCAATAAAGAATATGGAACAGAAAAATATTGAAAGAAAGGAAAGAAAAGGCATATATAATGAGTTCAGCATGCAATAGAATATGGTAGGAAATATTAAATTCCACTTTACTTCCCATTTAATTTAATATAGCATTAAATGCAGACATATTTAAGCCTTCACTGATTCTCATGTCAGTGACATGAATGATTGCCAATAGAAGAGAGAATGTTACACATACTCAAACATGAGATAGATAAGACACATTCAGAGCTCTTCCTAATACTTAAAATTGCTTCTGAAACCAAATAATGGCATTTTAGGCATTAGGCAGGAGCAACAGAATGAGTTTGCTTCAAAGCAGTTCATGATCATGTTGAGTCAAAAATCTTGATATTAGACTTAATGTCAAATGTGTAGAAAGGAAGGCTTACCAGGGCTAAGACAAAGGAAAAGGTGGTACGTTAAGTTAGATTTATCTCTTTTGATAAAACACTGAATCATTCCATCTCTTGGTCCAGGCTGAAAGGATAAAAAAGAATCAGGCTTTTGCTTCAACCAAAAGCATCACTACCACAAAAATGTAACCAATGCGTCAACCAAAACAGGTCAATCAGCTAAACGGAAGTTAAGAAGCAAACCTGCTTCAGGGACAGAGGGAAAGTAAGCTTTCCACAGAATTCTGGGCTTCTCACAATTTCCTTGCACATATTTCTCCAAGATCGGCAAACTGCAGCACACGCAACAACATGCCTTCGAGCAGGCCATGTGCTCTCACTCTCCTCTAGCCTTCTAATAACATCATACAGCAATTCCAGGGGTAGGCTTGCCCAGCGGCTACTTTGGATAACTAGAGGCTGATCATGCAAATCTTGAAAAGATCCGTGAGACTTTCCTCTGTGATGGCCAGTCAGCCTGACATCAAAACTCCGCCTAGATAAGCTCCCGAAACTATCCCTCACATCACGAACTATGCTTCGGAATGACATCTTGCAGAACTGTCTCAGTAAGACAACTATATATCTGTTCTAAGAATTTCTGGTGGACTATATATGAGCACCATGCACATATGGCTGCTACAGAAAAGAGAGATTCAATTCAACATAAAAATAAATAACACTTTATTCTTACTCTATTGTTCATCTTTTTATCAAATATAATCACTTATAACTCAGAATCCACGTTAACTACCATCACTTCATCTGATCCACATTTTAATATCTTGAATCTCCGATTAAAAATCCATATACTCAAACGATGAGTCAAATAACAGAGGTTAATAAAATTTCAGGAGTCAATGTTGGAATAACCGATTATCATCAAAAAATTCAATAGAAGATAAGTATGATGACAGTAACAAACACAGAAGTAAAACAGTGTTGAATGTTGTTATCTTATTCTTTTATCTTCAAATGCAACCCTATAGCTAAATCCCTGTTAGGGTTTTTTTATAGGATTTCTTCTTGCGCACACAAATTCTTTCTCCAAAATAAACATTTTAGAGCTACTATTACGCAAGTCAAATCAAGGAAATTACGGATCAACAATATTTTCCACATCTTCTATATTCTAGCCTATTCCCCCCCCCCCCCCCCCCAAAAAAAAAACGGAAAAAAAAGGCTCAAGTAGAAGAGATTTAGGAGAGACTGATATTACCTCTTAAGACCTAGATGTAAATGTAACTTAAGCTGCTAAAAATCTAAAGTCTCCACGGCAGGACCAGAAGGTTCTATTTAACTGCAAATCTGAAGAAAATGTCAGAATCAAAAATCTCAAAACTCAAAAACTCTCTTTACGTCAAAAACCCAGAATCGCATTCTAGATTTGCCTCCGGTAAGAAATCCACTTCTCAGATAAAAAGGACTCAGGAAAAAAAAAAAAAACCCCCAAAAAATTAAAAAGTGTCCTCGCCGAGCATTCTCAACATAACACCAGTTCGCAAAAGAAAAAGTTCAGATACGAAGCAAAAACCTGTAGAGACTGTTCGAGTTGAAAAGAAAGAGAAAACGCAAACTTGGGGTAGGAAGATGAACATACCCAGATTGAATAGATCTGTGGCTGAAGCACAATCAGCACTAGCAGAGATGAAACCTAAAAGCAGTATCAAACGAGAAAAAGAGAGATTCACGAGCCTTTTGGTCAAAATCATAAAATATATTTTCTTTCACCGAATAGAGATCCCTTCTCTCTCTCAGTTCATTCTCTTCTTTCCCTTTTCCCTCCTCTCTTTCTTTCTCATACCCGGACTCCAATGCTGCATTAAATCTAGTTCACGAACCAGGGAGAGAGAAAAGATATGATTTATTAAGGAGTTGAATTATTAATAATTTATTAATTTATTAACATGGGATATCATTATTTGAGTGTATATTCCTCGGATTTAAGTTGAAAACATTGAAAAAGATTTTTTTTTTTTTTTCCTTGAACGAATTTAATTTAATATACCCACATGGTAATGAATGCTGATGACCAAATGGGGTTTGACTTTTTTCCATTTCCATGAGGCTCCACGAACAAAGCTTGCGTTTTTCAAGTAATGGAGACATTGCAGGATCAAACTGTAACCACTGTGCCACCGGCCACGCTGACTCACGACCCAGCATTGCAATCTGTTTCTACGGATTTGCTCTTTCCCTGTCCATTCTCAAATTATAGGATTTTTAATCTTAATTTAATTGGCTTAAGAAATAAATTTGTTCCAGAAGTTTTCGCTAAGGAGTAATATTGCCCTCAAAGTTTCAAAACATAACGATGTTGTTCATTTCTGTTAAAAAGTTAACGGTCAATGTTAATTTTTTAATGGAATGTGACAACATTGCTACATTTTAAAACATTCGAGGCAACATTAAAAAAAAAAAAATTCTATAGCAATATTGCTTTTGAGCCTTTACTTTCCGGGTGAATTTGTTACTTAACTCATTTTAATTTAATCCTTTATTGATAGATTTTTTACCAGTGTTTCGTATCTTAAAATTAAGTTGAATTTAATTAATTCATTTTTTATAAGATTAATTTTTTTATAGTATTATCCGGAATCCAGTTTGAGGTTCGTGACTTTCTCTCCTAACACAAGTGTTTCCTATAGACTTTGAATTCGATACTTAGAGGAATTTAACGAGATTTCACACCGTTAAACTAACTCTATGTTGGTTAGTATGATGAATTTTAATTAATTCAAATCACATCAGATAATGACAATATTCTTTACAAATGCTTAACGCAACTAGTTACGCATGACTGAAAATTGAAACTATCCTAGTTAAGTTAGTATAATCGCTACCAAAAGAACTAATTTTGCTTGATAATAATTCTTAACCCATATATTAATTATTTTTATTTTATAGGCTGCAGTTTTTCATTGCTTATAGACATTGTATCTTCTGATGGAAAAATAAATAAATAACTAGTGTATCTTTTTAAGCGTAAATAAATAATGGGATTAACAAGTTCATAAATAAATTTAACAAGTTTTGTAATGGGTTTAACAAGTTTATCAGTAAGGTGAAAAATATGTCACTCTAGTTAATCCAACATCTGAGTACTATGAACAAAAGTCGTAATAATAAGATTAACAAGTTCATGAATTGATTTAACAAGTCTTATAATTGGTTTAACAAGTTTATTCCTCAAGTGAAAAACATGTCCATTATAAGATTAATTTTAATTAAATTTATATGTCTTTATTACCAAAAGTTCAAAATATATACCCTTATTATTAAAAAAAAAAAAGGCAAAAAGCTCATAGACACCACAGCCACCCTTCTTGATGATTATCACCCTGGAGCCACAGGCGACCACACTATCCACCAGTGACCATCATAATCAACGATAGGTACAAATTATGAATATTTCATTTTAGAGATATGAAACCAAATCAAAAAACGCATCCTTATCATTTTGCTCCCATTGGTTAATGAGAAAGAGATCGGCCCAGCAACATCGCGAGGCTTGCGATTTCTATAGATTTAACGCAATTGTTGTACTATAATAAGGTTTTGCGTTATTTAAAGGTGAAATCGAAAACCCAAATCTGTTGAAGCTTGTAATTTCTGAACAGATCTTATCAAGCTTGCAGTTTCTACCGATCTGATAAAGTTTGCCCTAAATAATGGGTGTGGGTGTGTTAAAAGGAAGAGTCCCACGTTGCATGAGATTGTGAGGTTCAAGTAATAATGAGTGATCTTGAGCTAGAAAATGAGACGACAAAGAGCAAACGGAAACATAGTTGAAATCCAGCAATTTCCTCCTCCCTTGTGTGCGAGTTAAATGTGGTACTGATTACTTTTACGGAAATATTTATATCAAAATACAATATTAGTTTTTATGATTTATTGCTACCTTAATGAATCATAAATACTTATCAATGTGTTTAATGACCTAATGGCTAATAACCTCCCTATTAATATTCATTAAGTAGGTTAATGATTTTATAACCAATGTTTAATTATGTTTAAGCGCCCAATGCTCTCTTGTGATTTGCGGCCTATAAAAAGATATGAGACCGAAGGTCCAAGCACCTGGATTTTGAGCTTTAGAGCGATTTCTTTTTCCTTGGTCTACCTTATAGAGTTCTACTGTCTTTTGTAGTTTTGTTCATTGCAGGAGGGGTTTGTTTGATCTTAGATAGTGCCGTTTCTTATCTACTGGTAGTTGCAGACTATCTCTTAAAGATAGTGTCCTCGGTCATGAATTGAATCAACTCTCTTATTTATAGGTGATGCCACTAGCAGGATCTGCTATCACTTCAATTCTAGGTTCCAAACGGGGTATTAGGTTTTGTGATGACATGAAAAAGGCAACAAATCCCTTCCAACTGTATATTGGTTAAATTAAATGCCTCCATTGATCTTCGGCCTTTCGTCATCACTCTTAGAAGCTGATTTTTGTATTTAACCGCGGTGAAGATGAAGATTGATCCCTTCGCGTGCCTGATTGTCCTTAGGCAAAGTAAGAAAAAAAACTAGCACATTTCATCGCAATATGAGGTCAACGTTCAATTACGAATCCAAAATTGATACAGAGGCCAATTTTCAACATGTGATTAGGAAAACAAACAAGCTTAAAAACAAATTTAAAATTATAAATGAGGCTCGTCTACTTGCTTGTTGCTTGTTGCTTGAAGGAGTTGGGTAAAAGCATGGTTTAGGAACTTGGACTGGATTAGTTGGTTCATACCAAAATCTGAGGAAATGATGTGAAAACCGCTTTGAGTTAGGGGAAACTCAAGTTAGCTCGGTGACTCCTAGCCAACTTGGCTTGAACTGACTGAGTTGATAGAGTCACCGGGTCAATGAAAAAAAAGATTAGCTTGAGAAATAGAAGAAAATAGAGAATGAGTGCGGTGGTAGCGTGGGAACAAGTTTGAATGCAGACAACGGGGACGACAAGGGCTAGAAAGAGACTAGGTATGACAGATTAAGGAGGGAGAAGGAGAAGATGAAGATGGCAAAAACGTGGGAACAAGTTTGAATGCAGACAGAGGCGACGGTAGGCCGATCAAAGGTATGTTTTCCTTGCTTCGCCGACCAAAGAGAGGTCGTTGGCGATGAAGGTTGAAGGCAACAGAAACTATGGACACGGACATGGTAGTAAAAACGCCGTTTTAAAACGTAAAAACGCTGTTTTTACGTTTTATTTTGGGTTAAACGCGTTTCGTTGTGGAAAAAACGGTTTCAGAGTAAAAACGTAAAAAAACGTCGCGATAAAACGTAAAAACGTAAAAACGCTGCGTTTTTGCAAAAAGCGCCGAGTTTACTAAGGGACTTAAGTGAAAGTTGTAAAAGTTCTGGAGAGGGACTAAAGTGAGAATTTTCAAACTATTTTGGGGCAGAACTGAAATTTCAAAAACATCTGGGTCCTTTTCTGTAATTAATAAATAAAGATCATTTTACCCCTAATTACAATTAACTCAATACAAATGTTCCTAACTCAACTTAGTACTTAATCATACAATAATGTCCCAGAAAATGCATTAAAAATCTCAATTTAATCATGTAAAATCATATAAAAAAATATGGTTTAATCAATGACAATGTTGGACATTTTGATTGATATTGCATTGATCAATATATGTGTATATAATGACAGGTACCTTACTTTTCTCAAATTTTTTTTATATACATATGCAGGTAAAAACTCCGTTAAAAGTTTTACGATTTTTCATTCTCCTTACGTTTTTATGTAAAAACTATGTTTTCACTCCCTTAGGCACGGAGGTCAGGTTAGTGATGGAGGGAGGATTTCGTTGATGAGCAAGAAAGATGGGATCGTCATCTGAGTGCCAGAGTTCGGAGGGAGGAGGTAAGTGGATCTGCGGTTGATATTTTTTTACTTTTATTGTTTAACTCATGCGTACATTTTGGCTTTATCCTCACCTTTGACTTCTGTCATTTTCTACTTTTGCCAACCAATTATGGGTAAGCTTTTTTTTTTTTTTTTTTTGGCTCTGATATGGGTAAGCTTTTCCTTCTCTATTCAACCGCTGAAATGAAATATCTATAACACTTTAGATAGATCATTTCCGAAAAATAAAAAATAAAATCTCACTTATTTTAATTAAATTATATTTTTTTAATTAATACCAGTCTGACCTACTAATCTTTAACTCATTACTTCCACTTCCACTGATTTAATAGCCCATCCGGATTTCAAAACCTTAAAAGTTTGCAAGATCAAGTGCCCGTTTGGAAACTTTTTAAATTTGTTTTTTAAAATGTTTTTTTTACAAGTTGAAATAAAACTTTTCTCAAAATATTTATATCTTAGAAAGGCTCATACGATGAATGCAATTGCGAAGACATAAATTGAAAGAGAAAAGGGCATATGGCAAAATCACCAAATTAAAAAATCCCTAGTTTAGGTTTGATTAAAAGTTTGTTGAAGTTCTAGGCTTGAATTTTGAATTTGTTATTTCGATTGGATTTGATTAAGATTTTCCCTTTTCAAAATTACCAAAACTTATAAAGTTTAAGTATCCTCAAATTACATAATATGATTATATAGATTAAATTAATTATAAAAAAAACGTGAAAAATATTGGTATAATGAGTTTCATTAAATAATAATGTCATTGTCATGTACTTAACTTTTTTTTTTTTGCTGGCAAGTTATGTACCTAACCTATTCATCTATGTATTTGTCATTAAAACACCTAATTTTTCTTTTAAAAATACTATAAATTATATAGGTAGGTAAACTCTAATAACTCGTAGTAATAATTAAGCCCAACAAATTAATGAAAAAGACAATAATTACGCCCAACAGCATATAATAGCAAAATATTATATTTCAAATCATACAAATACAATATATAATAAGAATATGAATTATATAAAACTAGCTTAAACAGAAAGTAATCGTATGATTGGTTTATGTAATTAAGTGGGACAGGGTTTATCTTTTTAATATGCTTAATAAATTTAATTACTTAAAATTTACTCAATCTATTAAAAGGGAAAACTATTTTAATTTCATGCTCCAATTAAATGTCATCAATTATTGAGATGGTTTCACATGAATGCAATTATTCAATTGAATGGATATGTTTGAAATGGTAAGACTTCGGATGGCTACTTTTGTAATAATTATTATAATAGCAAATATTAAAATTTCCGCAACACATTTCAAATAACCATTTTTTTAAAAAATAATGGCGTGCTGTCTTAAAAACTCAATAATTAAAAATAATAATTTCCTGCCGATACAGTCGGCTTGAAAGTGAATATTCTTTTACAAACTTTAGTGATACCCACATAAATAAATTGTATCAGTATTGAACTTATCGTTTAAATAAGAAAATTAGTTGATATATTTAAATTTTGGAAAAATTAATATACAAGTCCTTATCATTTCACCTACATTTTTATTAGGTCCTTATTTTAAGCAGATCTTTAGAGTTTTGTCGGATTCTTAACGGGATCCATGTAGTTTCAAATGTGACTAATTGAATAAATAAATATGTAAATAATTACATGGAATTGATTTACAATCATGTGAAAGAAAAAATAAAAATAAATGCTGAAAAGAAAAAGGGTTAAATTGCACTTGGAAATATTCACTGAATCATAATGTTTTCACAAAAAGCTTTATTACATGTAATGTTACCTAAAAAGTTTAAAAACATAACAATCTTATTCTATATCGTTGAAAAATTAACGTTGATCATTAAAAAATTGACATCGACTGTTAAGTTTTAAACAATAAAGGGTAATATTACTTTATTTTAATATTTTCAGATAACATTGAACCTAAAAACAATAGACATGAATATAATGTTTTAGACTAAGTGAGTGTTTGAGAAATACCCAAATCACGGTTTTAGAGATACTTTTTTTCAAATTAAGACAAAACTTATCTAACATATTTACATCGTCAACTATAAAATGTCACTTCAAGAAAAAAAAAAGGGAAAATTCATTTAAGGTTTATTAGAAAATGTCAAAAAAATCTCAACAAAAATTTAAATGTCAGAAAAGTCCAATTAACAACTCTTATACGTGGGATTAACAATTTCATCTATGAGATTAATAACTACTTGAGACTTTTTTGACATCTGATTTTTTTTAAAGACTTTTTAAATATTTCCTTAATCTCTTGAGATGAGAAAAAATTATAAAAAAAAGAAAAAAGGAAAAAAGAAAAAGAAAAAAAGAAGCGACCAACAACGTGGAGACTGGAGAGGCCATGAAATAAAGGTAACATCCACACTACAGCATGCCAATGCCACAAACTGCCCATACTCAGTACTAAATTGTTAGGGTTGTTTGCTTTGCAGGCGTGGGACCTGCCGGCCTTAAAGCGTGTCAGAGTCTGACTTTGGCGACGCCCCAGCCTTCAAGTAACCTTGAACCTTCTTAGAGCCTACCGCTTTCTTTTTCTTTTCAATACAAAAATTTTAAGAAAGGCGTTCATCCATAATTTAAGGTAGGACAAAATATTTTTTTTAGGTGATACCGATGTTGGGTAGGATGAACCATTTATTACGTTAATCTAAATATCTAAGAGTTAGGGTACCTCCCCTAGCGCCTTGACCAACTCCAGGATCGAACCCTCTAAAAATAAGGTGAGAGTATCTAACCTCTTTATCAATTGAGTCCAAATTTCTGAGCCTTCCTACTCCTCTCCCTACCTTCTTTACGGTGCTCCCACATCTTGGGCTTGTAAGTTGGAATGTACTAATAAAACTATTAAAGTACTCTCACAACTTGGGCTGCGCTTATAAGTAAAATAATAAAAGATAGTGTCTGAGCCCGGGTTCGAACCGGGGACCTTTAGTGTGTGAGACTAACGTGATAACCAACTACACCACCCAGACTTTGATGGAAAATTTGTCTATTGGAATTATATTTTATTAGTCATAGCTTTTATGTGACAATTATTATTTTAAATTTGAAAAAACAAACCCTTCCATATAAACATTTGTGTTAATTAAGAGAGAGAATTTTTTTAAAAGAATTTTAATTTAGATATCAAAACAGAAACTAATACAAGTCTATATATCATTAGAGAGAGTAAAACAAAAATTCTAATTTTGATAATAGAACATTATATATTGGAAGATTAAATTGAAAAATTAATCAATTTTTTTTAAAAATGGAAAAATAAAAAGTCAATCCCCAACAAACACTCCCCATATACACCAATCAATGTATATATTATATTCTTGTTCGATCTATATATTAATACTCCAAAACGATACAATACATAACAGTAACCACAAACAGATCTAAAACAAATACAACCAACATAACAACAACAACACTGGATACAATATTAGCCAAGCACTATATATTAAAAATATAAGAGTAGAAGTAGAATCATGAATATCATCGGCCTCCTCGAAACCCAAGGTTAGAAATGACGAACAAGAGAGTGTTGGTTGAAAAACCCACCCTAAAGGGCACACAATCTTAAAAGTAATAGCTGCGATTAAATCAGCTAACTGGGTACCCCATCTTGGGGTAAAGAAACCAGAAAACCCAACCTTGGAAGAAAGAAGACTCTTGATGTCCTGAAGAACACTTCTGCTTCTCTGACCAAACAGATCCGTTGACATCGACCACAAACCAGACTACACCTCTTTAGATCTTCCCCCAAGAACGCAGATCCGGGCTACCAAGAGGTAGTCGGACCTCATAACGTCCAAACAACCATCCAACCAAGAGGATTTGATTTCAGATCTGATAGATCTGTTTATTTCTAGAGACAAAAACACCACCACAAAACCCCATACTACAAAAAAAAAAAAACACAGAAAACCAGAAAACTCTCACCTCGATAGATCAGATTTGAAGAAGGAGAGGGAGAAGCTTGCCCCAGGAACGAGAAGGGTGCTCGCCGGCGACCTGCATCACAAGCCGCCGGCGAGGGAAAAAAGATCACGAAGAGACGCGGCAGAGAAGAAGAGAGAAGTTGGACCTTCTCTCTCTAAAACACGTATACCTCGTTAATCAATGTATATATTATATACACATTCCATATAATACTTATTACTATATTTAATTACAAAGGCATTAGATAACAATTACTCCCTCCGATCCTAATTATAAGAGCTAGCTGACTTTTTTGGAGATATTAAGGAAGCTAATTAAATTATTTGAGAGTATTTTTATTTTTATCTTTTTCTTCAAACTAATTAGTTTAACTAATAAACTAGTATATAATCTAAGGATATACAATATATGAAATAGTTAAGTAACTTATTTAGCTTTTTTAACCTCTCCAAAGAAAATCAGCAAGCTCTTATAATTAGAACAAAAGATAATACCTAACTAGGTGGCTTTTTCTGTGGGACGATACTGGAATTGATATGAAGTTGTTCATCACAAATTTGGATGGACTGATCATTATCATCGCTTGGAAGACAGGCTCTTGATTGTTCTGAAGCTGCCTCTTTGTTTGTTTCCTTACTCTTCCCCCACAACACCATGTACAATCCAAACACCACTAACACCATCCCTATTACACTGCAAAATTAATTACCACAATTAATTATGTACGTATATACTACCTTCGGTCCTAATTATAAAAACCTAGTTGACTTTTTTTTTGAGAAATTAAGAGAGCTAAATAAGTTACTCAATCATTCATATGTTGTCTATCTTTATATTATATATTAGTTTATTAGTTAAATTAATTAGTTTGAAGAAAAATAAAAAAAATAAAAATACTCTAAGTGATTTAATTAGTTTCCTTAATCTCTTCAAAAAAGTTAACTAGGTCTTATAATTAGGACCGGAGGGAGTATTAATTAGGGAAGACTATATTCTACATGTGTAACCATATTAATTTCACTTAAAATTTAATTTAGTACTGTACATTTTTCCTTAACTAATTATTAAATCTTTTAATTTAGATTTGTTAGTATTGTTAGCCCCTGTAACTTTACTTTATTAGCACTGTTAACCCAAGTCTAAGAGTTAATAGTTTTCTCAATGAATTATATGTGTGTGTGTATGACAACAAAATTCTAATCTTTGATTGATTATGCTGAAAAATGTCCTTGACAACATTTTACTGAAAAATTATTAATGACACTGGAATTCTTATAGTGTCGTTTAAGAGAATGATTCATTTATGTCATATCTCTTCTAGCTTAATTTAAGGGCTTGTTTGGTATGAGTGGAGGGATGAGATTTTTTTTAAAAAAAATAATTAAAGAAGTTGGGTTAAAAGTTTTAAATTAATTTTTCTTACTCTTTTATCTTACGTTTTCTTTTTATTAAAATTTTGTAACCTCATTTCTCCTTTTTTTTTTTTTTTTTAAATCCAACTCACAAAAATTTCCCTTCTCATCCAAATCTTTTATATCAAACAAACCCTAAGGCTATGTTTGGTTTGAGGGGAGGGGAGGAGATGGGATGAGATAGGAAGGAGGACTTTTACTAAATTGCCATTAATGAGAAGAAAAAGTTTTTTTTTTTTTTTTGTTAAGAGTGTAGCTATGGAATATTAGAAAATTTCAATAGGCAATTTGGTTAAAACAAGGTAAAATTTTTCTCTCCCCTCCCTTTGTCACATACACATAAAATGGTGGGACCCATATATATATATATATATAATTAACATTATATATATATGTGTGTGTGTGTGTGAGTCCCACTATTTCATGTGTGTGTAGGGATCTTCTTTTTCTCATACAACATAAGAAGTATAAACCCCTTAAATTAGACACACTGTAAAGGTCAAATCATTTGCCCTAAAAAAGTTCTACAAATTTAAATGAATTATGAAATAAGTAAAACCCATTAATATGGGGTTAAGATGCATCGATTACCCTGAAATATTTTTCATGTACTATTTGGTATCTTAAACTAATTTGTGGTCCACTCAGCACTTGGCCTAAAGTATTTGCCATTAGCATTTAGTATTTTAAAATATTTTTTAGTATTTTCTGGCAGTCAACACCCTAAAATATTTTTCTTATAGCAAGTCCATATCTTAAGTGTAGAATGCTCATTGCTATTGAGAAAAATACTTTAAGAGGAAAATTTCATTACAAATACTTGAAGATCCTGCTGGGTGCTATTGAAAAAAAATACATTAAGGTCCTATTTGGATCAAAGAAAAGATAGGAATGGAAATGAATAGAAATGAAAAGAGTGGAATGGAATGGAAAATATTTTGCCTCAATGTGTTTGGTTCGCATTAGAAAAGAAAATAAATTGATAGGAAAATTTTTGTTTGGTTAGAAGAAAATGAGCAAAAAGACAATTTTACCCCTATCTTAAAAATATTATTTAAATGCTACAAGACAGCAGACCCCATTTACTCCTCCACCATAATCTTCGACCTCTTGACCACCCCTCCTCTCCAAGAACCCCCCACACCCTCATCTTCAACCTCTCTGGCCAACCTCTCCTCCTCCTCCCCCCTCGCTTCTCTTCCTCTCTCCTTCGCCAAATGTCTCCTCCACTATGCCGGTGTCGCCAATGACACTACCAAATCCATGTCCATCGCTGAGATCTCTTCCATCCTCGCCGCACTTGTTCAGACATTTCCAGCGGGGTAGAAACAAAAACAGAGAGAGGGAAATCGGAACCCAATTTGAGCAAATCAGTATTTTCATAAGATTTTCCTATGGAAGATCTCATTTTCCTTAGGTTATTGGTGGGAACCCATTTTCATCCATAAAAATGAAAATGGGTCCAGGTGGGAAAACATTTTCCGATGGCAATGGCGAACCAAACGGCTGGCAACGGTGGGAAAATCTAATTTTCTTTTTCCTTCCTCTCATTTTCCCTGAAGCAAACGGGCCCTAAGTTGTTGGGTGAATCACAAATTAGTCTATGATACCGAGTCTCCCTGAGAAAATATGATAATCTGATACACGGTAACCCTTTAATATGCATCTTTTTGTTTATGATTGATTTGATCCCCTAACTTCATCAATATAACATATATGATTGAATAAAAATAAATTTACCTTCCAACATAGAGAGGCTCATCAAGTATGAAAGAACCTCCAAGGGTGACGATCACAAGCATTACAGGATTGAAAATGGCCACAAACAATGGTCCCTTCTTCATCACACACCATGCTATTAGGGTATAAGCCACCCCTGACGTCAATATACCCTACAAAATACATAATGTAAGGCCTCTTTTGGCACGCCTAATAGAATACATAAAAGTAGATAAAGTCCTTTCTTTTAAAGGAAAAAAAAAACATAAACACGTGTATTTCTATTAGAATAAATTTTATTCGAGGCATGGTTTGATACTAAATGTGAGAGTACTTCTCTTAGTAAGAATTCAAACTTTAAGCCGACATGTTATGAAGGAGTAGCCCTTTCAGCTAAACATAGTCCTATTGGTAGAGTAGATAAAGTTTTAATTGTAGGATACATGTGGTGTACTCAATATGTACCTCTTCGGTCTTTAGTATAAGATATATTTGAGAAGTTGATATAAGTTATAAATTTGAGACATATTTTTCATATTTGTCAATCTTTTTTTAATTTAGATGTTCCCTCAACCATATTCAAGGAGGAGAGAAAATGAGGGATTTAAGGAAGATGATTAGAGTGTTTTAGAAAATACATATCATATTAATTAATTTCATCGATTTCCTTAATCTGATCAAATTAGATAAATATGTTTTATATTAAAGACTAAAAGAAGTATATTATAAGGCCTAATCTCTCACACCAACTCAACACGTTTAATTAATGTTACGTTTTCCCCAATTCTTTCATATGTGGGACTTGTACTTTTTTTTTTCTTGATATATGAGCTAGATAACTAACTGACATATATTAAAGAAATTAGCTAAATTAGTTATTTGTAAGAAATATGTGCTAGTTTTCTAAAATACCCTCTTAAATAATTTGCATTGGAGCTACTACTCTTTGATGGAAACCTCCCTAATTAATATGTAAAATCAATAGGAATAGTTTGAAGAAAAAGATTGTAGACTTTACAGACAAAGTGGATCATTGATTATTTGAGGGCCTTGTATTTAAGATGAAAGTAAATTTTCTAACTAGCTCCTACAATACTAAGATCCGGAGGGAGTAGCACTCAAGAATAAGAAAGATTAAGGACATTACTGTAAAAGCCACAGTGAGAAGCCTGATGTTCCAGCCAAGCTTCCATTGATTCCAATCTCTGTTAATGCAAAGTGCAGCCACAACAGATTGGAATGAGCTCATTGCGCACGTTAAAGCTGTGCTTGAGTGCTGCCATGGAAATCTCTGCGTCATCTTCCCCTATTTGCTTTGCACTTTCAGGGATCAATAACATATATAGTCCCTCCAATCTTTAATATAAGAGTAAATTGACTTTTTTTTTTTCCTCTAAATGAAAAAAATTAAAGAATCTAAATAGATTACATTAAAGTATTTATATCGATTGTTTTCAAACTAATTTATTTAACTCATAAATTGATACATATGCTATGATTAAGTAGTTTATTTAACTTCTGGAATCTTTATAAAAAAAGTCAACTGACTTTTATATATAGAATATGTTGTATGATGAACAAGAAAGAACAAAAGATATTGAGGTACGAGGTTACATACGTACGTACATGCATGCATGTTAATTACCTGGATGATCAGCCACAAAGAGTAACTGAGGCACGTAGCAAGAGCAAGTAGGCAGCCCCACAAGCGAGAAGAAGCAGTGGAGGCATGTGATGATATTGTCATGTGGCGGGGCAGGTCAATATGAGTCGTCCAGATTTGGATTCTTTTGCCTTTGCAGAAAGTAAGGATCATGGCTCCACCGATTCCTGTCAATGTCCCTAACACCTTAGCCTTCCCTCTTGTTGTTCTAAAACTCATCCTCTCCAACCTGACATTCAATATATCAACTTAATTTGATGATTATTTAATGATACTCCAAGCGATTTATAATATAAGTCATTTTAACTAATTTCTTAGAATTAAGAAATTATAGTTAACTCCTTAAATTCATCTTAAATTGAATCAAATTTCCAACTGTATTCATATTAAATGAGGCGTTGAAGGAGAGAGGAAAATAATTATATTAGTCATATTTAAATATTAATTATAACGGTAAAATTAATAAATAAGCATTAATTATTTTCTAAGCGACTTATATTATGTATCAAATCATTCTTTTAAAAGGAACCTATTTTAACCTATTTTATGGATCAGAGGGAGTAGGGATGTGTGTGTGTAGAGTAAAGTGGGAGTCACCTAAATAAGACAGCCAAGATGTAGGTAGTGGCTGGAACAAGGTTCAACATAGCTGTGACATATGTTACGGATATCAAGGCCAAGGATTCGGCATAGAGATTATGTAATAAAGATCCCCTGAAAATGATAATTTTGTTTAGAAATTGAACCATCAAGTGTGGTAATTTTCTTTTTCAATTATTCCTCCAGTCCTTAATTTAAGACATGCTTTCATAATTTGATTAGATTAAGGAAGTTGATTAAATTAGTTAATATGACATATATTTTCTAAAACACTTTAATCACATTTCTTAATTCCCTCATTCCCTTTCCTAATTGATTATTGTTGATAAAACATACATAGAGATAAATTAGAAAAAGATTGACAAATATAAAATTTTGTCTTATATTTAAGATTAAAATCAACTCTCCAAATATATCTTATATTGAAAACTAAAGAGAGTACTTTATATAACTACAATACACACTCATTTTATGTCCTAAATGTAAAATCCAGTAGATGAGTTTGTTTTGGTTTTTAATGTAAAACCTCAATCTACATTCTCCACTAAATTTATAATTTGTTTACTCAACTCTCCCTATTGATGGTATATATTCCTTCCGGTCCTAATTATAAAAACACTTTTGTAGTGCAAACTATACTATAAAAGTGTTCTTATAATTAGGACTGGAGATAGTATTAGTATTAAAAGCTTTTCATTGAGAGAGAGTATTTTCCCTTATAAATGATTGGAAGGGGTACTTTAAGGAAACCAACTTTTTATTATTATTATTTATAAATAACTAATTTTAAAATTAGTTATGTAGCTCATACATCTAGCTAGGATCAGAGGGATATATTTCACAGAATATGAATTAAGAAGTAACAGAGTTAACGGCAATATATATAAGCTTAGCAAGGTACCCAAATAAGCCACAAAGAAAAGCATGGAATAGAACTATGCCATCAACATTATCGAGGCTATCCCTGTTCATGAAAAATAGCAACAATATCAAAACGGGTTAATGAGCAAATTATCCCCCAGAAATTTTTACTTAGGAGCAAATCTTGCCTCGGAAAATTTTTTGGGTTCAAGATTTTCTCATAAATATTAAAATGTAGTAATGTTGCATGCCCCTTACCATTGAAAAGCATTAACGATCAACTAAGTTTTTTAATGGAATATAGGGGACAACATTATTACATTTTAAAACTTTAGGAACGACATCAAACCCAAAAAAATCTCCCCGAAGCAACATTATTTAGAAGCAAAAATTTCAAGGTAAATTTTTTAACTTTGTTAGAATTCAAGAGTGTGTGAATAATGAAAAGTACGTAGAATACCTTTCAAAGAAGAGGGCAAGAGGAGCGAGGAAGCAGGTTGAGAAGAGGAATCTGTAGGCAACAAGAACAGTCAAGCTCATTCCATCATTTGCTGCCATTTTTAACAATATATTCGCCACTGCATACACAATCTGAACTATCACCATTAATAATGTTCCCTTCACACCATCCCTCACTCTATCTCTATTGCTTAATAAGCTATCCATATTTGAGATGATCCAAGAAGATAAACAGGGAAGAAGATCAAGAAGGGGGAAATCAATATATAGATGGGACTCAGAAATATTATATTAGAGAAGCCGCTCTTCAGATGTCTATGATGTTTCTTCAACCTTTGACTTCTGATATGTGTGTGTATATATATATATATATATCCTTAAATTTATTTCAACTATCAAGAAAAATATATTTTTTATTTGTAGTATATAGAAATTACGGTGAATATATAATTTTTGAAGGAAAAAGAAAATGATTAGGGGTCTTTTTGGTTTATCAGGGAGGCAGGAAAACTTGGCAGATAAGGCGAGCTGACATAATGGCTTTAAGCTTTTTGGAGAGTAATTAAACTTTTGGAGTTATTATAAGCTTGCTTCGTCTTTATATAATATTATATTCCTTTCTTTCATTATCTCTATTTTTTAATATTATTAATTTATTTAAGGTTGAAGACGTATTGGAAGTTGACATGAATCAAAGATTAGTTTCTAGGATCGTGGATTAATTGATAACTAAAGGAGGTGGATTTCAATTTTAGTTACCTAGATATATATAGGATAGATATCTTATGAAAATTATCTAACAATAAACTATTATACATAGAAGAATATTACTACTCCAGTCCTTAATATATTAAAGAGTTGATCTTGGTCATAAATACAATATATATATTTTTTATATTTGTCACTCTTTTTCTAATTTACCCCTTATTAATGTTCCCTCAGCAATAATTAAGAAGGACAGAAAATGAATGAATTAAGGAAGATGACTAGTGTTTTAGAAAATACTACCTCCGGTTCTAATTATAAGGGCTAGTTGACTTTTTTGGAGAAATTAAGGAAGTTAATTAAATTACTTTAAAGCATCTTTATTTTTATTTTTTTTCTTCAATCTTATTAGTTTGACTAATAAACTAATATATAATCTAAGAATATTTAACATATGAAATGATTAAGTAACTTATTTTGATTCCTTAATTTCTCCAAAGAAAGTCAATTAGCTATTATAATTATGACCGAAGAGAGTATATGTTATATTAACTAACTTAATTGTCTTCCTTAATCTAATCAAAATAGGTAAATATGCCTTATGTTAAAGACTGAATGAGTATATTAGAGACATATACATGAATATGCATGTGATGTGTGATTCAATATACTAATATTGCAAAGTTTGACTAAGATCCCCCTGGTGCTCTACATGCCAAAGATAAATATGAGAATTTTTATTCTTAGGCTTTGACAAGAATATTCCTAGTCATAAGTGGACAATATGACATTTACCATTTTGAAATACATGAACCGTAATACACAAAATTTTAGGTTACAATATATAATCTCATTATCATTAATAAATTATTTTAATTTAATATTATACATAGCTGGATAAGAATGAAAAAAAAAGGTTCATAAATCACTGACAATTATTTTATATTATGTTTAATTTTCTTGAATATATTATGTGCCAAGAAATGGCTTATCGGATAATATATCACTTATCATATTTCAAGTAGAATCTAATCCTATAGAAATGCAGGGTAAGATTGTTGTAGAAAAATATATCATAAAATTTTTAATTCAATTATATAATAATATTTGTACAATAAAGTTTTAGGTAAATTAGGTTTATTAGGGGGTTCATAAGGGGTTAAGTTGTACCTTTGTCATCAAAGAGTGCTTGCAAAGGTGTTTGTAGTGGCCATCAAAGAAGTGTTCATAATTGAGAGCAAGATTTAAACTCATGCTCTATCTTGGAAGTTGTGTATGTGTCATATTCTTATTAACCCAACAATTTTTTTGGCAATTATTGTTGGGTTAATGTGCTATTTAGTTACTTAAGCCCAATAAGGTTTAATTGAGACTACAGCCCAAGAACTCCATGGCCCATGTGGTTTAGGGTTAGGTCTTGGGTGTAGTAGCATATAAACCTACTTTCACCTGCTTGAGAGAAAGACACGCATAAGGAGGCTCTCATCAAAAACAAACCCTAGAGGTAGACGTTCATCATCTGAATGGTTGCCCACACAACTATCCTATTCCCCTCGAGAGATAGTCTGGAAGATTGATTATAGAGCGGACGAGGACTGTTCGTGGAGAGGCTTTCAGATCGCTGCTTCAAATCACTGCATCTTTTCAGGTAATCAAAACGATAAAGGTTTTAACTTTTCCTATATCGCGTGGTACGATACGCTTCCGCGTTTCTGGTGAGATTCCAACAATTGGCATCAGAGCCAATAACGATGAGGAAAAGAACTCAGTTTTGATATTAATTTATATTTCATGTGATTCTTTTTGAAAAATATTTTTTGAAAACATGGTATTTTTTCTTTATTTGTTATTTATTTCATGGTGATTATTCGTTTATAATTCATATTTGGTATTAGTTTTAATTTCAATCGGTTAATCGCTTTAATCCATGGTTAGATTCTCTCGTGTATTTCTTGATTTGTAACAAGGAGGCTAATCCCATATGATTAGGTTTCCTCCTTACTGTTTTTAATTTTATTTTGGAATTTCTATGCATTTTTCGAATTTCTATAAAAGTTGGAGATCAAGAAACTGCGAAGAAGATGAGACGACTTCGGCTGAAGGCGTGGGAGAAGTGATGGCTTGGGTTCCTCTTTTGTGTCCTAGGGTTTCTAGCCAAGGATTGGGTTTTTGGGCCCATAGATACCCAAAAGGGGCTAGAGACAGATACTATGGGCTGGACAAAAGAGGAATTCCAAAGTTGTAATTTTTTTTATTCTTATTTTTTTTAGGAAAGCCATGGATTAAAGTTATTTGTTTAATTATTTAATGCTTTTGTTAAATTGTATGAATTATATTTGCGATTAACATGATGTTGGTAAATAACATGTCATATAGAATAGGAAGATGCCATATTGTTGCATAATCACGTCATAATTGCATAGTAGCTATTATGCCTTGAACCGACTAATATGATAGTTATTATGCGAGATTATTTAGATTGCCCACTACGTTAATTGTCAATTATTATGATTTTAAATTAAAATCTAGAATAATAATTGGATTAATTAATTGTGGAATTAAAATCTACACATTAATTATCAATTATTATGATTTTAAATTAAAATCTAGAATAATAATTGGATTAATTGATTGTGGAATTAAAATCTAGACATTAATTGTCAATTATTGTGATTTTAAATTAAAATCTAGAATAATAATTGGATTAATTGATTGTGGAATTAAAATATACACATTAATTATCAATTATTATGATTTTAAGTTTTAAAATCTAGAATAATAATTGGATTAATTAATTGTGGAATTAAAATCTAGACATTAATTATCAATTATTATGATTTTAAATTAAAATCTAGAATAATAATTGTGAAATTAAAATCTAGACAAATAATCTAGGAAATTTCCTAAGAGAATTGTACCTTTTAGAGTAATTTGTGGGTTATTTAAAATGGTCATATGATGCACACTCTGCCAATCATGACTAGATTTTAGATACCTAATAATTTACTCTAAATTGAACAAATTCTTGGAAATTGAAAATTCTAAATTTAAAATGTTGAATGGGTGAAGGTTTTAAATCAAGCATTTAATTTTAAAACCTATGGGCTCCAATTGTGGGTTTATTAGTGAAATGGTTATCGCTAAAGCCCCGTCGGATAAGGATAATCGGATTTCGCTAGATTAAACCTTAATATTTTCAAAATTTTAGTAAAGTCTTGCACGGCCCATCGTCGGCAACACTTAGACACTAAAGAATTTTGAAAGTAAACAATGGTTAAATACATTCAACTTTGGTAAAATTGTTAACCCTCCTATCGAGGCTCTGACAATGGAACTGAAGGCCCAAATTAACAATATTAGTTTTACAAGAATCTTGCCCATTGTAAGCCTTGTAAAGATAACTAATGGATTGTTAAACAATAAATAAATAGTAGTTATTAGAATCTACTAGCGCTATATCTGTTTGTTGTTAATTATAAGTTTGTAATTAATGTGTTTTTCTTTTTCCTTATTTTCAGAAAAATGTCTTCATTCAATCCTTTAGCTACAATTTTGAGCCAAAAACCTATGGATGGTACAAACTACAAACAATTGAAAACTAATTTGGATATTATTCTTCAATATAAAAAGCTCAACTTTGTTCTTACTGTAACACCCTTCCTCTTTTATCATTTATATATCGGAGATATCGCGCACAGGCATCGAAAGGTTTTGGACGACTTAAATTGCGGAAAGAAAGTTTCATAAAATAACTTAGTTTGAAAATACGAGGATAAATTTTTCGCGATTTGAATCCATCCCACAGGGGAAAGTTAATACAGTAATCCAAAAATAGACAAATGATAAACGTTAAAGTTCTGACTAACTACTAGCATATTCCAAAAGTTTTCATTTGCTGTATCCCTTACAGCTTCATCTTGCCTCTCGATCCCGAATCACCACCTGTCTCTTTCATGCGGTCTGGAGTTCAAATGAATGAACCCCAGGGGTAACAGTTAATCTCATATACAGGTATGAAATGTAAAATCACAGTATAACACATGTATAAGCATAGAATAATTCACAGTAAACAATCAAACCGTAACCGCAGTTAACGGCCAAGGACCGCAGCCCTTTATGGAACACGCAGCTCCATACTTAGGACACGCAGCCCTATGGGACACACAGCCCCCAATCCATAGCTAGGATACACACAAGCAAATTATCTAGCAACATGATCAGTCATACATGAGATGCATACATACAAGTCTATAAGATAACAGTTACCCACCTCAAGCTTGAGTCAGTCCTTACTTGTCCGTATTTGTTGGGATCAGGAGAGGTGTCAAAGTATGCCTAAAACGTTTATCATTGTCATTAGTCTCTTGTTGCGTCGCAAAGTAGCTAGCTATGCAAATTTGTTCTTAGAGGTTTAAGAGTGGTTCTTACGTTTGAACTTAACTACAACTTCTCACAATTTCCATTAAACTATGAAAATTCATAATTAATTCTATAGGTCTCCAATTAAGGTGATTCAAATTTCTATTCAAAGTTTTATAAGTATAGTTTAAAAGAAAAATAGACATAAAATCAATTTATGACTGTATAACTCCCAAGAATTTAAAAAGTAGATGTTACTTAAATCTGAAACATGGTTTTTCCCTGATTTTCTAAACAAACTTTGAAAACTCATAATTAATTCCACAAAAATCAAAATGAGGTTCTGCAAAATTCTACATAACCCTTG
Organism: Acacia crassicarpa; assembly: GCA_034222035.1. NCBI lineage: Eukaryota > Viridiplantae > Streptophyta > Magnoliopsida > Fabales > Fabaceae > Acacia > Acacia crassicarpa. Next base: position 18,157,799 of record JAWXYG010000014.1, on the reverse strand, counting down.
ATATGTGTATTCTTTAGGAAAAATAACGGCACAAATTCGAAATCTCTGGATCATTCCCAGTTTTAAGTTTTCTCAATACTATTCAGATTGCAACTCCAGAAAAAGGCTTAACTTCAAAAAAATCGTATCTTCCTGAATATAGATCCAAAGGAGATGTATTACCTATCAAATTAAAGCTCTATTTGTCTACTACAAAACTGGAAAGTATCATAATTTTTAAAAATTGTTTAGTGTTTCCGAATTGCAACGTCATATTACTACTCCTGAAGCAATCCAGAGATTTTCCCAGATTTTGGCTCAACTTCAAAAAATCATAACTCCCATTCTACACATCCGTTTTAGGTGTTCTTTAACTTTTTGGAAAGCTTAAGATGTCTTCTATGTACTGCAAAAATTTCACTTAAAAACTCAGATGTTTGCTATTTCAAAATCAGACACGAAAATCACTATTCACCAGAGTTGCAGAAAACATTCCAGGTTTTTGACTGAACATTTGGGAAATTATTTCTCTCAATCTACACGTCCGTTTTCTGTGTTCTTTGGCTCGTTTTAAAGCTTAAGATGTCCTCTATCTTCCATAAAATTTTCATGCAAAAACTCAAACGTTTTCTACAGAAACAAATGCATGCAATATTCTCTGTTTTCAGTCTGGAAAACAGAGGTGCTTCTTGTGCAGTGGCTACGTTTTCATATCAGCAAGTTTGCATGAGTGCATATATATGTATAATATTTATAAATGGTATAGTAACTCATAACTGAATGGGATTATAGTCACTGTCTCCACGGTTTCATACTCAAACTCATGCTGGAACGTATAGCGAACTAAGGAAAAAGCTAGGCTCGGTAGTTACCTCAGTTGCTGATTTTGATGATGATGGTCCAGCTGAAATCTACCACTCCCGATGTGGCAACGCTAAGCAGGGGGAAAGAAAGAAAATTGCAGCAGTCTACTCCCTCACTGTCTATCAAACTCTCACCTTCTATCTCAATCTCACTCTCGGTTTGATGAGGAAATGCTAAGGGTAAAGCAAAGTGATGGACATGGTTTAATAAGAAATTGTGGACTTGGACCGAGGAGAAAGAAACGGTGGTTGTCGCTGGTTTGGAGCTCGAGGAGTATGGCGCATCTGTGTTTGCGTGAAACACTCCCTGTTTTCTGCGTGTTCCTTGCTGATACGTGTAGTGAGGAATAAAAGAGAAAATTAATTGGTTTAGTAAAAGGTAATGGGTTGCTGCATATTTTAATGAGTTGGGCTGAAGCAATGAAAATGGACCTAAGTTTAGTTAAAAACCAACTCAAGCCCAATCTTCATTCACAAGGGAAAATTGCAGTGGAGGATTTGGTGATGTTATTCTTGGGCTGGAGAAAATTGATCAACATAGGAACATGGATATGTGAATACATATTCCACATAAATATATCCCCACGTGTGTGTGTTCATTTGTATATATTTGTCACATGTTGAGCTTTTATCAACATTTTACCTTTTGCAAATTTTTTTTTTAAAAATAAATCAAACACAAATAAACTTAAATTTCAAATAATTATTTTAAATCAAAATTTCATAAATACCTTTCATATATTATTCCTAATTTGGAAATCCCAAAATTTGGGATGTTACACTTACTACCCCTATGCCAGCGCAGCCTGCTGTAGATGCGTCTGATGTAATTTGGACTCGATTTCAGCAGGAGAAGGATAGATGGGAGAAGGCGAATGTGTCAGTTCGCTGCTACATTTTGGTCAGTCTTGCCAATCACCTTCAGGAGCAAGTGAGCATGATTGAGAGTGGAGCAACAATGCTCCAGATTCTTGATGGCATGTTTGCTACGCCTAGCAGCTCTGCTAGGCAAAATGCACTGAATTCAGTCACCAAGACAGTGATGTCTGGAGGAAGTGTGCGGGATCGTTGTCTAACAATGATAGCGAACTTCAAGAAGGCTGATGACCATGGTATCAAGTTTGAACAAGAAGTAAAAGTTGACCTTCTCTTACAATCACTGCCTGAGTACTTCAATCAATTCAAGATGAATTATAACATGAACAAGATGAATCTTGACCTCACTCAACTGATGCACGAGCTTGAGAGTGCTGAACAGTCTCTAGTCAAGCAGGGAAGTGCATTTTTTTGCTGGTGAAAGTTCTATGAAACCTAAGGGGAAACCCAAGGGAAAGAACAAGAACAAGAAAAAGAAGAAATCCGATACTCCAGTTGCCAAAACAGTTGCAATGAAGCAGCCAAAAGGCAAGTGTACTTGATTACTCTAGATTTGGACATGTGTACTTGATGAGTCACAAGTCTGAAGCTTTTGGAAAATTCCAAGAGTTCAATGTTGAGGCAGAAAAACATCTTGATGTTCAAATTAAGACTCTTCGTTTTGATCAAGGGGGTGAATACCTATCTGGAGAGTTCAGGTCTTACCTGACCAAAGAGGGGATAGTTTCACAATTATCTTCTCCAAGGACACCCCAGCAGAATGGAGTTGCTGAAAGGAGAAATAAAACCTTGTTAGAAATGACAAGATCTATGTTCAGTTATTCATCTCTTTCTGATTCATTCGGGGGATATGCTTTAGAAACAACTATATATCTATTGAACTTAGCTCCGTCCAAGTCGGTTTCAAAGACACCAATAGAATTGTGGAAAGGGTGTAAGCCCACCATAAATCATATTCGGATTTGGGGTGCTCCGGCACATGTCTTGAAATAGAAACCAGATAAGATGGACTCACGTACTGAAGTATGCACGTTTGTAGGCTATCCTAAAGGAACCAGAGGTTGGTTGTTTTATAGTCCAAAAGAAAAGAAGGTCATAGTGAGTACTCACGCGACTTTCTTAAAGGAGGACTATATGGCAAATTATAAGCCAAGGAGCAAGGTTATTCTTGATAAGCTAGTCTCAGATCAAGTTTCACCACAACCTCAGGCGGTTCCAGCTTTTATTCCTGTGGTTGTTCAAAGAGGGGAAAATGTACCTGAACATACATAGGAACCAGAGATAGAACCAGAAGTTCAGCATGATGATGAACTTAATGAAGAACAAAATCATGAATTGGTTGATTCACTTAATGAGGGTCCTCATCTAGAAACTGTTAACCCACAAAATGTGGACCCCCCTAAAGATGCACAACATCAAGTGCGATAAAGTCGTAGTAGGAGATTGATTCATACACCTGCAAGATATCTCTTGTTGGGTGAGTCAAATCAGGATGACATCATTGCAGAAGATGGTGATCCCATGAGTTATGACGAAGCACTAGGAGATGTTGATGCTCAGGAATGGCTTGAGGCTATGAATCGTGAAATGGATTCTATGTATTCCAACTCAGTTTGGTCTCTTGTAGATATACCTGAAGGGGTAAGACCCATTAGGTGTAAGTGGATTTATAAGAGAAAGAGAGGATTGGACGGGAAGGTTGAAACCTTCAAAGCTAGATTGGTGGCGAAAGGGTACTCTCAAAAGGAAGGTGTGGATTATAATGAAACTTTTTTGCCGGTTGCCATGCTCAAGTCCATCCGGATTTTCTTAACTGTTGCAGCAAATCTTGATTATGAGATTTGGCAAATGGATGTCAAAACTACTTTTCTAAATGGAAATTTGGAAGAGGAAATCTATATGCAGCAACCAAAAGGGTTTATAGCCAAAGGGCAAGAAGAAATGGTATGTAAGTTGCAAAGGTCCACTTATGGACTTAAGCAAGCATCCAGATCATGGAACATCAGATTTGATCAAACCATTAAGTCTTATGGTTTTGAGAAAAGTCCTGATGAGCCGTGTGTGTATAAAAGGATCCAAGGTAATGCGGTATCTTTTCTGGTACTTTATGTGGATGATATACTCCTTATCGGAAATGATACAGAGGTACTGTTAGGCATAAAAACCTGGCTGAGCAAGCATTTTGATATGAAGGACCTGGGGGAAGCCAATTATATTCTTGGTATTAAACTCTTGCGAGACCAGAAGAATAGGGTTTTGGCATTATCCCAGGCTAAATACATTGACAAAATACTTGCCAGGTTTAGCATGGAGAATTCCAAGAGGGGAATTATACCCTTTAGGCATGGGATTCATCTCTCTAAGAAACAATCTCCTAAAACTCCTGAGTAGAGAGAACGCATGAGTAGGATACCTTATGCTTCAGCAGTAGGTAGTCTCATGTATGCTATGCTATGTACCAGACCAGATATCTGCTATGCAGTGGGAGTAGTAAGCCGGTACCAATATGATCCTGGAGAGGAACACTGGGTAGCGATTAAACATATACTCAAGTACTTATGGAGAACAAGAGATTATATGTTGGTCTATTCGAGTGGGAGTCTTGAAACCATTGGTTATACGGACTCAGATTTCTAAGGAGATATTGACTCAAGTAAGTCCACCTTGGGATATGTGCACACCCTTAATGGCGGTGCCATTTGTTGGAGAAGTGTAAAACAATCATGTGTGATTGACTCTGCCAATGAGGCTGAGTATGTAGCTGCTTTTGAGACTGCAAAGGAAGCTGCATGGTTAAAGAAGTTCCTAACGGACCTTCAAGTGATACCAGTTGTTGATTGTCCTATCACACTTTACTGTGACAACAGTGGGGCAGTAGCACAGTCCAAGGAACCAAGGTGTCACAAGAGACAAAAACACATAGAGAGGAAGTACCACTTGATCCGAGAAATAGTTAAATAAGGAGATACATTGGTAGCAAAGATAGCATCAGACGAGAACCTTGCTGACCCTTTTACTAAGAGTTTGCCTGAACGTGTGTTCGAGAGACATGTTTCATCTATGGGTCTTAGGAGGATTCCAGATTTGCTATAGCTTTAGGTAGTTGTTATTTCACTTTGTTGTTTTGTGCTTTTTGAGCAAGACATTATGATATTGCATTTTTTTTTGAATGTTAATAAATGAAGTGTTTTTCATTTATTTCGCATACTATTTACACTGCTAAAAAAACGTGAAATAGCGACGGAATTTGCGACGGAAAATTTTCCGTCGCAAATTCACGGCATTTTGCGACGGAAATAGAATCCGTCGCAAAATGAGGAAATTAGTGACGGATTTTGAATCCATCGCTAAGAATCCGTCGCTAAATGAGGAAATTAGCGACGGATTTAGAATTCGTCGCTAACTTTAGCGACGGATTTTGAATCTGTCGCTAACTTAGCGACGGATTCAAAATCCGTCACAAACTGGCAGCCAAAAAGGCCGCCAATCCCGCCCTTTAGCGACGGATTTTGAATCCGTCGCTAAATGAGGAAATTAGCGACGGATTTTGAAATCCGTCGCTAAGTTTAGCGACGGATTTCAAAATCCGTCGCTAAACTTAGTGACGGATTCAAAATCCGTCTTTAGTTAGCGACGGATTTCAAAATTCGTCGCTATCTGGCAGCAAAAAGCTGCCAGTTGCAGCTTTTTAGCGACAGATTTGAAATCCGTCGCTAAAAAGCTGCTTGCTTTTTGTGACGAAATTTTAATTCCGTCGCAAAAAGCAGTTTTGCGACGGAAATTTATTCCGTCGCAAAACTACTTAAATAAACTTCTCCTTCCTCATTCGAATCTCTCCCACAGCTCGCCCGAACACAGCTCCCCACACATTTGAGCTTCACCCACCACTGCTCCCTCCGGTTCTTCCTCCATGGCTCCAGCTACCAAATCTTTTGCAAAGCCACCAATGAAGGGGAAGGGAGACGCCATGAGGTGAACGATCGAGAAGACTAGATCTGCCTTTTAAGAGCAACTTCATCATCATCTTCAACACGAGAACCAAGGATGAGATCAAGCGGAGGCGCAGTGAGAACCAAGGATGAGATCGATCGGTGGCACAGTGAGCTGAAATGATCGAGAGGACCAGATTTGCATTTTGGGAGTAGCTGCATCTGCTGAGTATGGTGGGTGTTTGGGTCTTTATTCTTCCTCAACTGACGATGTAAAGCTTTATCTCTCATATTCAAACTATATTCCTCAAAATACCTTTCCGTCTCTCTCTAATTGTGCTCTGAATCCGTAAAATGGTGAAGAGATGATTTCTTTTATTTTTCTGGGTTTTATCAGAATTTTACTTGTGGGTTCATGAATTTGTTGATATCATTTCTTGTTGGCCTGAGCTGGTTTGGTTGATCCTAGATTTTGATTATTTCGATTTTGAATTTTTCGTCTTGATTGTGGATTTATCTCTTCGTCTTGAGTGTTGCTCTATGATTTTTTGACGTTGATAAGATTTTGATTTTTCGACATTGATAAGATTTTGATTTTTGTATGTTGCTATGATATTTTAATATATAATTTTTAAACAAAATTAAAAAATAAAATAAATAAATTTAAAAGAATAATGAAAAAGAATATAATTATTTTTAAAAGAATATAATTTTCAAAGAAAATTAAAACAAAAAATAAAAAATTAATTAAAATAAATAATATATAATTTTTTTTAAAAAAATTAATCAAATTAGCGACGGAAACTGAATCCGTCGCTAACTTGAATTTAGCGAAATTAGCGACGGATTTTAAATCCGTCGCAAAATTCAAATTAGCGAGGGATTTTAATTCCGTCGCTATTAGCGACGGAAAATGTTTCCGTCGCTAATAGCGACGGAATTTTAAATTCCGTCGCAATTGCGACCACTTTTTAGCGACGGAAAAATTCTGTCGCAAATTTATTTAGCGACGGAATTTGTGGTTTTAGCGATGGATTTTTTCCGTCACTAAAACCCTTTTTTCTTGTAGTGTTACAAACTCTAAGGTTTGGATTAATTGTGGAGTATATGATCATATGAATATGTTCATAGAGGACATGGCCATAGGTTCTCACAATTGATGAATTGGTTCACAGCTATTAAATTAAGTTGGGCACTTTATTTAGGCTGCAATATTTTATGAAATGGTTTTGTCCGAATCATTGTAAAATATTGGTGTGAGTTAATACTTACATTGAATGGATCAAGGAGAGATTTGATCAAGGTTGTTCTTTCTGTCATAAGGAATCAAATCTCCAGATAACTATAGGCAAGTAGTTGCTCTTAATTCTGAGTTTATTTTAAATAGGTAGTCGAATATTTTTCATTCTTTGATTTACCAACGGGTGAGGTTTGATCTATATGACGGCCAACAACTCGGTATTTTGGGATTGAGACTGTTTGGTTATCGGTGTTTATGAGATAAACAACATGGAATTTATAGGAAATGTCCCCTTGATATGTTTCGATACCTGGATATTGAAGACACTGGCCAGTGCATGTAATCCATTAGAGAAACTATTAAAGTCAAGGGAATAAATAATTGATTGGGTTACAGAAAACTAATCAATCAAGTTATAGATATTCTATAAAGGGGTAATGCATATTCTTGTTATAAGTGGCATTATTCTTGGAGATCACGTTCGGGCTTTTAGTGGAGTAGCACCGAACTAGATAATCTTCTGTAGATTATCATGAGCCTTGATGAATGACAAATGGTAGATCCCCAGGCTAGCTCGAGACAAGGGATGGGGTATATTATCAGATAATGATGACTTATGGGCTACATAGTCTTGGGTTTACGAACTCAAGTTTGTATCTTAAAGAGGAAGTGAGAGATTGTTGGGTTAATGTGCTCTTTAGTCACTTAAGCCCAATAAGGCTTAATTGAGACTACAACCCAAAAACTCTATGGCCCATGTGGTTTAGAGTTAGGTCTTGGGTGTAGTAGCATATAAACCTACTTTCACTTGCTTGAGAGAAAGACACGCATAAGGAGGCTCTCATCAGAAACAAACCCTAGAGGTAGACGTTCATCATCTGAATGATTGCCCACACAACCATCCTATTCCCCTCGAGAGATAGTCTGGAAGATCGATCATAGAGCGAACGAGGATTGTTCGTGGAGAGGCTTTCAGATCGCTCTTCAAATATGAGGACTGTTCGTGGAAAGGCTTTCAGATCGCTGTATCTTTCTAGGTAATCAAAACGATGAAGGTTTTAACTTTTCTTATATCGCGTGGTACGATACGCTTCCACGTTTCTGGTAAGATTTCAACAATTATATCATGACTTTTAATTATTTTTTGTTGCATTAAAAACGGTGAATTGATTAATTAATACATATGGTTAAATTACAATAAAGAACAGTTTTGCGCTAGTAAGTATTCTCCAAGGAGCTATATAGGTACCTATATTAAAAAGAAACGAGGAGGAATAATATGGTGTATAATATTTCAAAATCGCAGTTCAATTTTGTCCATTTTTCGTTTCAACACAAGTCAGAATAGGTTTTGATAATGAAGATAATGTTATGGTCTTTATAATCTGAACAAAATAGATACCAATTTTGTTTATTTTACAAAAAACAACTATTATACGTTGAAAGATCAAATTCAACTAATTAGTAATTACTAGGTCGAGTATAATAGATGTCGATTCCTCTATACAACAACGTCGTGTGTTCGAACAATGTGGATGGAAAAAAAGGGGAAAAAGTCGACAATAACATATCATTTCAACTTTAAAATCTCAAATTAGTCTTATTGTCTACGAGAGTATTGATATTAGGGCCTGTTTGGATTCCCTTAAATTTAAGCATTAAAGGCAAAAAAATGCAGTAGCTTAAAAACCAACGCTTACACAGTGATCAAAAGAAAATAAGAATATAACAATTAACTACTTATTTTAGTATAAAATAATTGATTTAGGATTTTGAAGTTTAAGTAGTATTTTTTATTTTTATCTTTATTCCAAAAAATATAGTTAAGAGAAATAGCTAATTGATGAACTCAGGAATGCTTAAATATAATCTACTTCTATATATTGAAAACTACTCAATCCCTCTGTTCCTTTTTAGAAAGAACACTTAACCAAGTAATGTAGATTAAAGCGGTGGTTAAGGATAATAACTATGTAAAAGTTGTAACCATTTTGATAAAATTACCGTTATATATGAGGAGAGAAGGAAATAAGCGAGATAATATAAGAAAATTATTACAATACAAATGATTGCGCAGGGAGAGAACAAAAAAATTAATTCATAGGAGTAATAAATATGATTGTAGAACAAAGAGAACGTGTTTTAGAGAGTAGGAAATATGAGTAATTAAATTAAATAGGGGCAAAATGAGAGTGTAACAAACAAAAATTAAGTCATTCTCTAAATGTTTCGTATAAATTGAAACGGAATATGTGTGTGGCGGTTGCTTTTAATAAAAAGGAATAGAGGGAGGAAATAATAATTAATTTCTTAAATATTGTAATAATATAATGTGTAATATTCACAAAGGATAGAGAGGAAAATTAAAAAGAAGGAATAATATAATAGAATGTTGGAAGAAGAATCATTTTATTTTGTAGGACTACTCGTTTGACATGTAATTTGGATGGATTCATCAGATGGAAAAGAGGCTCTTGAGTGCTCCTCCTCTGATGCTTCCTTGCTTTTACCCCATAACACAATATACAATCCACTCACAATCAACACCATCCCTATTATACTGCATGCACAACGTAACCACCACAATATATCATACACACACACACATTAATTAACAATAATTAATCCTAATTAATTTGATTTATTGAGAATATGTCAGTATATCTTCAAAGAAAGCAACAAAATGGAGAAGTGACACTATTTATTAAACTCACCTTCCAATATAGACAGTTTCATCAAGTAGTATAGAGCCTGCAAGGACGGTTAGGGCAAGCATGAGAGGATTAAAAATAGCCACAAACATAGGTCCCTTGTTCATGACACACCATGCTACTATGGAAAATGCCACCCCTGATGAAAAGATTCCCTATAAAAACAACAAAACCAGATTTATTAAACCCACCACTATTAGTCATCAGATTTTTTACCCCTTTAGAATTATTTGAGGTAACACTTGTATATATAGGACGAACATAGTGGTATGCATAGTGACAAGACTAGCCATTTTATCCTTTTTTGTTTTTTGGTTTTGCTAGGCACATGTATCTTCCTATTAGAGACAATTCTATTTGAGGTACTGCTAGACATTAAGTGTAGGTATATTTCCCAGCAGGGATTCAAACCTAGGTTTGCCATGTGTTTTTTTTCCCTACTTCATCATGGTCTCAAAAGATTTATATTTTGTTAATATGGGTAATGAACACTAATCTAAACCAAATCTCAAAAGACTAACCTATAAAGAGGGTAAGAGAACCCTTGAGCTTAAATCATACTTCAATTGTGAGGCTTCCAACAAGGGCCTCAAAACAATTTGGATACAAACTCAAGTCATGTATTTATGATTACGTCTAACTAATTATTTCCTCTTGTTTTTATTATAATACGTAACTTGAGGATTGATTTTGGTCCTAAATTTAAGACATAATTTTCATATTATTAATATTTTCATAATTTACCTATAATCATGTTCCCTCAACAATAATCAAGGAGGAGGAGGAATAAGGGAATTAAAGAAGATGACTGAGATGTTTTAGAAAATACATGTCATATTGATTAACTCAACTAACTTTCTTAATTTAATTAAATTAAGGTAAATATGTCTTAAGGATTGAAGGTAAACGATCTTGTTACTAGAGGTAGTAATTAACTAGCTTGTCGCAAAAGAAGGAGAGGGACATTACTGTATAAGCTCCAGCGAGAAGCTTAAGGTCCCATCCAAGCTTCCACTGATTCCAGTCTCTCTCAACGCAAAATGCAAAGACGAAACTTTGAAATAAGCTCATGATGGACATTAAAGCTGTCCTTGAGTAATGCCATGAAAATCTGCGTACCATCTTTGCCTGTTTAATTGCTTTTAAATGTTAGACGGAGAAGAAGATATTAAAGAAAGAAGAAACCCAAAAAAAAAAAAAAATTCACAAGATTATAATGACCTGGACTATCAAGCACAAGGAGGAACTAAGGCAGGCAGCAAAAGCAATCGCGCAGCCCCAAATGATAGAAGTAGTACTGGAGGTGCTTTGTGATACTGCCACGTGTCGCAACAAATTAATATGAGTGTCCCAGATTTGGATTCTTTTGCCTTTGCAGAAAGTCAGGATCATGGCTCCACTGATTCCTGTGAGGGTCCCTAATATCTTTGCCTTCCCTCCTACTGTTCCTAAATTCATCCTTTCCATTCTGACAATTTTTTATAAATAAAATTAAAATTAATCCGTTTTGTCCTTATAGTTTTAACTTGGTTAATTGTAACTTAATATCTAAACTTTAACTTGACGTGATCAATCTCTTGTTTTGACTCGGTAGCAACTTAATTAGTTTTTGAAATTTGAAATGCACCCTATAGTTTAAATTTAAAATATTATATAGTTCAATGAGTTGATGTACTATAGTTTTAAATGCTTGAAACTCACAGTGGGAGTGAGTTGTAGTGAATTAAAGTTTGGGAACCGAGTTTAAGCTATAGGATTGATTCCAACCAAGTCAAAGTTCAAGGATTGAGTTTCCATCGAGTGGATCACATTCCAGAAGTACACAGGTGGGCGGGGAGAGGGGGAAGACTTAAGTGGAGTTACCTAAATGAGACAGCCATGATGTAAGTAGCTAAAGGAACAAGGTTCATTATAGACGCGGCGAATGATACTGATACGAAGGTCAAGGAATGAAGAAACAGATTTTGCTGCAAGGATCCCCTGAAATGATCATTTAATGTTCAAAAATTAGAGAGATGAAGTGATGTGTGGTAACTAATTCAGTTTGTCATCGTAGTTTAAGTGTAATTCATTATTATATATAATTAAGAGCGCTAATCCAATAATGTAGTCAAACCAAGCATATGATTATATAGTTAAGGGTAACGGAAAGATACCCCAATAACCCACTAAGGAAAGCTTGGAATAGAACTGTCCAGTTAATTGCTTTGAGGCTTTCCCTGTGTTAAACAACAGCATATAAAATTAAATCTGAACTATCAGCATATAAAACAACAGCATATGTATGCATGCATGCAGCGTTTGCGAGAGACGTTATATTATAGTCCTAAAACGGAGTAGTTTTGTACAAGAGAGTATTATTCACCTTTCAAACAAGAGAGCAAGAGGAACGATGAAGAAGGTTGAAAAGAGAAATCTGTAGGCAACGATAACAGTCATGCTTATGCCATGATTTGCTACAATGTTGTACAATATATTCGTCCCAGTATATAAAATCTGAACTATCACCATTAATACTATACCCTTCACACCACCCGTCACTTTAATTCTGCAATCACTTAACCTAGCCATATATACTGGTGTCAGATGAAGAAGGAAAAGAAGAAAAAGAATAATTCCACCAAAACAAGAAGAAGAAGGCGATGAAGATCAAGAATTAGGAAAATCAATATATACTAGTAGCATAGAATATAAATGTTTCAGAAAAAAATTAACTGAGGTCTTTTTGGTTTATGAAGTCCTGAATATTAACTACGTTAGCCTGAAAAGAAGACGATGATGTTTCAATTTTTTTGGGGGAAAATAATTAACTTTTGGAGTTTGTATAAGAATGCTTTATTGTCTTCTTTATTCCTATTCATCTTTCATTATCTCTTTCTCTTAATATTAATAATAATAATAATATTATTATTTATCTAAGTTACCATTTAAAATATTATTTATCTAGCTATATAGGATATCATAGTAAGTTAACTAATGTTAAACTATAAAAGTATCCGCACATTAGAATTGTACATGAAATGATTTCTTAAAACGAGAAGCAAGTAAGAAATGGAACTGATTAAATAATATTAATAATCCCTTTGTTAGATTTTATAAGCAATCTTTTAGAATGATTTTATGTTTCGTTATTCATAATTTACTTCACAAAATGCCAAGAGTACTTAACGTGCCTGCCTAAAAAATATCACTAACATAAATAAAGGAGGATTACTTGGCTCCATTATTAATTTGGTTCATTTTTCGTTAAGAAAATAAAATGAATTTAATTTGATGAAGGGATATTTTTAAAAATTGAAATACTTTAAAGGCATCAACTATTTGTTTTGGTTTGTTTATTATATTGTAGATAGATGATGGCTTATACTAATAGTTAGCGGGGGAATCTCTATAATTTTCTTTTTGGCGTGAGTTTAATTTTCTCTAATAAAATAATTAAAAGATGACTTATACCCTTTGTACTTTAAGAGTTTAAGATGAGCCAGTTATATATCCAAAAAGAAATGCTTACCTCATTGAAAGTTGAAACCGTGGTTTAATTTGTTAATTGTTGATAATTTATTGACAGTTTATTATTGACAGAGTTGAAGAGGTTTTTCTAAATTCACAAGCAATACTTTCGACATATCAATAACGCACATTGGTCTTTAAAATTCTAGAAAGTGTTTGACCATAGTGATGAATGTATATGAATATGTGATGTGTGATTAAATATATTAATATTTCAAGTTTAAATCAGATTTGCACCCCTTCTTCTTGTGCTTTTAGTTTATATATCAGATATGAATATGAGATCATTTCTATGCCACGGTTTTGACAACAAAATTGCTGTCATAAGAGTACAATTTGACATTTACTATTGAAACGGATGAACACAAAAAAGAAATTGTTATTAATATAGTATTACGTAGAAAGAAAAATGGCTACTTGTTTGTGTAAAACAAGACTTTTTTCCGTGCGATGCACGGATATGTCAATTTTCTACATGGATTTAAATGAAGCACACATGCTGTTATTTGATAAGAAAACTAACTAATGATAACATGAAATTATTTGAAATTAAGGTTTTCAAAAACTTCTCTATATACAATATTTATTGTGGTACTACTAGATTTTTTGAATTTATCTAATATAAGGATCCTCAAACCTTTGAAGCTCTTCACCCTGGATAATGCAACATATAATTGGCCATGTTAAAATACTGGACTCGGAAGGTAGAGACCTACATGTGACATTGATTGACCTTGGCTTTTATTTATTGTCATTGCAAATGATATTATGATTGGAAATTGTCTCCTTGTCATATTGAAAGGCAATTTAGATTCAGATGGGTTCATATCTATTCTGTGTATTAAAATATCTTCACCATCGCTTATGTCATTCAATGCCTTTGCCCTAATGACATTTTTGCCAAGTTGTGTAACTTGTAGCCTTGTATTATTGCACAAGTTAGCTGCTTGATCAATATTTCTTATCAACATAATTAGTACACATACTTTCAAAACCAATTTATGATGAGGAATCCCTGAGCATTTAATTGCATTGAGATATTCTGTGTCGTATAAATCCTCTAAACTTCCATTTGCTTGATTTGTACGGCTTATGTAGTTTGAATTGAAATACTCTACCGAATCACTTGGCAACAAAGAACAAATGTACTCATTCAAAGCATCAACATTTTCAATTAAAGGAGTTAAAATGTTCCTGTTATTGAGGTGATCTACGTTAACAACATGTCGAACTAAATTTGGGTAGGTAGATTGAACGATGGACCTAATCAGATCACAGTCATGATCTAACAATAGCTCGTTCGGTATTGAAATGTCTGCAATACCATCATGTGGTAATCCAAGGTTTCCATCTCCAACTTCTACCAACCATTCCATAAATGTTTTAAGTTTACCTTGTTCAACAGGATAGCTTGAAGATTGAAGCTTCATATTCTTGGTAAGACGAAGTAATTTGCATTCCTTCCAAAGATGAGAAGCGTTGATTGCTGCATCGACAATTTCAGCCCAACCACTCTTAGATATAATCGGTAGAATTTGCCTGAAATCACCACTCATGACAATACATTTTCCCCCAAAAATAGAACTGCATTTCATTAAGTCCTTCAACGTTTGATCAAAAGCCTCAACACAATGTCTCTTAATCATTGGTGCTTCATCCCAAATTATGAGATCCGTTGCCTTGATTAAGTTTGCAGTTGGCGAATTATGACTAATTGAACAAAAAGAATCTTCATTAACATCAATAGCAATACAGAACCTTGAATGTGCAATTCTACCTGATGGTAGTAGAGTTGCTGCTATCCCATTGGAAGCTACATTAAGGATGATTCCACCATTTCGCCGTACGGAATCTGTCAATGCATTCCATATAAACATTTTACCTATACCACCAAAACCATGCACAAAAAAGAAACCCCCCCCCCCAATTTTTGAAGAAACTTCTCTCATTATCTCATCAAATACTTGCTTCTGCTCCTCAGTCATTAATCTTTGCATTCGTTTAGAGGCTTCAATCTCATTATCCCTATGTAATTCATCTCTTGCAAAATTAGCTGGCATGACATATCAATTATATTGTGTTCCTCTGGTGTTGGCATCGATGGATAGTAACGTAGGCTTTTGCCTTTCCGTAGCAACATCTGTTCAATTTGATATAGACCTGTAGCTTCCTTATGGACATTTGTAGTATGCACATCTTTATGACAAAGGTAACAAAGTATAAGTGATTGAACAACTATTTACATGTATGCAATTTAAATAATGAAACGAATAATTTATTTTATTATTACAATATAATATAGGGATTATAAATGATTCAAAATTATAGTGTACCTGTACATTGTGGGTCGGCATGGCTAATGTGTAATAGATCCTCACAAATAATATCTCTGGTTTGTTCCTAAACAACAGCAGGTTGAGATAGTGAGTAACTCAAAAGCATGGTGGTGAAAAATTTACGAAGGTAATTGCCAGACACCCACAAATATGCTTCTTTAATTGCATCTGTGAACTCATTGTCATCATCTAATAAACCAAGTGCATAACATGCTTCTCTGAATGTTGAGTAAACTATATTATTGACAGTCATTATATCTGTATAATTCTTTGGCCTGCACACCTTTGTCAACAATAAACGGAGGTAATATAATTCTCCCTGAGATGGTGTACAATGACCTAACCTTCCAACTGAAAACCCATGTTGACGGAGTTTCCATATCCTCTTTTCCCTAACAAATGTAAAATAGTTAGGGAATTGAGAATAAGAAAGTGTTCTGGCAAATGGATCTTCTTTGTTTTTTTCCATCCAAGCAAGGAACATTGACTCTTTAACCCTTGGATTGTTAAGCAACGACGACAACGTGTCAATTTGAGTGAAATAAACCGATTGCTGATGAGGAAGGTGAAAACTTAATCTTTCAACAGGTGGTTGTCTATGATGAATATCAAATCCAAAAATTCTCCACGACGTCTCACATGAGGAGAGGTACCTACAATTAACATAGTGAGAAATTTCGTCAAACCCTTGCTGCAATCCTGCACCATCATTAGCATCATATATGCCTGCGATAACACGATCATGTCCTTTACTTATGTATTTGAATAGGTACTTGATGGCATGTGATTGATTTGTCTTTGCAACATTCAAATGGCTATGAAATAATTTCAACAACCTATAATTGTAAGGAACAACAAATCGGTTGTCAAACTCAATACCCTTCCTTGTCACAGTACGGTTATCCTTTCTTCGACAATATGTTGGATAACCATTTTCATCCAACATTGTATGCTCATTAAATTTTCTTGGGAAATACTTAGAGCATCTACCATCTTTCATGCAAGGTGCACTCCCTAAAGATCTACCGCATGGACCATGGATTATGTAGCTTCTAACTAACTCATATAATTCTGGGTCAGATTCTCTATCTGGAATCTCTGCAGATATTATATTGTCAACATCATATGGTGTACGAATCTTGTTCATTTCCAACAACCACAGTATACCATGCGCATGTGGTAACCCTCTTTTTTGGAACTCAATTGTGTATACCTCTGCAACAATAAATGTAAACAGTATTTAATGATTTTAATATAAGATAATGGGTTTTGCATTATAAATTTCAAATAGATAATGTAGACATGAACTCTCAAAACAATAAGAATAAACCACAGTAATAATAAATTAATACAATTGTTGATATAATGCTGTTAACCGATGAGATTTTATTTAAAAAAAAACATTTAGTTCCAAATAAAGTTATTTTTGATGCATGGTAATATACATATATACTAATTAACTAAAAAAAGGAATTAGCAGTTATTTTTAGAAATTTATGATAAAGTGATATTTAGATATTAGTTGAAACCGTCGAGAAAAAAAAAACACAAAAAATATTTACTTTTACGTTTCAATTGCTACCTCAAAGTACTTAAAGATTATTTCAAAATGAGTGGAAAAAATTTCCACCAATCATAATCATAAACTTACAATTGAAAAGTCGTTTCATCAATACTTACCAATTAATTTACTAAAAGAATGTTAATGAATTAGAATAAATATCTTTAACTCTAATTACATGGTCAGAATGGTTTTCTCTATATAGTTGTATTTGAATTAGAACATATTATAAAGGCATAAAGCATGCAGTTATTTAGAAAAGTATATATTATTTATGTTGAAAACATAAAAATAATCAGTATTGTCAGAAAAATACATTTTAGTGAAAATATGTATTCAACTATCATATATATAATACAAAAAGCAGTGAAGAGTTATATATGTCATATTTTTAAAAACTGGCCTACTTTAATTGTCCCAAAAATCTTCTCATTCTTCAATATGTGCATCAATTTGTGAAGTTTGATATAGAATATCCTGCTCAACACTTCTGGTCTATCGCAAGGTTTCAATCCATCTTCATTATAATGACGAATTATCTCAAGCCACATTGGATTGCATGTAAATGTCTCCTTCTACGACTCTTCTAATTTATATGATGTGAGTTCAGTTTTGATGATCGAGTCACAACTATGCTATTCTAATCCATAATTGAATTGACATTGTTTTGAATTGAGTTACAATTACTTGGAATGTCAGTGATAGCAGTCAAAATGGATCTTTTGTCAAACGTTGAATCCGAAGAACCAATTGCGGACTCAGGTGTTCTAATATCATATTCTATAGGTGGATGACAATCTTTGTACCTTATATTTATTACTTGTTCTCTATCATTATCAACTGAACTATGACTTTCTTGTGTTGCTTGTTTCTCTGAACATTTTCGCTTACCTACAAAAGCATTGAAATGAACCATAACAAAAAACATTATTTCGCATGCATGATAAATGAGTAACTTTTTAGTTTAATAATAACACAAAAGCAATTTGGACAACTTACCACTTCCACCATTGAGTATCTGGTTTCCAAGGTCGGTTTGTTTCTTCCTCATGTGATTAAAAACTATTTTGGACACAAAATTATCTCGAAATTAACATTCATACGTCATCATGCAATATATGTAGATGATCTAGCTCTAATGACAGATGCAAAAAGTTTAAACCCAAAAGGATTATCTGAACTTTGGAAATAACATCTAAGGAAATGAACGGATAGATTGGTTTAACTTTTGCATATACTTGCCATGGATTGCCATGTCAGTAGTGTTTAAAACTATCAATTAACATTGTTCCTTCATTATAGCAAAGAAGACTGATTCTCCAGTTGAATAATGAAAAATCATGACATCTTAAGAATGGATTTTGGAAATTGCACCTTAATTAGAAGAAGGTCAAAAATATTAATTGCTTTCATCATGAGATGATAGTTTGAACAAAGTGCCATTGACTTTTATTAAACTTCTGTGCATCTTTAATGGAGTCTATACAGTTGGGAAAAATGCACCCCCATTAAATATATGAGTTAACTCATTAAGAGGGGATAGATGTAGTCAAATAAATACAATAAATGCATTAGTACCTTAAGAGGGTATAAATATACTCAATGCCAAACGTTGAAAAATAGGGAACTGAGGTTCTAGGCTAATAATCTTTATATGTTAAAAAAAAATCTGATAATATTAAAAATAATATCTACTATATATGATAACATAATACTAACATTCAGTTGAAAATTTGTTCTGATAAAATAATTACCTGAAAATATTAAATTGTGGTCGTCTAATAAACTGTTTACATCAATCCATGTATTTCAAATCCATTAAAAAACTCTATACTTATATATTTGAAACTAAGGTATATAGTGTAAAAATATTAAATAACTAAAAAATTATGAGGGCAGAATTTTAAAATGTCCAAATTGTTTTTGTTAAAAGGTTTTGTTATAAAAGATTTTAAAAAAAATTAAATAATCATTAATATATATGTGTTTACGAAAAATTAGACGGTTGATCTCATCAATCAACCATATATGCATTAAAAAAAATTAAAAGATATTGACATAGATTAAATGATGTTTTTATAATTATTGAATTGATGACAAATATCAGAGTTAACCAACATTGTTATCTAATAATCATTCATGCACTCATGATATATTTTAGTCAATCTGAATTAAATGACTGTTTGTATCATTCAGGTCTTAGTTATAAGTTAAAATTAT
The DNA here is from genome assembly GCA_034222035.1 of Acacia crassicarpa. Classification (NCBI taxonomy): domain Eukaryota; kingdom Viridiplantae; phylum Streptophyta; class Magnoliopsida; order Fabales; family Fabaceae; genus Acacia; species Acacia crassicarpa. The sequence continues at coordinate 18,138,574 of JAWXYG010000014.1, read as the reverse complement.
ATAATTCTTACATATCAAAGAAAATTAGTTAACTCAATAAATATGAAATAAATTAATAATTATTTTTTCCTAACTTTGCCATTTTTTATAAATGAGTATATTTTTGACTTCTTTCTTCTCTCTTTACCTTCTAATATGAGAAAAATTGTAACACTCTCATTTATTACTCTGAAAGTTGACTTATAATAAGGACCAACTTTTTTTCTCAACATTTATACACATTTTCAGTGTTAAATTTATTTATATGTATTTTTATATTTAATATTTTAATAATATAATTATAAAATATTAAATATAAGCCATTGAAAGTGACTTCCATGTGACACTTTCCACCCATTTAAATGTAGTCACACAATTATTAAATTTCCCTTGTTAGTCAAATATGGCAAGTGACTCAATTTAAATAAAAAAGAGTCATTATTATCATTTTATTCCTTAAACATGCTTGTTAACGAAAAATTCTACATGACTTCCTTTTAATTCCTTTTAGTCGAAATTATGTCCCAAAATAATCAATGGAACATCAGTTCCAAGTCAAATTTCTTTATTTTGCAATAAATCCCAAAATTAAAATTTTAGGAAAATCAAGTATTTGGCTGACATTTCACTGATTTACACATCGTACAAGGAATTTTGATAAAACAAAAATGAGGATATCGACAAGGACATTCAAATGCGAAGAACAAATCCTAAAAGGATGAGCAACATAAAACTTAATAGGAAACATAGACATAACAAAGACCAAAAGAGTTCATGGTAGTAAATTGACATTCAGAATCGTTCAACATGCTTGAAGTTGTTCCACTTAAATGTCTTGTGACCCATCTGTGCTAACCATTTCAGCAATACGTCGATGATCAAGTTTGGCACAAAATTCATCGACAACGGGGTGCCTATAATTGAAAAGGGCCTCACTAAGATCACAGTGGCTCGTGAATAGCCCTTCCCAGCTGCAACACATATGTTGAACATGTTAATACATCTACACTATGCTCACTGTCAACATGTGCCAAGAAAACAAATTGCTCATAATGAATCTGCTCCATGTTTACCCATATCAGTGGAACGACCAAATTATCTTTATCAATAACCCTTCTAATGTAAGAAGACATTGGAAGAAGACATCTAATGGGTTTAAATAGAATGATTGCTATTGCACCAAACGCAGGGAATGTAAATCATAATTGCATGGGAATTAAAATTGACACATGGGAGAATGCAATATAAGTCATCGGAAGTCAGAATGAATTAAATGGTATGAATACTCTTTTGAATATTTTGCCATATACGATATCAATCCCTGGAGCAATGGAATAAAATTCATCAGAACTCATAGTTAATTAAATGCATCAACTATGTATTTGAGAATTTACACATATCAGATATCTATCTGGTTTAATTTTTTCTCCAAACTTAATTACACGTCGGATTGGTAATTAATGAATATGGGGAATGTGTTTGAGATCTTGAGTAACCCAATTAGTTCGACAGATTTTGCTAAGTGGGATGACACTGTGGACCAATTAGCTTTGAGACACAAGGTTTAGTAATATATATGACCTCTCCCCATTAAATATATAGCTTAACTCATTAAGAGGGGATACATGTAGTCAAATAAATACAATAAATGCGTTAAATCCTTAAGAGGGAATAAATACACTCAATGCCAATCGTGGAAAAATATGGAACTAAGGTTCTAGGCTAATAATCTTTATATGTTAAAAAAATCTCTAATAATGTTAAAAATAATATCTACTACATAGCTTGGCATAATAGTAACATTCAGTTGAAAATTTGTTCTGAAAAAAATCCTGATATGAAAATATTAAAATTGTAATCGTCTAATAAACTATTTACATCAGTCCATGTATTTCAAACACATTAACAAACTTTATACTTATATATATATATATATATGAAATTAAGGTAGATAATGTAAAAATATTAAATAACTAAAAAATTACGAGGCCAGAATTTTAAAATTAATAGACCACATGCTGAGTAGTAGAAGTTTCAGAGGATTTGTTGCATTTAATGGTGATATATGTTATTAAGATTGTATTCACTGGGTATACATGACACATAGTAATGTTGAAGTTGGGATTATTGAAATAATACTTTTTTCAAAACTTATATCAGAAAACTATGAAGAAAAAATTACGTTGGGCATTAAAGTTAATGTTATACATCCTCCACCCTCTGAGTTAATTTAATTAATATACAAGCATTTATAATCTCTATTTTATTGTTTTCATCCATGTTATGGGACATCTCGAGTTGGTTTCTGAGTAATAGAAGTTTTAGAGGATTTGTTGTGTAGTTAGGAGTAGGTAACGTATATTTATTTCGTGTTTATAATCTAGGGTAATGCAGTTATTGCCAAAGAAATGCGTTTATCAGTTCAAACAATAAGACATCATCAATAACGTTGCAAAGGTCATTTTTTATGGTTGACGAATTGGCGTGACTCAAATAAATCAGAAAAATAAACAATAACACCAAAAAGAGAGAGAGAGAGAGAGAGAGAGAGACAAATAAAGAACCGACTATTGAACAACAATTAAAAATTTAAAAACTTTTATATATGATTTTATACATGGCTTTGCTTGCATAATATCAAAAGGGAAAGTCTTGAAGATACTTTAAAAAAAAAACTAAACAGGACAAAACCTACCAACAACTTTAAAAGAAAAAGCTAAAAACATCTAAAATACAAAAAGAATTAAGCATAAATGAAACTGGTCCTACGGCAATCATTGTTTCACAATTATCTTGCTAAATTCTGGTAGAATCAGGGCTATCAGTCAGCTCATGAGCTTCTACATGGTTAAGTTTGAAACGAAAATCAATAACCGCAAGATGGTGGTAGTTGAAATGAGCCTTGGATAACTCGCAATGACTTAAAAAGAGTATGTCCCCATCTACAAAAATTAAATAAATGTGAATACCAAAAAAAAATTAAATAAATGTGTTAGTTATAGATATTATTTTAAAAAATATAGTAAAAAAAGTAAATTTAGACAAACCGGACAGCCTCTTCATCTTCACCCCCAACAAAGCTACAACAACGTCATCTTTATTTAATACGTGCAAATAACTATCCAAGGCCCAAAATGTAGAAGATCCCCTAAAACAGCAATAGAACAAATTTCCACTAACAAAACATGAGAGAAAAATCAGGAAAAATTTAGGAAAAGGACTAAACAAAGGTTTTACTTGAATAAAAAGACACACCTCTCATCCATTATTTCGGAATTAAACTGGTTTTTGGGCTCACCATCAACAACAATGTCAGACATGCCAGAAACTAATGTTACAAGGCCTACGACATCTGCAAAAGAATTAGTTGTTTCCAAAAAAGAAAAAAAACGAATGAATGAGTTACTCAGAAAAGTCTTCGAATCATGTCCCTCCTACTCAAAACCGCCAACGCAATATATCCCTACAGGAAAAAGAAAAACCATTTAAAAGAAACAAAATTGTTATATTCATGCAAACCATTGAGCAAAAGATCAGTGTTACGTGCATACTAATACTGTGTACTCAATATAGCATTCTGGAAAATGCAAAATTACCTCCGCATTAGTCAAAACAACATTATACATCATCTAGCGATGCATCCTCGTGGGTGGAATATCCCATAAATGACCAATGACTTTGACACAAATGCACCAATTGTTGCTCTTGCAATCACATTGGAGGAATGAAAGAACTCTGGAAGGTGGTATTTCAGTGAAAAACATTCTCAAGGATGACATTTACAATAGCAATATATGGTTTACAGGGGGAAGGGTTGGAGATTAACAACTGTGACCGGAAGAAGACATGTTATGTGTTTAAATAGAGTAGATTCTATTGCACCAAACGTAGGAAATGTTAATCATAATTGCATGGGCCAAGTAATCGACGCATGGGAGAATGGAATTCAAGTCATTGGAAGTCAAAGTGATTTAAATGGTTTGAATGCTCTTTTGAAAATTTGGCCCAATAAGAAAAGCATCCCTGGTGCAATGGAATAAAATTCATAGGAACTCTCAGTGAATTAAATGGGTTAATTTATTATTAAAAAAAATTAAATGGGTTAACTATTGATCTAAGAATTTTGCGGATATCTATCTCGTTTGAATTTTTTCCAAACTTAATTACACGTTAGATTGTTAATTAATGAATATGGGGAAAGTGTTTGAAAGCATGAGTAACCCAATTAGTTTGACAGATTTTGCCAAGTGGAATGACACTATAGACCAATTAGCTTTGAGACACAAGGTTTAGTAATATATATTTGATGTCACTTATTTTGATTGGCCAGGCGATTGAACACTGTTTGATGGAATCCTGAGTTATGTATATACCATTATGGAGAGAAGAGTTCAAGGAATGGAAATTACGGTTTGGTGATTACAATCTTGGGAATACTGAAAGGCTGGTAAAAAGTATTTTGTGAAGGAACAATAAAGTATTACATCCTGTAAGATGGATTTGTGGTTATACAAGATCGGATCATATTCATAAATGAAAATACATAAGAAAGAATTGGAATGACATCTATTGAGGAGAAAATGTTAAAAAATCATTTGAGGTGGTTTGGATATGTACAAAGAAAGCTATTGGATGTGCCAGAAAGGTAGGATATGATCAAGCAATATGGAGTTTTTTAAAAGGGGTAGAGGAAGGTAGAAGAGAATACTACGAAATTATATATGAAGCAGGTCTTCTTTAATAAACAATTTATGCAAATATTTGGTTATTGATAAAGCGTAATATATAATACTGTAGATTACTTAATGGGATAAGGCTTTATTATTGTGTTTAGATGTGGTCTCCTAGGTGATCATTAAGCGACACTGTGTGTGTTCAACCTTGGATTCTTGAATACTTAATGAATATAGGCATTGTTACAATTGACACTTTGTCCAGAGGGTAAGAGGTAGAGTGAGAAGGACTAACTTTTGGGATTGATTTAAATACTCTGAATGAAGTTGGAATTGCAAAAACAAGGCGAATACAAGATTGTCTTTCGTGATTATTCCCCAGATGTCATTATTCCCTACAAAACACAAAACCAACTAAAGCCCACAAATTTTGTTTCATCTTTACAAAACACAGAACCAAATAAAACAAAACTAAATGTGCGTGTGAAGAAGATGATGGTTGCTGTATAGTGGGTAAATCTGTAGCAGATCGAGAGTGTTTTCTCTCGGCTTCATACTGAGAATTCAGTGTTTGTATCATAGTAACTACGGCTTGTGCCTTTTTAAGTTATACATATTTAATTTTCTTTCTTTATCCCAAATGAATATATAGATGTTTTGATAGTGTTCTTTAGTCTTGACTTATTGCTATCATTTACTTCCATGGTGTCAAGATGCTTGATTTTATTGCGCATTCTTAGTGCAATTCTATATGTTGCTTTACTTTCTTTTAATTGTTGTTGTACTCTGTGAAGACTGAGTACATGAAATGAGTCATTGTTTGCAATTCACAATTTCCTTTATAATACTCTTGGGGATGTTTGCTTTATAATACTGGTTGTCTAGTAAAGATAAAGTCTTTTTTGGCCACTCCTTATCTTTTTCAAACTCCATATATATATATGACTTATTCAGGTTTTAGAAATCTGATTCACCATCATTTTGCTTTTATTTACATTACCGATCGATCAGTATATTGATTCTCTTAAATTTCTGGTTTTTTTTATCCATTGTTGATCCTATTGAGTAGGAATTTGTGTTCTCTGTTGTTGTAGATATCATAGTACAACAAGAAAAGATGGTAACTAGTATTCTCATGTTTATTATGACAATTTTCAAATGTCATATAAAGGATACAAAATTATTGCCATTCTATAGAAGTTTATAGAGTCAATTTCGGTGCTCATCTAAACGATGAGTATCGAGAGTTACTCAATGTGGTGAGATCTACATAGTTCAAACAAAATTTTAATGATCAAGATTTAATATTTTCACATAACGATTTTTAAATAAAACAATCATTTAAAAAATGATAGTTAAAATATTATCTTTATCTTATATATTATACACATTAAAACAATCTATTTTTGAAAAAAAAGTTGAAGGAATAAAAATTCAATCTGACCCATTCAAATTAAATTTGAACGGATCCATAGTGGTGATTAACTCTTAGTGTTCACCATTGTGATAAGCATTGAAACTAGTTCCATAAGTTTATGAAGCTTAAAATTTAGAGTGAGATCCCTATAGATTTTTTTGGTGGTGTGAAATACTATCCAAAGTTGTGTTATCCAATAATGGCTTCTAGTATTTTGAATGAAACCAAGGTTTAGTCCGAATGGGTTATTTGTCAAAGTTCACCTAAACCAACTTTGTCATCCTCAAGGCCTCAGCCTCTGAAGAATTGGGTTTGTGACCATTCAGTGTTGATAATTTTTCACAATTGTGTTCTTACAGGATAATCTCAACCTATATCTGAACCCTAGATATTACTGACAATCAATTCTTCTACAGTCTATGGTTTTTGTTTCGATGGTTTTTGTATCGCTTTCAGACTCTTTACTTCAGGTTTTGAGAATCCCTTATGAAGTTTAATTATTTGTTGGATACATAAGATCATTATAAGTATGATGGTTACAAATTTCTTGAAACTTATAGTCCTTAGAATAAGGCTGACTGAATTCCGTTTTTTGTGGATGCATGAATCCCATTTTTCTAGTTCTTTGTTACGTGCGATATATGATCCAATTTAGCAACTCTCTCTGTCTCTTTCTCTACACTTTAGGTAAAGCATGTATTCCTCTAATCTTTAATATAAGACATATTTTGATGTAATGTAAAGTTTTTATATTTGTTAATCTTTTCTTAGTTTATTCCTATTGATGCTTCTTTAACAATAATCAAGGAGAATAAAGAATGAGGGAATTAAGGAAAGTGACTATGGTATTTTAGAAAATACATGTTATATAAACTATCTAATCGACTTTTTCTTAATCTAATGAAATTAGGTAAATATGTCTTTTATTAAAGACCGAACGGGTATTTTAAGAGATTCAATGGAGAAGAAAGGAGGGATTTAAGAGGGACTTACCTTAAGGAGACAGCCAATAGTATAGGTAGTTAACTACAGGAACAGGGATCATTAGATATATAGCTGTGATTTTGGCATGGAACTCAAATACTGTATTCAAGCAAGGCATTTGATAGTTAATTACCCAAATAACCCACGAAGGAAAGCTTGGAATAGAACTATATATATATCCCATTTGGTTTGAGGCTTTACCTACTGTTCGCCTCGCAAGTGCATGAGTTTCACAAGTAATAAAGTGACAAGTAAAGTATCGTTTCTACGAGGATTTGTATAATAAATTGGTCAAGCAAGAGGCTTAGTGAATTCAATCAAGTTGAGCTAGAACAAAGTTTTGATGTAGAATGAGAATTTTTAAAAACTTTTTTTAAAACTAAAAATTGATAAAGGTAAATGATTCTTTGACTTCAAGGATAAAAGAGCTTAGGATTCTTCTTTTCCTTTTGCATTTCATGAAATTTGGTTAATTACCTCTCTAGTAATATTTTAATACATATATGTGTTAGTTTAAAGTTCACAAACACTTGACATGCTCTCTCAAGTCAAAATCAAATTTCTCTTTTCATTATAAAATGCACAATCTCTTGCTATAATTAATGAGAATCAATCTTTAAGCAACAACCTTAATGTGACAATGCAAGATTAGTAAATATATCTATTTTACTAACAAACTATCTATTTATCAAGTAAACTTCAAGATAAGCATGATTTCAATAGAGTTCTACACCTAGATTAGCTCTCTCAAGTCAAACCCAAGTGAATAAATCATCTAAATGGAGGTCAATCACTTAGAAACATTAAGTCAAGGTTGAAATCAACACATATATATATTTATCTACTAAAAGAGAAGAATATTCAATTATTAATCCATACAAAGGGTAAGAAGAACCTTAGAATGAAAGATTTAGCTACTCATGTTCAAATACAAAGAGAGTTTAAGCAAAGCTACTGGATACATGAAGAAGCTAAGTGGAAAAGAGAAGAAAAGAGGAAGAACCAAGGTAGAAATCCCAAAATCTCTCTTGAGAAAAGTACTTAGGCCTCCAAGATTGTTCAAATCTCTTTCCCAAGCTCTTCCCTTTCGTGCTCTAGTGTTTCCTTGTGTAAAGAGTGTGTGTTTTTCGGTTCTTCCTTTTAGGTCAAATAGGGTTTTTCTGTTTCTGAAATTAAAAACGTACAACTGTACTTTCTGCATTTTTTCACGACTGGCTGCGGTCAGTTTGTCGACTTGCCGCAACTAGTGGCACAAAGAGCTACTTGCTACAGCTAGTTTGTTAACTTGCTACAGCCAGTTGTACAGGTTCCTTCTAACTTTGCACTGCTACACCTCCTTTATTTCTTTCCTTATTTCTTGGTTCTTATAGAGCTTCAAAACTTGTCTCTATCTTCTTACAAAAAGGAAGGAATTATTAATTCTTAATTGAATTATAAACTCTATAGGATATAATAAGAATTTATTTGATTTTTGCCTTACACTTTGATGTACACATTTTTCTCTATAACTTCATTCCTATACACATTTTGAACCAAAAATAGGTAAAAAGAGAGAGAAAATGTACTGGAATGTTGTCAATTTCTAAGAGTTAACACATGCGTAAAACAATAGCATTATAATTTATAAAAAATTCAAAACCAAATCAAATGTATAAAAAGTACTAAAACATTTTTTAAAAAGGACTGAGAAAATTCTCATTTCATTTCATATAATAATGTACTCAAATTAAATGAGGACCCCCTGCCATCCAGTTGTGTCTACTCCATCCATTGGATGATATTAGAGATGTCGTGATAGATTTCAATGCACGGTTTACTGCATAAAATAAGATTGCTTGTATACATATCATCTAACAGTTAACACACTCTACAATACAACCCAAACCACGCTATTTAATTATCTTTCATATTGAATTAAAATATTGACCCAGTTACAAAGCTTATAGAAAAAGTAGAACTCATCAATTCTTTTCCGGCATAAAAAAAACTAATAAATTCTTCATCTTAGGGCCTGGCGAAGTGAAAGTAATGACAAAGTTATAAATGTTGGATTAATTTTATTTCAAACTTGAATTTAAATGTTGACCCAAAGTCAATGTAGCGAGAAATAATTCAAAGGTCAAGATCACAAAGTCTTTGAGGTCATAGCCCACATGTTTCGAGGACAAAAAAAATAGTCCACAAGTTACTCCTTGTCTTTATCAAACAATGAAGGGTGGTTTACTCAAACAGTGAAGAACCAATTCCGACCAAAAAAAAAAAAAAAACAGTGAAGAACCAACTCCCGCCGTTAATTCTTCCTCCTGCTTCCTCCCATTATTACCTTGATCATTGTGTCGGCTGGGACATGTTTCCCCTGTATGTCTGTAAATTCCACAGTTAAAACAGAGTAGATGAAGACCTTCATATTTCAAGAAATAGTCTTCTCTATCTAGCCTAAAACCCGACATTAATTGTTTCTCAAGGCCCACTAATACACAAAATCTTGCATAATGCCCTCTCAACTGGTGTGAAGTATTTATATATACTTTTATGGTTTCCCCAATCATTTTTCCGATAATGGTTAACATCTCACAATCATTATATTCTAATGAGATATTCGGAACTTTAACCCAAATTGTACCTTTGTCAATCCTAGCTCTTGTCGGGATGAAACTGATAGTTTTTTCAGGAGTTTTACAATCACTGCCTTCCTCCATGTCCGATACAACTGCTTCTTGATCTTACCAGAGAAAGTAACGTAGGAAAGTTTCTGTTCAGGTGTTCCTCCATTTGGCATAGGGGTTCGCTATCTTCCTTTATATGGTCATCCTCCGACATATCATCATCGGATAGGGTGTCATTTCCTCTAGCTCAACCTCCTCAGTAGAACTATCATTGTTCCCAGCTTTCCCTTTCAGTTTCTCAACAAACGAAGGACCTCCTTTACTAAAACTTCCTCCTGATCCCCCAAGCAGAGGCCAGGTACTAAGAGGTAGCTTACTTCCACAACCTTTCCTACCATTCTTGATCTTTTTTGAACTTCGCATTAGCAGGTCATCTACCTCCTGTGAGATTTGAAACAGAGAGTAGTTAGGTGCTTTTGTCGCCATCCCAGTATTCCTAATTCATAAAAAGCTCAAAATTTTAACAAGCAGGTTTGGACAAACAGGTTGAGAAAGAACCCAGTGATCACCGAGAACAATGGCACGTTGTTCAGAGGAGTCACTGGCAATGTAGGTTAAAGGATGGAAGGGAGGGACCAATGAAAAATGAGGCTAGAGGCTCACGTTTTGGTGTACTAGAAAATACAGACGAGATGCAACGAGTCGAGGCCGACAACGTTATTTGTCAAGAGACAACGGTCCAGAGGTTGGGGGAGAGGAGATCTCAGCAGCAGAGCACTACCTATGTACGGGAGAATTTAAAGTTAAAAAAAGGTGAGGCGGAGAAGAAAATTGAGACACATGGGCATAATGAGAGAAAACCCCCTCAATTGTCCGAATCAAGGAAAAGGGTTGAGAAACGATCAAGGGACTTGAACGGTGGAGGAGTTTTAATGATTAATCTTAGTGAGCACGATGAGGGTGAATTTGGTAAGGAGGTTGCCATAGAAAGGTAATTCCAGTATGTCACAAGTTTTTTTTTGATATAAATGATGGGAAACGCCTACATTACAAAGAAACAATTACATAAAGGAGGAATTGAATCCTAAATACTCTTGGTCTAACTAAGTCCTTAAATAGGAAGGACACACATCAAGGATAGTCGAATTTGAGATGCCAATTTTAGTTAAGGCATCCGCAACTCTATTAATATCCCGAGGGATGACACAAGCATCCACTTGCCAATCCCTACCTAACATATCCTTTGCTTTCACAATCAAATTGCTACTTTTTTTTTTTGATATTAAAAAGTTTTGGAGGGTTCGGCATCAGTCCCCCTACCAAGGCTAGGGCATGGCCCCGAGCTCTATGAGCACTTACTGGGGACTTACGAGATTGCCTACCAAAGGAGTCCCAGCGACGGCAGAGGAGACCCAAGGGCCTAATCCTGGATCTTTTGCCATCTGTGCCAACTCACATTGGCATCAAATTGCTACTTGAAATACATGAATTATGTGATCTTGGATAAAGAGGCCCAACAGTCGAATGGGGTTTTCAATCCGAGTGAGAAGATAATTATTGGAATGGATAGGAGTGTGGGCCTCTAGATCCTTACCCAAGTCTCAGAGGAGAGAAATAAGATGACCCAGAAGGCCATTCACTTGTGCCTGAGATTCAGTCTATCTAATAGGGTTTTGGGCCGTCCATTGTTTCATTATTTATGGAAAGTATTTTGTATTGGATATAAGAGGAGGTTGCAATAAAAAACTCCTCAGAAATCTTAAAGTAGTGTGTAGTGGACCTAAGGCCGACATGATTATTTTATCAGAGACTAAGTGTAATGTTTAATTCCTATTCGACCTGTGATGGCTTGGGGATTTGATTCTTTAAGCTTCGTTCCAAGAGAAGGACGTTCGGGTGGGTTGACAATGCTGTGGTGGAGCAGTGTCATTAAAGTTCGCATTCTCGAAGAATCCAGACAGCAGATTCATCTTGAGTGTGAGTTAAATGCGACACCTCCTTTCCTTTTATCTGCAATTTATGCTATTCCCCACTCGAATCTAAGATTGGCTCTCTGGTCCGCATTACATCAGTACTCTATTATTATTAAGAGGCCATGGGTGGTGATTGGTGACTTCAACGATATTCTGATCAGGAAAGAAGTGGTGGAGTGAGATATAACTTTAGTAGAATCAAGTGGTTTAATGATCGGGTTAGGGATTACAGACTCAGATCTTTTCTTCCAAGGACCAAAATTTACCTGGAAAGGTCCTATGCTTCGGGATTCGCATGTTTATATGAGAAACTGGATCGCGCTCTTGGGAATAATTGTTTCCTTAATGATCTTGATGAATGCATTGTTAGGGACCGTTTGTTATGCTGAAGATTGAGGGAGGGGAGGGAAGATTCATCATCTTCCTTTACAAAAATCCGTTTGGCTGCTCCATCTTCCCGGAATCAATCTTCCGACGGCGCTCTATCTTCCTTCACTTATGGGAAGATGGTTTCCATCCATTTTTGGATGGAAAGTTATCTTCCCTTGGGAAGATTAGGGAAGATTCCCAAATAACCCTCATCTTCTTCTTCAATCTATCTATAATCCTCACCGCCGTCGCCGTCACCGCCGTCTACGCTTCCTTCTTCTGCAAGTCCCTCCGCCCCTTCTTCTGCGTGTCACCGTTGTGGGTTGCAAGGATGAAGACGATCTGGAAATTTGTGTGTGTTGTTTTTGGGTGTTGCAGGGATGAAGAAGACATGAAATTTGTGTGTGTTGTTGGTGTTGCAGGGATGAAGAGGATAAGATCTGAAAATTGTGTGTGTGGTGCGCTGTTGTCCTCGGGAAGGGATGAAGCAGAAGCAGATCTAGATAAAAAAAAATTGTTTTTAGGGTTGGGGATATTTGGGACATTTCAAAGCTTATATTTTAATTATAATTTTTTTAAAATTATCATCTTCCATTTCAATTTTCAGTCTACCAAACAGAACACTCCTTTTAAAGTTCCCTCCTAATCTTCCTTTCCATTCCTTTCCTTCCTCTAAATTCCTTTCCTTCTCTAAATCTTCTTCATAACAAACGGGGCCTTAAGGTATTGCTTAGGACTCTGTTTTCAGATCACAACCCTTTGTTGATGTTGTTTATGGTGAATGGAAGAGGTAACATACCCCGACCTTTTAAATTTAAAGGAATGTGGTTACTCCATGAATCCTTTGATAGTTTACTCCAAAAATATTGGGATAAGTGTCTTATTTGCTACGGAAGTTTTGGCTGAGGAGCACTGGGAAGACAAAAGTTTTCTTTTTTAGGCTAGAATTGCCATGGAAGTTAAATAACTGTAGTAATTTTACCCATCCGTTAATTTTGATCGACATGTGGTATGCCACTTCATCACATGTGACATGGAACCTCATCAATCAAATAAGAGTTAAATATCATTTTTATCCTAGAAGTTTTCGCTAAGGAGCAACTTTGCCCTGGAAGTTTACAAAACGTAGCAATTTTGCCTTTCTGTCCCCTAATATTAAATTTGACTATTAAATCAGTCAAAGAACACATGTCATGCCTTGAAAAGGTCGAACTTGGAGTCAGAGAGAAAGACTCATAAGATGTTGAGCTCAAGGCGGCTGAAGCCGAATTAGTCAAAGGGACTAAAAGGTTTTGTCGGAAAACCCAAAGGAAGCATCACTTATGATCTAAGCAAATGAAACGCAAAATAAGAAATGAATTGTCCCAAAAGTTAAATCTCCAGCAATTTTAAGTGATAGTATTTACCTTTGTATAGATTCATCAAGGCTATCCACCCTGTCTCACAAGATAAATCTCTAATGATTTTAAGTGATGCTTACTAAACCAATTTTTGGAATAGTTCATTATTGATTTGTCTAGATTAAACCAATTATCTAGACAAATCAATAACGAATTGTCCCAAAAATTGGTTCAATAAACAACACTTAAAATCGCTGGAATTTTTAGGAGCAGTATAGATTTACCTTGTGGGACAGGGTGGGTAACCTAGATGAATCTATACAAAGGTAAATACTATCACTATTGATTTGTCTTACTGAACCAATTTTTGGGACAATTCATTTCTCATTTTGCATTTTATTTTCTTAGATCATAAGTGATGCTTCCTTTGGGTTTTGTGATAGATCTTTTAGTCTCTTTGACCAGTTCAATTTCACAAATTCCGGCTGTCTTGAGCTCAACGTCTCAAGGATCTCCTTTTTTGACTTTAAGTTTGACCTTTTCAAGGCATGACGTGTGTTCTTTGATGGATTTAATTGTCAAATTTAATATTTGACTGACAGAAGGGTAAAATTGCTACGTTTTGTAAATTTCTGGGGCAAAATTGCTCCTTAGAGAAAACTCCTGGGCAAAAATGATACTTAACTCTTATTTGATTGATGAGGTGGCACACCACGTGTGCACTCAATTCAACTTAACAGTCAAAATTAGAGGAAGGGCAAAATTGCTATATTTTGTTAATTTCCGTGGCAATTTTGCTCTAAAAAAAACTTCCATCCACCTAGTGCTACTCAGCCAAAACTTTTATGGCAAATAAGACATTTATCCCAAAAATATTAATGACACTGGAATTCTTATAGGGTTTTTTAAGAGAATGGTTCATTTATGTCATATCTTCCAACTTAATTTAAGGACTTGTTTGGTATAATAGGAGGGGAGGGGATTTTTTTTTTGGAGTTGGGTTTAAAATAATTAAAGAAGTGGTGTCAAAAATTTTTAATTATTTTTTCTTATTATTTTATCTTACACCTTCTCTTTATCAAAATTTTGTAACCTCACTTCTTCAATTTTTCCTTTTTAAAATCCAACTCACAAAAATTTCCACTCTCTTCCAAATCCCTCGTATCAAACAAACCCTAAAGGTAAGATCATTTGCCTTAAAAAAGTTCAACAAATTTAAATGAATTATGCAATAAGTACATTTGGGGTTAAGTTGCATTGATCACCCTAAAATATTTTTCATTATTGTGTTTGGATTAGCTTTTGTAAGATAACTTTTATGATTTATGAGGTAAGCAAGGTTGTCAAACTTGCGAGTTTAAGTAAATTCATGACAGTGACGTAAACTTGTATTGTTAACTTGAATCGTAAACTCGTAAGAGTTTACTTTTATTATTAAATAGGTATTACTAGTGTATAATTAAATAATTAAAATATTAAAATGACAATAATTTGAATTAAATATATTTTAAATCAAAATAATTGAAATTAAATTCATCATTTATCATATTTAATAAAGAAATTTCTACAAAATTCTATATAAAGCTGTTGAGTATGATTAAATAAAAAAAGTTAACATGAATTTAAGAGTAAGTTAGCACGATTTTGTAAGAGTAAGTTAGCACGATTTTGTAAGCTAGAAACGTAAAAACGGTAAATTTGGTATATAAACTCATGAGTTTAACCGAGTTTATGACTAACACGAGTTTACTACTAACTCGACTCGTTTTTATAAGGTAAAAACGATAAACTCAGAGAGTCAACTCGCGAGTTTGACAACAATGGAGGTAAGTACGTGAAAAGTGTTTTGGTTCGACTTGCGGAAAATAGCTTCTAAAACCACGGATTTGGGCATTGCCAAACACTTGGATTAGATTTTGGAGAATATCTTTTACAATTTATGAGGTAAGTATATGAGAGGAGTTTTACCTTGACTTGCAGAAAATAGCTTTTGAAACCACGGGTTTTGGGGTTGCCAAACACTCACTTGTTATCTTAAACTAATTTGTCATCCACTCAACACTTGGCCTAAAGTATTTTTCCAGTAGCATTTAATATCTTAATATTTTTTTTAGTATATTTTGGCATCCAACACCATAAAATATTTTTCTTATAGCAAGTCACTATCTTAAGTTTAGAATGCTCATTGCTATTGAGAAATATATACTTTCAGAGTAAAATTGCATTATAAATACTTTAGGATACTGGGTACTACTGAAAAAAAAATTTAAGTTGTTGGATAAATCACAAATTAGTTTATAATGGCTCTGTTTGGAATGCACCACGTTAGGAGCGTTAGGAGCGTTAGGACCAGTAATTTTGAAAAAAAGTCCACTAACGCTGCCAACGCTCATTTGGTCTATTTGGGTTGAGCGTTAAGAAAAAGCTCCTAACGCTCAAAAAGCCTGTTAAGCTAAAAGCTCAACCATGCAGCTTTTTCCAAAACGCTCTCAGCTTTTTGATGTGGGTCCCGCCACTTCTACCACTATCAATCCAAACACAAATTAGATAGCTTTTAAGCTACCACTCCTACCGAGCTTTTTCTAAAGTCAGTAGCTTTTAAGCCACCGCTCCTACCGCCAACCCAAACAGAGACATTATTGAGTCTCACAAAGAAAATATGATAATATTGATATAGCTTAACCCTTTACTATGCATCTTTTTGTTTATGATTGTTTTGATCCCCTAACTTCATCAATATAATATATATTAAATAAAAATAAATTCACCTTCCAACATAGAGAGGCTCATCAAGTATGAAAGAACCTCCCTCCAAGGGTGACGAGCACAAGCATTACAGGATTGAAAATGGCCACAAACAATGGTCCCTTCTTCATCACACACCATGCTATTAGGGTCTAAGCCATCCCTGACGTCAATATCCCCTACAAAATACATAATTCAAGGCCTCTTTTGGCATGCCTGATAGAATAAAAGTATACAAAGTCCTTTTACACTCCCCTAAATAAGCACATGTATATTTCTATTAGAATAAATTTTATGAGGCATGGTCTGACACTAAATGTGAATGATTGTCTTGGTGAGAATTCGAACCTTAATTCGTCACATTATGAAGGAGTAGTCCCTTCAGCTAAACATAACCCTGTTGGTAGAGTAGATAAAGTTTTAATTGTAGGATACATTTGGTGCACTCAATATCTACTCTTCAGGTCAATATAAGTTATATTCGGGGAGTTGATCTTGATTCTAAATATAAAACATAGTTTTCATATTTGTCAATCTTTTCCTAATTTACCCCTATTGATATTCTTTCAACCATAATCAAGAAGGAGAGGGAAGAAGAGAATTATTGATGATAACTAGAGTATTTTAGAAAATACATATTATATTAACTAACTTGACTAATCTAATCAAACTAGTTAAATATGTCTTATATTAAAGAGCAGAGGAAGTATATTATAAGGCCTAATCTCTCTCACCAACTCCACACATGTTTAATTAATGTTTTTCCCCAATTCTTTCACATGCGGGACTTGTTCGTCGTTCTATAATACTTTTTCCTTTTCTTAATATATGAGCTAGATAACTAACTGACACATATTAAAGAAATTAGTTATTTGTAAGAAATATGCGTTGGTTTTCTAAAATACTCACTTAAATAATTTGCATTGGAGTTACTACTCTTTGATGGAAACCTCCCTAATTAATATGTAAAATCAATAGGAATAGTTTAAAGAAAAAGATTATAAATTTGACGGATAAAGTGGATTATTATATTGAGGGTCTTGTATTTAAAACAAAAGTAAGTCTTTCTAGCTCCTACAATACTGAGATCCGAAGGGACTAGCAAACAAGAATAAGAAAGATCAAGGACATTACTGTAAAAGTTACAGTGAGAAGCCTGATGTTCCAGCCAAGCTTCCAATGATTCCAATCTCTCTCAATGCAAAGTGCAGCCACAACAGATTGGAATGACCTCATTGCTCACGTTAAAGCTGTGCTTGAGTGCTGCCATGTAAATCTCTGCGTCATCTTCCCTTGCTTTGAACTTTCCGAGATCAATAACATATCGCACCTCTGGTCTTTAATATAAGAGCAAATTGACTTTTTTTTTTAAATTTTTAATAAAAAGTTAAGGAAACTAAATAAGTTACATCAAAGTATTTATATTGATTGTTTTTCTCCAAACTAATTTATTTGACTTCTAAACTGATGTATGATATGAGAATACACAACATTTACTATGATAACTAGCTTATTTAATTTCTACAATTTTTATAAAAAAAGTCAATTGACTCTTATATATAGAGGATGTTGTACGATGAAGAAGAAAAAACAAAAGAAATTGAGGTACGAGGTTACATACTTACATGCATGCATGCATGTTAATTACCTGGATGATCAGCCACAAGGAGTAACTGAGGCAAGAAGCAAGAGCAAGTAGGCAGCCCCACAGGAGAGAAGAAGCAGCGGAGGCATGTGATGATAATGTCACGTGGTGGGGCAGGTCAATATGAGCCGTCCAGATCAGAAAGTAAGGATCATGGCTCCACCGATTCTTGTCAATGTCCCTAACATCGATACTCGCTGTCGCTATGGTCTACAATATAACTCATTTTAATTAATTTTTTGGAGTCAAGAAATTGTAGTTAATTCATTAAATCCATCTTAAATTGAATGAAATTTCCACCTGTATCCATACTAAATGAGGCGTTGAAGAAGAGAGAAAAATAATATGGGCCATATTTAAATATTAATTATAGGGAAAAAATTGATAAATAAACATTAATTATTTTCCAAATGACTTATATTATATATCAAATCATTCTTTTAAAAACATCCTATTTTATGGATCAAAGGGAGTAGGGGTGTGTGTGTGTAGAGTAGAGTTAAGTGGGAGTCACCTAAATAAGACAGCCAACGTGTAGGTAGTGGCTGGAACAAGGTTCAAGATTATGTAATAAAGATCCCCTGAAAATGGAAATTTTGTTTAGAAATTGAAGCATTAAGTAAGGTAATTTTGTTTTTAAACTACTTCTGTCGTCCTTAATTTAAGATATGTTTACTTAATTTGATTATAGGGTTAAATACCTAATTTGCCATAGAAGTATTGATAGGGGGCACTCAGCAGCTGGAAGTTTTTTTTGGTACCAAATTTGCCCTGGAAGTGTGAAAAAGGTACCAAATTTGCCCAAAACTAACGGAAGATCAAACGGATGTTTGTCACGTCGGATTTTTTGGGTTAAATATCTAATTTGTCACGGAAGTATTGATAACAGGGCACTCAGCACTCGGAAGTTTTTTTTGGTACCAAATTTGCCCAAAACTAACGGAAGATCAAACAGACGTTTGCCACGTTGGATTTTTTTGGGTTAAATACCTAATTTGCCATGGAAGTATTGATAAGGGGGCACTCAGCACCCAGAAATTTTTTTTGGTACCAAATTTGCCTTGGAAGTATAAAAAAGGTATCAAATTTGCCCAAAACTGACGGAAGGTCTACGTAAGTCGTTAAATTGCCACATGGATAGGAAAGAAACACAGTGGAGGGTGAGTCATATGCCAAATCATATAACCACGTTAGCACCTTATTCATCTCTCTCTCTTCCCTCTCGCTTTCGGTGATTCGTGCTTCTGAATTTTCTTCCACTCCTTCACCCACTCCTACATCAGCGGCGACAGTGCCAGTGGGAATTTTCTTACGATTTGGTGAAAAATTTGACAATCCATATGACCATCTTTAATTGGGTTTAGAGTACAATGGGAATACAAAATTGTTCTAGGAATTATCTCTAATTAATGGTTTTTGTAGATCCAGAGCTAATTCTAACATCTCGTTTGAAATTTTCTTGATCAATTTGATAAGAATGGCTTTTGGTTTCTTGGTTTGGATTCCTATCGTACCTATATTTCTGGGGATGGAAACCAATCGAATCTGAAGTAGAGGAAGGTCGCAAACAGAGTTGGCAGGCATTGTTGTGGAAGCTGGCATACTTGTGGGTGAAGGAGTGGAAGAAAATTCAGAAGCACGAACCGTCGAAAGCGAGAGGGAAGAGAGAGAGGTGAATGAGGTGCTGACGTGGTTACATGGTCTGGCATATGACTCACCCTCCACTGTGTTTCTTTCCTAGCCATGTGGCATTTTAACGACTTACGTGGACCTTCCGTCAGTTTTGGGCAAATTTGCTACCTTTTTTATACTTCCGGGGCAAATTTGGTACCAAAAAAACTTTCGGGTGCTGAGTGCCTCCTTATTAATACTTCCGTGGCAAATTAGGTATTTAACCCAAAAAAATCTGATGTGGCAAACGTCCATTTGACCTTCCGTTAGATTTGGCCAAATTTGGTACCTTTTTCATACTTCCGGGGCAAATTTGGTACCAAAAAAACTTCTGGGTGCTGAGTTCCCCTTATCAATACTTCCGTGACAAATTAGGTATTTAACGCTTGATTATATTAAGCAAGCTAATTAAATTAGTTAATATGATATGTATTTTCTAAAATACCATAGTCACCTTTTTGTAACGCCTTCATTCCACTCTCATCCTTGATTATTGCTGAAGAAACATAAATAGAGGTAAATTAAGAAGAGAATGATAAATATAAAAATTTTGTTTTATATTTATAACAAATATCAACTCCTCAAATATATTTTATATTAAAGACTGTAGGGAGTAATTTCTATAACTACAATATACACTCATTTTTGTCCTAAATGTAAAAGCCACTAGATGAGTTTGTTTTTGATTTTAATATAAGACTTCAATCCACTTTCCCCCCTTAAATTTATAATTTGTTAACTCAACTCTCCCAGTTGATGGTATACATTAGTATTAAGAGTTTTTCATTGAGAGGGAGTATTTTCCCTTGCAAATGATTAGAAGGGGTACTTTAGGAAACCAACTCTCTATTTTCTTTTACAAATAACTTATTTAAAAATTAGTTATGTAGCTCATACATCTAGGACTAGAGGGATATATTTTATAGAATATGAATTAAGAAGTAAAAGAGTTAATGACGATATACAGAAGCTTCGCAAGATACCCAAATAAGACTCAAAGAAAAGCATGGAATAGAACTATGCCATCAACATTTTGGAGGCTGTCCCTGTTCGTGAAAAATAGCAACAATATTAAATGGGTTAATGTGCAAATTAGCCTCAAGAAATTCACTGAGAAGCAAATGTTGTCCTGGAAAATTTTTTGGGTTCAAGATTTTCTCACAAGTGTTAAAATGGAGTAATGTTGTATGCTTTTTACCTTTAAAAATGTTAACGATCAACTTAGTTTTTTAATGGGGTGGGGGTTGCATTTTAAAACTTTTGGAGTGACATCAAACCCAAAAAAAAAAAAACTCCTCGAATTAGAATTCAAGAGGGTATGAATTATGAAAAGTATGCAGAAGACCTTTTAAAAAAGAGGGCATGAGAAGCGAGGAAGGAGGTTGAGAAGAGGAATCTGTAGGCAACAAGAACAGTCAAGCTCATTCCATCATTTGCTGCCATTTTTAACAATATATTCACCACTGCATACACAATCTGAACTATCACCAATATTAATACTGTTCCCTTCACACCATCCCTCACTCTACCTCTATTGCTTAATAAGCTATCTTTAATGTCCTGAAATTTATTTAGAATAATGATAGGATAGATTAATAGTAATTAATTTACCAAGAAAGATTTAGTATAGGAGTAAAATTTTCTGTTAAAAAAATAATGATATAATAATAATTTTTATTATAATATATATATTAAAAACGCGGTCGGCTCACGTGAAAGTTTAAAGGGGAGGGTGTAATAGAACTACACCCCCAACTTCCCTCCCCCCCCCCCCCCAACATATCACCCAACACTTTACCCTTTCACCCCAACACTTTACCCGTTTCACCCACCTACTTTACCCATATTCACCTCCCAATTTCACCCGTTCACCCCCTCCTCAATTACTATAAATACGCACCTTCGGGTGTGGATTCAAGCAGAACAATTTGAGTGTGAAAAAAAAATAAAGAGAGGAGAGAAAGAAGGAGAGAGAGAGAGAGAAAGCGTAGAGATAATTATTTGGGGATACTGGTAGTTGCTTTTTGGTGATTACTTCGGAAGTAGTGAGTAACAGATAACTCTGAATGTTCTTTTATATACTTGTGAATTATGTATGATTATAAATTATACTTTTTATAGATTGATTTATATGTATATATATTATAATATTATCATTATGAAAACTGAATATTATATTTGTGTACCTGTGAAAATTACAGTTTTGTACCCATGAAAATTACAGTTTGTGCCCGGCAAAAATTACAATTTTGCCCCTGAATTTAAAAAATGACAGTTTAGTCCCAAATTTCAAAATGACAGTTTAGTTTTTTGAATTTCAAGAATGACAGATTGATCCGATGAGGTTTTATGATATGTTTGGTTTATTATTGTTATTATTATTTTTTTAATGATATTTGATGGAAGCGTGTTTTAATATACTTTATTTTATTGATATAATTATCATGGTGGTGGTATGTGATGGGTTGGAGTAAGGAGAAATTTAAATGATAAGATTTATTTACGCCACCGCTCGGTGCAAAGTGGATGGTACTTGTCAGGTCCCCATCTTCTATGTTTTCCTTTGGTCGGGATTACATTGGAATTGTGAGACACGTGACACCTCCTTAGTTGTTATTTTAAAGGAGGGGAGCCATAGTCCATATTAAGCTCTATACTTTTGACCGGGTGTATCTTAAGTTTTGGTGAGCTTGGAACCATCCAGGCAAATGAATGAGTTTTTGTCGGACTATATGTTAGCCTATGACTTCAGTTAGCGGTACAAGGGTGGACAGTGATACAAGGGAGGCTGTATATTGCATATTGTATAATTTACAATTTGACATAATAATGATTACTTTTGAAAAATAATTTTGAATGAGAAATTATGATATGTACAAATATATAAATATGTAATAAACCTCTGCTTTTTGTCATATATAATTTGCTTGTGTACGGTAAAAACTATCAGTAGTTACTGAGACGTGAAATCTCGTCTTATATTAACATTTTTCAAGTGAACATTCTAGTATGGAGCAAGGGAAGGCACCTATGGAGTGAGCTTTGAAGGCTCTTTCGCACTCCTGTAGCTTATGTTATGTTATTTTTATTTGCCATGACCCTAAGATTTCTACTTTGTATTTAACTCTGAAATATTTTGGAAACTTATTTTGACTTTGTACTATGAATTTTATATGAAATGCTTATGTAATTTTAATGATTTAGCTATTGATCATCCTTGTTGGAGGTATTTCAAATATTTTGGCCAAGTTTATGGGTGTTAAATTTGAGGTGTTACACTATCCATATTTGAGATGATCCAAGAAGATCATCTCAAATATGGATACATAGGTGTTAAATTTAACAACGTTGAATTGATTAATTAATACATATGGTTAAATTACGTTAAAGAACAGTTTTGCACTAGTAAGTATTCTCTAAGGAGCTATATAGGTACCTAATAATAAAAAGAAATGCGGAGGAATACTGTAGTTTATAATGTTTCGAAATCGGTTCTATTTTGTCCATTTTTCGTTTCAACATAAGTCAGAATAGGTCTTGATGGTGGAGATAACGTTGTGGTCTTTATAATCTGAACAAAATAGATACAAAGTTTGTTTATTTTACAAAAAAAAAAAAATTATACGTTGAAAGATCAAATTCAACTAATTAATAATTACTAGGTTGAGTGTAAAAGATCTCGATTCCTCTATACAACAAGGTCGAGTGTTCAAACAATGTGGATGGAAGAAAATAGGAAAAAATGTAAGAAAATATCATTTAAACTTTAAAATCCTAAATCAGTCTTATTGGCTACACGAATATAAGTATTGACTACAAAAATATAACAATTAACAACTCATTTTAGTAGGAAATCATTAATTTGAGATTTTAGAGTTCATTTCTTGTTTTTATTTTTTAAAAAATAATGTTAACAAAACTAGCTAATTGATCTCGGGAATACTTAAATATAATCTACTTCTGTGTTGAAAAATTTCTTGATCCCTTTGTTCCTTTTTATAAAGAACACTTAACCAGATTAAAGCGGCGGTTAAGGATAATAAATATGTAGGGGTTGAATCAGAAATGTAATTAGGGGGCAAAAATTACAGAATAGAACCTAAGTTTTCATGAAATCATATTTCAACCCTCAATAAAAATTTTGATATTTTAATTTTAGTCTCTCCACAAAACTTTTAATGGAGACTAAAGTGAAAATATTGAAATTTTTATGAGGCATAAATGTAATTTTCTAAAACTTTGGATTAGATTCTATAATTTTTTTTTTGGGGGGGGCGGGGGCCACCCCTAGCCCCCTCTTAGGTCCACCCTTGTAAATATGTAAAAATTGTAACCATTTTGACAAAAATACCCTTATTTTGAAGAGATAGGGAATATATGAGAAAATAAGAAAATTATTATAATATAGACTATCAGAGAAGAGAGAGAATAAAAAAAATAATTTTGTAGGGGTAATACATATGATTGTAGAAGAAAGAGAATGTGTGGTATAGAATAAGAAATATGATAATTAAATATGAGCAAAAAGGGAATGTAATAAACAAAAATCAAGACATTTTCTGAACGTTTCTTATAAATTGAGGAAGGGAGTAATAATTAAATTTTTAAATATGAATATAATATAATATGATATAATGTGTACTATTCACAAAGGATAGAGAGGCAAATTAAAAAGAAGGAATAATATAATTTGGATGGAGGAAGAATCATTTTATTTTAATTTGTAGGACTACTCGTTTGTGATGAGTCTGTTGGACATGTAATTTGGATGGATTCAGGTGGAGAAGTGGCTCTTGAATGCATGGATTCAGATGGAGAAGTGGCTCTTGAATGCTCTTCTGATGCTTCCTTGCTTTTACCCCATAACACAATATACAATCCACTCACAATCAACACCATTCCTATTATACTGCATGCACAACGTAACCACCACAATACACACACACACACACACACTAATTAACAATAGTTAATCCTAATTAATTTGATTTATCGAGAATATGTCTGTATATCTTCGAAGAAAGCAACAAAATGGAGAAGTGACACTATTAATTAAACTCACCTTCCAATATAGACAGTTTCATCAGGTAGTATAGAGCCTGCAAGGACGGTTAGGGCAAGCATGAGAGGATTAAAAATAGCCACAAACATAGGTCCCTTGTTCATCACACACCATGATACTATGGAAAATGCCACCCCTGATGAAAATATTCCCTACAAAAACAACAAAGCCAGATTTATTAAACCCACCATTATTAGTTATCATCAGATTTTTACCCCTTTATAATTATTTGAGGTAACACTATTATATATACATACATATATATATAAATATATATGTGTGTGTGACGAACATAGTGGGTATATATGCGGAGAGACAAGACTCGCCATTTTATCCTCTTCCCCCCCCCCCCCCCCCCTCTTCTTTCTTTCTTTCTTTCTTTTTTTTCTTTTTCCTAGACACATGTATCCTCATATTGGAGGCAATCTTGTTTGAGATATTGTTAGGCAATAAATGTGGGCATCTTTTCCAGCGGGAATTCGAACCTTCGTTTGCCATGTTTTTCTTTTTCTACTTCAGCATTATTTCAAAATATTTATATTTTGTTAATATGGGTAATGAACACTGATCCAAACCCAATCTCAAAAGACTAACCTATAAGGAGGGGGAAGAAAGCCCTTGAACTTATAAGCCATACTTCTTAGTTATGAGGCTCCCAACGTGGGCCTCATAACATTTTGGATACAAACTCAAGTCATGTGTATGTGACTAGGTCTAACTAATTACTCGCTCCAATCCTTATTATAACAATTTGGATACAAACTCAAGTCATGTATATATATGATTAGGTCTAACTAATTACTCCCTCCCATCCTTATTATAACAATTTGGATATAAACTCAAGTAATGTATATATGATTAGGTCTAACTAATTACTTTCTCTGGTCCTTATTATAAGACGTAATTGGGAAGTTGATTTTAGTTCTAAATTTAAGACATAGTTTTCATATCTATTAATCTTTTTATAATTTACCTATATTCATGATTCCTCAATAATAATCGATGAGGAGGAGGAATAAAGGAATTAAAGATGATTAAGGTATTTTAAAAAATACATGCCACATTTACTAAGTCAACTAACTTTCTTAATTTAATCAAATTAAGTAAATATGTCTTATAATAAAGACTGAAGGAGTAGTACCTCCCGTTTTGTATATAAGATCTTGTTACTATAGGTAGTAATTACAAGTCGCAAAAGAAGGAGAAGGACATTACTGTATAAGCTCCAGCGAGAAGCTTAAGGTCCCATCCAAGCTTCCACTGATTCCTGTCTCTCTCAGCGTAAAATGCAAAGGGGAAACTTTGATATAAGCTCCAGATGGACATTAAAGCTGTCCTTGAGTAATGCCATGAAAATCTGTGTGCCATCTTTGCCTGTTTGCTTTTAAATGTTAGACGGAGAAGAAGATATTGAAGAAGGAAAGAACCCCCCCCCCCCCCCCAAAAAAAAAAAAAAAAATCTCGAGATTATAATGACCTGGATTATCAACCACAAGGAGTAACTAAGGCAGGAAGCAAAAGCAATCATGCAGCCCCAAATGGTAGAAGTAGTACTGGAGGTGCTCTGTGATACTGCCACGTGTGGCGACAAATTAATATGAGTCATCCAGATTTGGGTTCTCTTGCCTTTGCAGAAAGTCAGGATCATGGCTCCACTGATTCCTGTGAGGGTCCCTAATATCTTTGCCTTCCCTCTTGCTGTTCCTATATTCATCCTTTCCAGTCTGACAATTTTTTATAAAGGAAATTAAAATTAATCCGTTTTGTCCTTATACTTTTAATTGGGTCAATTTGTAACTCAATCTCTAAACTTTAACTTGATGGAACTGATCAATCTTTGTTATTTTGACTCTAGCAACTTAGTTTTTGAACTTTGACTCAATGCACCCTATAGTTTTAATTAAAAATATTATATAGTTCAATGAGTTGATGTACTATAGTTTTAAATCTTAAAACTCATAGTGGGAGGTAGTTGCATTGAATTAAAGTTTATGAACCGAGTTGAAGCTATAAGGATTGAGTTTCCACCGAGTACATCACATTCCAGAAGTGCACAGGTGGGCGGGGATCGGGGAAGATGGGTTTAAGTGGAGTTACCTAAATGTACAGCCATGATATAAGTAGCTAAAGGAACAAGGCTCATTATAGCCGTGGCGAATGATACTGATACGAATTTCAAGGAATGAAGAAACAGATTTTGCTGCAAGAATCCCCTGAAATGAACATTTAATGTTTAGAAATTAGAGAGATGAAGTGACGTGTGGTAACTAATTAAGTTTGTCATCGTAGTTTAAGCGTAATTCATTATTATATATAATTAAGAGCGCTAATCCAATAACGTAGTCAAACCAAGCATATTATTGTATAGTTAAGGGAAACAGAAAGATACCCAAATAACCCACTAAGGCCTGCTTGGTATATAACTGTCCCGTCAATTTCTTTGAGGCCTTCCCTGTGTTAAACAACAGCTTATAAAATTAAATCTGAACTATTAGCATATAAAACAACAGCAAATGTATAGCTTATAAAATTAAACAACATGCAGGGTTTGCGAGAGACGTTATATTGTAGTCCTAAAACAGAGTAGTTTTGTACAAGAGAGTATTATTCACCTTTCAAACAAGAGAGCAAGAGGAACAATGAAGAAGGTTGAAAAGAGAAATCTGTAGGCAACGATAACAGTCATGCTTATGCCATGATTTGCTACGATGTTGTACAATATATTCGTCCCAGTATATAAAATCTGAACTATCACCATTAATACTATACCCTTCACACCACTCGTCACTTTAATTCTGCAATCACTTAACCTAGCCATATATACTGGTGTCAGATGAAGAAGGAGAAGAAAAAGAATAATTCCACCAAAACAAGAAGAAGAAGGTGATGAAGATCAGGAAGTAGGAAAATCAATATATATATACTAGTAGCATAGAATATAAATGTTTCGGAAGAAAAAATTGACTGAGGTCTTTTTGGTTTATGAGGAAGTCATGAATATTAACTACGTTAGCCTGAAAAGAAGACGATGATGTTTCAACTTTTTTTTTTTTTTTGGGAAAATAATTAACTTTTGGAGTTAGTATAAGCATGCTTTATTGTCTTTTTTATTCTTATTCATCTTTCATTATCTCTCTCTCTTAATGTTATTTATTTATTTTTATCTATGTGACCATTTAAAATATTATTTAATTATCTCGCTATATAGGATGTCATAGTAAGTTAACTAATGTTAAACTACAAAAATATCCGCACATTAGAATTATACTCCCTTCAGTTCTAATTATAAGACATAGTTGATTTTCTTGAAGAAATTAAGGAAGTTAATTAAATTACTTCAGAGTATTTTTATTTTTATTTTTTTTAAAGTAATTAGTTTGACTGATAAACTAATATAAAATTTAAATATACTTAACATATAAGTAACTTATTTAACTTCCTTAATCTCTCCAAATAAAGTCAATTAAGTCCTATAATTAGAACCAAAGGTAGTACATGAAATGATTTCTTAATAGGAGAAAAACCAAGTAAAAAATGGAACTGATTAAATAATATTAATAATCACTTTGTTAGTTTTTATAAGTAATCTTTTAGAATGATTTTATGTTTCGTTATTCATAATTTGCTTCACGAAACGCTAAGAGTAATTAATGTGTCTGCCTAAAAAATATCCCTAACATAAATAAAGGATTACCTGGATCCATTATTAATTTGGTTCATTTTTCATTAAGAAGTAAAATGAATTTAATTTGATGAATTGGCAAAAAGAGAAAAAAATAAAATTAATTTGATGAAGGGATATTTTAAAAAATTGAAATAATTGTTTTGGTTTGTTTATCATATTGTAGATAAATATGATGGATTATACTAATAGTTAGCGGAGGAAATTCTCTATAATTTTCTTATTGGCAAGAATTTTTTTCTCTAATAAAATAATTAAAAGATGGCTTGTACCCTTTGTACTTTAAGAGTTTAAGATGAGCCAGTTATATATCCAAAAATAAATGCTTACCTCATTGAAAGTTAAAACCGTGTTTTAATTTGTTAATTGTTAATAATTTATTGACAGTTTACTATTGACAGAGTTGAAGAGGTTTTCTTTATTCACAAGCAATGCTTTTGACATATCAATAACGCACATTGGTCTTTAGAATTCTAGAAAGTATTTGACCATAGTGATAAATGTATATGAATATGTGATGTGTTTCGATCAAAAAAAAAAAAGTGATGTGTGATTAAATATATTAATATTTCAAGTTTAAATCAGATTTGCACCCCTTGTTTTTGTTTTTTTAATTTATATATCAGATATGAATATGAGATCATTTCTATGCCACGGTTTTGACAACAAAATTGCTGTCATAAGAGTACAATTTGACATTTACTATTGAAACAGATGAACACAAAAAAGAAATTGTTATTAATATAGTATTACGTAGCAAGAAAAGTGGCTTCTAGTTTGTGTAAAATGTCACTTATTTTGATTGGCCAGGCGATTGAACACTGTTTGTTGGAATCCTGCAGTTGTATATATACCATTATGGAGAGAAGAGTTCAAGGAATGGAAATTACGGCTTGGTGATTACAATCTTGAATCTTGGGAATACTGAAAGGCTGGTAAACAAGTATTTTGTTAAGGAACAATATTGTAAAGTATTACATCTAGTGAGATGGATTTGTGGTTATACATACAAGGATCATTTTCATAAATGAACATACATAAGAAAGAATTGAAATGATATCTATTGAGGAGAAAATGTTAGAAAATCATTTGAGGTGGTTTAAATATGTACAAAGAAAGCTATTGAATGTGCGTAAGGTAGGATATGATCAAGCAATATAGAGTTTTTTTAAAAAGGGGTAGAGGAAGATAGAAGATAATACTTAACAAATTTATGAAGCAAGTCTTCTTTAGTAAACAATTTATTCAAAGATTTAGTTATTAATAAAGCACAGTATATAATACCGTAGATTCATGTAGTGATCATACTTAATAAGATAAGACTTTATTGTTGTGTTTACATGGGGTTGCCTAGGTGATCATTAAGCGACACTGTGTGTGTTCAACGTTGGATTCTTGAATGCTTAATGAATGTAGGCATTGTTACAATTGACACTTTATCTAGAGGGTAAGAGGTAGAGTGAGAAGGACTAACTTTTAGGATTGGTTTAAATACTCTGAACGAAGTTGGAATTGCAAAAACGAGGCGAATACAAGATTGTCTTTCGTGATTATTCCCCGGATGTCTTTGTACCCTACAAAACACAAAACCAACTAAAGCCCACCAATCTTGTTACATCTTTACAAAACACAAGACCAAATAAAACAAAACTAAATGTGCGTGTGAAGAAGATGATGGTTACTGCATAATGGGTAAATCTGAAGCAGATCGAGAGTTTTTTCTCTCTGTTTCATACTGTAAGAATTCAGTGTTTGTATCATAGTAACTATAGCTTGTGCCTATTTTAGTTATACATATTTAATTTTCTTTCTTTATCCCAAATGAATATTTAGTTGTTTTGATAGTGTTCTTTAGTCTTGACTTATTGCTATCATTTGCTTCAGTGTTGTAAAGTTGCTTGATTTTATTGCGCATTCTTAGTGCAATTCTATATGTTGCTTTACTTTCTTTTAATTGCTGTTGTACTCTGTAAAGCTTGAGCACATGAAATGGATCACTGTTTATAATTCATAATTTCCTTTATAATACTCTTGGGGATGTTTGCAAGTCCTATATAGTACTGGTTGTCTAGTGAAGATAAAGTCGTTTCTGACCACTCCTTATCTTTTTCAAACTCCGCACACACACACATTCAGGTTTTAGAAATATGGTTCACCATCATTTTGCTTTTATTTACATTGCTGATCAGTATATTGATTCTCTTAAAGTTCTGGTTTTTTATCCATTGTTGTTCCTATTGAGTAGGCATTTATGTTATCTGTTGTTGTAGATATCATAGTACAAGAAGATATGGTATCTAGTATTCTCATGTTTATTATGACAATTTTCAAATGTCATATAGAGAATATGAATTTATTGGCATTCTATCGAAGTTTATAGTATCGGTTTCGATGAGTACTGAGAGCCACTTAATATGGTGAGATCTACAAAATTCAAATAGAATTTTAATGGTCCAAATTTAGTATTTTAAATGATGATTTTTAAATAAAACAGTCATTAAAAAAAAAACCTTGATAGTTACAAGATTATCTTTATATTAGATCCTAAATACGTTGAAATAATATTTTTTTGAAAAAATTTGAAGTAAAAAAAAAAAAATCAATCTAATCTATTCAAATTAAATTTGAACAGTCTACAATGTTGATTAGCTTTTGGTGTTCATCATAATGAACCCAAGATATTAATGATAATCAATTCTTCTACAGCCTATGGTTTTTGTTTTGAAGGTCTATGTATCGCTTTCAGACTCTTTACTTCAGGTTTTGAGAATCTCAAATGAAGTTTGATTATTTGTTGGATACATAAGATCATTATAAAATATGATGGTTACAAATTTATTGAAACTTATAGTCCTTAGAATAATGCTCACTGAATTCCGTTTTTTGTGGATGCATGAATTACATTTTTCTAGTTATTTGTTACGTGGGATATATGATC
This sequence comes from Acacia crassicarpa, assembly GCA_034222035.1. NCBI lineage: Eukaryota > Viridiplantae > Streptophyta > Magnoliopsida > Fabales > Fabaceae > Acacia > Acacia crassicarpa. The sequence goes on along the minus strand of JAWXYG010000014.1, from coordinate 18,107,490 downwards.
CAACTTAGCAAATCTCTACGTCTCTTTCTCTACATTTTACTAAAGTGTACTTTTCCAATCTTTAATATAAGATATATTTAAATTAGGGTTAAGTAGCAAATTAATCCCAAAAGTTTTCGTTGAAGAGCAATGTCAATTTAGAAGTTTTTCTTGTCTCAAAGTTGCCCCGAGAGTTTTAAAAGATAATAATGTTATTCGTTTTTGTTAAAAAGTTAACAGTCAATATCAATTTTTTGATGGTCAACATTAGTTTTTTAACGGAATATGACAACATTGCTACATTTCGAAACTTCTGAGATAACATTGAGAAACATTGCTCTTAGGCTTATATTTCCGGAGCGGATTTGTTACTTAACCCTTCAATATAACATAAAGTTTTCTTATTTGTTAATCTACTCCTGTTAATGCTCATTCAACAATAATTAAAGAGAAAAGGGAAGGAAGAAATTGAGAAAAATGACTAAAGTGTTTTAGAAAATATATGCCATGTAAACTAACATAATCGACTTTCTTAATTTAATTAAATTAAGTAAATATGTTTTATATTAAGGACTGAAAAAATATTTTAAGAGATTCGATGGAGAAAAAGGGAGGGATTTAAGAGGGACTTACCTTGATGAGACAGCCTATAGTATCGGTAGTTAACTACAGGAACAGGGATCATTAGATATATAGCTGTGATTTTGGCATGGAACTTAAATACTGTATTCAAGCCAGGCATTTTATAGTTAATTGCCCAAATAACCCACAAAGGAAAGCTTGGTATTGAACTATATATATCCCATTTGCTTTGAGGCTTTACCTGCGCAAAACAATAGCATTATAATTTATAAATAATTCAAAACAAAATCAACCATGTACAAAAAATACTAATTTCTTTTTTTTAAAAAAATGACTTGGAAAATTATCTTCTCCAAATCATATGATAATGCACTCAAATTAAATGAGGACCCCCTGCCATCAAGTCATATAATAATGTAATTTTCAATATAATTAAGTTTACTGGACCTACTATTTTGTAAGTGTATGTGAAACTCTTTTTTTTTTCTTAAAAAAAAGAAAAGAAAAAGAAAAATCATACATGGCTAAAGAAAATTGGGCTGAGAATTGTATATTTGTTGAACCGCATAAAATAAGATTGATTTATACATATCATTTAACTGTTAACACACTCTACAATACAACCCAAACCACGCTATTTAACTATCTTTCTTATTGAATTAAAATATTGACACAGTTACAAAGCTTATAGAAAAAGTAAAACTAATAAATTCTTCATCTTAAGGCCTGAGCTAGGCGAAGTGAAAGTAATGACACACACATACAGTTATAAAAGTTGGATTTATTTTATTTCAAACTTAAATTTAAATGCTAACCCAAAGTCAATGTAGCGAGAAATAATTAAAAGGTCTAGACCTCAACGTCTTTGAGGTCATAGGCCAAATGTTACTAATACTACTGGTCTTTATCAAACAAGGAAGTGTGGTTTACTCAACCAGTGAAGAACCAACTCCCGCCGTTAAATAAATATAACACTTGTGTATAAGGAGAGAATGCAATTAAGTACACAGAGTAATAATTTTTTGGAATGTTAAATTAAAGTTGCAGTTTAAATGAAGAGTTATAACATTACTAAAGAATATGGTAAATTTCTAATGGATCTTGGACGTCAACAAATTCACAAAGAAACAATGCAATGGAAGTTTCAAATAGAAAGCAAATGGAATGTTTTTTTCCCCCCCACAAGAAATTCATGCAATATAATTCAAACAAAGAAGTGTATTTTTAGAAAGCCATGAAATATTCGATGAAATTATAGATAAAGATTATTACAACGAAATTCCTGAGGAGACTAGAGAGAGGATATTAGAGGGAGAGGAATACCGTCGGAGGGAGACACAACTGTTTGTCTTTTTTTTTTGGGGGGGGGGGGGGGGGATATACAAAGGCAAGCAAAGCTTGTGAATTACAAGGAGTCTACTAGCTAGACAACACTACACTATTGGGGTCATGGGGCATGTGTCCACATTCCATTGTAAAAAGACCAAAACACATATAAGGGGATGTACCTAGCTGTAAAAATATGGGAAAATTACATACAGGTTCTAAGGAATAGAGATAATTATATTTAGGTCCCTTCAAATGACAAAATTACACAGAAGTCCCTAGGGACTTCTGTGTAATTATTTGTGAAGGTTAAATTACCAATCTAACCTTTCTCTATTCTCCTTCTTCCTTCTCCCCTCTCTCCCTTTTTCTTCTCTCTCTTCCAGCCCCATGGAATCTCACTGTCGATTGACGAACACTTCACATGGCTCACACGAAAGGGAAAAAACCAAAAAAGATACACTTCACACGGCTTCAGTATTGGTTTGTGGTTGAGAATCGAGAATACCCAGTTCAGTTACTCAGGAAGCTAAGCACGAAGCGTTCAATTGTAGAAGAAAATGAAGTTAGGAAGAATGAGAGACAAAGAAAGAGTGAGAAATTGTGGATTTAGAAGGGGGCAAATGTTACTGCAGCCATTTCTATTTTTGTGCGCATCAGTTGTTGGTTTTGGGCTATTGATGCTTGCGCTTAGACTCTTAGATCCTCCCATTGTTGTGGATTTCCCCGTACAAGTTGGGCTCAGAGATTCAAAAGTATCAAGCTTTGATAGTGGCAGTATGGCAGCCGCTGAGTGCTTGACTAACAAAGCTGAGAAATCGTGCGCGACAGTGGAAGAGATGGGACACGATTTGAGAAGCCTTGATTGGAAAGAAACTCTGAGAGTTAGAAGAAACTCTTATGTTCTCACATCTGATTTTGTGTGAAAAGATTAGCCCAGTTCGCTTCTGTTCTTTTGTGGTAGAATTGTTGTTAAAATAAGAATTTGTTGTTGTAAATATAGAATTTCTTGTTGTAAATGGCCTCTGGACCTTAAAATTGAAAAAATCCAGGTTTTCAAAATGTGTTGTTAAAATAGGAATTTGTTGTTGTAAGTATAGAATTTCTTATTGTAAATGGCCTCTGGACCTCAGAATTGAAAAAAAATGGACGTTTTAAAATGTTGTTGCTAAAATAGGAATTTGCTATTATAAATATAGAATTTTTTGTTGTAAATGGCCTCTGGACCTCAGAATTGAAAAAATCCAGGTTTTCAAAACTTGTTGTTCAAATAAGAATTTGTTGTTGTAAATATAGAATTTCTTGTTGCAAATGGCCTCTGCACCTCAGAATTGAAAAAATGCAACTTTTCAAAACTTGTTGTTAAAATAGGAATTTGTTGTTGTAAATATAGAATTTCTTGTTGTAAATGGCTTCTGGACCTCGGAATTGAAAAAATTAACGTTTTAAAATGTTGTTAAAATAGGAATTTGCTGTTGTAAATATAAAATTTCTTGTTGCAAATGGCCTCTGGACCTCAGAATTGACAAAATCCAGGTTTCAGAACTTGTTGTTAAAATAAGAATTTGCTGTTGTAAATATAAAATGTTTTGGTTTAAATGGCCTCTGAACCTCCGAATTGAAAAAATCTAGCTTTTCAAAACTTGTTAAAATAGGAATTTGTTATTGTAAATATAGAATTTTTTGTTGCAAATGGTCTCTGGACTTCAGAATTGAAAAAATACTGGTTTTCAAAACTTCTTGTTAAAATAGGAATTTGCTGTTGTAAATATAGAATTTCTTGTTGTAAATGACCTCTGGACCTCAGAATTGAAAAAATGGACGTTTTAAAATGTTGTTGTTAAAATAGGAATTTGTTGTTGTAAATATAGAATTTCTTGTTGCAAATGGCCTCTGGACCTCAGAATTGACAAAATCCAGGTTTCAGAACTTGTTGTTAAAATAAGAATTTGCTGTTGTAAATATAGAATTTTTTTTTGTTGTAAATGGCCTCTGAACCTTAGAATTTCTTCCACTTCCTCTCTCTCCATTCGTAAAGGTCCTGCTTGCTTGCTTAACCTTGGTGAATTCATCAAGTTTAGCAAGTATATATGATTGGTAATTCAATTCTGAGGTCCAGAGGCCATTTACAACAAGAAATTCTATATTTACAAGAGCAAATTCCTATTTTAACAACAACATTTTAAAACGTCCATTTTTTCAATTATGAGGTCCAAAGGCCATTTACAACAAGAAATTCTATACTTACAACAGCAAATTCCTATTTTAACAACAAATTTTGAAAAACTAGATTTTTTCAATTCTGAGGTCCAGAAGCCATTTATAACAAGAAATTCTATATTTATAACAGCAAATTCCTATTTTAACAACAACTCTACCACAAAAGAACAGAAGTGAACTGGGCTAATCTTTTAACACAAAATCAGAAGTGAGAACATAAGAGTTTCTTGTAACTCTCAGAGTTTCTTTCCAATCAAGGCTTCTCAAATCGTGTCTCATCTCTTCCATTGTCGCGCACGATTTCTCAGCTCTGTTAGTCAAGCACTCAGCGGCCGCCACAATGCCACTATCAAAGCTTGATACTTTTGAATCTCTGAGCCCAACTTGTACAGGGAAATCCACAACAGTGGGAGGATCTAAGGGTCTAAGCGCAAGCATCAACAGCCCAAAACCAACAACCGATGCACACAAAAATAGAAATGGCTGCAGTAACATTTGCCCCCTTCTAAATCCACAATTTCTCACTCTTTCTTTGTCTCTCATTCTTCCTAACTTCATTTTCTTCTACAATTGAACGCTTCGTGCTCAGCTTCCTAATTAACTGAACCGGGTATTCTCGATTCTCAACCACAAACCAACACTGAAGTCGTGTGAAGTGTATCTTTTTTTTGTTTTTTCCCTTTCGTGTGAGCCGTGTGAAGTGTTCATCAATCAATAGTGAGATTCCATGGGTCTAGAAGAGAGAGAAGAAAAAGGGAGAGAGGAGAGAGAGGGGAGAAGGAAGAAGGAGAATAGAGAAAGGTCAGATTGATAATTTAACCTTCACAAATAATTACACAGAAGTCCCTAGGGACTTCTGTGTAATTTTGTCATTTGAAGGGACCTAAATGTAATTATCTCTGCTCGACCTGTGTGTAATTTTCCCTAAAAATATTGTTATTTTGTCGTTTTTTTAATATAATTATCTTGTCAGTTTTCTGTATAGGTGCGTGTCACATTGCTTAATATGGCATGGGTCTGTTTGGATAGAACGTTTTGTGAGCGTTTGAAGAATCGGTTTTTTATTTCCTTCATTTTTTTTTCTCTATTGCGGATTGGAAATGGATATGCATGCTCCTTTTAAGGCTCAAACATTTTTTAAGCTACAAAGGCAAGCCAGAGCCTCAAACTTTTGAACCACAACAAGCTAGCACCTACAATTACCCTGAAAAGGAATAAACTTGGAAATTTTAATAAAAATTGTAAGGATGCTTTCTTATATGAATTTGGAGAGTAATTAAGTTACTTCTATTGAGTAGGGCAAACTTGGCCTAGTCCGAAACTACATATTGCAACAAGGTGCTGCCAAAGTGGTGGATGGAAATTGATGAGATGGTAAATGAGATTTCAAGTAAATAATGCAAGGAATTTTCTTCTCTTCATATATTTGTATGGTTACTATTAATGATTTAGATAGGCTTCGATCGTTCGTTGAATTTTACTATTTTAGTTTAGTTTTTTTAATTTTGTTGTAAATTACTAGGTAGAGATCTTTGGCTCCTAAATAAAAGACTTCGCTAACTAATTGAAGATGAAGAATATAATTGATAAAATTTGTTAACCTGGCTATTTTCCATTATTATGGGGGGAAAAAAATAGGTGTCACCCTTCTTAAAATACCACTTTTTTATTGAGAAGAGTATTAAATTCGAGCAGCGAGAAGAATGGGTTGAAAAATTATAAAATTAATGAGGGCATAATGGGCAAAATATTAAATAAGACATAAAGTGGATCAATATTCTATTTTAAAAACCAAATTATATCCATCAACAAGGTTTAAAAAGAGGGTTATTCTAACAAGAAAGGGGAGATTCGCTACCATGTGGAAACTCAGGAATGAGGAACTTGTGATTCTTCTTTAATTTTTATTTTAATGTACTTGTGATCCTTTTTTTTAATTGCTGTATTTGAGATCCTTTCGTTTTTAGAGTGAAGGTTGCATCATATACATGTCGGTGGTATAAAATACCCTTTAATATGTAAAATGAAAGTAAAAATGACAACACCGATAAATTTGATCTAACATAGTTACTTTTGGTAGTGTGACCCACACTCTTTTTGTACATACATATATAATAGTGTTAGGTTAAATTTAATTGTGTTGACGTTTTTGGTTCCATTTTGAATTTTTTGTTAGTATTTTTGTACCTCCGAAATGTATAGAGTGCTGACACACTTTTGGTAAAAGTTCATGAACATACATTTTTGCTCCTTATCCCTAATTTTTATTTCTCAGATCATCATCTAAATACTACTTTTTCAAACCCCAGACGCTTTCTATGTAACTTAACTGATGTCTAGAAATTTTCATAAATTTTTTGTTCATATATTGATTTTATAGTTCATAAATATAATTTAGTACATAGTGTTAACCCTTTTTATTTATAAGGAAACCGCTATTATTTCAGATGAAATGTTAAGCATCAAATCAATCCTTTGGCTCTCCTCCACACAACCCTCACACATGACCTCTAAATGGGACTCTTTCCCAACACAGCTCCCACATTTCGGAAATATTGCTGCTTGTAGTGTTCATAGACTTTAGGTGAGGTTTTCTTCCTTATTTTTCTCTCATACAGGATCCCACAAAAATCAGTACCATGTTGGAAAAGAAAGAATTATTTACTCAAAAAAATAAAGAAAGAAAGAAGAAAATTCACACATACAAAATAGAGAAGTAGCAGCCCAGGAACGCTTTGCTATCTTACCCATATATTTGCCAAGATAAAATGTTAACTTGAGAAAGGAAACCTAAAAACATCAACTTCTGTCCTAAAATCAATAACACAGCTTTATAAGTTCTTTACCCAAAAAAAAAAAAAAAAAAGGTATGGTCCTAGACAGAAATTAAAAAACTGACATAGCTTAAAGCACCAAAAATTCAACTAATTAAACACTAGCATCCTTTGGTTAATCACCACTTTAATTCAACCCAAGGTACAATGATCAAAAAGTAAATAAATAAGTCAACTAAAACAGCAACTACATCAGTATAATATCTACCATCACAGGATGACCAACATAAAAGAGGGGCTTGGTCGAGTTTGGGAATGCCTCCAACACCTAAGTTATCTTTGTATCTTATCAATTAACTTCTTTTCAAATTTCCAAAATCTGCCATTATTAACTTCCTTTATTGCACTCCCTGATAAGCTCTTGTTCTTGACAACCTTATTATAACAGGTACTAAAGATGTAATGCCTTGTCTTAGGTGTGTTATATGGCCCTGTCTGACCCACTGAAGATGCAATTCTAATGTCTACGAATGAGACATGGGTTGCAATTTCATCATCTCCTACCGAGACGTGAATGTTTTGGAGATTCACATATCATTATTTATCAAAAGAAAGAATGAAAACCTTGTTTCAAGAATTTTGAAGGTTTTGAACTGTATGTCTCATTTCATTTTAAAAGCTCCGGTAATCTTTCACTTCCATGTCCTGCCGTGTATGAGTTGCTTTGTGTGACTTTGAACATTTTATTATATATATAAAGTTTAATTTTTCTATAAGTATTTTTAATTTTCAAATACTTAAAAAATTAGGATTTTTTTTTTTTTGTGATAAAAAAATTAGGATTGTTACATGCTAAATATCACCCGCCTTTTTGGTACATTCGTTTGATATTACTTATCTTTGTTTGCTGAAATAACAACTTCTCTGTTCACTTGAACATCCCATTATATATGCTTCTATTCAGTGCCTCTTCTTCGCTTTTCTTAGAATCAGGTAGTTTCTTGTGAAAAGATGTTCCGTTGAATTAGATAGAATCACCTTGAGAATTTTTGAACCAAGGAGCTACCGTTCCGTATCTTTATCTTCTTTTGATGCGCTTGCTACAAGATGGGTAAAAAATAAGTACAAGAAAAGATTTTTCTTTCCACGTAACGTGGACAAGTTACCCCAATTCTTATTTCCTTCTCAATTAACTGTACTTTTCAAAAGGTAAATTACTCTCTCTGGTCTTTATTATAAGGTATTAACTAACAAGTTTATTTACTTTTCTTTTTATAAGATACTTATTTATTCCCAATTAATATTAATAATTTTTTTCATGTCTACTTATAAATAATAAGGGTAGTGGATGAGAGTAATAATTAATATGATATTAAAGTATATTGCAATTAGTAGGGTTAATATTGGAAATTACTTAGATTCTAGGGTAACTTTATTAACTTTAACTATTTTTATTGGTTTGTAAAAAAGGTTAATTGATGCCTTATAATAAGGACCAGAGGGAGTAGATCTTAAAAATTATAAGAAAAAGTATTCATAAGCCTTTAACAAACCACCTAAAATGTTGAATTGTAGTCTTGGACAAGAATAATGAATATATGAATGAGAGTTGATCAAAACATATGCAACTCCTATGAAGGTTAATCACATTAATAGGAGTAAGATGCATGAAAGAAAATCAACTTACAGAATTTGAAATATTTAATATGTTCCCATATATATAAAAAAAATACATAGAAAGAAAGAAAATATTATAAAGGTTTTAACGGCAATCTATGATGCACCGATACCAACATGGCATTTTCAATAGGTGACTTCAATAGATTACCTAAAAAATATTAATATTTCGATAGTTCCAATACGTTTTAGTATTAAATAATATTTTTAATATAAAGAGTGTATTTCACGTTAACAAGGCTATAGATGTTCCTGATACTTAAATGAGGAATAGGTTTCAACTAGAAAAATACCCAACCATTCTATTCATAATACCTTCTGAACTCTGAACTTACTCAGTCACAAAGATAGTCACTGGTTCACAGATTTGGGGATCACAAAGAGTGAGACACAGAACAGACACAATCACAGAGGAGGAGGAAGATGCTCACAGTCAAATGCACGAAGCAAAGGAGGAAGAACCATAGAACACCAACAACGGATGGTGTCGAGTTGATTCGGGAAACGGGAGAGATGGGGGCGGTGTTGATTTGGGAGTGGCGATCCGTGATTTCTCCGAGTTGATTTTGGGGTAGGAGAGATTAGAGATGTTGCGGCGTGTTGTCACTGGTCGATTATATTAAATCATTTTTGTGGCCAAAAATATGATTCCTGATCCGCCCTTCAATTTTTGAAAAATTTACATAAATGCCATTTGACCTTTTGACCAACGCGGTTCGTGTTTTCAGGTGTCATTTGCATGTCCCTGAAATTCACATATCCGTTACGTTTCTGTCTTGCAATTTATCGTATCAGTGCATCATAGATGGCAATATCTAGGATGATTTACTAACCTCAACAAAATTTTGCCTGATACCCATAATTTTGGGGCAGTTATTATTAAAAATGAAGATTTTAACCACACTATGGCCTAATGATGAATGGACTTGTTAGAAGCTAGACAATTATATATTTAGAGTGTGGAGCATGTATCTTATTGAAAGTCTTTTTTCCCACCTCCTTGCTTGCTTGAAGTTGATAAAGGTGTTTTAATGTTTATTATATACATGAGAAAGCATGTGAGATGCATGGGAAACCAATTTGGTTGTTGTTTTAAGGTATCTGAGTAACAAGTGTCAAGAGCATAAATATATATATACACACACTAATATAGTATTATTATCATGAAAATAAGGAAATGAGGTGGTCATCACAATTCATTCATGAAGCTACAATTCACAAGAACACATTAACTTGGTCGACCCCAAAGTGATACCCTTAGCCACCAGTCTTCCAGACACAACCCTCGCACATGATCTCAAAATGGAACTCTTTCCCAACACAGTTCCCACAAATAGAAATGCTGTGAGAGCCAAAGTAGCCCCAATGAGAAACACCATTAGCCTTATCTTATCATCTGTTATGAATGCACCAGGAAGCTGAGGAATTAATGCTTCTATATAAGCTAAATGACAATAATGTTGATAGTATAGTAAATATTAGATAGTTATTAAAGGAAAAAAAAAATGGGTGCTTAACTATGTAATATATTAGAACGCCAAAAAGGTATATATCTTATTCAGTGTAAAGCAATATTGAAACATGGTCCTCTTGATTCTTTATGCTTATATATTAGTTATATAGCTTCTGGGTCTTGTTGTTGTTGTTGATCCTTAGTTGTTGTTGTTTGAGCCTTCATTTTGTTGGCCTCTTTCATTTTGCCCCATAGCACTAAGTACAATCCCAACACTATCAACACTGCTCCGATCACACTGTACATACAATCCAACAAATCCGAATCAAGTCAATTCTACTCACACTTATACAGAACGGCTAATATAAATCGATAAACACATTATTGATGCTTACCTTCCAAGGAAGAGTTTCTCATCCAAAACATAAGAACCAGCAACGACCACAAAAAAGAGCATAATAGGACTGTAGGAAGACACAAGCAATGGTCCCTTCATCTGCACACACCACGCTATCGCTATCACCATCACTCCTGATGCCACTACGCCCTGCATATATATAATAATTCTTCAGAATTCATTCAGATTCTCTCTATTCATATTTATATATTGTCTCCTTTGGAAATTTTTGTCTTTAGATCCATCTCATGCCAAATGACAATAACATTTGTGTAATTAAGTGCTCTATTTCTCTTTTAATTAAATATAAAAGATAGTAGAAAGGCTTGTTTTGGTGCTAAATGTAATACAAACACATTTTGTCTCCCAACGACGAGTAAAAATGGCACCATTGACAAATAAAAGTGGTATTATCGGTAACTAAAGAGATTTTTCATACATTATTTTCCTTCGTTGGAACCTTTGATTTTCCCTAACTTTTTTTCTCCCTAAACTCTTTATTTTCTTGATATTAATATCTAATATCTGGTTCAGGATACGTGACTATCCTTTCTAACACAAGTGTCTTCTGTAGGACTCAAATTCGACAACCTAAAGGGATTTAGTAGGGATTTAGATCGCTAGATTAACTCCATGTTGATATAAACTCTCCATATTGATGACACATTAAATGAATTGTTTTTATCTGATGAGCAGTTCCTGGTGCAAATAATTAAAAATGGTACTTTATGAAAACTAACGCATATTATAGTTTATACAAATAATTAATTTAACCAATTTTTTTAAATCTTTACAATTTACTTATCTAGTTTAATTCCTATATTAAGAAATGGGGAGTACGAAATGATAAGACATTATGACTTGCATAATTTGAGGTAAAGGAAAGAGAAGAGAATGGATATGAAGCATACGGCAAAAACAACAGTGAAAAGCCTGAGGTTCCAACCCAACCTCCACTGCCTCCAATCTCTTTCAACGCAAAGACCAAAAACTGTGGATTGTATCGCCGCCATTGTTGACATCAGTGCCGTATTTGTGAGATGGCTTGGATATTCACTAGGCGTTTTGCTCATCACACCCTGTAAACGACAATAATCAAAAAGGAAGTACGTATCATTCTGGTCCTATTTATAAGTCCTTTTTGATTAAAAAAATTTGGTCCTATTTATAAGTCCCTTTGATTAAAAAAATTTGGTCCTATTTATAAGTCTCCCTTGATCAAATAAATGAGATTGTGACAATTTTGCCCATATTTATACCAATAAAAATAGAGAGAGAAGAAAAAGTTGAAAGCACCCAATCATAAATGAAGGTAAAGTTGAAAATTCACCCCATAATCATTGAGCTAACTACCTGTCCTTGATATGTGTGATTTGGTCAAAATAGGACTTATAAATAGGACCAGAGTGGTATTTATTGAAAAGGAGTAATGAAAAGGGAAGAAAATGAACCTGAATGATGAGCCAGATGGCATAAGAGAAGCAGCTGCAAATGGCACAAATTAACGCCGTAGATTCATGTGAGAGTGCCACGTGGGCATGCGGTTGATAATGACGTAGATTCAAGTGAGAGTGGAAAATGTGAACACGTGGACCTTTGACGAAAGTCATAACCATTGCTCCTCCTATTCCAGCTATCGTTCCTACAATCTTAACCCACCCTGCTGCTTCTCCCAAATTTAAACTCTCCAAACTGTTATATTTAAAAAACGAAAAATAATATTGCTCAAAATTTGAGGGAAGATACAGTTTTTTTTTATATATATATATATGGATACTAATAATAATGCGGAAAAGGATAGAAGAAAAACCTTAAAATACTAAATAAATCAGAGATTTATTGCATTATGACCATCACATGTGACATTTCAAATTAGGATTTTGAAATACAAGTAAAAAGTGCCTGCGAGATGGCCGTACAAGAGGAATTTATTTGGCAAAGCTGTGAATGTGGGATTCAATCTCACCACCACTTGCTTGCCAAGCTAAGCCACCAATCATTCGCAACTTAATATGATGCAAAAAAAATTAATTCATTACCTTTGACTACAGCTTTTGTATAATTATTTATAACGTTTCATTAGCTATTAACAACTTTCATTTATCAAGTAACAAGTTAAATTCAAGTTATTCATAAATTGTATATAGTTATCCCTTATATTTCAGTAGTTATAACCACTTTTATTTATCAGTAATAAAATGACACTTTCAGCTTATTCTCAAGTTTTGTATATAATGATGGTTAGATCAAGTGAAAAATATACGATTAATTCTCCAGCCTCAAGCAGGGTCGAGAGTCTGAATTTTGTAAGAATAAAAAAATCAAATTGAGTTATTCTAACCACCCTGACAATGCTTGAATTTAATTTGATATTCAATATCATATATTTGTATGAGACTTAGTTGTGATAATATATCTTCCTTGGGACCTTAATGGAATCCTTCCTATAATTAACATGGATCTTCTTCCCAAGGAAGATATATTATCACAACTAAGTCTCATAAAATCATCAAATTATTATGAAATGTCAAGAGACCTATAGGAGATTTATTGGAATTGTGAAAGGAAAAAAAAAAAGTTTATCCTAACCTGTCAGTAGTAGCACATTGGTAAGTCAAAGTTCCACCAATAACAGGGAATGCAAATAATCAAAGACATGGCAAGTAGGTGCCCGCAGAACAACGGAGAAATGTCACCGGGCTCTGCTAATTCTCTCTCGCTCAATGAAGCTGGACAACGCAAACTTCCGCCTGACCGGCCGCCCGCTGAGGGACAGGATGATCGGAAGAAAAAAACTAAATGGGAGGAAACACCTCAAGCCATCATGGATGACAGGATGACAGATAAAGAAACAGAGCAAAAAGAAACAGAACCAGAGACGGAATCAGGGAGGAAGCCTGAATGTATGGAGAAGAAGTTTCCCTCTTACCGTGCGTCTTTGTTAGGATTCAACGGTGTAGCCCACACTGATCATGTTATGGATGAAGATGATTTATTCACCAATGACAGAGACATAAGCTGGAAAGTTCCTGAAGACTCAGCTGAGATGAAGAGGCTTATGGAGCTATATCCCGTTGCGCCATGCACCGAGGAAGAGTACAACGAGTGGTGCGAGCCATGGAACTATGCTCTCATCCTCACTGTCCTTGGAAGGAGATTTAACCTATTTGTTCTAAAAGACCTTCTCATCAAGCTATGGGGATTCTCTAATTTCGAGCTCATAGATGTTCCTAATAACTACTTTGTAATCAGATTTCAAGATAAGGAACTATGGAGATCACACTACAAAAAGGTCATGTATGATGGACCTTGGGTGATCAGAGGGCACTGCATTTTGATACAAAGGTGGACGCCATATTTCAACCCTTATCAAAATCCATTGGGTCGTGTGGCTACTTGGGTTCGAATTCCTGATGTCCCATTACATTGTTACAATAAGCACTGTATTTCAAGAATTGGAGACAGAATTGGACGCACATTGAAGGTTGATTTAAATACGCTTCATGACTGCCACGAATCAGCACCGAAAATTCAGAGAGGAAGGTTTGTCAGAATTTGTGTTGAACTCGATCTTCAGAAGAAACTAATTCCAAAAGTCATTATAGCGGGGTCAATATTCAATGTTGAATATGAAGGTCTTACCACAATTTGCTTCACTTGTGGAAGAGCTGGGCACCGAAGGGAGAGCTGTCCGTTCAAAGGCTCGTCAGAAAATTTTGAAGGGGACACTCAGCAGCCCCAACTATCTCAGCAACCCCTTCGATCACTCCCAGGTAAGGATCCGGCGGCATCGACGGAAGAAGGCTCCTTTGGTCCGTGGATGCTAGTGACCCGACGGCAGAATCGAGCCCAAGGATCCACACCAGCTCTCCAACGGCAAGATCCGCGCCATCCCTCGAAAAATGGAGCCAAGATGATGAAATCGTACTCACACGGTCACAGTTCACGGTTTGCGGCGATTGCAAATCTTCAGGATGAGACCCAGCTGACACCGAGCCATGCCGTCGTGACGCAAGCAAGCGCCTTCGTGAACCATGGAGCCGAGAACTGCCCTGAGAGTACCCACCCCACTGACCACGCATTAAATGGAAAAGATGGAACGGCTAAGTCGGTGACGCAAGCAACAAAGAGGCGACACAAATCGCCAGCTGGAACCTCACTTGGTCAAAAGGCGGATCTGGGAAAAAATTCCAAGTCGATTTATAAAATCAAAGAGAGCAAATCTGTGGTCCCCACCGATGGACCAACCCTTCAAATTGATGCGCTTGGACCTTCAAATTCGCTGAGCACTTTGGGCCTAAATGGTTTGGATTCAACTCATTTGGGCCACGTAACTTTACATGTGGCACATGGAAATAATTCGCAAATGGGCCAGGAGAATTTGGCTATTACGCAGGTGGACCTCTCCAATGGTAATTTAAGGGTGGCCACAGTGGGCCAACTGGAATTGGGCAATGAAGAGCAAGTGGGAATCACTCACGCCAATCCTAATGAAGCTGCCAAACATATAAACACTAAAAAACCCAATGATAAATCTACCAAGGGACATCGGACCCATATCATAGTCCAGGGTAATCTCAATGCCAAGCCTCAACACGGATCGGAGACTTTAAATATGAATGTTTCTAATCCCATCAATGAGCTCCCTCCTGCCAATTCATCCCCAGGGCCGATTCAGGATTCTTCCCATCTTTCTATCCTAGCACCTCCTGAGCATTGGGACCCAAATGATGATGTTGCACCTGAGTTTTTACAAGCCAAGGGTCCATTTGTGCCTGACATCCAATCCGGGAAACATCATGAAGGTGGGGCTGGAGGTGCCAGGTAAGTATTCCCAACTCACCTTTGCATTTATTTATTTATTTTAATGATTATTGCATCATGGAATTGTAGGGGAGCCGGTAGCCGGGCTTTTCCCATTTCTGTTAAAGACATTATCAATAAATACCGTGTTAATATTCTCTGTCTTATGGAGCCTCGTATAAGTGGTACTAGGGCTGATAAGGTCTGCCGGAAGCTTGGCTTTGGCCATTGGTTTCGGGTGGAAGCTACTGGTTTCTCTGGGGGCATTTGGGTTTTATGGAACTCTGATTCTTATGATATTACTTACCTTTCTTCTTCCACTCAGTTGCTTCATTGTCAAGTCAGAGACCTTGCTACCAATAATATCAGCCTTCTCACTGTTGTTTATGGAGAGACCACCTTACTTGGCAGAACTGCACTTTGGGATTCCCTTCGCCTTCTTGCCACAAATCCTACTTTCCCTTGGCTTGTCCTGGGCGATTTTAATACTTACTTATCACCTAATGACAAGCTAGGTGGAGCTGATCCCCCATGGGCCTCCATGCATCAATTTAGAGACTGCATTAACGATACTGGGCTTATTGAGGCCAATATTTTGGGCGAAAAATTCACCTGGGAGAAGCGGGGATTAAAAGAAAGACTGGATTGGGTTTTCACTAACTTCGCCTGGATTAATAGCTTTTCCGCCTTCACTGTCCGACATGAACTTAAATTCAAATCTGACCACAGGGTTGTAGTGGTTAATACTGATCCTTTGAGCTTGAATCCTCGCCCCCGAAGATCCTTCTCCTACCAAGTGGCTTGGACTTTGGAAGTTGACTTCAAGAACATTATCAAAGAAGCCTGGCGGGACAGGAATTGGATAAACGGCCTTCAAAATTTTCAAAATTCTGCTCTGGATTGGAATAACAACCGAATTGGTAACTTTTCAAGAAGGAAAAAAGAGCTTATTCGTCGCCTGGAGGGTATTGATAGATGTCGAAGAATGAACCTTCGGACGGGCCTCTTTAAGTTAGAAAAACATCTTTGGGCTGAATATCACAAGCTGGCTACGCAGGAAGAGATCTCTTGGTTCCAAAAATCCAGGTGCAAGTGGCTTCAGGGCGGAGACAGAAATACCAAGTTCTTCCACGCTTCAACTGTGATCAAAAGGAGAAGACAGCGTATTGGAGCCATTCAGAATGAGGCAGGAGAATGGATTGAAGATCATAATCTTGCCAAGACTATGGCCCATGATTTCTTCTCTAAGCTCTATTCTCGTGATGCGAATGTGAGAGATCCTACCGGATGGTGCTCAGAATTTCCTACTATTGAGGCTAATAAGTTATCCATGCTTTCAAGGGGTATTACAAGACTGGAAATAAAAAATGCAATATTCGCCATGGGTGCTTTCAAGGCTCCAGGGCCTGATGGTCTTCAGGCTCACTTCTTCCAGACTCAATGGGATGCCGTGGGGGATAAATTGTGCGACTTTATCGAGGAATGTTTTTGTAACCCTTCTGCTATGTCTATTATTAACAGATCCAAGATTGTCCTCATTCCTAAAGTTGACCAACCTTCTTCCCTAAAAGACTTTCGGCCTATATCTTTGTGTAATGTGAGCTTCAAAGCCATCACCAAGATTTTAGCTAATCGATTTAAAGGTGTCATGGACCAACTTATAAGTCCTGAACAATGCAGCTTTGTGGCTAATAGATCCAGTTGTGATAACATTATCATTGCGCAAGAAATCATTCACTCTATGACTATGAAGGGCAAGAAGAAAGGATTTGTTGCTATCAAGATCGATATGGAAAAAGCCTTTGACAGATTGGATTGGGGTTTCATAAGGGACACTCTTGCATGTTTAAGGATTGATAATAACCTCATTAATCTCATCATGGCCTGTCTCTCCACCTCATCGATGTCGGTCCTTTGGAACGGTGATGAAAGTTCGAGTTTTACCCCTTCCAGAGGAGTTAGGCAAGGGGATCCTCTAAGCCCATATATCTTTGTCCTTTGCATGGAAAGATTGGGGCATCTTATCAAGGCTGAGTGTGAGGCCCGGAGATGGAAGCCATTCACTTTTAAGAGAGGAAGTCCCGCTATCTCTCATTTGTTTTTTGCTGATGATCTCATCCTCTTCACTGAAGCCTCTGCCCACCAAATGGCTGAGGTTCGTAACGTCATGCAGAGTTTTTGTGAGGTTTCTGGCCATAGAATCAACCTTGCCAAATCTCGTATGTTTTGCTCAAGAAATGTCAATTTTAATAGAGCCCTGGAGTTAAGTCAGCTCCTTGGCATTGGAATCACTCATGATCTTGGGAAATACCTGGGGGTGCCGTTAATTCATAAGAGGATTACTAAAGCAACATATCATCACATTGTGCAAAAAACCAGGGAAAGATTGTCCACTTGGAAAAGCAAACTATTAACTATGGCTGGCCGTAGTGTCCTCATTAAATCCGTTCTATCTTCCTTGCCCAGTTATCAAATGCAATCAACACTTCTCCCTATTTGTATTATTAATGAGCTTGATAAAATCTCAAGGAATTTTCTTTGGTCTCAGGATGATGATGTTAAAAAGATGCACCTCATTGCTTGGGATAAAGTTATGAACGCTAAGAAGCAGGGAGGTCTTGGATTCAAAAATCTTCGGCGTCAGAATAAAGCTTTTATTATGAAGATTTGTTGGAACCTGTTAACGAAAAAGGATTCTCTTTGGGTTCAGTGCCTCTGGTCCAAGTATAATTGTGGCCATTCCACCGTCCCTAAGGTTTCAAAAAAAAGAAACTCCTCCTCTGTTTGGAAGGCAGTGGTTGGGGTTTGGGAGAAATTTTTCGCTGGGATTGGGAGGAAGGTTAACAACGGGAATGACACTAAATTTTGGCAAGACCTCTGGCTCCCGCTTGACCGGCCTCTCATAACCTTTGTTCAGGACCCTTCATTGATTAATGTTGATGACATGGTTAGTGATCATATTATGAGTAATGGAAGGTGGAACACTAATGGATGGCGGGGCATTTTACCACTTACAATCATTAACTCTATCTCCAGAATGTCCATCCCTTCTAATCATTTCCCTGATTGTTTCACTTGGCGAGCTGCTAAAGATGGATGTTTCACTGTTAAATCCGCTTACACTTATCTTTCTGGTCGCAATCAAACTGATACAAATAGATTTTGGTCTCTTCTGTGGAAGTGGCAGGTTCCTGAGAAAATAAAAATGTTTATGTGGCAGGTCGGTCACGAAAGGCTTGTCACCAATTCTCTAAGAGCCAAGAGGGGCCTCACGGATGGGAACACAGATGGGAACCTTTGTCCCTTCCACTGTTCGAGAGAGGAAAATGTGATACATGTTATCAGAGATTGTGAAAGAGCGAAAAACTTGTGGAAACATATTTTGATGCCTAACCTTTTTTCTCAGTTTTTTACAGGAAATTTGCAGGTATGGCTTAATTGGAACACCACTCACAACCCTGGGAAGGGGCGCTTCCAAAACTTCTCTTGGCAACGAACCTTTAGCTTGGCATGCTGGGTTCTTTGGACGTCCAGATGCAAGTTTCTTTTCCAAGGCGAGGACACGGATACCAGGGAGTTACTTCACACTTGTAACTATCTTCTCATGGAGAGTACAGCTAATCAGACGCTAACGCACCAAATTTTCAATCTTGGCAGGGATGTGGAAACAGCCTGGACTCCTCCCCCGGAGAACGTGGTCCGTATTGACGTTGATGGCTCTGTGCGGTCCCAGTATCAAGCAGCTTGCGGAGGCGTGATAAGGGATTCTCATGGTCGCTGGCTGATGGGATTCCACAAATCTCTTGGCCTCCACACTGTTGTTGAAGCAGAAATACACGCCATCTTGTTAGGGTTGAAGATGGGTCGTCAGATGGGCTTCCAGAAAGTGGCCCTTTACTCGGATTCGATGGATGCAATCAACATTCTCATGAGGGATTTTCATACTGATCACCCCCTTCGAGGAATTATTTGGGAGACTAGAGACCTGCTTTTTGGAGATTGGAGTGTCGAGCTTCATTACACCCCGAGAGGAAATATTTCCTGTGCAGACTACATGGCCAGACTGGGCCACGACGCCCCTAATGACACTGATGTAGTTTTTGTCCCATCTGTCCCCTGGGGATGTAAAGATAATTTTCTTAGAGACCGATTGGTCTGTTTTGCCAGTTCTTCTTTTGGCTTTTGATGTATTAAGGACTAGATTTTCATGACCTAGTCCTCCCTTCATCTTTTCAAGCTTCGCTTGCCTGTACTCTTCAAAAAAAAAAAAAGTTCCACCAATAACAAGTTCAAGCCCATCAATTGACAAGTTAATGTACCACTAATAACAAGTCACGGTGCTACAATTGACAAGTTAGAACATGATAAGTCATTATGCCACCAATGACAAGTCAAAGCATCTCAATAGAAAAGTCATTGTGCCACAATTGACAAGTCAGAGCACAATATAAGACACAGTGCCACTAATGACAAGTCAGAGCGCTTTATTGACAAGTTGTGCAACCAATGAGAAATTAGGGTAAACTCATATTTTCACAATTTCAGTAAATTTCTTATAAATTTCTTGACACTTCATAGTAATTCGATAATTTCATGAAACCTAGCTATTTATGATAATTTGTCTTCCTCCTAGAGACCTCAATGCAATTCCCCTTAATTTTAAGAAAATTATGTTATGATCGTGATGAGAGGTTAATTACCGAAAAGGAAGAGCCATGAGAAAGGTGATGGCGGGAATGAGATTGAAGGAGGCAGAAACAAATGTTGCTGAACTCAAAACCAGGCTCTCCATTTGTAGCCCCTGAAATAGTGTCCCCCTGCATCATATTCCTTAATTAATTAGTCTAATTAATCACAATATAATATACCCTCTTGCTTAATCTAGCTCTTTATTCATTTTAGTTTTGCATTGTTCTTTTTTAGGGGGAAAAAAGTATTTAAATACCACTTCAATTTTCAAAATCCATTTAAAAAAAACTATTAAAACTTGCAGAGGAGAGAGAAGGGATGGGGTGTGGATATGGATTTTTCAAGTTTTGGGTTAAAAACCAAAATACTCATTTCACGCATTTTTTCAACATCTAACAATTTTGTCAAAATCATTATGGTTTTTTTTTTTTGGAAACCATTACTATTCTAATCAATCTCATTATTTAATTCGTCGCAACCTACAAAAATAGTAATGATCTTGACAAAATCATAAAGTACTGAAAAAATATGTGAAATGGGCAATTTGGTCTTTAAGCTAAAACATGAAAATCTCATATTTTTACCTCATCTCTTCTATATCATTTGCAAACTTTAATGGTCTTTTCTAAATTTTAGAGGTTGAAGTTATATTTAAATGCTTTTTTCCCTTCTTTTTTTTTTCCTTTTTCTAGTACTTAATAATAAATCGATAAAATGAATTTAATCCTCAAAAATGATTTTTATAGTTTACTCGAAAACTTACCCAAATAACCCACACAAAAATGTCATAAAAAATGCCTTCCGACTCAGTTTTGGTTTCCTGTAAAAAAAAAAAAAAATGAATTCATATTATATATGTGTGTGTATAAACCAACCAAATTTCATGATCAACATCACATCTATACCATCAATCACCTGTCAGTGAAAAGCGCAAGAGGGACCATGAAGGCGGTGGCAAACATGAAACGATAAGCATTGAGCACTATGAAGCTCATACCATCTTGGGTGACGATCTTGTACAGAATCGCCGCCGCCGCAAATGACACCGTCACCGCCGTCATCACCAACGGCACCTTCATCTCATTCACCACCTTCCTCACTTTCTTCATCATTTCTGTTTCCTCCTTCATCTTCTATGTATCTCTCACACACCATACACTATACTGATATATTATAATATTGTTGCATTTAAGTTTATTTGAGACGTCCATCGGCTTATATATATAGAGAGAGAGTGTGCAGTGGAGAACGAATCAGTCAAAATCTTTCTCTACAACTCCGACCTTTGTTGCTAGCTTCAAAGGATATACTCACCATCGCCGAATTAATCATTTTTCTCTCGCTTATTTTTAAGTTTTCATATATAAATTTCTCAAAATGTAAAATTTTAAACACACTCAAAATTTTGGTATACAGAAGATGGCAAGTCACGGTTCAAAAAGAAAAGGCTAAAATCTTCACAATCCCTCTTTAACTTTGGGTTAATTATGTTTAATTCTTTTGACATTTTAAAATTTAAATTTAACATCCCTGAGATTTTAATTTTTGACACTAAACCTTTGTAATTTTTGACATTGAAGATGTCAAAAGGATGCCTTGGCATTCTATAACTAAAAAGAATTTAAATTTCAAAATATTAGGGGAGTTATAAGCAAATGTCTTAAAGTTTAGAGGGATACTCCCTCCGGTCTTAAAATATAGGATAAAATTTGTAGTGCAATTTATACTATAAATTTTATCCTATATTTATAACCGGAGATAGTACTCTATATTGTATATATTGTAGCCTAAATTTTTTAATCCATAAAATGCTCATTAATCTTACGTAGTTCATCAATAACTTATCGGTAAAATTATCAGTAAGGGGTTTAATGTTAAAAATTTAACGTCAATTATATTAAATTCTTTTGGACAAACCAATTATATTAAATTTAAACTTTGAAGTAGGGAATATATACAATTCACCTAAAGTTTAGCACATTTTTGTAGCTTTTAGATAAAAGAAAAGGGTAAAGTATAATTTTGGTCATATAAATTTACATAAAGTTTCAATTTACTTCTTTAAGTTTATAAAGTGTATTGTCATCCCTTCATATTAACATGGTTGGTCTCATTATAGAAAATGTTGACTCAACAAATTAAATGGTAGTTTGCAATTAGATATTTATAAATTAAATCATGCTTAAAATTTAATCCTTTAATATAATACATATTTATTTAATTTAGAAAAATTTATGAATCTAAATCAATTACTTAATTATAGCATATATGCGACATGATCTCTCCAAAATATTCCTCTTTAACATTAGATTATATATCACTTTACAAGTCAAGCTAATTAGTTTAGAGAACAATAATAAATATAAGAGATAACATGGGCCAAAAAAAAAAATCACATGTTTAGGATCAAAATTCACTTCTAGATTAGATGATACATTTGGGATTGGAGGGGTATTTTTTATTTTTTAAATATAAATGGTTTATATTACAAGTTTAGATCAGACAATATCTTTATGAAAGTTTTATTTTAAATATTTTCTCCGAGTTAGCATTTTTCATTAATAAAACAATAGTAATATTAAAATACTGAAAATATATTTTATAAATATAAGAACCTTAATTGAAATTATGAATTTATACGACGAAACGTATATTTTAATTAAAAAAGAGACTAATAATAGAAAACTCAGTGATTTATTTTTAAAGCAACGTGAAAAATTTGAATCTCAGGAAAAAAGGCAAAAGTGTGCCTTCATATCTTTCACTTCATATAAGATTCGAGCTTGATTGCTTAATTTTTTAAAGTATTTTTTTAATCTTCTATTCTTTACACCTTTAGTCTCAAATAATCATTTTTCATATCATTTTAAAAAATTAAACTTAATAAGTCAATATTTGAGAGAAAATGACACCAAGGCCCTAACCAAGAAAACTAATACGAGAAAATTCTCATCACTTATCAATGATAGATGAAAGAGTAACAATTAATAAATAAAATAGCTATTCTTGACAAGTTATTAGATTTTTCTGATATTTTGTTGTCGTTAGAATCTTGATATCATTTTCTCTATTGTTTTCTCAATCAAGATGAGCTACTCATATATAGATTTTTTTTTTTTTGTTGGATACTCATATATATATATATACACACATACATACACACACACATATATATATAAATAACTCTTAAATATAAATTAGCTAATAAATAACTCATATATATACATATTATATATATAATCAATAACTCTTAAAAATAAATTAGCGGATAATTCCAAATATTGGAGCATGCATACATTTAATATTGTGTGTGTGAGGGAGAGGGTCTTAAAAGTAGTTTTTCAATCATACTTTATGATATATGACTACTTTATGAGGGTCTTAATATACCGTTAGTTTTAAGACTACCAAAAATAATCCCAAACAAGCATATATGTGTAGATAATATATTTTATAGTTCCCAGACGAAGTTGAAAGCTAAAGGCGCAAGGAAGAAAGTTGTGGACGGCAAAACCTAAGTACGTTAGCTCCACAAATTAATCATCATAATCAATTTAATGGAGCAGATAATCTATTTTATAGTTCCCTCCATATTTACACAGAATGTTGTCCGGCATTAATGTTCCATATTTATTGTAGAAAACCTTTCTAAATATTTAACAATCATAACTCTCACCATCTATCCACATACATATACATGTGTGTGTCTTGTAAATACAGAAAGTATATTCTGAACACTAGGTATATTCTAGCCCTTGTATTTATGTGTATCTCTGTGACAAACAAACATACAAATGTGAAAAGATTTTCGTTAGCATCGATCATACTTTTTGTTTTTTCCCTTGTATTTATATTCTCTCTTCTTCTTATTTTTAATTAATCCACAGTTCTACACAAATCAAGAAAATTTGTTAGAGAATAAATTAGTTGATCTTGATCTTTTTAATCAAAATTACCCAAATTTTTTTCATGAATTCCCTTTAATTATATGTAAATTCTTGATCAGCATATCTACTCAATTCCTCTGTCAACGCATCAGAATCACCATGTTTCGGATTCATCGCGAATTTAGGGGTAACTTTTTTTTTTTAAGGCTAAAATATATTTTTAGTTATTTAAGTTTTACATAAGGCATACTTTTGGTCCTAATTAAAATTATAACTGTTAATGTTATTAATGAAAAACTCTGACGCAATGAACTCAATGATAACTAATAGCATTTAAGTACACAAATTTTATATATTCTTCAATTAACTCATTGTTTAAATTTAAGCTTAATAACATTTAATTACACGATCATCACTTAAGTCTACACTATTATCACTTGAGTTTGCATTTTCTATTAGCAAAATTAACGGTGTTAGAATTATAGGACTAATTAAAAGTATACTTTATAAAGTTAAGGGACCATAAATATACCTCATGTAAACTTAAAAGACTAAAAGTATACTTTAGTTTATTTTTTAATATCTAAGTGATTACATATATACTCTCTCTTGTCTTTTAATATAAGACATCTTTACTTAATTTATTAAATTAAAAAAGTGAGTTAAATTAGTTAATATAATATGTATTTTCTAAAATAACATAGGCTTCTTTCTTCAATCCCTCTTTTCTTTAATTATTGTTGAGGTCTTAATGAAGCATTAATAAAGGTAAATTAGAAAAAGATCGACAAATATAAAAAATATGTCTTATATTAATGACTAAAATCAATTTCCTTAAAAAAAGGCGCCCTGTATTAAATATAGAACGCCGTAAAAAAGGCATCCTGATTTAACCACATGACGCCTTTTTTAGGGCGTCCTAGTTTGAAAACAAGACGCCTTATAGGCTACTTTGGGCGCCCTGTTTTTAAATTAGGACTTTAATATTTTATATAAGGCGTCCTAGAGGTAAATATAGGACGCCTTATAATATAATTTTTTTAAAAAAAACTTATTTCGTGACCTAACCAACAACAGGTTTCAGTTGCAAAAACCTGTAAACCTAGAAATAAGAATATAGATGCAAAAAACCAACAACAGCAACAAGGCAAATGCCAACCAGCCAGCAAGACCAACGAACAACAACAAGGCAATTGGTACAAACAACAAGACCAACAATAGCAACAAGCAATTTGGCAACCAGCAAGACCAACAACAGCAACAAACAACCAACAGCAAGTAACCAAAACTTTTAAGACCTAATAAGATAGATCAGTTTAGACCAAAATGCACCTGGCAACCAGCAAGACCAACAACAGCAACAACAAAACTGACCAAAAATACAACTTTCAGCTTCGAGTTTCAATTCCAATACAGAACAAAGATCACATGTACAGCAACAACAACTTCATTTTCGTGGGACACACTGGTAATTACCTCCTCACCATGCCATATCCACGTTGTGTCTCGAAGGTTTATTCCATCACAAATTAGGTGATCCCTTATAGTAGCAATATCCCGTCGAACCCCATTTAAGCAATTAACACATGGACAATAATACATCCCATTTTTTGTAGCCACATTCCTTCTAGCAAATTCAATAAACTCTTCCACCCCATTCTCATATTCTTCACTAGTTCTCAAAGCATCCATCCAACTATGTCCCATTTTAATACCACCTATGACATATCCAACAACACTCAAGTTTATAACAATTTAAAGAATGACATGATTTTTTGTCAATCTTGAACTAAAAATTCGGCAGCATTTCCCCTTAAAAGTAACACATCCCAAAATTTCAACAACAAACAATTTCAACGTCATTCAACAAAACTTACTAATTAAGGCAATTTAGATCAATATCAACTATTAAATCTCATAATTTCATCAATACAAAATATAAAAATATAGCTAAATTGTCTAAGTCATAAACTATTAAATTATGGACTTCTAATCATCTTTATTTAGATGCATTTTATGTTACTTAGAGATAAATTCTTGGTTTTAAAGTGAAGTGAAAGATTCTATGGTCCAAGTAAATAACAGTGAAACCCTAGCTTACATGTCACCACAATAAACCATGGGAGAGACAACAGTCACAGACATAGGCACCATAATAGCCATGGCTAATTGAGGAGGAAAGCATCTTCTAAAGAGATTGAAAGAGTTCTATAGAAGAAAAGTAACACTAACTTATATATGCCAAAGGATGCACACAAGAACATAGTGGTGGAAGAACAATATTTAACAAGAATAACAAGAAGAACAAGCTTACTTGGGTTTGGGTTTCAAGAAAGAGGCGGAGTGAGCGAGAGAGAGCCAAGAGTGTGAGCGACGGAGAACAGTGCGGTTAATCAAATCAGAGATAGAAATCCTAATCAGATGCAAAAATTCAGCGATTAAGGTGAAATGGAATCAAAGAACTTAGCATTACCAATTAATCATCGTTTAAGAACAACATTATAATCATGTGATATTATATGGTTTCTAAAATACCAATACAACATTATAATCTAGCACTCTATTGTCTGAAGTGATTCCAAAAGTAGTCATCAGAGAATTAATGGGAAAGGAATCAAACAGTTTATAATTAGGAATTATCCAGCCAACTATTAATAATCTAATTAATTCAGTTCAAACTTAAGCCAGCCAACTTAAAATCTCCAAAGCATTCGATTTTAAAGGCAAACCCTAAACCAATTAGTCGATTCATTAACACATTAAGCTGAATAATGAGAAAGTGGAGAAAGAGAGGGAGTGGGTTATTATTATTATTATTTGGGCACGGGGTTTAAATGCTTGGCATATACATATTAAGGTCACACTGAAGAAACCAGAATATATTCATACAAAAAGGAGCAACTGTTGACTATGTTGAAGAAACTGTTAATGATAAGGTTCAAAATGGAAGTCATACTTACTGATCTATCCTTTGCAGAAAAGAAAGTGTAGTAAACCAATTCTTTAACATTGGCCACAACCACCTAAGCAACAAAAGCACAAACCATAAATCAAAGTAGCTGCAAATTAGAAAGCAATATGAAACAAGTGTTTTAAGGAGTTCAGACAATAAATGATTGTTCATACACTCTCAAGGATGAGATAAATGTATTCCACGATGATCGTAATACTTCTACAGTGGACAACATATTGAAACACAATGTACAAGAGAACAATTAGTGAAGGAAGAAATCAAATAGGAAGGTTATCATACTTGTGGACCTTCTGGATCACTTAGAAGAGTGTCCCAAATGAAAAGGCAGTCAGCAAAATTAAATTATTGAGTCAAGAGGAGAGTAATCCACCTAAACGCATAGAATTGAGGATTGACCTGACAATTGGTACAAGAAAAATAAGGCACCTCTGATCAACCACACAATGGCCCAAACAAAAACCAAGAACACTCTACTACTAGAACAATGATGCGGCTACAAAGCATACTTTTTATGTTTATTTAATACTAATTCTTGATGGAAACAGGAGGGACATAACATTGATGTTAGTGATGATTAGTTTTGATGATGTCTTATATAGATGTCATTCTTAAGAGCAAAAAGGTTGCATACTACATTTTTCTTCTCATTTGACTAATTCTTATATTTAATGTAGATGCAAAGTTTAATATTGAAGAATGATCAAGAAAGTAGATTGAAGAAAGAGGTTCTTGCACACAATATAATGGGAATATCAAAATGTCAAGGAAGTAAGAAGTTATCAAAGGATTTTGGGAATAGTCAAGAAGAAGAGGAAATATTGAAGAAGGTAGAACTAGCAGAGAATGATGAATTCAAGTTGATTAATAGAGAACGATGAACAAGAAGATCAATAAAGAAGTATTGAATTAGAAAAAGAAATTGAATCAAAGAAGATGTGAAGTTAAATCAAGAGAAGAGAAGAAAAGAGAAGAAAGAGTTAAGTTATGGAGAATGATCAAGATAAGAAGAAAGAAAGAAAAACTTGTTAAATGGAATAAAGATACAATTATTCAAGTTCTTATATTGAAGCTAGAAGCCTTCAAGATCATATGGAAATTGGAATGACTCAATTCAGAATTAAAACAAGCAAAAATGAGGTTCTGGATGAGCAAACTCGAGTTTACCACCTTGCTGCAATATTTTGTCTCTCTGACATGAACAAACTCGAGTTTAGGACCCCAAACTCGAGTTTAGGACCTCAAACTCGAGAAAGGAATCACAAACTCGAGCCTATAAGTGCAAACTCAAGCCTATAAGTGTCTTCAGCATTTCTGGTGTCTCTGGACTAGGCAAACTCGAGCCTATAAGTGCAAACTCGAGCCTATAAGTATCTTCAGCATTTCTGGTGTCTCTGGACTAGGCAAACTCAAGCCTGTAAGTGCAAACTCGAGTTCACAGCGGTTATCAGCACTTCAGCTCCACTCTGTTTCACGTTCAGCTCGGGCGAGGTCTGGTAATTCGACAATATCTCCCAAACCAGAGATCGGATTGAGGTAAAACCAGTGGCATATGAAACTAGACTCCCAATGCGTCATTTTGATATAAAAGTCAAGCCCAAAAGAGTTCAGATCAAGGAGATATGAGTTTTACAAGTTGCCACAAGAATCAAGTCACAGTCCAAACCCACCTTTGGTATTTTGAGTGTATCTCACAAACAACAAATCCAATTGAGCTAAAATTAGTGGCATATGAAAATAGACTCAAAGGGATTTCCATCAAGCTTTGAACGGACCAAAATGGAGTTCATACCAGGGAGATATGGCCTTTGAAAGTTGACAAAGTTGCAAACTCGAGCCAAGCCAAGTCAGAAGCAACCAAGTCACAATACAACTTATAAACTCGAGCTTATTAGTCACAAACTCGAGCTCGAGAGTTCCAGAGAAGAAATGAACATTTGGAAAAAGCCAAACTCAAGCCTATAAGTGAACAAACTCGAGTTTAGCTCAGACAGAGAGCAATGTGACTTTTCAATGAGTTGAGAACCTCAGGTTTAGATTGCAAACCTCAGGTTTAAATCAAACCTTAGGTTTAAATCAACCCGAGAGCATTGCAAGTTTTAAAATACTGAAAACCTCAGGTTTAGAATGCAAACCTCCGGTTTGATGTTTTGGACTTAAATCATCCTCTCACATACCAAAGTCCAAACTCGAGCCTAGATAAGCAAACCTCAGGTTTGCATCGTTGATTCAGAATTTCAAATCTGACGAATTTGCAATGCCTTCTTGTTTGATCTTAATACTTCCTATGATTAATCTCTGATGTTCCTAAATATGTTTAACTACTTTATTGGTGAGTTTCAGATGATTAAGATGAAGGATTAGAAGCAAATCTTCAAAATATCATATTTGTGTCAGAACATCAAAAGCTGTGCAAAAGTTCTAACGGCTAGTTTCTAACGGCTATATTTCTTTATCCAACAGTCATTGAATCTTCTCAACGGTCATATATTAATCTCTACCTATAAATAGAAGACAGATTCAAGCAGAAAAACGTGGATAAACAAGCTTACATCTTCAATATGCTGATACTCTGTTTTTTACATCATGTACACTCTGTTTTTCATGTCTAGACAGCTTAGAGAGTGAGATGATCAATATTGTTCTTCAGTGTTCACTTATTCACTTCTGTGAGAGAAGATTTATTGTAATCATTCTATTCTTCTGAGAGTTACTCAAGATTGGGTGATCTTGAGTGGGAAACACATTGTGTTGATTACAACTTGTAAGGGGGAGTGAATCCTAGTGAGAGGATTACTTCGAGTACAAAGTGTGTAATCAAGCAGTGTGTTGATTACAGTTTGTAAGGGGGAGTAAATCCTAGTGAGAGGGTTACTTCAATTACAAAACGTGTAATCAAGTTGAAAGAAGATAGTGAATTGAAAATCCCAAGTGAAGCTTAGGGACTGGACGTAGGTCAAGGATTGGGCCGAACCAGTATAAATTAGTTTGCACATTCTCTTCCCTTATCTCTTATATTTCCAGCATATATGTTTGAATGTGTATACATATTTAAATGTGTGCTTATTGCCTTATAAACTGATTTCATTGAGTTACGAAAAGATTTTCAAAGTTCCTAAATTTTTATACTTCACCCAATTCACCCCCCTCTTGGATTCAGCCGGTTCTTACAATTGAAACACATATAATTACCCATGAGTTCTATGACATTTGCACTTGAAGAAGTCATTAATCAACTATAAGTTGAAATCATGAAAGTCGTAAGATAGCGTATGGGGCATGGTAACAAAAGGTTTTAGGGTCAATAGTACTTAGACTTATAAAAGAAGATCAAAGAAGTTGGTGAATTGATGCTAAAAGAGAGTGAATAAAGTCAAAAGAATATTTTAGGGTCAATAGTACTTGGACTTATATATGTAATTTGTTATTCAATTTGACTTAATATGAAGAAATTATATTTGCAAAGCCCTAATGGCCTGTTTGGGTTAGCTTTCAAATTATAAGTGGGCACCACATTTCACTATATTTGCTTAATGTTCCACAATATCACCAATTGTTAAATGAGTCAAGACACATATATGTTCATTTGATTTTTTCCTATAAATGCCCACTTTCATGAATTTTCAATCAACAAATAATAGGAATTAACAACCACCCAACAGTGGAGGAAGACAAGTCCCACACACGAATCAGGGCATATAATAGCTTATTACTGGCCAACAGTGGGTTAACATTACAGTAATAGTCAATCAGGGATGCTTAATTTTGTGCGTTGTTTTAATCAAAATCAAACAACTGTGTTTTTTTCCTAGGAAGATGAACCAAGCTAAGGTAGCATTGCGGATTAAAGACAAATGACTATGCTAACTGTTCAGAACCAAAAACATCAAGTAGCAATACTAAAAGAAGCATTGTAAAACTCGATTCTCTAGCTCTCCTTAAGCAGCCCTAATTTCCTATTTGAAAATATACGGTCAAAGAACCATGAAAGCAAGGGGAGTACCGTTGGAGATTGTCGGAGACGGTGGGGGACGCGCCGGAAAGAGAGAATGAGAGCAAGACGCCGACGACGCACAATGTGAGAGGTGGGGGCGTCGGAGACGGAGGGGACGGTGGGGGTGTCACCGGAAACAAAGAACAAGAACAACAGCGCAGCAAAGAGATAGGGTTGAGGGAGGAGATGGTGAGGGCGTGAATCACGCGTGTGTGTGAGACGGAGAGATAGGGTTGAGAGAAATTAATTAAGAGCACGCGGGCACACAGGTCAAAACGCCTTATTTGGCAATTAAGGTGTCCTGAATTATCTAACAGGACGCGTTATTTTCACCTTTGGCGCCCTGAATTATAATCAGGGCGCCAATGTTTAAATATTGGCGTCCTATTTTATAATCAAGGCGCCAATATTAAAAATATTGGCGTCCTGATTAATAATCAGGGCGCCAATGTTGAAATATTGGCGTCCTGATTAAAAATCAGGACGCCAATATTTTTAATATTGGCGCCCTAAGTTTTAATCAGGATGCCAATATTTGTTTCCATGAAAAAAAAAAAAAAAATCCACGGCGCCAAACCAAAAATTCTGATATATTTCGCACTTTTTTTTAAAGAGATTTTTAAGTGTCCTAATACAATCCCATGGCGCCAAACAAAAAATTCTCATATTTGCTATGGCGCGAAAGGATATTAGGCGCCCTGAAAGGATATTAGGACACCAAAAATCGATTTAAGAAGTCCTGATTTCTAATTTAGGAAGTTGAAGGGTCAACTTCCTCCCGAATAATTACAAGAATGCCACTACCTTCTTTTTTTACTTCCTGTTTCTTAATAAGGATGTCTTTTAGGGTAGTAATTTCCAATTTTTGTAGTAGTGGAATGACTGATTATTGCTTTATAAATTGATTTCAGTAAGTTACAAAAAGATTTTCAAAGTAACTAAAATTTTTATCTAACACCCAATTCACCCCCTCTTGGGTGACAGCCGGTTACTTTACTTTTTTTTTTTCTCATCTTCCCAATCAATGGCCCAAATGAGACCGATAAGGGATATGGAGAAAAAAGATAAGGAGAGAATCATCTTTCTTCCTCTCCATGAAACCACCGAAAGTGGCTCTTTAGCTTATAAGTTGTAATTGGTAACATTCACACTGTGGTTTTAAAAGCCATTTTTCTGTAAACTAAAACAAAACTCACATCACATGTTTACATCTCAAATTGTAAAATCTATTTTCTAAAAGCTAATCCAAATATAGGCATGGGAATAGGTTAGGCCATTAGGTTTTGGCTAAATAAACCTGAGCCTGTAATGGGGGCAAAAAGCCTAAGCCTGAATGCAAGTTTTTTTTATAAGGTCTGGTTGAGCATAAAGCCTTTTTAAAGGCCTCATACTATAAATCTTAAAAGTCATAAGTAGATGTGTACTTCGAATTTAAAATATAAGAATTAAAAAAAATATTGTGTTATTTATATGATATAAATATAATTACATTTATTTAATGTGTAAACAGGCTAGACCTGAAGACTTACTGGTCAGGCCTTAACAAAATAAACCTAACATATTTATATATTTAGGCCTTTAAATAAGCATTCGCCTAGCCTTTTAAACAAATAGGTCAAGCCAAATCAGGCCTTAAACGAATCAAGTTGTAGGCCGATTGATAAAGGCCTGACGCATTCCCACCCCTATCCAAATACAAATAGAAATTATGAGGCTCAAAACTAATGAGTTTTCAATATTATCACACACACATTCACCTTTTAAGCACGATCACTCTGTTAGAGGACTATCTGATCACACTAGACAGCTTAAAACAACACTTTGAACATCTTTTAAAATCTATAGCTTGTTTATATTTTCTTTTACTGTAATTAGCTCATGGTGTATGAATTTTGTTTTGTTCATATTACTCCCTATAATTCCATTATTTAAAGATAATTTCCCCCTTTTTGGGGGGAAAAAAAGATTGAGTTAAAGGTACAAATTTGCTCCGGAAGTTTTCGCTGAGGAACAATGTTACCCTCTAAGTTTTTTTATATTCAATATTATTTTAAAAGTATTAAAATAGAGAAATATTACATTTATCCATGAGAAAGTTAATGATCAACATCAATTTTTAGCAATATAAGGCAATATTGCTACATTTTGAACTCCCATTGTGACGTTGAATCTAAAAAAACTTTTACAATAACATTGCTCATAAGGGAAAACTTTTGAAATAAATTTGTACCTTAACGCAAAAAAAAAAAAAAAAAAAAAAAACAACAACAACAACAACAACTTTTTGAGTACTTTAGTCAAAATCCAACTAATTTCTAGACTTGCACTTGTAGAATTTGTAAGCTTGGCAGGTTGAGACAAAGTTACAACCTATATATGAAGCCTTGAAGGCACTGTACAAGACATGGTTTCATTGAAGGAGAGAGGGATGGGGAATGACACCAAGACCCGAATTAAGAAAAATAATATCAAAAAAGTTTCATCAATTTTCAATAATAATTACTTCGTTCATCAATAGTTGCTCGTTCACTTTTTTTTAAAATTAGGACCTCATTTTCCTTCAAAGAATTTTTTTTTTTTGGGGGGGGGAGTGACAAAACGTCGCCGTTTCCCTGGCACTTCTTGAGGACAAAGGGGATATTCCCAATGCATATAATGAGCTAATAAGACAAAATAATTGCCTCTCTGATCAAAACAGTCGAATTAGCAGAGTTTTCTTGGATTCATCGTTCATTAGTCATTACTATTGGCCTTAAGCAACTTGAAAATGGGTCCAAATCCACTCCCTATCCTATTTTCTCCTCATTCCTCTCCATCTCTCCAAAATCAATCCCCACCATTCATTTTACTTCATCTTCATCTTGGCCATTTATTTTTTTTAATATTTCAAGTACTGGTAGATGCTAAAAAGATACTGACTGATCCTAAAAAAATACTTCATTATCTTCAAAAATTATTTTAGGATTTTGAAAAAATATTTTAGAGTACTGACTAGTACTAAAAATATTTTAGGGAACTGACTAGTACTAAAAATATTTCATTAAATATTTTTTTAGGATCAGTCAATATCTTTTTAGTGCCTTCCAGTACTTGAAATATTAAAAAAAATAAATGACCAAGATGAAGATGAAGTAAAATGAACGGTGGGGATTGATTTTGGAGGAATGGAGAGGGATGAGGAGAAAATGGGATGGGCAAAGGATCCCGATATATATATATATATATATATATATATATACATACATACATACATACATACATACTCCCTCCAATTATAATTATAAGATTAGATTGATATTTTTTTAAGAGATTAAAGAAACTAAATAAATTATTTTATTACATCATATATTATATGTTATGTATACTTAGATTATATATTAACTGTTTAATCAAATTAATTAGTTTAGAGAAAAAATACAAATATAAATATTCTAAAAATAATTTGATTACCTTTCTTAATCTCAAAAAAAAAGAAAAAAAACTTGATCTTCTAAATTAACACTGAATGATAAAGGAATGCACAAAGAACAAATGCTCATGACCCAGATACTGAAATATCCAAATTTTCATAAAAATTTAATTCCATTCAAAGAAAAAAACAGACGAGGCCAAAAGGTTGAAGAATCACCCAAAAAATAAAAGAAGAAAAACTCTTAGGTTTTACAATAAATGATGAATTTAACTTCGTGGGCTATTAATCTCCAGTATCTTCATCTTCATCTTCATGATCGATCATCATCACTCTGTTTTTTTCTCTTCCCCTGCTTTCTCTGCTTCCTCTGTTTTGGGCTTCTCTGCTTCTTGAGGCTTCACTTCCTCTGCTCTGAGTTCTTCTTTCTTAGCTTCCCCTCCCTCCTTTATTTCCTTCCGTTATGCCAACACATACATCACAAAATTATTATTCACCCAATAATCAAAATTCCTTTCTATTCATGAGGATTTCAAAACCAAAATACAAAAAAGCAAAAGGAAAAAAAAAAGCACTTTGAAAATTAAATTCTATAGAAAAAGGTGAGTTTGATTCTTGGAATTGAAAAAATAAAACATCTTTTAATTTTTCCCAGACTGAATAGTAATCATTATGATATAGCTTTAATCATTCAGAATGATTTAATTGTACAGATAATAAGATAAAAGAATATGATTATGCATAACATTAACTTTTTTATATATTTAATATCTCTTTTATTTCTGTGTTTCTGCCCATCTTACATCAATAACCTTCATGTCAATCAACCAAGTTCATGAACTTACTCGAGATCTTCAATGATATATATACATACACACTCACAAATATATATATATATATATTTTGAAAGAACCATGACAATAAATTGATGTAGTCAGTGATTTCAGATTTTGCTCAAAGCTTGGATTCATAGTATAGATAGATATAAAAATTATAGAAAGCCAACTTGTTAGCAAACCAGAAGTAAATCACATCGTTTATAAGCAGAGTACCTCAGTAATCAGAGTGCTGAGAGACTTGTCATCAGAGGTAGATGCGGCCCCCTCTGTGGTATTAGTGGTGGGATTCTCCTCCGTCTGAGCCTTGCTGGCCCCCGCCTCATCCTTTTCCGGTGGCGGGGCTGCTCCTTCAGTGGTCTTTGGCGCACTCCCACAGTTTCCCATTTCAACAATCCTCAGTTTCAAATCAAAGCCTTTGAAGAAGAAGAAGAAGAAGAATGGAGAAATGAAGGGATTTGTGATTTGGAAGGTTAAGTTCAGATGTGGATTGGGATTTTTATTTTTATTTTTTTGGGAAGGCCAATAGGTGCAAATCAATCATAGTTGTTGATGAGTTATATATATTTTAGGCAATGTCGTTGTTGCTTTTATTATTATATAAAATATATATATTTATAAATATAGGGTTTATCGTTTGTCATGTCATTTGATGATATAAAGTTATGTCAAGTCACAACAAAACTATGTCATTTTGAAGTTAGAGGAATTAATGAACTCTCAAAACTACGTCGTTTTGGGTTAGGCGAATTAATTGTTTTTGTATTTATTATATAAATTTTACTAAAAAATCCTTCATTAATTCCCCTAACCTCAAAACTACGTCGTTTTGAGAACTAATTAATTCCTCTAACCCCAAAACGACGTAGTTTTGGTGTGACTTGACATAACCTTATGTCAAGTGACATGACAAACGATAAACCCATATATATATAGACTCTCTCCAATTTATAATGTAAGTCATTTCTAGAAGAATTGATTGATTCAAAATATAAGTCACTTAGAGAATAATTAATATTTTTTTGTCAATTTTACCTTTATAATTAATGTTTAAATATGATTCATTATATTTCTCTCTCTCCTTCAAAACTTAATTTAATAAAAGTAAATTTGTAAATTTTATTTAATTTAAGAAAAATTTAATTAGTTAACTATCTATTTTTTATTATGATAAACTAATTAAAGTGACTTATATCATGTACCAAAAGAATTATGTTTTTTTTAATAAATAATATGTGTGTGTATATAAACACAGACATAGACATAGATGAGTTTATTTGAGGAATCATTGTTGGGATGGTTACAGCTATGTTTGATCGGCAATCACAGGCTGTGATTGTGGGCAATCAACCAACCTCTTTTGCTTTAAAAAAATGCATTCAAAATCATTGGCCTTTATCATATATTAGGTGGGCCATATTTATTCCATGAAATTTATGTACCCAAGGTGATAAGTAACAATATTTATAATTTTTAGGTTGTATAATTTGTTATAAATTTTATATTTGTTACTAATTACTTATATTTTAAAATATAAATAAATGTATTTTAGAGTTTTTTTAAGACTAGATTACCAGTTTTGAGATATAAATCAATGGGGGTAAGTTGTTGCATCTTAACTAGTGATCTCACGTTTGAGCTCTTCTAATAATTACTTGGAGGTAACAAGATTCCCCCATTATGGAGCTACATTTCCATATTTAAATTAATCAGTTGTTAGTAACACCCTATTGTTGTCAAACTCGCGAGTTGACTCTTCGAATTTACCGTTTTTACGTTTCTACCTTAATAAATCGAGTCAAGTTTCTAGTAAACTCGTATATATAAACTTAGTTAAACTCACGATTTTGCACACCGAATTTACCGTTTTCACGTTTCTAGCTTATAAAATTGTGTTACTTTTTTCAATTTTGTCATCCTCAACGGCTTTATATATGAATTTTATAAAAAAATTTTAATTAAATATAATAAATTATGAATGGTAATATATTTAATTTCAATTATTTAGATTTAAAATATTTTAAATCAAATTGTTGTCATTTTTTATATTTTAATTATTTAATTATATACTGTAAATACCTATTTTATGATAAAAGTGAACTCTTACGACTTTACGATTCGAGTTCAGGATACGAGTTTACGTCATTATCACGAGTTTACTTAAACTCGTGAGTTTAACAACTTTAGTAACACCGAATACTCTGTAGAATAATTCGAAAAAGGTAAACCCTATCTATATTTTGATTAACCTGACTTTTGGTTTAGTGTAATGTGTAGGGTTTGTTGTATCACTAAGAACCCTTTGTGATTTACAAAAGTTATATTAACATATTTGTAAATATTTAAATTTAAACCTTGTAATTTTTTTTCAGCAGATTTATTTCATTTTAATTTTTTATTGAATTTTTTCAAATTTCAATAATTTTTATTTTAAAAAATACTACATTAAATTTTTTAAAAAAAAAAACTTGTAAGAGTGTGTAAACGTAAAATAATAATTAAAAAATATACAATAACTCTTAAGCACTTTTTATTGATTTAAAATCTTGTAAATGAAAAAGATTATATTCAGAGTTTCACTTGATTTATAAGTGTCAAACGTATACTAGGTAATTCAAGAAAATATTATTAAATAATATAAATCATTTAAATTAAAGCAATTTGAACATGACATAATTAAACAGCATAATAATGCAAATGTAATTATTTGACAGAGAATATTCTCAGGCATATTCAAGTATAGCTCTTTATATTGCAATATACAAATTAAATTTTTTATAACAAAATTTGGCAGTTCTCCACAATGGTTAATGTGTTGGCAAAAAGGAGGAATTTTAGACCAACAACAAATTAAAAAGAGTGGTATAGTTCATTAACGCGTCAACCTTCATTTTAAAAATGAGGAAGTTTGATATCTATTAGTCGATATGAGGGTCTCATTAGTGGAGGATTTATAAGTACCTCTGTAAATATTTTTTTGAGTCTGAAGGCATGCCTTAATCCTGATAGGTTACTGGTGTCTATCCATAACTTTACTTTACCAAAAAAAAAAAAAGAAGGATCTTTAGTTTAAACAAATAGTCACACGAATCTTGTTAATAATATATACTTTATTTCAAAGGAAGGATAAGATAATATCTATAAAAACGAATATTAAACATAGATAATTAAAATCAGAGTAAGAGCCTACGAAATCAATTATTTTCGGTCAATTATAGTCATTTATTGTAAGAATATTTGGTTGAAAGGAATTTAAATTATATTTTTATAATCAAAGCTTTTCACCTTTTTGGTTAGAAGATGAGACACCGTAATACGTAATAAATAAAAAAGAAAACCTCATAATTATTAAATTTTAATATTATTTTTTGTACAAAGCTCTGGCAGAATCTCAACCACGTTAAAGTGACAAGCAAAATTTTAAAAAACAGTACGCCAATGAAATATTTTGGGAAAATTGCACTGAGGCCTCAAGTAAAAGAGAAAATAGATACAAAGCCCCTTAAAATCTCTAATTTACAAGCAAGTGGGACAATGAGGTAATAAAATTGAATTGTTAAAAGACTAAAATATCCTTAGTAAAAAAGGGAGAAAAACCAGACAAATTCATTCTTCGTCGATTCTCTGTCTCTCTCCCCCTGTTCGAAAGTTCATCGCCTCGTCGTCAATGTCATCTAATCATTGTCGCGAGACCGTATCCGACGCCATTGCATCTCCTGCTTTATTAAAAACCATTTTATGTTCGCTTTTCATCTCCTGCTTCCACCGTCTCAGCTGCAGCGGCCGAACCATTTTATTCGACGGACGGCCTCCTCCATCATCCTTGCTTCAAGGCCAACCTCCTCTTCAGCACTGTGCGGAGAAAGTCAATTGAGGAGGAGAAAGAGTGAGGCAGATTTGCTGATTTTTTCGGGGTTGTTTGGCGCAAAAGACAGAATTTGGTTCCTGCTTATTATGGAAGAGCTATAGTGGGGCTTCCCAATTCCCCAAATTCAATGATGATGCCTCTTCAAGGCTTTGGAATGGAGTGCGCTTCATGTGTTTGATCTAATGCCACAATGATGTTGGATCTCCAAACACACAGAAACCAGACGTCCCATTTGGGAAAATAGGTTTCTAGGTTAATCTTACGACAATTAGTAACATGGTCTTGAGATTTCATAAGCTTCTCTGCATTGACACCCATGTGAGAACTAAGCAACCTGCTGATATGAATTTGAACTCAATGCTATATCACTCTTTGGAAGAATAATTTTCTTAGTTAAGAGTTTGGTGAATCTTTTGTAATGTGATGAATTTCTCTGCAATATTTGCAGCCCTGTATTTACTTTTTTTTTTTTTTTTTTTTTTTGCTCAAAGCAACTCTATTTATTGACCACACCATCACTCT
The DNA here is from genome assembly GCA_034222035.1 of Acacia crassicarpa. NCBI lineage: Eukaryota > Viridiplantae > Streptophyta > Magnoliopsida > Fabales > Fabaceae > Acacia > Acacia crassicarpa. Next base: position 18,068,103 of record JAWXYG010000014.1, on the reverse strand, counting down.
CAAAATTGTCAGCGAGAAATGAGGAATGGAAAAGTTTAGTTTTATTCAACAGTTAAACTTCATTTCATGCAGACTGATTTGCTTGGCTGGTTTTCTTGGAAATTTGAAACTTTTCTTCTTTAAGAGTTCCTGAACTTCAAATTTGTTGCAACTGCCCCCCCTGGTTCAGTTTTATTTATTGGGGGGTTTTTCTGTAGTTTGCTTTATAACAAAAAATGTGGAATGGAAATGATCAGTTTTACTCAACATTTATAGCAGATAGCCATGTCTTGAATTGCCAGGTAAAGGAACATTCTGATTCATCCAAAAGTAATGCACAACCATGATATGAAGATTGGGTGCTTGTAGTGACTTGTGACTCATGAAATAACATATATGGTAATAAAATGTTGTCTTTGATACAACAGAACAGTTATAGGAAGAGAACAAAATAGACGAGGAAGTTTGATTGTAACTAGAACTAGTCATGAATATGCATAAAATATATTACGTAACTTGATTTATGATCAACTCAGTTACTCCTTGTATTTACGTGACATCAATAGTAAATTAAGATTGTTCAAAAAAAAAAAGTAAATTAAGATTATCTAAATTTTTTTGAATCTGAATGGTTATTATTGTAATAGCATTTGTAAGCTTTTGTTATCGTTGCAAACTAACTAAATTAGGTAAACATACATGAAGATACATTGACAAGTTTTTGTGTGTCTATTGATAAGTTTACAAGCCTTTCGACTTGACGATGACAACTCTTTGGTTTATCAAAATAATATGTTCACATAATTAATATAAAACTTTAATAATAAACGTTTTTTATCAAAGGGTTTACCCTTTGCCCATTTTATGTCAACCTACAAGAAGAAGTGTAAGCCATTGCATAGACAAGACAAGACCATTAGTGCTCTTTGACAAATCTATGAGCATCTATTGATAAGCCCATGTGCCTACAATGACAAGTAAAGCAATTGACAATGACAACTATTGTTTGTAAAAATAATATACTCACATAATACGAAATTATAACTTGATTACATTTTGACCACAATATGTGAATATATATTAACAAGTGTAAGGAATTACAATAACAAGTCTATTGGCATCTACCGACAAATTTATAGGTTTGCTTTAATAAGTTCATATCCATCCATTAATAATTGCATTTACACCATAATACACATTTTCATATAAATAGCATATTATATCAAACTTTCATTTACTTATTCAAATGCATCTATAAGGCAGTAAATCTATATTCACATCCCATCCAAAAAAATCAAATACATCTAGAAGGTGGTAGATCTACAAATGTAATTGTATAAAGGGTCAGAATGAACTTCATAACAACTCTGTTACTTTCTTTTCCCATTATTCATTGTTTTGAATTCTTTATAACTTGTGTCTTCCTTAATTATTTTTTATTTGACCATACTCTCAACATATGTTAATTATATCATCAACTCCACTAATTACAAGTCGTCCTCCTATATAAAGGAAACAGAGGAGATTTTCCCATAAGTACTAATCGTTACCATTGTCAACCTACACAATACAGTTCTCATTAACAACTTTACCACCCATATTAACAAAATACATTCTGACTTCATACGTAGTTGTCATTGATAAGTTTACCACATATATTAACAACTATCGCTGCCTCTATTAACAATACATTTTGACTTGATACTCTGAGAGTTGCAACCACAAAATTTTCACATCATGTTGATTAATTCCCATTTTTAATGCATAAACGTACAGAATATAATATACCAAAAAACATAGAAAATGGCGGACGGTGACGCCGACGGCCAAAGAACAGGTGACACCAACGATTTTTTTGCTCGCTATCGACGACCGTGATTGGAAATGAACGACGATGATGGTGACAAGGGGCTATGGCGACGATGTATCCATTGTTGTCAAACTCGCGAGTTGACTCTCCGTGTTTACCGTTTTTACGTTTCTACCTTACTAAATCGAGTCAAGTCTCTAGTAAACTTGTGTCAACTATAAACTCATATAAACTCACGAGTTTACAGATCGAATTTACCGTTTTTACGTTTGTAGCTTACAAAATTGTAGCTTATAGAAATTTCTTTATTAGGTATAATAAATTATGAATGTTGATATATTTAATTTTAATTATTTGGATTTAAAATATATTTAAATCAAATGTTGTTATTTTTGTATTATAATTATTTAATTATACACTGTTAATACATGTTTAATAATAAAAGTAAACTCTTACGAGTTTACCGATTCGAGTTTACGATACGAGTTTACATCATTGTCACGAGTTTGTATAGACTCGTGAGTTTGACAACCTTGGATGTATCACTATCAGGTAGAGAGAAAAATATCCATGGGACTTCATTGTAAATTAGAGATTTCAAAGGACCTTTAGGTTATGTTTCCTTTACTTTGGGATCTGAATGCAATTTTCCCAAACATTTTCTATAATATTAACAAAATTAGAACATGCAGTGAATATAGTGTGAGCGACATGTTATGATTGAAATTGAAAATGATATTGCTTTGATTTTGCAAGCCTGGTGCCAGAATGTCACCTGATTGATGAGTCATATTATTAAATTAAAGTTGTGACCTTTTTCATAAATATAATGAATCTTCTGTGCCAAATTACAAATCCTAAAATGACAAAAAAAAAAAAAGAAAAGAAAAGAAATCGACAATGACAAGTGTATTTCCTTTCTTTCCACTTTCTCGTTATTTATTATCTCCATTATTGGATCAACTTCATTTGATTGAGATTTTACATTTAATAACAACATGTTATAATTTAAATAAAAAATATAAATTAATTCAAATTAATTGACATTTAACATAAATGTTTTATAAATGTAAGGGATAAAAAGTGAAAAAAATATAATAATAAGAGTTCAAAGTGTTAATATTTATATTTTGTTATTTAAATTTATAATATTATTATTAAATGTTAAATCTTAGCAATTGAAAGTTGATCCAATGGTGAAGATAGGAAATAAAGAGAAAGATAAATAGAGACACACATTCTCATTTGGAGAAAACATTAAAGTATTTAATTAAATTGTGGATACTTTTGGTGTGTGCTATAAAGCAAGATGTTAGAAAAATATCAAGGTATTTAATTAAAGCCAAAATATGCTTCTTCTGATTTTTTATTTTTATTTTTGGAACATGCTTCTTCTGATTTAACTTTATAAAAAGTTTCAGTTTAATCCTTTAATTTCAAAAACCGTATATCTTTAATTTTCAGTCTTTAACCCTAAAACTGCTAGTCTCTAATGATAATCTTTTATATTTAATTAATGCTTTGAAAAATTTAAGTATGATTTAATTTGAAAATATGTTGTCAATATCTAAAATTTTAATGTCAGTATTTTTTTTAATCAGAGCTAGGGTTAAAAGGAGAAAAATAAAACCTTATGTAAAGTTAAAAGACTAAATGTGAGTTTTTTTAATTAAATGGATCTCAAGAAAAATTAAATTATGATCATTTTACATTGATGGTGTTAAGCAAATTACAAGCTTGGAGATCAATATAGCACCTCCAGTCTTAAATATAGAACATAATTTCTAGTATAAATTGTACTACAAACTATATCCTATATTTAGAACTGGAGGAGTATCTATTTAGTGGTTGATTAAATAATGACAGCATAATGACAATTAAATAGTGCTAAATAGTTATATTCTTCTAACTTTTTCAACCCATTAGTAAAGGAGTTTAAGATGAGCAACAATACCATGAAACACTAAAAGATTAAAAAAAAAAAACAATACAATTTGATTTGGACTAAAATTAATTTAAAGTGACTCCCAGAGAAGTTTACACCTACCTTAAGCACATCATTAAAGATCATATCATGGCCTAATTCAAACAAGGATCCAATGTGCAGCAGAATCGTCGGGCCTTCTAGATAGCATCAAACACCTTCATTAAAAACTTTATTAAATGTATGTAAAGTTGTGGGTTTGAATCCTCTAAAAACGATATACTTCTTCTAGTCCTAATTATAAGACTAAGTTAACTTTTTTAGAGAAATTAAAAAAACTAATTAAATTACTTTAGAGTATTTTTATTTTTTTTCCATCAAACCAATTAGTTTAACTAATAAATTAATATATAATCTAAGGATATACAACATATGATATAATTAAGTAACTTATTTCACTTCCTTAATCTTTTTTCAAAAAAAAGTTAATCCGGTTTTATAATTAGGATCGGAGGTAGTAATAAATACGTGAGTTACGAGGGAAAAAATATATTACAGAATCTGCATATGGCATGCATTAAAATACTCCTAGAGTGTATTTGGGGACAATATTCAGCTATCCTAAAACACAGTTTTAATAGAAGCAGGTTGCCTTTCACCAAAATGCAGTGTTTAGATGGATTTATTTGTTTTTAAATTGTCATTTGGTCATATTTAAAAACATAGGAGATTTTTTCATACACGTCATGTAATTAAATCCACGGCCTAATTCTATATGTGAAAGCCGAACGTGACAGATGTTTAGTTGTATATAATTTGAGCCAGGAATGTATTTTGTTACTTGAATTTAATTGTTTTAACAGTATAATGCTATAACTAAAAATAGATTTAAGGTGTAGATTAGCCAATAAAGCTTTTCGCTAGGAGCACACAATACAAATAAGTTTTATAGGGGGCATCATTATCAATCAACAATGAAAAATGGGCAAACTATCACAATGCGTTACAATAAGCATAACGGCCATTTTGGTGCACATTGAACGTTGTCTAAGTGTTTGGTGAGAGGGTTGAAGGATAAGGCCTGGCATGTGAGAGTGTTCAAGAGATTTGATTTTCAAAGGTTAATAATTGGACCTACCTGCGTTGCAATAGTCGATTACACAATTGAGGAGGGAAAGGAGATCTGAAAATGTAGGCTTCGATGGCTATATCTTCATCATCGTTGACGAGAAGATGTAGGCGGAGGAGGTGCTTCTTTGATAACCTAGTCGTGAGGACGAATACGATTCTCTGAAAAGGTACTGTCATCACATAATGATGGCGTCTAGATGGACGACATGGATTGACGGCAACCCAAGTCGGAGGTTCTACAGCTACCCATACTACTACCAGGTAAGCAAGCAAAATCAAACTGGAAAGGGTGTGGATGGGTGCTTGGTGAAAATTTTCATCTGACAAAACTTATGAACACAGGATGGGGGTGTGGATTCTTCACTTGGCATGATAACGAATTCAGTGAGAGGGAAAATACGGTGATTAAGGAGCTTTTAGATGACATTGACAAATTATATGATGAAAATTGCTTTCTTCGAAGAACATTGCATGGGTAGAGACTGAGTGAAGAAATTGATGCAATACATGGTGAATTAAGGAAACTTAAATGCAGATATGAGCTATATGATGGGGAACTTAGGAAGGGGGAAAGGAAGTTTAAAGTAACAATGTCACTATTGTTAGTTACATTTGTTTGGTTGTGTGTATTATATATGAAGATATAATAGCCATGTGTATGAAATTTGTGCTTATAATCTGTAGTGGTTAATGAGCAGAGTATGGACATTTAACCAGTACCTATGTGGTCTTTCTATAAAACTATATAGAGTGTATGGATATGGAATTAGTAGCTATTTGTTGTTTAATTAAGTTACAATTAAATTTAGTTTATTGTCTTGTGCTACACGTTTGCACTCATTATTTACACTCATTTTGTTAGTAATTGTGAGATTGGCAAGTTGCAGGATGTGGCATATAAGTTTAAAAAAGTGAAACCTTTATAACAAAATTAGAAGAATTTAGGAGCAAAAATACACATGTGCTTTATCCTCGGGAGCGCCCAGCATCATATGCTTTTTTTGTGAGTAAAAATTTACATGTGGTTACATTTTAGGAGCAAAAGTCACATCACCATTAAAATTTTGTTGTAAATACAACACTTTCTGTTGTAAATCTAGCATGTTGTAAATATGGTTTTTTCTGTTGTAAATGACCAGATTTTAAATTTTGTTGTAAATGACCTTTCTATGTTCAAAATTCAGGTGTATAAATGTTGTTGTAAATATGGCATTTTTTGTTGTATATATGGCCAGATTTTAAATTTTGTTGTAAATACGGCACTTCCTGTTGTAAATATAGCCTTTTTTTTTTATTGTAAATGACCTTTCTATATTCAAAATCCAGGTCTTTAAATGTTGTTGTAAAGATGACATTTTCTGTTTTAAATATTACTTTTTCTGTTACAAATGAACTGTTAAGTTAGATTTTAACAGTGGTATGATTTTTGCTCCTAAAATGTAACCACATGTGTATTTTTGCTTCCGAAAAAAGCATATGGTGCTGGACACTCCTGAAGGTAAAGCACATGTATATTTTTGCTCCTTTACCAAAATTAGAATAAAACCTATGCATATAGTATGAACCCTAGCAGGACAAAACCTTATAACATAAAGAAGTTATATTACACTTGGCAAAATGCAAGAGCAAGATTGCAAGTTGTGAATGCAAGATACTGATTGCAAGTTGCAATGATCTATATAAATACCATGGTTATAAAATCCAGACCAGTCTATTCGAACCAGAAACTAGCGAATCAGTTGCAAAACCTGTCCAGTATGGCATAGAAATCGGGTCAACCCCTGAACCAGAGTGAACCGGTGTGATTGCACGAGCTACATAGTGAACTGGCGTGGTTGAAAACAAGCTAGAGCTTAGGGAAGGAAGAAGGAAGAAGAGAGGGATGAGAAGGAAAATAAATAAGTCAAGAGATGCAAATAAAAATACTTACCATAAAAGAGAGCACCTAAGAAATCTTGACAAAATGAGCAAAAAATATTTTCAAAATGGATAGGAAAGGATGATTTCTATTTTCTGGAGATGTTTGTTGTTGAAGGTGTTTTTGGGTAAAAGATTTAGAGAGAGATCAAAAAATAGAAGCAGCACCAACTAGCAGAGATTTAAAATTCAAAACGTTAAAACACAAAGAAAATTTGTCTTTGCATTAATGATAACCCTACCGACATAATGTATTGCACGCAGCCTTTGGCTCTGTTTATCATATAAAATTACAAAACTTTCTGAAAACCGTCAAACTTTTCTACACAGCGTAGTATTTTAAAAACTGTCAAACAATATTAGAAAACTTTGGCTCGGTTTTCTAAATCTTTTTTACCAAAGTTTGCCTCTAATATAATGGCTTGCATAGTTTCCCATCCATCTAGATCACCCTATTTACATATAAATATTAAAATATAAATAAAATTTGAAGAGAACAAAAAGGGTGGAAGTTGGCTCACCTTCTTCGTTATTGATATATGTGCGTGTGTGTATGCATAATTACTTTTGTTAGTTAATAACAGATTTTTATTATTAAAGAAAATTATTATCTTTATAATTTCATATTAATAACCTCAAATCTTCACTTTCTCATAGTTTTGACTCTGGTCTGACCCACTAACTCTTGACCCAGTACCCCGACTAGTTCAGTGACCAGTACGATTTTAATAACCTTGATAAATACAAGAGTGTCCTGATTCCAAGAAGCTAAAAAGTTGCAACCATAATCATTAATACAAGAGAGGAAGGTGATCATAACCCCAAACACAAAAATACAGTGTTTCTTGATTCTAAGTGACATAAAAGTATCCTGATTCCCCATATATCCCAAAAGAAATCACCCAAAATAAATGTATCCTAACAAAGTCCACTTGGTGGAGTTAGCCATCCTTCTAGTCATAATCTTTTGGTTCTGTATTTGGAATTGTGAGCTTCTAATACTTGGTTAGCTCTGTATCATATCATCAAGTTAGTGATATAGCTATGACTTTAATTACAGTTGCACACATAAATGGCAAATACTTAGCTTTGCACATATAAATGGCAAATTCTTAGCTTTTGCATGTCAGATAATTGTGACTTTACCACCTTCGTCAAGGTCAAGAGTGTAAGTTCCGGCTGAACCCAAGAGGGGGGGTGAATTGGGTGAAGTATAAAAATTTTCATTCATCAAAGTATTTTCGCAATTCAGTAAATTCATCTTGGATATCAAAAGTAAGTTCACAAATAATTGGTAAACACTCAAATGTAAATACTGAAAATGTAAGAGATAAGGGAGAAGAGTTTGCAAACAGATTTATATTGGTTCGGCCTTATCCTTGACCTACGTCCAGTCCCCAAGCCTCACTTGGGATTTTCAATCCACTATCTTTAATCTTCTTGATTACACGATCTGTAACTGAAGCAATCCTCTCTCTAGGATTCACTCCCCCTTACAATCTGTAATCAACACACTGCTTGATTACACACTCTGTACTCGAAGTAATCCTCTCACTAGGATTCACTCCTCCTTACAACTTGTAATCAACACAATGTATATCCCACTCAAGATTACCCAATCTTGAGTAACTCTCAGAAAGATAATGTGTTTACAATAAGTTTCCTCTCAAAGGAATGAATAGATAATCACTGAAGTACAGATACAATTCATTTCACTCTCTAAGCTATCTAGATATGAAAAACAGAGTGAGAATGATGAAGAAGCAGAGTATCAGCATTTTGGCATTGTAAACTTGTATCTCCACGTTTTTCTGCTTGAGTCCATGTCTTTTATAGGTAGAGAATGATGTGTGACCGTTTTTGACCGTTGTAGGATGAATCAGACCGTTGTAGTTGATTGTCATTAAGTGTGGTCTGCTTCTCTCTCTAAACTCCAACTAATCCATGTGGTAATTTGATCTGAGGTGGCTCTCTGAGAGTTTGCCCGTTGGAGATGACTTTGGTTGTTGTAGTAAGCAATCTTTAACGTTTAAAAGGCATGCTCAGATGGATTAGCTGAAAGTAGGTTGATTTGCAGAAGTACATTAAATGCACTATTCACTTTTTGCTTTTTGGCTTTGACCTCCAATAATCTTCATCTGATCTTACTGAAATTCACTCAACAAACTTGTTAAACATAGCTAGAAATATGATTGAATGAATTATGGAAGCAATAAGATCAAACAACAGTGATTTGCAAATTCGTGTAATTCAAAAATCAATTTTGACCGTTGTATACCGCGGTATGTTCATCCATACTGGAGTATGGCACTGTGCATAAGTGTCCATACTGCGGTATCCAAAGTCATACTGCGGTATGTAGCTTCCAAAGGCAAACCATCGTGACTTGTGTTTGAAAAAACAAAACCTATACTGCAGTATGTCAGTTGTGTACTCGAGTATAGCACTGTTTGTGAGAAAAATTTAAGTTCAAAAAGCCTCTATACTGGAGTATACAAATCTAATATCCTTCGTTTTAATCATCTGAAACTCACCAATAAAGTGGTTAAACATATCTAGGAACATTAGAGATTAATCATAGGAAGTATTAAGATCAAACAAGAAGGCATTGCAAATTCGTCAGATTTGATTTTCAAGTTTGACGTTCAATACTTGCGTCAATACTGGAGTATGTTAGTGAAAGTATGCAATACTGGAGTATAGAACTCCATACTGGAGTATGCAAGAACATGTGTCAAGTTGAAAACAAGTTTAAGAGCTCAATACTGCAGTATGCAAACCTATACTGCAGTATGCAATAGTTATAAAATTTGGGAGTTCTCTGTATAAGCCTATACTGCAGTATACATACCCATACTGCGGTATTGACTTGCCTTGAAAAACTTGGTTGCTCTCTGGATGGCCTATACTGCAGTATACATACCTATACTGCGGTATTGACTTGACTTAAAAAATTTGATTGCTTTCTGGAAGTCCAATACTGCGGTATAGCACCCTATACTGCGGTATTGACTTAACTTGAAAAATTTGATTGCTCTCTGGAAGTCCAATACTGCGGTATAGCACCCTATACTGCGGTATTGACTTAACTTGAAAAATTTGGTTGCTCTCTGTAAGTCCAGTACTGCGGTATAGCACCCTATACTGCGGTATTGACTTATAAAATGCAATTGAGCAATACTTGAACTGACTATCAACTTCTAAGGGCCATATCTCTCTGGTCCGAGCTCCGTTTTGATCCGTTTAACTCTTGATGGAAAGCTCTGTGAGTCTATTTTCATATGCCACTGATTTTAGCTCAATCGGATTTGTCGTTTGTGAGATATACTCAAAATACTGAAGGCTGTTCCTGACTGTGACGCTGATCTTTGTGTCAACTTGTAAAATTCATCAATAATTCATCTAAACTCCTTTGGGTATGAATTTTTGTCACCAATACGTGTTAGATGTCTAGTTTCCAATTCTTTTGGTTTCGTCTCAATCCGATCTCTGGTTTGTGAGATATCATCGAATTACCAGACGTCGCCCGTGCTGAATGTGAACAGAGTGGAGCTGAAGGGCTGATCACGTTGCATATGATCTTGGAGCCTTCTAGCCGCTGATTTTTGCTGACTTTAACTCCAAATTGAGCCATTTGAACTTCCATATGATCTTGGAGGCTTCTAGCTTCAATATAAAAACTTGAATAATTGTATCTTCATTCCATTTAGCAAGTTCTTCTTTCTTTCTTCTCCTCTTGATCATTTTCCATAACTCAACTCTTTCTTCCTTCTCTTCTCTTGATCACTCCATATCATTTGACTTCACATCTTCTTTGATTCAATTTCTTCTTCTTGTAATCTCTTATCTCCTTCTTGTCTATTTTCCATAACTCAACTTGGACTAATCTACATTAAACATAGTAGTTAGTCAATATAAGAGATAACTATATTACTCAATATATTACTCAATCTTTTTGCTTTTAATAATGGCATCTATATAAGACATCATCAAAACTAATCATAACCAACAAAGAGAGGATCTAAGCCATTGTAGGAACCAACTCCAATTAATAGTAGTCTCTTTCTCGATCAACTCAAAAGCTATTGGGTACAAACTATTGTTTGTATCTAAACCCACAGCAATCAACAAAATGCCTCTAGCTTTCTCTTTCAAAAAAGTGTCATCCAGCCTAATAAATGGCCTACAATCAACTTTCCACCCGACCTAATACAAAACACACCCAAATTTCAGTAAGATGATACTATGAAATCACCTCATAATACTTCCAGTGCTTCACATATAACAACAATGTATGTGATTTTCATCAAAATGCAAAATGACCTTATAGAGCAAACCTATCATGCTTTGCCATTATAGAATATGTGATTTTCATCAAAAAGCACTTCATAATTTAAATCATATAATTACCTTAAGTCAAAAACACCATCCAAATAAAATCTCTAATATCTAGCTACTGGAGCATACGTTTCCTCATAATCAATATCTTTTTCTTGATTATAGCCTTTGACAACCAATCTTACCTTATTTCTGACAATGATTGTGGATTCATCACATTTGTTCTTGAATACCCATTTGGTGCCATTGACTAGATGGTCCTTAAGCCTGAATACCTAGTCTCAAACTTAATTTCTCTCAAATTAATTTAACTCCTCTTGTTGCTATAACCTAGTCATTGTCTAAGAGAGCTTCATCAATGTTTGAGGGTTCAATCTCAGAAATAAAAGTAGAGAAAGAGACTCCATTTAAGACACTATTTATAGTTCTCACACCTTCATTCACATCATCTATTACTTGGTTTAAATGATGACTTCTATGGTATTTCGAAGCTCTAGGTTGAGACTAATCAGAGGTTTCGCAATTATTTACAGGCTCTATTTCAAACACATTTTTAGAATTTTCTAGAACATAAGGGTTTTTTTGAAATGAATTGATTCATCATCATCCAAGGATTTGTCAGGCTCAACTTCACAAGACACAACATGTATAGACTATTCTGTTGTACGAGTACGTTTATTATAAATTTTATAAGTCCTGCTTCTATTAAAATAGTTGAGAAATATACCTTTATCAGACTTATGATCAAACTTGCCTAAGTTATCCTTACCATTATTATGAACGAAGCATTTGTAAGAACCGGCTAAACCCAAGAGGGGGGGTGAATTGGGTTCAGTATAAAAATTTAAGAACTTTGAAACTCTTTTCGTAACTCCCTGAAATCAGTTTAGAAAGCAATAACCACACATTTATATATGTAAACACATTCAAACATATATGCTGGAAATGTAAGAGATAAGGGAAAAGAATGTGCAAACTGATTTATACTGGTTCGATCTTATCCTTGACCTACGTCCAGTCCCCAAGCCTCACTTGGGATTTTCAATTCACTATCTTCTTTCAACTTGATTACACGTTCTGTAACTGAAGTAACCCTCTCACTAGGATTCACTCCCCCTTACCGCTTGATTACACACTCTGTACTCGAAGTAATCCTCTCACTAGGATTCACTCCCCCTTACAAGTTGTAATCAACACAATGTGTTTCCCACTCAAGATCACCCAATCTTGAGTAACTCTCAGAAGAATAGAATGATTACAATAAATCTTCTCTTTAAGAAGTGAATAGATAAACACTGAAGAGCAATATAAATCATTTCACTCTCTAAGTTAACTAAGCATGAAAAACAAAGTGCAAATGGTATGAGAGCAGAGTTTCAGCATGTTGGAAGTGTAAGCTTGTTTCTCCACATTTTTCTACTTGAATCTGTCTTCTATTTATAGGTAGAAATCAATATATGACCGTTGTAAGATGAATCAAACCGTTGGAGGTGATTAGTGATAACCTTGGTCAGCTTCTCTCTCTAGTCTCCACTTAGTCCAGATGTTTAATTGCTCTGAGGTGGCTCTCTGTGGATTTGCCCGTTGGAGAAGAGTTTGCTTGTTGTATAAAGCATTCTTTACCGTTCTGTAGGCGTGCTCAGTTGGATTAACCAAAAGGAGGCTAATTTTCTGAAGTGCATTTAATGCTCTGAACACTTTTTGCTTTTTGCCTTTGACCTTCATTAATCTTCTTCTAAGTCAACTGAAACTCACTTAGCAAAGTGGTTAAACATAGTTAGGAACATATATGAATTATTAATGGAAGCTTTAAGATCAAAAGAAGGTGTTTCACAAATTCGTCAGATTTGAAAATCAGTTTCAGCGCCCAATACTTGAGTATGTTAATCAATACTCGAGTATGTCACTGTGCACTTAAGTCAATACTTGAGTATCTATCCTGATACTCGAGTATACTTCTTCCATAAGCAAATCGTCGTGACTTGAACTTGAAAATCAATGTCAATACTCGAGTATGTAAGTCTATACTCGAGTTTTGAACTGTTTAATGTGAAAATTTGTTTAAGTTCAAAACCTCAATACTTGAGTATTCATTCCTATACTTGAGTATTGATTCAATTTCAAATCATTGACAAATGGATAACCTCTCTGTATGGCCAATATTCGAGTATGCATATCAATACTCGAGTATTGATTCAATTTCAAAGTTTGTGAAGTTTTTCCATGTCAATACTTGAGTGTCCAAATGAATACTTGAGTATTTATAAACAGATGTTTTGTTGAAAAACTTTGTAAGAGCCCAATACTCGAGTATCCAAAACCTATACTTGAGTTTCCAGTAGTTATAAAAGTTTGAAGGCTCTCTGTAAGACCAATACTCGAGTATACAAGTCCCATACTCGAGTATTCACTCAAGGTGAAAACTTGTTTGCTCTCTGTAAGTCCAATACTCGAGTATAGCTTCCTATACTTGAGTATTGACTCAGCTTGAAAACTTGAATACTCTCTGGAAGTCCAATACTCGAGTATGCAAGTCCTACACTTGAGTATGCGCTTAACTTCAAAACTTGATTGCTCTCTATAAGTCCAATACTCGAGTATTGTTTTCAATACTTGAGTATTGACTCAAGGTGAAAAAATTTGATTGCTCTTTGTAAGTCCAATACTCGAGTATTGCTTCCAATACTTGAGTATTGCTTTGTCAAGATGGATTTAAGCAATTCTCTGTCAAGTCAATACTCGAGTATTCACATCAATACTCGAGTTTCCATTTGACAGTTGATTTTCAGCAAATGCAAAAACTTCAAGATGTGTTTACAATTGTTGATTATCATCAAAACACATAGAGAACTAACAGCATTTACAACCAAATATGTGCAAGTGAGCAAGGTTCAGCTTCCTTCCCTTATACAGTTCATAAGGAGTTTTGCCAAGCTTCTTTCGGAGACATGCTCGATTTGAGATATAGCATGCAATGCTTATAGCGTTTACCCAGAATATTTGGGACATCTTCCTCTTGTTCAACATTGCTCTAGTTATCTCAATGAGGACTCTATTCTTTCTTTTTATGACTACATTCTGTTGTAGAGTCCTCGAGGCTAAGAAGTTGTGACTGATACCGTAGGCATCGCAAAATTCTTCGAAAGTTTGATTCTCAAAGTCCCTTCCATGGTCTGTTTGTATACCTGAAATATACAACTCTTCTCGTTTTGCACCTTCGTTAAAAAAACGAAAAATTGATCAAATGTTTCATCTTTTGAAGGTAAAAAGATTGTCCATGCAAATCTTGAAAAGTCATTGACAATGACTAGAGTATATAAATTACCACCAAGGCTCTTTACTCTTGCTAGTTCAACTAAATCCATATGAAGTAGTTGGAGAGGTCGATTAGTCCAAATTTCATTTTTTATTTTAAAAGAAGACGTAGTTTGTCTACCCCTTTGACAAGCTTCACAAATCATATCATTTTTAAAATGAATCTTTGGTAAACAGAGAACTAAATCTTTTCTTAGTAACTTGTCTAGTTGATACATGTTAATATGAGCTAAACACTTATGTCACAACCAACTTTCATCCAAGTTGCTAACAAAATAATTTTCAGAATATACATTATTGCTAGGCGAATTCAAGGTATAACAATTACCTTCTTTAGGAGCCTTAAATAAGACTTTTTAGATTGCCTTTATCAATCAGAAGATCATCCTTGTTGACAAAGTCCTTCCACGTAGTAAACATCTTTGATCTGGTGTCCTTCTTTATCTCTAATTTCACCAATTCCAACCATCCTTCCAGATTTATTTCCCCCAAAAGTTACTTTGCCACCATCTTTTGATCTCATTGCAACAAACTTAGATTGATATTCCATCATATGTCTAGAGCATCTGCTGTCAATATACCACTTATTGGTCTTTGATGCTCTTAGACATACTTGCAAATCAGTAAAAATCATGTCTTTGATACCCATTTTTTCTTGGATCCTTTTCAGTTAGTTTGTGTCTTAAAGAATATATAAGTTGATTTAGGCACCCATTGATAATTCCCTACTAGTTTATCCTTTCTCTCTTTTCTATGAAAACAGAAGGTAGTATTATGTCCCTTTCGGTTGCAATAGTAACAATGAGAGAAAGGATTGTAGGAGGGTATAGATTTTTGAAAGTATTCCAGATAAGATCTTTCTCCTCTTTTCTTTTTCCCTTTATTCTTGTCTAGAACAGGACTATAGCCTATGTCTGACCTATTATTAGTAAACCCTTGAGCTTTTAAATTAACATTGAGCCTCTCACTACCCTAAGTGAGTTTCTCAAGGGTTTTAGTAAAATGAGAATTTTTTTCTCTAAAATGGAACAATTTTCGCAAGCGTTTTCACAAACTTGAGGAGTAACTTAAACTTGTTGTTCAAGAGATTTGACCCTTTTCTTTGAAAGAATGAGTTCTTTGGCTATTTTTTGAAATTCAAAACATAAATCATCATATTCAAAAAGAAGTAGGGTAAGTATCATATACCTCTTGGCTTTCATATTCTTCTTGGGCGACAAGGCAGATATTTGCTACTTCTTCTTCTTTACTTTCTTCTTCTTCAAAAGAGCTATCTCCCCAAATCGTTGATATATATGCTTTCTTCCTAAATTTGTTTAATTTCTTCTTTTCCTTCTCTTTATTCTTCAACTGAGGACACTCGGATTTGATGTGTCCTAACTTTTCACACTCATAGCAGATGATAGATTCCTTGGATTCTCGTCTGTTGCTTGGTCCTCCTTTGTGAAACTTTCGGAATCCTTGATCCCTTTTATAAAAAATTTTGAATCTTCGAACCATTATGTCGAGTTTGTCATTGTCATCTTCATTATTATCTTCCTCCTTTTATTCTTTAACAACCTTGAATGCAACCCCCTTGTTCTTGTTGCTAATCTTGTCCAAGCCTTTCTTGAGTTTCATTTTTCCTTCATATTCAAACAAGCTTCCAAATAAGGCAACCACAGACGTCATAGACTCTCCACGGGCTTCTTCTATCGTTGTGACCTTTGCCTCCCAATCCTTAGTAAGTATATTTAGAATTTTTCTTACTTGGGAGTTTTGATCATATTCTTTCCCAAGGCTAAGAGTTGGTTTATCCAATGCGTGAACCTGAGCTGAAACTTTGTTATGGAGTCCCCTAACTTCATACAAACTAAATCGTATTCGGTTATTAGAGTATTTATTCGATTTTCTCTTATACCCGTAGTGCTTTTGTGTGCAATCTCAAGAGCCTCCCACATCTCTCTAGCGGATGTTAGAGTACATATTCAAAAATATTCCTTCTGGCTCAGTGCACTCTGAAGCATTAAGATGGCTTTGTTGTTGAGGGTGATGAGCCTTTTATCAAAATCATCTTCAGTTTTTGCTACATGAACTCCTTCTTCTACGCTTGTTATTAGATAGTTCCCTTGCTCTAACACTTTCTAGAGACCATATTTAGAAGCCATAAAAAAGACTATGAATTTGGCTTCCAGAAAGAGTAGTGTTCTCCATCAAAACCAGGAGGTCTGTTGATCGAAACTCCGCTGAGCAAGATTTCATCCATTAGGATCCTTCTTAGGGTGTTACTCCTTATAGAAAAGATCGTGTTCCGATACCAAATGAAGAGGGAGTATCATCCAAGAGGGGGTGAATTAGGTGATTATAATAATTTTGCAACTAGGCTCGGCAAACAAACTAACAAAGAGGGTATAGAAGAAGGATGCACACATAGAATTTATACTAGTTTGGTCCAATCCCTTGATCTATTTCTAGTCCCCAGAGAACCTCTAAGATTTCCACTATCACTTTCATGATTACACACTCTGTTTTTCGAAGTAATCATCTTACTATGATTCACTCCCCCTTATATGTTATAATCACTGAAATATAAAGAATATCCAAAGATATATCGCTAAGTCTAACTGCGGAGTGAGCAATGAATGAATATTAGCGTTGGTAGTTTATAGTAGTTGCTCCGAATTGAATGTTCTTTCTTTTGTAGTTGATTGCCATTAATGACTGTTGGTGAAGCTCCAATTTAGCCATTAAAAGACTTTATTTTTCTGTTAGACACAAACCGGAGTCATTGATGAAATATCATTTTCGTATCGCCGTTAACAATCTTTGCACGACATCTCTTTTGTTCCAACATTGACTATGAAGAGTCGCTTTTGCTTTTGCTAGAATGGGTCTCTGAACATTTGATCATTTGTCTGCTTTGAATTAATTTCCGTGTAGATGCTCTGTGTCTATTACGCAATAAATGCTTCTGACACAGATTTTCTTTTTGAAGATTTTTACGTTAACCTTTGTTTGATCATCTAAAACTCACTAATAGACATGATTAAAAGCATGGAGAATGGTTGTGAGTGATAATATGAAGTAACAACATAAAGATTATAGAGTTTGAATTTATGAAGAAGACAATCAACTTTCAGACCTAGAAGAACTCGAGTTGTCAAAACATGACTTGAGTTACTGACTCAAGTTTTGGTTTACACAACTCGAATTTTTTTCTCTGGACAAAACTCTTACAAAACAGTTTCAGTTTATAAATATGCTTTCAAAGAGGGAACTCAAGTTGTTGACCAGGAACTTTGAGTTGATACACCATAACTCGAGTTGTTAGCTGATTGTTCCAAAAGAGTAGGAGTAGCCGTTGGAGCACTTTGAATTGAGATTGAAAACCAGAACTCGAGTTGTTTAACTCTATGACTCGACAGCTTTAACAAAAGATTGAGAACTCAAGTTTTGCAAGAGTAAACTCAGGTTGTCTTGAATCATTAAGTTCTCTTTTGTGGCAAGTGGTTGTTATCATCAAAACTTAAAACCAAAAACTAACAGCATTTTGTGCACCACAAATTAGCTAGCACTAAAGCAACGAAAACTTTCACTGCAATTATTCTAGATCATCGGTTCTAGAGCGATTGCTTTGAAGTTATGAGACTTGAGTCTCTATTGATAAAATTGTTGAGGATTAATGATTCGGTTAAAAACCTTCAATGCCTTATGTCTATGAAGGCATGCTGAAAACTAAAAATATAATCAATCCATAGCTCTTTATTCAAAAATTATTGGGATTGATTATATTTTTAGTTTTCAGCATACCTTCATAGACATAAGGCATTGAAGGTTTTTAACCGAATCATTAACAGAGGTAATAGAAGGGTTACATCATATCAAAAAAATAATAAATTAGTCAATAAGGCATTGAAGGTGATAGAAGGGTTGGAGATTTAACACCGGATAAACATTATCCGTATTTTGTTGCGTTTTGTAACGTTGATGATATTGTGATTAAGTGTTAGTGTGATGTTATGTTATATATTATATATTCTTTAAGAATATAAGATATTGAAGTTTACGATTGTATTGTATTGTGTGTATGTGTGTGAAAACTGTTGTGTTTGCTGACGTCAGTCAGCTAATTTGTATTAATAAGATAGTAGTTAATATAATTTAATAATATAATTGTTTTTTTTTAAATAAAAGATTAATGTTTATTTTAAGCTCGAATTTCTTTATGAATATTCCACCGGAGGTAAGAGGACGAAGTCCTATCGAACGGACATTTGAGAATAAAGGATATGATGTTTAAAAAGAAAATAGCGTGGTGGTTAAAATTTAATTACTGTAATGTAATTAAATTGTTAGGTTATTAATTATTAACTGAAGTGTATTAAAAAAAATTATTGGGATTGACAATAATTTAATTGAGATCGGGCCCAACTGGTCTGCGGGCCCAATAATAATAGTTTGTCAAACTGGAATTCAAAAAAGGCGGGAACAATTACCATATGTTGTGAATGTAAAGGATCCTTTTACAATGTTTCATGTGAAAAAACAATTCAAAAACTAGTCCTTTATAAGTATATTAAATTTCATATTTTAAAGCACATATTATGATTACTAATACATACTAAATGTCTTTTATTTTATTTTGTAGATGAGCGATGGCTGTACTACAGAGGTTGAGTAGTGGAATTGCAGCAAATTATTATACGTGTTTTTAGCAAACTTCTTTTTCTTCTGGCTATGAAATAAATTGAAGCATATTTGAGCATATTCATAGTAAAAGAAGAAACAAATTGGAGCATCAAAGGCTTAATGATTTGGTTTTCACATACTATATCTTAGGTTAAAGTTTAGGTAATCTTAAAAGTCATGACATTTAAACAGTTGTTTGTTTTATAGTTTAATAAAATATAGTAATATACATTTCATAATTGTTAATCCTCTATCATGTTGGCATTATAGGAATCCATTGAAAAAGAAGAAAGAGAATTATGATCCAATTGATTATGAATTGATTGATAAATTAGATTTTTAAGTGCTTGAAAAAGATCAAACTCTCAAATTTGATAATGTAGAATTGACAAATCTTTAACTTGAAGGCTTTTAACTATCTATCATATTATTTAAAATTATATTTGTACACACAAGAATATAACTATGTTTTTTTACATAACTATTAATAATCCTATTCATTTCATATACAGGTGAGTACATAGGTGATGATGATGCTGATGGAGTTCCATCTTTAAATGATGATCATGTTGCTCCTCGTTCTTTTACTTGTCCTCCAACAATTATGGTGTCTCAACACCAAGGGGGTTGAAATGTTGAATGATGTTAATGATGATTGTTAGTTTAGTGATTGAAGGTTATAATATTTTGTAATGATATAGGTGGGAATGTGTCAATTATGTAGGTGAGAATATTTTGTTGTCATACATGTTTTTTATAATTTGTTACAATGAATATTTTGTGATTATTGATTACTGATTCAATTGTCACTGGGTATGACATTGCAATATCAATTTGTAAAAAACATTCGACATGTTTATAATTATTTTGTTAATGATTCAAATTATTTAAATGATATATAATATTTGAAATATGGACGTTGTAATAAGAGATTAAATTATTTCTTAATTTTTTATTTATTTCCCTATAGGTTAACTCCGATCTGACCTGCTAACTCTTAACTTAGTATAGTATAGTGACCGGTTCAATGTCCAATCTAGATTTGATAACCTTGAGAATATCTGTTTGAAAAAATAAATAAATAAATAAAGAGATGCAATTTTACCAATAATTTTTTTCCTCGGGAGCGTCCTCCACAAATAAGCTATATAACGAGCAAAAACACTAATGAACAGTTTAAAAATATGCAACTTCATTAAAACTGTTAAATTTAATAAATGTCCTTTAAATTATAAGAAAATAAAATCCTATCAACATTTGGTGAACATTAACAGTTTTGTGAATTTGAACACTTTTAAATTGTTTATTGGTATTTTTACCCTATCCAAAAATTGACTCCGTCAAATGCCCTAAGAAAAACTTTATCGATACACATTAACCCTTAAAGAAATAATAAACAGCAGTAACTCTTACTGTAATTATTACATTGTCAAATGGGAGTAGCAATAATAATTCTACCAACAGGCACATTTGATCTCAGTGATGAGCCTTTAATAATAATTAAGAAAATATAACGTACATTTCAAAAACAAAAATCTCTATCTACAGAAATACCAATCTCACGGTTACATCATACTGTCAGCCCATTATAATAAATCAGTTTATATAAACAATACATATAATCATTAATTAAAAGCTTTCACAGCCAATGAGAATCCAAATAGGATTTAATCAGATGGAGGAGAAAATAACATCGAACAAAGAGAGACAAACCAATCATAGCAAACTTAAAAATCCCATTAAGCATACAATTTCATAATTTAATATAGACATAACTGACTCAAAAATCCCCATCTTGGAGATGATGACAAAACTTGTAGTCCTCCAAACTCAAGGCACCTAAATTCATATCATAACCAAACCATTTTTTTTAAAAAAAAGGTTGAAAGGCCCCAAAAAAAAAAAAAGAATCAAACAGAACCTACAAAAGTACCAATTGCATAAAAGTCTGGCTTCTAAGGACCTAATGAAAAAACATTTAACATACTCAACTTACAAAACCAATCATCCATTCCACTAGATATATCTCCTCTATTAAAAAGCCAACGCATGATTAAGTCACCCAAACTTCACTAGTGAAATATGAAACCAGACTGGGTGAAGAACTTGGACACCATCCTTCTCCACTCCACTCAACTTAGAAGCACTTCCTGTGGACAATAGCTGGACCAGATTCATCATACTCACCCTTTGAGATCCACATCTGCATAAAAAGGAAAATCAGCAAAGCACACAATGACAGTCATGAATGAATCCATTTTAGTTACTACTACTCAAACACACGGGGAAAGGAAGAAAACAACGGCCAACCTGTTGGAAAGTGCTGAGTGATGCCAAGATAGATCCACCAATCCAGACACTGTACTTCCTCTCAGGAGGTGCGACCACCTTGATTTTCATGCTGCTTGGAGCAAGAGCAGTGATTTCCTTGCTCATACGATCAGCAATTCCAGGGAACATGGTTGAACCACCACTGAGCACAATATTTCCATATAGGTCCTTCCTAATATCAACATCACATTTCATGATGGAGTTGTATGTAGTTTCATGGATTCCAGTAGCCTCCATACCAATTAGAGATGGTTGGAAGAGTACTTCTGGGCATCGGAACCTCTCAGCCCCTATGGTAATGACTTGTCCATCAGGCAATTCATAACTCTTCTCCACTGCCGAACTACTCTTGGCAGTCTCCAATTCTTGTTCGAAATCGAGGGCAACATATGCTAATTTCTCCTTCACATCACGGACAATTTCCCGTTCGGCAGAGGTGGTGAAAGAGTATCCTCTCTCCGTAAGAATTTTCATCAGGTACTCGGTTAAATCACGACCAGCAAGGTCCAACCGAAGAATTGCATGAGGAAGAGCATACCCTTCATATATGGGTACCGTGTGGCTCACACCATCACCAGAATCAAGCACAATACCTATTTACATAACCAACACAAAAACATAAAAGAAAACATAAGGCTAGTCATAAAGATTTGTAAAAGGAATCATATGAACTCCAAATCCTTGTGAACAAGGTTTGCATGTTTCAAAATTGTTCTCTGGAACTAATCCAAGTTACCATGCTACATATATAAAGCAAAATCCACATCAATAACACACCTGTTGTACGTCCACTAGCATAGAGAGACAAGACGGCCTGGATAGCAACATACATAGCAGGCACATTGAAAGTCTCAAACATTATTTGGGTCATCTTCTCTCTGTTAGCCTTGGGATTGAGTGGTGCCTCAGTAAGAAGTACTGGGTGTTCTTCAGGAGCAACACGAAGCTCATTGTAAAATGTGTGATGCCAAATCTTCTCCATATCATCCCAGTTGCTGACTATACCATGCTCTATGGGATACTTCAAGGTAAGTATACCTCTTTTTGACTGGGCTTCATCACCCACGTAAGCATCCTTCTGACCCATCCCAACCATAACACCAGTGTGACGAGGTCGTCCAACAATGCTGGGGAAAACTGCCCTCGGGGCATCATCACCAGCAAAACCAGCCTGCAAGCATTCAGAAAAGATAAGTCAAGCACGAACCAAGTGAAAATTAGGAGACCAATGGTTGAAAACAATTATAGTTCATAGTACGTAGGCTCCAAAGAAAAAGTTTTTTTTTTTTTTTTCTAACTGCAAAATTAGCCAAAATCGACTGAGAATGGAAGAGGTGCAAAGTAAAGTGCAACTAAGCACAACCTCGAACCATTTTTTTATCTAAAAATTTAAAAAATATCTTTACATTCTAGATCAACAGGTTTGCTAACCTTGACCATTCCAGTTCCATTGTCAACAACAAGAGGTTGAATGTCCTCAGCGTCAGCCATCTTCTATGATCTGCACAAAATATAAACGACCATAAGTAGAACTACGATTAATAATCATCAGAATGAGCAAGAATCAAAAGTTTTATTCCGAGAATTAGGCAGGTGGTGGGCAATTCGAGAGACCCTGATAGAGGCTTTTGCTAGAAAATTGCAAATTTGTAATACCAATGCATTGAATTTAAATTGCCACAGACAAAGACGCTAGTTCCCCAAAACACATTTTTTTGCAATACACTTTTAAAACAAATAAGAAGCAAAACCACAGTGTTTCACTTCACATAACAACATAACTGGGCAACTACATCAAAATTTGAAAGAAAGCCCCAGAAGCTCAAAGATCACTAGTATGCGAACCAGTATGCATCCACAAAACCCATAAAATTTAGTAATAAAACATTTAACACGTTAATCGGCGAATTAATAGATCATCGATGAATTGATCATCCAGGAATAACCCAAAAAAAAAGGCAAAAAACAAATTCAAATCAAATTCATGAGAGAAATCTCGCATCAAATCTAGTGGGAATCAAATCAGCCCAAACCAAATTACAGTGACAGAATAGATCTTGATCAGCTAAAGCAAGTAAAGATCGGAAGATTTTCAATCAACAAAACAGAACAGAAAACACAGCTAAGAATTACGGATCCAGGAGACGAACAACTCAATAACAAGCAACAGTACAAGCTGAATTCAAGCATAGTAAAATTCACCGAAAAAAATACAACGAAGATCCAAATTTACCTTCTTAGAACGAAACTCGAAGTCACTGGTTCGCAGGTACGGGACGGTCGAGGAAGCGACACGGTGAAGAGGTAGCGGCAGCACGGGAGAAATTGAAGGAAGAGAATCAGATGAGCTTTATATTCCCCGAGCACTCACTGGGCAGAGAGCTAAATGACATTGAAATGCGAGTGAAATGAAAGCCAAATGTAGTTTGAAATATGCTTTGGTCATGACTCGGTGGTGTTTGGTTTGGAAGGAAAACATATCCCTACTGGTCAGGAAAGGTAAACGTGGGATCGCGAAGGAAATGGTGCGGACTTGTGTTTTGGAATCAAGGAAGAGAAATGAGCGGCGAGACATTTTCCGCGGAAAGTGAATGTTGGAATCCAAACAAAGTCGAGACAGTAATGCCACGACAGCAAGTGCGGCTATTGACGTGGGCCCCAGTGAGTGTGGACTGTGGACCACTTCCAGTTCTTGAATGTTCCGCGCTACTTTAAAGTTTGAACTCTGAATCGTTCAATGGTTCCGATCAGTATGTCTTAATTTTTTTTTTATGGGTTGAATAGTAATTTTGTCCTAGAAGTATAACTTTAGAAGCAATATTGTCCTGAATGTTCTTCTAAGTTCAGTTTTACCCCGAAAGTTTTAAAACATAACAATGTTACCCTCCACTTACAATCAAAGACTGATAGAGTTAACACACTCGAGTGTACATAATCTTTTTTTTTTTTTGGCAATGTGCACACTCAAATGACTCAGCACACTCGAGTGTGCACATTGCCAAAAAAAAAATGATCATGCAAATTCGAGTGTGCTAACTTCATCAATCTGATTGTTAATAGGGTAACATTGCTATGTTTTTATATTTTCGGCGTAAAATTGCTACTTAACCCATTTTTTAAAATTTTTCTTACTATAAATTAATGTAGGGAAAAGGGAAAAAAAATATTGATAAAAAGATAAATAAGTAGGTTGAATCTCAATAATTTTAAAATGTTGCAAAATTTAAAAAACTACTTAACTATCCTTAGTTTTTTAATAAAAACTCCCCAACCCCTATGCGAATATTGAATTCTGGTTGACCCAATTTACAACTATAATATTCATATTAACAATTCAAGTGTCCATTGCTTGAAAATTTCAATATATATATATATATATATATATAAAAGGCAGTCAAAGCTCCTATCGACCTTATTTATGACTCTAGTATCCATATTAACAATTGATGATATTTGCTTGAGAAATTCAAAAAAATAAGAGACAACTAGAGCTCCGGACGACCCTATGACTTTAGTATCCATATTAATAACTCAAGTATTCATATTAATGACTTTTATTTTAAAAAAAAATATGAGATCGCAGGAGTTCCTGTCAATTTTATTTACGACTTTAGTATCTATATTAAAAATTTAAATATCTATATTGACCAATTTTGCTTAAAAAATTACAAAAAACAAAAAACAATAGAGAGGGAGACCACCCAAGATCCATTGACCGATCGCTAACAAGGTCACTGAAGCTCCAGTGACGGCCGTGACCAAGAGCCGGCAAGGGGTTGATAATTTTTTATTTTTTATTTTTTTTTAAAAAAAACCTAAAAGTAGTTGAGTAATTTCTCAAATTTTTGCAACATTTCAAAATTTCAAATTAATCCCTTTGCAATTCTTAAATTTTAACATACTTATCTGTTTTTTTTACCAATTTTAACAATATTGTTCTATCTTTTTCCCATTAATATATTACCACAGGTTTTAAATATAAGACAAAGTTTATAGTGGAATATTTAGGACCAAAGGGAGTATTACACTACACATGAGAATTTACACCGCAAACTTTATCCTATATTTAGGACCAAAGGGAGTATCACATTTCAAAAAATATTAGTAAAAATTTAAAAGGGTGAAGATACAAAACTACACATGAGAGTTTCCAAAAAAATGAGCTGGATACTAAGTGTTTTTTTGAGAGGTAAATGTAACTATATGAACTTTCGAAATATGTGCAAAACTACACATTGACCATTAATTGATCATTTATTTTAATTTTTAAGGGTCAAGGTAAAAAAATACACATAAGATTTTCCAAAAAAATGCACCCAACAAAAAAAAAATTAGGGGCAAAAACAACTATAAACTTTTAAAATATATGTAAAAATACACAATATCATTAGTTAACTATTTGTTTGAATTTTTGACCGAAAATAGTGATATCAGAGGATGACGTGGATGTTTAAAAAAATCCTTGTACATAAATACTTATATACTCCACCAATACAACATTATCTGCTACTCAAACACATGGGGGAAGCATATCAAACCCTTGAAGCGTACATTGCAAGTAGAATTTTTTTATTTTTTTTTGGGTCAAACATTGCAAGTAGAATCACAATGAAGAAGAGTACAAAAAGTGTTTGAATAGTAGATGATATAATACTCTTAAAATATGTAAGTATTTCTTTAACATAGGAATAAAAATTTGTTGATTGGATAAGGAAAATTATTTTCGTCTAACTCTTTATCTCCGTATCATCATTTCTCTTGGAAGAGAAAGAGGAAGGGTTAAAAAGAGATAAAATGATGAGATGGAGATAAAATGTTATGTGTAAATTAATTTTCCTTACCAGCTAATAAATTATTATTCTAGGTTGTTTCTTAATCATCCACTTCATCTATTTTAGAAGTTCATAATTACTTTTTCTTCTCAGAAAAGCATTTGTTCTTGGACACACTTTTTTAAAAAGAAAAAAAAATCTCATATGTACTTTTACATCATAACCCATTTTTTTTTTTTAAAAAAAAAAAACTCAATGACACTTGCAGAAGCACATGAATGATTTTATTATTAAGTGTAGAATAAGTTATTTGAAAAGACCCTACTTTGAATGAGTATTACATATGCAGATGAGAAAATTTTGAGCGTGTATTTTCCAAAAATATGCAGATTAGAAAATTATACTTTGATCTTTAGAATTTAGAACAAATTCTTAAAAAATATATATATAATTTATTGTCCAAAAATATTTACAAACCGAAATATTTGAGGTGTATTAATATTTTCAACATGTGCAACTTTTTTTTTTTTTTTAACTATATGCAATAAATTTTCAACTATATGCAAATATATACAAGTTGAGAAAGAATTGCACTACCTGAAAATCTGTTCTACCTTAGTGTTTAAACAAATTTCTAATATCTAAGGTAGTAATTTTTGTAATAAATTGATTTTTCAACAATTTTTTCTAATCTTTAATAATATTTTTTTAAGTTTAAAATTTATGTAGATAAATATCTCCCTTTTTGTGTGCCTAAAATTGTTTGGAAAAATCATACAAAATCTCGGTCAAGAAAAATGATATCAGAAAAACCCTAAAACATTTTAAAGCAATTATAAAGTTCTATTGACCTTAGGGTGAAAGATAAAAAAAAATACCCAATTACCATTTTGCCCCTATGTTTTTGAATCAGAAAGTTCGATTAAATTATTAAATTAAATAGTTTATTTTAGTTTTGGAAAGAAGTTGAAAGCATTAGTTTGGGGTCACTCATGTACAAATGATAACTCCTTGCCCAGTCACTCATGTACGATGATCCTTCTCACTATCGCCACAATCGTCACCATCTTCATCACGGTGGTTACTGGCACTCGTGGTGGTTGTTGTCGCCGTTCGTTGAGGTAGGAAATTTCAGTCGCGTGAAATTATTCAAAAGGACGTGCATGAACTATCCTGTTTTGTTTTAATAGATGAGGGCAAAACGGTAATTGGCTGTTTTTCATCTTTCACCCTAACGTTGCATGGGAATTTATAACCGTTTCAAAATATCACGAGACTTTTCGATATATATATTTTTTTGATAGGGACCTTAGTGTGATTTTCCTAAAAAATTTTAAAACTTTGTCAAATTTTGATTGTTTATAGTCCCTTTCTTCGAATAATGTATGAACCAGGTCAAAAAAATTATGTGTATACGACACTTTGAATTGGACAATATATTTAAGTAAGCCACTGCCGGGTCACGTCTTATTAATAAAATCATAAATTAGTTAATAACATTAAATTTATTTTTTTAAAAAAATTGAAAATTCAAAAAGAGTAAAACTTTTTTCCATGCAATATAAAATATAAAATAATTGTAGGCAATATAATTTGATTTACTTTTTGGAATTATGTTTTTTTTTAAAAAAACTCGGTAATAAAATAAAAAAAATTAATATGTAGTATTCCAAAATAATCAACAATAAAAAAGAATCTAAATAGCCGGTTGAAGGAGTCATCAACCGGCTAAGTATTTTACTTGGAGAAGCATGATTATATTCCAAGGCAAGTTATGAATGAAATGGACAAGTAATAAAAAGAAAATCAAGTTGAAATTAGGTCATTATCTCCACGTATGCCTCATTTGGACATTTTGATGAAAACATATTTTATTATTATTGAATCATTAATCTATTTCTATCCCAACGTGTTATGTTTTGGTTACATGGAAAGTTTGTTCCTTATGAGTGATGTTTGTGGTTTGGATGTTTCTCAATTAAATTATTCTCTTCGGTCTTAAATATAATATAAAATTGATTTTTTTTTGTAAAGATTAAGAAAACTAATTAAATTACTTTAAAATATTTTTATTTTTTTCTTCAAACTAATTAGTTTAATTAATAAACTGATATATAATCTAAAGATATACAATATATAATATAATTAAGTAACTTATTTAGTTTTTTTAATCTCTAAAAAAAAATCAACTTTATTTTATAGTTAGAACTGAAAAGAGTATTTGATTACAAATTTTCCAGTTTTTTTGTTGTGGCGTAAGTGTATCTTAAGTCAAATTCATAAAGATGGATTTGATTTGTTAATATATGGAATTATTATTTTGAGTAATATAGTATGTAAAAAAGGAATATTGCACTCGTAGGAGAAGAGTTTGACACTTGCTTTGTGATTCAAGAAATTTTAAAGTTTTTCATAAGAAAATTTTAGAAAGGGGTTTGGGCTCAACCCAATCTAATAACAGGACGCCTATCATAGCTTAGACTTGTTGTCTTGAGTCTTTTCTTATCTTTTTAAGTAAGGCCCGTGTGGATTAAAGGTTGCCGTTATAATATAGTGATGCTTTCTTGAGCCCGGTAACGTTTTGAAGAATTAAACGCTCTCTTAGTAAGAAAACTCCACCCTTCAATATCTAAATTCATAGTCCAACCCATTTCCTAAAATTTTTATATATAAAAAAAAATCCATAGTCCAATTTTACCCCAAAAAAAAAATAAATCCATAGTCCAATTCCCTAGACTATGACTTTTTCTCTAGTCACCATCAGTTGCAGTTCAAGAAGTTGCCTACAATTACACCTTGTCTTCATGTTTCTCATGTATAATGAATGACTCACAATCGGTCTCTCAGCTTATTAAAGAAGCAAAACTGATTCAGGTGTTGCCATTATATCTATAAGCCTCCATAGGATACATCTGCAGTATTTCAAGTGGCAAAGGAGAAATTCAAAGCCCCACGTATTTCTAATTTTGTATCATGGAGCTTTATGTTGGATTATTAACTTTGATATACCTTTAGCATTAAGGGGAGACATGTTAGAAATCCTCTGTATCAAAAAGCAGTTCTTCATCTTCAATTGCTCTGGCACTGCTTCAAAATGCATTGCCTGGCATTTAATAATGTAAAAATAATAATTGCGATGAGCGTGGGTCGAACACGCGACCATTTACTTGATGCACCAAATTCTGCAATCGGGTCGACCCGTATCCACGCCGCCGACATCTTCGTCCCGCGTGATCCGAAACTCATGCTTGGCTGAACCAAAACATCGTAGAAGGCCGTGTGTGACCACCACCATCTCAAGATCTCTTCGTTGTGATTCTACTTGTAATGTACGCCTCAAACTTTCCTCCTTTCTTTTCTTTTCTCATCGGAATCAGATCTATATCGGTCGTTGTTTGAACGCAATGCTTCTTGTAGTGGCGTTTTGCTATCTAGGGTTGCTGCAATTTGATCTTTTTTTGGGATGTTCTGTTATATTGTCAAATATATCCAATAAATAGATGGTGATGCTGATTTGGGAAACACTTTTTGCACTCCTCGGACAGGCTTTATTCCTGCCCAATTAATGAAAAATTGATCTTCTAGGAATTAAATGTTTGGATACGGGTCTTTGTTTTTGTTTTTGTTTTTGTTGATCCTTGATTTTATGACTTAGCTTTTAACGAAGCTTCTTCCTTTGCATTTCTTGGCAGTTGCTGATATTGGGTTCTGGTTTTATGTTTAACCCCTTCCGTTGGTTGCCGTAAATTTGTGCACTTATCATTCGTTGTATACTACTACTACTGCTACATATTTATTTAATTTGATTAGATTAAGGAAGTTAGTTAAGATAGTTAGTATAACATGTATTTTCTAAAACACTTTTGTGATCTTTCTTAATTTCCTCTTTTCTCTTCTCCTTAACTATTCTTGAGGGAGATAGATTAGGAAAAGATTAAAAAATATGAAAAATATGTCTTATATATAAGACCAATATCATCTCCCCAAAGTTATCTTATATCAAGGACTGGAAGAGTAATAATATTAATCTGATTTTCTATTTGTAATTTGGCAAATGAAATGGATTCTGCTCCTCCATTTTTGGAAGTGATCTACTAAACCCTTGGGAAGCCACCATATTGAATTTGGGTTCGTTGTATTTTCTGCTACATTTGGGCAAAAGAAGCTTTGGATAAATTTCAATATATTTTTGATTTCTAAGGCTTTATGGATGCTGAATTCTACTCTTAGAGGCATAGAGTCAGACTATTGTCATGGTTTTCAGAATGTGAAAAGTTTAGGATGGTATCTTATGAACTTTACGTGTTTTTTCAATTTGACTGCTCAAATTGTTTTTAATTTGGTTTTTAGATGGCTTTTCTACCAGTCTCACAGACTCATTATTTGCTTTCTCTTAAATTCAGGGCTGACGAAGAACCTGTTGATCAGAAGAGATATTATGAGGACTCTTGCAAACCAAAGTGTGTGAAACCATTAATTAACTATCAGGTTTGTATTTTGAATTACATTCCTTTTGAGTCAACATGATTTGCTTTAGCTTCTTACTGAATAACTGTTATTTGATTTTACTATTATTTGTTAATTAATTTTCTCTTGCTAAATTGCAAAGTGGTCTTTCTTAATCTCCCAATTGAGAATCATTTGGTGCTAGGTGTGTCCGCAAAGAAGACAGATGTTAAATTTTAAGCCAAGGGGAATTGCTATGAGGTCCCAAGGAAGAGAATTAATTACCGAGAAGTCTCAATGACAAGTGAAGTGTCGTCATTTCTTACCTTGGAATTTGTCATTACATGCTCTCTAATTGTTAATTAGGGAGTTCCTGGTAATTAAGTCCCTTCCTTGGGAACTTATAGTAATTCCTCCTTTAAGCTACAAAGAACTGTATGATATGCAAAGTTATTCAACTAACATAATTTACCATGATTACCTCAATGTAGTTTCTAATTCATATAAATATTATTGTGAGCAAAACAAACCCATGATCTTGTCCCTTGAGGCTTCGCTTTTTCAAACATTCCTGATGCATATTTGTTGAAGACTCTGAAGTAAGTATAATTGGAAATTTGAATTGCCAAATTGCTAAATGTATCATCTTATTCACGCTCTTATGATACATGTGATGTTGTTCATTGCTTTACTCGGATAGAAAAGAATTTCAACTCACCATTCAAATAATACAAAGAAGGTTTATAGTTTCTGTGGAATATAAAAGGAGGAAACCCTGCCAAAGAAATGAAATTCTTGAACCCTCTTGCTATAGAATACTCCTTCTGGTCCTTAATATAAGACATATTTACCTAATTTGATTAGATTAAAGAAGTGTATTTAGTTAGTTAATATGACATGTATTTTTTAAAACACCCTAGTCACATTCCTTAATTCCTTCCTTCCCTCTCCTCCCCAATCATTGTTAAGAGAGTATCAATAGGTGTAAATTAGAGAAATATGAACAAATATGAAAACTTTGTTTTATATTTAGGATCAAGATCAACTCCCCAAGTATATCTTATATTAAAAACCAGAGGGGTATCAAAGTAACATTTAAAATTTGATGTTGTTAATCCTTCATTCTTTCTTATTTTCTATTTATTCAAATGTAATTGTTACTTTGCTTTAGAGGAACAATTATTAAGCGGGATTTATCTAAACTCTAAAGATTTGGTTGTGGATAGTGCACAATGGCATTGTGCGATTCATGTATATAGCTGATCCATCTTGGTGGGATAAGGCTTGTTGTTGTTGTTGTCAAGTAATCTGATTAGTAACGTTGGCTTGCATGGTGAAGCATGGGTTGTTGAACAGTTGGGTTCAGGGTTCAGATGCTAGAACTATCATAATGACGATTGCTGTTAAGTAATCCTTCTACTTGCTGCTACAGGCATGCGTTAAAAGGATCGAAGGCGATGATTCCGGGCACAAACACTGCACTGGGCAATATTTTGATTATTGGTCATGTGTTGACAAATGTGTATGTGTTACATTATTACACAATTATCAAACTATTCGTCGTATGCTTAGTTAATCTGTACTAAACTTTGTTCCAACAATGCAGGCTGCAACAAAGATATTCTCCAAACTGAAGTAAAAGGAGAGACTTTGGCGGTATATATGATCATCATCTTCTCAAGATTTTTTTCATTCCCAAATAACTACCCCTAGACACTTGATTTGGGTTGCTACTAGATTTTTTAAAAACAGGGTAACTTAAGATCCTGATTAATAAAATCCTGTCAAATTCTACCTCTTGAAAGTTTTTGAGTTTGGAATGTTGGATCCAATATTGAGTTTCTGGTAATTGATGATTCTGACCTTTTGAATTAGTGGGGTTGTTGTAATATCTGATTTCTGATCTTGTTCTGTTTTTCATCGCGCTTAGGGTAAGCCATGTAACTGAATAATTAAACTCTTATGCTAGAGAAATAGCAAAAATCTCGCTACTTTAATAAAAACAGTCAAACTCTGATCTTATTAAATAAGAATAGCCAATCTCTAATAATTAGGAACTTCACTAATTAATAAAGACCAAGGAGAATCTTCTGTTTTAATTTACATTTTGAAATATTTTACACTTTATTGATGAGGCACTAAGCCTATTTATAATGATTTATAAAGAATAGACTCTATTCAAAATTCAAATACGAAATTTAAAAATATATCTAAATCTAAAATTTAGAGAACTAATACCTAATAAGATATTTTTAAAGATAATATAATTAAAATAGACTCGATTAAATAAAAGATAAAAGATAATGAAAACAATAAATTAATTCCTAATAAATTAAAGCATAGCGAGTTGGATCACTATGAATCTCCACATTTATTCAATTCAAAATGTTCTCCCTAAAACTTGAAGGCTATCATATGACCAACGTTCTGTTGATAAATGCACGTTTACTTTCAAATTTAGCACTTAAATTGGATCATTGATGGTGATATCAAGATATGCATTTACACATTTACTGTTCACGCAAATTCTTTTTTTTGATACATCCGGTAGGGGGAGGGGAAGGCAGGGCTCGAACCCTGGACAAGGGAGAAGGCCAGCTCCTAAGGCTGGCCTTAGTGCCATCGCGTTACAAGGCACTTGGCACTGTTCACGCAAATTCTGATAGTACATATAAATGAAAAGGGAGGTCCCAAGCAATAGAAAAAAAAAAATGAAAAAAGGTCCATGGAAATCTCAAAATTATAGTTAAGTTTTGTGGGACTTTTTTGCAATAAATTTTAATTCCGTTGACAAATGAAGGAGGCGTTCACCAATAAGTTTATGAGTGTTTATTGACAAGTCTAAAAGCATATAATTGAAATTAATCATAAAAAAGTTTCATGGGATTTAATTGTAATTTTGAGATTTTCAAGACCAGTTTTCCATTTTTGTTGTTGCTTGATACCTAAACATAATTTTCCCCAATGGAAACAATCTATCACCCAAAGACCACAAACAGGATTCCAAACACAAAAGAAGGTCCACGTTCGAACAACAAAATCCCAAGAAGGACAGAGAGAATCAGTAAAGGAATATAATCACAAAAAAGTTTAAAACAAGTGAATGGTCAAGTTTTGATGTAAGAAATGACAAGTTTATACTGCTTATTTGCATGGTTCTTCCAAAAAGACACCATCGGCTTGGTTGGTAAGTTGAAATTGTTTTTGATGTTTGATGGAAATGGAGCTGGATAAGGAAATAATGTTTTAAAGTATGTTTGCTATGACATGGAAATGAGACTTAATTTTTATATCAAAAGATCAAAATGCTCCTGTAATTTTTTATTTTTTTAACAGAAAAAACTTCAACCTTCCTCTTCTATGTAACTTCCAATCACCACCAATACCTTTGGCAACCATGAACAAAGCATCAAAAATCGAAACTTTGGAGCAACGAAATTCACAGATAATATGAAAAGTACAAATCACAAAAACCAAATCACATAAAACTCGAAGCTTGCATGCGGTGGGAAGTTGCAGATATGAAAAATCGAAGGCAAAGAAGTGGAGAAAACGTGAAGAGGAGGTTGGGGACATAGTCGATCTTATAGAGAAAATGAAGGTCAAGCATGGTTCGCTAATGGAGGTTTGGGGAAAAGAGGAAGAAGACGAAGTCGAAGAAGGTCACTGGCGCCAATGGCGGACCGAGGCTGTGAGTTGGGGGGCAAGTGCCCCCCTTGAATTTGGAATTTTCTTAAAAAAGAAAAAAAGAAAAAACAAATACTAATATGGTTGAATGATTGTCCACCTTTAAATTAAGTGTCCACCCTTAATATATCAAGACTGTACTTTGTAATTGGATTGGAGATGAATGATTGAATGATTGTCTAGTGCCTTATATTGAAAAATATGTATTTGATAGCATTGAAATAAAACAATTATGATGGAATTTCAAAAAATAAGACTTAGAAGAATGACATAGTAATTATTTTTATTGTAATATACTTTTACTATTAAAATATATGTACTTGAATTTATTGAGTGCCCACCCTTCATTGTAATTTATGTAACTGCATTTCTAACAACACTTAGCATTCTCAGTGTGAAGTCCCACATCGATTGGGAAGGCGAACGAAGCATGCCTTATAAGGATGCGGAGACCTTTCCCTTGTGAACGTGTTTTGATGGGCTAGGCCCAGTCAGAAACAAAATCGTGAGGCAATGAATGCCGAAGCGGATAATATCCACAAACGGGCGCCTGGGATATTACAATTGGTATCAGAGCCAGGGCTCGGGTCGAGCCCCAAGGGGGGGTGGAGTGTGAAGTCCCACATTGATTGGGAAGGCGAACGAAGCATGCCTTATAAGGATGGGCATGTGGAGACCATTCACTTTTTTTATATATATATATTTTTCTTTCTTATTTATATTCTTTTGTTTTTTAATGCATTTAAAACTTTACTTTAAAAAAAAAATTCGGGACGCTGCTCCCGAACCATCGCATCCCTATACCACTAGTGCCCCCTCACTATTTTTCTGGGTCCATCCCTAGCAGGCGCTTGCGGTGGGTGAAGAAGAAGGTCGTTGGTAGGTGGGGGAGAAGGTCGCCGGTGGTTGTGGTGAACGGGGAAGAAGGTCGCGACGGTGTGCCGGGAGCCGAAAGGTAGAAGGAGATGGTTGCTGAGGTTGAAAGTGAAAGGGTAGTGTGTGAGAATAGGGAAATGGAATTACAAGACTGAGCATTTTTGTGTGGGAGCCATTTCATGGAATTGGCATCAATTGGCTTCCACAAGGAAATGGAATTTTTTCTAATTTCCCATCATATCAAAATAAGCTCATAGTATGGAAGTGGCCTCCATTTCCATTTTCATGGCTTTTAAATATAAATCTTAGTTTTTAGTTTTTATATTTGTTAATTTTTTATAATTTATCTCTATTTATACTTTCTTAATCATAGTCAAAGAGAAGAGAAGAAAGAGAATTTTATGAGTTGAATTAAAAAAATGAAGAAGTGGGGTCACAAAATTTTAATAAAGAAAATGTGTAATATTAAAAAATAAGAAAAATTAATTGAAACTAATACCCTCACTTTTCTAATTTCTTTTTTAAATTCAACTCCAAAATATTTTGGTTCCACTCCCCTTGTACTAAACAAACCCTAAATATCGTGTTAGGTTCAACACATCCAACATTAAAGCCTTCAAGTAACATTAAGCTTTCAAGTGCAATTTGCATGTCGTTATGACACATGTCCATAAGAAAATAATAATCTACATAATAATAAATTAAAGATAATATTATATATTCTTATAAAAAATATAATGATGTAACTTATATATATAAGGAAATAAAACACCCTAGAGACAACATTACATGTGCTGACTATTTGGTTAAGAAAGGTCATGATGCTCCTACTGATGCGGACGCGATCCTTATCCCGACAGTTCCTGTGGGGTGCCTTGATATGGTGTTGAAGGACCAGCTGGCTTGCTGGTCACAGTCTATACCCTGTGTCATGTAGTTAGCGCTAGATTCCATATTCTGGTTTCTATTTAACTTCTCAAGCTACGACTTGCCTGTACTATAAAAAAAAAAAAAGGAAATAAAACACTCTCTAACCTTATAAATAGGATCGAGGATCAATACAAAAAAGGACAATGGAGCATACTGATAAGTTCATTATCAATAAAGTGCATTAAAAAAATCTGTTGCGTTAATGGCTATGCACTGGGAAAAAAAAAATAAAATGCATTTTTGTTACCCGAGGAAAAGAAATAAAAGAATGCTGAGTGCGTCCTCCTTGTTCCCCTTTAATTTATTTTTGAGGTAAAATACTTTGACCATATTTTACTTTAATTATATAGATCTTCCATTTATTTTCAAAACCTACACTTAAGGCCAAGCTGTTAGCCCCATCAAGAATATTTTAAAACGATGCCAAAAATATATTTTTTATTCATAATTTTTACTGACTAAATTACCTTTTGTTAGTTCTCTAATGGTTTTGATGATTGTCAACAACTATAAACAATGAATGAGGTTTTGCTCTTGAGTTTTGAAAATTGTGTATAAGAGCAAACCTTGAGGTTTGGCCTTACAGAAAGCCTCAAAAATTAAGTATTTCATAGTTCAAAAACTTGGTTTTACAAAACAATGTGAAACCTCGAGGTTTGTAAGATAACCTCGAGGTTCTACATCTCTCAGGAAAACTCAGTTTTGCACCAACACATGAAACCTCGAGGTTAGGTTGAAAACCTCCAGGTTTGTGGTTTGGCGCCTAACTGAATATTTTGAAAAACAATGTGAAATCTCGAGTATTATAAGAAACCTCGAGTTTTACTTCATCCAGAGAGGTTTTGATTTTCATCAAGTATGAAAACCTCGAGGTTCAGTTTTGAAATCTCGAGGTTTGACATTTAGTCTCTAACTTGAAATTCCATGAAAACACTTAAACCTCGAGTATCATTTCAAGCCTCGAGTATTCTGGCATACAGAGAGCAAACAGGTTTTCAAAGGAATGAAAACCTCGAGGTTCAGTTTGAAACCTCGAGGTTGTGTCTCTGGTTCAAAATGTTGATTTTGCAATACTTTAGCCAAACCTCGAGTATTGTTTAAAAACCTCGAGGTTATCGGGCTCCAGAGAAAAAAAATGAATTTTTAACCAAGTTTCAAACCTCCAGGTTTCTTTTGAAACCTCAAGGTTTGTGTTTTTCAAAGATTTCTCAAAAGGTTTCTTTACAAAGGAAACCTCGAGGTTCACCAAGAAACCTCAAGGTTATGTGTCTTTGAAACTGAGTTTGCTTGAGATATTCAAGCAAACCTTGAGGTTTGTGGAACAAACCTCCAGGTTTGTAGTCGTTACTAGAAATTCGAATTGGGCAAATCTGTTATGTCTTCCTGTTTGATCTCAATGCTTTACATGTTTAATATATATTGATCCTAGACATGTTTAACTATCCTTTTAGTGAGTTTCAGACAGTTTAAAGAAGGCTTATTGAAGGATTAGAGCAAAAGCAAAAAGTGTGTCAGAATAATAAATGCTCAGCCCAGAAACTTGCTTCTTTTGGTTAATCCACTTGTACACGACTGCAAAAGATTAAAAGGAAGATTACTACAATAAGCAACAAACTCTCCAACGGATTTCTTGCCAGAAAGTCAACTAAGAATCAAGTGACAGCTGGATTATGCATAAACAAGAGAGAGAAGATGTCCAAGGTTGAACCAACTCTCAGCAGAAGTTTCCCAACGGTTCAATCCAGTTTGCAACGGTCAATTAATGCCCTCTATCTATAAATAGAGTGCATTAACACCTTCTCAAGCTGATACACCAACTGAGAGCGAAAATTTATTGAGTTCATTTATTGTGTTCAGCTTTCATCTGTAATAGTGTCATTGTGACATTTGGTCTTCAGTGATTATCATATCTACTCTGTGAGAGAGTCTTTTACTTGTAAATCATTCATTGATTGTGATAACCACAAGTCAGGGGACTTGGTGGTTAGGGTGTATTGATTACAACTTGTAAGGGGGGGTGTGTTCTAGTGAGAGAACAACTTTTAGTACAGAGTTTGTAATCAGTTGTTGAATATAGTGGATTGAAAATCCCAAGTGAGGCTTGGGGACTGGATGTAGGTCAGAGAAAGGACCGAACCAGTATAAATCGATTGTGCAAAGCTTCTTCTTCTCTACTCCTCTGTCTTACCCTGTTTTAGTGTGTCAAAAACATGGTTACTTCCTTAAATTTTTAAAGATACCAAATTCACCCCCCTCTTAGGTATCAAGCTTCATTCTTCACCCTTTATCATCTCAAACATGTATGATGACAAATTAAAATTATAAACTTTTTTATACCAAAAAATTATAAAATTTTATAATATAATAAAAATAAATAAATTCTATAATATAGTAGATATTTTGGAAAAACATAATACAATATTTCTTGGTTGTATAATTTTTTTAGTCAATCTAAATGCTTAAATAATTCTTATGTTAAATAAGGGTATTTTGATTAAAAAAAAGTGTTTATAAGTCAATGTTAACTGTTAACTAATAGTTTTTTTTTCCTGAACACTAATTGTTAATTAATAGTTGGATGAATGGAAATAGAATCTTTAAAATCCAGGGAAAGTTTGTGTAACTTTTTTTTTTATTTGAAGGAAAGTTTATATGAGTTTTCAAAATAGAAGACGTCTATATAATTAAGGTAGAATAGAAGGGAAGTCTAAGTATTTTATTTTTTATTTTATTCTTTTATTTCCCACGATTTTTGTTTTTTTGTTTTTGTATTTTTCCTGGACGATTCTTGGTTATTTTCATCCTTTGGTTTTAGTGTTCTTGATTCCGTTGATTTCTTGATTTTTGAATCAAACTCGTTGGAATCCCACTCGCGTTCGAGGGCGTGACCGTTAAACGTTCAACTGCTTTTGAATCGTTTAAAGGAAATTTAACCCTAATAACATAAGGATTTCAATCCTTCGGATAAGACCTTGTGCACAGCCCTCCCTGGCAATTCGTCACTCCCAAGGCCAGATTAGGCCTCAAGTAATGATCGATGTTATCGGAACTTCCTCGACGATGAAGCTGCTTCAACCGGAGAAACGAGTAGCGCAACATCAACAAAGTCCCATCAAGAAATCTGAAGGCCCTGAAGAACCTGAAAACCCATTACAATCGCTGAAGAAAACTAGGGATTTGCCCAATTTGAACAAATGTCATGCCTGTGGCTTCATTGTTGACGCTTGCACCGGTAAGAAGAGACTTCACATCCTTAATAGCGAGTGGCGTATAGTTCTTCTCTGCAAAAATTGTCTTTTATCCATTAAATCTTCAAAAATGTGCACTTATTGTTTTTCCGAATCGTCTGCGGATTGTTTTCGTTGTGAGCAATGTCAGCATTCTGTTCATAAAAAGTGTTTTTCCAAGTATAAATACACTCCTCCATGGTCTTATGCTTGTTCTGGGTCGGAATTTTCTGTCTGTGTGGATTGTTGGGTTCCCCAATCGGTGGCTCTTTCAAGAAAAAGAATGAAGACTGAGAAGGTTAAGAAAAAGGGTGGGATTGTATTAGAAAAGGAGGCTTCTAGGGTTTCAGATGATGGAAATTCAGCGGTTTCATTGGAGAATGCGGTTAAGGATGCAAATCTTGCGGTAGGGAAGAAGGTTGAGGCGGCTGCTAGGGCTAGAGAGGAGGCGGTAAAGAAGGCTGAGGTTGCTAGAATAGCGTTTGTTGTTGCAAATAGTGCTTTAAGTTTAGTAGGAAGCGGAGATGAGAACAGTTTAAATAAGCGCCTCAAAGTGAGTGCTGATAAGGTTGTTGAGTTGTATCCGCCAATGAGTAGCTCTCCATCTAGTTGCTCCTTATTTAACTCAAGTTACTTTGATACTCTGAAGGTGGGCACTTCTAGTTCTGATTCACCTTGTGCGAGGTCTAATGAAAGCAATTCAAGTGATTTCTTGAAGCATGAAATTTCCAGTGATGATAACATGTACAGGGACTCCCATAAATATGTATTAGAACCTTCGGTTTGTATGGATGGGAGTGACAAGAGAAGCAGTTCGAAAGAAGACAAGTGCATGGCTGATTGTGATTCAAAAGTAGAGATTGGGGAAGAGCCGATGAGGGAAGGGGAGGGAAGTTGTTCTGACAAGCAGATAAACTTAAATGGGTATAATAGATTGAATCTTGATCACAAACAGACAGAGACTGCGTTGCCTGGGGAAGAAAGATGCAATGGACTGCCTGACCGCTTTTTCTTGAAATATAGTAGATTGAATCTTGATCACAAACAGAAAGAGACTGCGTTGCCTGGGGAAGAAAGATGCAATGGATGGCCTGACCGCTTTTTCTTGAAATACAGTAGGAGAGTTCATAGGTCAAAACCAATTTCAGATAGTAAACCAAGAATCCTCTACAATAACAAGGAGACTAATCTTGAGAGTCAGGGCTCAGCTACTGAGGTTCCATTGAATTGTTCTTGGGGATTGAGAACATTATGTAATGGATAATTTCAGTCATTTCATGCTCCTTTGCAAGCATCTACTTATGAAAGTGGATATTCCAAGAGCCAACATGAAAGGGCATAGGTATAGGAAGTTTACCTCTTCTTCCTTATGCAGTTTTGAAATTATTACTTTGTTTTTTCCTTAAAAAATTGTGTTGCTATTCTGTATCCTTGTTGATAATGACATTCTAGTATGTTACAATCATTCTGGTACCTTTGCTGCTCATTTTTCTGTCATCATGCCGAACATTGAGTTTTTTTATTCCAACACATGGAAATTGTGTTCCTGTTGCTTTCATCCTCATATTTGATGTTTCTTGCTACTTCTGGCTATTTGTTGATATTTTTGTACAATATCTTGCTTAAGAATGTCTCTAGCCGCTTCCTGGATATGCTTGAGATTGTTTACCATAGGCTCCTTATAAGGAAGCAAACGTTGAGAGAATGTAATTGGGTCGGTGAGCTAACCTGTTTGACATGCTGAACGATGTTGGTTAGGATGAATGAATTTGTAAACTGTTTGCATGTGAGCCTTTTTTGCAAGTATCTGGTTTGGCCCTCGGGTTGGCACTGGCTGGCTGCACTATTGCTGGCTATTCCGCAAGATAATTAATTTTAACATGAAAATTTATACTTTATTTATTTGGTGTTGTTCTTTTGTTCAATATATAACCTATTATATGATAAATTTCAAGTCATTA
Organism: Acacia crassicarpa; assembly: GCA_034222035.1. Lineage (NCBI taxonomy): Eukaryota > Viridiplantae > Streptophyta > Magnoliopsida > Fabales > Fabaceae > Acacia > Acacia crassicarpa. Next base: position 18,026,791 of record JAWXYG010000014.1, on the reverse strand, counting down.
AAATCACAGAGCACGTAAGATGATAAATTTCAAGTCATTAAAATCACAGAGCATGAAATAGAACTTTGAGACTTGATAATTAGATTGAATGGAGTGGGGATCCTAGAAAATATTTTACATAGCTTTGACAACTTTGTTGCATATAAATAATAATTATTCTGGTTATCATCGTTTATTCTTTTATTTTACTAATATTGAATTGATGTTGATTCATCTTTTCTTTTTTTCTCCTTTTTTGTGTAGCTGACTGAAATGCCGTGTAACATGTCAACATCAAAATGTGTGCAAAAGTTTACCTTGCTGGAGTAGAAGGCACTGGGCCTCTTTTTTTTTTCCAACTTGGATGCTTTAGGTTGATTGCTTGCAGTTCCAAGTCATGAAACTTGGCAAGTTACAGAAATAGTAGGTAAAGCAGATAACCTTCCACTTGAGAGATCATTGATCTTTTTTAAGATGTAATTCTGGTCTCTGAAAAGTTGGACCCACTTTTCCCCCATTCTATTTGTCTTCCTTTCAGTTTGAAGTTTTTGGTAGTCTTTTACATTCTTCTGTGTAACATGCCCACCTGAGTAATTATGTATAGTTACAATTCTGCAAATCCACTTATGTTCAATAGTTGCTTCAATTGTGCTGGTGCTGTATCACGAGTTGAATGTTTCTTACTTTGAATAATGAAGCAATTGATCAGTTTACTTGTACTGAATATAAGATCTGACAAAGTGAATTCTAAATCTTAGGATCCTATAAGGATTTGTAGACAATAAGATAGAGCTTTCATGGTTTGATATTAAGCTTTTCTTTTGTAGAAAGCTTATTTTGATTGTTCAATTATTTTGTTTCCTTGTTTAATTAATGAATATGAGACATTTCTTTGTTGGTTACCCGGATATTGCAGAAACGAGACATACAATTTCATTCAGGCTAGAAGTTCGAAGATGACAATTCTGTTTATTAGTTATTGCTAGTTATGAACAGATTTGTGGGTTTTTGATTCTTTTCTTAAACATGAGGTTCTTAGATTTAATTTAAGTTTTAGTCTGGATCTAGCCTTCATGTCATAACCCTGGACATAAAGAGCAGAGTGTAACAGGTTATGGAAGTTATTGACTTGATAGCCAGTGCACATAGGTAATAGAGTACTGGATTAGCATTAGCGGGGCATAATGAAAGTTGCAGAAAGTTGGAGATTTTATAAATAAATATTTAATTAATGAAGTCTTCTTTTATTATTATTGAGTCTGTTTTTATTAATATTTTTAATAAATAAGTGGAACATCCACTAGATAGATTTACTTGTTAGGATTCATAATGATGAATTATTTGAATTTCATATTTAGATATATTTTAGATTTCTTACTTAGATTTTGGATAGAGTCTGTCTTTTTATAAACCATTATAAATAGATATAGTGCCTCATTAATAAATAAAGTATGAAACATTTCAGAGAGTAAATTGGTACAGGAGGGGGAGATTCTCTTTGGGCTTTAATAGTCCGACGAGTTACAGATTCTGGCTCATCTTTTTATTAAGGATTTGGCTGTTTTTATAGAATTAGTTAGATACTTGCTTATTCTATGAAATAGAAGCTGTTCTTAAAGAGCTAGCGAGATATTTGCTTCCTCTTTAAATCATAGTGATTTTATAGCTTACTATCATCTTTAATTTTCTCAACCTAGATTCTGATATAACCTTTTCATCTCCTTACCCACATCAGTACCATAATCAATATCATCATTTTTGCTTTATTTCTTTTGTAATGACTCTGTGATTTTAGACATGTATAGGTGGTTTTAAAATGTAGGTTTTTCTTCTGTTTTCTTTTTCTTTCTCCTTTTTTAGGTGAGGAGTTGGGTGAGGAGCAGGCGTGAGTATACTGTTGAAAAGTTTGTGTGCAGTTTTTATAGCTAAAAGCTTGTTTTTAAATATATCATATGTTGCAGACAATGTAAATTGTAAATTACTCTATTCGTTCCTAATTATAGGAGTAAATTTTGAAGTTGGTTTTGGTCCTAATTATAAGAGCAAGTTTTAACTTTTGTTAATTTTTTTTTCCTATAATACCCCTATCTATACTTTCTCAATAATAATTAAAGACAATAATAATTTAATAATATACTTGTGTACTTTGACAGGGGAGGGAGGAATAGAAGTGGCAGTAAAAGGGAAATGGGGCGGGATGATAGGTGAAGGGTGAACTCCCACCAGGAAGGGATATATCATTTAGACGTGATTATGGGTGTTGCTGCCATTTTAAGTTTTAGTTAAGGGTAGTTTAGGAAAATAAATATAATTAACTAATTTAATTACTATCTTTAATTCCTCCAAAATCTGGTAAATAGCTCCTATAATTAGGACCGGAGGGAGTAGCAAAGAAGACTCGAGTACATAAATTAGTAAAGAAGACTTGAGTACATGTATGTTACAGCTAAACTCTAAACCCTAAACTAGCAAAAAAGACTCGAGTACATATGCAAGAAGAAGAAGAATCCATTTCATGCATTTGATTAGTGGAGAGCTATATTTTGCTGTATGAGCTTAATTAGACCAAGAGCAGAGGCATGAATGATTCAATTTGGTTGATAAACAACTACTCTTTCTAATTTTTAATATAAGACATATTTACATAATTTGATTAGATTAAGAAATTTAGTTAAATTAGTTAATATGAAATGTATATTCTAGAACACCTTCGTAATCCTCTTCAACTCCCTCCGACTCTCCTCTTTGATTATTATTGATAGAACATCAATAGGGGTGAATTAGGAAAAGATTAACAATTATAAAAGCTATATATTATATATAAGACCAAAATTAACTTCAAATATGTCTTATATAAAGGATCGTATGAGTATACTATATATATGATACCTCTTCTCTTTTGCCTTTTTTTTCTTCAGAAAAACTGATGTTATTCAATCATGCTTACAAGATTCAGAGTAAGCCTCACAAATAAGGATTCTAAGAACGTATCAAAAAAAAAAAAAGATTCTAAGAATATGTTGAATAACTGTTTGAAAGCCTTTAATCTCCATTAGCCATAATCTTGATTTCACAAAAATTTAAAATAATTCTTTATCATTTTTCCTTGGAAAAATAACAGAAAAAAAAAAGACTTTGAAATTACAAAATCTTAAATCAGATTTATTATCAAAAGTTGATAAAAGAATGATGAAACTTAATAAGCAATTTACAACTCATTTTTTGAGAAATACCTTATTTAAAATTTTGCTTTAAAATTCCTTTTTTGTTATTTTTCCTTTATTTATTTATTTTTTTAAAAAATATTAATCCCATCAGATTATGGTATACTTGTAAAAAAAATATAAAACAAAGTCAACTTTTTTGGAAATTTTTTAAAAAAACTAATTAAATTATTTTAGAGTACTTATATTTATTTCTCCAAACCAGTTTAACTAATAAACTGATATATAATCTAAGAATAAACAATATATGATATGATTAAGTAACTTATTTAGTTTCTTTAATTTCTCAAAAAAAATAAACTCTATCATATATTTAGTAAAGGAGGAGGAATAAGCTTCATCCTATAAGGCTTTGATTAATAACAAAAGGGAATTTGTCTTTGGTGCGTAACCCTCAAGTAATTAACCACAAACTTCAGTTATGAGTGACGCAAATAATTCATTAGGAAGCTTTCTCCCAATTAGAATACTAACGTGTTAATTTTGTTTTTGCATAAAATATTGTTTGATATATTGATCCTGGCGTGACATACTCCAGTTTTGGCATACATCCAAAAAACATTAAACTCATAATTATTACTGTATAAGTTTATATTCCTTCAGCAAGATATTCTGATTCTAAACAGTTTTCCTTCATGCATACAAACAGACAGGGGCAGAGCCAGGATTTAAAATTAAGGGGGGCGAAAATTAGAGAATAGAACATAGTGGAGTTAGGATTTGACATTAAGGGGAGAAAATTACAGAATTTGACCCAAAAATTAGGAAATTATATTTTAGCCTACTAAAGCTTTCAATATTTTCAGTTTAGTCCCTCTTTTTTCCTTCCAAATGAGGGACTAAACTAAAAATATTAAAAGCTTTAGTAGGCTAAAATATAATTTCTTAATTTCTTGGGTCAACTTCTGTAATTTTAGGGGGGCTTGATTCCGCCTATGCAAACAGACACTACTTTTTGGGATATTTAATAGTGAAACATCAGTACTGAGAAATTGTGAGCTTCATTTATTCTATAAAATAACTCTGTTATTGTCCTTTGAGAAAGGCCAAGTTGTTGGGTTAATGTGCTCTTTAGTCACTTAAGCCCAATAAGGCTTAAGGGCCCGTTTGGGAAAGCTGTGGGAAAAGTGGCTTTTGTTTCTGATGGACTTTTCTTAATGGACTTTTCTCTGATGGACTTTTTTCTGATGTGATTTGTGTTTGGGATAGTAGTAGCAGAAGTGGCTTTTGTTTGTAATGGGAACTTATTTGGCATAACTTAAAAAAAGTTAGATGAGATGGAAAATGACTGAAAAGGGCATGAATCAAATTCTCACATACACACATATATGTGCCGTATAAAATGTAATAATTTGGGATAAAAAATAAAAAATAAATATAAAAGAAAACTGTACTGGCCAACTAAGCTTAGCTCATACGAGTATTAAAAAAAAAAGGATCTATCAACCAAACCTTAGATAATGGGGAAAAAATAAAAGCTATTATTTGCAATGTGCAGATACAGGGTTCAAAACTATAACTTGCAAAGGAGAAGGAAATGTATCAATTCCTGGTAAATTGTAACAGACAAGAACAATTGGCCTACTTACATTCAAAATCATATCAAACCCCATTTTCAATGGAATAATAGAACCTAGAAATCAACACAGATAGTTTTCTTAGTACTAAAGAATAAATGGAGTGCATAAACAAATGCCAGATAATATTTAATTCATAAATTCAGTGATTCCAACACAAAAGACAATTTGTAAAATTCCAATATATACATAAATTATTTGGGGCAAATTGGTCTGAAAAAAAAAAGGCAAGATGTTAATGGACTTTTAATGGGATCAAAAGCACCTCAATAGGAGCTTCAAAAAAAGAAGTCCATTCTCCATTAAAGTCCATCAGTTTTTTTGTCTTCCCAAACACTCTTGTTTTCTTTGATGGACTTATTATCCCATCTAATGGGATAATAAGTCCATTTGGTCCCTTCCCAAACAGGCCCTAAATGAGACTACAGCCCAAGAACTTTATGGCCCATGTGGTTTAGGATTAGGTCTTAGATGTAATAATATATAAACCCACTTTCACCTGCTTGTGAATGATAAGTAACAAAAAGGAGGCTTTCATCAGAAACAAACCCTAGAGGCAGACGTTCATCATCTGAACGGTTGCCCACACAACCATCCTATCCCTCTCAAGAGATGGTCTGGAAGATCGATCATAGAGCGGACTACGACTGTTCGTGGATAGGTTTTCAGATCGCTGCATCTTTCTAGGTAATCAAAATGATGAAGGTTTTAACTTTTCCTATATCGTGTCGGTACGATTCGCTTCCACGTTTCTGGTGAGATTCCTACAATTGGTATCAGAGCCAATCGCGATGAGGAAAAGAACCAGTTTTGATATTAATTTATATTTCATGTGATTCTTTTCGAAAATTATTTTTTTTTGAAAATATGGCATCTTTTTCTATATTTGTTATTTATTTCATGGTAATTATTCGTTTATAATTCAAATTTGGTATTAGTTTTTATTTCAATTGGTTAATCGCTTTAATCCATGGTTAGATTCTCTCGTGTATTTCTTGATTTGTAACAATGAGGCTAATCCCATATGATTAGGTTTCCTCCTTGCTGTTTTTATATTTTTTTTGGAATTTCTATATATTTTTCGAATTCCTGTAAAAGTTGGAGATCAAGAAACTGCGAAGAAGATGAGCATTCAACACTGTTAAACACTTTTCATGGACCTCTGGACCTCGGATTTGGACGATCCATATATGAATGGAAAGAGGATGAAAATACGAGCAAAGTGGTGGGAGGACCGACGCCAGAAGCGCTGCCACGGGCCGCCACAAGCGGTTGCGAGTGGCCGTCACACGCTAGCCAAGGAGCCGCGGGTGAGGGCGCGTGGGACACCCTTTTTGGGTGGTTCCGGCGGCTGTGTTCTCATCTCCCTGTGGCAGTCCTTTCCCTAGAGTTTCGTACTGAGATGACTTCGGCTGATGGTGTGGCAGAAGTGATGGCTAGGGTTCCTCTTTTGTGTCTTAGAGTTTCTAGCCAAAGATTGGGTCTTTGGGCTTTTGGGCCCATAGATACCCTAAAGGGGCTTGAGACAGATACTATGGATTGGACGAAGGAGGAATTCCAAAGTTGTTAATTTTTATAGGAAAGCCATGGATTAAAGTTATTTGTTTAATTATTTAATGCTTTTATTGCATTGTACAAATTATATCTGCGATTAACATGATGTTTGTAATAACATGCCATATAGAATAGGAAGATGTCATATTGTTGCATAATCACATGTCATAACAACATAGTAGCTATTATGTCTTGAATCGACTAGTATGATAGTTATTATGCGAGATTATTTAGGTTATCCACTAAACTAATTATCAATTATTATGATTTTAAATTAAAATCTAGAATAATAATTGGATTAATTAATTGTGGAATTAAAATCTAAACAAATAATCCAGGAAATTTCCTAAGAGAATTGTATTTTTGAGAGTAATTTGAGGGTTATTTAAAATGATCATGTGAAACACACTCTGCCAATCATGACTAGATTTTAGATACCTAATGATTTCAATTATAGTTGTTGATCTTAGACAAAGAATACTCTAAATTGAACAAGTTCTTGGAAATTGAAAATTCTAAATTTAAAATATTGAATGGGTGAAGGTTTTAAATTAAGCATTTAATTTTAAAACCTACGGGCCCCAATTGTGGATTTATTAGTAAAATGGTTATTGCTGAAGCCCCATCGAAAAGGATAATCGGATTTCGCTAGATTAAATCCTAATATTTTCAAAATTTTAGTAAAGCTTTGCACGACCCATCGTCGGCAACACTTAGACACTAAAGATAATTTTGAAAGTAAACAATGGTTAAATACATTGAACTTTAGTAAAATTGTTAACCCTCCCATCGAGGCTCTAGCAATGGAACTGAAGGCCCAAATTAACAATATTAGTTTTTACAAGAATCTTGCCCATTGTAAGTCTTGTAAAGATAAGTAATGGATTGTTAAACAATAAACGAATAGTAGTTATTAGAATTTACTAGCGCTATATCTGTTTGTTGTTAATTATAGTTTGCAATTAGTGTTTTTTTTCCTTATTTTCAGAAAAATGTCTTCATTCAATCCTTTAGCTACAATCTTGAGCCAAAAACCTACGGATGGTACAAACTACAAACAATGGAAAACTAATTTGGCTATTGTTCTTCAATATGAAAAGCTCAACTTTGTTCTCACTACCCCTATGCCAGCGCAGCTTACTGCAGATGCGTCTGATGCAATTCGGACTCGATTTCAGCTAGAGAAGGAAAGATGAGAGAAGGCGAATGTGGCAGTTCGCTGCTATATTTTGGCCAGTCTCGCCTCTCACCTTTAGGAGCAAGTGAGCATGATTGAGAGTGGAGCAACAATGCTCCAGACTCTTGATGGCATGTTTGCTACGTCTAGCAGCTCTACTAGGCAAAATGCGCTGAATTCAGTCACCAAGACAGTGATGTCTAAAGGAAGTGTGCGGGATCATTGTCTAACAATGATAGCAAACTTCAAGAAGGCTGATGACCATGGTGTCAAGTTTGAATAAGAAGTAAAAGTTGACTTTCTTTTACAATCACTTCCTGAGTACTTCAATCAATTCAAGATGAATTATAATATGAATAAGATGAATCTTGATCTCACTCAATTGATGCACGAGCTTGAGAGTGCTAAACAGCCTCTAGTCAAGCAGGGAAGTGCATTTTTTGCTGGTGAAAGTTTTGTGAAACTTAAGGGGAAACCCAAGAGAAAGAACAAGAACAAGAAAAAGAAGAAATCAGGTACTCCAATTGCCAAAACAGTTGCAATGAAGCAGCCAAAAGGCAAGTGCTTCAAGTGCAGACAAAAGGGGCATTGGAAGAAAAATTACCCACGTATGAATAAACCAGGTATGGGTAATTTACATGTGATTGAGGCTTGTTTAGTGGAGAATCACAATGATAAATGGATCGTTGAATCAGGAACCACTAACCATGTTTGTTACTCTTTGCAGTGGTTCAAACATAGCTTGCCTGTAAGTAAATGACAAAGAGATTTGAAGCTTGGAAATGGGGAGCTTGTGTCTGCACTAGCAGTAGGACAAGTTATTTTATCTTTTGATAATTGTAGAACTTTGGTTTTAGAAGACTGTTTATTTATTCCAGATTTTAAGAGGAATTTAATTTCTGCTAGTTGTTTGGATAATCATGGTTTGACAGTTCAATTTAATTCCTCAGCTTCAATAAGAAGTTCATCTTCTTTTATTTGTTCTGGTGTAAAGTTTAATGGTCTTTATTTCCTTAATTCTGTTCCCTGTGAAGTTAACCATGTTGAATTAAAAGATGTTGAGCATATTAATTCATCAAAGAAAAGAAAAGTTTCCAATGAAACTTATCTTTGGCATTTGAGATTGGGTCATATTAACTCTAACAAGATACAAGGTTTGGTCAAAAGTGGGATTTTAAAATCCCTGAACTTTGAACCGATACCAGTATGTGAATCCTGTTTAGAGGGTAAAATGACCAAGAGATCTTTCAAGGCAGTAGCACAGTCCAAGGAACCAAGGTGTCACAAGAGACAAAAACACATAGAGAGGAAGTACCACTTGATCCGAGAAATAATTAAAAAAGGAGATACATTGGTAGCAAAGATAGCATCAGACGAGAACCTTGCTGACCCTTTTACTAAGAGTCTGCCTGAATGTGTGTTCGAGAGACATGTTTTATCTATGGGTCTTAGGAGAATTCCAGATTTGCTATAGCTTTAGGTAGTTGTTATTTCACTTTGGTATTTTGTGTTTTTTTTTTGAACAAGACATTATGACATTACATTTTTTTTTCTAAATGTTAATAAATGAGGTGTTTTTCATTTATTTCGCACACTATTTACAAACTCTAAGGTCCGGATCAATTGTGGAGTATATGATCATATGAATACGTTCATAGAGGACATGGTCATAGGTTCTCACAATTGATGAATTGGTTCACAACTATTAAATTAAGTTGGGTACTTTATTTAGGCTGCAATATTTTATGAAATGGTTTTGTCTGAATCATTATAGAATATTGGTGTGAGTTAATACTTATATTGAATGGATCAAGGAGAGATTTGATTAAGGTTGTTTTTTCTGTCATAAGAAATCAAATCTCCAGATAACTATGGTCATGTAGTTGCTCTTAATCCTGAGTTTATTTTAAATAGGTAGTCGAATAGTTTTCATTCTTTGATTTACTAACGAGTGAGGTTTGATCTATATGACGGCCAATAACTTGGTATTTTGGGATTGAGACTATTTGGTTATCGGTGTTTATGAGATAAACAACATGGAATTTATAGGAAATGTCCCCTTCATATGTTTTGGTACGTGGATATTTAAGACACTGGCCAGTACATGTAATCCATTAGAGAAACTATTAAAGTCAAGGGAATAAATAATTGATTGGGTTACAGAAAACTAGTCAATCAAATTATATACATTCTATAAAGGGGTAATGCATATTCTTGTTATAAGTGTCATTATTCTTAGAAATCACGTTCGGGCTTTTAGTGGAGTAGCACCAAACTAGATAATCTTATGTAGATTATCATAAGCCTTAATGAATGACAAATAGTAGATCCCAAGGCTAGCTCAAGACAAGGGATGGGGTATATTATCAGATGATGATGGCTTATGGGCTACATAGTCTTGGGTTTACGAACTTAAGTTTGTATCTTAAAGAGCAAGTGGGAGATTGTTGGGTTAATGTGCTCTTTAGTCACTTAAGCCCAATAAGGCTTAAATAAGACTACAGCCTAAGAACTCTATGGCCTATGTGGTTTAGGGTTAGGTCTTGGATGTAGTAGTATATAAACCCACTTTCACCTGCTTGTGAATGATAAGTAACAAAAAGGAGGCTTTCATCAGAAACAAACCCTAGAGGCAGACGTTCATCATCTGAACGGTTGCCCACACAACCATCCTATCCCTCTCGAGAGATAGTCTGGAAGATCGATTATAGAGCGGACTACGACTGTTCGTGGAGAGGCTTTCAGATCGCTGCATCTTTCCAGGTAATCAAAACGATGAAGGTTTTAACTTTTCCTATATTGTGTCGGTACGATTCACTTCCACGTTTTTGGTGAGATTTTTACACGTGTAGAACTTTGAAATAATATTCCCAATCCTATATCATTTGGCTGATAGTATAACCTTAAAAGCCTCCAGAAGCAAACCTACAAATAAATTAATCACTTCATTAATAACACTCATCCCCCACAATTTTCATCCCTTCCCATTATAAATCCCTGAATCTCCACTCTCTTTCCTGCAAGCTCAAGCCATTTAATCTCTAATTTTTCTTGAGTCATTCTGATTTCTTGTGTGCCATGGCTGCAATCTTACCCGACGGCATGGTATCCCTCAACCATGCTGGAGTAGCTCCAAGACCAAGTGGAGCAGATTATGAAGATGATCATAAACAAACTACCCAAACTCCAACCAAAGAAACCGATCAGCTCGACTACTCTCAGAGGGCTCAATGGCTTCGTGCTGCAATAATGGGAGCCAATGATGGTTTAGTTTCAGTCTCTGCAATGGTAATGGGTTTAGGAGCTGTTAAAACAGACTCCAAATCCATGGTGCTTTCTGTTTTTGCAGGTTCAATAGCAGGAGCTTGCAGTATGGCATTTGGAGAGTTCGTGTCAGTGTACACTCAGCTTGAAGTTGAAGTTGCTCAGATGAAGAGGTAAATGAGTGATCGAAATGATGAAGAGAAGCTGATGGAGAAGATGAAGCTTCCAAATCCATATCAAGCAGCATTTGCATCGGCTTTGTCATTTAGCATAGGAGCATTGGTTCCTCTGCTTTCTGCAACATTCATAACAGATTATAAAATAAGGCTAATGGTGATTCCCATTGTGGCTACTTTGGCTCTCACAACATTTGGATTGGTCGGAGCTGTGTTGGGAAAGAGTCCCAGTTTGAGATCATGCGTGAGGGTTGTGTGTGGAGGATTCGTAGCTATGGGTGTCACATTTGGGCTGACCAAGTTACTGAGTTCTTGTGGATTGCAGCTTTAAGAATGAATTGTGACCTCCCCATTTCCTTATTTGCTTTAAATTACAGTTTCTCAAAATGAGAATATAATCAAGTTCTGTTCTGTTCTTTGCTTGTTAGCTGTCATTGATTTTTTGTTTTGTTTTAAATATCTAAATAACAAATGTTTATGTACAGACATTAGAGTTTCATCTTCAGTGGTTCAGAGGGCCACAATACAGACATGGCATTACATCTTTAGTACCAGAACTCATCAGGGAGTGCAATCACAAAAGTTAGATAATGTCAGATGTTGGAAAATTTGGAAAGAAGCTAATTGTTAAGGTACAAACAATGTTATCAAAATTGAGTTTCTATGTAGACACATAAGGGGTGGTAGAAATGTAAATCATAGAAACAACACGAAATGTAATGTTTCTACTTTTTATTACTTAAAGTTAGAGTTCAAAATTTTTATATGTATGTGTGTGTGAAAAAAAATCATAAATCACTATTCAAAATTCAATGAATAACTTCATATTTAAAAGATATAAGTCATATAACTATATAAAACATAAGTCCAAAAAATCAAAAGAATAAAGTTTGAGGATGATTTCTTCGCATGGAATTATTAACTTATCATGGATCCTATCTATTTTTCCTTCTTTCTTTTATTTAACTTTATAGTCTAATTAACTTCTTAAAATGCTAGCAGAGATTCATAATAAAAAGGAGATACAACGGAAAAGATAAATGAGAAAAAAAATTGCCAGAACATAAACTCTTTATCTTATCTGTGTTTTTTATCCTTCTTTCTTTTATTTAAATTTAATTTATCTCTGTACTTAGTTTCTTAAAAGCCACATGAGAATAGATCTGTACGAAAAATGAGATAATAAACCCGACAAAAAGGAAAGTAAGGAGTAGCAAATTAATAAACTATTTTCGTTTGAAGTAGATTAAAAATTATACATATAGAAGATTGTAAGAATTAAGAAAAGAAAAAATATAAGAAGGTTTCATAATATTTTTATTTGTTATTTTTTTTTTTCAGAAAGTGAAAAGGGGTCTCCTTCCTATTCTGGATCATGTAGAAAGGAAAGGAATTGAAGTAGATTTTCAAGACGTGTTCATTAGCTTCATCATTTTTTGCCCAAAAAAAAAAAACGAATTCATTTTTTAAAAAACTAAAAACGGTAGAAACTGTAAAAACCTACGTTTCTACCGTTTTTACGTGTTTGTACGGCATTTCTACTAGTTTCTGCTTAGGACAGTTTCTACTTGCGTTTCAGCATGTATTACCCTAGTAAAACACTAGTTTTTGACAACAATAGGTACAAAGATAATTTAGGTGTTGGAGGCATTCCCAAACTTGACCAAACCCGCTTTTATGTCTATAATCTTTTGATGGTAGTTGTTGTCTTAATGTACTTTTGGTATTTGTACATTGGTTTGAAGGTACAAATACCAAAGAAGGCCATTGGATACATTAGTGAGGAGGGTGGATCAACTTATTTGGAACCCGATTAAAACGGGTAGAGGAAGACCAAAGAGAATGCTCAAGGTTATTGAGTGAGATCTACTAATTAATAATTTATCTTGAGATTTAATTTTTGATAGAACTTAATTGTTTGATCATGTAGCCGATCCCACCTAGTGGGATTAAGGCTCTGTTGTTGTTGTACCTTTGTTTGAAGCTAAGTGATGATTAACCAAAAGATCCTAGTGTTCAACTGAATTTTTGGTGCTTTAAGAAATGTCATTTTTTTATTTCCTTTTGTAAAGCTGAACTTATAAAGCTGTTTTCTTGGTTTTTGGACAGCAATTGATCTTTTAATGTTTTACATGCTCTAGTTTATTAGTTTGCCTTGGTACATATATGTGCAAGACAACGGAGCATTGCTGGGGCTGCTACTTCCCTTTTTTCTGTGTGTGAATTTTCTTCCTCTTTCTTTTCCAACATGTTAACAGAGAAAAAACTGGTCTTTTATGGATTGTGCATGAGAGAAATCAAGGAAGAAAACCTCACCTAAAAAACTATAAACACTCTGAGAAATTTTAGGAAATATATATACACTTCTTATACTTTGTAGAAAATATTTCTACTCCTTCTTCACTTTTCACAGGAGGAAACTAAACTATCAGGCATGTGTTGTCTGTGAAGAGGGAAACTGTTGAGTCAGACGTTGAAACTGCTTTGTCAGAGAATCCCACCTTGAATCAACTCTAATCGTCTAAAGAAATGGTCTCCAGAAAACAGCAAAGAGAGCTTGGGAGAAGATTAAGTCAGTGTTTTAGGGAAATGAAAAAACTCTGTAGATACAAATCTTCGATTTGGAGTTTGAACTTGTCAGGAAGAAAGAGACTGACAATTTTAATCAAATGAGTAACGGTTTTGAGTAGAATCTTTTCATGGAAAAAGCAGAAAATCTCATTCTACCTTATCTGATGTAAAGCCTTACACCAAAAAACAAATACAAACTAAGACATGGACGTGCAAGATTACACAAGCATTGTACTCCGTAAATGAAATGTCAAAACCACTCCTCAAAATCTTCAAACGGGCTCATTGAAATAGTTCTTTTCATTTTGTTAAATGATGACAGAAATATACAAAAATGCAAGCGTGCTTGGCTCTACTTCCACAAGAAGTCAACTGGAGATTGGTAGAGAGTTTAAACAATTAGATTGCAATAACTGATTAAGTTAGTCCAACTAGATTAGTTATGAATAATCATCACTCTATAAATAGATGTACTTTGTAGATTATAAATACAACACATCATTTCAACTCACTCATTCTCTCTTTCTATACCTGTTATTCCAGAATGAACACTGTCCCGACGTCTGGAAAACGACCTTCAGAGATAATGAGATTGCATCCATCTCTCATGGGTTGACTTTGGAGCTGTTGCTTCACTAATTGTGAGGGCCCTTTTACTTGTACCTCCCGCAAGGAAGTCAAGGACCAGAGCTTGTAAGGGAGAGCAATCAACTCCAAACACTCTTCAATGATCAAACATCTGAGACATGGCATCACATCTTTACCTAATTCCCAGCGATGGAGCTTCAAATATGTCATTTGAAATACCTCTAGTTGGGGGAACCCTTTACTGCAACAAAGCTCTAACTCAGACCTTGATGCTGGTTTACACTTACAAGAACTCAGTTTCAAAATTCTGAGGTTGGTAAGACTCCCCAAAGTGTTCATGACATCGTCATCTAGGTCGGTGCCAGAGATTGTTAGCTTGGTAAGGTTTGAAGGAAAGGCATTGGCAGATGTTGGAATATCAGGAAAGCCATAAATCTTCAATGCATTCAAATAATTTAGGTTTGGAAGGTTTTCCCACACTTGACCAACCCCTTGTTTATGCTTGTTATCCTTACACAAATGCAACCCCAATCTCCTAAGCCTTGGGAATACACCTTTCCCAATAAGAGACACAATGGTTGATTTTTTGTTTATGGCAACACAAGATAGGGTTTGTAGATTCCACATGGTTTTACTTTCTGTATCTGGAAATTTGGGTAAAATCACAGGTCCGGCTGTATGAAGATGTCTCAGTCTTTTAAGCTTCCACATCCCATTAGAGAAAGGTATAGATATTATAAATTCAGAACGCCCCAAATCCAAAGTTTCTAGATTCCAAAGATTGGATATGAATGCAGGAATCTCTCTAACAAAGCCTCCATAAAAGCTTGTTTGCAGGTCCAGTCTTAAGTACCTCAAATGCACTAACATGTTTAAATTGGTAGGGATCTTAAACTCCCACGAACATACAAACCCTGGATCCAACACTCGAACAAGCTGAAACCACTTTACAAGCCTTTTTGACTGTCTTGAATCAAGGTCGCAGTAGGAGTCCCGATCAAAGCAGAGCACAGAACGAGTGCCTGAAAGGTCTTTGTTGCTTGAGCCCAATAAATCTGACATATTACATTGAATGGATAGCCTGCGAGGTTTGGTTTCCTCCAAAATGTCTACATCCCTACAAACTTCAAAAGCCTTCTCGTCCTTACTCTCAGATATGCATAGTTCTCTCAGAAGATCATGGATGCGACATGTCTTGATTCCCCCATCACTCCTCCTTCTCCCTACTTGGATTAAGCTACGATCAATTAGCGCATCCAAGTAGTCCTCTGCAACATCCTCTGCCATTCTAGAATTGCTAGGATGAATGAATCCTTCAGCAACCCATAGTTGGATCAAGCGTCTAACAGGAATCTCGTAGTCTTCAGGAAACATACCCAAATAGAGAAAGCATGGCTTCAATCTTGGAGGCAAGCTATCATAACTGAGTTTGAGTACTATATCATGTATGTGTGTTTCTGGTTGAGTGAGATAGGAGTTAACATGGCGAATGACCTTGGACCATTCTCGGTGTGGCTTCTCCTTGTTTGCAAGAATTCCTGCTAGAACAAGTAAGGAGATTGGCAAGCCACCACAACATTTTACCATACGCTTACCTAATAGCTCTAGATCAGAAGGCACGCCTTCTCCTCGAAACACCCTCTTTGAGAAAAGCTTCCAACTTTCTTCTTCATTAAGAAAAGGGAGATAGTAGGGAAGAAATGAGCTGGCATGAGAAGCCACCTCTTTTGAACGACTAGTAATTAGGATCCTACTGGCTTTCTTGTCATCAGGCAAAGCACATTGTATGTCATCCCAATGTTGAGGATTCCATATGTCATCCAACACTACAAGATACCTCTTCCCTTTCAAACACTCTCGTATCTTGTCTCTCAGTTCTTCCTCACTAAAATCATCCTCCATTTCAAGTTTACCTTTGCTCTTTGATTTCTTCTTATGCCTCCTACTGCTATTTGCAGAGATTGGCACGAAGCATTTAAGAAGGGCGTGCAAAAGCTCTCTAGGTCTATAGTCATTAGAAACATAAACCCAAGCATGACACTCGAAGTCATTCTTAACATGATGACTATTATAAATCTTGCGAGCAAGAGTAGTTTTACCTAATCCGCCCATACCAATGATGGACACCACATTACGACGCGAACCTCAGCTCGTTGCTCGAGGAGATTGATCACTTCAGTTGTGTCATGCTCAAAACCAACGACATCATCTTCCTCCACGTCCCTTCTCCGCTTGTGCAGTAGTTGTAACTCCTGATCTGTTGAAGATCCTGCGTCTTCCAGCTGGGTGTCATATTTGATTCTGTTCTCATAAATTTGACCGATAGTGACTTTAATATTGTCTATTTTCTCTGCTACATGGTGCAACATCTTTGCATGGTCAACACCATGAAGCATCCGGGAAAACCCGCTTCTCTGTCGTTGGTTGACAACGTTGGCCACAAAAGTGTCGATGACATCCTCAGCATCATGTGCTACGTCCGTGATTTGACGCACAACCTCTTGTTCGATCTCCTTCTTCTGCTGGTTTTGCTGGCAGCTCTTAAGGAAGACATGCATCATTTTAAGCTCACTCTCAAGGGACTTCACTTTGTCTTCCACGCCACATAGCAAATTGGCTTCGTGTGCCACGAGCCGAGACAAGTTCTCCAGCACGAAACTAACTACAGTATCTGCCATCAAGTCTGCAGTATCAACACAAAAACAGAGAAACAAGTGAAGGAAAATTTGAGGCACGATCCATGGTAAAGAGGTTCAAGGATTTAAGTACTATGTAGCTAGTGTGCCGACATCCCACTTCCGGCTAGGTTTCCTCAAAGACTATAGGTCAAGACTTGACCAAGAGTTTCTTTATTGCTATTGGCTTCGTTCCATTTGGTCTTAAAGGGAAAAAAGATAGAAGAGAAGCATGTGGGGTCTGAAAGGGACAAAAGAAGCGCGTGGGTCCACCAAACATTAGCAATTGAGGAATGAAGTTACGGAGAATACTTTGATGATGCTCAGCTCGAGGACTTTCTTTTTAAAAATCTATTAAGAAAATACTTATTATAGAAATATTAAAGGAAAATGGTAATATCCCAACAAAATTTGTGATAATTATAATTTATTATATAATTACTCAATATGGGAGTATTTTATAATTTAAAGAAAATGTTGTAATTTTTATTTTTTAAAAAAATATCATAACATATATTAACCATTGAGAAAACTTTATTTAGATTAAATAAATAAATTTGGCCTAATTGTCAAACTTTATTTAAAACTCCCCGGATTCAACGAGAGCAAAGGGAGAGCATCAGCGAGAAAAGAGATGAAGGGAGAGAGAAGGAGGGATAAAGTGCGAAGAAGTGTTGGAGGGGGTTTTTTTTTTTTTTTTTTGGTACGTTAAAGGCTATATATAGGTGACTATAAAAGTTAAGAGAGTTAGATTAACTTTTTTCTGATTATGGTTAAATTAGGGAGTAATAGGTGACTATAAATATTTGTTTGTAATATCAGTATTATGAAAACTAATTAATTTGAAATATTGGATGCAAAAAATATATCAGATAGCAGCCTATAATTTAAATTTAAATAAATATAATATAAAAAAATTAAAAAAAATATGTTCATAACTCTAATAGATGTATGAACACATAAGAAGCACATAAACTATGTGCATATAATGTGGACTCACCTACCAAATACGTGGGCTCTATTGTGAGATCACGTTTTTTTAAAATAATATATTACTATTTTAATGATATATTTTTTAAAAAATAATATTATAAAACTATATGGTGAGTGAACATGTACCAGGTCATTTTAAACATTAATTTTTTTTTCATTCAAGAATAAATCATAATATAATTTTGTTTATGCAACCTATAATCTCAACAAAATATGTGTTCACTGTTTGGACATATATTTTAAATAATATTTATTTAGTCAAGTAATTCTTATTTACTATGAGTTTTTTTAAATGAAGGCACCCATTTTTATTAAAAATGATCATTGCTCTTATCCTTTGAAGATTGTATCAAGTTGAATATTGCACACACACAAAAAAAAAACTTGATATTCTAGAAATAACAAATAAAATAAAGCAAAAGTTCTTTATGAAGGAGCAGAGCATTTCTTCAAAAAATAATCATTTAAAGTCAAATAAAAGTACCCAAGCAATTAAAAAGATAAAAGTAAAGCATCTTTGGGGAGCAGTAAAAGTTGTTTTTCTAATGTGATTTTTGGTATTATTTTGATTCTATTTATAAGTCTATTTTGACCAAAAAATTTAGTGTTTTTTACAAGTCTATTTTAACCAAATAAATGAGATTGTGACAATTTTGCTCATAGTAATGATGAAGAGAGAGATTGTCTAACCATGTTGGAAAAAGAAAAAGATGAGAGAGATTTGACAATAAATTTTAAAAAGTATCCATTCATAAATAAGAGTAACGTTGGAAATTTGTTTCATAATCGTTGAGATACTTACCTCTCCTTGGTATGTGAGATTTGATCAAGTTGGACTTATAAATAGGACCAAAATAATATACGAGGTAAGTATGTAATAAAAATTTTGTCTCAACTTGCTTACGTCAATATATTTCTTAAATAATGCTGCCACGGACGCTGATCCCATTTTGATTCCTTTTGTTCCCAGGGGATGCCTGGATATGTCTCTTAGAGACCGAATGGTCTGTTTTGGCTAATTTGTTTTGCTAGTTGATGTGCTAAGGACTAGTCCTTCACAGTCTAGTCCTTCTCTTATCACTCTAAGCTTCATAGCTTGCCTGTAATTCTCAAAAAAAAAAAAAATCTTAAATGGCAACGTACTAATTGTTTAGGTTAGCGGTACCAAATACTTTTTCAATCTTATTTATTATATATGAGATAAATATATTAGAAAATTTTCATCTAACTCTTTTGTTTGCTCAGAGAAAATTTTCATCTAACTCAAACTTCCACAATTGATATCAATTGGATCCCCTTTTTCTTTTTCTTTTTGAGTAGAGAACGGAGGACCATAATGCTGAAAGTGACAAAAGAAGCGTGTGGGTCCATTAAACGCCAACTCAAAAGATGCTTTTTGAGTTATCTAGTCTTTGGGTGGCAAAATTATTGTCCGGAAAAAAAGTAATGAAAGTAATTGAGAGATTGAGTGTGTTGTTGGAAATTGTAATTATTAGTAAGAGGTAAATTTAACAACCTTTAATTTGTTTATTACTAAAATTAATCAAAATATATAATATTTTTATTCAATCTTATACCTGTTCACTGTTTGACATATATTTTTAAATAGTATTTGTTGTATTAAAGTCAAGAAAATAATGAAGTACAAAAATCGACAAGATAAGGATTTGATGCTTGCATTATCACTCAAAGACTTGCTTTATAATTTTCTCTGCGTTCAGTTTGGGCCACCTTCACAAAGGCAAAACAATTTATTTTTTTCCCTTTTTTTTTCCCTCTGAAAAGATACGTATATTGCTAAACCCATCAACCATAATCCAGAACCAGATACAAAGAAGAACAGATATGATAGCGACTTCGGCAAGTGCACTGGTCGTTATAAGTAATAAAGTAGTGAAAAAAAGATTGTCCCACGAGGGATAGTACTCCAATCACTAATTTACTATTTTCGCTTTAGTTGGATGAATGAGTAATATGAGGTGAGTTGTAACCAAACAGAATTTAAAGAATTAAATAAAGAAAAAGAATCCAAAAATATGAATCTCAAGAGCAACTGAGAGAAAGAAATGAGAATCCAAAATCAAGTATTTTAATAATAAAAGAGATGAAAAGATGAGTAATCAATAAAAACTTAAGAACAAACCGAGACAAGGATGAGTAATGAAGAAAGACGCAGTTAGGTATGAGACTCCCCCTATGTTCCTCTAATAATTTGAATTAAATCCCTTATTGATTATTATTCTATTGATTGACGATCAATTCTCTAAAGTTAGACTAAGTCCCAATGTCTTGATGCTACCTTAGTCCATCTTTGAAAACAACCTAATGTCTTAGTATTGTTTGGAAAGATCATATTTTTAAACCAGAATTATAAGATCGCATAAACTCGTAAGCTTATGTCTAGGTCATGCAACTTTATGATGAATTAACGGTTCTAGTTAAATGCACCAACATCTCTATTGTCATACACTAACCTATGAACAATCTAAAAGATGATCAATCTTTAAGAAAGCTTTAAGTAAAGATAATTCATTTAATCAAGAAAATAAAGATCAATAAAGAATCCAACCAAATATTTTAAATTCACATAGGGTTCATCCTCGCCCTAATTACAAAAGAAAATTAGCCAAACATGACTAGGTTAACAAAATAATAAAAGAGATCACACTCGTTCTTCAGATCTGAAAGTGACAAAAGAAGCGTGTGGGTCCATTAAAGGCTTTTTCACCAAAATAAGAAGATTTTTTTTTTTTTTACCAGATTAAAGCTGATTGAAAACATTTTACCAAAGTAATGTAGTTGGTGGCGCAAGGGCAGGTCACGTCACTAGTGGCGCAAATAAGGTTCACGCCACTGACAGAAAAGCGTACTTTTGCGTCAGAAAAGTGTACTTTTTGTGTCAGTGGCGTAAAGAAGGTTCACGTCACTAGTGGCGTGAACCTTTTTCACGCCATTAGTGGCGTGAATCTTCTTTACGCCACTGACACTGATGCAAAAGTACGCTTTTCTGTCAGTGGCGTGAGACCCTTTCACGCCACTACTGACGCAAGTCTGTCTGACGTTTTCAACAGCATTAGTCCGGTAAATAGTTTCAAAAGTGCATCAATTTGGTAATTTTTTTTAAAAAAATAATTCTTTTGGTCAATTTCCCTCCATTAAACGCCAACTTAAAAGATGCTTTTTGACTTATCTAGTCTTTGGGTAGCAAAATTATTGTCCGGAAAAAAAGTAATGAAAGTAACAGAGAGATTGAGTGTGTTGTTGTAAATTGTAATTATTAGTAAGAGGTAAATTTAACCTTTAATTTGTTTGTTACTAAAATTAATCAAAATATATAATATTTTTATTCAATCTTATGCGTGTTCACTGTTTGACACATATTTTTAAATAGTATTTGTTGTATTAAAGTCATTCCGGTTTAATAGGAGTGATTATTTCAAAGTGAAGACACATACAATTTTTTTTTTTCAAAATAGTTCTCTTATATTTAATATTATATGAACTAAAGAAAATACAATCCTAACTGAAAATGAAATTTCATTGGGAGAATATTATATGGCCTAAAAGAAGAGAAGAAAATGATGAAGTACAAAAATCGACAAAACAAGGATTTGATGCTTGCATTATCACTCAAAGACTTGCTTTAATTTTCTCTGCATTCAGTTTGGGCCACCTTGACAAAGGCAAAGCAATTTCTTCTTTTCTTGGCATGAAGGATCTGTTTTGTGTGATATTCTTTGAAGGGCAATGGGTGTCAGATGTGTCTTAGGGATCATTGAAAATTAGACGATGGAAAAGGAAAATTTAAATTTTCAGTTGGTGGCAGTCATTTGGATCGAATTTTTCATAGAAAAATATTTTCCCGTGGGCGCCATTCATCTACGTTTAAGTGTCCCTCTAAGAAAATTTCCTCTTCCCAAATGTTTTTTTATGTTTCTTGTTATCATCAAATTCTTCATAAAATTAGTGACATTTTGATATCTTATGAGCAAAAAATATTCAGTTTTCAGTTTTTTTAAAATAATTTTTCAAAGATTGAATACTTGAAAAATTATTTTTCAAATAATTTATCTTTCAGTTTAAAAAATATAATCTAAATAATTATATGCTTTTATTGAAAAATGATTTTTCAAATAATTTTTCTTTCAGTTTAAAAAATATAATCTAAAATAATTATATGCTTTTATTTATTTTATTTTTTATGTTTTATGTTTTAGGTGAGTTGAGTCCTGGGGTTTATTAGAGTCAGAGTCAGGGTCAGAGTATGGCTATAGAGTATAGACTCAAGGAATATTTATAGAGTTACTTACATATGCCATCAATAAGGTCCTCACGTAAAAAAGATGTGAATCTATAACCTTGTAGTTGTGAGATAGCCTCTTTATCAACTGAACAAAGATTTGTTAGTTACAGGACGTTGTATATACTTATGTCGACATAAAGTTTAAATGTAATTTTTTATTTTATTTTTTTAATATTTTGGGACAGAAGTTGTTTTTGTAGCAATAAGATAGGTGTAAAGTTTCACTAGAATGGTAAAGTTTAAGAAGTGATTAATTGTCTTCTCCTTTATTCTTATTTATAACTTACTTCTAACATATTTTATTAAAATAAAAAATTTAAATTTATTTATTTTTTCTTTAAATTTAATAAATTTTTAACTTTACTCATATTTAATATACATTATATCCTAAAAGTATAAAATCTTCCCAATAATAAATAAAATGTAAAATTGTATTATCATATGAAAAAAAATTAATTAGGTGATTTATAAATAGGATCAGATAAGTACTTTTTATTCTCTGCCTTATAAACCAGACTAAAGTGAAGAACCGGCTGAACCCAAGAGGGAGGGTGAATTGGGTGAAGATTAAAAACTTGAAACTTTGAAAATCTTTTCGTGTCTTCTAAATCAATAGTTAGATATTCAAATAAACATATACTGGAAATATAAGAGATAAGGAAAGAGAATATGCAAACTGTGATTTATACTGGTTCGGCCCAATCCTTGACCTACGTCTAGTCCCCAAGCTTCATTTGAGATTTTCAATCCACTCTCGTCTTGTTTAATCAGGCACAAGAGAAAAGCCTTTACAACCTCGCAAGTTTAGTCGAGTACTTGTGCAGCCTTTACAATCTCTTACCGAGATACTCTCTTTACACACTATAGGGATACAATCACACTCTCTGTAAACGAAGGATGGTCCTCTCACTCTCAGACTCCACTCCCCCTTACAAGTTGTAATTGATACACCCTCTCTTAAGGTTCCTCAACCTTAAGATTCAACTGATAATGAAATAAATGTTTATGAACTCCTCACGAGTAGATAAAGTATTAAACACTGAAGTACATAATCGTTCATCTTACTCTCTACTTTAACTATATGAATATT
This sequence comes from Acacia crassicarpa, assembly GCA_034222035.1. NCBI lineage: Eukaryota > Viridiplantae > Streptophyta > Magnoliopsida > Fabales > Fabaceae > Acacia > Acacia crassicarpa. The sequence continues at coordinate 18,003,620 of JAWXYG010000014.1, read as the reverse complement.
GAGAAACAGAGAGTGTGAACTATCAACGGTGAAGTAAAATCATTTCGTTGGCTACATCGATTTGTTCATCAATTGTCGTCACTCCTTCCGATTTGAAGACTTCACAATTTATAGGTTATTGTATTTCGACCGTTGCGAGCATTCGACCGTTGGAGAAACTTGAAGATTAATCGTTGTGACTCATGAATATAGCTGTTAGACAGATGAAGCTCCATTGGTCACATTCGTCATTGCTGACTTCGTTCTTCATAAACATTCTTTATTCCATTTGTCTTGACCGTTGAGAGATAGCATTTATTGCGCAGACGGAATATCAGAAGTTGCTTTACTTTGATCAGAGTTAGTTTCCCATATTTTCACTAGTTTAGGTAGCTGCATTTAATGCTTCTAACAACGAGATTGCTCTATTCAAATCTGCAAGTAATCTATGTCTGAGTAATCTGAAACTTATGAATAAATTGGTTAAAAGCATTTGGTAATCACAATAAGTAATAATCAGAAGAGATATTAATCCAATCAAAGATTCCTGCATCTCGTAGACAATGATTAGAAAACAGGGATGGATATGCTCGAGCAATGATCTATGCTTGCTCGAGCAAGCTTCTTTGAATTGCTCAGAGTTTGTTCTTTGGTCGCTGATGCTCAAGCAACAAAATCCCTTTGCTCGAGCATGTTGCTCAAGCATGAATATATCATGCTCGGGCAAGCCCTTTATAAATCAGTTGAAGGCATGTTTGGATCTCTGATGCTCGAGCATACTTTTCTGGTTGCTCGAGCATGATTTAAATCATGCTCGAGCAGGCTTCAATTGAACCAGGTAGAAGCGCCTTATATCGTTAATGCTCGAGCAGCCCAGATATCGTGCTTGAGCAATGTTGAGACAGAGAGAAAAAATGGATTCAGGCACATGCTTGCTCGGGCAGCCTTTTTCTTCTGCTTGAGCATGCTTCTCGGACAAGCCTTTGATTCTACTCGAGCAAGACTCTTCAACCGGCTGTTTCTTTGTTCAGATTGATGTTGCTCGAGCAAGCCTTCCTTTATGCTTGAGCATGACTTCCCAATTCAGTGAGAATGTTCCTGGTCACTCTGTTGCTCGAGTAAAACTTTTCTTTTGCTCAAGCATGGTGCTCAAGCAAGCCATTTTCTCTACTCGAGCATGCCGCTTCCAATTTGCCATTTCCTTGCTTGTTACGCTGATGCTCGAGCATACCACATTCTTTGCTCAAGCAAACTTCCTAATTTGCTCTCTGCTTCTTCTTGGCTCAAGGCAATAATTCAGCTCAACATGAATTGTTCTTTGCTCAAGTTGACTACCTTCGAATATCAAACTCCTGGTTGCCATATATCATGTTATTGTGCACAAATCAGACTTTCAAGAAACAATTATGTTGACAGTACAAGAGGCAATTTTCAGTCGGCATAACATATTCGATATAGCTTCAATTTTGGCAAACCGCCCATCCTCATAAAGCTCTTCAAGTCTTCTTTCCAATGCAAGAAGAATCAGCTCCAAACTCATTGTACTTTGTCCGTTATCATCAGATGATTGGAGGTTGTTCTTGATCAGCTTTTTTGCAGCATTTTGATCATACCGTCAACCTTAAAACATCATATATCCTTCAATTGATCTTTTTTTTTTTCATGTTCTTGATGGTTTTGGAAATGTATTTGAGTCTAGTTTCCAATGGCACTGGTTTCAGCTCAATTGGATTTGTCATTTGTGAGATACACTCAAATTACCGAAGCTTGGTCTGGAATGTGACGGTGATTCTTGAGGCAACTTGTAAAATTCATAGATAATTCATATGACCTATTTTTGGCTTGAATTTTATATTAAAATGACGGATTGAGAGTCTATTTTCATATGTCACTGGTTTCACATCAATCCGATTCCTGGTTTGGGAGATATCATCAAATTACCAAAGCTCGCCAGAAACAAAGCTGAACAGAGGAAGCTGAAGCACGACCTTGCTCGAGCAAGGATTTTTCTTTGCTCGAGCAAGTGCGGATTTTGAGCTAAAAATGAGCTGAAAGCATACCTTGCTCGAGCATGACACTGTTCATGCTAGGCAAAAGCTGAAATTGCAATAATGCCCCAAAACAAACTAATATTCATCCTGAAGCTTGAACTTGCTCATTTTAACTCTGAATTGAGCCGTTCCAACTTCTGTTTGATCTCAGAAACTTGAATATTGATATTTTCATAATATTTAACAAGTTCTTCAAACTCAAAGCGCTGAAATTACATAAATGCCCTCCAACAAACTAGTATTCATTAAGAAGCTTGAACTTGCTTATTTTAACTCCGAATTGAGTTATTCCAACTTCTGTTTGACCATGGAGACTTGAATACTGATATTCTCATGATATTTAATAAGTTCTTCTTTCTTCAAACTACATTCTTGATCATTCTCTATAATATAATTTGGACTAACCTATAATAAACAAAGTAGTTAGTCAATGTATATGATATAAACTTTTTGCTCTAGATAATGACATCTATATAAGACATCATCAAAACTAATCATGGGTTAAGGTGAATCAATTACCCTAAAGTATTTTTCCAGGTGAATCTAGTACTTTAAAGTGTTTTGTGGTGCATTTAGCACCCCTAAGTTTTTATGCAAAAGAATTGCACAATTTTCTCAAAATTTCTTATCTGACAATTTGAATCCTTGAGGGATTTTCATATAAATTTTAGTTTCTAAAGTACCATATAGGTAGGTTGTAACAACATCCACCAAGCGCATATTCGTTTTTTTTTTGACTAATTAAATACCTTAAAGTGATTGCATTCCCCACAAGAGAATATGTTTTTTTTATAATCAATGCCAGGTTTTTGCGATAATCCTTTTGCTAACAGTCATGCTTTATATCTAACAACCTCATTTTACTCATTTTTTTCCACACAAATACCCATCTATATCCAACAAGCTTTACGTCATTTGGTATTTGAACTACAGGTCTAAGAACTCCACGATTTGAAAGTGAATTTAACTATACTTGAAGTGTGTCTTTCCATTTTGGCCAATCATTTCTATTTCTACATTCCTCATCTAATCTAGGTTAAAGATCCTCATTCTAAATAATTATTTCAATTGCAATATTATATGAAAATATGTTGTCGACAACTATATTTTCTCGGTTCTATATTTTTCCCTTAGTGGCATAACTCGTTGAGATCTCTTCATCATTTTTAGGTACACGGACCTCTTCTAGGGCTTTTGATTAGTTATGTCTGCTTATCAACTTGACCATATATTTTGGTTAATATATGAATCTTCATCTCACTTTTTTGTTTTTACCTGAAACCAAATCTTTTATGTTTTGAAATTAAACTTTAACTTTAAACATGTAAGGGAAAAGGAGCAATTTTACCCATATACTTTTCTCTCAGGAGTGCCTAGCACCACAAGCTTTTTTCTGGACCAAAAATACACATGTGGTTACGTTCTGGGAGCGTCCAGCACCACGACCGTTAGTTGACCGTCAGTTGACTGTTAACTTGGATGGAACGCTGATGTGGCACTGATTTGAATTGACACACTGAAGTGGACGATGACGTGGACGCTGATGTGGAATAAAAAATTCAAAAAATTAGGAAAAAATTCGAAAAATCAGGAAAAACATTCATATAATTAGAAAAAAATTCAAAAAATTAGAAAAAATTAGGAAAAAATTAAAATAATTAGAAAAAAATTAAAATAATTAGAAAAAAGTTCAAATAATTAGGAAAAAAATTCAAAAAATTAGGAAAAAATTAAAATAATTAGAAAAAAAATTAAAAAAATTAGAAAAATTCAAAAAATTAGGAAAATATTAAAATAATTAGAAAAAAAATTAAAATACCCCGCCAGTGGGCCCCACCACCGGCCACCTTACCATTAGCCACCGTCAGCCGACGGCGATGGTCGGTTGCCGAGGACCGCCACTCGGCAGCGACGGTCAGTTATTTTCAAATGCAAGAAAAGAATGTATTTTTAGTCTTTCACGGCATTAAATTTTCATATGAATATTTTTACTCTTCATTTATTATTATGTAGATAATTATTTTTTTGAAAAAATGTATAGTTAAATAGGTTTAAAGTTAAATTTTGTGATAGAATTAATAAAGTTTAAAATTTTGTGGTTGGTTCCCACCACCGACTGCCGTCGCAGCGCGGTGGCGGTCGACAGCAGGGTGGCCGGTTTTGGGGCCCACTATCAGGGTATTTTAATTTTTTTTTCTAATTTTTTTAATTTATTTCTAATTTTTTGAATTTATTTCCTAATTTTTTGAATTTTTTTAATCATTTTAATTTTTTTTCCTAATTTTTTGAATTTTTTCCTAATTATTTGAATTTTTTTCTAATTATTTGAATTATTTCCTTTTTTTTTATTCTACATCAGCGTCCACGTCAGCTTGTCAGTCCAAATCAGCGCCACGTCAGCGTTCCATTCAAGTTAACAGTCAACTAACGGTCATGGTGTTGGACGCTTCCAAAACATAACCACATGTGTATTTTTGGTCCACAAAAAAGCTTATGATGCTGCGCACTTCTAAATGAAAAGCACATGTATAAAATTGTTGTTTTACCCAACATATAACTGTCATGGCTTCAGTCTATAAACCCGTTTGAATGAGAACCTATCAATTGTATCACACATGAGGTTTTTAATGCATGTTCACTTCACACCTTATTTTTCTTTATGTTTTGAAATTAAAGTTATCACTCACCCCCTTTATTTCTAACAATACATGACACTTGTCAAAGAAATTGAATTATATTATCATTTAAAAAAAAGTGTAATATTATTTCAATATTACTTTCTGAATATGCATTATAAGCTCAAAGAGTATTATTATATGTTCTGTATCAAAAAAAAAGTATTGTAATATGTTCACACTTCACAATTATATATATTATATTTTCTTTAATAACATTATCCATTTTATTAAACGCCAAAAATTACTGCAATAACATGTGCTTATAGGTAGATCTATAAGTACACATACATACTTTAACAATGGGTGAAGGAGCGTTTTTGCCAATAAACTATTACGTCAGGAGCGATTTTGCCAACTATCTTTTAATGGGCCCAAAAATGCCAAATAACAATTAAATATGACAAAAAAAAATACAAATCCATTTAATGAACAGTGACACCGTCTGTTGCCATGCCACGCGGGATTTTGAAGAGCACCACGTGGGATTTCTGATGCCAGCTCAGTTTCCTATATGGAAATGTGAAGGATCATTTTTGCCAATAAACTATTACGCCAGGAGCGATTTTGCCAATTAACTTTTAATGGGCCCAAAAATGCCAAAGAACAATTAAACATGTCAAAAAACTACAACGCCGTTTAAGGAACAGTGATGTCCGTCTTTTTGCACGCCACGCGGGATTTAGGTGCTCTCCACGTGGGATTTTGGCTCACTTATGTGGAAATTTCATTGCCCAGGTGGCTTTTGTGTTTTTCTTTCTTTTTTTTTTTTGGTTGAATCCCTATATTTTTACCCAAACCGAACTTGCTTGACAGACGAACCCTTCCACAGAGGTATCCTTCGACACCCGAGAGCGAGCACCTAAATGTTGGGGCCCCTTTTTAGGATTTTTTTCTCCAAAAAGAGCCCTTCAATGAATTTTCCCTTTCTTATTTTTCAGTTTGGATTATTTTATTTATTTATTTATTTGATTTTTCATTTTAAACTACCTTGTGAGGTAGTTTAAGTACCTCTCAAGGTAACTAGGCATTTTTTTTAAAAATTTTTTCAATATCATTTATTTTAAAAAATAAATAAAAATAATTATTACAAAAAAAAAAGCAAGGTCAACATCAGTACCTTGCAAGGTGCTGGTAAGTATAATTAAAAAATAAACAAATTAAAAATAATCATATTACCTTGGGAGGTCGCTGGCGAGGTACTCCTTTGTATAGTTTTAAAAAATAAATCAATAAAAATAATTATTATAAAATTAAAAAAACACAAAAAATTTAAAAAACCTACGGTACCTCGCGAGGTACTGCTCAGTATAATTTTTTTTAAAAAAATTGTTGATAATTATAATTAAAATAAAAGAAGGAAAAAAATCCTACAATACCTCACGAGGTACTGGTAATATAATTTTTTAAAAGATAAATTCATAATTATAGTTATGATAAAACAAAAAATTAAAAAATCGCCATAGTACCTCGCGAGGTACTGATGCTGACCTCGCGAGGTTTTGCTGTCAATGTAATTTTTAAAAAATAAATAAATAGTACGTAATAATTATTATAAAAAAAAAGCCACAGTACCTCGAGATCAGCACTGCTTCAGTATTACACACACACACACACACACACACATATATATATATATTATTTTTTTAGAATCTTTTGTAATTTTCTTTTTATTTACTTATTTTTTTTTTTTAAAAAAAACCTTGCGAGGAACCAGTATAATTTATTTTAAAGTACCTCGCTCTCGGGTGTCGAAGGATACCTCTGTGGAAGGGTTCGTCTGTCAAGCAAGTTCGGTTTGGGTAAAAATATAAGGATTCAACCAAAAAAAAAAAGAAAGAAAAACACAAAAGCCACCTGGGCAATGAAATTTTCACATAAGTGAGCCAAAATCCCACGTGGAGAGCACCTAAATCCCGCGTGGCGTGCAAACAGACGGACGTCACTGTTCCTTAAACGGCGTTGTAGTTTTTTGACATGTTTAATTGTTCTTTGGCATTTTTGGGCCCATTAAAAGTTAATTGGCAAAATCGCTCCTGACGTAATAGTTTATTGGCAAAAACGCTCCTTCACATTTCCACATAGGTGAATGAGCTGGCATCAGAAATCCCACGTGGCGCTCTATAAAATCCCGCGTGGCATGGCAACAGACGGTGTCACTGTTCATTAAACGGATTTGTATTTTTTTGTCATATTTAATTGTTATTTGGCATTTTTGGGCCCATTAAAAGATAGTTGGTAAAATCGCTCCTGGCGTAATAGTTTATTGACAAAAACGCTCCTTCACCCCTTTAACAATTAATAGTAGCAAAATAGTAAGTGTTCATATATAAAAATTTACAAATTCTAATTTGCATCATAAAAGCTTATACAAAAATTTACAAATGTTTATAGGTGAGAATTTACAAGTGCATCTGTAGCAAAATAAATAGTGTGACTGGAGAATTTAACTTAAATATATAAGCAAGCTGATCTAAATTTTTCCCAAATTTAAATAATTTAGATTAAAAGCAATCCTCTCTTGCTTAGGAGGCCGGATAGAGCTTATTAGTTTTCACTTCCCTTCAATACATATTCCTTTTTTTTTTTTTTGGATTACAGTAACTGAATTCCTACAGTGAAATTAAAACCTAGGCAATAAAAGGAAAAATCTAGGATCCTTCATCTACTACCCTTTCACGGAGGGGCAGGAGGTATTTTTTTTTTTTTTTGGGTACTAAAATAGTAGCAAGTGTGCAACCATTCTGGGTTGTACAGTGGCAAGGACGACCCTCCCAACAGTGTTAGCTTCATACAAGGTGGATTATAATTTGGCAGGAGGTAGTTGATCAAAGAGATTAAAGCTCTTAAACTATGTCAATGACAATTTGACAATTCTGTCCGCCATTACAAGATTTTCTCTAAGGCTATACTGAATGACTATATGCCAATCCTTAGTGAACCACCTCGAGCAACCTCAACTATGTCATAAAACGGGTGATCATTCTTACAGCTTTTTTTTTTTCTTTCTTTCTTTTTTTTTTTTGTTGGGATTACAAGGCGGCAGGTATTAATAGCCTGAATTACAAGGAGCGGGATCAAATCCATGACCTCCCATAAGCTGGAGAGTACCTATAGCACCAGGCTACAAGGCCTTTGATATTCTTACAGCCTCTAAGAATCAAGTTAATGGCCTGAATTGAGTATGTAAGAACAAGGATCTTTCTGTGATTCCTGAGCTAGCACACCTGGAGCCCTTGTAATTTTAGACTAACATTTTTAGCATATATACAGAGGGGGGGGGGGGGGGGGGGAAGACTTGCTGGAATCTAAAATATTGTTTTTGGTTACAAATGTAAAATAATCTTAAATAGTAGATGGTTTGTCAAACAATTGTTGTTATAAAAAAGAATTTTTTTGTGTTCGTATTGTAAGCCCTTTATTTTTTATTTTTTGGTAAACCCATTTATTATTATTATTATTATTATTATTATTTTGATAAAGACATCTTCACTTATTAATTACTGCGTGTGATAATATGGCAGTCATATTTTATTTTCCAACGGCTCATTTTTTTCCAACTCAAATTTGACCGTTAGAAGAGGAGTGGGCCCCTTTCAGCTTCGTTGCGTCATCATATATTGTAGGCGTCATGAGCGATCTGAAAGAATAAAGAAGAGGATAATCTGAGTCGTGTTCGAGAATACTGTCCTATAGAGTTATTCCACAACCACCGGTAAAGAAGAAGCGATACTTCCCAGGATTAAACAGATTCTTCTTGATTAAATTAAGGCGGCAGAACTGGCGGAAGATAAGATAACTCAGCAAGAGATTACCGATGTTTTCTAATTCTCTCTGTTAAATGGTGTTACAATTGGGGTATTCATAAATAATGAATCAATGCCTTGAAAAGATGACTCTTGAACATTACACCTATTCAGAAAGTCATGACTATCTGTTTAATTCATTAATCATGTTGCTTCATGAACCAACACAAATCCCTTAATTTATAAGAACATGACTTCTCAAAACACATATCTTCATTTAAACATATTCCATAATATTGGAAAGACTCTTTCTTTGACACACACATATGCAATATTTACAACAATCCCCCACATGTGTCAAAGAAAACACCATTAGCTAAGTTACACCCATGGACATAACCATTGTATCTGGTGGTCCGTAGAACTATGAACCAGACCTAGACCAATAACACTTAATACACAGAGATGTCAGTGAAGCATGCTTCTATGAACTAACAAATCTTGGTGTGTATTAGAGGCATTAAGAGTCAGATTATATCCTAACATTTTCGCTGTTAATCAACAGTTTTGCGCGTTATGACGGCCATGCGCGTGCCTGGTGCATAACGAATGCTCTAGAGATTTCGCCAAGATCTCATAGGAGCGGCCACACTCCACATTCGTAGAGGTGATTTCATGTAAGTGTACCTGCACTGAGCACATCGTCTTGTATGACTATGAAATCATTAAGAGCTTTGCTCAACCTCAAAAATGTGCATTCTAGCACTCTCCCAATGTCATAGAAAGGGACAAATGTTATTTTTGTGCTAGTCAGAATTGACGAACGACTTGTTCTTACCCATTGAACCTTCTTCATGGGATCACCAATCACAAAGGTTGGGTTGCCATCGCTGTCAATTACGAGTTCCCCTCGACTAATTTATTTCATCCTGCAGGGTTTTGTTAACGGCCGATAGGTCTATTATTGACCTCACCAAATCGATTGAGATAACTGCAACACAAATCTCAAGCTAGCTTATCATATTATATCTCAAACGATTTTCATTTCATCATTGTACTTTTACAATGGCTATTGCCATCTGGCAATCACATATCATTGACTTTAAGCGTCGACTTCTTATCAAAATAGTTGCTAAGAGATTTTTAACATTCTCAGCACTCCATCCATTTCCAAAGTAATCAACTCTAACTCACATAATACTTTAATTTTGTCACCATTGAAGGTCAATGATAACCAGTGGATTTTCACACATAAACTAGATCTTAGTTAACATCCATGTGCATCAATACAACGGGAATCCAATACTTGATACCAATATTATTTAGGGCATTATCCCTTAACTATTTCTTTCTCTTCACGAGAGTTTACATATGCTCAATCTCCACATATCATTTGCTATGTCATCGAATTAACATTTATAAGTGCTACAAATTCTCAACAATTTGTGCATACATTGATTGAGCTGTAGAATCACCTCAAGTAGTATCATAAAGAATCTTCTCATAATGGTCCTCAAAACCAATATTTACAAACATTTCTTACTTGTCATCAATATTCTTTTATGATTTGTGACACCCAAAATCACATTTAATTTTCTCATGCTTTCAAGCACATAACATGATACTTTTGACCATACAAGTCATCCATATTAAATTAAATATTTCACAATATCATGCATGTTTATACCAAGAGAAATTAATAATACTATGAAAATTAAAGCATATTTATCTGTACACTAGATAAATGATTTAAATTTCATAACACTGTCATATGCTCGTTTCAAATCACAAACATATTTGATAATTCACAAAATTTGCTCTCAATAGCAAATAACAAAATAATAATTTTTAAGGTATCCTATATCTTAGATACCTCTACACTTTCAAATATTTTATAATCAATAAAATTCTAATTAAATTAGAATCCCACAAGTATATTTATAAAGATCCACACTTTATAAAATAACATAATCATATGACTGTATACTTCAACAAAAGGTCATGCCAATTTAATCTTTAATTAAACAAGAATGTCTCAAATATTATCATTTATTTCACATAACAAAATTTGCTTTTCACAGAAAAAGAAAAAGCCTCAACTTAATTAATTTCCTTTCGTCAAAATAATATATATTTTATATATTAATATTCTGTCCTCACACAGAATTTTCCACATAAATTTATAAATCTTTAATTATTTTAAATACCAATATTTAATAATATTCACACTATTTAAATATGTGTGAAACCAATGCCACAAATTCTCTTTGAAAAATTCAAAGCATTAGATTATATAAATCACCGAAATATAGACATAAATTGCAGCATTAAAAATCTAAGATTTTCAATATTCAAACTAATTTATATGGTATATCAAAATAAATCACACATCATGCAATTTATTATTTTATTCATTCTTCAACCATTATCATGTTGAACACAACAAATCCCCACTTTTATTTAATCATATAATTTTAAAAATATTCACAATATTATAAAAGAGATTATAGGAGATTATAAATTTTCAAATAAATTAGTATCTCCATTGACAATAAAATCTTATATATAGGGATAAATTCCCCTTTCATTCTAATTAATTAAATTAGAGTTTTTCAAATATATAACATCCTATAATTTAGGACTCTATACTATCTTCTCATTATCATCAAAATTTAATTTCCAACACGATGACTAATGTAATTCAAGATATTTACTAATAAAACAATAAAATCTCCTTATGAAACCAGGACATAAGATATACATTATCTTCCCTTTATTAATTTAATATTCATCAAACCTTCAATAAAATAAGGAGATATTATAGGAGATTTATTAACTACCATATCAATCAAATCTGATATATTTATTAACTAAAGATATTCAAAACTTCAATAGGAATAAATTCACCGTGCAAGTAATCTATAATTAAATAAAATATTGATTTCTATGGGCATATTCATACGGAGAAATCAGCACATCAAATATTTAAAATAATAATAATAATAACCACATTATTAAATTTTTAATATATGCCCACAAATATTATATATATTTATATAATATTCCAATCAATCACGCGTACCTTATTGTCGTTGATCACGGTGAAGAAATACGACTCTTTCTTCTTCATTCGACAATTTGTTGTTTCGAACAGACGTCCGCCTTCACGCCTTCTTCATCAAAACGTTGCAAATACCATCTCTTTCTCTGTAGTTTCATTCAGAAACCAAGGCATAACCATCATTTTTCACAACTCTGGTAGAAAGCAAAACACTGCGTGATAGCAGTACCGCATTAATTGCAGATGTTATCAATCTAATCATTTTATATCACGAAAATCCTCTCATCAGTGAGTCTTTATGGTTCGGTGAAAGCTCATTCAATTCACCAAACAATATCTCCGCAAATAACCGTTGTTTTGATATGGACTATTTTGATTTTGTAATCCTGGATAAAACGTTGCTTTTGAGTTTTCATTCACATGGTGAATGTTTGAAAATAAAAACCTCGAGAAAGTACTCTCTTATTTTTATCTAGAACAAATCACGATTAACTCCCATCTTTTGCCAAGTGAATATAAGAAGTCGTTGCTTGGTGCCGGAAACTCAATTCTCTTTGAATGCCTAAATTCTTTGTCCATGAAATTCAGAAACGCTCGGCCTCTAATTGCAATAACTCTATAAATTGTAGGCGTCATGAGTGATCTGAAAGAATAAAGAAGAGAATAATCTGAGTCGTGTTCGAGAACACTGTCCTATAGAGTTATGCCGCAACCACCGGTAAAGAAGAAGCGGTACTCTCCAGGATTAAACAGATTCTTCTTGATTAAATCAAGGCGGAAGAACTGGCGGAAGATAAGATAACTCAGCAAGAGATTACCGATGTTTTCTAATTCTCTCTGTTAAATGGTGTCACAATTGGGGTATTCATAAATAATGAATCAATACCTTGAAGAGGTGACTCTTGAACATTACACCTCTTCAGAAAGTCATGACTATCTGTTTAATTCATGAATCATGTTGCTTCATGAACCAACACAAATCCCTTAATTTATAAGAACATGACTTCTCAAAACACATCTCTTCATTTAAACATATTCCATAATATTGGAAAGACTCTTTCTTTGACACACACATATGCAATATTTACAACATATATAACACCTGGGAGCCTGCAGAAAACTGATTGATAATTCGAAAGAAACGCTCTTGAAGCCCAGAAGAAGAATAGCAAAGCAGTGATATTCTTGTGCGTCTCTTTTCGTTTACTTCTTGTTTTGCCTTCAGATTGTTGACGTTGTTCTGAATCAAAGCTTCTCCATCCAAATTACTACTCTTATTCATTATCTGTTCTCGGTGGCTGCTTGTTTTCCGTCTACAAAATTTATTTTCAAGCAACTTCTTGATTGTATTAATGAAATCTTGTCCATAGATATTATGCATATTTGATTTGATTCTCTACATTAAGTAACTAGACGATCAATGGATTTTTCCACAATATGACATTTTCAATTTCAGTGAATTTCCATATCTTTTGCCGTTTGTTACACCCCTACCGGTCTCGTCCTTTCGGGTGGCGGGTTAGAGGGATTCCTTTACTTAGTTACCATTCCTTCATTATTGGGTCCATTTAGCATATATCAGAGTGAGCGCAACAGAGCATTTAACCGGTTTAGACTATCTACTGTACTGGTAAAAGTAAAATAAACAAAAAATAAAAGTCCCCGAAGGGTTAAGGGTACAGTTATCCAAAATAAATACCGAAATAGAACCTACCGACGTCTCAAATATATACATACATGATAGGGCATACCCTATTCTTTAGTCTGTACCGAAGAGCATTCCTCATTCCGAAAAGGGTTCTTCACATCGGACACGTCTCCCTGTGACTACAGAAGAGTCTGGGATCCGGTAACGTCCCCCAGAGTAACCGTCAATACTCAAATACTAAATGTGTAAGGAGTATGTAAGCTACCATGCAAGACAGATATAAGAATATGCCAAGTACATACCAGATATGCATCCAGATCATACCACAGGATCACACATAACACAATACAAGAACCCGTACAGCTGCCTTACCAAGACAAGCCTCGGACTCACTGGACTCACAACCCGTAGAGCCGCCCTTTCTAGGCTAGCCCCGGACTGATAACTCAACCCGTACAGCTGCCAACCAAGGCCGGCCTCGGACTGAACATCCTCAGCGCTAGGAATCACATAATACTGTATGCATATTTGGCACAACATATACAAAGAAAACACACATGGCAAACACAGACATACAGCAAAACACATGAAGATATCTGAGTAAAATGGTTACTACTTGGTGTGACAAATATTGTCCTTAATATTTTATTGGGGCACGTTGACTTCCCAAGGGTTCCCTTGACCTATAAATCATTAAAATACACTTATTTAGTGTTTACAAAAATGCCACTACGTTTTTCTCTTCAAAACCGAGCCTAACCCAATTTTTCCAGAAATCCAGTGTTTCTGACCCAACTTGCAAGATTTTTAATAAATTCCACAAAAATCATTTTTACATGAAACTAACACCATTTGAACCATTGAAATGTATATTTTTCATGAACAATACTCTCAGACCCTGAAAGTACTTTTATTTTGGTGTGGTGCTCCTTTTCAAACCTAGGTCGGATTTCGCCCTGTTGCACACAGAGCCAACTTCAACAATTTTTATCTCTCAATTGGTACATCAAAAAATATGTCGAATTACATATCAAAATGATGCCCCAGATGTCTAATTTTCACCTGTATAATTTCAGCTCAAGACGATGTCTGTACTATTTTAAAAACATTTTTGAAGGTTCGCTGCCCAGAATCCAGAACACTGGCAGCAAGCTTCTTCTTTGAGTTTTCGGGGTTTTCGAGTTCGGAAACTTAAACCATAGCTTAACCCCACACAAAATCACGTTTTAAACACTTTGGGACCATCAAAAACTCCAAAATCAGACCCCAAAACCAAGCCCCAACCAGAAGCACGAAAAACCAAAGTTTAAGCTCTAGAGGTTCAAGTTGTCAGTAGTTACCTATTTCGAAGCTTTAGGTTGGTGGACCAAGTGGTTGAGAGCTTGAGCTTGGCTATGGAAGCTTGATGTTCTCCTCCTTCCTCTTCAGCTGGAGCACGAAATTTGGGGAAGGAAATGGCTGAGTAAGCCCTTTTTAATAATATCCCAAAAGTGACCATTTAGTTCCCATGTAACTAATTAAATCTCTAGTTTGGTTGGCATCCAATTGTCATTACTTTGGCTTTATCCCATGTGCAAATTGAGAGTCTTCTAGGGAGGTGTATGTGGCATATTCTCATCCCAAATAATCAGATTCCACTTTTCAATTTGATAAGAATTCTCCATCTTGACTCAAATTACCATTTTGACTTACCGGCGGGCCCCACACTTAATTCAATGAATTAGACAAGCTTATTTTGGTCTTCAATTCAGATTTTGCTGCCCAAAATGAGTCTTATACGTCCAAGGGGGTCCCACCAATTGATCCCCAATAATTAATTCCAATTTCCTACTTTATCGGTCAATTTCGAGGTCTACCAGCCCCTATCGGGTCTCATCGGGTCCGAAAGTGCGTCTTTTTGCACTTTTCTCTGTTTTTCCCAGATATTCTCCTCTGCTTGGGCATACTCATATGGCGCCTTCCCTTTTCCCAATGTGGCCCCACATTTGTCTCATTCCGTCCAGAATAATCCCCTGATTGGTCCCTATCGGTCCCCTTTTCTGTCAGTTAATCGCCTGTGGGTCCCGCGTCTTGAGTCTGGACCAGAGTATGGATAAAATCATCTAATTTTCTTTCCTTTCTCATGTTGGACGAAATTCAATGCCCAAAGGACAAGGAATTGGCCATTTTGCCCTTGTCTTATCTTCCTTTAATCTCATAGTGACACGTGTCCATGTGTAATGATTACTCTATCTCTTGCCTTTTTGGAACATGCCTTTTTCAGTGTCTCTTTCTCTCTCTTGTCCCTGTATGGCACATACACACTTCCAGAGGTCAGGAACCTGTGTTTTGTCATTCTTTCCCTAGTCCCGCTTCATCACACTGGCTTTATACCTCACCGGTATCTTGCCCTGAGCCCGCACCTTTTCAAACTTGGGCCCATCAGAGACTTCCTATCTCTTGTCATTCTAAGGATTCTTCCCAAATCGGGCTTAGTAGTCTGCCTAATTTAGGCTTATTCTCAATTTTCCGGGTCCAAAATTCGGGATATTACACCGTTAGTTGTGTTTTAACTAAGCACCGCGCAAGTGGCAAATCAAGGTCATCCCATAGAGACTCAATCAAACTAGTGATTAGGTGCCAAATTTCCTTTTTTCATTTAAGTTGAGCAAATAAGAATTGTTTTCAATAACAGTAAAACAAAAGAATCTAATAGAAATGAGCACTTTAAGAGAGAGAATTCAAATATCAAGGAGGACAACCTAGAGATACTAATCCCTTATTTGTTTCTTAGATTTTCTTTCCACTAAATTAATTCTAACTTAACTTCATCAATTAATCTAGAGTATTAATATTTATAAGTGCCTGTCGGTCCACTTATACACATACCTCAAATAATTATGCAATGTCTCACACAATTAATTAAGGTGCAATTCAAATCGGGTTCACTCTAATTTGACTATGCGGAGCTTCTAGGTCTATGTCTATCTTAGATGCAAATTAGATTAAAACCTAACTTCACATTAAATTTAAACCTAATTCTACATTATTTAATCCTAAGGTCAATTTAAGATTCCCTTCGTCAAGTTCAATTCTAAATCCCCAAAACATGCTTAACGGTGGTCAATCACTAAGCAATAAATAATAAAAACAAGATTAAATAAACTGATTAAAATTAAGCAAAACTAATGAGTGGGAACACATGACTATAAGAAAACCCAGTACAAAAATAAGAAATTTAGATCCCAGCATGAAGAGAAGAAGAAGAAAGACGAAGAAGAAGAAAAAGAAATCTCAGAACAACTCTGCTTCTTGAATTGATATCAGGCTCTACTTCTTTTCGTCTCCAGTAAAATCTCACGCTCCAATTTTTTCTCCATGTCCTTGCGTCTCTGCTCCTTATTTTTATTTATGCGTCT
The DNA here is from genome assembly GCA_034222035.1 of Acacia crassicarpa. Classification (NCBI taxonomy): domain Eukaryota; kingdom Viridiplantae; phylum Streptophyta; class Magnoliopsida; order Fabales; family Fabaceae; genus Acacia; species Acacia crassicarpa. The sequence continues at coordinate 17,987,062 of JAWXYG010000014.1, read as the reverse complement.
TTGTGCCTCTTGAATTGTTGTGCCGTCAGTCTTCCTCCTCTCCTCCAGATTATATTGCTGCCTTTTAATAGATGCAATTTAGGGTTGGTGAGTCCACGGGTCCCACGCGTATTGCCATCCGTTTTTTTCTCCTCACGTTAGGTCTTCAAGTTCATTCAATTGGTGGGGCCCATTTGTCTTCAATCTCCAATTAATCCAAATTGATTCAATTGGAAATAATGCTGCCTCATGCTTCTCTCTACGTGATCTGCTTCATCTTTCCTTGTTTTTTCTTTTGTGTGGTCCCCACTTCATCAATGTTTCCAAAACAATGAATTGGAAACAAATCAAATAATTACTCCTTGTGTTGCCATGATTGTGCACAAGAAAAGGAAACTATATAAAAAAAAAATTGAATTCTTATTTTTATTTTTTTTTAGAAAACTTCCTATTATCTTATTTATTTTCTAAACTCAAAAACTTTTATTTTAAATTGAAATCTCCGAACTAATGCATCCAAATTGATATTTCTTAAAATCCCAATCAAACCTCTTTAATTTAGGATTGATGATTTCCTAAATATATCAAAATATATCTCAAATCAATTAAAAATAGGAAGTCATCACTTGCCTGATGCCTCATTTGATTATCACCGTTCCTTTACTGAACTTAATTCCTAGGCCTAAGATTTCCCCTCCTCTGCTATCAGCTATGGAAGTTTTGGGTCCCAGTATTTTCATGCGTAAGTTCGTGAATTGATATTTTGATCTATCTGATGCAGATTGTTCTCCCTTGTTCCTGATGTCAGAATCTCGAAGGACTTTACCGGAGAGAGAAGTGATTGACTCTTGGAGGTATTGTCTCTCTTCTTTTGTTTTCTTCTTTTATTGTGTTTGCAGATGTTCAAGATCAAATCTTTTATCCCAAAACTTAGAACCTGGCCTTTGAAATTATTTTCATTGAGTATTCATTCACAATCCCTTATCCACATTTTATCACTAACAGGTATATGATGCGATGCTCTAGCTTAATTACACCCTGCTCTTTGAATTTCTTGACGGTAACTAGACGATCTATGGCTTCTCCCATTTGAGCGCCGTTTCTTTATTGAATAGAATCCTTAGGCCTATCCTTAGACCAATACAAAGATGGGGCGATTGCGTTATATGCAAAGATCATATACTAACAGGAATATGGACCTACTTGGTTATTCTTCTTTGGAGTCAAAATCCAGAACTTGGTTCCAGCCACTATTTATTTGTTGATTTGGCCTCAAAGTTCAACCTTTGAGGTTCTTAATAACTAGAGGACCCATTCTTTACCAACCCAGAAGTGAAAAACGGTCCCGACAAATTTAAGTCCAGAACTTTGATGGTCTTGTATGACCACATGGACAAATCAAAGCAACCCATTTTTCCATACTGTTCACTCTCGTAGTCCTCCCATAGGAAATTTATTAAAATTTCATATTTTATATAGATTCCCTCCTCAAATATGCATGTTCTGTGTCGTTGTATTTTGATGCTTCTATCTAACTCATCTACGTTTGTGGGTGGATGATGCCCTTGCTTTTGTGGGCTATCGCGGCAGTCAATGTAACTCAAACAAAGGATCCAATACTTAACCAAAATATTTTAAATATTTGCCAATAAAGATGTTATAACTTTTGAATTAGGGCTTGAGGTTTACGCAAGAATAGAAGAAAAAGAGATGAAGGTAGCATGCAATTTACCTTGACTTTTTCCTTCCCTCTCCTTTCTCAAGTTTCGGCTAGCACCCTCTTTTTTCTTTGATGTCTTGCTTTGGCCGACTTTGTGCATGTAAGAGAAGTGTTTAGGGTGTCTTAAAATTGATTGGAAGCTAAGTCTTTTTTTTGTTTTTGTTTTTTTGGATACATATAGTAGGAGAAAGGGTAAGGTTCGAACTCTAAACATGGGAGAGAGGAGCAAAGTTCCCATGCTACTGCGCTACTAAGGCGCTGGCATTGGAAACTAAGTCTTGAGCCCACCTTTTTCCCTCTTATTCTTGATCTTGACCAAAATGTGTGTGTGGCTTATTAAATGGTCTTTCAACATGAGTCAAAGATATTAAATTCATTCTCCCTCCTTGCTTAGTCTTATTGGCCGAAACTTGACAAATTGAGAGGCAATGGACATGTGTTCACACTTCTTCTCTTGTGGCCTTATTTGGATCGAATTTATGGCTTATGGAAGAAGCCTACAACATGAGTCAAAGACATGTGGCATATTCTTAAGTGAAAATTCATTTAATCTCCTGCCTCTCCTTGGGTTCAAATTAGGTGTTTCTCCTCGGGTTCAAATTAGGTGTTTCTCCCTCTAATTTTGGGGTGTGAATTTTTTTTTTAATTTTTTATTTATTTAGATTAGATTATATGTTGCATCCTGAAATATTTTTTGCACATAGTATCTCAAATTAATTAATTTCCAATCCTACATTTAGAAATATTTTTTCTGTAACATTAGTATTCGGGAAATTAATTAATTTAAGATACTTGGTGTAAAAAAATATTTTAGGATGAAATATATAATTTAATCTAAATATATAAAAAATAAAAATAAAAAATGTCTCCACTCCAAAATTAGAGGGAGCACATAAGAGAGAAATGAAACGCCTAATGGGAACCCCCTCTCCTTTTAGACCCAAAATTAGAGGGATATGAGTGGCTAATGTGAACCCCTTCCCTTTTTGGTTGAAAATTGTACATGTGTGGCTTCATAAATACTCTTCAAGATGTGTACACCTTTGACTATTAAGACATGTCGCCATTTACTTAACTAAAAAAGGAAAAACAATTTTTGGCCTAAAAGGGGAGGAAGGAGATCAAATGAATTTTCACTTAAGAACATATGCCACATGTCAAAACTCAAAGTCTAAGACATATTGCCACAGTCATGCTAGGGAAATAACTTGACTTGGTAATAAAACACATGTACATATGCAATTAAGACAAGAAGATGAGTCATAGGCAGAATCTTCCATAAGCCATAAATTCAGTCCAAATAAGGACAAAAGAAAAGAAGTGTGAACACAGTCCATTTGGTCAAGAAGAGTAATGTATAAGCTGTCAATTCTATGTTTTCGGCCAGCAAGGAGAATGAATTTAATGCCTTTGACTCATGTTGAAGACCATTTAATAAGCCAACACACACAAACACGCGCCATATTGAAAGTTCAAGAACGCATGCCATATATATATATTTTTTTGGGTAAGGAACGCATGCCATATTGAGTACATATGAAAATAGAATAAAAAAAGGGGGTAGAGAACACATGCCATATTGAGTACATGCGAAAATAAAATAAAAAAGGGGGGGAGAGACTTAGCTTAAGTCAGCCAAGGCACAAGGTAGGCCCAAGACTTAGCTTCCAAGCTTGCATGCACAAATACGGCCAAAGGAAAGAAGGAGTTAGCCATGATTTAAAAAAGGAGAGGGAAGGAAAAAGCCAAGGTGAGTAGACCGAAACCGTAAGTGGTGTCCACATTAGTCATGGAATCAATTTCTCCTTGTTTTCTTGAGATTTTGGAAGTATGAATGTCTAAGGGGAGATGTTGTCCAGTTGGTTAAAAATGAAGCGTGATTAGGATCTAAATAAAAAGTGAGGTTAGAAGAATACAAAAGTGATTTTCCACATTCTACTTCATAAGCATCATGGTTGGAAGCTTTAGAGCTGAATTAAAAAAAAAAAAAAACCTCTAAAATTACCAGTGTTAATTTCTCGCGAGGGAATCAACTTGTGACATGTTTTTTGATAAGTATATGGTGTCTAATGATTATGAAATTTTACAGAATCAAAATGGACATGGGTCATATATTTTGGATTTTTGTATGTAGAGATATGAATTTTTGAATATGACCATTAAATCTGGAATGTCAATACTAGACCAGTATGCATATGTTTGGCTGTAGCAAGCATTTTTCTTTAAAAGTATATTCATTAATTTGTATTGCCTTTGAAATTACCTTACTTAGAAATCAGTTATGAATTTTTAAAGTTTTTTTTTAGAAAATCTGGCAGTTTTGGGTCAAAGTCCGAAAATGAGGAAAACATGGTCAATAGTAATCAACCTACCATTATTCAAAGGTTGTAATAACCTTTTAAGTGATAATGTGAACCCTTTTACTTTTTAGTTTGGGCATAAAATGATAACTAATTCTAATAACCTTAAAATATGGAGAGTTTGCATTAGTAATGATTATTGTCTATTATTGTGCAAATTATAGGAATTAACATTTGCCTGGAGCCATCAAGGAGCTTGGAAACTAGCCGTTAGCTTATTAAGCAACCAAATAGTAACTTTAATATTACATTCTTTGTAGTACTGTATATATTTATTTAGGGTTTAGTATTGGAAATAAACAATCCAATACTTAACTAAAGTATTTTAAATAATCCAATACTTAAATAAAGTATTGGAAGTAAATAATCATTTGAATTCATGATATTTTAAATGTAAAAAGGAGTTAAAAATTATGCCATTGTGTGTACAAATGTCATGGTTTAATGGATCAATAGTTAAGTATGTAGTTTCATCTTTATAATTAGTCAAAAGGCTTCATTTGCATTTCCTTCATATTTTGAGTTTGGGTTTAAAATTGGGCTTAATCACATTTTTACCACAAATGGGTAATTAAGATTGTTTATTGTTTAGTATTTTGGGCATAACTTGAGTTCTAAATATCTTATGGCTCTGAACTTTATATTGTAGGAAAGATAAAAAGGAAGCCATATACAACTCGTATGAAAAGCTCAAAAGCTATATTAGACGTCTAGAGGACCAAAATGGACTAGGAAACCTGTCACTGGACACTAGACCTATGTGTAGTACTAATTGACCCATACATGGAGTTATAGACTCCAATTGAGCTGAAATCGGTGGCATCAAAAAGCTGACGTCCATCAGACAGTTGGTGTCTAAGGTTACATTTCATATGAAGAACACGTGTTCCAGATCCACATTTTCAATAGTGAAAATCTTATTACGAAATGACACATAATTGAAGGTGTAAAAGTCAATAATGGTGGCTCAATAGGTGGAGGTACAAAAGCTCAATAGTTGGAGGTGTAAAGATCAATGATTGTGGCCCTATAGTTCTTCCAAGTTGCCTATAAAGTTAACTTTTACACTTCCAATTATATGTCATTTCATAATACGATTTTCACTATTAAACATGTGGATCTAGAACACGTGTTCTTCATATGAAATGTAACCCTAGACCAATGCCACTGATTTAAGCTCAATTGGAGATTTGTAACTCCAAATATGGGTCAATTAATAGCAGATAGGTTCTAGGGTCCGGTGACAGCATCTCTATTTTAGTTTCCCTAGACCAGTTTGATCCTCTAGATGAAAAGAGTTGTAGAGCTTCTTTTCATCTTTCCTACAATATAAAGTTTTATGTCTAGAACTTTAGTTATGCGCAAAATACCAAATCGTGTTAATTACCCAATTGTTGTAAAAAATGTGATCAAGCTTAATTTTGAACCCAAACTCAAAATATGACCAAGATCCATTAAACCATGACTTTTTTACACAATTATAAAAATGAAACTACATAGTTTCATAGTTAACTAATTGATCCCGTAAACCAAGACTTTTGTTCCTAATTAATGACAGAATTTTTAACTCCTTTTGGCATTTAAAATATCATAAATTCAAAGGTAACTCATTGGAAATGCAAAAGAGGGGGTACACGTCAAACAATTAAAGCACAATTCAAAAAAGAATATTACATCATGCATGTATAAATACTTCGCAAAATTCCAGAATAGTAGAAAGTAGAATTATCAAGAGAAAAATAGTAAATTGAAATTAATAACTCCTCTCTTGGATATTCAATACACTCAAGTGTTTTAGGGTGTGTATACCCCTCAACCATCACTCCAATAACACTACCATAAGCTTGCTCTCTAAGGTCTTTCAAAGGTTGCAATGTGGCTAAGGTCAAGGAAGGATAACATATGGATAAGTAGTTAAAATAACAATGGAAAACAGATCATATGAATCATCAATCAAATCCATGTTGGATATCAACTGTTTCCATCAACACCAACTCTCTCTCTCTCTCTCTGTGGGTGCTCATTTGTCTCCTATAATAGAAGGTTTTACCTCCTACATGGAAGATTAGTTGTAATCTTTCCTTTTGATTGCTTTAGTTTGTTTAATTTTTTGTTCTTCATCTTTTACCCTTTTTGTTGTACTGATTCTTTATGAAGTTTACCCTTTTGATTCTTTATGAAGTTTATTTGAAGTTATGTTTTTAATTACGTAATGTTTGTCTTGGATGTGTTGCTTTAATCCATGCTTAATGCCTTAGTTAACTTGATCAACTAATTAAGGAATTGAAAGGCTAGTTAATTCTAGTTCAATTGATTAAAAAGAACATATGAGTTACTAGCAAATGGACTTACCATAGGACTTATTCAATCATAAAAAATTCTGGACTTAATGCAATAATTAATTCTAATGACCATATAAAGGATTAGAGCCGGTAAAACGGGCCTGGCCCGTCGGGCCAGCCCAATTAACCTGGGTCCGTTATGGGCTGGGCCCTAAAAAAAGAGGAGAGAGATGAGTTTTGGCCCTGCAGGGTCGGCCCTGCAGGGCCAAGGGCTTTTACGGGCCGGCCCTGCAAGGCCAAGGGCTTTTACGGGCCGGCCCTGCAGGGCTACGGGCCGACCCGTTAGGCCCGTATTATTATTTTTTTAAAAAAAAATTGCCACCAGCTGCCTACAGCTCAATTGGGTTAGGTTTAACCCTAACAAAAAAATCAATCTCCCCGACCCCAAGTTCTGAAGTTCCCCAACCATTTCTTTTCTCCAGCCGTTCTCCAGCCGTGTCTCCACTGACTCTCTCCAGCCGCGTCCCGCGTCCTGTCTCCTCCCTTCTCCTCGATCTCAAGTCTCAACCTCTCAATCTCCAGTCGCATCTTGTACTCCTGTCTGAGTCCGACCTCCACGGCTCCAGTCTCCTCTCAATCCTCATCGATCGGGTCTCAACTCTCAATGTCTCACCGAGCACCGTCTCCACCATCGATGTCTCACTGAGACGGTGTGTCACCCACTCGCGACGCGAATCAGTCTCCAACTCTCCGTCTCAGACTCCTCACCACCGATCTCACTGTCATCGAGCACCGTCCACCGCCGCCGTTGAATCTACCTCAGACTCAGTCTCCGACTCGCCGCCACTACTCAAGGTGCCGAGGATCACTTTGTATTTTCCTCAACTTTGTTTTTTTTTTGTTGAAAAATGACGTCTTTAATTTTCTTGCCCTGAAATCTGAATGCACTTCTTTGTTTGTCATTGCTGACTGCACTTCTCCAGTTCTCCCGATTGTCTCAACTCTCACTCAACATATGTTTGTATAATTTTATTGCCTTGTGGACGCCTTCTCTATCTGCTGCCTGTTGTATTGTTCTGAAAATATTCTTGTTGTTTTTCTGTGCTCTGGAAATACTATTCTTTGATTTGCATTTGCTTGTCAACTTGAGAAGCTGTGAATCTTTGTTTGTTTTTTTTAAGCTGCGAATTTATTACTCTGCTTGCCAACTTGAGAAGCTGTGAATGAGTGAATCTACTGGAAATTTGTTTTTTTTCTCTGCTTGATTGGTTGGAGGTGTAGGACTATTCTATTGGATATTATTAGTTTTCTTAAATCCAAGGTTACCATTGGATATTACTGGTGTAGGAGTATGCATTCGGTTTTTCTCTAGTATTGTTTTGATGTAGTATTAGCTTTGATTGAGTATACTGTATTGTTGATATTTGATGTAGCCTAATGTCTTCGTCACAAAAAGTACAAGGAAAAACTCAAGAGACTAATGAATCATTAGCTATGATGGCTAAGGATAAGGCGTCTTCTCTTCAAGAGACTGAAGAGTCAAAGCCTAAGAAGGCAAGAAATTTGTCTTCTGATGTGTGGAGGTATTTTAGTAGAGTTGAAGTTGAAGGGGTAGTTAAGGCTCAGTGTAATGCTTGTCAACGTTTATTTACAAGGGGTGCGGATAAAGACACCTCACATTTAAATCGTCATATTAAGAACTGCCCGGCTGGAGATAAATTTCGAGATATTGGGGTGATGATGTTGGATAGAGAAGGAAAAATGAGGTCTAGAAAACTTGACCATCAGCGTATTAAGGAGATTATCGCTCTATGCATAATTGAACATGATCTTCCTTATGCATTTGTTGAATATAAATGGGTTAGAGAACCTTTAAGGACATTGAATCCTGATGTAAGGTGCGTTTCTAGAAAAACAATGACGGCTTATGTGCATAAATTCTTCCGCCAACAAAAGAATATTTTGAAACAAAAATTGAAGAACAGTATTGGCAGAATATGCTTGACTTCTGATTGTTGGACTTCTGTGACCTCTGAAGGATATATATGTTTGACAGCTCATTTTGTTGATGAAAAGTGGACACTAAACAGTAAGATACTCTCCTTTTGTAGGATGGAGCCTCCACATTCTGGATCTCAGATGTCTAAGAAAGTGTATGATTGTTTGAAAGAATGGGGGATTGATGATAAAATATTCTCAATTACTCTAGATAATGCATCTGCAAATGATACATTGCAAGACTTATTGAAAGATAGGCTACTCATGCAAAACAACTTTAGCTTGGTTTGTAATGGAGAATTTTTTCATGTGAGATGTTGTGCCCACATCCTCAATCTGATAGTTCAAGAGGGCTTAAAAGTAACAAGTTCTGCTTTGAATAAGATGAGAGAGAGTATTAGATATGTGAAGGCCTCTGCGGCAAGGATGAATCTTCTCAAGCAATGTTGTCAACAAGTTGGTGGCATTGACACTTCTATAGGCTTGCGATTAGATGTGGCTACTATATGGAACTCCACTTATGCAATGCTTGAGAGTGGTCTTAAATATCGTCGTGCTTTTGCAAAGATGGCTTTGGATGATCCAAACTTCAAGTTTGTTCTAACACAAGATGAGTGGAATAGAGCAGAGGCAATGTGCAATTTCTTGAGGCCATTTAAGAAGATTACAAGGTTGATATCTGGGTCGTCTTATCCAACATCTAATTCTTATTTTATGCAAATATCAAAAATTGAGATGTTGCTTACCCAAAATATGGCAAGTCATGACCCAGTGATTCAAGAGATGTCATTGAAAATGAAAGGAAAGTTTGACAAGTATTGGCATAATTATAGTGTCATTCTTGCAGTTGCAGTGGTTCTTGATCCTCGATGGAAGTTCAATATTATACAATATTTCTATGAAAAGATTGACCGCACAACTTGTGATGAGAAGGTCATCAATCTAAGGGAGAAGTTGAATTTCATTTTTAATGAATATTCAAATGTGGGGACATCACTTCCAACTCTTGAATCAATTAGCAGATCTTCAACATTGACAACCCAGCGTTCTTCTCAGACTTCAAGTGCTTCAATGACTATATTTGACGATGCATTTGACGTATGTTTTAATTTCATTGTCAATTGAATTTGTTGGGTGTTCAACTAGTATTTACTTGACTCTTTTGTAATGATGCAGGATTATCAAGATATTTATGCGAGTATGGATCATTCTTCCATGAACAAGTCTGAATTGGAAACTTATTTGGAAGAACCAATACTAAAGCCCGACAATTGGAAAGAATTGGATGTCTTGAACTGGTGGAAGAACAATCAACAAAGATTTCCAATTCTTTGAAAGATGGCAACTGATATTCTGAGTATTCCAATTACTACAGTAGCCAATGAATCGGCTTTTAGTATTGGTTCACGTGTTCTAACAAAATATAGAAGTTCCATTCTTCCATCTAATGTTCAAGCTCTTATTTGTACTCGCAATTGGATGCATGGATTCACATACGATGGTAATTTATTTATATATATTTTATATGTGTTATAAAGTTATTTATTTATTTAATAACTATACTCTAATTTAATGATTTGGTTTATTATTTGTTGCAGATAATGATTACGGATGTGTTCAAGATACGGGAGAAGAAGTTCATGATATTTTTACTCATAAACCAGAACCTGCTCATAGCGAAGCACAATCTAATGTTATTGAACTTGGTGAAAGTGGCGAAGATGACGATAATGATATTGATAGTCATCCTTCCAATGTCGCTTAGTGGTTTGCTTTTTGTATTTTATGTAAGTTATTTGGGAACATAATTTGCTTTTGCTTATGAATTCGTGACTGCTTGTCTTGCTTATTTGTTGGATGATTGCTTATGAATTCGTGACTGCTTGTCTTGCTTATTTGTTGGATGATTGCTTATGAATTCGTGACTGCTTGTTTGCTTATTTGTTGGATGATTGTGTTCTTTGAAAAACACGGTGAAAAAAAGTTAAAATTTCGAATAGTAATTTTCGGGCCTTGTGGGCCGGCCCTGGCCCTGGTGCTCTCGGGCCGGGCTTTGAAAAACAGGTGTTTTTCTTATTCCGGGCCCTGGAGGGCTGGCTCTGTTAGGCCCTGGCCCTTCACGGGCCGGCCCTGACGGGCCGGGCCAGCCCTGATTCCCAGCTCTATAAAGAATTAGACTAATTGACTTAGGGATAAGCAATTAGATTAAATTAGAAATTTGGTTGACACATTCCAATTCACGGGTTAAATAATTAAATTCTACCTTAAAAGAAGATTATGTCTTAATCTAGCTTTTGGTAAAGGAATAACAATTAGACAGATTATTGATGATATACATGACCCTAGGCTTTTTAGTAAGGAGTTAAATCCAGTAAATTGCATTCTTTAAAGTTTAATTTAATTTCACTGCAATTTTATTTAGATTAAGTATTTTCCCATAGGGTTGCATCAACTATTAGGGTGAATTGGGTTGGTAGTTGGACCATTGGTTTCTGTGGGAGTGATACTTTATTACGCTGATAGTGTATACTTGCACTAGCTACCCCACATCAAGTTTTTAGTTTGAAATTAATCTAATAATATTTTGCTGTCATTTAATTGAATTACCCGAGTCAACAACTTCTGTAACCCAGCACTAGACTTGGGAAAATCTGTACGGAGGCCCATATAAGAAATGTTAGCCCAAAAAAGACCCCAACAATATGATTTTCTCAAATTAGGCCTAGGGCCCTGATTGGGAGTGAATGAATAAAAGAAAAGATCAAAATACCCTTAATTAAAAATGCAAAATGGCCTTCACCTTCTCAATTCAGAATCACTCCCCCCCTCTCTCTCTTGGCTGGTGGTCGTCTCGCGTCTGGTCTCTGTCTCAGCAACATCTCTCCTCTCGTCTCTCGAAGCCGAAGGTGAAAGTGTAAACCACCGCTGACCCTCCGAAGTTGATAGCGTTGCTGTCGTGAGTTCGCCTGTGGTAATCGTCTTCGCTGTCGTAAGGAATGATTAAAGTTCAGGTTTGTCATGCTCTTTCCAACGGTTTTTTTTTCCTTTGCCTTCAATTCAAACCCTAACTAGTAAATATTCACATCCTTGTTCTAATCTATCAATTCACTTTAGTCTCTTCTGATTTGGTTGCGTTCGACGGCAAACATGTCCTCTTTGAGCCGAGATTGGTGTTTTTGATTCTTCAATTTCTCAATTCAACATTGTGGACCACTAAGAAAAGGGCAAGCTGACCCAAGTTCCCTGTAACAGGCAAGAGGATTCAAGGGGTATGCCGTCAGTTTATTCTAAATTCCTCTTTTAGCTTGTAGCCCAGAAAACTTGTGTTTTAATTATAACTGGCCCTATAAAACCATATGCTTGAAGACTGTAGGATTGGCTGCAATGATGGCAAAATCAGGTTTGCTCAACTTCAATGCTATCTTAGCTCACAGAAAACTTGCGTTTCATTTTGTGTGTGTGTGTGTGTGTGTGTGAATGAAGTATAAACCCCTTATAGATGTAGAAGCCTGATGTTTTAATACTCATTATGGATTTGAGTAGCTACTCCCACAAGGATCTTCTTATGCATAATTGTCATTGTAGTTTTACAAACTTTCAAAATTGTTAAGAAATTCTAACAAGCTTTTTCTTAACAAGCAGCCTAAGGCATTTCTATTGATACAATAATCAATAATCCTTATCTGAAGAGAGTTATGATGTTGTTTTCCGTGCACTTGTTGATGCCCTGAAGAATTGTGTACATGTGAATAATTCTAACAACAATAATGCAGAAACTAGCAACAATGCTCTTGCCCTACGTGAAACAGAAGAAAATCAGGTTAGCATTGCTACAAAAACAACTAAAAAGAGGACACCAGCTAAGAGAAGAAAGGTCAGTTCCAACGTTAGCAGTCGACCATTTATGTTTTATTCTTGTTACTTCAACTTTTTAGCATGTAAGAAAGGGGAAATTGATTTGAGAATCCTTGTGCAGGCTCAAATAGATACAGATATGATACTCGTGGACACACAAGATAGCCTGCAGCAAATGGTTTGTGTTACTTCTGTTTCAATTATGATATGGCTTTCCGGACTTAGCATTCAATTTATTAAGAATTGGAGCAAGATATTAATGGATGTCTTCCTCATTATATTAAAAAATAGAAAAAAGATCTATTGCATTTAATTCCACTTTTGCTTGACCATGTAACTTTGATTCTCTTAGGATAACCTTAGCTCGGATGGAATGACCCTTAATGGATATTATGGCGCTCAGCAAAATGTGCAAGGACTGGTATTTATTAATTTTCACACACTACATACAATTTGTATTTTAGAAATAATGAACTGCTTAACCAATTATCTTTGTCGTTTTTGGTAGGTACAGTTGAACTTAATGGAGCCTCCTCATGAATAAAATGCAGTATTCACCTTCTCTGGACATTTGAAACAGATAAGCTTAAGTAAATTATGTTTTCTACAAACTATTTCCCCCTCTATTTAAAAATATCTTGCCTGACATTTTCTTATGCTAATAATTGTCTACACTTGATAGTCAGTGCTATGACCTTCCTACACATTCCTGAAGTTATTAAATTGCTTCCAAGAAGATTGTGATAAAAAGGATCGAGACTTTGTTTGTCTTGAGTTTCTTATCAATCACATATTTGAATGTTTCATCTGATTGCCTTTTGTTCTTTGGTGGCTATATTTTTGTGTTGAATAGAATCACCTACCAGCAGATACTTTGGAGATTGAGAGGTTTTTGACATATTAAAACCTATTAATTCTGAAGTTCGATAGAGTTATTGCATACTTGTCTCTGATATTGTTTTGGCTTTGGCTTGTTACAGCACAAGCCTGTGTAGTAAATGTTTCCTCTCCTTCATTTCACCTTGTATGTTTATGCTACCAATGTCAATATGTGCTTTTGCATGGTCTTGTTGTCCACCCCAATAGAATTGCATTGTTATGTTGTTTCTCAGCCTAGAAGACTTGTTTTTTGGTGAAGAAAATGAACATTGTGATTTTACTTACAAGAACTCAATGTTGAAGCAGGTGATTTTGGTCTTGCCAAAATGTTGATTTCATTCAGTGTGATTATTTCTACTGATTTGTTGTCTCTATGATTTTGAATTGAGAAATCTAAATTCCATTCTCATGAGATTATGCATGATCATTCATTGCATGAACATTTGTGATATAATCAGGCTTGTGCATCAATTTGTTTTTAAAATATGGTGTCTTCTATGCATGTACAGTAATATAATATCACACAATTGCCCTTATCTATGCCTTTCTTGCAACAGGCCTTCCAAGTGGCTTGAATGATTGCGTGGCAGCAACTAAGCTATGACTTCAAGTATGCTATAGGAGATGCCAAAGCAGTTTTAGCTTGGTCAGCTATAACCGATGGATCCCAAAGGCATTCAGATGGAGTCCATGCATTAAAGGCCATTGTTTTGACGATTACAACCATAACTGGGTCGCTTACAATATGAAGGCTAGCATGAAGGTCAGCCACCCAACAACCAGCCATCTTCTTCCGAGGAGTCTGAGGATGAGGATGGACATGACATAGAGGAGGGAGATGACATTAGGGGGACACTTTGTATTAGGACGAAAGTGTTAGGACACATGTATTTATGACTCCTTTGTATTCATGAGGATGACATTACAAACTTCTTGTTATTTTGTAAATTGTCTACTGATGTTAACTTGATAATCTTTATCAATGACAACAGAAACTTTTGATTTTGCTCTGATGTGGTCATGGAATAAGAACAAGAAACTTTAGCTTCTGATTTGATGTGGTCATGGAATGAGAACAAGAAATTTTAGCATTTGTTTTGATCTGGTCATGGAATGATTACAAGAAATTTTAGCTTCTATTTTGTTGTAATTAGGTACTGATATTGTTGCAATTAGGTACTGTTATTGTTGTTAGTGACCCCTGATATTGTTGTTAGTGACGCCTGTTATTGTAGTAAATGACCCCTGATATTGTTGTAAATGACCCCTGTTATTGTAGTAAATGACCCCTGATATTGTTGTAAATGACCCCTGTTATTGTAGTAAATGACCCCTGATCAGGGGTCATTTACTACAATAACAGGGGTCATTTACTACTTCATCAGGGGTCATTTACAACAATATCAGGGGTCATTTACTACAATAACAGGGGTCATTTACTACTTCATCAGGGATCATTTACTACTTCATCAAAGGTCATTTACTACAATAACAGAGGTCATTTACTACTTCATCAGGGGTCATTTACAACAATATCAGGGGTCATTTACTACAATATCAGGGGTCATTTACTACAATAACAGTACATAACATAAGAACCTTTACACTATACCAATTTGTGAAGGGCATTGTCATCAATACAAATGCACCTTCTCACAAAAATAATATGTTCACAACTCTGTCACAAATACAAGTTGACATTTACACAAAAATTGATCTACTAAACATGTCCTCTAAATACAATCACTATGTTTTTGTCCATAACAAGTCATCCTAACTACTAAATCTTAAACAAGTTTGCTGCCTAATTATTCCTCTTCCGCTTGTGGGACTCCTCGACCAAAGACAACACTTTTTTGTGTATGTTTCAAATCTTCTTAATGCATCAACAATATCCAATCTGTCAGTCTACTATGAATGGATGATTCATGCCATGGCGATACCATACCCTGCTTTGAGTTTTTGTGATCTGCTTTGAGCATCTGCAACCGCTCAATCTCTTCATCCTTTCTCGCAATAGCATCCTTCAAATATGTTAACTACAAGGAAAATATTCAATTCAATGCCTATTGATAAATGATTAAGCGTCAACTTCATACAGTTACTTTCATTTCATAATCATTCGTCACAAATAGTTCCATTGCAACAAAAGTATAACTCTAAGAACAATATCTAATGAAACTGTCGCCTTATTTTCCTATTCCATTGGAGGCAAAAGAAGAGGCTAAGCAATAGAATTTTAGTATATTTGGTTTACAGCTTTATCGAGCGCATTATTCATCAATTAAAATCTTTGTTAAACGAAAAACTTCAAAAACCTGTTCCATGAGTTGTCTGACATCCTTCCCTTCTTTGCTGCTACGTGCAGCACCTAACTCAACACCAGAAACCCTCTTAGCAAAATTTAAGATGCTTATTGTTTCAGAATATGAAGCATTATCAGGATTAAGTTGCACAAACATAAGGGTTTTTGCTTGGCTACCTAAAAAATAGGAGGAAGAAAACACAATTTAGTACGCCATTGATTAGAAAAGACCATTAATGGAAAATTTTTAAAATTAAAGAATGTTACCTAATGAACCAACTAACTGGAAATGAGGACATTAAGCATCTAAAGAAGAAATTGCCAACATGAAAAAGGAACAAAAGCAATTTCGTATTCCTCAGCCCCCAGTGGTTCAGAGAAAGTATAAACCTTGCATCCTTATTGAAATAGTAGTATGATACCAAATTAATATGACTCTATAAACAAAAGTTGGAATTCACTTTCTAGCTATCAAGAATGGAAGATGCAATTTACCAAATAGGATACTCCATCTAGTCAGAAATATAGGACAAATCTAAGTGTATAACAAAAATTATGAAGCAACCTGTGCAAATATCACAAATGAATCGCAAAACATTTGTAAGTGAGCTGCATTCTTCCATTAAATATCAACACAAACAGAATTCAAATAAAAATCCACTCATCATACATCATCAAGAAGTATGTTAAAATCCTTAGCTCGCCGGATCAAACTCTCATGAGCAAGAGCCGAGACATGGGGACGCTCGGTCAAGAGCTGGTCAGCATTGAATTGCGCGACCACGGCTTTGAGAACTTCATTTCCGATAGACGGAAGAACCTTCTCATCATATTCCAGACCAAGATTCTGCACAATCACTGGGAGGCGAGCGGTGTCGGGGCGAGAGAGCACACGAAGGGTGAGGTTGACCATCTGCAAGTCCTTGGTTCCAAAGATGGAAGAGAAGGTGTGAGGACGAGTGCGAATGTCAAAAATGTAGGGCTTCTGTACCCAGGGGATGACGAAATGAGTGCCCTCCCCAACGGTTTCGTCAAGAATGCCCCTGAAACGGTCGAAGAGGACAGCTCGGTGGCCACTGTCGACGGTGTAGAGACTAGAGTTAAGGAGGGTTGTAGCAACGTCGAGCCCGAAAGAGGCGCGTGCAACGTTTGTGAGGAACGAAACAGCTGCTTGGCTACCCATGGAAAGAGCACTGAAGTGATCGGTGAAAAATGAAGAAGGTATGAGAGGGGGGAGTGATTTTGAATTGAGAAGGTGAAGGGCTTTTTTGTCTTTCTCTCTTAGAATTGCAAGTCAGAAAGGGCCCTAGGGCCCTTTTTGGGAGTAGCAAAATGTTAGGGCCCTTTCTGTTTTTTCTTTTTTTATATGGGCCTCCGTACGGATTTTCCCTCTAATCAAATACCCCCTCTGTACGCAAGATGTTGAACACGGCATCACAAAGATCAGCAAGAAATCAGCAAAAAAAAATCACCTGCTCAGGCCTTAAAGTTAACCACTGTACACGCAAATCAGCGGCTCCATGCTTCTAATGTCAGCAAACAGACTCCCCCATGCATCTAGAGATCCACGCCGAGAACCCTTGTGTATTATTTTTCTTGGACCGTTGGTTTTTCTTGCATCGAACAAGACCCTTAGCTATTATATAATCCATTTTCTCAGCTTGTTTTCATTCACATTGTCTCAGCAAAACCAAAGTTGAGTTCCGAGAGTGAGAAACTGTGAGTGAGAGAGGAGGAAGGAAAGAGAGAGAGAATAATCTTTTCCCTTGCTCTGTTTTAAACCAGCAAAGACAGAGGCAGCGGTGATCATCTAGGATCAGTTTACAAGCCTAAAACCTGAGGTAATCATCAAGCTTCTCTTCCTTCCTGCTTCCATGAATCACCAACGTAGACTTAGGGTACAAAACATTACTATGTACATATATATTTGAGTTGATGTCATGCTGTTGTGTATAGATATATGCATATCATAGAAGAAGTTGCTGTCATGCGCAGTAATAGGGATATCGTTGGTTTGAGAACATAAACAGTGGAATCATATAAGGAATAATGGACTTTATATAAGGAATAGAAACATCTCTGGTTAAATATAAGAAATAATGGAATAATATAAGGAATATATATAGAGATGGTTTTGGGATATATTGTACACGTATGAAATGTTTGGGTAGCCTCACAAACCATTAGAGAATGAAAGGAGATGCTTAAAATGTAGTATGTGTATGTTTAAACATAATTTCTGATATGAAATTTTGTGATATGGACATTAGCAAATTATATATATTATTTTATTTAAAATACTTTGTTATATAAATTGTTCTACATGGCACCTCACTAGCACATATTAGTATTCGTAATGAGTGGATTGATGGTTACCACATTTTTAGGAACAATTTCGGAAGCTTAGGCTACTTCTTCTGACAGTAGTGCTTCCATCTTTTGGTATGCGCTGGATGATTGTATATTGCCACGTTAGGGCTCATTTTTGCATACTTTGATTTATTTTGTATATTTTGCCAAGCAATGAAGCATTACTTAGTTGTTAATCAACCTTTAATTAGTCATTATGTTAAGTAAATTTTGAGGATGTTACATAACACCTCTCTAATATTATAAATATTCGAAACATTTTTTATATCCTTACCATTTTTAAAGTTTGTTTTCGGCGATTTTCCTTGAAAAAAAGTTTTTAGATGCAAAAATTGTCATCCCAAAAAGGTAATCAAAGTAATTTAACGTAAATTATACCAGGTGATTTTAAACTTTAACTTTTTTATTCAAGAATTAATCATGATATATAATTTTATTTATTCAACCTATAATCTCAACAAATTATGCGTTCACTACTTGGACAAATATTTTAAATAATATTTATTGTATTCAAGTAATTCTTATTTACTATGAGTTTTTTTAAATGAAGGCACATAAGTTTTTCAAAATGATTATTGCTCTTATTCTTTGAAGAATGTATCACGTCGAATATTGCCAAAAAAAAATCTTGATATTCTAGAAATAAGAAATAAAATAAGGCATAAACTACTTAAATAAAGCATACAGCTCTTTCCGGAGGAGCAAAACGTTTCTTCAAAAACTAATAATTTAAAGTAAAATAAAAGTACCCAAGCAATTAAAAAGATAAAAGCAGTTGATTCTCAGAGTTTTGATTATAACAAGACTTAACTGATTATGTGATTTATAAATAGGAGTAGAAAAATGCCTTTTATTCTCGATCCGCCTCATAAATAAGACTAAATGAGTAAGGGTTAAGGTGAATCAATCATTCTAAAATATTTTTTAGGTGAATCTAGTGCTTTAAAGTGTTTCGCTGTGCATCCAGCATCCTTAAACACTTTTAAGCACCTACAAAAATACCATAGGGTGCTAAATGTACTTAAAAGAGTAATCAACAATAAGTTTCTATTAGTTCTTCCCATATGCTGATATGAAACATTTTAAAATTTCAAAATTATTCATATATGTGTGTGTTAATGATGGAAACTTGTGTGATTTTTTTTTTTCAAAAAAATAATAATTTCTAAATCCTAGTTTTGTATATATGATTTTTAACCAGAGCTCCTTGAAGTTGTTTTACTTTTTAGAGAAAAAAGGGGGGGGGGCGCGAGGGAGTGTGTGTGTGTGTGCGCGTGTAAGATCAATATTTGGATCAAACTATGAGAAATGAATTATTGAAAATAAATAAGTACTTATAAAAAAAGATTAAACAAAAGTTGGTTTAATTTCTTAATCACAAGTTGGCTTCTTAATACTCCTTTTATCTTAAATACAAAATATAGTTAGCTCTCATCGGAAAAAATATAGTTAGCTAATTTATGAAAATTAAAAAATGAATTTGTAGACTAACCTGTTTGACATGCTGAACGATGTTGGTTAGGATGAATGAATTTGTAGACTGTTTGCATGTGTGCCTTTTTTGCAAGTATCTGGTTTGGCCCTCGGGTTGGCACTGGCTGACAACACTGTTGCAGGCTATTCTGCAAGATAATTAATTTTAGGCTAAAGTATATTTTTAGTCCTTTAAGTTTACATAAAGTATACTTTTGATCCGTTAACTTTATAAAGTATACTTTTAGTTCTATAATTCTAACACCGTTAGTTTTGCTAACAGAAAATGCAAACTCAAATAATAATGGTGTAAATTTAAGTGATAATTTTATGATTAAATGTTATTAGGCTTAAATCTAAAATACGAGTAAATTAAAGAATATATAAAATTTGTGTAATTAAATGCTATTAGTCATTGCTTGAGTTCGCTGCATTAGTGTTTTCTGTTAGTAACATTAACGGTGTTAGAATTTTAGGACTAAAAATATACTTTATGAAGTTAAGGGACCAAAAATATACCTTATGTAAAACTTAAAGGACTAAAAGTATACTTTAGCCATTAATTTATTAAAATACTAACATATAAGCATGTTTGGTTAGCATTTAATTGTATAATCATCGTTTAAAATTGTTAAGTCAATATTTTTTGTTAAGTCAGACTAACATTTTTCGTTAAGTCAGACTAACAGTGTTAACATTAAGGGACCAAACGTGCACTTTACAAACTTAAGAGACTAAAATGATACTAGAGGTAAACATGAAGGATCAAACGTATTTTAGCCTTAATTTTAACATGCAAATTAATGCTTTATTTATTTGGTGGCGTTCTTTCGTTCAATATATAGCCTCTTATATGATCAATTTCAAGTCATTAAAATCACAGAGCATGTAAAAGAACTTTGAGCTTGAGCAAAAAATGTAAAAGAACTTTGAGACTTGATAATTAGATTTAATGGGGTGGGGGTTCTAGAAAATATTTTATATAGCTTTGACAACTTTGTTTTATATAAATAATAATTATTCTGGTTATCATCGTTTGCTGGAGCAGAAGGCACTGGGCTTCTTCTTCTTCTTCTTCTAATTATTCTGGTTATCATCGTTTGCTGGAGTAGAAGTCTTCTTCTTCTTCTAATTGTTCTGGTTATCATCGTTTGCTGGAGTAGAAGTCTTCTTCTTCTTCTTCTTCTTCTGGTTATCATCGTTTGCTGGAGTAGAAGTCTTCTTCTTCTTCTTCTTCTTCTAATTATTCTGGTTATCATCGTTTGCTGGAGTAGAAGTCTTGTTGTTGTTGTTGTTGTTGTTGTTGTTTATTAGCTTGATTGCTTGCAGTTCCGAGTCTCTACGGATTAGCTTGATTGCTTGCAGTTCCAAGTCTCTGCTTCATAGCCTGAATTCTTCTTTGCTTCATAAATAGTAGGTAAAGCAGATAACCTTCCACGTGAGAGATCATTGATCTTTTTTAAGATGTAATTCTGGTCTCTGAAAAGTTGGACCCACTTTTCCCCCTCTCTGTTTGTCTTCCTTTCAGTTTGAAGTTTTTGTAGTCTTTTACATTCTTCTGTGTAACATGCACAACTGAGTAATTATGTATAGTAACAATTCTGCAGATCCTCTTATGTTCAATAGTTGCTTAAATTGTGCTGGTGCTGTATGACGAGTTGAATGTTTCTTACTTTCAATAATGAATCAATTGATCAGTTTATTTGTACTGAAGATAAGATCTGACAAAGTGAATGCTAGCAATGTGAATTCTGAATCTTAGGATCCTATAAGGATGTGTAGACAAAAAGACAGAGCTTTTATGGTTTGATATTAAGCTTTTCTTTTATAGAAAGCTTATTTTGATTGTTCAATTATTTTGTTGCCTCATTTAGTTGTGGATATGAGATATTTCTTTGTTGGTTCCCGAATAATGTAGAAAAGAGGCATACAATTTCATTCAGGCCAGAAGTTCAGAGATGATAATACTGTTTATTAGTTATTACTACTACTAGTTATGAACAGATTTTTGGGTTTTTGATTCTTCTCTTAAACATGAGGATCTTAGGTTTAATTTAACTTAGCAAGAATAAGAGTCCATTTCATGCATTTGATTAGTGGAGAGCTATATTTTGCTGTGTGAGCTTAATTAGACAGAGCAGAGGCAAGAATGATTCAATTTCGTTGACAAACAATTACTCTCTTTGATTCTTAATATAAGACATATTTACTTAATTTGATTAGATTAAGGAAGTTAGTTAGATTAGTCAATAGTATGAAATATGAAATGTATTTTTTAAAACATAGATTAGTCAATAGTATAAAATATGAAATATATTTTTTAAAACACCCTAATAATCGTCTTTAATTCTTTCCCACTCTTCTCCTTGATTATTGTTGAGGGAGTATCAATAAGGATAAATTAGGAAAAGATTGACAAATATGAAAGCTATATACTATACATATAAGACTAAGATCAACTCCTCAAATATCTCTTATATTAAGGACCAAATGAGAGTATATATATATATATATGATGCCTCTTCTCTTTTTCCTTTTCTCCTTCAGAAGGAAAAAAAAACTGATGTTATTCAATTATGCTAACAAGATTCAGAGTAAGCCTTACAAATAAGCATTTTTAAGCACATGTTGAATAAATGTTTGAAAGCCTTTAATCTCCATTAGCCATAATCTTGATTTCACAAAAATGAAAAAAAATATTTCTTTATAAACTTGGAAAAATGACAGAAAAAGAACTTTGAAATTGCAAAGTCTCAAATCAGGTTTGTTGCCAAGAGTTAATAAGGGAATGACGAAATTTGATAAGTAATTCACAACTCATTTTTTAGGAAATATCTGATTTAAAATTTTGCAATTTAAAATTTTTCCCCCTATCATTTTCCCTTTTTTATTTATCCATTTCTTTTAAAAAATATTAATCCCATCAGATTAAGGTATACTTGTAAAAAAAATATAAGCAATCAATACAGGTTCTTGATTCTTAAATTATACTCCCTTCGCTCTTAAATATAAGATAAAATTAATTTTTTAGAGAGATTAAAGAAGCTAATTAAATTACTTTAGAGTATTTATATTTTTAAATGTATACGAGTTTTTGAACCTAAAGGAGCAATATTGAAATTAATTTATTGTTCTGTCAAGAGGGTAAATATTGCTCCTTTACTTTTTATTAGTTTCATACATCAATTTTTCCCCCAAATTAATTAGTTTGACTAATAAATTAATATATTATTCAAAGATACATAATATATGATGTGTTTAAATATCTTATTTAGTTTTCTTAATCTTTTAAAAATGGTCAATTATGTCATATATTTAAGGCGGGATGGAGTACTGGGCCCATTTGAATGAGTTTTTTTTAAAGAAAAAAAGCACTTTTTTAATACCAAAAAAATGTTTTTTAAAATTAATTTATGTGTTTAGATGATATTTTTTTTAAAAAAAACAAAAGTCACAAAAAAAAGAAGAAGTCAAAATGCTGCTTTTTTTAAAAGCTCCAATAAAGCTTAAAAAATAAACACTTAAAAAAAAACACTTTTTTTAAATGCCCATCCAAATAGGCCCTAAGTTTCATCTTATAAGGCTTTGATTAACAACAAAAGGGAATTTGCCTTTGGTGCGTAACTCTCAAGTCAATGCCCACAACCACCAACTTCAGTAATGAGAGATGCAAATAATTCATTCGTAAGCTTTCTGCCAATTAGAATACTAACGTGTTAATTTTGATTTTGCATAAAATATTGTTTGATATATGATCCTGGCGTGACATACTCCAGTTTCGGCATACATCCAAAATGTGTTAAACTCATAATTATTACTGTATAACTTTACATTCCTTCAGCAAGATATTCTGATTCTAAACAGTTTTCCTTCATGCATACAAGCAGACACTACTCTTTGGGATATTTAACAGTGAAACATGAGTACTGAGAAAATTGTGAGCTTCATTTATTTTAAAATAACTCGGTTATTGTCCTTTAAGAAAGGCCAAGTGTAGAACTTTGAAATAATATTCCCTATACTATATCATTTTGGCTGATAGTATGACCTTAAAAGCCTCCAGAAACAAACCTACCAATAAATTAATCACTTCATTAATAACACTCATCCCCAACAATTTTCATCCCTTCTCATTATAAATCCCTGAATCTCCACTCTCTTTCCTGCAAGCTGATCTAACCATATTTTCACATGATTTTTGGTAAATAAATGGGGATTTTTAATGTGTTTTCTCATAATTATTGAGCTTTAAATGTATTTCTTGTGATAAATTAAGATTAAGAGTAAATATATTAAATTAGGGCTAAAAAGGGCAAAATTGTCAAAAAAAAATGTAATTACTCTTAATTATTGATTTTTATGAGAATATTTGATGTTAGATTAATTGGTTTAAATTTTAGGTGGTTGAAGGAATTAAATCAAATTTGAAAATGAAAGTTTGAACCAAAATTATAAAAGTTTCAATTTAGTCTAGAGAACTTCGAAACTTTGCACTTAAGTCCCTTGCTGAGGAGCTTTTACTCTTTTCAATCAGGTCCCTGCAGATGAAACGCCGTGTTTTGTTTAAATTAGGGCAGCTGATGCTTTTTCATTGAATTATTGCAGAGCCGTGGAGCACAGAGCAGCTCGACACATTTAATATATATTGAAGACACCAACGCCGCGGAATGATCTCTCCAACTGCTAGATATCAGGAACGCATCCGGAATCACAGCGATACGTAGATCACGCCAACGGCCCAAGAGAGATACCCATGAAGACGCAGCTGAGGGAAAATATATCAGAGAGACAGCGCCACGGACGCACAGAGACGACCACACCACACGACTGAGCACTTTCATCGTTCCTTTCCCTTCCTCCTCCTTGATCGTCGGTGGCTCTCACTCCATCCACCTCTGCCGCCAGCGATCAACGTTCCATCACCACCTGTCAATTTCCACTGCTTGTGTGGGGTTCTCTAATCTTTATGGATGATTGATTCCTTTGCTTTTTGGGATGGATAGCCTTGAGTTCAGAGCTAAAAGAGGGGAATTTATTTTGTTCAATTTATTTTCTCTATTGCATTTTGATTTCCTAGTTTTTGTAATTTTTTTTTTAGACTTAATTTGTCCGTTTGGAAAACTTTGTGGATTGAATCTACGTGATTGGATTGAATTTTGTGGTTTGTTAGAATTATAAATTTATATTTCCTTATTGATTCAGTGAAATTATGCTTTCTACGTGTTATTGTTAGATAGTATGATTGAATTGGATTAATTGAGTGGCGTGTTATCGCACTCTTATCAAGAGGAAGCAAGCTACATTAATTTAATCCTAATCACACACTAAGTGGTTTTAAACAATATCTCAAGAGGTAGTAGTCAGCTACGTTAGTAGGAGCTACTATTAATTGGGAATATTGGACTCAAGTGTTATCTTGGGGTTTTTCATCTAGACTTAGTGAAAATTTATTCCTACATTTAATTGAACTATGGTAGTCACTATTCCATCCCAAGGGTAATCGTTCATACATTTCATTAAAAACACCAAAAATATTAGTTTAGCATTTAATTTAATTGCAATCTTATTTTAGTTTATCAACTGAAAAATCCAAACCCAATTTCCCCTTGTTTTAATTGCATGTGTATGTCATTTAGATTACTTAGGACTCAATAAAAGGCTCCTCGAGAGAGAGAACGATCCTAGGATTGACTATACGCAATCCTTGATTTATATTTGATTGTGGACCCCAAGGCTAAAGACAAAAAGGCCCTCATCAAATGGTGCCGTTGCCGGGGAGCTAAGTAATTGGCTCCCCAGGTAATCTAATTGTCAAATTCACTTTTGACAAGGGGTTTCTCGTGTGAAGCTTGTTATTTTTGCATTTTTGATTTTTGATTGCATATATTTTTGGACTTTTGCATTTAGATAGCTTGCATAGCATATTGCATTGTTTTGACTTGGTAGCTTCTGTGTGGTGTTTCTGCATTAAATTTGATATGATGCTGAGCTTAATTGTTTGAATTCACCATATCTCCAAGTTAATTCATAGCATACTTGCATTTTTATTTTAGTTTGAAATTTCTTTTTCTTTTTCTTTTGCATTTGCATTTGTATTTTCTTAGATTTTTTTTCTCTTAATTTTTATAGTTAGATAGTCATCTTGTGATTCATTGGGAATTAATTGTATTGAACTTTCATGGCTTGGTTTAATGGTAATCAAGATTCACTCTTTCAATCCCACTCTTTTATAGGAGATTCAACCAAAAGGGAAAAGTCTATCTCTCAAAGCATCAATTCTGTTGGAAATTATGCCCTAGGGGCAATTCATTGTACTTTGGATATTTAAGTTATTTAAAGTATTCTCTTTTGTTATCATTTTCGTTTGCATGTTCGTATTGATAACTGCATCCCTGGATAATCTTATAGATTATCCTAAATGTCCCTGGTTGGTCATCTACACGGGAGTGAAGATGAAATAAGACCAGTATGACTTTGATGAGGTATGGAGATACGAATCAAAGTCATGGGCACTTGTAAGAGTACAAGGTGCTGGACCGACCCACCATGAGAAAGCTGCATAGTATAAGTCATGAGCTTATTTCATGTATAACCGCGTCACAACGCCCTATGACCTGAGATCATCATGGATTCCTATATGATGAGTCACTGACCTTTGACCTAGTCAAAAGTCACTTTTGACCGGGTGATGATAAAGGCTGGGATTGGGATTAGTGGTTTTCATGCGGAGGAATGTGAATGGTCAAGATGGAATTTGTCCCTCACATTTGTAGAGAGATAATACTGGGCCCATCGATGAGTGAGTCTAAGAAATGTATGGCCATACTGTGATGGAAAAGAGTTTCCATTTCACCTTTTAGACTACTCGAGAATCGAGAAAGTAGTGGTCAACAACAGGAAGTTGACATTATCCATGCCTCATCCTTGACCAAATTATCACGTGACAAAAGGGACGTGACATGGTTGTACGATAGGTAGTATCGTGTCATCGATCCCCATGTGAATTGGATAGTCGCAATGTCTTGCTAGAGGCCGCTTGCGACTTGTGGGCTGATATAGTCTTGGCCCACTGCCAATCTCATATGGGCCTGCAGGGTCACACACAAGAATAATCCAACACGGGTAAAAGTGTCCAGATTCATTGAATCTCAGATTAATCTGAGACTAAATGAATAATGAATTTAATCTAGGATATATATATATATATATATATATATATATATAAATTCGAAATTAATATATATATATATATATATATATATTATTAATGGAGATTATAATATTATATATATAATATTTGTTTTGTATTTAATTTATTTGATAAATTAAATATCTGAAACAAATAGAGATATTGTATCTCATTTAATTTCGAATAAAGATATCATATATCTGTTTAATATTAAATTGAGATATAGTATCTCAGATTTAATTAAATAGATAGATATCATTTCTCAGATTTAATTTATAATGATAAATTAAATCAAAAGGCTTTTAATTTAGATTTGATCTAAATTCAAGATTCAGATTTCAAATCTGGCTTTTAATATATTGGATTACATTTATGAGATAGATTTAATTACTATATTAAACAGATTCAAAATTCGAATTTCAAAATTAATGAGGATTAATTTTGATTATATAATACGCCTATCGGGTTTAGAAAAACCTACGGGATTTTTCAGTCGAGCGTATTAGAAAGCCGCGAGAAACCCTAGAGCGTAAAAGGAGAGAGACGCACAATTCGAGGTGCTAGCACGCTGCCGTAGCCGTGTTCGGGGATTGTTCGTGTGGATACCGGTAGAGGAAGAGGATTCTAAGAGTCGTCTTCTGTTGATCGAGGAGGTAGCCCACCTGTTAAAGAAAGAACGAGACACGAACGAATTCTCCAAAGGTATGATTCGGATTCCTAAGTCTTGATTTAAATGCACCTGAGTGATCCTCGGGATGGGATTCGTAAGAAATTTTAATCCATTGCATGTACGGATCCCAACAGATTCCATTCAACAGACAATACGGGCTCTTCAAGCTAACTTGGGAATTCAAGATGAGAATCCAATTGGTCAAGAATGTCGTGGTCCATTCCACTACCCATACCATGAACTTTACCACCAACCTCCATTTCAACCAAACCACCCACCATACCTATCCTATAGATCATACAATAAGCCTTCTCCACCACCATACAACCCATATTATGAGCCTTCTCATAATCCTCCACCTTACAACTGCATGCCATACCATGAACCCCCTCCTTCATTCCATCCCACTTCCCGACCATGTCATCCATCTCATGAATTCCTAAACCCATTTGAGCCATGTTCTGGACCTCATTCTCAACCATGTGTGCCGAATAGAAAACCTACCATTCGTGAAGTCCTTGGAAAATTGCAAAATCAAGTGAATTAGACTGTAGATGAGGAGTGGTCACGCAAGGCCAACTTTGACCATCAAATGGACTCTATAATGAGACGAATGGAACATCAAGAGAAAGAGAATGAAAGAATGGAAAAGGAAATTGAGCGTCTCACTCAGCAATCACAAGTTTTGAAGACTAATTTCCAAGAAAATCCTCTTCCCATGTTCACACATACACAAGAAGTGGAGCAATTAGAAGAAAGCAATGAGAAGTTGGAGAAACCAATGGAGCGGCCTGTACAAGAGTTTTCAATGCCCTATACCCAACAAGAGACTTGCCCACCACATACACTTCCATATGAGCCACCCACTCCACTATGCCAGGAACATCCATCACAACCCTCCACTCCTCAACCTTCCGGACTTGATGCCTTCCTCACCTTGCCATATATGGACGCTCAAACCCTTACCTTAAGAAGAATGTATGACCAAGTAAAGGTCCGGCATCAATTTTTATTCAATCTTAAAGATGCTCTTCCTCGTGGCTTTTCTGAGGAAATGGAAGAGGAAATGGAGGGCATTGAAAAGTTCATCACGGATTTTGTTTATCATGTTCTGTGGATAAAAACCGAAGGAGAAGAAGGAGCTCCATGGTCATGTACCTCCAATAATGATGGGAAAACCGAAGAGCAACACCTAAATGCCACTTCACAAGTGGAAATTTCCAATCATTCAGTACCTATTCCCACACAAGCACAAGAAGTGAAGCAAGTACAAAAGAGCATTGAAAAGTCTTCTCTACCATTTGGTAATAATCCTATCTTAATAGAAGTAGACTCTCCTACTACTTTAACTAATGAACCAATTCATGATTTGAGTGATGATGAGATGGATGAGGAAATTATTGTTGAATCCCCTCAAATGCTTGAAAATGTAATTGCTCAAACCATTAGCTCTAGTAGTAGTGATTCAGTTGTACTTGTTGATGATTGTGCTCTTACTTCTTTAGGTGATGCTTTAACTGTTGAAAATGCTTCTCTTCATAGTACTAGGGATGTTTGTGATGAACTAACTGAAACATTTTCATGTTCTTGTGCGGAATATTGAATATGTGTAGACTGTTATCATGAAAAATGCCACTTACTTGTTGATTTTCAAAAGAAAACATTTAGTGGAGTGGTTGATTCCATCCTTGATCATAATGCACCCTTTAGTACTATTGATGATAGTAAGCATGTTAATTATGAAAATGTTGAATCTTGCATGGATGATAATGTGATTGATTTGAGTGAGAAAGACCATAGCCTTGAAAAAGATATTTCTCTTGATTCCAATGAATTGCATGATAGTTTCATAAGGGAAAATTTGTTTGCTTTGATTGATGATATTACAAATGAAAACGAATTTTTCCATATGATTCTTTCTTGTGATTTGCCACCCGATATAAACAAAGAAAATGATTCTTTTGAAAATTCAAAAGTTTTGGGTGGTAACAATTTTAAAAATTCTCTTTCTTCTTCCACTCTTTTGCCTTCCATCTCTTGTGATTGCAATGAAGATGTGGTGTGCCCCAACACCAAGTTGGATTCCGCACCTTCCCTTTTGCAAACACAAGAGAATTTTCAAAATATCACTCTTTGTTTGGATCCTACTGATGGGAGTAGCATTGATTTCCTTGGATGTGATAGTTACTTGGAGAGCTGGATTCCTAAAGTATCTTTAATTCACTTGAAATCTCTCCATGTTTCTATATTTGGATGGGATACTGCTAGTTGCTTGTCTTCTTTACAGGCACATTTTTGGAAAGGTCATCGATGGAACCAACACTCACTATACATTCTTGGACCTCTTCCAATTGATCCTGAGCCACCTCCACCAAGGCAATTCATTGCGGGAGAATAATTTTTCAAAGACAAATGCATTATTCTCACCTGGGATGAGAACTTCTCCTTCAAGTGACTTAAGATCCTCTAACCCAGGTTGTCTCTTTCCTCACTTATTTTCTTCCTAATTCATATGATTTTTTGGGCTTAATTGTTGTGTGAGGAAGATAAGTGTGGGGGAGGGACACAATCCAGTAGAAAGGTAGAAATAATTTAGTTTAATAAGCAGAATAAGAACCCCCTATGTATGCTTTGGATCTTTTTGGCCTCTACCCTACTTAATTACCATTATCCATTGAATTTCAACTTGTTTATCATTTACTTTAGAGTGATTTTTCACATTGAGGACAATGTGTTGATTAAGTGTGGGGGAGGGAAATACATTTTGAATCCCAATTGATTGGTTGTTTTTAAATGAGAAAATGCCTTAAACTAGAAATTTTTTTTCAAGAATGAGTTGCATTAATGCATGTCCTAAGTGGTAAAGGGTCACATTTGCCACTTTGGAAGTGTATAATTTGTGAGAATTCTTTGAGCTTTCATGAGATCTAGTGTTTTGGCAACTTTAGAAAACCATGTCTTGTTTTTCAAGTGAATGGGAAGAGAAATGAACCCACAATTGGATTTTTGCTTACTCCTTATTTTGAAAATGAGATGTTTATAAATCATTAGTGCATCTAATAGTTGAGCATTGTTTGAACTTATTGCAATGTTTTGATTGGTTGTGTTTGGTAAGGTTAGCACTTGGAATAGTTAAGCCGATGTTTTGTGATTAGCCTACTATATAATTGAGTAAGCATTGGAGAAAAACCTTGTTGGAAGGATATTTGAGCCTTAAATTCTTTTCATGTGTGCATGTTCACTTAGTTTTTCACCTTTTAGAACTTGTTTCAACTCTTTTTTGAAACAGTATTTACGTTATTGTGATGAAAATGAAAAAGGCATTCAATTCTAAACCATTTTTACCCAAATACAAGCCTACATTTATATACCCTTTGTTTACCCCTTTGAGCCTTTCTTATGTTATATGCATGTCATTACTCATAGTGTTCATAGTATTCTAAGAAATCAAAAGAGAATTGCTAATAAAAATTTGAAATGCCATGTATGTGAAAAAAAAAAAGAGAAGCCAAAAAAAAAAGTGAGTATTATTATTTGAAAAAAAAGAGAAAAAGAAAAATGAGCATTATTTGAAAAAGAAAGAAAGAAAGAAAGAAAGCGAGTTTAAAAAAAAATAGAAGAAATATCAAGAAGGCATTTGTTCATGATTTTCAAAAGAATTGGCAAAAGTTTGTAAAGTTATTTAGATGCTATGAACTTTCTCGTTAACTTTGACTTGCATATCAACTATTCATTTTCTAACTAATTCATTCTATCTAGCCTTCATCCAACATTACAAGACTTTGAAGTCCTCTTGATTCATTTCATTAATTGCTATTAATAGTGGAGATGTTAGAGTTGTTACAAGCCTATGATAAGGTGTTGATTAAGTGAGCTAGAGTGAAATTATCTCAATCAATGAGGTGAGATGAGTGAAACACTAATATCTTGAGAGTCCTTTTATGCTTCGTTCTAATATTTTGAGTTGAGCTAATTCCTTTACATCACTTAACTATCACTGGTGTTGGCTTGAAGAATGTGATTAATAAATTCATTGTTTTATAATTATGAAATTGCTCATCTTTCAAATGCATTAGTGATTTGGAC
The DNA here is from genome assembly GCA_034222035.1 of Acacia crassicarpa. Taxonomy (NCBI): domain Eukaryota; kingdom Viridiplantae; phylum Streptophyta; class Magnoliopsida; order Fabales; family Fabaceae; genus Acacia; species Acacia crassicarpa. Next base: position 17,955,896 of record JAWXYG010000014.1, on the reverse strand, counting down.
TTGGAATTTGGTACTCAATTGCCTTTGTTCAAGAGTACAAAGGTCTAAGTGTGGGGGAATTGATCTAACCATATTTTCACATGATTTTTGGTAAATAAATGGGGATTTTTAATGTGTTTTCTCATAATTATTGAGCTTTAAATGTATTTCTTGTGATAAATTAAGATTAAGAGTAAATACGTTAAATTAGGGCTAAAAAGGGCAAAATTGTCAAAAAAAATGTAATTACTCTTAATTATTGATTTTTATGAGAATATTTGATGTTAGATTAATTGGTTTAAATTTTAGGTGGTTGAAGGAATTAAATCAAATTTGAAAATGAAAGTTTGAACCAAAATTATAAAAGTTTCAATTTAGTCTAGAGAACTTCGAAACTTTGCACTTAAGTCCCTTGCTGAGGAGCTTTTACTCTTTTCAATCAGGTCCCTGCAGATGAAACGCTGTGTTTTGTTTAAATTAGGGCAGCTGATGCTTTTTCATTGAATTATTGCAGAGCCGTGGAGCACAGAGCAGCTCGACACATTTAATATATATTGAAGACACCAACGCCGCGGAATGATCTCTCCAACTGCTAGATATCAGGAACGCATCCGGAATCACAGCGATACGTAGATCACACCAACGGCCCAAGAGAGATACCCATGAAGACGCAGCTGAGGGAGAATATATCAGAGAGACAGCGCCACGGACACACAGAGATGACCACACCACGCGACTGAGCACTTTCATCGTTCCTTTCCCTTCCTCCTCCTTGATCGCCGGTGGCTCTCACTCCATCCACCTCTACCGCTGGCGATCAACGTTCCATCACCACCTGTCAATTTCCACTGCTTGTGTGGGGTTCTCTAATCTTTATGGGTGACTGATTCCTTTGCTTTTTGGAATGGATAGCCTTGAGTTCAGAGCTAAAAGAAGGGAGTTTATTTTGTTCAATTTATTTTCTCTATTGCATTTTGATTTCCTAGCTAGTTTTAGGAATATTGTTTTTGTAATTTTTTTTTGAGACTTAATTTGTCCGTTTGGAAAACTTTGTGGATTGAATCTACGTGATTGGATTGAATTTTGTGGTTTGTTAGAATTATAAATTTATATTTCCTTATTGATTCAGTGAAATTATGCTTTCTACGTGTTATTGTTAGATAGTATGATTGAATTGGATTAATTGAGTGGCGTGTTATCGCACTCTTATCAAGAGGAAGCAAGCTACATTAATTTAATCCTAATCACACACTAAGTGGTTTTAAACAATATCTCAAGAGGTAGTAGTTAGCTACGTTAGTAGGAGCTACTATTAATTGGGAATATTGGACTCAAGTGTTATCTTGGGGTTTTTATCTAGACTTAGTGAAAATTTATTCCTACATTTAATTGAACTATGATAGTCACTATTCCATCCCAAGGGCAATCGTTCATACATTTCATTAAAAACACCAAAAATATTAGTTTAGCATTTAATTTAATTGCAATCTTATTTTAGTTTATCAACTGAAAAATCCATACCCAATTTCCCCTTGTTTTAATTGCATGTGCATGTCATTTAGATTACTTAGGACTCAATAAAAAGCTCCTCGAGAGAGAGAACGATTCTAGGGTTGACTATACGCAATCCTTGGTTTATATTTGATTGTGGACCCCAAGGCTAAAAACAAAAAAGCCATCATCACAAGCTCAAGCCATTTAATCTCTGATTTTTCTTGAGTCATTCTGATTTCTTGTGTGCCATGGCTGCAATCTTTACCCAATGGCATGGTATCCCTCAACCATGCTGGAGTAGCTCCAAGACCAAGTGGAGCAGATTATGAAGATGATCATAAACAAACTACCCAAACTCCAACCAAAGAAACTGATCAGCTCGACTACTCTCAGAGGGCTCAATGGCTTCGTGCTGCAATAATGGGAGTGTAACACCCCAATTTTCTAAAGCATTTTCGAAATAGTTTGATCAGACTTTGAAAAGGTTTTATCAGAGTAAAGCATCGGATTTTTTTTTTTAAAAAAACAAATGAGTAACTGATAAACATTCATTGACGGTGTATCTGGTTGCTATTACAGTCATCCGAATAGTTGAATATTCAAAAATACGGAAAATACAAAACAGAAAGAAATTCTTCGTCTGAGTCTTCACGCGGCCTGCTTACCCCTGTCCTCAGTCTTGCCCTCTCCGGATCCTGAGGCTATTTTAAGAGCTGAGGTTCAATTACCATTGAACCTCAGGTAATAGTTAACCTCATGCTTATGTATCAAATATGTATGATAGATATTCATGGCAATACAGCAATAATCACATATGAAAGATAATAACAGAACACAGCCACTGCATATGCATGTTATTATAGTCTGCACTATTCACCAGTGCCACGGTATACATCCGTGTCCTCAGCGCTAGAAAAACACAACGGCGTTATCAAGACTATAACCCATATCAAGCTGTATGTGTATAATCAATTTTTAAAATAGAGTCTCAGACTATCTATCACATATAAGTATACAATAAGCATCAGAGTTAGGGTTACAGTATGCGTCCGTACCTGAATCAATGATCTCGGTACGTTGTTGGTCGGAAAACGATCGCAGGTATCCTATGAGAGTAATATCGTGTTTATTAATTCATAAACATAATTCTAATAGATATTCTAGCCACAAATGACTATTCTACCCCTGGTGAATTTATTTTTCCATTATTTCCCTTTGATTTTCGAAAAAAAAAACGCTGATTAATCAGCATATAGGCTGATTTTCATCCAACTTTGAAAAATCATAACTAATTCTAGAGAAATTGAAACGAAGATCCGTAAAATTTCCCGGACTCCTTAAGATGTCTATTTTAAAAAAAAAATATCAGATTCTGCCCAGAATTCAAGAATAGCTCCTAGATTTCAAATGTTCATACGCTGCCCAGAATTTCCAGGAATTTCGCAGCATAAACTTTGAGAATTTCTATATTACTGTACAGAGCTCATTTCAACATGCTCTTTACATTTTTGGAAAGCCCTATATGTATAATTTGACCATGAATTTTCCCAGAATTTTTCAACATCATTTTCAACATGAAATATAAGCATTTCTGCCACTGACTCCATAAATCGCCTAACCGACAAATTTTGCCAGAACTTCGTTACTTCGGTGTTTTTCTTCCGGAAATTTTGCTAAACCACTTTCTTCAACACATTTTCGAAATAAAGCTATTTTTAACCATAAAATCATGAAAATAAAACTACTCTAGTATTTTTAAGATTAAAACTACTTCTATCTATGAATTTAAAAACCCAAAACTCAAGAACTTATGAAACTAAGAACAAGCCTACCTCTTGAAGCTTCTTGCTCTCCTTCCTCCTTCTTGCTCCTCTTAGAAATCAACTTTTTGGAGTTTGATTTGGTGTGAGGAGAATGAAGAGGAAGGCTTCCTATTTATAGGAAAAATTCAACACCTTCCACAAGCTTCATCCTATCAATTTTTGGCCTTTGGATCTAACTAAATTTTCAAACTCACATCCTCACCTTTCCTACTCCCTCATCCGACTTCCCTCTCTCTCTTTCCCTTCATCTTTTTTTTCCCCTTCTTCAAGAAGTTGAAGAACTTGCAAATCAAGTAAGGAATAGTGTCATCTTCTCCTACAAGTTGTTGACCACAATTTCAACATGTGATTGATCAATTTCCTTGCCCTTCAAGGCTCAAAAACCGTCCCCCACTTCAGCCCCCCCCCCCCCCCCCCCGGTTTTTTTTTTTTTTTTTTGCCTTGGGCTTTATTACTTAGATAATAGTTTGGGCCACAAAAATTTGTCATTTGATAATAAATTATGATAAAATGTTCTTAATTAAATCCCTTTTTAATTGCTATTTGATTTAGCTTAATTAGGTTTAGTTGTAATTGTTTAGTTGATTACCAAGTCAATTATGACCTTTCCAAACCCATTTGTTACAATTATTGATTCCTTGTTAGACTTTAATATTGAATTTAGCCAAAATATTCCAAATTGCTTGTTAATATTTGCCACTAGATTAATTATGAATGTTAATTCAATTAAGATTAATTTTTGGTGCCCAATAATTATTTTTAGTATCCCCTAATCACTTTAAGCCTCTTCATACTCTTTTATGGCTTATTTTTGACAAAATAACAATTAAATGTCAATATCTTTTTAAGTGCAGATTTAATTGTTCTTTAATTATTGGAAATTTTATCTAATTAATTTAGGTATTTTATGGCATTTTATGACATTTTATGACCCCTAATTAAATTTAGGGTGTTGGATTTGCCTTATTAAGTCCTAAAGAAAGCTTACCCAAGAAATAAAATAAATACACTATAAAATTGGAGACAACATATTCTTCTATTTTCAATAGGTCCTAACTGCCAAAATATCATTTTTAGGAGAAATACAAATTTTGGGGTATTATAGGGAGCCAATGATGGTTTAGTTTCAGTCTCTGCAATGGTGATGGGTTTAGGAGCCGGTAAAACAGATTCCAAATCCATGGTGCTTTCTGTTTTTGCAGGTTCAATAGCAGGAGCTTGCAGTATGGCATTTGGAGAGTTCGTGTCAGTGTACACTCAGCTTGAAGTTTAAGTTGCTCAGATGAAGAGGGAAATGACTGATCGAAACGATGAAGAGAAGCTGATGGAGAAGATGAAGCTTCCAAATCCATATCAAGCAGCATTTGCATCAGCTTTGTCATTTAGCATAGGAGCATTGATTCCTCTGCTTTCTGCAGCATTCATAACAGATTATAAAATAAGGCTAATGGTGATTCCCATTGTGGCTACTTTGGCTCTCACAACATTTGGATTGGTGGGAGCTGTGTTGGGAAAGAGTCCCATTTTGAGATCATGTCTGAGGATTGTGTGTGGAGGATTCGTAGCTATGGGTGTCACATTTGGGCTGACCAAGTTACTGAGTTCTTGTGGATTGCAGCATTATGAATGAATTGTGACCTCCCCATTTCCTTATTTGCTTTAAATTACAGTTTCTCATAATAAGAATATAATCAAGTTATGTTCTGTTATTTGCTTGTTAGCTGTCGTTGATCTTTTTTTTTTTTTTAAAATCTAAATAACAAATGTTTATATATAGACATTAGAGTTTCACCTTCAGTGGTTTAGAGGGCCATAATACAGACATGGCATTACATCTTTAGTACTAGAGCTCATCAAGGAGTGCAATCACAAAAGTCAGATAATGTTAGATGTTGGAAAATTTGGAAAGAAGCTAATTGTCAAGGTATAAATAATGTTGTTAAAATCAAGTTTCTACGTAGGCAAGGAAGGGAGTGGTAGAAATATAAATCGTAGAAACAACACGAAACATAAGGTAGAGAAGGGGTGGTAGAAACGTAAATCGTAGAAACGACATAACACGAAACATAAAGTTTCTATTTTTTACGACTTGAAGTGAGAGCTCAAAATTTATATATATATATATATATATATATATATATATATATATATATATATATGTATGTATGTATGTATGTATGTATGTATGTATGTATGTATGTATGTATGTCTGTGTGTGTGTGTCTAAAAAAAATCATAAATCATTATTCAAAATTCAATGAATAACTTCATATTTAAAAGAAATAAGTCATATAACTATATAAAACATAAGTCCAAAAATATCAAAAGAATAAAGTTTGAGAATGATTTCTTTGCAAAGAATTATCAACTTTTCATAGATCCTATATGTTTTTCCCTCTTTCTTTTATTTAACTTTATACTCTAATTAACTTCTTAAAATGCTAGCAAAGATTGGCAATAAAAAGGAGATACAATGGAAAAAGATAAATAAGAAAAGAAATTACCAGAACATAAACTCTCTATCCTATCTGTTTTTTTTATCCGTCTTTCTTTTATTTAAATTTAATTTATCTTTGTACTTAGCTTCTTATAAGCCACATGAGAACAGATCTGTACTGAAAATGAGATAATAAACCTGACGAAAAGGAAAGTAAGGAGTAGCAAATTAATAAACTATTTTCATTTTAAGTAGATTAAAGATACACATAGAGAAGATTGTAAGAATTAAGCAAAGAAAAAATATAAGATGGTTTCATAATATTTTTATTTGTTTTTTTTCCCCCCAGAAAGTGAAAAGCGGTCTCCTTCCTATTCTGGATCATATAGAAAGGAAGGAAATTAAAGTAGATCTTCAAGACGTGTTCATTAGTTTCATCCTTTTTTGCCAAAAAAAAAAAACATCATCCTTTTCTTTTAAGTAAAAACGGTAGAAACTGTAAAAACATATGTTTCTACCGTTTTTACGTGTTTGTACGGCGTTTCTATTAGTTTCTGCTTAAGACAGTTTCTATTTGCATTTCAGTACATATGACTCTAGTAAAAATGTAAAAACGTACGTTTTTACACTAGTTGTTGACAACAATGGGTACAAAGATAATTTAGGTGTTGGAGGCATTCCCAAACTTGACCAAACCCTCTTTTTGTTTCTGTAATCTTTTGATGGTAGTTGTTGTCTTGATGTACTTTTGGTATTTATATATTGGTTTGAAGATACAAATACCAAAGAAGGCCATTGGATACACCAGTGAGGTGGGTAGATCAACTTATTTGAAACCTGATTAAAAGGGATATAGGAAGACCAAAGAGAATGCCCAATAAGATTATTGAACGAGATTTACTCATTAATAATTTATCTCGATATTTGATTTTTGATAAAACTTAATGATGTTGTTTGATCATGTAACCAACCCCACCTAGTGGGATTAAGGCTTTATTGTTGTTATTGACCTTTGTTCGAAGCTAAGTGATGATTAACCACAGCATCCTAGTGTTCAACTGAATTTTTGGTGCTGTAAGAAACGTCATTTTTTTATTTTCTTTTGTAAAGCTGAACTTATAAAGCTGTTTTCCTGGTTTTTGGACAGTAATTGATCTTTTTATGTTTTACATGCTCTAGTTTAATAGTTTTCCTTGGTACATATATGTGCAAGACAACGGAGCATTGCTGGGGCTGCTACTTCCCTATTTTCTGTGTGTGAATTTTCTTCCTCTTTCTTTTCCAACATGTTAAAAGAGAAAAACTGGTCTTTTATGGATTGTGTATGAGAGAAATCAAGGAAGAAAACCTCACCTAAAAAACTATAAACACTCTGAGAAATTTTAGGAAATATATATACACTTCTTATACTTTTTAGAAAATATTTCTGCTCCTTCTCCACTTTTCACAGGAGGATGTCTGTGACGAGGGAAATTGTTGAGTCAGACGTTGAAACTGCTTTGTCAGAGAATCCCACCTTGAATCAACTCTAATCGTATAAAGAAATGGTCTCCAGAAAACAGCAAAGAAAGTTTGGGAGAAGATTAAGTCAGTGTTTTAAGGAAGAAAGAGACTGAGACTGTTAATCAAGTGAGTAATGGTTTTGAGTAAAAACTTTTCATAGAAAAAGCAGAAAATCTCATTCTACCTTATCTATAAAGCCTTACACCAAACAACTCATACAAACTAAGACATGGACGTGCAAGATTACACAAGCATTGTACTCCGTAAATGAAATGTCAAAACCACTCCTCAAAATCTTCAAACGGGCTCATTGAAATAGTTCTTTTCATTTTGTTAAATGATGACGGAAATATACAAAAATGCAAGCGTGCTTGGCTCTGCTTCCACAAGAAGTCAACTGCAGATTGTTAGCGTTTTTAAAGAATTAGATAGCTATAACTGATTAAGTTAGTCCAACTAGATTAGTTATCAAATAATCACCACTCTATAAATAGATGTACTTTGTAGATTATAAATACAATACATTATTTCAACTCACTCATTCTCTCTTTCTATATCTCTATTATTACATAAAGAACACTCCCCAATTCTCTGGAAAACGACCTTTAGAGATAATGAGATTGCATCCATCTCTCATGGGTTGACTTTGCAGCTGCTTCTTTACTAATTGAGAGGGCCCTTTTACTTGTACCTCTCGCAAGGAAGTCAAGGACCAGAGCTTGTCAGGGAGAGCAGTCAACTCCAAACACTCTTCAATGATCAAACATCTGAGACATGGCATCACATCTTTACCTAATTCCCAGCGATGGAGCTTCAAATATGTCATTTGAAGTACCTCTAGTTGGGGGAACCCTTTACTGCAACAAATCTCCAACTCAGTCCTTGATGCTGTTTTAAACTTACATTCATATAGTTTCAAAATTCTGAGGTTGGTAAGACTCCCGAAAGTGTTCATGACATCATCATTTAACTTGGTTCTAGAGATTGCTAGCTTGGTAAGGTTTGAAGGAAAGGCATTGGCAGATGTTGGAATATCACGAAAGCCATAAATCTTCAATGCATTCAAATAATTTAGGTTTGGAAGGTTTTCCCACACTAGACCAACCCCTTGTTCATGCTTGTCATCCTCACACAAATGCAACCCCAATCTCCTAAGCCTTGGGAATACACCTTTCCCAATAAGAGACACAATGGTTGATTTTTTGTTTATGGCAACACAAGATAGGGTTTGTAGATTCCACATGGTTTTACTTTCTGTATCTGGAAATTTGGGTAAAATCACAGGTCCGGCTGTATGAAGATGTCTCAGTCTTTTAAGCTTCCACATCCCATTAGAGAAAGGTATAGATATTATAAATTCAGAACGCCCTAAATCCAAAGTTTCTAGATTCCAAAGATTGGATATGAATGCAGGAATCTCTCTAACAAAGCCTCCATAAAAGCTTGTTTGCAGGTCCAGTCTTAAGTACCTCAAATGCACTAACATGTTTAAATTGGTAGGGATCTTAAACTCCCACGAACATACAAACCCTGGATCCAACACTCGAACAAGCTGAAACCACTTTACAAGCCTTTTTGACTGTCTTGAATCAAGGTCGCAGTAGGAGTCCCGATCAAAGCAGAGCACAGAACGAGTGCCTGAAAGGTCTTTTTTGCTTGAACCCAAAAAATCTGACATATTACATTGAATGGATAGCCTGCGAGGTTTGGTTTGCTCCAAAATGTCTACATCCCTACAAACTTCAAAAGCCTGCTCATCCCTACTCTCATATATGCATAGTTCTCTCAGAAGATCATGAATGCGACATGTCTTGATTCCCCCCATCGCTCCTCCTTCTCCCCACTTGGATTAAGCTACGATCAATTAGCTCATCCAAGTAGTCCTCTGCAACATCCTCTGCGATTCTGGAAACGCTAGGATGAATGAATCCTTCAGCAACCCATAGTTGTATCAAGCGTCTAACAGGAGTCTCGTAGTCTTCAGGAAACATACCAAAATAGAGAAAGCATGGCTTCAATCTTGGAGGCAAGCTATCATAACTGAGTTTGAGTACTATATCATGTATGTGTGTTTCTGGTTGAGTGAGATACGAGTTGACATGGCGAATGACCTTGGACCATTCTCGGTGTGACTTCTCCTTGTTTGCAAGAATTCCTGCTAGTACAAGTAAGGATATTGGCAAGTCACCACAACATTTTACCATACGCTTACCTAATAGCTCTAGATTGGAAGGCACGCCTTCTCCTCGAAACACCCTCTTTGAGAAAAGCTTCCAACTTTCTTCTTCAGTAAGAAAAGGTAGATAGTAGAGAAGAAATGAGCTGGCATGAAAAGCCACCTCTTTCGAACGACTAGTGATCAGGATCCTACTGGCTTTGTTGTCATCAGGCAAAGCACATTGTATGTCATCCCAATGTTGAGGATTCCATATGTCGTCCAACACTACAAGATACCTCTTCCCTTTCACACACTCTCGTACCTTGTCTCTCAGTTCTTCCTCACTAAAACTAAAATCATCCTCCATTTCAGGTTTACCTTTGCTCTTTGATTTTTTCTTATGCTTCCTACTGCTATTTGCAGAGATTGTCACGAAGCATTTAAGAAGGGCGTGCAAAAGCTCTCTAGGTCTATAGTCATTAGAAACATAAACCCAAGCATGACACTCAAAGTCATTCTTAACATGATGAGTATTATAAATCTTGCGAGCAAGAGTTGTTTTACCTAATCCGCCCATACCAATGATGGACACCACATTACGACGCGAACCTCCTTGCTCGAGGAGATTGATTACTTCAGTTGTGTCATGCTCAAAACCAACGACATCATCTTCCTCCACGTCCCTTCTTCGCTTGTGCAGTAGTTGGAACTCCTGATCTGTTGAAGCTCCTGCGTCTTCCTGGGTGTCATATTTGATTCTGTTCTCATAAATTTGACCGATAGTGACTTTAATATTGTCTATTTTCTCTGCTACACGGTGCAGCATCTTTGCATGGTCGACACCATGAAGCATCTGGGACAACCCGCTTCTCTGTCGTTGGGTGACAACGTTGGCAACAAAAGTGTCGATGACATCCTCAGCATCATGTGCTACGTCTTTGATTTGACGCACAACCTCTTGTTCGATCTCCTTCTTCTGCTGGTTTTGCTGGCAGCTCTTAAGGAAGGCATGCATCATCCTAAGCTCACTCTCAAGGGACTTCACTTTGTCTTCCACGCCACATAGCAAATTGGCTTCGTGTGCCACGAGCCGAGACAAGTTCTCTAGCACGAAACTAACTACAATATCTGCCATCAAGTCTGCAGTATCAACACAAAAACAGAGAAACAAGGGAATGAAAATTTGAGGCACTATACATTATAAAGAGGTCCAAGGATTTAAGTATTATGTAGCTAGTGTGTCGACATCCGACTTCCGGCGAGGTTTCCTCAAAGACTATAGGTCAAGACTTAACCAAGACTTTCTTTATTGCTATTGGCTTTGTTCCATATTTGGTCTTAAAGGGACAAAAGATAGAAAAGAAGCGTGTGGGGTCTGAATGGAACAAAAGAAGTGCGTGGGTCCACCAAACATTAGCAATTGAGGAATGAAGTTACGAAGAATACTTTCATGATGCTAAGCTCGAGGACTTTCGTTTTAAAAACTTATTAAAAAAATACTTATTATAGAAATATAAAAGGAAAATTGTAATATCCCAACAAAATTTGTGATAATTAAAATTTATTATGTAATTACTCAATATGGGGAGTATTTTATAAATTTAAAGAAAATGTTTTAATTTATTTTTTTGAAAAATATCATAACTTATTAAGTGTATGTGTGTGTTTGAGAGAGAGAGAGAGAGAGTTATATAAATTTTTAAGTAAGTAAAAGTAAAAGTAAACTTCTTTATAATCTACTTTGTTCTTAAAATAATACTCCCTCCGGTCCTAATTATAAGACAACATTTGAGACTTGATTTTGATCCTAATTATAAGATAACATTCTAATTTTTATCAATTTTTTCTTAAAATACTCCTATTTTATTATCTCAAGTATGTTTGATCATCAATAAAACTTTTAGGTTTGGGTGTGTGCGCGCGCGCATGTGCCTACACACAAATATGTACACTACATATATGTATTTATAATGTGTGCGTTTGTGTATATATGTGTGTATACATATGTGTGTCTACATGCAAATATTTATAGATACACCCACACATGTGTGTTATGTGCGCGCATATATGTATATTTGTGTGTGTTTGTCAATATATATATGTGTGTGTATAAACATATACAAACACACACACACACACAAACACTCATATATATCTTCGTGTGTGTGGATATATGTACACATATATATGAATATATAGTAAAACCATTATTTTAATTAAATAGAATGTGGAAAAGAAAATTCTAGGTTAAAGAGGTATGTAATAGGAGCTATTAATTCACTTTTACTTATATCATTTTAAATTTATATAAGAGCATTTTAGGAAAATGAGTAAAATTAACTAATTTAACTTCTTTCTTTAATTTCTCCAAAATTGGTTAAATATGTCCTATAATTAGGACCAGAAGGAGTAATATTATAAAACTAAAAATCGATTAAAATGTCTAATTTAGGATCGTATTATAAAACTATATGGTGAGTGAACATGTACCTATTAAGTACGTAGGCTCTATCTCTATCGTGAGATTCACGTTCTTTTTCATAATATATTATTATTTTAATAATCTATTTTTAAAAAAATAATATTATTTTTTTTGGTGAAATAAAAAAAAAAGTATGTGTTCATTCAAGAATAATATTATAAAACTATATGGTGAGTGAACATGTACCAGGTGGTTTTAAACATTAACTTTTTTTCATTCAAGAATAAATCATAATATAATTTTGTTCATGCAGCCTCAACAAAGTATGTGTTCACTATTTGGACATATATGTTAAATAATATTTATAGTATTCAAGTAATTCTTATTTACTATGAGTTTTTTTAAATGAAGGCACACATTTTTATTAAAAATGATTATTGCTCTTATCCTTTGAAGAATGTATCAAGTTAAATATTGCCAAAAAAAAAAATCTTGATATTCTAGAAATAACAAATAAAATAAAGCATAAAGTTCTTTATGAAGGAGCAGAACATTTCTTCCAAAAAAAAAAAAATCATTTAAAGTCAAATAAAAGTACTCAAGCAATTAAAAAGATAAAAGTAAAGCATATTTGGATTAGCAGTAAAACTTGCTTTTCTAATGTGATTAGCAGTATATGATAGAAATTTTATCTCATCAAACATATTTCTTGAACACCAACGCACTAACGGTTTAAATTAACAGTATGAGTTACTTTTTCAGTCTTATTTACTATATACCAGATAAATATATTAGAAACGTTTCATCTCGATTCACCTTTTCTCCAACATTCAGTCAAACTTACATAATTGATATCAATTGGATCCCCATTCTTCTTTTTCTTTTTCTTTTTTAATGGAGAACGGAGGACCATAATGCTGAAAGTGACAAAAGATGCTTTTTGACTTATCTAGTCTCTAGGTAGCAAAATTATTGTCCGGAACAAAAGTAATGAAAGTAATAGAGAGATTGAGTGTGTTGTTGTAAATTGTAATTATTAGTAAGAGGTAAATTTAACCTTTAATTTGTTTATTAGTAAAATTAATCAAAATATATAATATTTTTTTATTCAATCTTATACATGTTCAGTGTTTGACATATATTTTTAAATAGTATTTGTTGTATTAAAATCATTCCGATTTAATAGGAGTGATTATTTCAAAGTGAAGACACATGCATTTTTTTTTCAAAATAATTATTGCTCTTATATTTAATATTATATGAACTAAAGAAAATACAATCCTAACTGAAAATGAAATTTCATTGGGAGAATGTGACCTAAAAGAAGAGAAGAAAATGATGAAGTACAAAAATCGACAAGACAAGGATTTGATGCTTGCATTATCACTCAAAGATCTGTTTTGTGTGATATTCATTGAAGGGCAATGGGTGCCAGATGTGTCTTAGACGTCGTTTGGATCATTGAAAATCAGGTGATAGAAAAGGAAAATTTAAATTTGCAGCTGGCGGTAACCGTTTGGATCAAATTTTTTATAGAACAATATTTTCCCGCAGGCACCATTCTCCCATGTTTAAGTGTTCCTCTAAGAAAATTTCCTCTTCCCAAATGTTTTTGTGTGTTTCTTTTTATCATCAAATTCTTCATAAAATTAATGACATTTTGATATCTTATCAGCAAAAAATATTCAGCTTTCAATTTTTTAAAGATTAAATACTTGAAAAATGATTTGTCAAATAATTTTTCTTTCAGTTCAAAAAATATAATCTAAAATAATTATGTTCTTTTATTTTTTTATGTTTTAGGTAAGTTGGGTCTTGAGACTTATTAGGGTCAGGGTCAGAGTATGGCTACAGGCTCAAAGAACACTTATAGAGTTACTTACATATGCCATCAATAAAGTCCTCATATCAGAAAGATGTGAATCTATAACCTTATAGTTGTGAGATATCAACCAAACAAATATTTGTTAGGTACAGGACGTTTATATACTCATATCCACATAAAGTTTAAATGTAATTTTTTATTTTATTTTTTTAATGTTTTGGGACAGAAGTTGTTTTTGTAGCAATAAGATAGTGTAACGTTTCACTAGAATGGTAAAGTTTAAGTGATTAATTGTCTTCTCTTTTATTCTTATTTATAAGTTACTTCTTACATATTTTATTTTAAAAAAATGTTAGATTTGTTTATTTTGTATTTAAATTTAATAAATTTTTAACTTTACTCATATTTAATATGCATTATATCCTAAAAGTATAAAATCTACCCAATAATAAATAAATATGAAATTAACTATGTGATTTATAAATAAGACTAGAAAAGTACTTTTTATTCTCCGCCTTATAAACCAGACTAAAGGAGTATGGTTAAGGTGAATCAATCACCCTAAAGTATTTTTCCAGGTAAATCTAGTACTTTAAAGTATCCTTTGGTGCATTTAGCATCCCTAAGTTTTTATGTAAACGAATTGCACAATTTTCTCAAGAATTCCTTCATCCTTCAGAAATTTGAATCCTTCAGGATTTTCATATAAATTTTAGTATCTAAAGTACCATATAGGCAGGTTTTAACAATATCCACCAGACGCATATTCCGTTTTTTTGCTCACTATGAGACTAATTAAATACCTTAAAGTTATTGCATCCACCATAGGAGAATATATTTCTTCATAATCAATGGTAGGTCTTCGCATAAATCCTTGTGATACCAGTCGTGCAAGTACCATCATATAAGTAGGCTGTAATAACATCAATTAGACGCATGTCCAATTTTTTGCTCACTGCCAGACTTATTACATACCTTAAAGTGATTACATTCACCACAAGAGAATATGTCTGCCAGATCTTTGTGAAAATCCTTTTGCTAACAGTCATTGCTTTATATCTAATGATCTCATTTTTCTAATTTCATTTTCGCACAAATACCCATCTATACCCGACAGGCTTTACATCATTTGGTATTTGGACTACAAGTTCAAGAACTTCATGATTTGAGAGTGAATTTAAATCTGCTTGAATTGTGTCTTTCCATTATGGCCAATCATTTCTATTTCTACATTCTTCAACTAATCTAGGTTCAAGATCCTCATTCTAAATAATAATTTCAACTACAATATTATATGAAAATACGTTCTCGACGACTATACTTTCTCGGTTCTATATTTTTCTCATAGTGACATAACTCATTGATATCTCTTCATTATTTTCAGGTACTCGGACCTCTTCTAGGGTTTTTGATTAGTTATGTCTACCTCATCAACTTGACCATATATCTTGGTTAATTTGTGAATCCTCATCTCAAATTTATTTATTTTTTATTATTTCTTTTTACCTGAAACCGAATATTTTATGTTTTGAAATTAAACTTTAAGTTTAAACATGTAACTGTCATGGCTTCAGTCGAAAGTTCTCTACAAACCAGTTTGAATGAGAACCTATCAATTGTATCACACATGAGGTTTTTAATGCATGTTCACACCTTATTTTTCTTTATCTTTTGAAATTAAAGTCATCACTCACCCCCTTTATTTCTAACAATACATGACACTTGTCAAAGAAATTGAATTATATTAACATTTTTCAAAAAAAAAAGTATAATATTATTTCAATATTACTTTCTGAATATGCATTACAAGCTCAAAGAGTATTGTTATATGTTCTGTATCAAAAAAAAGTATTGTAATATGTTCACACTTCACAATTACATATATTATTTTCTTTAATAACATTATCCATTTTATTAAACGCCAAAAAAATACTGCAATAACATGTGCTTATAGGTGTAATATCATGAATTTTGGATCCTGAGAATTGGGGATAAGCCTAAAGTAGGCAGACGACTAAGCTCAGTGTGGGAAGAGTCGCAAGGATGACGAGAGATAGAAAGTCTCTCAGGGACTAAGTAACTTGCCTATACAGGTCAGTGAGAACCTAATGTGTATAAATAGTGGAATTAAAGTGCCAATGGAAAAAGGGTCGCAGAAAACCTATACGGTGTTAATCAGTTAGAAAAAAAATGTCATTTAGCTATGCCCTAAGGTACGGGGTAATTAGCTAAGCAAAAATGTGCTAAAAAAAGTGTGCACATGACATTTCCTGGTCAGGTAAGGATAATTTCCTATGTTTTTGAAGAGATAGGGATGAAAAGTCAGCTGTAATAATTACTTGAGGACACGTGTCACTACGAGATTAAAAAGCAAAAAGTAAGTAATGATTACAAGGGCAAAATAGTCAAATTTTTACCCCTTAAGCTTTAATTTTGTCCACCCAGGAGAGAGAAGGAAAAATCAGATGATTTTATCAATACTTAGGCCCAAACACAAAATACGGGTCCCACAGGTGATAGGGACCAGTTAGGAATTTCTTTTGGATTGAATGAGACAAATGTGGGGCCATATTGGAAAGTAAAGAGGTGTCACATATGTATGTCCAATCAGAGGAAAATATATGAAAAGTTGAAGAAATGTATAAAAGAAAGCAACCTGTTGACTAGCGGGGCCCAGCAAAGACCAATAGAAGGAGATTGGATTGGATATAATGGAAAAGCCTAATAAAATGGAAGAGGGAAGATTTGGTGGGACCTCTCATGCGCCACCTAGCTCTTATAATTATTAAAATTTACTTGGAGGGAAAAAAAAAATCAGCCCAAAAGTCAAAGTGTGGATCCCACTTTCTAGATAAAAAGAGAATAAATCAGATAAATTAGGAAAAATAAAATAAAATCATGGGATTTGATTTGTGGGCTCAAAATGGCACCACGTGGCCTAGGAAGTGTTTAGAAAGCTTGGAGAAAAAGAAAAGAATAATAAAGGGGTTCTAGGCCAAAATTGGTAATTTTCACAAATTTCAAGCCAAAGTAGGTAATTTTCCCTAAATGAAAAGTAAATATCTAGATATTTTGCAGAGGGAGGTGCCACATGTCCAAACCCTAGAAGCTTCTAGTTTTTCTTAGAAAATAAGTCAAAAAGCCAGATGCATTTTACTAATTACTAGACATGATTTTACTTCAGTTATTTCAGACTGATTAGCTACCTTTTCACCATTATTAAAAGACACATGCTCTCTCTCTCTCTTAACCAAGGAGCACGAAATTTTTAGAAGAAAGAGAGAGCAGTCCAGCCAAGTTCTATAGCCAAAACAAGGTCCAAGCTCCAAGGATCATCAATCAAACTTCCGATTCAGGTAAACATCGAAAACCCGCACCTTTGGAACTTAAACTCGTGATTTTCATCCAACTGGTAGGGGCTTGGTGTTGAGGTCTGATTTTGGATTTTTTTTTATGGTCCCAAAGTGTTTAAAACGTGATTTTGTATGGGGTTAAGTTGTAGTTTATGTTTCCGAACTTAAAAACACCGAAAAACACTAGAGACAAGCTTGTTTGGCAATTCTAGAAATTCTGGTAGCGAACCTTCAACTGCGTTTTACAAATAGTAAATGAACTTGGTTTAGCCTGAGATTAGGCATCTTAAGGTTCACCATGATGTATGATTTGGTGTTATTTGGATTTTTCTACTAAGAGATAAAAATTGTTAAAGTTGAACTAGGGAGCAACTGTGCGAATCTAGACCCAAGAGTGAAAAATTGGCTACATGCCCAAATAAGTGTACTTTTGGCTTTTGGACATATTTTTCATGAAAAATAGACATTTTAATGGTTCAAATGGCGCTAGTTTCATGTAAAAATGATTTTTTTGGAATTTATTAAAAATCCATGAAGTTGGACCAGAAACACTAAATTTCGGGAAAATTCTAGTTGGGCTCGGATTTAACAAGTTAATGCAAGGGTATTTTTGGAATTATTAAACATGGTGTATTATGGTGTTATTAGGTCACCGAGCATAATAAGTATTAAGGGCAGTGTATAGTACACCAGGTAGTAACTACTTTACTCAGATATCTTTATGTTTTCTGTTGTATGTTTGTGTTTGCCATGTGTATTTTTCTCTATATATGTTTGTGCTAAATATGCATACAGAGTTATGTGGTTCCTAGCGCTGAGGATGATTGGTCTGAGGTCGGTCTTGGTTGGAGGCTATACGGGTCGATAGGCCCGGGGTTGTCCTGGTGCAGGCAGCTTTACGGGGCATGACTCCGGTAAGTCTGGGGCTTGCCTTGGTAAGGCAGCCTGATGGCATGTGGTAGTCGGTGGTATGTTTGTTTCTATTTGCATATGTGGCATGTTTGGCATATTATTTGTGTTTTCATATCTGACATGGTTACCTACATACACTCTACACATATAGTATTTGAGTACTGACGATTACTCTGGGGGCTATTGTTGGACTCCAGAAGCTTTTGTAGACACAGGAGGATGTGCCTAAGATAGAAGGACCTTTTTGGAAAGGTAAGGCCCAGCGGTGCAGTGAAGAATAGGAAATGCCCTATCATTCTGTATTTTACTTTTGGGATGACTGTACATATATATTTGGTATTTTATTTTTGGATGACTGTACCCTTAATCCTCCTGGGACTTTTACTTTTACTAGTATAGTAATTAGATAGTCCAAACCGGTTAAATGCTCTGTTGCACTCATTCTGATTTATGTTAAATGGACCTAATAATGAAGGAAAGGCAATTAAAGTAAAGGAATCCCTCTAACCTGCCACCCAAAAAGGCGAGGCTGGTAGGGGTATAACAATAGGTAGATCAATAAGTGCACATACATATTTTAACAATTAATAATAGCAAAATAGTAAATGTTCATATATAAAAATTTACAAATCCTAATTTATATCATAAACGCTTATACAAAAATTTACAAATGTTTATAGGTGAGAATTTACATGTGGATACGTAGCAAAATAAATAGTGTGATTGGAGAATTTAACTTAATAAATATATAAGCAAGCTGATCTTAATTTTTTCCAAATTTAAATAATTTAGATTAAAAGTAACCCTCTCTTGCTTAGGAGGATAGAGCTTATTAGTTTTCAATTCCCTTCGATACATATTCCAATAATTTTTTTTTGGATTACAGTAACTGAATTCCTACAGTGAAACTAAAACCTAAGCAATAAAAGGAAAAATCTAGGATCCTTCATCTACTACCCCTTCGCGGAGGGCAGGAGCTAGTTGATCAAAGATACTAAACCTTTGAACCTAAGTGAATAACAATTTGGCAATTCTGTCCGCCATTACAAGATTTTCTCTAAGACTATGCTGAATAACTATCTGCCAATCCTTAGTGAACCGTCCTCTAGCATCCTCAACTATATCATAAAATGAGCGATCATTCTTACAGCATCTAAGAATCAAGTTAATGGCCTAAATTGAGTCTGTAAGAAGAAGGATCTTTCTGTGATTCTTGTGCCGGCACACCTGGAGCCCCTGTATGATAGTGATGAGTTCAGCAATAATTGTAGATGGAACATTGGTTAGTTTGCTACTGAAGCCACATAACCAATGCTTCTGAGTTCTGATTACAACACGGCAGCCACTTTTCCCGTCTAGAAGGACTGCACCATTCACTCTTGTAGTCCTCCCATTTGAAATTTATTAAAATTTCATATTTTATGTAGATTCCCTCCTCGGCTTGTATTTTGATGCTTCTTTCTGACTCATCTACGTTTGTGGGTACAAGAATAGAAGAAGAGATGAAGGTTAGAGCATGCAACTTACTTTGGCTTTTTCCTTCCCTCTCCTTTCTCAAGTTTTGGCTAGCTCCCTCTTTACTTTGATGTCTTACTTTGGCCGACTTTGTGAATGCAACAGAAGTGTTTAGGGTTTTTTAAAATTGATTGGAAGATAAGTCTTGGGCCCACTAAGCCTTGGCCGACTTAAGCTCTTTCTCTCCCCTCTTTTTTTAAATTTTATTTTCACATATGCTCAATATGGCATGTGTTCTTGAACTTTCTCCCTTGTTCTTGCTCTTAACCGAAATGTGTGTGTGTGTGTGTGTGTTTGCTTAATAAAATGGTCTTCACATGAGTCAAAGGCATTATATTCATTCTCCCTCCTTGCTTAGTCTCGTTGGCCAAAACTTAACATAGAATTGGGAGGTTTATGCATTATTCTTCATGACCAAATGGACATGTGTTCACACTACTAAAGCCACATAACCAATGCTTCTGATTACAACACGGCAGCCACTTTGCCCGTCTAGAAGGACTGCACCATCCACCTCCAGTTTGACAAAATTGTCTCCCTACTCTTCCACCATTTTCCTACTTAGATAGCCCCCAGTATATATTCCAATAATTTTAGACCAACATTTTGAGCATAGATGCAGGGGCCAAAAAAAAAAAAAAGACTTTCTGGAATCTAAAATATATATTTTTTATACAAATCTAAATTAATTTTAAATAGTAGATGGTTTGTTAGACCATTGTTGTAATAAATAAAAAAATTGTTTTGGGGTTCGTAGCCAATTATTTTTTTTTTTTGATAAAAAAACAGCTTTTCCTATTAATTGCTGCTTGTGATAATATACCAGTCAGCCTCCACGGATACATTTCATTTTAGAAATTATTTTTTCCCCCTTCTTTGGGTCATATTTTGGAAAAAAAAAAAATACCTTTACATATTTTATTTCCAACGGCTCATTTTTTAACAACTCAAATTTGACCGTTAGAAGAGGAGCGGACCCCTTTCAGCTTCGTTGCGTCATCATATATAACACCCAGGAGCGTGCAGAGAACTGATTGATAATTCGGAAGAATCGCTCTTGAAGCCCAGAAGAAGAATCGCAAAGCAGTGATATTCTTGTGCGTCTCCTTTCGTCTACTTCTTTTTTTGTCTTCAGATTGTTGACGTTGTCCTGAATCAAAGCTTCTACATCCGAATTACTTGTTATTCGTTATCTGTTCTCGGTGTCTGCTTGTTTTCCATCTACAAAACTTATTTTCAAGCACCTTTTTGAGTGTATTAATGAAATCTTGTCTATAGCTATTATGCATATATGATTTGATTCTCTATGTTAAGTAACTAGACGATCAATGGATTTTTCCACAAGATGACATTTTCAATTTTAGTGAATTTCCATCCTTTTTCCGTGGTTAATTGTGTGGCTTGCCTGATTCCTCATATGATTATCACAGTTCCTTTAGTGAACTGAATTCCTAGGCCTAAGATTTCCCTTCCTCTGTGCTATGGAAGTTCTGTATCCCAGTATTTTCATGCTTAAGTTATGTGATGCTTTATAAGCAAATTTCAAATGTTAAGATATTTGTAAATTTATAAAGTTCAATATTCATACTCCAGTAGTATTGGATAAGAAAAGTTTATCAGACCTGTTCTTTAATTGATATTCAGAATCTCGAAAGACTTTACCAGAGAGAGAAGTGATTGACTCTCCGAGTTATTGTGTCTCTTCTTTTGTTTTCTTCTTTTATTGTGGTTGCAGATATTCAAGATCAAATCTTTTATCCCAAAACTTCGAACCCGACCTTTGAAATTATAGTCATTGAGTATTCATCCATAATCCCTTATCCACATTTTATCATTAATAGGCATATGATGCGATGCTCTAGCTTAATTATATCCTGGTCTTTGAATTTCTTGTCGGTAACCAGACGATCTATGGCTTCTCCCACTTGAACGCCGTTTCTTTACTGAATATAATCCTTAGGCCTGCGATTGCGTTATATAGTTGCATGAACTTCGAAGAAGAAACATTTTTAGATGCCAGAAATTCAAATTCGTTCTGCAGGATGAAGGCATGTCAACAAAATCTGATCCGTTAATATGTTGTGAACAGTATTTTTTGGTGGGGATGAAATCGTAGCCGTTGGTAGTTTGTGAACAATGTTTTTAGTGGGATAGTATTAATGTATTATTATTTATGTTGATGTCATATTATATTGATACTATAACCACCATTACATATTTACATGACACCATTGAGCTATACCTACTATAAATTTTTTTTTCTTTTTTTTTAAAAAAAGCAATCAATGACGGAATTAGAGAATGAAACAAAAACCTAAACATTGTTTTGGTTTTTATTTTGTTAAAACCTGTTACTATTTTTTATTTTTAAAAACACCCAATTAAAAACGAATTGCTAAACAAATTTTTTTTTAAACAAAAAATGTTTCTAAATAGGCCCTACGTCTCTCTTATTAACAAAATATTCAGTGTTAATATTCTTGCTTAATTAATCTGCATACAAGTATTGGATATTCTTAAGCCTTGTGAATAAGCACTCGTTAACGGAAATGATCTTTTTGAAATAGAAAAATGACAGATAAACATCTATCAAAAGCAGTAATAATGTAATATATAAACTTTTCATATAAATATTATTTAATGTGTTTCTTTTCTCTCAAGAATGCTAGTTTTTTTCCTTTTTTATTAATTGCTAACTCTTTGATGTCATATTCATGTGTTCGCTAATATTTGACTTGACTTTTACGTCTTTTCTGTTTTACTAAATAGAAAGTTTAATTAAGTTGGGTGCCGATCTCATCCGAGTTAGATTTTTAGTTTATGTCGGCATAATTATTATTTTTTTTTTTTAAGGGGGGGAGGGGGGTTTTTTTTTTTGGGGGGGGGGGGGTTGGGGGTTCAGGGGCAGCCAGTGGTAGATCCAAGAATGATGAGCACTCAATAAGTTCAAATACACAAATTAATGAAGGGCACTCAATAAGTTCAAATACATATATATTTTAATAACCAAAGTATATTACAATAAAATAATGGGGGGGGGGGGTTGGGGGTTCAGGGGCAGCCAGTGGTAGATCCAGGAATGATGAGCACTCAATAAGTTCAAATACACAAATTAATGAAGGGCACTCAATAAGTTCAAATACATATATATTTTAATAACCAAAGTATATTACAATAAAATAATTACATTGTTATTTTTCTAAGCCTTATTTTTTGAAATTCCTTCTCATACACCTGGGTCCGCTCCGAATTTTTTTTACGGAAAGTTTTAAATGCATTAAAAAAATAAAAGAATATTAACAAGAAAAGAAAAAAAAAACTTCAACTTAACATAGAAAAATAATAATCAACAGTCAAACTAAACTATTATTACAGAATGATTACAAAAAAGCATTATTTGATTCTTCATTCCTTGAAAATATTGCATCATATCTTCATCATCAATCTTATCAAATATATCACTTTCAATATATCTAATTGCACAACTTATCCTTAACAAAAGTCATTGCAACAAAAACCCACTCAAGACTAGCAGTTGCTAAGTAGAACGAGTGCCAATTTTATCAACAAATAAACCAATAGATAAACAATATCCTTTCTCTTCTCAACCATCTTCAAAGTAAGGTCAGAAATTGTTTTTAAATTGACAAAATAAGAATAAGCTCTTACATCAACAATAAAATTACTGAAACTTGAAGAAAGAAAAGAAATATTTGCAAGCAAACTCAATCAACTTTTCTTCGTTAAAATTAGCAAATGAATCACAGGGATCAAGACAATTCAAACACTCAAGCAACTTGGTATTAACATTATGAGTAAATACCCTATTTGGTCTCTGAAAAAAATCACGGACCCCTTTTTGGTCCCTCAGTAAAAATAACTCATCCCGTCATCCCTGTAAAATCCAAAAATCGTCCACGTTAGTCCTTCCGTCCATTCCTTCCTAACGGCGTCACTAACGCAGTTGATGTGTAACGTTAGGTGTCCGACGTGTCACCATCTTCAATCCTCAGCAACCCACGTGGTTGGGACAAAGCCTCTTTAATCTCCCCCATCTTCAACCTTTTGCTAACATTGGGGAGAAAACCAGGTTTAGGGTTTTGAGTTTTGCTTTCTGTGTGGAAATTGTTCGCCCTCCATTCTCTTGCCGCAGTATTTCGAGGCTTATATAGGGTTGAGAAGATGAATGTTTATCCTGGGAGGGGTGGCTCAAGTGGAAGCAACTTAAGTGGAACCATAAGTCAAAGAAGGACAGCTGCTCCAAGGTGCAAATGTGGGAGGCCAAGTGTTGTGTATACCTCCAAAACTCTGAGAAACCCAAACAGAGCATTCTTCGGATGTCCCAATTTCAAGGTCTTTATGTTCACTTCACACATTGTCTAATTTCGAGGTAGGTCACTCCTGTGGATAACTTGTATGAATGTTTTGATGAGATTGTTTTTATTCGTTTGTAGGAGAAGTTGCCATATTGTGATTTTTTTCAAATGGGTTGATGACTGTGGTAATGACTCAATGGATCTGGAAGATTGGAGAATGAATAAGCTGGAGCTAAATAATGCTGAGGTGGAATTCAAGTTGAACTATATGGATATGAAGCTGAATGAGCATGAAATGAAGATTAGGAATGAATGTAATCAATTTGATTAAGATTTCATAAATTATCAATTTGATATTTTGAATGTAATCAATATAAATTATAAATTTTGAAAACTATTTCTTCTTAAATTAATTTTTTTATTAAGATTTTATATTGGGGATTTTTCTGTTAGGATTCTTAGTCATGTCCTCGATCCTCACTGATCTGAACTTTGATTTTAAATATAAAACTCATTTTTACTTTTAATTAATTTGTCTACCTTCTAGGGAAATGAGGGTTCGCATAAACGAAAAAACAATGACAGAAATTCAAAATGGAGATGAGAACATATCAAAATCGACGCAAATGATGCTAAAACGAAGTTTCCTTCGCTACCCACGAACGGATTCAATAAGGATTTGGTGAGAAAAACAAAAGGGGAGAGGTTTGGGGAGGTTTTGTGGTGGATTAGAGTTCCATTATGACGCAAATGGGGTTTTAAACCTTTGCCGACATTGGGTTAGTCGACTAAATCGTGGGGTGCTTAAAAAAAATCAGCACCCCGTGATTTAGTCGACTAAACATTGATTTAGTCGACTAAATAATGGCACATTGGGAAATAATTTGAAAACAGTGGCAAAATGGTAATTAATTATTTAAAAAGTGGCAAATAGGGAAAAAAGCCAAAATTATTGTTTGAAAAAAAAAAGTAATGAAAGTAATTGAGAGGTTGAGTTTGTTGTTGTAAATTGTAATTATTGGTAAGAGGTAAATTTAACCTTTAATTTGTTTATGAGAAAAATTAATCAAAAACTATATATTTTATTTATTAAATCTTATACGTGTTCACTGTTTAGAAAATAATTTTTAAGGGAAAATATCACTTAGGTCCCAAGAAAAAGAAAAATATCAAAAAAAGTCTCAACCCCAAATCCCCTATCAAAAAAGTCAAAAAAATTCATAGGAATTTTTAATATTAATTATAGAATTCCAATATAAAAAAAGTCTCGTTGTTAAAATAGCTTTTCATATTGTTAAAATAGATTTTCCTATGAAAAAATTGTTTTTAAAATGGCATTTCATGTTGTTAAAATAACTTTTCTTGTTCTCAAAAATTTTCCAGGTTCCGAAAAAAATTTTACAACAAGAAAAGCTATTTTGACAATATGAAAAGCCATTTTGATAACAATTTTTTTTTAAAAAAACAAATTTAACAACAGGGAAAACTATTTTAACAATATGAAAAACTATTTTAACATGAAAAAAGTCCCTAAACATAGGGGAAGAGGTTTGGGGAGGTTTTATAATGGATTAGAGTTCCATTATGACGTAAATGGGGTTTTAAACCTCTGTCGACATTTAGTCAACTAACTCAAGTGGGTTAGTCGACTAAATCACGGGGCATTTAAAATAAATCAGTGCCCCGCGATTTAGTCTACTAAACATTGGTTTAGTCGACTAAATAGTGGCACATTGGGAAATAATTTAAAAATAGTGGCAAAATGGTAATTAATTATTTAAAAAGTGGCAAATAGAGAAAAAAACCAAAATTATTGTCTGAAAAAAAAAAAGTAATGAAAGTAATTGAGAGGTTGACTTTGTTGTTGTAAATTGTAATTATTGGTAAGAGGTAAATTTAACCTTTAGTTTATGAGAAAAATTAATCAAACAATATATATTTTATTTATTAAATCTTATACGTGTTCACTGTTTAGACAATAATTTTTAAGGGAAAATATCACTTAGGTCCCAAGGAAAAGAAAAAATATCAAAAAAAGTCTCAACCCCAAATCCCCTATCAAAAAAGTCAAAAAAATTCCTCGAAATTTTTAATATTAATTATAGAATTCTAATATAAAAAAGTCTCGTTGTTAAAATAGCTTTTCATATTGTTAAAATAGATTTTTCTATGAAAAAATTGTTTTTAAAATGGCTTTTCATGTTGTTAAAATAACTTTTCTTGTTGTCAAAACTTTCCAGGTTTCGGAAAAAAATTTTACAACAAGAAAAACTATTTTGACAATATAAAAAACCATTTTAGCAACAATTTTTTCAAAAAAAAAAAAAATTTAACAACAAGGAAAACTATTTTAACATGAAAAAGTCCCTAGGGACTTTCTCGATACTTTTTCTCTTCTTTGGGTGGGACTTAAGTGATATTTTCCCTATTTTTAAATAGTATTTGTTCTATTAAAGTCATTCCTTTTTAACAGGAGTGATTATTTCAAATTGAACACACATACATTTCCTAACATAAATAATGCGTAATAATTCAATCAGATCATTAAGGGAAACTGACATAACTGATTATTTTATGTAAGACACTTAAATTTATGTTTTTTGTAATGCAACCATATCTGTTCTTTTTTTTTTTTTTTTTTTGATATAGCCAGTTAATGCAACCATATCTGTTTTTTTTTTTTTTTGGATACAGCCAGTTGGGGGGAGGGAGAGGTATGGCTCGAACCCTGGACAAAGAAGAAGGTCAGCTCCTAAGGCCGCCACTGGTGCCGTCACGCTACGAGGCGCTTGGCGTAACCATATCTGTTCTTTAACTATAAAGATGTTGTTTAAGTATGTACTTTTTCTTGTTTATATTTTATATAAGGCAATTAAATTGCCAAAGCAAACTAATAATAAAAAGTTATTCTGCGGGTTAATTTGTGGTCCCAAAATGTTTCCTCAGGAGCTTGTGCATGTGACAACCACCAAGACAAACAAGTGCTGTAAAGATTGTGGAAGATAAATATGATGGACATTACGGAAAAAAGGTCAGTTTATTCATGACTGTAAGCACTGAAAAAGTGAAGAGTTTTAATTTCAACCATTTATCTTCAAGTTAGGGGGAATTTAAGTAGTGGTATATTTTTTTTTGACTGATGAGGTATATCCTCATCTACTTCTTTCCGTTCACCTCTAGTGAAAGAAACACACATCCAGATTGCTTTGCCCACAATCATACAAGTCAAAATAGAAACTGTTCATAAATTCAACACCGGAGCAAGTCTCCTTTCCTAAGCTCCATGTTACGTGCACATTATTGATTAGAATATAACTTTACATACTTGGATTATACTTGGTCATCAGAACCATTTTGTTTATCAAATAAATTTGAAGGAACTAAATCTCCTTTCACTATAGCCAGTGTCCGATTCGCCTTCAGATCCATGTTGATTGGGAACCAACATTATAGGAATGCATAAGAAAAGCCAGTAAATAGAGATGAAAAGTCACAAAACAAACACTGCAACAAACATAAGGGGTCACACCATTGGAAGTACATCAGTTCAAGACAAAAAAGGCAGTGAACAACAGACAATAACTGTCCCAACCATGATAAAACTAACCTAAGAAAACCAACATGAGGGCACAAAATAAATAAAACATAGTGACATCTACAGAACTGAAGCCACCTATATAGAGGACACTTAAACGACAGACAAACGTGACTAAACTTAAACAGCGTCTAACTTAAAAAGCTTCCAACAGAGACACCCAATGACAATAGTTCTTCAATTCTTCTCCTGCTTGATTGACTTCACTGGCTTGACTGGTGAAGAGCTGGAGCCATCCACTGCTTTTCCCTTCCAGGCAGCGCCCTTTTTGCCAGCATTCTTCCTTTTCCCTTTGGTTGCTAAATTGGAAATCATCGGGATGTCATCTAATCCAGTGTGATTAGGGTTGCTTGCGAGTGAATACCTGCAGAGTCAACCTGGGAGGTAACCTCTACGTCCTCAGTTGCTACAATCACTAACTGAAGTAGGCAAGCTCCAGTGCAGCATTGACATTAATCTAATAATATTTTGCTGCCATTTAATTGAATTACCTAAGCCAATTGCTTCTGTAACTCAGCACCAGACTTTCTAATAAGCTGGACAGAAAGTTTGTCGAAGAAAACAACAGCGGCCCTGGCAGACTCATCTTAATGCACCTTAATCCTGAAGACAAAATAAATCACCAATTTACTGTTAAGTCTCGTAAAATGATGGTCCTAAACCAAAATTCAACAACCAAAAAGATCCAATTCTTGCATACTTCGGTTCCACAGCAACTGGTTTTCCCTTGCACAAACCACTGGGACATGAAGCCTTTCGGGCTACGAATTTTGCCTTACTCCCACACCTAGAGCAGTCGTCATAGAACCAGCCATGCTTAGTCTCAAGCTTCAAGATGAGGCACTCAATGAGGAAGTAGTCCTCCTGTAACATGTGAACAGTTAATATAAAACCATGGACTCAGTCATGGACTAAGTCATCATTCACGTTTAGGGCTTCTGTTAACCTAACATGTACAACTCCCTTGCACTCACCCCAGCCTTTTCTGGTATCTCAACAATGTTCAGAACAGGGTGGGACCAAATTAGACTACCAGCTGATCCATTTGAATTTTGGCTTGGTGTCGTACAAGATATAGTACTGATGGTAGAAGGCAGAGTTTTAGCACTGTATAAATGCAACAAACTGTATATGCCAAACCGATATCTGGAAAATAAATAAGAACACCCAAAAAATAAAATTACCGCAAACATAATATACCGTTCAATGAAATGCTTAACTTCTGGGTATCTCAATTTGAATGACACCTTAGTGTTATTGAAAGAACTGCAGACCTCAGGTGTCCCTGCAAAATAACCACATCAAACTTACTCAAAACATGTTCGACAAAACTGACCATCTTACAGCAAAACCAATCCTGCATAGCTGAAGAAGAATGACAACTGAAGCCACCATCCTTACAAAATCGTGCTTGCATACATTTACAGCACACTCATCATTCATAATGCAAGAAACAGTCAGCCCATTACACGATCAAAGATGAACACTTATCAACAAAGACGTGTAAACAAATGAACTAAAAAAAATAATAAATAAATAAATAAATAAATATATATATATATATAAATCAATATAACCATCATCCAGACATGCACATGATCACATCTTGTCATTGATCTTATTGTTAACACGGTATTCCTCTAGGGGACCATCAGAAGTCACAAACCCGATTACATCTGGTTAAGCATGACAGTAAAAGATATAGTTATCTTTTATGATCATCATAATAAAGAACATACACATGATTAGGTAGAGTTACAAAATATACTCACCAATTAGATAGTCAACCTCAACCTTGTCCTTGACTTCAATGATGTCAGATATTGGGAAAAACGAATATGAGTACTCTGGTACGGATGTATCTGACTCCGTGACAAAAGTCTGACTATCCTAGGTAATCTTGAATGCATGGTTAGTAGCCCTGAACTCTTTACTGTTCTCACTGACCTTGAAATTTGCAATGAAATAAACCTTCCTTTCAGTGAGTTTGTCATCAAATGATCTAAACAGAGACTTGTTCAGTACTGAGGCTTGGATCCGACTGCCCTGCGTTTCAACTAGTTGACGTTCATAAAGACCAAGTAGATATGAAAAAGGAAGGAACTAAAATTATACAAAGGAACAAACAAAGAGATAGGTTTATTACCTCTGCATCCACCAACAACACTGAGATGCAGAAAGGATCATTAGGATGTTCCTTCTGATGCACGTTCCACCTCCTTATGACCCAAACAACTACCATCCACCTTTCGGTTAAGTCGTTGATGTCCTTAACCAGGGACCAGTGGCGGAACCAGAAAATTTTTTTAGCCCGGGCTAAAAAATAAACATATTGAACTACTCCTTTTAGTTCTTATTATAAGACACTAACTAACAAATATATTTAGTCCTTTTTAAAAGGCACTTGCTTGTTTCTAAAGAGTATTAAATATTTTTATGTATACCCATAATTAAAAAGGTAGTGAGTGAGAGTAATAATTAATATAATATTAGAGTTTAGTATAATTAATAGGGATAATATTAAAAATTACTTAAATTTTAGGACAAATTTAATGATTTTAATTGTTTTTATTAACTTGTGAGAATTATTAGCTGGTTCCTTAAATAAGGACCAGAGGGAGTATTTACTAAATAGTATCAAATAACCTTGAAAATACCAATAAATAATAACTGATAATTATAAATCAAAACAATATGTAAGATGATACTAACATTTTCGGTATCTCAAACAAAAATTTTGCTTTCTTTTCACAGCCCAATAAGTAATGAAACAAACATTATCTTGACAGTGAAAATAAAAAATTAGCTAGGGCCAAATTTGCGGCCAAATAAAATATCATATAATAAATACATATGTATTTTCACAAATTTTATAAGATCAGTCGGAGCCGGGCCTTTCCGCCACTGCCAGGGACAACTTGTAAAACGTCATGATGTGCTTGAAATTAGGATGATAAGGATACAATTACTTAAAACCAGAAGGTGCTTGAGTGAGTTGAACCATCCACAACCCACTCCAAATTTATAGACGTCCAAAACATCCAAGTATTGGCGGCAACTTTGGGCGGGATCCTGTACTTAATCACTGGTGTGCCTGCCCTATGTTATGAAAAAACGAAATTAAAAACTTGTAACTGCCAACAAAGGAAGAACATTCGTGTAACTTCAAGACAAAGATATTACCCAAGACCGTGAATAACTCATCCCATTGGTACCAAGTTTGCCACACAGGAAAGCACCACATAAATTGTGGTGTGGCTGTGAATGAACTCTATCAGTGCCTGTAATCAGCTTTATTGAGACCGCCACACTTTAGGTTCCAATAAGCTGATTACCACTTTGTGATCGAAAAGATGTGAAAGCTCACCAGAAGCGACTTTAAGTAGGAGATTGACATGAATAAAGTCACATTTATGGCTATAATTCTTCATCCTTTGATTTTGAAAGCTCAAAATGAAAGAAAAATATGTAGCCATGGTTCACCTATAAATTGTCTTCACTTCAACCGTTACTTGATATCTTTTAAATCAAGCATCCCACACTTGAGAGAGAAAAACAAATGTTCTTGAAGTTGTTTAAGTGAGTGAATTCCTATTTTGAGAGAAAGTGATATTGTTTTCTCCCTAGAATTAGAGAGATGTACGTTATAATTTTCTTCCACATAGTGAAAATCTTTTTTGTGGCCTTGCCCGTTGTTTTTACTCCTAACATTGAGAAGGTTTTCCATGTTAAAATCCCTGTGTCAATTCTTATTCTCCTCATCTCTATTAGTGTCTAGGAAATTGGTTTAAAGGTCAAGCCTTGATTTAGTAGTTATTTAATTAGCAATAGCATGAAGAGACTCCCACTAGATTTACACTTACCCTGACCAATGGGTTAAAGAGAGTCATAAATTCCTGACAGTTGGTATCAAAGGCAATGGGTTACTATTCACGATGAAATACTGTGACCCCGTGCAGTTACTTTGCAGAGTATTGTCAACACCATGGAGGTAAAATTTGAGATAGAGAAGTTCAATAAGGTAATTTCTCCCCGTGGAAGCTGAAAATCAATGCCATAATAATTTCTTAGCTGCAAAGACCTATAGATACGACTGACGAAAAGAGGAGAGAAATTGATAACAATGTTGTTTCCAATCTACACTTGCTTTAGCAATGGCGGATTCAATGTTGTCAAGTGTTGTGGAAAAGAAATTGGCAAAGGAAATTTGGGATGTGCTCACCAAATTTTACGACGTCAAATCACTTCACAATAAGATATTCTTGGGGAGGAGACTTTATTTTCGAATGAGTGAGTCTACCATAGTAATGGACCACATCAATAATCTGAATATGTTGTTTTCTCAACTTATAGCATTGGATCATAACGTTGAAGAAAGTGAACGTGTCGTTCAATGATAATGCTGCTACAATTCTTGAAGAAGAACCCAGACGGAAGAATAAGGAGGATAGATTGGAAAATTCAAAGGGAGCAGAAGCTCTGACAATGACGAGAGGAAGATCAATGCAACGTGGCTTTAGTGGGAGTCAAAATCAGAGTAGATCAAAGTCAAGAAGAAGGAAGAATATAAAATACTACCAATGTGGTAAGAAAGGGCACTTCAAGAAAGATTGTTGGAGTAATAAGAAGAGTACAAATAAGTCTAATAAAGCAAGTACTTCAAGGATGTGTTGCTAGTGAAGAAGGAAGAATATAAAATGCTACCAATAGGGTAAGAAAGGGCACTTCAATAAAGATTGTTGGAGTAATAAGAGGAGTACATATAAGTCTAATAAAGCAAGTACTTCAAGGATGTGTTGCTAGTACCTCTGATGAAGGATAAATTTTATATAACAAGGCAGTCATCAGTTTAAAGGCGAATGACAACTCACTGATATAGTATGGTGGATTAGGGAACAACATGGCACATGACTGCACAACCAGACTGGTTGTGCACTTACAAACTTGTCTCTGAAGGATCTATGTTCATGGGAAATGACCATGCCTTAGAGATTACTGGAATTGCTATTGTCAAGATAAAAATGAAATTGTTTGCACTATTCAAGGGGTGCGACATGTGAAGGGTTTAAAGAAGAATCTAACGTCTATTGGATAATTCACCTTGGGTGGAAGGAGGGATCTTAAAGGTTGTGAAAGAAGCTCTTGTGGTGATGAAAGCATAGAAGATTGCATCAAATCTCTATATGCTTATGGCAGATACGTTGCGAGAAGCAGACGCATTAGTATCTTCAGCCAGTCAAGAAAAATTAGTAAAAATGTGGCATCTCAAACTAGGCCATATGTCAAAACGAGGCTTAAAGATTCTTGCAGAACGTAATCTTCTTCACGGACTCAAGTTGGTAAACATACCTTTCTGTGAGCACTCTGTTACAAGTAAGCAGAGTAAATTGAAGTTTGCTACATCAACTATTAGGAGTCAACACATAATAGACTTGATTCATTCTTATGTGCAGAAGTCATCGAAAATGTTATTAGAAGAAGTCAGATGTGTTTCAAACCTTCAAAAACTTCAAAGCAGAGGTAGAACTGGATGAATATGGGAAAAAGGTCAAGTGGTTGAGGACAAACAATGGAAGAGAATATACATATGGTGAATTTCTTTCATTTTGCAAGCAAGAGGGTATTAAGAGGCAATTCACTACTGCGTATACCCCTCAGCAAAATGGTGTAGTGGGGCGGATGAATAGAACTCTATTGGAAAGAATAAGAGCTGTTGAGAATTACAGGATTAGCCAAGTCGTTTTGGGCAAAAGCAGTTAATTATGTGGTGATCAAGTACAAGATACCGTTAAACATAAAGAAAAATCAAGAAAATCAAGTAGTTCTAATCTATACAATGGGTAAAACTAATCCTATTTAGCTGTCAACCTTAACATAAAACTCAGGTTTAGCAAAATGGAAAGAAAAGGGAAAGAAACAAGGGGGAAAAAAAAGTTCCCATATTTCTTCAAGAGCTAATCTTCGTCCAAGCTCCCAATCTTCTCCAAGAACTCTCTCTAAAGGAGTTTTTCGTTCGTGCCCAACCTCTATAGAGTCAAGAATGAGTGATTTTGGCACCTTCTCTTAGGTTAAAACCCCTCATATTTGTGACTTTTTCAAAATGCACAATATCAGTTTCACACTTTTGCTCAAGAAACGCAAGTTGACAAAAAGGTCTATCCGTGACTTTTTCAAAGCCAAAGTGTCTGAGGGTGTCTTCAAACTACTTCTTTGATCTTCATTTTGTATCTTATTCTTCTTTTCTCTGCTTCCAATGATTTTCTGACCCTCATGTGCATTGCATTTAGAGTATGGCAATATATAATCTTTACACACATGCTTCCCTTTATTGTGTCTGTTCTATTTCTTGTTCTTACCATTCTCCCTCTTTATGGGGCTTTTCACTTCAGTGGGGAGATATGGTGAGTACAAAGCGTATTGATATGGGTGACAGCAGCCGGCAGAGACCTAATAGGACCCCCACAACATGCAAACGAGGCCAAAGTGTTTGTGGTAGATGTATGTAGTGGTCTTTTCGATGGGGGTTGGTTGAGAACACTCAAGAAGGATAGAGACAATGAAGGGCTAAGTGGGGGAAATAGTGATCATACTGAAGAGCATTATGTTGAGTTAGAGGAAGAGAATACTAGGGCCATTTACACATCCACAAACTCCAAGTTGGATGCATTGGTAGAGAGTGTTAACTGAATAATGCTTAGTGTCTTATTAGTTATGTTAGTATGACAGCTGTCGTCACGTGTCATGTGCCTATCAGTTGTAAATGCCATATGGCTTGTATTGCTGTTAGCATTCTGTTTTCTTGTTTACTCTACTGCATAGTAATTCACGTTTGTGACTCTATAAAGTGTAACCTAATCAATTCATTTCAATAGATTGATTCTTCACTTTTGAATCATTTCTCTAATTGTTTGGCATGGTATCAGAGCCGTGACATACCGGTGAAGCTCTGTTTTCCGGCCAACTGCCGAAGACAGAAATAAAGACATTGGCGGTGATTAATCTCCAAATTTTGGATTGATATATCACCATAAACAATGTCAACATCAGCTCTTCTGATGTCAGTCGATCCAGGACTAAATAGTTGCAGCTTCACGAATAAGAAAATTACAGTGAAGCTAGATGATTCAAATTACCTTATATGGAAGCAACAGGTGTACTTTATGGCAAAGCAGCATCGTCTATTTTCTTATCTTGATGGTTCCGTATCTGTACCGCCAAAGCGAGTACGGGATAATGCGACTGGTTTGGAGATTGCAAATCCTGAGTTTGAGATGTATGAACAACTAGACTATACGCTTGCATCCTGGTTACTCGCTTCTGTAACTTTGTCTGTCCTTCCTAATCTCGTTGGCTTAGAAACGTTGGCTCAAATTTGGTTAAAGTTGAACAGGTTATACTCCGATAAATCAGATTCCAAGATTTTATACTATAAAAATTTGTTGACTAACCAACGCAAAGGAGAGTTGAGGATGTGAGATTACTTAGCCAACCTCAAGTCAATATGTGATCACCTAGCGTTATTAGGTGAACTAGTAGCTGATCCAACGAGGATATCGCACATTCTGAATGGATTAACCATGGAGTATGAATCGGTTATTGCGATCATCAATGCTACCAAACAGAAGTTTGATTTAGATACTGTGACAACAATGTTACTGGATTCAGAAGCCCGACAGAAGTCATTCATTGCAAATTCTGTCACTCAGGCACACTACGTCAGAGCTCCATCTAAATATGTGGACTGTGCTCAAGACGATCCTATGGCCTTTTCTACTCAATCTAGTGTTAATAATATACCAGTTGGTTCAAATGGTCGTGGTCAACCCTATGCACCTCGTGATCAATTCTATACGCCATCATTTCGTACTCAGTTCAATAGCAGCAGAGGAAGGGGCCGTGGTCGTGTTGCTTTCTATCTGAACAAGCCTTCCTGCCGGATCTGTCACAAGGTTGGTCATCTGGCTGATGTCTGCTATTTCAAGCATGAATCATCACCACATCATCGCACTGCTGCTCAAGTACACTATACAAATACAAGTGGTTCACAATTTATGTCTTGTGCTCCATATAACATTGATTATCAATATCATTGGCTTGATCAATACACTGAGGTTCCTGTGATGTCATCTCAATCAGCTGCTAACTCGTATAAGCAGAGTTCTAGCTCTAACGTTGTCAAGCCAGCTGCTGTACACACTTCTGCATCTGCACCTGATTTACAAGCATCGACAAACACTGTCATACCACAAGCCTATATAGCATCACCTGAAATCATTACTGACGAGGCATGGTACCTTGACTCTAGGGCTACTCAGCACATTACTCACTCAATCGATGCTCTTCAATCATCTGCACCTCCAAAAGGTAAGAGCACTGTTATTGTTGGTGGTGGCACTAGCATTCCAGTGACCTATATTGGTAATACTTCATTAACTAATTCAACATTTGCCTTGAGTCTAAATAAAATGTTATGTGTTCCAACAATGCAAAAGAACCTAATATCTATTGCACAATTAACCAAAGAAAATGGAATATCAATTGAATTTTTTCCTCATAATTGTGCTATAAAGGATCTACAGACCAATCAAACTCTCATGACTGGAGTTGAGTCCGCTGGCATGTACAAACTGGATGCAGTCACCTCTACTAAGATTCACAGATCAGCAAAGAAATCTGAAGACTGGCATCAACCTAGTTACTGTCATTACATCAACACATTAGATGAATTCACTTTGTGGCATATAAGACTTGGACATCCGCAAGAGGTAACTGTTAAACATGTGCTCAAGTCTATTAACATTGCTGTCAATAACACACACAGCTGATACATGTGCTTCATGTAAAATGGGGAAAAGTCACAGACTCCCTTTTGTATCTTCATTGACTATGTACAATAAGCCTCTTGAGTTAGTGTGTATGGATCTCTGGGGTCCAGCTCCTTTTGCTTCTAATGGATTTGTCTATTATGTTTCATTTGTGGATGCTTATAGTAGGTTTTCTTGCATCTACTTGATTCATAAAAAATCTGAAGCATTAACAAAGTTTAAAGAATTCAAGTTATTTGCTGAGAAAAGATTTGACACACAGATAAAACAGGTGCAAAGTGATAATGGTGGAGAATTTTTTGCATTCTCACCTTTTCTTACTCAATGTGGTATTAAACATAGGCTTACATGCCCATATACCTCTCAATAGAATGGTCTAGTGGAAAGATGTCATAGATCTATTGTTGAAACAGGTATGACCTTGCTAGCTACTGTATCACTACCACTCTTCTATTGGGGAGATGTCTTTCTAATTGCAGTTTTTTTATTAAATCGTCTTCCTACATTAGTGTTGCAAGGTGTCAGTCCCTATGAGAAATTATTCGGCACTAAACCAGATTACACCATTCTCAAGGTTTTTGGCTGTGAATGTTTTCCATACCTAAGGCCATATAATTGACATAAGCTTGAGTTTCGATCATCCTCCTGCATCTTTCTTAGCTACAGCTCCAATCACAGAGGATATAAATGTCTGGAGCGAACCATGGGCAGAGTGTATATAACTAGACATGTGCAATTCAATGAAAATGTTTTTCCTGCACAGTCTCAGTTCAATATCAAACACATTTCCACTACTTCTGATTCAATTCCAAGTTTCAAACCACCATTATTATCCCCTATTCCCAAATACTTATCACCTACTCAAGCCAACACTCCTTTACCACTCAACCTCCCCCACACTAATATTTCCTCACCCATCCTCAATACTGATGTTCCAACTCCCATTACCACTCCCTCCTCTCAGCCCTCTTATTCGTCCTCTCAGCCCTCTCACCCACCCCATCATCTAAACACCTCCACCTCAAATCAACACTCCATGGTCACTAGAAGTAAATCTGGTATCTTTAAGCCTAAAATATTCATTGTTGCAGAGGATGTGCATATCCCTGCGAATATTGATGAGGCTCTTGCGAATCCCAATTGGAAGAAAGCTGTACAGGATGAGTATGATGCTCTCCAAAAATTCCAGATATGGGACTTGGTTCCTACACCCACTGATAGGAAAATTATTGGCTGTAGGTGGCTTTGCAGGCTCAAAACACATATTGACGGGTCCATTGCTTGGTACAAAGGAAGACTAGTTGCCAAGGGTTACTCTCAGGAAGCTGGTGCAGATTATCGTGACACATTCAGCCCTGTAGTCAAAGCAACCACCATTAGAACGTTGTTAACTCTTGCTATCACCAAAAGTTGGCAACTCCATCAGGTAGACTTCAACAATGCCTTCTTGAATGGAGACTTGACAAAAGATGTCTACATGGAATAGCCACCGGGGTTCATTCAAACGGGTCCAGAAGGTCAGTTGATGGTTTGCAAACTCAAAAAGGCCCTATATGGCTTGAAGCAAGCACCTAGAGCATGGATTGTCAAGTTGAGCTCATATCTAAAAACCTTGGGCTTTGTCTCTGCAAAGGCTGATTCCTGTCTCTTTATCAACAAGACTGAAAGTGAGGTTACCTACCTTCTTGTTTATGTTGATGATCTCGTAATTACTGGATCCAATGAAGCTTTAGTTCAAATTTGATTATCAAGATGAGTGCAGTGTTCTCATTAAAGGACTTGGGTAAGCTTTCGTTCTTCTTAGGAATTGAGTTTCACAGATCTCCTAAAGGAATTCATCTAACCTAGCGAAAATACATTCATAGTTTGTTGTCAAAAATAAAAATGCTTGAAGCTCATGCGTATGCTTCTCCAATGGTTGTCAATGTGCACCTATTTGCAAATGACAGTCTTCCATTCCCTGACTCATGGTTGTACAGAAGTGTGGTTGGATCCCTTCAATATCTTTGCTATACTAGATCAGATATAGCTTTCACTGTGAACAAGCTAAGTCAATTCCTACAAGCTCCAACTATTAAGCAGTGGGAATGTGTAAAATGACTTCTTAGGTACTTGAATGGCACCAGCACTCATGGTTTACTGATCAAACCAATACAACAATTCAACATTCAAGCTTACTCTGATTCTGACTGGGGAGGCATCACAACCAAGAAAAACAACAAGAATGAAGAAGTTGAAGTAAATCCTAAAAAATAAGCGATCAACCAGCGGGTATTGCATCTTTCTTGGTGCAAATCCAATCTTGTGGGTATCCAGAAAACAACAAGTTGTCTCAAGATCTGCTATTGAGGCGGAATATCGCAGTGTAGCTGATTCTATCCAAGACTTAATGTGGGTTTTGTCCCTATTAAAGGAAATGTACAGTGATGTAGTTAACACACCCTGCATATGGTGTGACAATACAGGTACTGTGGCCTTGGCTTCTAACCCTGTTCTGCATTCGAAAACAAAGCATGTTGAACTAGATGTTCATTTCATTCAAGAAAAGGTAGCTGCTGCTATAGTGACAGTGGGATATGTCCCTGCATTATATCAAGTTGCAGACATTCTTACTAAGCCTCAGGTTTACAACATGTTCTCCTACTGCCGCAACAAGTTGAATATCATAGCTTGATGAAGTACACAATGGTGAAACGAGATGAGCTAAATCTCAATGGGAAGAATGTTAACTAAATAATGCTTAGTGTCTTATTAGTTATGTTAGTATGACAGCTGTCATCACATGTCATGTGCCTATCAGTTGTAAATGCCATATGGCTTGTATTGCTGTTAGCATTCTGTTATTTTCTTGTTTACTCTACTGCATAGTAATTCACATCCGTGACTCTATAAAGTGTAACCTGATCAATTCATTTCAATAGATTGATTCTTCACTTTTGAATCATTTCTCTAATTGTTTGGTAGAGAGGAGGTCTGCTTTATATGTCTACGATGTGGAAGCATCTAAATCGCCTGCAACCTCCGACCTTCTTAAGAGGATTGCCTACAAAAGTGGAGGCTTAAATTAACAGGTTGGAGATGTTTTTAAGTCAACTGTATGTAACCCCTATCAGCGGGTGCTAACCATGAAGACCCTATTGTGGGCGGCATTAGATTAGACTTGCAGACGGAAACCATCTACACTAGGAAGAATTTAAGCAAATGTTCTATCCTTTCTACTACTTCATTATTGAGACGAGACTCCAGAAGGAAGCAGCTCTTCGCTTTCTAGGAAGAGCGATGAGGAAAAATTTATATCGTTGTTTAAAGAATTATCTAAATATGTGTAAGAGTTAGATAGGACTAAGTAGTCCCACTCTTATTGGTTGGCCAAGCAAATGTTGGAGAAGTGCAACCATGATGTCAAAACTAGGATGGCTACTTATGGTGCCCCCATTATTGCAAAGCTAATATACAAGATTAGAGAAGTTTGCAGAAGGCATTAGGATGCTGACCCCAATGAGGAGGGACTTAGGGGAGGTTTAGTAGCAATATGAGAATCTCTAGAGGAATTAGCAAGAAGAGCTATCCCTCGAGCTCTAGTTGGAGAAGTGCGACCATGATGTCAAAACTAGGATGGCTACTTATATGATGCCACCACTATTGCGAAGCTAATAGCTAAGATTAGAGAAATTTACAGAAGGCATCAGGATACTGACCTCAGTGAGGAGGGACTTGGGGGAGGTTTAGTGGCCATATAGGAATCTCTAGAGGAATCAGCAAGA
Organism: Acacia crassicarpa; assembly: GCA_034222035.1. NCBI lineage: Eukaryota > Viridiplantae > Streptophyta > Magnoliopsida > Fabales > Fabaceae > Acacia > Acacia crassicarpa. The sequence goes on along the minus strand of JAWXYG010000014.1, from coordinate 17,915,975 downwards.
AAAGCTATCCTTCAAGCTCTAGTGGGTCAGGGAGCAGGAGGATTTCCCATCAGGGGAACTTCCACCAAAGGAGTCACCCTTCTAACTCCTTATGGTATGGCTCATCTTTATAAGGAAGTAGAAAGCATAGAACATTTTCTTAAACTCTTCTAAGTGTAGTTGGTGTCCATTTTCAGGTTTAACGGTGGCCCACCAATCCAAGACACCACTTGCTAATAGAGTCTTCACAACTAGCACCCTCTAATAGGGGTCACACACAATTGACTCAAACAACATCTCCAACATGTTAATCCAAGCCTCAGCTTCTGTAGGTGATCTTCTCGAGAACATCGAAGGACGAAAGTGATTCAGATACTTCCACACCCTCCACTCTGCCAATTCATCTGACTCAGTATAATGGATACGCGCAACTAGCCCCTTAGCATGGCCATTGTTCTCTTCCTCTGACTCAACATTAAGCTCTTGGGTATGATCATTGTTTCCCCCACTCAACCTTTTATTAGTTCTTTCCTCTTCGAGTCTTCTCAACCGCTCATCCATCAAAAGGACCACTGCATGCTGCTACCGCAACACTCCAGCTTCAATTGCAAGATGTAAAGGTCTGTAGAGGTATTGTCATATTCTAAAGGCAATGCACAACAGTGCTTCACTCTAGATATTTTATAATTAAATAAGTATAGATTTTGAGATATATTGAATTAAATTTATTAATATTCTACTTATTTAATTATATTTTATATATTTATATATCTTTTAATTAAATATAGGATAAAAGAATATTATGACAGAAAATTTATTAATATCCTATTTTATTATACAGGAGATATTATGTGATTTAAGAAAGATAACAAATTAAATTAAAAATGGTATAATATAATATAATATATTATTTTATTATATTAGAAGTGATAAAGGCATGTTTAAAAAAAAAAAAAGAAGTGATAAAGCTGTGGGGTCCACACAAGCAAAATAGATTAATTGCTGCAGACACACAAGGAAAAAGAAGAGACAAAATCACTAGTGTGATCACAATCTCCTTTTGAATTCACACAACAAATATAATAGGGATAAAGATCAATTTTGTTATGGAAGTATTCGTTAGGGAGTATTTAGCATTTGAAAGTTTTTTTGGTATTATTTTTGTTCTGGAAGTTTACAAACATAGCAATTTTACCCATCGATTGTTCTTAACCGTTGGATTCGTATCATTTTTATCCCGGAAGTTTATAAAAATTTACTCTTAAACAAAACTTCTAGGATAAATTTGCTTTTTTTAAAAAAAATTCGGGGTATATTTGCTCCATTTTGTAAACTTCTGGGGTAAAAATGATAGCAATAAAACTTCTAGGTGTTAGATACTCCCTAGCCAATAAATTGATATTTATCCCAATATAAAATATCTTTTGGAATTAGAAAAGGAGATATGACTCTCAGATAGATGTAGACGTGGGCCCACCGCAAAAGTTAATCCAAGCAATACATATTAGATCAAGACGCAGAGCAAAGGGGGTCTGGCGGAAGCCGAGAACGCACAGCAGAGCGAGAGGACAGAATTGGACGACACGCGAGGAGCAGTAGAGGAGTGCTAAGAGCGATCTCTTGGCTATTTCTTTTACTCCTCGAATCTGAATTTTAAATGTTATTTGCTTTTATGGATTTTATTATAGCTAGCTAATTTTTCTTTTCAATCTAGGAGATCTATGAACTTGGTTGAGACTTAGAGATGATTCCCATGAATTATTTTTGATTAATTTTATTCAGTTTATTTAATCTTATCTTATTTGTTATGTCTTATTGATTTGCCATCACTAAACATGTTTTGTGAATTTAGGGTTGAACTTGGAAAAATGAATCTTAAATTGATCGTTAGATTAAATAATGTGGAATTAGATTTTAATCTAATTTGCGTCTAGGATAGACATATACTTAGAAGCTCCACGTAATCAAATTAGAGTGATCTCGACCTAAAACTTATCTTATTTAGTTGTGTGAGATATTACATAATTAATTAATATAGGTATATAAATGGACCGAAAGACATTTATAAACATTTATACTCTAGATTAGCTAGGTAAGTTAAGTCAAAATTAATTTAGTAGGGATAAAATCTAAGAAACAAACAAGGGATTAGTGACTATATGTTGCTCGTTTGTTTAGTGGGGTAATTTACTTATTTTAATTTTAGTTTTAATTTCTTTTCTCTTAATTAAATTCAATTTGGTTTGCTCAACTTAAATGAAAGTATAAAATCAATGCTTAACTGAAGTTGTGATATGAAGTTCTTGTGGAAATGATACTTTTCTTATCACTTTATTATTTGATACGACCCATAGACTTGCGGAGTTTACAGACTATAAAATTTTGCCCTATCAACTTCTGAAAGGAGGTTGAAAAGCTTTAATGCACAACTTTTTTTTTCCCCCTAATTTTCACAACTATCCAATTGTTATTGACTAGTCAATAGCATGGTAATGACAAGTTCTTGTAATGACAACATATCATTTCAAATTGACAAGCTATTTCATATAAGCACATATAACTTAGGTAGATGCACCAAAATAAGAACAAAAAAAAATATTTACCGGACTGGAGCTGTTTGAAAACTATTTCCCTTTTTAATGCTGTCAACGCCCAATGACGTGAGTTTGACTGACACCACTGACAGTGGCGTGAGTCAAACTCACGCCACTGTGAAATTTTTTAATAAAAAAGTTATATATTGATTGGCATGAGCCAAGCTCACGCCAATCAATATCTATTTTTCTTTAAAAAAAAAGGTGACACGCCTTGCGTGTCACCCCATATTATTAAAAATTTTTTAATGTTTTTATAATAATATATAATATAATAATATAAAATAATAATAATAATAAATGATAAAAAACTTGAATAATTTAAAGCTATACTTCATTTAATCTGGAATCAAAAGAAATAAAGTATAGGGCTTAAATAACTTACTAAAAACACTCTTTAAAAGATTACGTAGTACAGTTTGGTTATAACAATAGATCCCAAAATGGGGATATATATACCAAAATTTTGGGATCGGTTGTTATAATCAAACTGTACTACGTAATCTTTTAAAGAGCGTTTTTAGTAAGTTATTTAAGCCCCATATTTTCTTTCTTTTGATTCTAGATTAAATGAAGTAGAGCTTTAAATTATTCAAATTTTTTTATCATATATCCTCATTTTAGAATCTGTTGTTATAACCAAACTGTACTACGTAATCTTTTAAAGAGCGTTTTTAGTAAGTTATTTAAGCTAGCCCCATACTTTCTTTCTTTTGATTCCAGATTAAATGAAGTAGAGCTTTAAATTATTCAAATTTTTTATCATTTATTATTATTATTATATATTATATATTATTATTTTATATTACTATATTATATATTATTATAAAAATATTTTTTTTAAAATATGGGGTGAGTCGTGTCACCCTTTTTTTTTTAAATAGATATTGATTGGCGTGAGGCAAGCTCACGCCAATCAATATATAACTTTTTTTTTAAAAAAAAATCACAGTGGTGTGAGTTTAGTGGTGTCAGTGAAACTCATGTCACTGAACGTTGACTGCATTAGAAAGGGAAATAGTTTCAAACAGCTCCAATCCGGTAAATATTTTTATTTTTGTTCTTATTTTGGTGCATCTGCCTATAACTTATATCCAATAATATAGGCTACAACTTCATTGCTCACTACTCCGCAGAATTATGTCATTTGTCCGTGATATATAATGATTTTATTTTCTTGTGGTTGATCTAAAAATGTTTTTTTTCCTAAAAAAGAAAAAATAGAGTTGCCATTACTACTAGCTCCGTGACTTGTCAATAGATGCCCTTGCATTTATCAATACATTCCCCTGCACTTGTAAATAATTTCATTCAAGTCTACATATTCTTCTCATAGTTATAATTTCATGTAATATGAACCTAACATTGTAACAAAAAATAGAGTTGTCATTCTCAACTCCATAACTTAATGAAACCCTTACCACTACACTTGTCAGTACATTTTCATACACTTTTTAACAATTTCATTTAAGTTTACATATTCTTCTCATCATTTGGTTAGATACTTGACCAAATATTTTAACAAAATACATAACTGTCATTTTTAGCTCCCTGACTTGTCAACGAATGCACTTGTTCTTATTAATGGACGCCCTTGCATTTATCAATTACATGCCAATACAAAATATTATAATCACTCATTATATATAATCATTTTGATAAACTTATTTCAAGACACATGAATCAAGTCTGAAAAGTTTCATTAATCACTGAAATCATGTTTGATACAATGATGATAAAAAGTTGGTTATTTATAAAATACACATGTATATTTTCTTCATCTCTCTTTCTTCTAGTTATGATCCAAGTACTACAAATCATTTGAATGAAGCATGGCTTTCTTCTTATCAACCAAGTTATTCCCAGCTTCTCTTGCCGCCATATTCCCCTCTTGAAACGACTTGTGTAAAATTCTTCTACGAACAGTGTGTACTTTGAAAAGTTTGGCGTCATTTGTCCAGCTTTACTCTTTCTTTTCTTCGCCATCTTCTTCTTCAACTACAAAAAAAGACCATTTTCATGACATTACATAAGTTTCCTTCAACTTGTTACTGTACTGTACAATACTTGCCATGCAGGCCAAATTACTTGTCAATGACAATTAGTACTAAAGTCCAAAACATTAAACTTGACAAGTTCAAAGTCAAGTATTACTCAACTAAACAGCTGAAAAAATTATTTAAAGGTATTTATATTTATCTTTACTTGTTTTGTATATTGATATATTGTCTAATGATACACATAACTATTTTAGAGAGATCATATAACATACCTTATAATTAAATAATTTATTTAGTTTTCTCAATCTCCCTAAATTAGTCAACTGAGTCTTGTATTAACAAGCGAAGGAGTATTCATGTCATTTCAATTATTTTCCATCTAAACTTGCTTAGATCACAAAACAATCATCTAAACAAGTTTCAATTTGGGAAAACTCACTTCTGCTATCGTCAATCTAAACATAAATCACGTTGTACTATCTAACTTTTTCGCAATCTTAAGTTTCCAAAAATCATATCAAGAAAAAGTCATTTCTACAATCGTCAATTCAAGTACACACTTATACGTCAGAGTAACAACTAATTAGGAGTGTGTGATCTCTCCTTACTTGTCCTTTAAGTAATAACCAGGAAATTATTTGCTGATTAATTTTTTAATATGAGGTTACTTGTTCCTCAATTCTCTTTCAACAATTAATGCTAGTTTATCCCTCTTTGCTTAATTGATAAGCTTTTTTATTTCTCAATCAAACAAGCCATCTAAATACTGAATCATAGGGTGAAATGGCTTCGCCCTCCAATATTGGGCGCCAATTAATGATGGCATGGTTTCAATTTCTGCACTAATGATGGGAATACGAGCAGCGAATACACAATAAGGCAATAGGAAAGTTTATGGCAGTGTACACCAACATTATGTTGAAGTTGCACAGATGAAGATGGAAGTGTGAGCAAAATGAAGGGAAGCAGATATAGAAAAGTAATATAATAAATGCTAATAAAAATTTTCTTCAAATTAAGATAGTTAATATTAGAACCAAAATGGACTCTGGTTATAGGGAAAATCTTTTTAAGGTGGGAAAATCTTTTTAAGGTCTACGGGACTAAAAAAATATCAAAAAAGTTCCAAAAAAAAATTCTTATATCATAAAAGTCTTAAAGAGTTGTTAAAATCCACATGTGGAGTTGTTAATTCCCTATTGATGGAACTATTACTGAGACTTTTCTAACATCAAAATTTTCTATGGGACTTTTTTTAAAACATTTTCTTAATTTCTTAAGACCTTAAAATGATTTTTCTCTATGTATATTATATTTGTAAGGAGTTTAAGATAAAACTATGAATTGACTATGACACATTGCCCTACTTACTTGTAGACTATGACATGACTATGACATATAGCACACTTCACAATGCATCACATGCTTGAGATGACTAGCTACAATAAGCATTAAAGTTACATGTTACTAAGATAAACTATACAAACCCTTAAGTAGGAAAATTGGGTTGAGCCCATCAGGCTGACTTGTTCACTTGTAAATTAGAACTTCTAAATGAAATTGGCATTGCAAGACCAGCTCATTAGGCCCTTTATTTATTTCTTTTGTCAATTGACTTGACTAGGTGTCTGAGACCAAGACTATCTGAGGTGAGTGACCAGACCCTTTAATTTATATGAATTTTCTATTTGTTATAGAATTATTTATCCATTTAATTAAAAATACATAATAATTATGCTTTGATTTTATGATTTGATTTATTATTTGTTGTAGATGTAGATTATGGATGTATTTATGATGTGGGAGAAGATATTCTTGATATTTTTACCTATGAAGCAAAGCTTACAACTCGAAGTGAAGTATAATCAAATGTCTTTGAAATTGATGATAGTGATAAAGAAGATGAAAATGATAATTATCGTACTCATGTCATGTTGCTTAGGGGTAAGCTTGTTATAAACTTTGTGTGAGTTATTTGTGGACAATAACTTACTATTGATTATGAATTAGTGATTGCGTTTGTTTATTACATTAAATATATTGTGTAGACATTAATGTTAATAATATTTATTTGATAAATCAGAACTTTAATTATTGTATTTTACAAATTATATTTCTTTGAAAAAAACGTAGGAAAAGTAGTTTTAATTCATCAAAATGTCTTTTGGCCCTAGCCTGAATACTCTCAAGTCAGGCCTTGAAAATCAGATATTTTTCTTACCCCAAAATTAAAAGGGCCAACCTCTTTTAGATCTTGGGCCTTTAAGAGCCAGCCCTGATTTCCAGGTCTAAGAAACCCCATAATTTTAGGTTAGTTGTATATAACTTTTTGACATTTTAAAGTTTAAATTTAACTCTCTTCACCTTTTTTTTATTAACCGATATTGTGCAAAAAATTTCCACGTCAAATTTAGAGATGACATGTGGTATCCTACATGGCATCGTATATAAATTACTAATTTCATTAAACTTCTTTGAACTTTGACTAGTTATAAATAACCCTTCTGAACTTAATTAATTTGACCATTTATAAATAACCCGCATGACACTTCAAAAATTAAATTTAATTCCCCTTAAAATCTTGATTTATAATATTAAAGAATTAATGAGGGCAAAAACTATCCTCTAAGACAAATGTAATATTTAAAATATTAATATTCAATTATCCAAGAAAACATTTGACACAAATGATGACATTTTTATACTATCAATAATCAATTATATCAAGAAAATAATTAAATACTACACAAATGATTATATTTTTATTTTTCTAAAACATTGGTGTTTTAGTAGTTGCTATAAAAAAAACTATTGTAACTGAAGAATGATAATAAAAATATTAACGAATTTATTAAAATGATAAAAGTAATGAAATGTATTTAATATTATAAATCAAGATTTTATGGGAGTTAAATTTAAATTTTGAAATGACATGGGCTATTTCTAGTTAGTTAAAGTTCAAGGGATCTATTTTCAACTTGTCAAAGTTCAGGGAGGTTTTATAGGATACCATATTGTAGGATGTCATGTGTCATCTCTCAAGCTGACATCATAATTTCTGTTACAAGGATAATTGTCAATTAACGGTAAAAAATTAATAATAACAAAAAATAAAAGGTCAAGAGGTTAACTACAAACTTTAAAATATCATGGGATTATATGTAACTAACTTAAAGTTTAAAAACGTTTTACATATAATTTAGGGTTAAATACCAAATTTACCCCAGAAGTTTTGATAAGGGGGCGCTTAGCACGCGGAAGTTTTTTTGGTACCAAATTTGCCCCGGAAGTATTAAAAAGGTATCAAATTTACCCAAACGTGACGGAAGTCCACGTAGATCGTTAAAATGCCACCTCATCACACGTGGCATGCCACCTCATTAATAAAAAAGTATCATTTTTGTCCTGGAAGTTTTCATTAAGGAGCAATTTTGCCCCGGAAGTTTTCATTGAGGAGTAATTTTGCCCCGGAAGTTTACAAAAGTAGCAATTTTACCCTTCATTCTCCCAATATTAAATTTAACTATTAAATCAGTTAAAGACCACACATGTCATGCCTTGAAAAGGTCAAACTTGGAGTTAGAGAAGGAGATCCTTGAGATGTTGAGCTCAAGGCGTCCAGAATTTGTGAAGCCGAACTGGTCATAGAGACTGAAAGGTCTGTTGCAAAACCCAGAGGAAGCATCACTTATGATCTAAGCAAATGAAACACAAAACGAGAAATGAATTGTTCCAAAAATTGGTTCAGTAAAACAAATCAATAGTGATAATATTTACGTTTGTACAAGCTGATCATTTACTTAAATAATAAGTGATGCTTTTTGTGACCAATTCGGCTTCACAAATTCTGGCTGCCTTGAACTAACATCTCAAGGATCTCCTTCTCCGACTCCAAGTTCGACCTTTTCAAGGCATGACATGTGTGGTCTTTAACTGATTTAATAGTCAAATTTAATATTGGGAGAAAGAATGACAAAATTGCTACTTTTGTAAACTTCCGGGGCAAAATTGCTTTTGAGTGAAAACTTCCGGGGCAAAAATGATACTTAATTCTTATTGGGTTGATGAGGTGGCATGCCATGTGTGATGAGGTGGCATGCCACGTGTCATTTTCATACTTCCGGGGTAAATTTGGTACCTTTTGAATACTTCTAGGGCAAATTTGGTATAAAAAAAACTTTCGGGTGCTGAGTGCCCCCTTAGCAAAACTTTCGGGACAAATTAGACATTTAACCCTATAATATAACCAATTTACTAACCTAACGTTGACATAAGATACTTAATTATGACAAAGTATTTGTAACTTGTAAATAGCATGATTTCCTGAAATTTTTATGTTTTATATTTATAAACCCTTTTGCTATACATACTTTTAAAATTCAAATTTTGACAATAACTTCTATATGAAGAATGAATTATATTTCGAGACTTTAGGTTCAAAATTTTTGAAGATGCACTTAAATGGCCCGCCAAGAATATCCTTAACATGCTTCACATAGTACAGAGAGAAAGAGATGTCATCCTTCCTTAATTGGCAAACTCCTTTGGGAGGTGCTTTGCTTATTTTTTGCGAAAATCTAAATCATCCAAAATTTCAGCCAAAATCCAGCTTCTGAGCTCTTGAGCTTTCTTGTTCTTCATTGTTTCTCCTCCTTCTTATCTCCCATGTCTTCCATGTTAAGCTGTTAACTAACTCCATGACTCAGTATCCTTCCAATCCAAGAAGAGAAGAAGGAGGAGGAGAAATCATTTGCTCTGTTTTGCTGTATGAGGTTAAATAGGTTCACAAAGTTTAATTACTTTAAGTTTAAACCTATAACAGCCAAAAGAATAGAATTAGAATTGTTAAAATACTAATGGCGAGCGGAAGTGAGAGGAAAGCAAGCGAGCAACGTCGTCGGACGGTGATCGGAGGTAGGGAGGGGTCAAAGGAAGGTAATGGAGATGGGGATGGAGGAGGGGCTAAAGCCAAGGTTAGTACTGGTTTTGTGTTTGGGCGGACTGCGGACAAGAAGAAGGTCGATGAAGCTGGGGCTCAGGGTCCCATGGGTAGCCAGAGGAATGGTTCACCCCCATTATCATACCGGGATAAATTGATGTCGCCTGGTTGTGCCGGCTTCCTGATAAAACACTCGGAGGAAGATGATATTGTGAAAGGATGGAAAGATTAGTTCCACCGCATGAATGAGAAGGATGCTAGGAGTGTGTCAGATGATGTGGAGGAGGAGGAGGATGACCAAACTTAGGGTCGCCTTGAGGGGAGAACGGGGGTGTTGAAGTTCACTGCTGATGAATATACTGCTTGGTGTCTACCATGGATGAATTCCCTCATTATTAAAGTCGTTGGTGCATACTTCCCAACCTACAAAATCCGAGACCGTATTAACCGTTTGTGGCGACCAAAAGACCCACTGAAAATTGTCCCTTTGAGCAATGGATACTACATTGTCTCGTTCTCAAATAAAGAAGATAGGGACTATGCTTTCCAAGAGGGTCTGTGGATGATAGATGATCACTACTCGATAGTCCAACGATGGAGGCCGAATTTCAACCCGTGGAAGGCTGATCTCCAATGTGGTATTGTTGCTTGGATTCGCCTGCCGGATATCCCTTTTGAATTTTATAATGTTGAATTTTTGCGCAGAATCGGGAATATGGTAGGGAGAATGATTAAAGTTGACAGGGCTACTTCCATCTATGATAAAGGAGGCTTTGCACGTGTGTGTGTTGAGATTGACTTGAAACAACCCTTAATCCCCTCCTACACGGTGTTTGGTGAGGAGCGACCAATCGTCTATGAAGGGTTACATCTGGTATGTTTTCAGTGTGGGAGATACGGGCATCGCAAGGAGTGTTGTCCGATGAAGATGGTGGATGATAAGTTGCCTTCTCAACAACCCATAGAAACTGTGAAGGTGGGCAGCAAGGATGAGAGAGCTATGAAGGGAAAGGAGGGAGAGAGTGATGGTAAGGAAAATATGAAGGGACAGCTATCTTCCCACACAGGTGACACGTCATGTACCATGGAAACCCCAGACCTTTCTAAAATTAAGGATGACGTAGTTTTCAACCAACAGGAAGCTGTTTTAGCCTCTTCAAGGGTGAACGAGGGGCTCCACGTTGTCATTGCTCAGAAACAGGATGATGCTCTCATAGAACAGGGGATTATGGATGAACCAATGTTTGAACAGGATAAGACCAAGGGTGAGGTCATCACACCCACACACACATCAGTTTCCCAATGAATTACATGATATGGAATTCACGTGGCACTGGAGCACGAAGCTTCCCTGCTCTAGTTCGGGACCTAAAAAATAATTATCACCTAAATTTTATGGCTATTCTGGAAACTCGATGTACTCATCAAACGGCTCAAATTAGAGCCCCACTAATGGGGTTTCCCCACATGGAGCTAATGGACTGTGAGGGGTACAGTGGCGGTATCTGGTGTCTATGGGATGATAATATTGCAAATGTGGTTTTATTGGAACGTAATTTTCAATTTATGCATTTTTTAATTACTAACTCCACAGGTACTACTTGGCACCTCACAGTGATTTATGTCAGCCCCAACTGTAATACTTGTCGAATGCTGTGGGAAAATCTTTCTTAGTTAGCTGGCACATTGCAAGGTGCATGGATTGTTGGAGGAGACCTCAATGGAACATTACTTAGAAGTGAAAGGCAATCCAACGCTTCTTTTTGCAGTTCCATAGATCGGGACCTCCTTCGATGGGTGGAAATGCAGGATATGATTGATGTAGGATTTGTTGGGCCAGAATTCACATGGAAGAGAGGTAACTCGAAGGCAAGGCTAGACCGAATGCTTGCTAACGAAGAATGGATCACGCTATTCCCTAATGCCTCAGTAACCCATTTTCCTTTTTTCAAATCAGATCATAGGCCTCTGCTCATCCGTCTTAATTCGGGGATTGCTCCAAACAGGCCTAATCGTCCATCTAGATTCATTGCAGCTTGGGTTCTCCATGATAAATTTGATGAGTTTGTTCGTCAAAATTGGAGCAATGACATCTCGTGGGTACTAAACATTTCCTCTTTTTCAGATGCCTGTTCTATCTGGAATAAAGAAGTGTTCAAACACACAGAACTAAGAAAGAAAAGGTTGATTCGAAGACTTGAAGGAATTGATCGGGCTGTGTCTCGGCTTGGTATGTTGCCTAAGTATGCAGAACTACAACTAACAATTTGGAAAGATCTTGAAGATGTTCTCCTGCAAGAATCCCTCCTCTGGGCACAGAAAGCTAGAGCAGAATGGTCAGTCTACGGTGATCGGAACACGTTTTTTTCATGCACGTGCCAACCGCCGAAGGAAATCTCAAAGAATAGAAGCCATGAAGGATTATGGGGGCACCTGGGTCTATGACACCACACAAATCAAAGGTATGGCTACTACTTTCTTCTCTCATCTTCTGACGGAGGACAAAGTGGTCCGGCCAGATCTCCAGTGTTCCATGTCATACCCAAGTGTGAATGAGGACTTATTACGGTGGTGCGGTCGGGATGTTTCGGAAAGTGAAATTAAAGAAGCCATTTTTAGTGTGGGGGCACTCAAGGCACCAGGACCAGACAGTTTTAATGCGTTATTTTACCAGAATCAATGGTCCACGGTATGCACATCTGTAGTGACCTTTGTGAAATTTCTATTTTCTAATCCACAGAACATCCGGGAGGTGAATGGCACGTTGATTGTACTCATCCCGAAAAAGGATCATCCAGAAACAATGGGAGATCTGAGGCCGATTAGCTTGTGCAACGTCATTTACAAAACCATAACAAAAATCATTGTTACCCGGTTGAAGACTATTCTTCCCCAGGTGATAGCCCCAAACCAATGTAGTTTTGTTCCGGGGAGGCACAACAGTGATAACATAATTGTGGCCAGGAAGTAATCCATACCATGCGGAGCATGAAAAAGAAGAAGGGATTTATGGCTATTAAAATTGATCTGGAGAAAGCTTATGATAGAGTCAACTGGCAATTCTTGTCCAAATGTTTGCAGGAACTCCATGTTCTGAACTCCTTACACGAGATCATTGCTCAATGCGTCTTTACACCTAGTATGCAGTTATTATGGAATGGTGATAAAGCAGAGAAATTCCAGCCCTCCAGGGGTATGCGTCAGGGAGACCCTTTGTCTCCTTATCTTTTTGTCATATGCATGGAAAAATTGGCGCATCTCATTCAAGAGGCTATTCATGAAGGAAATTGGGAACCTATCCGCTTGACAAAGACTGGCCCACCGGTTTCACACTTATTTTTTGCTGATGATATTTTGTTGTTTACGAAGGCATCCATGGATCAGGTATCTACAATTAATCACTGTCTTAAGACTTTTTGTGATAGTTCCGGGTTGAAGGTAAATCACCAAAAAAACGCGAGTTTTTTTCTCCAATAATGTTAATCACATTCGACGTGACGAGCTTTGTACCTCCCTGGGATTCTCTTTTACTGGGGACTTGGGGAAATATCTTGGCGTACCGCTCCATCACAAAAGGGTTACCAAGGAATCATATCAGTTTTTGGTGGACAAAGTCACAACTAGGTTATCCACATGGAAGGCAAAATCCCTATCGGCTGCCGGTAGAGCTACTCTTATCTCTTCGGTAACCTCAGCTGTCCCTGGCTATGTCATGCAAACCTCTTCCTTACCAATGGCCACATGTGAATCCCTTGACAAATGTAACCGGAAGTTCTTGTGGGGTAGCATGGAAGAACAACAAAAAGTACCCTTAGTTGCATGGGATGCCATATGTAAGCCTAAAGTACGAGGTGGTTTGGGCTTACGTCATGCTAAGGATCAAAACTATGCCTACCTTATGAAGATTGGATGGCGATTAGCCACTAGAAGGGATGATTTGTGGGTTAAAATTCTTCGAAATAAATACAAATGCGGTAATGAAAAGCTTCCAGTAATTGACATGAGGAAACCTGGTTCTAATTTGTGGAGTGGAATAAAGCGAACATGGGGGAAAGTTCAAGATGGGATTGAGAGTTTGGCTTCTGGGCAGCTGCAATGGAAATGGACTAAAGGTGGGGACTTTTCTGTCAAATCAGCCTATGCTTCTCTGAAGAATGATGTTTCTATCTCTGAACCATTATGGGAAAAAGTCTGGAAATTGAAAGTCCCAGAAAGGTGTAAGATTTTCTCTTGGCTTGTGGTGCATAAACGGCTACTGACCAACGCTTTGAGGTATAAGAGAGGAATGTGCAATGATAGTTGCTGTCCTGTGTGTCAGGACGAGGTTGAGAGCCTTCAACATGTACTTAGAGAGTGCTCGGAAACTTCTGACCTTTGGAAGCACGCTGTACCTTCGCGGATGTGGCACAAGTTTTGCTCATTGAGTTTTGAACAATGGTTCACGTGGAATGTTACGTTCAGCGCCAGGAGGAAGGACTCGGAGGATTGGAGTTAGAAGTTTATTCTCACCTGCTGGTGGATTTGGAGGCGGCGCAATGTCTTCACATTTGAAGGGAAGAAACTCTCAAACCACTTTATCCTGACAAGTGTGAATGCCTTAAGGGAAAGCTTGCAAGACGCTCACTCCCGTTTCCTCACCAACTCTAAAGGTCAACACATAGAAACAGAGTATAAGCAACATTGGAAGCCCCCACTTGCAGGGTGGGTGAAAGTAAGTGTAGATGGAGCTTTTTCACAGTTAACTGACGGGGTTGCGTGTGGCGGAGTCATTTGGGATGCAAACAGAAATTTGCTCAAGGGTTTTATGTTCAGAGGAACGGAAGGTGATAGCCTTTCAGCGAAACTTTGGGGCTGCCTCCACAGTTTGAAGATGGCATGGGACTTGGGGTATCGGGAAGTTATGTTGAAGTCTGATTCTGCAGACTCAGTGGAGCTAATGAGGAAGGAAGTGAACGAACAACATGCAGACTACAGCATCATTGAAGAAATTCATAGCTTGATGAGAAGAGACTGGCATCTTGAAGTTGGGCATATTAGTAGATGGGCGAATACCGCCGCGGACTACCTGGCAAAATCAGCTCTCTCGGCACTACAAGGTTTCCATGTCGTTGAGGACAATGATGCGGAGCTTCATAGACTGCTATTAAGGGATAAGGGTTAGGCGTTTTGTATGGATACGACTAGTTAAAAAAAAAAAAAAACCTATAACAGCCATTGCTTCGGTGAAATATATCTCTATTAACCCATTTGAACGAGACCCTATCATTTGTATCATACATGAGGTTTTTAAAACATGTTCACACACCATATTTTGTTTATGTTTTTAAATTAAAGTAATCAATCGACCCTTTATTTCTAATAATACACTACCGTTGTCGTCAAAGAAATTGAATTATATTAACATTTTTTTTTCAAAAAATGTGAAGAATATTATTTCAATATTACTTTCTTACCCTGCATTACAAGCTGAAATAGTATTGTAATGGGTTCCCGGCCGCTTCACAATTATATATTATTTCCTTCGATAACACTGTCGACTTTATTGTAAACCAACTAATTATTATAGGGTGAAGGACCAATTTTGCCAACCAACTATTAAGCCAGGAACGATTTTGCCAAATAACTTTTAATGAGACCAAAAAGGCCAAAAAACAATTGAATTTCTAAAAAAAATACAACACCGTTAGTTCACACTAACTTCCGTCTGCCACGTGGGATTATAAAATGGGTGAAGGACCAATTTTGCCAACCAACTATTAAGCCAGGAGCGGTTTTGCCAAATAACTTTTGATGAGACCAAAAAGGCCAAAAAACAATTGAATTTCTAAAAAAAAATACAACACCGTTAGTTCACACTAACTTCCGTCTGCCACGTGGGATTATGAAATGGGTGAAGGACCAATTTTGCCAACCAACTATTAAGCCAGGAGCGGTTTTGCCAAATAACTTTTAATGAGACCAAAAAGGCCAAAAAACAATTGAATTCTTAAAAAAAAATACAACACCGTCAGATCCCACTAACTTCCGTTTGCCACGTGGGATTATGAAATCCAGCTGGTCCCTTATGTTTTTTGGTCAATGCCCAGGTGGTTTTCTTGCAAATTTTTTTTTTTTAATGAATCCCAATTTTTTATCAGGCATGGACAAAACCAGCTTATGACCTTCAGCTGGGGGCGCCGCGAGAAAAATGTGTAAACCTTCACGCCTTCATCGCTAGGACCTTCTCACCGAGACCTTCAACCCTTGAGAGCGAGACCTTCTTCTTCTTCCTCCACGGTCGGAATAACCCAGAATACAAACAGGAAATTCATGAATATTGGGGTTAAAAGGAAAATCAAAAGATCTCACGGGATGAATCTATGGATCAAAACAGATTAAGAATGAAAATACCTCTGGATGAAGGGCTTTGCAACCACCACAACCAGGAGAGAAGAAATCAACAATGACTAGCTTGTCCCCTGAGTTTAGCAGGGAGTCCACAAGGTCTTGTGCCAAAGTCACCTCTCTCGTGTTGGGTTGAAGTCTTGTTTCCCACCATTTTTTAGCTTTCCCAAATAGACGGCCCATCTATAATGTTCCATAACAAGTGAAAAACGTTTTCCTCCGCAATTATTTGTTCTCACATTTTCAGGAAAGGATTCTAAAAATTCGAAGGATTTGTAAATAGCAAGTTCCAAAACTCGTCGCCTGATGAAAAATCATCAGAATAAAAAATTGGGATTCATTAAAAAAAATTGGGCATTGACAAAAAAACATAAGGGACCAGCTGGATTTCATAATCCCACGTGGCAGACGGAAGTTAGTGGAATCTGACGGTGTTGTATTATTTTTAGAAATTCAATTGTTTTTTGGCCTTTTTACTCTCATTAAAAATTATTTGGTAAAACCACTCCTGGCTTAATAGTTGGTTGGCAAAATTGGTCCTTCACCCATTTCAAAATCCCACGTGGCAGACGGAAGTTAGTGGGATCTGACAGTGTTGTATTATTTTTAGACATTCAATTGTTTTTTGGCCTTTTTGGTCTCATTAAAAGTTATTTGGCAAAACCGCTCCTGACTTAATAGTTGGTTGGCAAAATTGGTCATTCACCCATTATTATAAGACGCATTTTAATAACAAATAAAATAGTAAAATAACAAGGGCTCATATTTCATAAGTGAATTTAAAGTAGCAAAATAGTATGTGCCCATATGAATTTACAAATCATAATTTACAATATAGGAGCTTATTGATAGGGCAAAACTTTAGAGCCTATAAACTCTGTAAGTATACGAGCTGTATCAAGTAACAAAGTGATAAAAAAAAAGTATCATTCCCACGAGGACTTAACTAGTATCACAAACTTCAGTTAAGCATTACTTTTACACTTTCATTTAAGTTGAGCAAATCAAATTGAATTGAATTAAAATAAACGAAATAAAAACTAAAATTAAACTAAAACAATCTATCACAATAATCGAACGAGTAACCCAGAGTCACTAATCCCTTATTTGTTTTTTAGATTTTATCCCCACTAAATTAATTTTAACTTAACCTAATCAGCTAATCTAGAGTTTTAATGTCTATAAATGCCTTCCAGTCCATTTATATATTTACCTTAATTAATTACGTAATGCCTCCCTGATGCGCTGCTTTTGTCGCTAAAGCAATCAATTAAACTAGGTCCTAATTAATTATGCAATATAGGATCAACTTAGGTTATTCTCCCAAGGAGCAATCTGTGGGTTTTTCTTTAGGTTGAATTTAGATGATGAAAAATGCAATAAAATGAAACTAAAATATCTAAATGTAAGATGCAATTGACTCTAAAACCTAAATGAAAATGAAACTAATCTATATGAGTTTGAATGTAATTTTGGGGGTTTTTGTTATGGGAAAAGAATTAAAATCCTAAGAAGATTAATTAAAAGCAAATCAAATCAAACAACAAAGATTTAGTTCAGTTATGATGATAAAGGAGACAACTTAAGAATTACATGGAGTTAACTTTCTTAACCCAAACTAATTAATTAGACTAAAGGGAGATTAATGAAATTAATTACCTAATTAAACATAGGAAACCCTCTAGTTCAATAACACATATTCCACTAGAAACTCATAATGAAATAAGCAGTGACTAATTAAACTCATTAAAACCAATCATAAAATAATCTTGAAAATCTTGTTACAATTATCCAATAGAACAACTAGACAATTTATCAACCCAATCAAACAATTAAGATGATAAACTAAATTGTCAATTAAATTAATAACGAAAACTCAATAATTTAATTGACAATCCAAAGGTTGCAAACAAAAATTCAGTAATTGTTTCAAACATAAAAACTTCAAATTATCAATCAAATCCAAAAGAAATATGTTTACAATCTAAAACTAGATTATTCTTAATTAACACAACTTGAAACCCTTTAAAACTAAAGAACCTTTCGACCAAAAAAAAAAACTAAAGAACCTCAAGTTTGGATTAAGAAGATAAAAAGAACAACACACCCTTGTGATCTTCAAGTGTAAGTTCCTAGGCTTTAACTTCCTCCATGCTCCTCTCAAGTTGCCTCCCAAAAAGCTTAAGCTTCCATGGAATTTCCTCCTTCCTGAGTGTGTTTTTTTCTAGCGTGTGTGTTCCCTCTTTCTCCATATGCAGCTAGGTTAATTTATAAAAGGAGGGGAGAGTTTTGGGTACCAACTTGAGCCCATTAAAATTTCACCATTAGATCTTTTAGCGTCCAAGGTTAATTCTGCATCGTAGAATCTTCTAATATGTTTTTCCTTGTCCTACAAGAATTAAATAAAATTGTGATCTATCATATATTTAGAAATATTATTCAATTACAAGATATCAATCAGAATATTGATAATTTAAGCCCAATAATCTCATAATTAATTCTAATTTATATTATTTCCTAAAATTGGCTAACAATCCAAATATTATCTAATAAATCCAAATTAGCCTAAAATAGTCCCCAAAATAAATGAATAAGGCAGGATAAAATATATTAAAATTGCGATTTATCAACTCCCCCACATTTATCATTTGCACTCCTGGGCAAAACAAATCAAGACCAAGGGAGAACAACAATAAAAACAAAACTAAAGCTTCAAAAGTGAATGTTCCAACCATAAGCAAAAAGTAAACAAAAGTATTTCAACACCTTTCTTGTCCAAGTGATCTTCTCATGAATTAAGAAAACAAACATATTGTGGGAAAAGTGAACCTAAACTAGAAATTCCTCACCAAGGATAATGTGTATGTCACTCTTCACTCAAAAGAGTATAGATTTGTGTTTACACTCAAGTTCATCCCTATCCAGTACTCTTTCCATAAGCTTGACAAGAATCTAAATTTTCCACTACTAATAAAGCAAGTGCATACATAGATCCAAAGGACTTTTATTAGGTTGTAATGGGGTTAATGTTAAGAAAGAAAGGATATGATATTTGAAAAAACAAAGTCGAATATCTTAGAAGATGAAGAGAATGATACAATAGAGGATATGAGATGTAAAAAACCAAATTAAATCTGAACCGAGTCATCATTCCTTTTCTTTTGCCCTTTTTTTCTCCCTTTTTCCTTCTCTCTTTTTTTTCTTTCCTTTTTTTTCTCATTTTTTTTCCAAGATAACCTATCATATTTTTCACAATGACCCAATTCCTAACTTCATGCATGTTCTTCCATCTAAAAGAGATAATCCAATGCTCTTCAACTCCTAAGACATTCAAAAGGGTAAAGATATTATTATTATTTTTATTTTTTTGGTGTGGGTGTGGTCAAAATGGGAAAAAATAAAATATAGGCTCAAAGGGCTAAACAAAGGATATATGTATGAAAGTGGTAGGATTTTTGGCTTATATGGCTAAAATGAAGTGAATGTCTTTATCATTTTTATGAATACAAATGCATAAAATGCGGCCTCAAATAAGATTCAAGTCAAGTTCTACATCAAGTAAAGAAATAAGGGTACACACTAAAAAATATATGTATTAGGCTCAAAATCTTACTAGGAATATGATTACTATCCTAAATTCACCAAAGTCAAATTCATTGCTGTTAGAATATCTTGGATTGATAGGATCTAATAGAATCCCTTGATCCTTACCTTGATTATAGGATCTGAGATGATTACATCTAGTTTAGGAAAGATTATGTTATTATGTTAATTAATTGCATTTCATTGTATTTCCTATTCCCTATTTTTACTCTGTAACGGCTTTCTACCTTAAGCCTATATATTGTAAGGTTGTTATCATGAATAATATACAATAGAGAGAGTAAAACACCTCTGATTTGAAACATGGTATCAAAGCACATGAGCAAAGATCCAGAGAGCACGAGTGACGTTCTTCATGTGCAAACACAGTGACCGACCACAACCTGGAGGACCCAGTGTTGGAAACCTCCATTTCGCTACTCACACAGCTGATTGACCTTCTCTGTCTAGGCAGGAGGTGAAGACACAGAGAGAGAGAGAGTGTGAAAACACGAGAGAAAAGAGAGAAACAGAGGAGATCGGACCATTCTTGATCTAGCTAAAGGAGAGCGCGTGGAAGGACACCGCCACCACCGACGGTCTCAGCAGGTGCCGATCGGTGTATCCCGGAGGAGCGACGGCAAGATCACCGGCGCGTGACCCCCACACGCCACCTCAGTGATGGCGCGTGACACCCACGCGCCACTGTGTACGAACACCTCCAACAACCCTGATTTTTCCAGATAGATGGATCCATCCCAATCTACTCCCCTGTTTGGCTCATTTCCAGAACAGACAACTAGCTTAATTCCCATAGCTTTTATGTCTGGTACAAGTTCTCAAACCCAAAGTTTTTCTTCTTCTTCATCTTCTTCTTCCACCACTATTAGTACTACAGTACCAACCAGAACCACAGAGATGCCACCAGATTTCTCAGAAAATCACACTATGGTTATTAACCATAAGTTTAATGGTCACAATTATCTCCAGTGGTCACAAAGCGTGCTGAGGTATATTCGTGGAAAAAGAAAGGAAAAATATATAAATGGGGCAGCCCCTCAACCAGCCCCTGATGACCCCAATTTCGACACTTGGTTTGCTGAAAACAATCAAGTCATGAGTTGGCTGTGCAACTCGATGACCGTGGAGATCAGTGAGGGATATCTACTTGCATACACGGCAAAGGAAATATGGGATGCCGCTAGAAGAACCTACTCCTCCCTCGAAAATACCGCTGCCTTGATTCACTTGAAGAGACAACTCCGGGATTTACGACAAGGTAATTTGTCAGTGACTAACTATTATAATGCATTGTTAAAATTGTGGCAACAGCAAGACCTATTTGAAGCTCACCCTTGGGAAACTCTCAAAGATGCACAATTGTACAAAAGAATTGTTGAGGAAGGGAGGATACACAATTTTCTGTTGGGCCTAAATAACGTTTTCGAATAAATAAGGGGCAGAATCATGGGATTAAAGCCACTCCCTCAGCTATTTGATGTGGTTAACTTTGTGCAGTTCGAGGAAAGTAGGAAACTCTTAAATTGAAGTGGACCAAGTCACATCGAAAGCTCAGCACTTGCAATTCAGGGACCACATGGAGAAAGAAAAACTAATAAAAGGTGCAACCATTGTAAAAGAAAAGGCCATAACAGGGAAGAATGCTGGAAACTCCATGGAAAACCTCCTGGGGGAAGATCAAAATTCTAGAGTCACATGACCACTGCTGAACCAAAAGTGGAAAGAGAAGATCACCTGAGTCAGGAGGAATTACAGATGTTTCGAAAAATGCTTGACAAACAAAATAAGGCTAACTCTGTTCCTAGTGTGAACCTCGTACAATTAGGTAATTCTATTGTTGCCCTAAATACTGTGATGACTAGTGACGATACCTAGACTGTCGACTCCGGAGCCACGGATCATATGACCGGTAACAAAACCCTATTTCACACCCTTAAACACTGTCATGAACACGTCAAAGTTAAGGTTGCTAATGGTGTCTTCACTAGGGTTGAGGGTATTGGTACTGTTGCACTGTCTGATCACTTGACAATACATAACGTGCTGTTTGTACTAGAACTCACTTGTAATCTTATATCTGTAAGCAAGTTGACTAGTAGTCAAGTATGTCGAGTAATTTTTTGACAATGGCTTATGTATGTTTCAGGATTTAAGAACGAGGAGGACGATTGGGACTTCTAGAGAATGGGATGGACTGTTCTACCTTGAAGGATCAACCTCAAAGAATAAAGATTTGTGGAAGGCAGGACGAGCACTGGTTAGCTCAAATTCACAGAATAATGATATAATGTTGTGACACTGTCGTTCAGGCCACCCTAGTTTTGATTATATGAAACATGTGTTTCCTAGTTTATTCAATAAAAATTATGTTCCCTTTCATTGTGAAACTTGCCAATTTGCAAAACAGACACGATCTAAATATTCCAAACAACCCTATACTCTGTCCTCTCCTTTTACATTAATTCACAGTGATATTTGGGGACCAGCTCGGGTTCCTACTCTCACTCATTCTAGGTGGTTTGTGACGTTCATCGATGATCATACTCGAACCACATGGGTCTATTTAATGAAAAACAAATCCGATGTTGCCAAAGTCTTTCAAAATGTCTATACCTTTATACGAACCCAATTCAACACGTCCATTACGGTACTTCGCAGTGATAATGCCAAGGAATACATGAGTATAACTTTCAAAGAGTTTCTTGATCACCAGGGGGAATTCATCACCAAACCTCTTGTCCCTACACCCCTCAACAAAATGAGGTAGCTGAACGAAAAAACCGTCACCTGTTGGAAGTAACCCGTGCCTTGCTAATGGAGCGGAATGTTCCCACTATCTTCTGGGGTGATGCCATCCTCACAACAGCTTATCTCATAAACCGTATGTCTTCCAAAGTCCTCAATTACAACACTCCAATACAAAAGCTTCTTGACCTTTTCCCAAATTGCCCTCTCATCAATTCCTTACCTCCCAAGGTATTTGGCTGTGTTGTCTTTGTTCACAAACAGGAGGGAAACAAATTTGGTGCTCGAGCTGACAAATGTATATTCCTTGGCTACTCCTCCACTCAAAAAGGGTACAAGTGCTATTGTCCATCTTCCAAGAAACTTATTGTCTCCTGGGATACAGTGTTCACAGAAGATGATGCTTATTATCCTAAATTACCCATTCAGGGGGAGTACTCCAATATTGAATGGCTAATCATGGATATATCTAATTCCATCACCTCAAACTCACCTAACACATCTTCAATGCCACCTAACCTTATAGCCTCTCTTGACACACTTGCTCCCATGAATCAGCCTAACACAAACACTCCACCCCAACCGGAACCCAATGAACCGGAAACACATGTTGAGATCAATATAGGGATGGATGAAGAACCACGACAAGGAATAGAGCCCGGCTCACAAGCTCAACCTGAACCAAATACTAGTAGAACTGTCTCTCCCATTCAACAAAACAACCATGAATCCGATCCGGAATTAAATCCTGAAGAATTGGGTTGGCCTATTGCCTTGAGAAAAGGGGTAAGATCCTGTACTCATCATCCAATTCAACCATTTGTCTCATATGGTAATTTGTCTGCAAAAATGCAAAGTTTTGTTGTAAATAGTGCATAGATAACCATTCCAAGCACATTTCAACAAGCTATGACTGATCCAAATTGGAAGCAAGCTGCAAAAGAGGAGTTGAGGGCACTCAAGGAAAATAGAACGTGGGAATTCACGACTCTTCCTAAAGGAAAGAAATCAGTAGGATGCAGGTGGATCTTCACTTCGAAATTTAATCCCGATGGCAGTATCAACAAATACAATGCGAGACTTGTTGCAAAAGGATATACCCAGACATATGGGATCGACTATCAGGAAACATTTGCTCCAGTGGTTAAGTTTAATACCATTCAAGTACTGTTATCACTTGCAGCAAACCTAGATTGGCCTCTATACCAACTGGATGTGAAAAATGCATTCCTGAATGGCAACTTGGAGGAAGAAGTATACATGGAGATTCCAGATGGAGTTTTAGCCCCTAACAACTATGTGTGTAAGCTAAGAAAGTCATTGTACGGCTTGAAACAATCTCCGAGAGCATGGTTTGGTAGATTTACCAAAGCAGTGAAAGTGCTTGGGTATACTCAGGGACAAGCAGATGACACGTTGTTCACCAAACGTGATAAAGACAAAATCACTATATTAATTGTTTATGTTGATGACATAATCATTAGAGGAAATGATGAAGAAGCCATTGCTCAACTCAAACGGGACTTGTCAACTGAATTCCAAGTAAAAGACCTTGGACAAATGAGGTACTTCTTAGGCATGGAGGTGGCAAGGACTTCAAAAGGCATCAATGTATCTCAACGCAAGTATACACTAGACTTACTGCACGAGACAGGTATGTTGGGCACTCAACCAGAAGGGACACCAATGGAAGAGGGATGTCACTTAGAGATCAAGCCAAAAGGTGTTCCAGCTAATGCAGAAAGATACAGAAGACTTGTGGGGAAGTTGATATACTTAACCCACACTCGTCCTGATATTAGCTATGCAGTTGGAATAGTCAGTCAGTTTATGCATCAACCACAAGAAGAGCACATGCAAGCTGTATACAGAATCTTGAGCTATCAAAAGCTTAATCCTGGAAGAGGAATATTCTTTAAGAAAGGTACTACTAGAAACATTGAAATCTACACTGACGCAGACCATGCAAGGGATAGAGAGACCAGAAGGTCAACCTCAGGGTACTGTACATATGTGTGGGGAAATCTGGTTACATGGAGAAGCAAGAAACAGACAGTGGTGTCAACAAACAGTGCAGAAGCAGAACTAAGAGCTGTTAACAAAGGAGTATGTGAAGGGATCTGGATCATCAGATTACTGAAAGAGCTAGGGATTCAACATAAAGGACCAATGCAACTCTGGTGCGACAACAAGGCCAGCATTGAAATGGTCAGGAACCCAGTATATCATGATCGAACCAAGCATGTTGAGATAGATAGACATTTCATTAAAGAAAAAATTGAAGCAGGCATTATGACTCTATCTCACATAAAGTCCTCCGAACAAATCGTATATATACTGACTATACCACTTGGGAGAACTAAGTTTGAAGGATTTAGAGACAAGCTGGGAATGATCGACATATACTCTCCAGCTTGAGGGGGAGTGTTAGAATATCTGCGATTGATAGGATCTAATAGAATCCCTTGATCCTTGCCTTGATTATAGGATCTGAGATGATTACATCTAGTTTAGGAAAGATTATGTTATTATGTTAATTAATTGCATTTCATTGTATTTCCTATTCCCTATTTTTCCTCTGTAACGGCTTTCTACCTTAAGCCTATATATTGTAAGGTTGTTATCATGAATAATATACAATAGAGAAAGTAAAACACCTCTGATTTGAAACAATTGCCACTAGGTTCATCAACTCAAAACATAATCAATAACTTTTCAAATCAAGAATGCATCATACTAAAGTCACTTAAAACTTGCAGTTTCACATTACTTCCCTAGGGAAAAAAACTCAAAAAGGAACCAAGTTCAAGAGAGCATACAGAAACTATAATCAGATTCCTCAGTCTAGCTGTATCTTATTCTTTTCACATTCATAAAAACTCTTTCTGATTTATGAAGAACTACAATATTGACTTATAAGTGCATATGGGATAAGGGTGTTTCAAAGAAGTCCTCTTGTGAACAAAAATCAATGTGCAAATAATAGGACCATGCATGTATCTTAGAGAAAATTAAAACATTTCCACTAATATCATTGTCCTCAAAACAGAAAAGGCAAGATAAGTTCTGCTACTCGATTTACATTAAACAAACAAAAAAGGAAGAAGCTTGCATTGTCTTTTTTTGAAGGAAAGGAGGAAATTGATTCCATGAAAAAATTACTGTATGACGGCCATGTTAGCTTGACGATCTGTTGTTATAGGTCAAGTACAGGTTAGCAAGCATACAGAATGAAAACAGTCAAAAACACATGATGTAAGGCTAAAAACACATGATGTGCATGTATCCCTTTAGAAGATGCAGTACTTTGACACTTAAAAAAGTTCTCTTCTCTTGAAAGTGGGGTATTGATTGAGTTTACATGTTCCAAATTGGTGTCTAGTTTCCAAGACTTAAAAACTCTTCATTCAATGCGTTGAATGCACATTAAAAAAACAGAAAACAAAAACATGGGAAATTCTGCAAGTAACGTACATCCAACTCCATCACAATACTATAAATCAATCTCCTCTATATGCCAAGATGTAATGCGGGATTTGAATTTCATTATGGAATATGATTTGTAGTCCCAAATCCTATGGTGTGGTTTCAATGATGGAAAGATCATGAGAGGTGTTGCTTAAATCCAAAGTAAAACCAGCTATAATTATTATTATTTTTCATCCTATCGCTAAGTTGATTTCACAGATTTTCCAGAAAGACCAATAACCATATGGCAAGGCTAGAAACAATATGTTGATCATGGGTTCTCATAATTGACCATAGAATAACATTTTAACCGGAAGATGTATATCAATGTTTTCCCACAACATAAAGTGGAAGGTAAATAAACTGAGGGCAAATTGAGTATCGACAAGTTATGGGGACGCTTTCTTCATATCAGCTTGAACTTATCTGACTTCATCATAACAAGTAAAAAGAAGTATTAACAACTACTCCCTTCGGTCCTTATTATAAGACACCAACTAACTTTTCTCACAAACCAACAAAGGTAGTTAAAGTCAATAAAGTTATCCTACAATTTAAGTTACTTCCAATATTACTCCTACTAATTGCACTAAACTCTAATATTATATTAATTATTACTCTCATCCACAATCCTCATTAATTAGGGGTAGACATGGAAACAAATAATTAATGTTCATTGGAAACAAGCATGTGCTTTATAAAAAGAACCAAATAAATTTGCTAGTTGGTGTCTTATAATAAGAAACAGTGAGAGTATAAAAAGTAGAAAATTACAATTACTTACTCCTTTCTTTTTTTTTTTTTGAGGAGGACCTATTATTGACCCAAAGCGTGGGTGTGCCAACTGATTTTCTGCTTGTTCTAGCTTTTCAGCTGCGACAATGAAATTTAGCAACCAAGTTATTTATGCTTAAACGATCATATCCACAACACAATTCTTAATAAACATATAGAAATATGATAATTCATCATCGGGACAGCAGAACAAGAACCAAAGAAATTTAAGCAATAGCATGCAACATAACAATACCTAGATCTGATATTTGTCCAGCGACATAGTCTCCATTACCCAATACCTAGATCTGATATTTTCCCACAACAATTTCGCTTCCTACTTGTTTGGTTGCTGAGAAAATCAATAAATAGTTCTCGAAAACTTTCTCTCTTTCTATTTAGAGAAATCAACAGAGCAATAAGGCGATCCAGACCTAGAAACAGAGACGATGAACGGTAAATTACAGGATGAATAAGCACTCTGATTATGGTGACAATGAGGGTTCAGAATCGTAGTCCAATAGTCAAGTATTCAGATAGAGTATTGCGGCCAAACGATTACAGCATCAAAATGAGATTTAAAACTCTAAAAATGATAAGAAAGGATTCTTGAAAGGAGATTTTTTCGGAGTTGCAAATTCTTAAAGGAAATAATAGTAATAACAATACAAATTGACAGAGACGAAGAAAATGCAGGGGCGGATCGAGGAATTCATGGGAGGAGCACTATTGGCTGGGGACGTGCGTCGGCCTCTAGGCACGTGCCCACCCTTGAATTTTTTATTATTATTATTATTATTATTATTATATATATAATTAATTTATTATTTTTTAAAAAAGCCTTTCTATTCCTCCGTATCAACATTGTGTAAGCTCTTATGGGGTTTGACTTGTATAATGAGTGGTGGTGCTTTTAATTAGTTTTTGATAATTTTTTTCCTACTTGCTGGAAATTACTGAACTGTTATGCAGCATTTATTAGTATTTATAGCCAACTCTTTGTTATATATGGTAAACAGGCTGAAAACTGGAACATCCACTTAACTGAATATTTAAGTATATTAACATGCTAGTCACAGGTGAAATGTTTTATCTACTAACTTCCATTCATAATATTTTATGACTGAATGAAATGTTTTAAAGTTAGCATTAACTTTGCCTGTAGCAACTGCATTTGTGGAAAGAACATTTTCAGCTATGAAATACATCAAGACTGCACTTCACAATCGGATAGGGGATGAATGGTTGAAAGATTGTTTAGTGTCTTATTTTGAAAAAGATATATTTGATAGTATTGATAATGAGACAATTATGATGGAATTCCAAAAAATAAAGCCTAGAGGATGACATTGTAATTGTTTTTATTGTAATATACTTTTGTTATTAAAATATATGGTGTCCAACCTTACTATTTTTAATAATACTTAGTCGTACTTTTCCCTTTAAATTATTTTATTTTTTAATGCATTTAAAGTTTTACTGTAAAAAAAAATTCCTGCATCCCCAGCCAATGATGCCCCCCTACCATGAATTCCTTGATCCGCCCCTGGTGACAGGTAGAGGCGGGAGACGGCACGCAACTTGGAGGTACGATGGAAAACACGATATTTCACTGATACACTCTACTCCTTTTGTTTTTTTATTTCGCTCAGGATGCACTCTTCTGTGATATGCCCAGGATTGAAATATAAAGCTTTTCGGCTTTTAAACTAACAAGCACAAACTCCCACCCCCGCATCGCGCAGCTGCACAAACTCCCCCCGCGCATCGTGCAACTGCAATAGTTTCATAATATGAAAGTACATACTAACCTTCCACTCATCCAAATTATTAAGAAATTGAATAAAATAAAAGGAAAATAAAAGACATATTTGGATTTCAAATCAACCACTTAAAAAATAGTGACTACTCAAAAACATAATATGAACTACAACCACATTGGTAGTTATACTCTTATATGTTTAACAACTTTTGCCTCCGCTCAAAGAAAAAAAAAAGTAATTACATCAAAATGCTACCCATCATAGTACATAAACATTCCTATATGTAACTTGAATTGACAACATCTTATATATGTTGCTAAACATTTTTTAAGATCTTATCAATTGGGTTTTTCCTTCCACCCCCAACGCATTCAAAAGCATGGTCTCCTTCAAAAGTATTCAACCATGCACTCCCCCATGCATTCCGTAGGATGCATTAAACTTCATTTCATATTTCATTGTAGTTCTCTTCACCTTCTCCAAACATGCGTTTTGAATGACCGTAAATATGCAGCTTCGGGCTTTCAAATCATATTCTTGTATGGTTTTATAAAACAAAGCCTTACTCTTTAGTATTTCGTGACCTGACATAATTTGATATATAATTGGTTATACCAAAAAAATCATGATTTAATTCATCAGTGCCAAGTAGTTAATACATATTATTAGCCTTTAATTGAAAATAATGTCTACCAATGCAAGAGGTGGTCTCATGTGAACTTACATCAATATATTTTACCAGTCAAATAGTTTGTTTTTACATATGATCATTCAAACTAAAATTCCTTTGAATATGTCAAGCACAAACCCCCCCCCCCAAAAAAAAAAACCCACTACATGTTCTACAAGAGGCATCTACTTATTTTCATATTCCATGTTATTCTTCTTGATGGACACTCATTCAACAAATTTTTTGAATTAAGCTAAATATGCAGCCTAGGATGGTTAGTAGGATGATGTGGGGAAAGTTTTGTTGATTTTAATTAAATTAATTAAATAGTAATGAAAGATAAAATCATTATCATTCCAAAAGAAAAAGGAAAAGACTAATTAATTAAAGGCTAAAGCTATTAACTTTTATAGAAATTTTGATTACTTGAATTGGATAATAAAAAGCTAACGACACATTAGTTTAACTCCAATTTTAAAAAAAGTACTTTAATATGTTCCGTCATTATTTAATTTACTCATCCAAGATAGTCAAGTAGAAAACTTTGAGATTTGCTGTAAGAAAACCAGAAAGAAATAAATTACCATAAATATTTCATTACTTTCTTCTTTTTTTTTGGTCCAATTCTAATTATTTATGAATGCTCAAGTTCAAATAGCTGCACTTGCCAAAAGCTACATTACTTCGGCCATTGTTTCGGCAACACAGCTTTCCACCAAAACTAAACGCATAAAGGAGGGAAGAGAGAGAGAGAGAGAGATTATGCACTTTGTAATTTTTTTTTATCTTTGAAAGCATTGGACCCTAGGTTTTATCTTAGGAGGAAAAATAAAGTAACCACAGTATGTAGATCTCAAGCTATATCTTAGGAAAAGGACACGAATAGTTTAGGCCCTATACCACACCCGCTGATGCATCAACATTTCTATTTCCAATTGGTTGGAGCAGTTCACTTCTTGTACCAACTCATCCTCTGTGTTGTTTTGCAAAGTACAAAACAATTAAGCTAAGAATACTACAATTAAATTAAATTCAATGATCAATCCCCATCTTCCAAAAATTTTCTACTTAAATAAATAAAATGACATTTTTGACAAATAAAGGAAAAAAATACCTTGTGCAAAATATAATAATAAAATTCTTAGAACAAAACTAATTAGCAAGGTGTTCTGGTATGCACATGATGATTTTACTTACGTAATAGTTTTTTTTTTTGGCAAAAAACTAATAGTTTCATTTCATTTTAATAGACTTGAAAACATCACAACAATATAAGTAAATAACGATCAAGTATGATGATCAATGCTTATTGTGGGATGTTTATTAGCTCCATAATTACATTTTCAGCATTATCATATGGAAGCACGAGTCACATGGTCATCAATCAAATAGCTCAAATTAATTTCTATGGTGGTAATACTTTATCATGAATTGGTCTTCCGTTTAGGAATTTGCATTTGTAAATCCCTTATTAATATTTGACATTGACTACCAACCCATTATTGTAGAAACCACAAATAGCTTAAAAGCCTCCCTCCATTTTTCCATATATATATCATCCACAAAAGTATGCTATAGTCAATGAGCCAAGAAAAAGTGATAGACAGAGAGATGCAGTAGGACGGCAACTACAACTTGTAACTTGATGAGACTATCATCCACAAAAGTATGCTATAGTCAATGAGCCAAGAAAAAGTGATAGACAGAGAGATGCAGTAGGACGACAACTACAACTTGTAACTTGATGAGACAACTTGAAAAATTAGGTTTACTAATGGATAAATATAATTTACAAAATCCCATTAATGTATAATAGTTAAATAAAAAAAATAATCCCCTATACCTACATCCAAATCCTATAAATTAGGATATATTGTTATTAGTTCCTATAATTTAAATTTGCGCAATATATCATAATCAAATTAATTTAAATAGAGGATAAAATGTAGGGAATATGCGATTAATATATAATAATCAAAGTAATTTAAATTATCCCACAATCGTTGCTTCCATATCTGGACCCAATTCCTATACTTCAGTATCTTGATTTTTATCAAAACACTTGTCATCAAAAAGCAGGAAAAATTTTAAGGGGCAACTTTTCACTTCTCTCCTCTTTTCAACATTGTCCTCTTTCTTTCTTTTATTTTCCTGCAAAAATAATTAACCAAAGCATACTGATAATGCTTTAAAACTATATAGGCAAACATTAAAGAAACCAATCTCCTGAAAATTAGAATAGAATAGAAAATGAAAAAGAAAACGGCAAACCATTCAGCTAAGCCATAAGTCTACAGAAATTGCAGTAGGTGAAAAAACCTATACAATAGCTATAAAGCCTCGTCAACTTCACAGGTAAAAAAGCAAGCCAATGACCAATATGAAATAACTTATCTTCTAGCATTGTGAAAGCATTTCATTAATGTGACAACATAATTACTAACCAAAAGTGAAGAAAAAATTAACATAATTTTCATTCATTTATTTATTTTCTATAAAAGATCATTGATCCACCTATATAAATTATGCAGAAATTAAAAAAACTCTCATAAAGATCTTGTCACTACTTCCTTAAATGTCCAGCTATACGCAAGGGCAAACATAATTGACCAATGCTTTTAGCCTTCTTTTGCTCAAATCAAGAAATAGAATTGCATTGGCATAAAACTCCACGGGTGTGTTCTGAAAATATCATTTGATATATTATACATTATACAATGAATATAATAGCTGGGAAAAAACCTTTCACATATAAAGCAAGAACTTCTTTAAGCCCATTGTTTCCAAATCAAATCAGAAAAATGATCCTGTGTCACGTAGAAATGATAAGATTCAATAAAAGCTATACTACACAAATTCAATATGAAGGTGAAAAACAGGTAAAATTACAAAAACCGTAGTTTTGGCATTAAATTACATGGGGGCAATTAGACTTAACAAAACTGAAGAAGTACCTATAGAAGTAGTTATGTGATGCCTATGGACACGGTAATCCATGCTACGACTAAGCACACAGAGGCAAGCTTCAGCCAGAGAATTAGGTTTATTAGGAAATTGCTATAGCCTCGTCACTACTTGAGTGATAGGACAGCAACCTCCATCATTTAAATACTTAATACAATCCTCTATCAACAAAAAGGATAGATATTATAGGACAGCAGCCTCCATAGCCATAATGCTGAGAAGGTACACCAAAATAATAGATATTATAGGTCGTGTTGCATTGGACACAAATGAAGGAATAAACATACCTAAACTCGACCGCAAGTCGACTGATTAAATTAGGAGGTACAGTGCAAATATTAGACTTCTTGCATAATATCCCCTAATATTGGGAGGATTTGATAGAGACACCAAACTTATAGCAAAAATTCATTATTCACTCAACTAACCAACCTTCTATCAACACCCTCATCAAATCTAATGGCAAGCTCACACAATTGTACATCTTGTGCCTGGATAATTATAATATAGTCAAATATAACTTGAGATGATTAATAATGTAGTCATGTCCTATGCAATTCAAATAAATAAGTATAGTATCTAATCTGCTATTTGAACTTATGTACAAAAAAAGAGACATAATAGCAAGGTCTGTGGAAGATGGTTTCCCAATTGTAGACAATTTCCAGGTAGTGTTGAAAAAGGACAAGTAACACATGTTCATCCAAGTTCATTTAAAAATAAAAATTTTATTCAGTAAGCTGAAAAGGAGTTGATACGTACAATTAGTTACCTTCATTCCACCAGGTGTGTCCACTCCCAACCAAACATAAAGTGTGGCATAAAGGATTGCTATACCAATTACAGCCATACCAACAACAACAATAGCTGAGAAACCACCAACACGAGTAGCTACCTGCACAACTCTTCC
The DNA here is from genome assembly GCA_034222035.1 of Acacia crassicarpa. Lineage (NCBI taxonomy): Eukaryota > Viridiplantae > Streptophyta > Magnoliopsida > Fabales > Fabaceae > Acacia > Acacia crassicarpa. Next base: position 17,883,182 of record JAWXYG010000014.1, on the reverse strand, counting down.
CCAATTAATATAGAAGTTTTAGACCTATCACAGTTTTTTGAGGAAATAATGGTTTAACCTGCAGCACCTCTCTTGCAGACTATCTTGCAGCACTAAAATATCCAATATAAATAGGAAATAAATTATACTACTAATAATAATAAGTAGATAGTTCCCATGGAGCAATGATAACAAAGATATAATGTTATATATGTTAGTGCAAACAGAAGGAACTGTTTTTTCTATGTTCCAACCAAAATAGGGCATTAATTAAATAATGCAAAATTTATTAAAGCTACATATGATTAGGAAACTAACCTCAGAGCAAGTATAGATGTATCACCTTGGCCCCTCAAAAAGATGGTACATAAAATTAAGTTCACTGTTACACTTGCAATTAGTTGCTAGCAACAATTTACAAAATGAGGGAAATGGTAAACACCAAAAAACAAACCTTCAACTTCCATATCCCCAACACCTCCAAATAGCACAGCCCTCCTCTTATGAAGACACATGGAAAGCCTAGCACGAGGCCCAGGCGGCATTCCACTTTTCTTGACCTATGACGAAGGGAAAAGAAATAAATCAGTTGGGTGAAAATAAACTAATTTTTTTTAGCACAGGTTTGCATTTCCACATGCGCAAGCACACAACAGAAATAACAATAAAAGCAATAGCACTAGATGAAGAATAAGAAAAAGTCTTTACCTGCATCCACTTCCTCCTGCTATTCTAAGAAGATCATTTTGTTGATCTGTATTTCTTTGGAGGAAGCTTTCTTCAGAAGGATGACTTGCTTTGCGGAGATCAACGATGAACTCACCATTATAGCCATAGACCCATCTGGCTTGTAAGGGCAAAAACAAAAAATGCTGTGTGTACAGCTGCGTGTTTATATCAGAACAACTATCAGTCAATTACAGTCAAGAAGCAACAAATTAATAAAAGTTAACCATTGAATAAGGTTTTGGATGAAATCATGACTAATTTCAGCACTAAATAATGAAATTAAATGATTATTTAATTTCATGTTGCATGTAACCATTGAATAAGGTTTTGGATGAAATTTCAGCATCCACTTCCTCATATGGTTGCATGTTGAATCATAAACTCAAAGGGGAAAAAATTGCTTAATTACACCGAAAAGACAATAATAAGATGGCTAATAATAGTAGTATGATAAAAACCACCCAACGAAATGGAATTAAATGATTATTCTTCTGCATATAGTAAGCTTTAATATCTCATTTAAAAAAAGTTTTAGTGGTAATATTCCTTGAACAATTCAAAACAGAAAGCATAGTTGCTGCGTGTTTGTTTCTTGAGGTAACTATGAGTTCAATCAATGATGGATGACGTAGCACAAACTCAATGGCCTAAACACCATGAAGATAACAGAACTGATTTGACCATTTATTGCCATGCAGGATAAGTAATTAAAAGACATTACCAAATCTACTTTGACTCATTTAAGCAGACCTATCTATGCTAAAATTAGTCATGTTAATCTACAAGTTTATGTTATATAAGGTACTCCAAATTATAAATAAATAGCTATCTACTAAAAGGGCATGAGAAGAATTATAGTGGATAATATACGTGAGAATGATAATACCGTGTTCTAGTACCCTTGGTGCTCTCAGCAGATTCTCCTTTTCGTATAGCTAATTTTGATGGTTGAAGCTTTGACTTTGCCATGTCAAGACTTTGCGCTCACATAGTTCAGCACTTGTAAAGTTTGGAAAGTGTAATGCTCGTGGCCTCCAACTTAAAACCTCAAAAAAGAGAAAAAGAGGATGATATTGAGCAGCATTGAACAAACAATAACAAATTCCAGGACCTTTATAAAATGCAGACTTTCTGATAGGCTACTCCTTCAGGCTGCAAGAAATTAAAGTCAATTAAATATCTTATTAAGGGAAAGAAGTTGAGCATGCAGAAACCAAAGCTCATGTTGAGGGATTTGACAGCAAGGCTTGTTTCTTGTGAAGATAAAGGGAGAAGCGGCCGAGCCATTCATTCACATGCTTTGTCACCAAACTGCAGTTTTTCAGCATAAATGAGTCGCTCTTTAAGCAAGTATCATCGGCATAGTGATGCATTAGTCGTAATAAATCGAACCAAAACAATGATTCAGAACATATCGGCAATGCAAAAATGCTTTTGATGAAGACAGTAAAAAGTATAAATAAAATCCTGATAAGCTAGCTAGAATAAAGAGGCATAATGCTTCCTTCACCCAACACCAATTATCAATCCCATAAATTGCGAGATCATTGGCTTTAAATAAATAAACAAAATGATAAAAACGAAAATGGGAGGAGGGGGAAGGGAAGACATTTATGATTTGTCAGGTGACCAGGTGCTTGAGCATTCACTAACACTATAGATAGAACTGACAAATCACCAGAGAATTCCGCTTCAATTAACCTGAGTTTCTAAGGTAATTGTGCCAATTCTCTCCATCTTCATCTCCAATTATGTTTTCATCTCCAATTGTGCCAACTCACATTTCCAATTCGCTCTTCCAGAGCAAGCAGCTCCTATCATCATAATTATGAATTAAAAGAAGTCGTTTTAAAATGAAGGAAGGAATTATATACAGTAGGGATTACAAATGAAGGAAACCAAATGTCAAATTTTCCTACCTCATATGACATGTTATCAACATCAAGGCGCATATCCCTGTGATCATGAATATCAGCCACTCCAGAAAAGACTGATTGGTCAAGAATCATAACATCCTGCGACAAAGATAATTCATAGATATTACATGACCAATTTTATAGCTCACTCCTACCTGAATAAAATGATGAACAGATAAAGATTCACCCATGTAACTAACTTTTAAAATATATATATATATATATATATATATATATATATATTTCAAACTCTATGAAGGGCTCAGGTAGATGGCAGAGGCAACTTCCCCAATCAGGAAAAAAATCCACAAAAATTTATGAGTCAACCCAAATAGGCTTGCATCTTAGAGGGAGAGAACACTTCACATGAATATTTTATATTTCTTACGTAGTAAAGAAAATTTATGTGCAATTTTCCATTTTTAGACTCGCCCACTGCATTTACTTCAAATAACAATCCTTTCATGCGTGACAAATGTGATTATGAACAAAATAACGTGTTGCAGGAATTCAAGAGTAAAACAAAGTTCAATTAGAATTAAAAGATAAACCAACATCACTATTAGGCCTGCAAAGGCAAAAATAACACATCAATCCAATGACAATTTACAGTACAAGCAATCATATCTTATATAATACAACTTAATCAGATATCAACCAAACACCATTGAAAGTTAAAAGAATCAGATATTAACCTTGTGCCTTATTCTCTCGGCGTAGCTTCCAGATCAGCAAAAAAAAAAATGAAACATGGGGATTGATGGATAACAATCAAGTTAAAACAAATGCAAGAGAAAAAACTCCAAGATGGATGGATACCAATACCAAAAATCTAATATGGGAACACACCTTGCTAGATGTATCAATAGATGCTTCTGTAGAAGATTTGCTTGGTGTTGCGTTGCTCTTTCTCTTTGTGTTTCTGCAATACAAAAGCATGTTAGGAACTCAATTCTCACAATCTCAGTTTAAAACTAATTAAAATTACAGAATATTAAACTTGCTCTTTATCAGTAAGGAGAACATCAGTTGTAGCATGAGGTGACTCCAAGAACTCCAACAACTTTGCAAACAGTTCCTCCTGAAAGCAAGTCCCATTAAATAAGGAATAGATACTAAAAAGATTGCAAGTTAAGCTAGGAAAGATATTATCACAACAATATTCACCTTCTTCACACTTCCCCTGGATATTGGAATAATAAGCACATCACAGAAATCGACCAACTTTTCTTTTACACACTTATCCAGCTTCTCCTTTACCTTGGCTCTGTGTTTATCCTAGTATAAACAGTAATCAAAGCTACAAAAATTAGTAACAGCCTGAGACATTGAAAATTTTTAGAAAAAAGATATTAGGCATGAAACCCATGATTGTATGACTGTTGTAACATCCCGCCTTTCTAAAATGGGTTTCAAATGGGATTATCAGAGTTTCGTAGAAATTATTCAGAGTGGCATGGGAAAAAAAAAATTCTTTAAAACAAACGAGTAACTGATATACATTCCCTGCTGTTGCATCTGGGTACTTATACATACAGTGGTACAACTATCCGAATACAGTGTCTAGACAAAGTAACCCGTCCTCCTCCCTGGTCGTGCTGTCTATCCTTGCTCTTGGTTCTAGCTCCTTTGGATCCTGAAGCTATGGTAAGAGCTGAGGTTCAATTCCCATTGAACCTCAGGTAATGGTTAACCTCATGCTTATGTACAGTTACGTATGACAGATATTCATGACATGACAATGACAATCAATATACATATCCACGTATGAAAAACAATAACAATATTTGTATCATAACCACGTATGCTAATTAGAACATAACCACGTATGTAACATAACCACGTATGAAAATCTTAGTTGATGAGCACAACAAACAACCATCATATACAATCATCCAATAAGCACTACGCGAACGCACCTTTGCCTATTGAGCACGGTACGTTGTCGGCTGCAAGGTGATCATAGGTTTCCTATGAGGGTAATATTACGTTTATTAATTCACAACCAATATTCCAATAGATATCTTAGCCAAAAATGACTATTTTACCCTTGGCGGATTTATGAATTTATTATTTCCCTTTATTTTTGAGAAAAACGCTGGTCCTTAAATCTGGGCAGAATTTCACCTAACTTTGAAAAATCATAACTAATTCTAGAAAAATCGAAACGAGGATCCGTAAAATTCCCCAGAATCCTTAGGATGTCTAGTTTCAAGAAAAAATGATAGCCTTTGCCCAGATTCTACGGTTCATTCCCAGTTTTTAATTTTTGAACATCTGTCCAGAATTTTCCAGAAATTCGTAGCCCTAACTTTGGGAATTTTTATCTCCCTGTTCAGAAATCATTTGGACATGTTCTTTACATATTTAAAAAGCCCTATATGTCTACTTTAACCATGAATTTTCTCAGAATTTTCTAACTATGATTTCAGCATAAAATATAAGTTTTTTCATGTCTGGTTCAGAAATTCCAGAACCGATGAAATTTTGCCAGAACTTCGTTACTTTGGTGTTTCTCTTCCGGAAATTTTGCTAAAACTCTTTCCTCACTATTTTTCGAAATAAACCCAATTTTAAACCCAGAAAAACATAAAAACAACTATATCTAAAGAATTTAAAGATTAAACTACAAAATAACTAAAAACTTAAAAGCTAGAGCTCAAGAACTTACCTAGAACTTTGCTCTTCCTTCCTCCAAAGCTCTCACACTCACTTTCTCTCTATATTTCAGATGTTGTTGCTTGTGAATTGGTGAGGATTGTGAAGAGCAAAGGGTCCTATTTATAGTAGAAGCTCCATGTGCAAAAAGACTCATAATGCCCCTCCCTACATCATCCCTTACATCATCTTATCCTCTTCCAAAGCCTTGAAAGTCTTCTACTAGGTACATGACTCATGGTTTAGGGTTATGACTCATCTCTTAACTAGGCTAATGACTCATGCTTGTTTAGGGTGATGATTCATTCATAGAGCTTGTGATTCATCATTTAGGTTAGTGACTCATACATGTTTAGATTAATGACTCATTCATGTGTAGACTAATGATTCATTTCTAAAGTGATGACTCATTTTACATATGTATAATTAGAATTTCCTACTTCTTCCATTTTGTGTTCCACTAAATAGAAACTCATTTGGGGATCCTAATGAACTTGTATGCTCAATTTCTCATTGGTTTTGAGTCTAGAGATTTTTAGCTTCATTTTGAGACACATTTTACCTATCTTTTCTATTGATTCCATTTCTTAAACAATCATGAAAATGACTTTGGGTATACTTGTTTTCATGCTTGATTTATGCTTCTTATGAATCTCAACTTAGTTTCCATACTTAGTTCATAGATTTCAAGATATGATTTAATTTGTATAGGTTTTCATTTGCTTATGTCTAGATTTAATTTTATGGATTAATCTAATTGTTTTAATGTCTAATTTTCTTATTGGCTAATGCTTTGACTTCTCTTTCTCACTCCTTCCATTAGACTCACAACACTCACAACATTTGCACACACACACATTCACAACTCCCTCTCTCATTGGTCAAAACCTTTTCTCATGGATTAAGAATATTTTCTTGATTTATCATTGGCCAATTCCATTTCACAAGGATTTAGCTTTATGGTATTTAATTAAGGCCTTAGGATTTAGCTTTATAGGGTTTAATCCTAGCCCTCCACAACTAATCCTTAATTAGCATTCCTAATAAAGTGTTTTAATGAAGTTGTCAATTTATGGTTGGTTCCTAACTTGATTATGACTCTTAGAGTAGTTTATGACCATTGGTAATCCAACTTATGCTAATCCTAACTTCTTATTGGTTGTTGAGATTTAATTAACTTAATAATGATTACCTAATGTTAATTGTGATTATTGACTTTTCAAAGCTTAATTAAAGTTTACTTATCATCCTAATCACAAGCTTACTTGCCTCTTGATTATTAAATAATTGGTGTTTAGGGTATTTTATGACCATAGACAATCTATTTTATACTAATCTCAAACCCCTATTGGTCTTTGAATTTTAATTAGCCCAATATACTTCTAATTAATGGCTACAATTGTTTAATTGTAAATAATTAGCTAATCATCCTATTAGTGGTAATTAATTGCCCATTAAATATTAGTAATTGCTTTTTTAATTGTTCAAGTGCTTTGGTAATTTATTATGGTATTTTATGAATTAATATGAGCTAGGTATTAATTCTAGGGTTTTAGAAAATATAGTTTCTTATTTGATTATGAATTTTAAGATTTATGTCCTCTTAATTTAATCCCTTGATTAATTATAAAAATTTACATAATCATTTTGTTTAGTGAAAATTCAAGGGTCTACTAATTCCTCTTATGCTCCCCTATTTATTTGATGTGTTTCCCTAATTTTTCCTTGTTTTCTTTGGATCCTATAAAATCCCTAATTTAATTTGGGTGTTTTTTGTATTTTTATGATATTTTATGATTCCAAACAAAACTTAGAAAAATAAAACATAGCTACCTCAAAGTCTAAGGAAAAATCACCTAATAGATAAAATAAATATATCTCAAAATTTGAGACCACATATTCACCTATTTAACATAGGTGCCATCAACCAAAATGTTGTATTTATGAGAAATAACAATTTTGGGGTATTACAACTGTAACACCCCCAAATTTCTAAAAATTATAATGACATAAAATTTCAATGATTTTTATAAATAATTACTGAAATTCAAAATAACTAAAATTTGGGAAGTGTTACCGCCGCACTTGTATTGGGACAAGTGCAAGGCTAACTTATTACAATAACAAAATCTCAAACTTGACTAAAAATGTTTTTTTTTCTACAAAGCATAAAATAAAAACTAGTTAGAATTAGTGAACGGTTCTTCCTCACTTCTCACCGCTAGCTCCAACATTGAAACCTGTTTCACTAAAATTCTGCTCCCCTGAAGGATCATCACAGCCCAGAACACAAACATCAGCAAAAGCTGGTAATCCTAATAAACAGAGAAAATATAGAAAAATAATAATAATAATAAATAAATAAATAAAATGAAATAAAATAAACACATGATGATAAGAAAGAAAAATACCATATACATAGATATATAATCTAAAATATCAATTTCAATACTCATCATATCCATATTTTCTCATCGAATCAAATATCATTCATTATTTTTATGAATTTCATTTAAACCCGGAAACCAGCCAGTCCATTTAGTTTAGTAGGAAGAGAACTATGGTAGACCCGGAAACTTGCCAGTCTACCGTGTGACCCGGAAACCTGCCAGTCACAAATCATCAATTTGGTCATATCACAATAAAACAATTCGTCCTAATATGCACACCTCTTCCCAAAGTTGCTACTAGTGTCTCGGAAACCTGCCAGACACCACTTTATGAAGAACGGATATAATCAGTTCACATCAAATAATATATCGAGGCATAAAGTCTAAAGGTTGTGTTCATCACTTTAGAAAGTATCATTCCAAAGCTATCCTCCCACGATTTAAATTATTTTAATTACACTCACCTAATAAATGGATTTCTCAATAAATAGATATATATATATATATATATATATATATATAAGCATTTATAAATTTCAATCACGAAAACCGAGGCACCCAAAGTGTACATGTATATTCATTGACAAAAGGGTTTTTTTTTAAAAAAAAGTTAAATGCAAATCAAGAAGAAGAAATATATGTATACAAGGAGGTGAGGAGTTTTGTTCTGGTAATTAGAATTACATATAATATATTTCATATATAACAACCCTATCAAAACTTATATAAAACTAACCTAAGACTCATGAGAATTAGGATTAGCAAAATAGATGTAGAGAAAAAGAATACGCACGAGACGCAAGGTTGGTCTGGGGATTAGGATTACATATAATATATTTCATATATAAAACTAACCTAAGACTCATGGGGATTAGGATTACATATAATATATTTTATATATAAAACTAACCTAAGATTCATGGGGATCAAGCTTACATATAATATATTTCATATATAACAACCCTATCAAAACTTATATAAAACTAACCTAAGACTCATGGGAATTAGGATTATCAAAATAGGATGTAGAGAAAAAGAATAAGTACGAGACGAAAGGTTGTTTTAGGGATTAGGATTACATATAATATATTTCATATATAAAATTAACTTAAGACTCATGAGGATTAGGATTACATATAATATATTTCATATATAACAACCCTATGAAAACTTATATAAAACTAACCTAAGACTCATGAGAATTAGGATTATCAAAATAGGACCTAGAAAAAAAGAATAACTACGAGACGAAAGGTTGTTCTAGGGATTATGATTACCTGATCTCCGTTTTTACTAACCTCTTAGAAAAATAACTGACACAAAAAAAGAATAGAAGAAGTAGTAGAAGAGAATAGTAGAAGAGTATGAGAGTATTCAGGGTTAGCCTAGACCTCTATTTATAACTTAAAATTAGGGTTTAGGTTTGGACTTTTTTACTCTTACCAACTCATTAATAGGGTATATTAAATTAAATCAATCAACCATGATGTGAATTTAATGTCATATGGTATATTAAATTTGTTAGTTCTCTATGTGTTTTGATGATAATCAACAATTGTAAACATGTTTTGAGGTTTCCAAATTTGCTAAAAATCATCTGTCAATTGGAAACTCGAGTATAGGATTGTATACTCGAGTATTGGATTGACAGTGGATTGCTCAAATGTATTTTACAAAGCAATACTCAAGTATTGGAAGCAATACTGGAGTATTGAAGTCACAGAGAGCAATCAAGTTCTGAATTGAAGTGCATACTCGAGTATAGGATTTGCATACTTGAGTATAGGACATCCAGAGAGTATTCAAGTTTTCCAAGCTGAGTCAATACTCAAGTATAGGAAGCTATACTCGAGTATTGGTTATAGAGAGCAAATGAGTTTTCACCTTGAGTGAACACTCGAGTATGGCATTGGTATACTCGAGTATTGGTCTTACAGAGAGCTCTCTAACTTTTATAACTGTTGTATACTTGAGTATAGGTTTTGAATACTCGAGTATTGGGCTCTTACAAAGTTTTTCAACTTAACACCTGTTCTTGAATACTCAAGTATTCATTTGAATACTCAAGTATTGACATGGAAAAACTTCACAATTTTTGAAAGATGAATCAATACTCGAGTATTGATATGCAAACTCGAGTATTGGCCATACAGAGAGGTTATCCATTTGTCAATGATTTGAATACTCAAGTATAAGAATGAATACTCAAGTATTGAGGTTTTTTTGAACTTGAAACATTTTCTCACAAACAGTTCAAAACTCGAGTATAGACTTACATACTCGAATATTGAGACTGGTTTTTAAAGTTCAAGTCACGATGGTTTGCCTCTGGAAGCAGCATACTCGAGTATCAGTTTGGATACTCCAGTATTGACTCAAGTACACAGTGACATACTCGAGTATTGAAGAACATATTTGAGTATTGGGCGTTGAAAACTGATTTTCAAATTACACGAATTTGTGAAACACTTTCATTTGATCTTATTGCTTCCATTTATCATTCACTTATGTTCCCAGATATGTTTAACCAGTTTGCTAAGTGAATTTCAGCTGACATAGAAGAAGATTACTGAAGGTCAAAGGCAAAAAGCATAAAGTGTTCAGAGCATTTAATGCACTTCAGTAAACTAGCCTCTTTTTGGCTAATCCACCTGAGCACGCCTTCTCAACGGTAAAGAATGATTACTACAACAAGTAAACTCTTCTCCAACGAGCAAATCAACAAAGAGACACCTCAGATCAATTAAACACCTGGATTAGTTGGAGATTAGAGAGAGAAGCTGACCAAACTTAATATTAATCACCTACAACGGTTGAATACATCCTACAACGATCAATTAATGCTCTCTAAGTATAAATAGAGTGCATTCAAAGCTTCTCAACAACCAAGAATATCAGAAAACGCACAAGCATTGAATAGCTTCACCTACCTTCTGTTTTCTGTTGTAAATTGTCTTTTGATATTGTGAGCTTCAGTGATTATCATTATCTACTCTTTGTGAGAGTTATTCTTGTTATTGATTATTGATTGTAAAGAACCACAAGTTAGGGGACTTGGTGATTGGGATATTTGATTACAACTTGTAAGGGGGAGTGAGTTCTAGAGAGTGAACTACTCTTGAGTGCAGAGTTTGTAATCAAGTTGAAAGAGTTAGTGGATTGAAAATCCCAAGTGAGGCTTGGGGACTGGACGTAGGTCAAGGATAAGACCGAACTAGGATAAACTCTTGTGTGCAAGTTTTTCCTCCCTTCATCTCTGTTATACCCTGTTTTTAGTAGCTTAAAACAGAGCATCTTCTGAAAAATTTAAAGATACCCAATTCACCCCCCTCTTGGGTATCAAGCTCCACTTTCATTTGGTATCAGAGATAGGTCTTCTCATAAGAGCTTAACATCTCGAGAAGGATCAAGATGGAAGGTATTCTACCCGATGGTGCTTCTATCAACCGACCACCTGGCTTCAATGGACAACACTATTCATTCTGGAAGGCCAAATTCAAAGTCTTCGTTATGGCTTCTGAATATGGGCTATGGAGAGTATTTGAAGTTGGAAATTATGCACCAACTGTGATGGAAAATGGTCGTAGAGTTCCAAAGCCAGAAGATGCCTATGATGAGAATGATCGAAGAAATGTCACTCTCAACAGTGAAGCTAAGTAGAACCTTAGGGATTAGGATTACATATAATATATTTCATATATAAAACTAACCTAAGACTCATGGGGATTCATATAATATATTTCATATATAACAACCATATCAAAACTTATATAAAACTAACCTAAAACTCATGGGAATTAGAATTATCAAAATAGGATGTAGAAAAAAAAAGAATAAGTACGAGAAAAAAGGTTGTTCTAGGGATTAGGATTACTTGGTCTCCGTTTTTAATAACCTATTAGAAAAATAATTGACACAGAAAAAGAATAGAAGTAGTAGAAGAGAATAGTAGAAGAGTATGAGAGTATTCAGGGTTAGCCTAGACCTCTATTTATAACTTAAAATTAGGGTTTAGCTTTGGACTCTTTTACTTTTACCAACTCATTAATAGGGTATATTAAATTAAATCAATCAACCATGATGTGAATGTAATGTGATAGGATATATTAAATTCAATCAATCAATCATGATGTGAATTTAATATGATTTGGCTGACAAGTAACAGAATTATTACCTAAAACTTATTTCTTAGTGCACAAGCTGAAAATTTTTAAGGTAATTAGGACTAGGAGTATTTGGCCAACCAAGGCTATAAAAAAAATAATAATAAATGAATTATTTCTATTAATAACAATATGGGGTATTATATTGACTGTTTATGGAAATATGTCATTAAAATTTAATGAACAACCATAAGTTTGTTGTTCACAAACAATTAGTGAAGAAAATGCAGAACTTTTCATTACAAGAAACCCAAAGAATCCTAGATATCTAGCTAGATGTTTCACCTTTGCTTGCTTCCCAAAAAGTATACTATGAAGTATTTACAGGTTGTCATCAGGTTTTCTCTTGGACAACTTGAAAGCCACTACAGTAGTTCACATACATTACTTGATTAAGAAAATGTGCTACAAAAACCAAGTTCATGAAAAGCATACAACTTAGTTAGCAAATCATCTGCAAAGAACTGACATATTTTGAGAATCCAATAATATCAAACCTTGCAACTTATCATTTATAAGGCCAACAAAAAAAACCGCATCAACACTAACTTAGAAATTTGAATCAGCATCTGACACTAGGCACCACTAATTTGAAATGCACAAAACAATCGAAATACAAAATAACCAAAAAATGCATAAGAACGTTATATTGTCCAAAGGTCTAAAAACATGTAAGAAACTTTATTGAACATGTTTTCATTATATATTAATCATATTTAAACCAATCCTCTTCAACCATGGTGATTCATATTAAAACCAAATCAAAATATCATTAATCTTACTTAACAACATATCAAGTTAGGAAAACTATTTCGTAACTCCTCTTTATCAACTTTGACCACAGTATCTCCAGTCACTGCCTTAGGATTTTGACTACTGATAGAAATTTCAGCTTGATGATCAAGAAACTCTGTATCAGTCTTCCAAAACTTGAACACTGATTTTCCCTTCCAAGGGCCTGAACCAACACAATTCAACCAAAACTTTGCAGCCAAAAATGCTACTCCATCTCCATTCATATCAAAAACCTCTATTTTATCTGCTACAATTGAGTCGAATGTCTACAGAAAATTGGCTACTGCAATACCCAAACAAAAGGCAAGGTAAAATCGAGACATTTTATTTTCAAGCTTAATGACAATGAAAAGAAGGGAAAGAAGAAGAAGGGAAAGAGGAATTATGGGGTCTGCGAAGAAGGCGTTCAAAACCAAAAGAATGGTGATTAGGATGGTCACCACTGTGCCTGGGCAAATGAAACTCTTTAACATTGAGCCTCCAGGACATTGAAGAAGAAGGCTTCGGCGACTTGGCATTTGGCAACAGAAGAAGCGGTTTCCTTCTGCCGGCCTTCGTGACGGCGCTGCCATGACTACTACTACACTCATCCATATCGGCGATGATACCGGATTTCTGTGAGTATGGAATAGGTGTTCCCTTTACAGGAAGTGAGACTCCAAATATATTGTTCCTTTATGATTGATTGCAATGATAACAGGGAGACGTTCGAATTTAAAAATCGAAAGCAGTAGGCAGGATTAGGTCACAAGTCACAATTTGCATTGTTGAAAATTCAAAACGAAGATGCACAAAGCTCAAAGCATAAGACTAAGCCAGACTGTTGAGTCGGTACTGTTGTATTGAACAGTGGTTTTTTGAGGGAAGCTACAGTGAATGGCTCAGAGTTCTATTGTTATTAAGTTTATATTGATTACTTAGGGCTTTTTTTACCAATTTGCCCCAATCGCAGCATTTGGAACCCTAATCGACTACAAAGCCTCTCCAAACCTCTCCCCCTCTGTTTTTTTCACCAAATCCTTGTTGAATCTGTTGGTGGGTAGCGAAGAAAACTTCATTCTAGCGTCATTTGCGTCGATTTCGGTATGTTCTCATCTCCATTTCAAATTTCCGCCGTTGTTCTTTCATTTATGCGAACCCTAAAAGGTATGTAGACAAATTAATTAAAAGTAAAAATGAGTTTTATATTTAAAATCAAAGTTCACCCAAGATCAGTGAGGATCGAGGACATGACTAAGAATCCTAACAGAAAAATCCCCAATATAAAATCTTAATAAAAAATAATAATTTTATGGTTTCTTATTTTTCAAAATTTATAATTTATATTGATTACATTCAAAATATCAAATTGATTAGTTAATATACTGATTTAAAATAGATATGAAAATCCCTAATGATGTCTTTATTTTCAAACTCAACAACAACAACTTCTTAAGGTACTCAACCTATCTCCGGCAAGCATTCATACGTTACTTATATTAAGAACAGGAAGGATTAATAACAATGGTTAATAATTTAGGGGGCTACTTATAATAAATTTAACCTATCACTTGTAATATTTGAACAAAATTATATTTTCATAAAAATAGAAAATGATTTATGCTTGTACGTTCAAATGTCTATTTATAGTTTATATATATATATATATATATATATATATATATATATATATATATATATATGACTTTAAAAATTGAAAAAATTAGAAGCACGTGAGGGGTTCAGGGTTCAGGCTCATTTTTTAGGTCCCTAAGTATGTTTTAGTCAAACAAATTTTCAGGCAATCATATAAGTTTTAAACCTGAAAATGTCTTCTTTGTTGACCTATGAATCATAATATTTAAACTATAAACATTTTTTATCATTTAAGATTTCAAATCTACTTAGAAGTGAATTTCTTTTTTGGTGTACTTCATTCTTCAATTAAATTTTATTATGAAAATAATAATAATCTCTTTAGAGAGAGAAAAAAAGTATGTCTTATATTTAAAAAGTATATTATAAAATGAAAAAAGAAGACAAAAAAATAACCCAAAATATAAGGTAGACAAATAATTAAAAATAAAAATGAGTTTTACAAGATTCCAAAGTTGAGTGAAGATTGTGGGCATAACTAAGAATCGTAACAGAAAAATCTTCAATATAAAAAAATTAATTTTATGGTTGTTTTATAGCTCCGCCAATAGGATTCCAACTGCACACTACAAAAAAAATAGTTTTTTGCGGCGGAATTTTTTCCTCGCAAAAGAGCAATTTTCCGTCGCAAAACTAATTTGCGGCGGAAAAAATTTCGTCTCAAAAATCGCCCACGCAAACCAATTTTCCGTCGCAAAAATGCATTTTTCCGTCGCAAAATTTGGATTTAGCGGCGGAACACTTTTCCCTCGCAAATCTTAAAATTTGTGAGGGAAAACTGAATCCCTCGTAAAATTTTGGATTTTGCGAGGGAATAAGTTCCCTCGCAAAATCTTGGATTTTGCGAGAGAACTTAGTCCCTCGCAAATTTGAAATTTTTGCGAGGAAACTAATCCCTCGCAAATTTCAAATTTTGCGAGGGAACATGTTCCCTTGCAAAGTTTTGGATTTTGATCCCTCGCAAAATGTTGGATTTTGCAACGGATCTTGATCCCTTGCAAAATTTTTATATTTGCGAGGCAATGCTACTCCCTCGCAAAATCCAACTTTTTGCGAGAGATGTTGGTCCCTCGCAAAATGTTTCAATTTGCGTTGGAATCCTGTTCCCTCGCAAAATGTTGATTTTGCGAGGGAAAATTGTTCCCTCGCAAAACCCAATTAATTTTTTTAAAAAATAAAATGATTTTAAAAATTTAATTAATTTCATAAAAAATATTAAAAATTAGAAAATAAAAAGACTTATATATGATAAAAATATATTGTAACAATCATAAGAGTTTACATAGAAATAACAAAATATTACAAAGTATAATGTTTCAACCAAAATAAACTAAAAAAAAGTCTAAACTGCAGCAGTCTGGTCAGGATCACCATTGGTATCGCCATCACCATCAGGAGGCGGCCCCGTACCCTTGTCCTTCAAAAGGGAGTGGAGAAGTTCCCGCAACTCTATAATCATCTTTCCTTGCTCCTTCACCTGTGCTTCTTGCTCCTTCACCTTCACTTCTAACATCTTCACCCTCTTATCTTCAACAAAACCAACATTACGTAGTCAGTTTATTTTTTGTACTTCATTTAAATGGATGAGGGAATAATAGTTTGCGATTGGCAGCAAAAGTATTACGTCTACCTGGAGCAACACCTCCAATACTTCCTGATGAGCGCTTCGTAGAAGACTTCAGTTCGCTGGCAGAGGTACCCATCCCGAAGACTCTCCCCTTCTTGTCAAATCCTCCTGCAGCCTGAATGAAAAGACTCTCGTTATCAGAATAAGAGGACGCCGGGTCGTTCTCAATCTGCGAGTCTCTCTCTTGCGTCAGCTGCTGATAAGTCTCCTACAAACACACAATAATACATCACAAATAAGACATGTAAATGAAATAAATGTTACTGTTTTAAACAACTAATAAATCTAGTTAATATCTCACCGCGCATTGCTGGGACTTTGCGTTAATCCAACGCCTCCCACCTTCAATCTCCTTGGAGTGGGTCCGCTCAAAGGCAACCCAATGAATATATCCATAGCAGTCTCATTCAAGTAAAGAAAATTGTTCAGTTGCAAAGAATAAGACTTAAAAAGATAAACTAGAATGACAATGAATATATCTAGAAAGCATGACATACTTGGGATTTGTCAACAATGATAAGCACTTGGTTTAACTCAAGATTGTGTTATTACCTTAATAATTTATTCATATTACAAAGGGGAATAAACTTAACTACCTTTTGAAAGAATTATGTAGAAATAAAAACATATAAATTAAACAAGTGTTCCTCCGCCTCTATCTACATGTGAGGATGACATCTTCACAATAGTATCAATGCCTACTGATTAAATACAGCACATAATTGAAAAATAGAGACTGAATTTGACTAAAATATTTAAATAGTCTAGTAAATTTATGACATACACAAAGACTTTTGGAACAAACACAGAAATACTAACTAATTCAACTACTAACCTAAGGTTATAGATATAAATAAACAGATAATAAAAGTGAAAATTTTCCAAGAAAGAAAGCATCACTTACAATTCTTGCAATTGAGTAAGATCACCAAATTCACTTGGTATAACTCCAGACAGATTAAGACCCTGCAGCTAGCTGTCATTAAGAAATTGTAAATCAAAAATCTTTGCAAACTATAATGTATTTAAACCTAGTAGTTCAGTGAGAGTAATGCAGTAGTTGATTCAGCTAGTAACAAATGTAAATTCAGCAACTTCAATTTCCTTTTTTTTTAAGGAGAAATTCAAAAATATACATAGAAATCAACCGATAGGAAAAAAATAATAATATTATACATTCACTAATCATTGTGCTATAACTGTAGTTTATGAAAGATTAATCAATACCAGTTTGAAGTGAAATAAAAGAGCATCATTATTATAAACACTATCCAAAGTCTCTTTTCTAAACAAACGCAATAACCAAACAATGGGAACAAAGAGCATACACCACCAGGAGTTTCAGGGAAGGAAAAAATTGATTCAGGAGCAAAGCATATTTTGTCTTTCAGCTAATCAACAACAATGGGAACATGAATTAAGAGAATAGCAAGCTCACCTTTTTTCCCTTTTGTGTCAAAAGTCCAGAAATGAAGAGCAGAAAAGTGAAATTGATAGATCGGATTTGGGATCGTCAGCTTCCTTCTACTGCCAGGAACCACGGTTCTGTATCATCGGCAGAAGATCTTAAATTTGGGATGAAGAAAACCCGAGATGAGGAAAGGAAAGGTGAATTAAGAAAATATACCTTCAACCTCTGGATCGATGAGCAGACCAGATCCACAGTCCACAGCTCTCGAAGCTCGGTTAAATGCAGATATTTGCCACACCAGACCACCGGCGGGAGAGAGAGAGAGAGAGAGAGAGAGCGCAAGAGAAATGATGCTATAGGAAGGAGAGTGATGGAGGTGGGTGTTCGGCTTGGAGGGAAAAGGAGCTTGAAGGCGAAGACGATGGAATCCAAGGGTCAAAGAGTGAGCTCGCGGTGCTGGTTTTTCTCTGATTCAGTCCGTTGCAAGTGGAGGTCGACGGTGATGGAGGGTTTAAGGAGGTGGATCTGGTCTGGGTGGTGGTGAAGAGAGCTAAAGAAAGGTGACGGTGATGGAGGTGGAGTGAAGAAAACGATGACTGGTGAAGGTCGGATGATCTCTCGCGACGCCCCTCAGTTCCCCTTTTGCTAAATCCAAAATTGAAGATCAAACCTAATTGCCAAAAACGCACGGCTTTATCAGAGGGACCTAAGTGAAAAGAAAAAAAGTTTTGGAGTAGGGACCAAACTGAAACTTTTAAAACTTGAGTTTAAACTTTCATTTTCAAATTTGATTTAGTCTTTTCAAGAATCTACAATTAAAATAATTAATCCAACATCAAATATTCTCATAAAAATCAATGATTAGGAGTAATTACAATTTTTTGACAATTTTGCGCTTTTTAGCCGTAATTTAATGTTTTACACTTTCAACCATATCATTTGAAAAAAAAAGTTGATTAATTCATTAAATTTGTTTGAAAATGAAACAGTAAATTATATCTTGAAAGGTAAAAAATAAGAATTTCATCAAACTTTAAGTAAAAGAAATCTTGAAAAGTATCATTAATACTCAATGGATAACTTAAAATAAGGGTCACGCTTTCCTTCTAAAAAGTGCCTCATAATAGAGATTAGAAAGTGTATATTGCATTTAGGTAGGTGGAAAAGATAGAGTAGCATTTGACTTTGTTTAAGATTCAAATCATTTCAATCTAAATAAATAAATATTTGCACTTGAGATGGGATAAATCGCAGCACATTATTTATTAATTTTGATTTCTTATAATTAAATATCAAGAAGTTAGAATCATGTTAGAACATTTGTCGGTTCATAATTTTGTAGGAATATTTAAGAAAGTATTTGATGTCGATTATTTAATTTTTGCAAGATTTTTTTCTCATAATCAAACTATTTAAACTAATTAAAACTTATTGATAGTTCAATTGTGACCAAATACTAATTCCTAAACGGATATTCATGCTAATTTGATTAGTGGAATTAAAACTTATTGATAGTTGAATTGTAACCAAATACAAGGAAGTAGTGTCTTCAATCATAAATATAGGATCAAATACAAGTTGAATTGTGTCTTCATGCTAATTTGATTAGTGGAATTAAAACTTATTGATAGTTGAATTGTGACCAAATACAAGTAAGTAGTGTCTTCAATCATAAATATAGGATCTAATTGAAGAATTGATATTGATCCTATATATATTATTATCTCCGATTTTAAATATAAGATAAAGTTTGCAGTATGATTTATACTAAAAGCTTTGTCTTATCTTTGAAACCGGAGGGAGTACTTTTTTTTTCATGTTGGTCAATTTTTTTTCTTTATCCCTATTGATACACAATCAATTGTTATCAGGTATGAGAGGGAATAAGAAATAAAGAAAGATGTATGAGTGTTTTAGGAAAAAAAATATATAGTATCATGTTAACTAATTTAACTAAAATTTTGTAATATAATCAAATTAAATAAATGGGTTTAATAAAAAAAAACAGAAACTAGTAATAAAAAAAGGAAGAGTGGTTGGTAAGATCAAAATGGATAGAGTGCATTGGAAAAGGTAATGTGGCAGGCTCCAAATACTTATGTCGCAATGTGAGGAGTTAGGCTCACATACATGTTAAAGGTAACTAAACCATGGACCAAAATGATAGAACTACTAATAAGTACAATTTGTGCCAAACTTCTAACCAAATGCCTTCGCTGATTAATCAAGAAAACGTTTCAAATAATCTTTTCTTCTTTTCTGAATTTCACAAGTGTGTGCTAACTTAACGGTTCAAATAATCCTCATTTCCAACCTTTGCCTTTTGCATTTATCAGTAAAACTTCATCGTCCTCGATCACGTTTTACCTCCATCGACAGTAGCAACATATATAATTCATGTATAAGCGACATTTGTCTATAAATTCAAACCTTTTACCATTTAACCCTAAGCGACATTTATATATAATTCATGACAACATCGTAAGTTGAGATAACTATAAATTAGAGATAAGATTACAATGGTCATATAGTTCATGATTTCAATGGCTTTTATTCTACCATTTAGTAGCAATAATTATTCGCTTATTTAAACATTTTTAATCATGTCATTTATAATTTTTTGATATATTTCTTATGAAGGTTTTTATTAATTTACATTTTTTAAAAATATGTCATATGTTCTGTTATATTTATTTGATTAAATGGTAAAAAGGAAGATATATAGAAATAAATATATTAATTATAAGACAAATGTTTATCAATATATTTTAAAATACTATTCTTTAGAGGAAAATTGTCTTGATTTTAATCAATATGCTACTTAGTCGAATAGAGGCAGAAATGAGTGAGAGACTTGAATTTTTTTTGTTTTAATTGCCTTGGGTTTACTTTGGAGAGATATTTAACAAATATATATATATATATTAATATACTATTTTGCGAGGGAATATAGTTTCCTTCGCAAAATGGCCAAAATTTTGCGAGGGAGAACCTTTTCCCTCGCAAAATGTGGCATTTTGCGAGGGAAGATAATTTCCGACGCAAATTTGTGAACATTTTGCAAGGGAATTATCGTTCCCTCGCAAAGTTTGTGTACATTACAAAAAATTGGGGGAAATATCCCGCCCAATTTTTTCTCAAGTTTGCGAGGGAACAGAGGATCCCTTGCAAAATGGGCAAATTTTGCGAGGGAACAGAGGTTCCCTTGCAAAATTGCGAAAAAATTGGGGGGAAATTTCCCCCCATTTTTTTCGCCATTTTGCGAGGGACCAAATGTTCCCTCACAAATTCGCCATTTTGCGAGGGAACAAATAACGAAAAAATTGGGGGGGAAATTTCCCCCCAATTTTTTGCAATGTGCACAAAATTTATCTACAATTTTGCGAGGGAATAAGTTTTCCCTCGCAAAATGCCACATTTTGCGAGGGAATAGTTTATCCCTCGCAAAATTTTGGCCATTTTGTGAGGGAATGTCTTGTCCCTCGCAAAATTTCGTACAATTTGCGAGGGAAGCTTAATTCCCTCGCAAAAATCACCTTTTTGCGAGGGAAATAAATTTCCCTCGCAAATTTCCCAAAATTTGGGACGGAATTTTTTCCCTCGCAAATTCCGTCGCAAATATGATATTTTCTTGTAGTGGCATAACAAAGGAGTTGATTATCTAACGGGTCCCACAATATTATCGAGCGTGTTATATACGCATGAACATGATAAAAAGTTTCATGTTTAACCCTACAATTTATACTAAAATATTAATAATATTAATAAATAAATAATCGGACGAAGAAAAAGTAAAAGCCCCCGCATAAACGAAAGAACAATGGCGGAAATTTAAAATGGGGATGAGAACATACCGAAATCGACGCAAATGACGTTAGAATGAAGTTTCCTTCACTACCCACTAATGGATTCAGCAAGGATTTGGTGAAAAAAAAACAGAGGGGAGAGGTTTGAGGAGATTTTGTAGTCGATTAGGGTTCCAAATGCTGCGATTGGGGTTTTTTAAAAACCCCTCTGGACTGGTTCAGTCGACTAAGCACTGTGACTTAGTCGACTAAATCACGGGGATTTTTTTAAAAAAATATGCCCGTGTTTTAGTCAACTACTTGAGGGGTGTAGTCGACTAAACAGGGGCAAACATGGACATATGCTTAAATAGTTTCCAGACAAGGCATTTTGTTAAATAGTTATTTAATAAGGGAGTTTAAATAGTTTCCAGACAAGGCATTTTGTTAAATAGTTATTTAATAAGGGACAATTTTTTTTTTTTGGTACAAGGCGAGGGGAGGGGGGATTCGAACACGGGACCTGAGGGGAGATATAAGGCATCTCAATACCACCAGCTGTGCCACTACAATACTATTCTCGGTGGTTAATAAGGGACAAATTGATAAAAAAAGCCAATTACTTAGACGCCAAAAATGTGGGCCCAGCTGCAGGCCCAGATTTTGCCCCACAAGCACAACAATTTACCAACAACCTTCTGGTTTGGCGGGTCTTTTGGATAACTTTTGGTGTCCTAATATAGTTTTTGAACATTTGAAGTACAATTTTTGCGTCTTAATTTAGGATGCCTAATATGTTAAATTTTGTCGTGATAATTATAAAGTTACTACCACATTCACATTTTACTTCCTTTTAAAAAAATAGCACGTCTTTTAAGGAAATATATAGTATCTATTCTTTATAATAATGGAGAGATAAAAGCATATTAAAGCAATATCCAACCAAAAAAAAGAAAACTCCCTTGGGTGATGCAATATATTATGCTCATTTCTTAAGTATTTGGAAATTAACAATTTTGAAAAAGGAAAGTTAAACTATATATATATATATATATAACAAGCCTGAGACATGGCATTGCATCTTTAGTACATAAGATTGCCAAGGACCAGAGGACATAGAGAGTGCAATCAAGGAAATCATATAATGGCAGATGTTGGAAAATTTGGAAAGAAGCTGAATTTTTTGTGCTTTAAGCAATGTCAATTTTTTATTTTGTGTCTAGGACCATATTTTTTTCGTAAAGCTGAACTTATAAAGCAATGTTCTTGATTTTTGGACAGCAGTTGATCATTTTATGTTAACTTTGTCTAGTTTTATAGTTTATCTTGGTACATATATTTGTAAGATAGCAAAGCATTCCTGTGGCTGCTACTTCTCTATTTTCTGCGTGTGAATTTTCTTCTTCTTTCTTTTCCAACATGGTAACATAGCAAAACTGATTTTTTTTTTTTTTTTTTGGATTGTGTATGAGAGAAACAAGGAAGAAAACCACACCTAAAAAATTGTGAAAACTAAAGAGACTTTAGTGATCTTTGTAATGGCTACAGCAGCAATATTTAAGCTCCTCATAGGATAAAAATATCAAAACCTTCAGATAGGCTCACTGAAATGGTTCTTTTCATTTTTGGTAAATGATGACATAAATATATAGAATTCAAGATCTGCGTAGCTCTGCATTTGTTAACTTTTTATTGTAGTATTGAATAATTCATATCAAAATTTAGGAATTTAAATTAAATTAATTATTTTTTACATAGTTTAACATGGTGATAATAATATTATGAAGGATTAAACCTAAATCGCATTCAAATGTTGCCCTTACGGTAAACGCCTTTTTTTTTTTTTTTTGGGGGGGGCGGGGGGGAGGGGGGAATTGGGGGGAAAGAGAAACGAGAGGGAAAAAAAAAACCAATATTAAAAACCCTTTCGTGTCCTTTGGTTAGCCTCTGATGATGAGATTACATCCATTTCTCATTGGATGACTTTGGAGTTGCTTCTGCAATGATTGAGTGGGCTTTATTACTTGTACCTCTCGCAACGAAGTTAAGGACCAGAGCTTCTCAGGGAGAGCAGTCAACTCCGAACAGCTTTTAATGATCAAACATTTGAGACATGGCATCACATCTTTACCTAATACCCAGCGATTGATGTCCAAAGACGTCATTTGAAATACCTCTAGTTGGGGGAACCCATTACTGCAACAAAAGTTTGACAAAGAATATACAACCCGACAGTAACTTAGTTTCAAAATTCTGAGGTTGGTAAGACTCCCCAAAGTGTTCATGACATTGCCCTTTAAGTTGGTGATTGAGATTACTAGCTTGGTAAGGTTTGAAGGAAAAGCATTGGCAGATGTTGGAATATCAGGAAACTTGTCAATCTTCAATACATTCATATAATTTAGGTTTCGAAGATTTTCCCAAATTTGTTTATCAGGAACCACCTGTTTATACTCGTCATCCAAACTGCCTTTCAACTGCAGTCTCCTAAGCTTTGGTAATACACCTTTCCCCATTAAGCACCCAAGAGCTGATTTTTTGTTTACGGCAACCCAAGATAGAGTTTGTAGATTCCGCATGGTTTCACCTTCTACATTTGGAAACTTAGGTAAAATCATAGGTGAATCCGTATAAAGATGTCTTAGTCTCTTGAGCTTCCACATCCCACTTGGGAAGCGTACAGGTATTTCCCAGTCTCCAGTCCGCCCCAAGACCAAAGTTTCCAGATTCCAAAGATTGCATATGAATGTAGGAATAGATGTAACAGCTCTTTCACGATTTTTTTCGTAGTCGGTCTATTCTTAAGTACCTTAGATGCACTAACATGTTCAAATTGGTAGAGATCCCAAGGACACCATAAATTTGAAGCGCTAGATCCATCACTCGAACAAGCAGAAACCAATTCACAAGCTGTTTTGACTGGCTTGAATTAAGGTAGTAGTAGGAGTCCTGATAAAAGTGGAGCACAAAACGAGTTCCTGAAAGGTCTTTGCTTGAAGCAAGAAAATCGAACATATTACATTGAATGGTTACCCTGCGAGGTTTGGGTTGCTCCAAATTGTCTACATCCCTATAGACTTCAAAAGTCTTCTCCTCCTTGCTCTCAGATATGCAAAGTTCTCTGAGAAGATCATGGATGCAACATGTCTTGATTCCCCCATCTCGCCCCCGTCTCACTACTTGGATTAAGCTACGATCAATTAGCTCATCCAAGTAGTCCTCTGCAACATCCTCTGCGATTCTGGAACCGCTATGATGAATGAATCCTTCAGCAAGCCATAAATGGATCAAGCTTCTAACAGGAATCTTGTAGTCTTCAGGAAACATACCAAAATACAGAAAGCATGGCCTCAATCTTGAAGGCAAGCTATCATAACTGAGTTTAAGTACTATATCTTGTACTTGTGTTTCTGGTTGAGTGAGATACGAGTTTACATGACCCATGACCTTCAACCATTCTCGGTGTGACTTCTCCTTGTTTGCAAGAATTCCTGCAAGCACCACAATGGATATTGGCAAGCCACCACAACTTTTTACCATGGGCTTACCTAATAGCTCTAGATTTGAAGGCACGTCTTCTCCTTGAAAGACCCTCTTTGAGAAAAGCTTCCAACTCTCTTCTTCATTAAGAAAAGGGAGCTTGTAGGGAGGAGAAGAGCTGGCATGAGAAGCCACCTTTTCGAAACGACTAGTGATCAGGATCCTACTGGCTTTATTGTCATCAGGGAAAGCGTCTTGTATGTCATTCCAATGTTGAGTTTCCCATATGTCGTCCAACACTACAAGATACCTCTTCCCTTTCAAAAACTCCCGTACCTTGTCTTTCAGTTCTTCCTCACTAAAAGTAGAATCATCCTCCACTACAGGTTTGCCTTTGTCCTTTGATTTCTTCTTATGCCTCCTACTGCTATTTGCAGAGATTGTCACAAAGCATTTAAGAAGGGCATGCAAAAGCTCTCTAGGTCTATAGTCATTAGAAACATAAACCCAAGCATGATACTCAAAGTCTTCTTTAACATGAGTATTATAAATCTTGCGAGCAGGGGTAGTTTTACCTAACCCGCCCATGCCGATGATGGACAGCACATTACGACGGGAACCTCCTTGCTCGAGGAGATTGATTACTTCAGTTGCGGAATGCTGAAATCCCACCACATCATCCTCCTCCACGTCCCTTCTTCGCTTGTGTAGTAGTTGTAACTCCTGATCTGTTGAACATCCTGCGGCTTCCTGGGTGTCGTAATTGCTTTCGTTCTCACGAATCTCAACTATAGTTTTCTTAATTGTGTCTATTTTCTCTGATATATGGTGCAGCAGCATTGCATGGGCAACTCCATTGAGCATCCTGGACACCCAAATTCTCCTTCGATGGCTGACAACGTTAACAACAAAAATGTCGATGACATCCTCGGCTTCATGTGCGACGTCTGTGATTTGACGCAGAACCTCTCATTTGATCTCCTTCTTCGGCTGGTTTTGGCTGCTGTTGTTAAGGGAGATATTGATTATTTTGAGCTCCCTCTCAAGGGACTTCACTTTGTCTTCCACGCCACATAGCAACTTGGCTTCGTGTTTTATGAGCTGAGACAAGTTCTCCAGCACGAAACTAACTACAGTATCTGCCATCAAGTCTGTAGTATCAACACAAAAACAAAGAAACAAGTGAAGGAAAATTTGAGGCAAGATACATTGTTAAGAGGTTCAAGAATTTAAGTACTATGTAGCTAGTGTGTCGACATCCCACTTCCGGCGAGGTTTCCTCAAAGACTATAGGTCAAGACTTAACCAAGAGTTTCTTTATTGCCATTGGCTTCGTTCCATTTGGTCTTGTTTTTTACACCCTCGGTTCAGTCTGCGGAAAAAAAACCTTCTCTCCATGCGTGAGAGTCTCTTCCTCATAATGGGTCTTCCTGGTTCCTAGGAACCTTCTGTTGTCTCCAGGCTAAGATTTTCATCTAGGTTTGTTTTTTCTTTCTTGTCTCCGTGCTGTTCGTTCGTGGGGGAGCTATCTTCTTCCTCGAGTGGCTAGTATGGAAAGAGGACAAAGCAGTGGTTCCAGGGTTTTAAACCATGTGGTGCTGGATCTTGATAGTGAAGAAGAGGAGTGCGGTGGTACTCTGGTTGGAAAGATCTTAACTTCAAAAAAACTTAATATTCCTGCGGTGGTTTCTATGATCAGAAAGGGCTGGAACATGGATGAAGGGCTTGTAGTTCATGAGCTTGACAGGGAGAGTCTCATCTTCCGTTTTAGATTTAAAAGGGTCTCTGATTTTGCTCGCGTGCTCAAAGGCAGACCTTGGTCTGTCCAAGGGATTCTTTTAAATCTCCAACTATGGGAGAGCTACATGGTTTTACAGGATATTAATTTTGATGAGACTCTGTTTTGGGTACAGTTTCATGGGCTTCCGGTGGAGGCCTTTAATAATGTCAATGCCAGAACCTTGGGTGATACCGTTGGAAGAACGGTTATGTTCGAACAACCGAAGGTGGAGGGAAGGATTGACCGAAGCTTTGTAAGAGTTAGGTCTCTAATCAGTATAGATAACCCCCTGGTTTCGGGTTTTTGGATACCTCGTAAAGGAATGAGCCCGGCATGGATATCAGTTAAGTATGAAAGGCTTCCGGTTTTCTGTTACTCTTGTGGCCGGCTAGATCATGATAGCCGCCGGTGTAAAGAGAGCTCAGGCAATCTCCAGGATGAGGAATTAGTGAAGGCGTTCGGGAACTGGATGAATACGGCTACTGTCATTACCAATGAAGATGCTTTGATGATTTGTGATGACAAATGGTGTGAGGCTCCTTATATTAGGAAGTTGTCTGGTAAGGCAAGTCGTCGGGGTTGGAGTAATATATCATCGGAAAGGGATGCCAGAAACCTGAAGGATGTCCGGTTTCTCAAACCAATTGAGGGAAGTCCGTCGGATTGCCGGACTGCTTCGATGTCTGGGAACGCCACTCAGGTTGCCTTGGAATTGCCCCTGCATCCTGCCAACCCAACGGTCGTCTCTGTTCGAGGTATGCCTGCAGGAACGTCGATCGTTCAGTTTACACCGAAAGAGCCTCCTGTGATGGTGACAAGACCTGTGGATGATGAAGTAAGCGAGGGAAAAAGAATCAGCGTGTCTGAGGTATCCCAGGATTGCATGGGCTCCAATTGCGATGCTGGGCAGGAATTGGGCTTCAAGAGGAATAACGCAGCTCAAACTGATGGTCTGACCGAGGCTTTTTTGGAGGTCCAAAAAATGGATTGTCATTGCGGGCCGGATATGGGCCCCAAAAGGGCTGGAGGTAATGACGTTTTGGATTATATTTATTCCTTTGGGCCTAACTTTGTGGTGCAGGATCTGGAGGGAGTGCGTGGGCCTTTTATTTCGGCCAAGTGCTCCAATAATGATGAGTTGGAGGCAGCCAACACCTGTTGCGAGAAAATTGATGGAGAAATGCATGCTATTACTCAATCCTTCTCTCACCCACTGAAGCAATCTAATTTATCATATACCAATGGGGGTGAAGGCAGCTCTCCATCGTGTCATGAGGTGTTACCATATAAGGTGGAATTTCCGGATGATGATATCCCTAAAAGAACTTGTTCCGTGCATGGGCCTCTCTCCCATTTCCGCTATTACTCTTGGTGTGAAAGGAATTAATCTCAAACGCTCTTTTGAGGAGGAGCAAGGATTGGAAAGAAATACAAAATGGAGAAAACTTTGTCTTGATGAGGGGGAGGAGTTGAATGGTAGGAGGAGTAGTGGGATCCGCTCTCCTAAAAAGAAAAGTACCAACGTCCGCAATGTTAAAAGATATCTTCGTGGCTCGTATAGCATTAATGTCCGTGGTGAAACTGGTTTACAAGCACCAGAGGGTGGTGACTCCTCTGGAAAATTGATGGAGGTTGATGAAGGCAGTTATGAGAAGAATGATCAGGAATATGCTCAGAACGCCGGTGGTTGGATGAGACCAACCACCGGTTCACCATGAATCTGATAGCGTGGAACTGTCAAGGTCTGGGGGTTGCCTTGACAGCCAGGAACCTAAAGGAAGAGTGCTTCCGTAAGAAACCCCATTTAGTCTTCCTAATGGAGACTAAACAGAAGGCAAGATATGTTAGAAAGCTGAGACGGAGATGTGGTTTCGATGAAGAGTGGATTGTTGACCCGGTTGGAAGAAGTGGTGGCCTAGCTTTATGGTGGTCCAATGTGCTCACGGTTAATATCCTATTCTCATCTGTGAATATTATTCATACGAGTGTTATGTCTGCTGCTTTTTCCACCCCAACTTATATCACTTTTATCTATGGTCCCACTGATGATGGGGATAGAATGCTGTGCTGGCAGGAGGTCCGGAGAATTAGTAACAACATTAGGACCTCTTGGTTGTGCTTGGGGGATTTTAATGATATTATGTCCCAGGATGAGAAGTGTGGTGGGGTGCCTAGAGCTTGGAAAAGGATCTGGAATTTCAAAAGCTTTGTGACTCATTGCGAGCTGGAGGATTTGGGTTATAATGGCTCTTGGTTCACCTGGTGTAATAATCGTGATAGCCCGGATACTATTTATGAATGTATTGACAGGGCTCTGGGTAACTTGCAATTAAGAGAGCAATTTCCTTCTCTCCAGGTTTTTAATATTGACCCAGCAAGGGCCTCTGATCATCATCTTTTATTTATCCAGTGTCAATACGAGAATTACAAGGAGAATCGGCCTTTCCGTTTTGAAGCTGCTTGGGCCTCTCATGCTTAGTTTCCTAAGTTAATCAGGGATAGTTGGCAGAGTTGTCAGGGACAGAGTGTTTCTTCTATGGAGTCTTTCCTCAACAATATGAGCCGATGCAGAATGAATTTAATCTCATGGAGTAAGAAGGAATTTCCCAATAATGCTAAGCGTATTGCTCTATTAAAGAACCAGCTAGCTGATTTGACGCTTAGGGATCAGACTGCTGATGTCTCGAGAAACATTCTGGAGGCTAAAGGGGAGCTGGAGAGATTGTTTGAGCTTGAGGAACAATATTGGTGGCAACGCTCGAGGATCAATTGGCTGGCTGCTGGTGATAGGAATTCCTGTTTCTTCCATGTATCGACTATCAAAAGGAGCCAGCGGAACCGAATTTCTTGTATTAAGGATGATGGGGGTAACTGGCTAATGGAAAAAGGAGCCATTTCTCAAAATATTGCCGACTATTTTCAGAATCTCTTCGCATCCCCGAGCGTCAACTCAATGGATACTGTTTTGGATTTTATTGATCCCAAAATCTCAGAGGAAATGAATCAAAGGCTTCTAGTACCGGTATCATCGGAGGAGATTAAATCGGCAGCTTTTAGTCTGGGGAGTACAAAGGCGCCTGGGCCTGACGACTTCTCCGGTAAATTTTATCATTCTGCATGGACTGAAATTGCTGATACTTTGTGTTCTATGGTCAAAGATTTTTTTGCAGGTCGCTTTGTTTTGGATGGTATTAATAGAACTAATATCACTTTAATTCCAAAGATTCTTAAACCGGAACATGTTTCTCAATTTCGTTCTATTGGACTGTGTAACTTTTCTTATAAAATTATTTCTAAAATCATGGCCAATAGGATGCGTCCTATGCTAGATGTGTGTATTTCTCAGAATCAGAGTGCATTTGTCCCTGGCCGCTGTATTCATGATAATATCATTATTGCGCATGAGATTTATCATTATCTTCGTCGTAAGTATTCTGGTGGTAAGTATGAATTTGCCCTTAAAATGGATATGAGCAAAGCATATGACCGAGTCGACTGGGATTTCATTGAAAATGTTCTATTAAGATTCGGTTTTTGTTCAGACTGGGTGTCTCTTATTATGAAATGTGTGCGCTCTGTCAGTTTAAATATCTGTTTGTCAGGTGAAAATATTAGATCCTTTGCACCGAGTAGAGGCATTCACCAAGGGGACCCCCTCTCTCCATATCTTTTCATTATGGTTGCAGAAGTTTTGTCTCTAATGATTTCTAAGAGCCAGATCGACAAACGGTTGATTGGTATCAAGTTGAGTAATGGGTGTCCTGTTCTCACTCACAGTTTTTTCGCTGATGATGCCCTCTTATTTATGCGTGCTAGTCGTAAGAATTGTCTTTCCTTGGCTAATATTTTGGAATTGTATTGCGCAGCTTCAGGACAGGTGATTAATTTAGATAAATCTAGTATTTTTTTTCTCCTCTAACACTTCCCCTGCAGTAAGAACTATGGTGAGTGGGGTGTTGCACATCCCAGCTACGGAGGATCCTGGTACATACCTTGGTATTCCGAGTGTATAGGGGAAAACCAAGACGTAGGCCATGGCATACATCAGAGAACGAGTGGGGAGCAAAATCCATGGTTGGAGCCATTCTCTCCTATCCTTTTCTGGTAGGGAAGTGATGATAAAAGCGGTTATCCAGGCTATCCCTATTTATCCGATGAATTGTTTCAAATTCTCGGTTAAGACGTGTAAAGAGATAAATAGCCTTGTTGCTAATTTCTGGTGGGATGGTAATACTGTTGGAGGCAAAACTCACTAGAAAGACTGGGGTGCTATGACTGAAAGTAAGAGTACAGGTGGCATGGGTTTCCGAGATTTATTGACGATGAATGATGCTCTGCTGGTGAAGACGGCGTGGAAGCTTTTGAATAGGCCTAATGATCTATGGGCTCGAGTGATTAAGAGTGTGTACTTCCCTGCTCATGAGTTTGTAGATGCGGAGGTTGGCTACAAGGCATCTTGGTGCTGGTCCAGTATATTGGCTGGCAGAGATTTTCTGATGAAGGATCTGAGGTGGGACATTGGAGATGGATCAGATATCAGAATCTGGGGTGACCCTTGGGTTCCTGGTAATATTTTCCCGGCCAGACCTCGTACCACGGACGTTCCTATTATTGCTGAGGGTAAAGTATGTGATCTGATCACTGATGGGCAATGGAACCTTTCACCAATTAGTCCATATGTCACTACTGAAGTCAAACAGGCTATATATAGTATCCCTATCCCTTCCAATGGTTTGCAGGACAAATTGGTGTGGACGGGCGCCAGGGACGGAGTGTATACGGTTAAGCTGGGTTATCATCGACGTAAGGATCAAAAATCTGCTTATGTGAATCGAGCTGGATCATCGATTGTAATCACCTCCCGGTGTTGGAATAAGGTTTGGAAGATCAAAGTGATTCCTCAGGTGCAGCAATTCATATGGAGATTGTTAAGCTCTGCAGTTGCCACCAATTATATGTTGAAGCGAAGAAGAAGATCAAAAGACGGTAGTTGCCCTGTGTGTGCGAAGGCAGAGGAAACGATTGAGCATGTGTTCTTTCATTGCCCCTGGACACGTTGTATCTGGTTTGGCTGTTCTCTAAATGCTAGAATGGACATTTCCAGGGTCTCCAACTTTAAAAAATGGTGGATCGAAATGTCGGAATCGCCCCTATTAAATAATCACGACCTTGCTTTGGTTTGTTGGCTATTGTGGTATATATGGAAAGCTCGGAATGAATTCCTGTTTGACCATAAGGAGTTGAATCCTACTACTGTTATTGAATTGGCTAAGAGAAGCAATTTTGAGTTTTCGGCCAATGGCGTGAGAGGTGTGGGGGATCCTTTAGAATCGAGGGGCTGTGATAGTCCTGGTTCTAGATGGTCCCCTCCTACTCTTGGTTTTCTCAAAGTCAATTGCGATGGAGCTTTCTTTCCTCATGATAACGGTGCTGCTATTGGAATTATATGTCGGGATTTTAAGGGTTTGTTTAGGTGGGGTTTTGTAGACAAGATAAAGTCTATCTCTGCCTTTATGACGGAGGCCTTAGCGCTTAAAAGGGCCCTGCTGTTGGCCCTTGACCTTGGCCATGATAAGGTGATCTTTGAATCGGATTGTCTACCTCTGATCAACTGTGTTGAGTCTAAGTCTCCAAACTCCTATGATTGGCGATGCAGAAGTATTATCCAGGATGTTATTGGTCTTCTGAATTCTAAGGTTGGGTTCTTCGTCTCTTTTTCCCCGAGAGGGGGTAACCGGGCTGCGGATCTCCTCGCAGCTGATGCTTATAAAGGGGTGTGCCCTATTGGGTGGATTTCAAATCCAACACCCGCTTTGTCATCTCTTCTAACTTTGGAGGCGCAGAAGACTGATTTGGGATCGGATAATCCTTCGTGTTCTGATCATTAGGTGGATGGTGGCTAGTTTATTTCCCTTTGTCCGTCTTCTATTGATTATGTTGTACTTCTTGTGTGTACTCTTTTTCCTGTGTACTCTAGCTTTTAAGTGTTCCATTGCTGTTTAGCTTTTAAGTGTTTCATTGATGTTTATGTTTCTTGTATTGTCGCCTTTGTAATGTTGTTTCTGTTGAAGTAATGAAATATCCTTTCGACCCAAAAAAAAAAGTTCCATTTGGTCTTAAAGGGACAAAAGATAAAAAAGAAGCGTGTGGGGTCTGAAAGGGACAAAAGAAGCGCGTGGGTCCACCAAACATTAGCAATTGAGGAATGAAGTTACGCTCGAGGACTTTCTTTTTAAAAATTTATTTAAAAAATACTTAAATATCCCAACAAATTTTGGGATAATTAAAATTTATTATATAATTACTCAATATGGGAGTATTTTATAAATTTAAAGTAAATTTTGTAATTTTTATTTTTAAAAAGTATCATAACATATTAACCATTGAGAAAACTTTATTTAGATTAAATAAATAAATTTGGCCGAATTATTAAACTTTATTTAAAACTCTATTTTAAATGCCCAGGATTCAACGAGAGCAAGGGAGAGCGTCAGCGAGAAAAGAGAGGGAGGGAGAGAAAAGGAGGTATAAAGTGGGAAGAAGTGTTGGAGACTTTTTTTTTTGGGGGGGGGGGGGGGGGGGGGGGGGGGGGTATTTTAAAGACCCTCGTTAAGAGTTTTAGATGAATTTTTGTGTGATTATCGGGAAGTCAGGGAGTAATACGTAACTATAAATATTTTGTTTATATACTTATAAATTAGGGATAAGGGTCTTAAATACTATGGAAGTTTTCGCTTAGGAGCACTGGTAAGACAGAAGTTTTTTTTAGACCAAAAATGCCACGGAAGTTCACAGGAAGTATCAATTTTGCCTCAGAAGTATCATTTTCGTCATGGAAGTTTTCGCTGAGGAGCAATTTTGCCCCGAAAGTTTTCACTAAGAAGCAATTTTGCCCTAGAAGTTTACAAAACGTAGCAATTTTCCTAGCAATTTTTCCCTTCTGTCCCCAAATATTAAATTTGACTACTAAATCAGTCAAAGACCACACATGTCATGCCTTGTAAAGGTCGAACTTAGAGCCAAAGAAGGAAATCTTTCAGATGTTGATCTCAAGGTGGCCAGAATTTGTAAAGCCAAACTTGTCAAAGGGATTGAAAGGTCTGTCATAAAATGCAAATGAAACGCAAAACGAGAAATGAGTTGTTCCAAAAATTGGTTCAGTAAAACAAATCAATAGTGATAATATTTACGTTTTTTAAACTGATCATTTGCTTAGATCATAAGTGATGCTTCCTTTGGGTTTTGTGATAGTTGACCTTTCAATCCCTTTGACTTGTTCGACTTCATAAATTCTGGTCGTCTTGAGCTCAACATCTCAAGGATCCCCTTCTCTGGCTCCAAGTTTGACCTTTTCAAGGCATAATATGTGTAGTCTTTGACTGATTTAATAGTCAGATTTAATATTTGGGAATAGAAGGGCAAAATTTCTCCTTAGTGAAAACTTCCGGAGCAA
The DNA here is from genome assembly GCA_034222035.1 of Acacia crassicarpa. Taxonomy (NCBI): domain Eukaryota; kingdom Viridiplantae; phylum Streptophyta; class Magnoliopsida; order Fabales; family Fabaceae; genus Acacia; species Acacia crassicarpa. The sequence continues at coordinate 17,849,381 of JAWXYG010000014.1, read as the reverse complement.
AATTGCTCCTTAATGAAAACTTCCGGGGTAAAATTGCTCCTCAGCGAAAACTTCCGTGGCATTTTTGGTCCAAAAAAAACTTCCGTCTTACCAGTGCTCCTGAACGAAAACTTCCATGGCATTTAAGACCCTTATCCCTATAAATTATATATGATTGTAGATGATTATCTTTTTTTTTAAAAAAATGAACTGAATTTTATATATATATATATATATATATATATATATATATAAGTGTACCACTCTCGTCCTATTTATAAGTCCACTTTGACCAAATCTCACATACCAAAAAAAATTAGTAGACACAATGATTATGGGATAAATTTTTAACTTTACCCTCATTTATGATTAAGTACTTTTTGATTGTTTCTTCTCTCTCTATCTTTATGGGTGCAATTAATATGGGTAAAATTATCACAATCTCATTTATTTGTCTGCGTTCAGTTTGGGTCAACTTGACACAGGCAAAGCAATTTCCTTTTTTCTTGGCATGAAGGATCTGTTTCGAGTAAGATTCATCAGGGCAAGGGGTGCGAGATGTGTCTTAGGTGAATCCCTTAAGAAAACTCCCCTTCCCAAATGTTTTTGTGTGTGTTTCTTTTTATCATTAAATTTTACATAAAAGTGACATTTTGATATCTAGAAAAAAAAAGTGATATAGTTTTCAATTTTTTTTATGATTCTTCCCATATGCTGATATGAAACATTTTAAAATTCCATATTTGATTCATATATATGTGTGTTAAAAATAAATGATGGAAAGTTGTGTGAAGTTTTTTTATCTTTTAAAAAAGGTAATTTGCAAATTCTATAGTTTTGTTTATTTGATAAAAGCTCCCAAAGAAAAGGGAGATGGTAGGGAAGGAATGAAATGGCATGAGAAGCCACCTCTTTCAAACGACTTGTAATCGATCAGCATCGTGCTCTTTCATTGTCATCTGGGAAAGCGTGCTGCAGGTCATCCCAGACTAAAGAAGCGTGTGGGTCCACCAAACATTAGCCATGAGGAATGAAGTTTCGGGGAGACCGGTAGAAAACCCAGACTATATATCTCCAAATTATTCCAAAGGCCATAAGACTGTTCAAATAAGAAGATGAAAAGAATTAGCAGAAGCTAACAAATTTATCTCAGTCATCCTACCAGTTTTTTATATAAGATATATTTTAGGAGTTAATTTTTATCCTAAATATAAGACATAGTTTGCATATTTGTAAATTTTTTCTTAATTTATCCTTATTGATGCTTTTTCAGCCATAATCAAGGAGGAGAGAAAATGAGGGAATTAAGGAAGATGACTAGAGTGTTTTAGAAAATACATGTTATATTAACTAATTTAATTAACTTCTTTAATCTAATTAAATTAGGTAAATATATCTTATATTAGAGACTGGGAGAGAGTAAATCAGAAGAGGTACTAGCAGGGGACAATATCCCAATCTTCAATTTTTGCTCATGCATATAATTGAATTTCTCCATCATTAAGTCATCCCATAGACTTTTCACCCATTTCTTGTTTTAGCCTTGAGTATCCACCCACTTGTTCGCAACATTTAGCACTTCTATCATTTTTCTTCAAGCTAGCTCCTTGCCCTGTTCCCCTATTTTCTTGCAACTAAAAGAAGATTACAGATAAACCAGCTAAATACTGAATCAGAGGGTGCAACGGCTTCGCACTGCAGTATATTGGAGGCCAATGCTGGTTTGGTTTCAATTGCTTCACCAATTATGGAAATAGGAGGAGAGTTAGTTAGAGTCAGTTGTGGGGTTGTTAGCCATGCTTCTTGCAGAATCAGAGTCTAGCACTAGCAGATACGAAAGCCATGCTTCTTGCAGGGACAATAGCAGGAGCTTGCAGTATAGAAATGGGAGTTTGTGTCAGTGTATGCACAGTGTGCAGTTGAAGTTGCACAGATGAAGAGGGAAGTGAGTGATCAAAATGATGAAGAGAACCAGATGGAGAAGATGTAGCAGGCAAACCCATATCAAGCAGCATTTTTATCAGTATTACTCATAGGATATGACACATTAATTATAATATTATTGCTCATAGGAATATAGGATAGGACATTATTAAATTAGCTATTGGCCACAAAGGGGCCAATATAATGGAAATTTTTGTTCTTTGGAACCAAAAAAAAAAAATAAAAAAAAGGAAATTCTTGGGGCAGCTGGCTACTTTCTTACTCTGGATTTGAATTTTCTTCTTCTTTAGTTTCTTTTCCAACACGATAATTAACTGAGTGAAAGTACTGATCTTTGTATGAGAGAAATCAAGGAAGAAAATATGGGCTAAAAAACTTGCTTCTCTCAAACACCCAAACTCCTGCTTCTGAGTTCTTGAGCTTTCTTGCTCTTCACTGCTTCTCCTTCTTCCATGTTACCCACATGGCTCAGTATCCCTCCAAGCTATGAAATGAAGGTGATCCTAGACACCCGAACTCCAAACAAAGAAACTGATCAGCTAATCGACTTCTCTCAAAGGGGTCAGTGGCTTCATGCTTCCATATTATGAGCCAAGGATGGTTTGGTTTCAATTGCTTCTTGCTAGTTTTGCAGGGTCAATAGCAGAAGCTTGCAACATAAAGTTGAGATTTCACGAATGAAGAAATAAATGAGTGAGAATGATGAAGAGATGAAGATGAAGAAGTAGAAGAAGAAGAAAAGAAGAAGGGTTAAATGCCAATTTTACCATGGAAGTATTGGTAAGGGGGCACTCAGCACCCGAAAGTTTTTTTTTTTGTATAATTTTTGTCCCAGAAGTTTAAAAACTTGTAATCTTACCGATTGGTTAATCTTAACCGTTAGATCATTGTGTTCTTTGTAAACTTTCGAGGCAAATTTGCTCCTAAAAAAACTTCTTGGGTAAATTTGCACCTAAAAAAAACTTCCGGGACAAAAATGATCTAAAAAAAACTTCCGGATACTGAGTTCCCCCTTACCAATACTTCCATGACAAAAATGGTATTTAACCTAAAGAAGAAACTGTCAAATCCATTTCTCTTCTTGCTACTATATTCATAAGGCTAATGGTGGTTGTGGCTTCATTGTCTTTGAAAGTGTTTGGTGAGTGGATGGCTATGGCCATCACTTTTGGGTTTGAATGGATTCATTTGCTCTATTTCACTGTATGAGGTTCACTAGGTTCTCAAATTTCCTTACATATATGCATGAGAATGAACAGAGGCAAGAATGGTACAACTTGGTTTATAAACAACTATATTATATAATATGAAGCCTCTTTTCTTTTTTCCTCCTCTCTTTTTTCCCCCTTTTCAACAAGCAAAATCAACCAATAGTTCTTTTCATTTTTGGTAAATGATGACAGAAATATACAGAATGCAAGACATGCAGGGCTATGCATATATTCTTCAAGAAGTAGTCAATTGGAGATTGTTAGAGAGTTTAAGCAGTTGTACCACTATAATTGAGTAGTTATCAGAAATCACCCCTTTATGAATAACTGTACATCGTAATTATCAATACAACACATCATTTCATCTCTCTCTCTCTCTCTCTATATATATATATATATACACACACACACACACATATTACCTTCTCTATCGCTTGCTCCCAAGAACCTCAATAGATAATAGACCGCATTATAGGCAGGGGTACATAGCCCCTGTGGGCTGTCCATATAAGATCTAGATGGTTCAGTTTTAAGTTTTTCTTACTTTTTTTTTATTATTATTCTAATGGGTGGAGAATCTAAAATAAAAATAATCTCTTACCTAATTATTTTTTAAAAGAAAATGATTTTTCATTTAAAAATTAAAAGATACAAAAAAGTAAATCTGGACAGGAGCTAAGTGCTCCCTGCATATCCAAAGGATAGGCAGGAAAACACGATCCATAGATAATGAGTTTGCATCCATCTCTCATGGGTTGACTTTGGAGTTGCTTCTTCAGTGATTCAGAGGGCCTTACTGCTTGTACCTCTTGTAAGGAAGTCAAGGACCAGAGCTCGTTAGGGAGAGCAGTCAACCTATGGCACTCTTCAATGACCAAACATTTGAGACATGCCATCACATCTTTACCTAATTCCCAGCGATAGAGTTCATACAAAGATTTCATTTGAAATACCTCTAGTTGGGGGAACCCATTAATGCAACAAAGTTTTAACTGAGACCTTGAGGAATTTGTAGACCCACAGTAACATACTTTCAAGATTCTGAGGTTGGTAAGACTCCCCAAAGTGTTCATGACATCGTCATTTAAGTTGATGCGTGAGATTGCTAGCCTGGTAAGGTTTGAAGGAAATGCATTGGCAGATTTTGGAATATCAGGAAAGCCATAAATCTTCAATGTATTCATATAATTTAGGTTTCGAAGATTTTCCCACACTTGATCAACCCCTTGTTTGTGCTTGTCATCATACTAATTGAAATGTAACCCCAGTCTCCTAAGCTTTGGGAATGCACCTTTCCCAATTAAAGATATAACGGCTGATTTTTTGTTTACGGCAACCCGAGATAGGGTTTGTAGATTCCACATGGTTTCACTTTCTACATTTGGAAACTCAGGTAAAATTATAGGTGCAGTCGTATAAAGATGCCTTAGTCTCTTGAGCTTCCACATCCCAATGGTGAAGGGTATGGAAAAAGTCAATGGAGGAGCCCCCAAGTTCAAAGTTTCTAGATTCCAAAGATTGCCAATCCATTTAGGAATAGCTCTGACAGATCCTGTAAAAAAGCCTGGGCATAGGTCTATTCTTAAGTATCTTAGATGCACTAACATGTTTAAATTGGTAGGGATCTTATGCATGCAGGAAATTGGAAGCCCAATATCCAACACTCGAGCAAGTTGAAGCCAATTCACATGCCTTTTTGACTTGCTTGAATTAAGGTGGTAGTAGGAGTTCCGGTCAAAACAGAGCACAGAATGAGTGCCTGAAAGGTCTTTGTTGCTTGAAACAAAAAAATTGGACATATTACATTGAATGGATAGCCTGCGAGGTTTGGATTGCTCCAAAATGTCTACATCCCTACAGACTTCAAAAGCCTTCTCCTCCTTGCTCTCAGATATGCAAAGTTCTCTCAAAAGATCATGGATGCGACATGTCTTGATACCCCCATCGCTACTTCTTCTCCCTACTTGGATTAAGCTACGATCAACTAGCTCATCCAAGTAGTCTTCTGCAACATCCTCTGCAATTCTGGAATCGCTATGATGAATGAATCCTTCAGCAACTCATAGTTGGATCAAGCGTCTAACAAGAATCTCATAGTCTTCAGGAAACATACCAAAATACATAAAACATGGCTTCAATCTTGGAGGCAAGCTATCATAACTGAGTTTAAGTACTATATCATGTACTTGTGTTTTTGGTTGAGTGAGATGTGAGTTTACATGACCCATGACCTTCAACCATTCTCGGTGTGACTTTTCCTTGTTTGTAAGTATTCCTGCAAGCACCACAATGGATATTGGCAAGCCACCACAACTTTTTACCATGCGCTTACCTAATAGCTCTAGATTGGAAGGCACACTTTCTCCTTGAAACACCCTCTTTGAGAAAAGCTTTCAACTTTCTTCTTTGTTTAGAAAAGGGAGATAGTAGGGAAGAAATGAGCTAGCCTGAGAAGCCACCTCTTTCGAACGACTAGTGATCAGGATCCTACTGGCTTTATTGTCATCAGGGAAAGCGTATTGTATATCATCCCAATGTTGAGGATTCCATATGTCGTCCAACACTACAAGATACCTCTTCCCTTTCAAACACTCTTGTACCTTGTCTCTTAGTTCTTTCTCACTAAAACTAAAATCATCCTCCACTACAGGTTTACCTTTGCTCTTTGATTTCTTCTTATGCTTCCTACTGCTATTTGCAGAGATTGTCACAAAGCATTTAAGAAGAGCGTGTAAAAGCTCTCTACGTCTATAGTCATTAGAAATATAAACCCAAGCATGACACTCAAAGTCATTCTTAACATGATGACTATTATAAATCTTGCGAGCAAGAGTAGTTTTACCTAATCCGCCCATCCCAATGATGGACACCACATTACGACGTGAACCTCCTTGCTTGAGGAGATTGATTACTTCAGTTGTGTCACGCTGAAATCCCACCACATCATCCTCCTCCACGTCCCTTCTTCGCTTGTGTAGTAGTTGTAACTCCTGATCTGTTGAAGATCCTGTGGCTTCCTGGGTGTCGTATTTGATTCTGTTCTCATAAATCTGAGCGATAGTGACTTTAATATTGTCTATTTTCTCTGCTACATGGTGCATCATCTTTGCATGTTCGATACCATGGAGCATCCTGGACAACCAAATTCTCCTTCGATGGCTGGCAATGTTAACAACAAAAGTGTCAATGACATCCTCGGCTTCATATGCTACGTCTATGATTTGACGCACAACCTCTCGTTCGATCTCCTTCTTCGGCTGGTTTTGGTTGCTGCTCTTAAGGTAGATACTCATCATTCTGAGCTCACTCTCAAGGGATTTCACTTTGTCTTCCACGCCACATAGCAAATTGGCTTCGTGTGCCACGAGCCGAGACAAGTTCTCCAGAACGAAACTAACTACACTATCTGCCATCAAGTCTGCAGTATCAACACAAGAACACAGAAACAAGTGAAGGAAAATTTGAGGCACAATAAAATTTTAAGAGGTTCAAGGATTTAAGTAGTACTATGTAGATAGTGTATCGACATCCCACTTCGGCGAGGTTTCTTCAAAGACTAGTAGAGGTCAAGACTTAACCAAGAGTTTCTTTATTGCTATTGGCTTCGGTCCATTTGGTCTTTTGAGTGAAAGATTGAAAAGAAGCGTGTGGGGTCTGAAAGTGACAGAAGCGCGTGGGTTGACAAAACATTAGTCCTAAGGATGAGGAATGAAGTTACGGAGAAGACTTTCATGTTGCTTAGGTTGGCTCAAGTACTTTCTTTTTAATAATTGTCTTTAATAAAAAAAATAATAATAAAAAACATAGATGATAGGAAAAAAAAGGGAAAATCCCTAAAACCAACCTTAAAAAATACTAAAAGACAAAAAATTGTTCCAGATATTCATAGTACCTTTTTTTTGGTCAGCAATATTCATAGTACCTAGCTAGTAGGAACTTGTCAGGAAGAAAGATGCTGAGAATGTTAATCAAGTAAGTAATGGTTTTGAGTAAAAAACTTTTCATGGGAAAAGCAGAAAATCTCACTCTCAAGTAAGTAAAGACTTACACGCAACAACTCGTACAAACTAAGACATGGACGTGGAAGATTACATAAGCATTTACTCCGTAAATGAAATTTCAAAACCACTCCTCAAAATCTTCAAACGGGCTCATTGAAATAATTCTTTTCATTTTTGGTAAATGATGACAGAAATATACAAAAATGCAAGCGTGCATGGCTCTGCTTCCGCAAGAAGTCAACTGGAGATTGTTAGAGAGTTTAAACAATTAGATAGCTATAAGTGATTAAGTTAGTCCAACTATATTAGTTATCAATAATCACTACTTTATAAATAGATGTACTTCATATCATTTCAACTCACTCATTCTCTCTTTCTATATCTCCAGTATTCTATACATTTTTAGAATAACCTATTATATGATAAATTTCAAGACATCAGAATCACTGAGCATTTAATAGATCTTTGAGACTTGATAATTAGATTGAATGGGGTGGGGATCCTAGAAAATATTTTATATAGCTTTGACAACTTTGTTGTATATAAATAATAATTATTGTGGTTATCATCGTATATTCTTTTATTTTACTAATATTGAATTGTTGATCTTGATTCATCTTTTTTTTTTTTTCACTCCTTTTTTGTGTAGCTGACTGGAATGCCGTGTAACATGTCAACATCAAAATGGGTGCAAAAGTTTACCTTGCTGGAGCAGAAGGCACTGGGCTTCTTTTTCTTTCTTTTCTTTTTTTTCAACTAGGAGGATTAGCTTGATTGCTTGCAGTTCCAAGTCTCACGGCATGAAACTTGAGAAGTTACAGGAAATAGTAGGCAAAGCAGATAACCTTCCACGTAGAGATCATTGATCTTTTATAAGATGTAAATCAGTTCTCTGAAAAAGTTGGACCCACCTTTCCCCCTCTCAGTTTGTCTTCCTTTCAGTTTGAAGTTTTTTGTACTCTTCTACATTCTTATGTGTAACATGCCCACCTGAGTAATTATGTATAGTTACAATTCTGCAAATCCACTTATGTTCAATAGTTGCTTCAATTGTGCTGGTTCAGTATCACGAGTTGAATGTTTCTTACTTTCAATAATTAATCAATTGATCAATTTACTTGTACTGAAGAAAAGATATGACAAAGTGAATGCTGGCAATGTGAATTCTGAATCTTAGGATCCTATAAGGATATGTAAACAAGAAGATAGAGCTTTTATGGTTTGATATTAAGCTTTTCTTTAATAGAAAGCTTATTTTGATATCGTTCAATTATTTTATTTTCCTCATTTAGTTAATGGATATGAGACATTTCTTTGTTGGTTACCCGGATGTTGGAGAAAAGAGGAATACAATTTCATTCAGGCCAGAAGTTCAAAGATGACAGTGCTGTTTATTAGTTATTGCTAGTTATGAACAGATTTGTGGGTTTTTGATTCTCTTCTTAAAAATGAGGATCTTAGGTTTAATTTAAGTTGTAGTCTGGATCTAGCCTTCATGTCATAACCCCTGGACATAAATTATGAAAAGATTGATAATTATAAAAGCTATATATTATATATAAGAATAATATTAACTCATCGAATATATCTTATATTAATAACCGGATGAGTATATTATATATAAGATGCCTCTTCTCTTTTGCCTTTTCTCCTTCAGAAAACTGATGTTATTCAATTATGCTAACAAGATTCAGAGCAAACTTCACAAATAAGCATTTTAAGAATGGGTTATACGTTTCTGCTTCAACGGCAGAAAATTTCTCAGCAGCGGGAGTAAAACGACGCAGTTTATGACTCATTTTTTATAAAACATACATAGTAAAACTCTCCGCATATTATTCCCTATAAACTTCACCACCACCCCCACACCGCTTCTCTCTCCTCCTCTGTCACTCTCCTTCTTCCTTCTCCTCACTCTCTCTCACCCTCGTGCAGCGAACTATACATATATATACATATTCCCATCTTTATATCTATGTGCAGCGAACTATATGTATCTACCAACAAAACAGAGAAGTGGTTCCAGATAAATATATATATCTAGCAGCTAGCAGAATATGTCCCTCTCAGTTTTGACTTCTGGCGCACCATTATGAACTCCAATCCACCTTCTTCTCCTTTAAGAGTCTTCACAACCCGCATGCATATTCACATCAGAAAGCCATTTTTGTAATCTTTATGATTCATCCAAACAATTTTACACCTTATAGAACTTGCCTCGCTCTTATATGCCTTTGTGGTCATGAAAATACCTATTTAAACGTTGCACACATATGAAAAGAGAGAGGAGAAACGTTGCAAAGCATATATAGATATAATGCTACGTATAAGCTTGCTGTCTTGCTTTTAAAAACTCCCTCTGTGTTTAGGAGCTAGAACAGAGGGAGTTTTGCATTTTCTTTTTAGGTTGGGAAACTCCTGAAGCAGCACATGAACCCAAAGCATTGCTGTTATGTAAATATATACATTTATCAGGAACCCCTTTTCTGTGTTGTTGATAGATACGTATAGTTCGTTGCACTAGATATAAAGAGGGGAATATGTATATATCTATATATATATATATATAGATATATAGTTCACTGCACGAGGGTGAGAAAGAGTGAGGAGAAGGAAGGAGGAGAGTGAGAGAGGAAGAGAGAGAAGCGGTGTGGAGGTGGCGGTGAAGTTTACGGGGAATAACATGCGGAGAGTTTTACTGTGTATGATTTATAAAAAAATAAGTCATAAACTGCGTCGTTTTACTCCCGCTGCTGAGAAATTTTCTGCCGCTGAAGCAGAAATGTTAATCCGTTTAAGAATATGTTGAATAAATGTTTGAAAGCCTTTAATCTCCATTAGCCATAATATTGATTTCACAAAAAAAAAAATTTTAAGAAAATCTTTATCATTTTTCTTTGAAAAATGACAAAAATAAAAAAAGAACTTTGAAATTGTAAAATCTTAAATTAAGACTATTACCAGGAGTTGAAAAGGGAATGATGAAACTTACTAAGTAATTAACAACTTATTTTTTGGGAAATACCACATTAAAAATTTTCCAATTTTAAAATTCTTTTCTTGTCATTTTTCCCTTTTTATTTATTATATATATATATATATATATATATTAATCCCATCAGATTAAGGTATACTTGTAAAAAAAATATAAGCAATCAATAAATGTTCTTGATTAAATTATACTCCCTCTACTTCTAAATATAAGATAGAGTTGAATTTTTTAGAGAGATTAAAAAAGTTAATTAGATTACTTTAAAGTATTTATATATATATATATATATATATATATATTAAATCTAAACTGGTTGGTATGACTAATAAACTAATACATAATCTAAGAATATATAACATATAATATGATTAAACAACTTATTTAGCTTTCTTTATCTATTAAAAAAGTCAACTTTATGATATATTTAAGATTGGAGGGAATAATAAGGTTGATCCTGTAAGGCTTTGATTAATAACAAAAGGGAATTTGCCTTTGGTGCGTAACTATCAAGTCAATGCCCATAACCACATACTTCAGTAATAAGAGATGCAAATAATTCATTAGGAAGCTAATTAGAATATTAACGTGTTAATTCTGCTTTTGCATAAAATATTGTTTGATATATTGATCCTGTCATGACATACTCCAGTTTTGGCATACATCTAAAAGGTATTAAACTCATAATTATTACTGTATAAGTTTATATTCCTTGAGCAAGATATTCTGATTCTAAACAGTTTTCCTTCATGCATACAAACAGACACCACTTTTTGGTATATTTAATAGTGAAACATGAGTACTGAGATATTTGTGCGCTTCATTTATTTTGAAATAACTCTGTTATTGTCCTTTGAGAAAGGCCAAGTGTAGAACTTTGAAATAATATTCCCTATCCTATATCATTTGGCTGATAGTATAACCTTAAAAGCCTCCAGAAGCAAACCTACAAATAATTTAATCACTTCATTAATAACACTCATCCCCCACAATTTTCATCCCTTCTCATTATAAATCCCTGAATCTCCACTCTCTTTCCTGCAAGCTCAAGCCATTTAATCTCTGATTTTTCTTCTGAGTCGTTCTGATTTCTTGTGTGCCATGGCTGCATCCTTACACGGTGGTTTGGTATCACTCAACCATGCAGGAGTAGCTCCAAGACCAAGTGGAGCAGATTATGAAGATGATCATAAACAAACTACCCAAACTCCAATCGAAGAAACCGATCAGCTAGACTACTCTCAGAGGGCTCAATGGCTTCGTGCTGCAATAATGGGAGCCAATGATGGTTTAGTTTCAGTCTCTGCAATGGTGATGGGTGTAGGAGCTGTTAAAACAGATTCCAAATCCATGCTGCTTTCTGTTTTTGCAGGTTCAATAGCAGGAGCTTGCAGTATGGCATTTGGAGAGTTCGTGTCAGTGTTCACTCAGCTTGAAGTTGAAGTTGCTCAGATGGAGAGGGAAATGACTGATCGAAATGATGAAGAGAAGCTGATGGAGAAGATGAAGCTTCCAAATCCATATCAAGCAGCATTTGCATCAGCTGTCATTTAGCATAGGAGCATTGGTTCCTCTGCTTTCTGCAGCATTCATAACAGATTATAAAATAAGGCTAATGGTGATTCCCATTGTGGCTACTTTGGCTCTCACAACATTTGGATTGGTGGGAGCTGTGTTGGGAAAGAGTCCCATTTTGAGATCATGTGTGAGGGTTTTGTGTGGAGGATTCGTAGCTATGGGTGTCACATTTGGGCTGACCAAGTTACTGAGTTCTTGTGGATTGCAGCTTTATGAATGAATTGTGACCTCCCCATTTCTCTATTTGCTTTAAATTACAGTTTCTCATAATGAGAATCTAATCAAGTTATGTTCAGTTCTTTGCTTGGTAGCTGTCATTGATTTTTTTTTTTTTTTAATATCTAAATAATAAATGTTTATGTATAGACATTAGAGTTTCATTTTCAATGGTTCAGAGGGCCATAATACAGACATGGCATTACATCTTTAGTACCAGAGCTCATCAGGAAGTGCAATCACAAAAGTTAGATAATGTCAGATGTTACAAAATTTGGAAAGAAGCTAATTGTCAAGGTACAAAGATAATTTAGGTGTTGGAGGCATTCCCAAACTTTTTTTTTTGGTCGGTGAGGCATTCCCAAACTTGACCAAACCCTCTTTTATGTCTATAATCTTTTGATGGTAGTTGTTTTCTTGATATACTTTTGGTTTGTACCTTGGTTTGAAGGTACAAATACCAAAGAAAGCCATTAGATACATCAGTGAGAAGGGTAAGTCAACTTATTTGGAACTCGATTAAAAGGGGTAGAGGAAAATCAAAGAGAATGCTCAATGAGATTATTAAGCAAGATCTACTAATTAATAATTTACATTGAGATTTAATTTTTGATAGAACTTAATAATGTTGTTTGATCATGTAGCCGACCCTATTTAGTGGAATTAAGATTCTATGGTTGTTGTTGTACCTTTATTTGAAGCTAAGTGATGATTAACCAGAGGATCCTAGTGTTCAACTGAATTTTTGGTGCTTTAAGAAATGTCATTTTTTAATTTTCTTTTTGTAAAGCTGAACTTATAAGGCTGTTTTCCTGATTTTTGGAGAGTAATTGATCTTTTAATGTTTCACATGCTCTAGTTTAATAGTTTGCCTTGGTACATATATGTGCAAAACAACGGAGCATTGCTGGGGTTGCTACTTCCTTGTTTTGTGTGCGTGAATTTTCTTCCTCTTTCTTTTCCAACATGTTAACAGAGAAAAACTGGTCTTTTATGGATTGTGTATGAGAGAAATCAAGGAAGAAAACCTCACCTAAAAAACTATAAACACTCAGAGAAATTTTAGGAAATATATATACACTTCTTAGTGGGAATTTTAAGTGGAAAATACTATTCATTAGTGATAATAAAGTTTTAAGATATCTTACATTGTTGTATACTATTTAATTTTTGTTTTTTAGTCATTTCAGTATATAAATTAAAAGAAATATTTGATAACAACTTTGATCTATATGGGTATATGAAAAATTATATCAATAATTTAATTTCAATATTATTAAAATTCAATTATATTATAATTTTAAATTCAATTATTGAATATAATATTTTTAAAATTTTAACATAAGTACTTTCTTATCTAAACGAATGTAAAGAAAAAGTGCTTTTATATGTCTATTTAAGTAATTTTACTAATAAAAAAGTGTTTCTCTATTTTAACATCTAAATAGCTTTTATATTTAAAAGTCCTTTTTAAATTGTGTATCTAAACGTAAAATAGCTTAATTTTTAATTAAAACATTTTTTTAAAAAAGCAATTAAAAAAAACATTTTTTTTAAAATCCTATCCAAATAGGCCTTTTGTAGAAAATATTTATGCTCCTTCTCCACTTTTCACGGGAGGAAACTAAACTATCAGGCATGTGTTGTCTGTGAAGAGGGAAACTGTTGAGTTAGACGCTGAAACTGCTTTGTCAGAGAATCCCACCTTGAATCAACTCTAATTGTATAAAGAAATGGTCTCCAGAAAACAGCAAAGAAAGTTTGGGAGAAGATTAAGTCAGTGTTTTAAGGAAATGAAAAGACTCTGTAAATACAATTCTTCGATTTGGAGTTTTAACTTGTCAGGAAGAAATAGACTGACAATGTTAATCGAGTAATAGTTTTGAGTAAAAACTTTTCATAGAAAAAGCAGAAAATCTCATTCTACCTTATCTGTAAAGACTTACACGCAACAACTCATACAAACTAAGACATGGACGTGGAAGAGTACACAAGCATTGTACTCCGTAAATGAAATGTCAAAACCACTCCTCAAAATCTTCAAACGGGCTCATTGAAATAGTTCTTTTCATTTTGTGAAATGATGACAGAAATATACAAAAATGCAAGCGTCCTTGGCTCTGCTCCCACAAGAAGTCAACTGGAGATTGTTAGAGAATTTAAAGAATTAGATAGCTATAACTGATTAAGTTATCAATAATCACCACTCTATAAATAGATGTACTTTGTAGATTATAAATACACCACATCATTTCAACTCACTCATTCACTCTTTCTATATTTCCGTTAATACTTTCAAAAAGAAACTCTCTGCACCAGTATGGAAGACGACATTCAGAGATAATGAGATTGCATCCATCTCTCATGGGTTGACTTTGGAGCTGCTTCTTCACTAATTGAGAGGGCCCTTTTACATGTACCTCTCGCAAGGAAGTCAAGGACCAGAGCTTGTCAGGGAGAGCAGTCAACTCCAAACACTCTTCAATGATTAAACATCTGAGACATGGCATCACATCTTTACCTAATTCCAAGCGATGGAGTTTCAAATATGTCATTTGAAATACCTCTAGTTGGGGGAACCCTTTACCGCAACAAAGCTCTAACTCAGTGATAGGGAAAACTTTAGACTTCGCAAGTGTACAGATCGTATTAAGTAATAGAGTGATGAGAAAAGTATCGTTCCCACGAGGACTCAATCTAACCAGCGATTAGATATTAAATCTCCTTGTTTCGTTAAATTGAGTAAGCCAGAATTGTTTTCAAAGAGAAAAAGAATAAGAACTAATAGTAGCAAAAGACTTTTCACAAAAGAGCAAATTCCAATATCAAAAAGTACAACCTAGAGTCACTAATCCCTCGTTTGGTATTTTTAGATTTTATCCCCACTAAATTAATTTCGACTTAACCTAAACAGCTAATCTAGAGTATTAGTGTCTATAAATGCCTTCCGGTCCATTTATCTACCTATCTTAATCAATTATGTGATGCCTCACAAAACTAAATAAGATGCTTTTTAAATCGGGTTCACTCTAATTTAATTATGTGGAGCTTCTAGGTATATTCCTATCCTAGACGCAAATTAAATTAAAACCTAACTTCACGTTAAATTAAAACCTAATTCCACATTATTTATTCCCAAGGTCAATTTAGGATTCCCTCTTCCAAGTCCAATCCTAAATCCCCAAAACATGCCCAATGGTGGCCACTCACTAAGCAATAGTAATACACACAGGATTAAATAAACTGAATAAGATTAATCAAAACTAAAAAGTGGGAATAATTTCTAAAACCCAAACAAGTTCATAGGTTCTCTAGGTTGAAAAGAAAAATTAGCCACACATGGCTATAAGAAAATCCATAAGAAAAATAAGAAATTTAGATCCCAGCATGAAGAGAAGAAGAAGAAGAAGAAAAACAAGATCACAAAATTGTGGAGCCTTCTCCTTAGCGTCCTCGCTTTTCTTCTTGTACCGTGCGTCTTGTTCTCTGCCTCCAATTCTCTACCTCTGCGTTCTTTCTTTTTTTTCTTTTTTGATGCGTGCCCTCTCTACGTCTTTGTGCCTCTGCCTTTAATATAGAGATTTTTAGGTTACAATCCTCATTCCATTCTCCACCGTGTTGCTTCTTCTCTTGGTCCATTAAATCATCATTCCAATTCGTGCGCCCATGTGCATTGAATCCCATTCTTTTAGTCAAACCTTCCTATTCCCATCTCACATTGCTTATGTACGTGACTTGCTTCATTCTTCTTCTTTTTCTGTGTGGTCCCCACGTCATCCTCAGCTCCAAAACTGCTACTCCCTTTTATTCCATTAATTGCTTCCTCTAAATTACTTGAAGACCAAGTCTATTCAATTCCCAAAGTTGACAAAACAATGAATTGGGAATAAATCAATAGATTATTTCGTGCTCCCTCTGATTGAACAAGAAAAGGAAATTATATGGTAATCATAATAATAATAAAACTGAATTTATTCAAAACCTCTAATTACTATGATTTATTTCCTAAACTCAAAAACTTTTATTTTAAATTGAAATCCCTCAAATAATACATCCAGATTGATATCCCTTAAAATCATAATAAAATCTCTTTAATTTAGCATTGATGACTTCCTAAATATATCCAAATATTTCTCAAATCAATTAAAAATAGGAAGTCATCATTCAGACCTTGATGTTGTTTTACACTTGCAAGAACTTAGTTTCAAAATTCTGAGGTTGGTAAGACACCCCAAAGTGTTCATGACATCGTCATTCAAGTTGGTGCTGGAGATTGCTAGCTTGGTAAGGCTTGAAGGAAAGGCATTGGCAGATGTTGGAATATCAGGAAAGCCATAAATCTTCAATGCATTAAGATAATTTAGGTTTGGAAGGTTTTCCCACACTTGACCAACCCCTTGTTCATGCTTGTCATCCTCACACAAATGCAACCCCAATCTCCTAAGCCTTGGGAATACACCTTTCCCTATAAGAGACACAAAGGTTGATTTTTTGTTTATGGCAACACAAGATAGGGTTTGTAGATTCTACATGGTTTTACTTTCTAAATCTGGAAACTTGGGTAAAATCACAGGTCCGGCCGTATGAAGATGTCTTAGTCTTTTTAGCTTCCACATCCCATTAGAGAAAGGTATGGATATTTTAGATTCAAAACGCCCCAAATCCAAAGTTTCTAGATTCCAAAGATTGGATATGAATTCAGGAATCTCTTCAACAAATATTCTAAAAGAGCTTGTGTGCATGACCAGTCTTAAGTACCTCAAATGCACTAACATGTTTAAATTGGTAGGGATCTTAAACACCCACGAACGTAGAACCCCTGGATCCAACACTCGAACAAGCTGAAACAACTTCACAAGCCTTTTTGTCTTTCTTGAATCAAGGTAGCACTGGGAGTCACGATCAAAGCAGAGCATAGAACGAGTGCCTGAAAGGTCTTTGTTGCTTGAACCCAAAAAATCTAACATATTACATTGAATGGATAGCCTGCGAGGTTTGGTTTCCTCCAAAATGTCCACATCCCTACAAACTTCATAAGCCTTCTCGTCCCTACTCTCAAATATGCATAGTTCTCTCAGAAGATCATGGATGCAACATGTCTTGATCGCCCCATCACTCCTTCTCCCTACTTGGATTAAGCTACAATCAACTAGCTCATCCAAGTAGTCCTCTGCAACATCCTCTGCGATTCTGGAATCGCTAGGATGAATGAATCCTTCAGCAACCCATAGTTGGATCAAGCGTCTAACAGGAATCTCATAGTCTACAGGAAACATACCAAAATACAAAAAGCATGGCTTCAATCTTGGAGGCAAGCTATCATAATTGAGTTTAAGTACTATATCATGTATGTGTGTTTCTGGTCGAGTGAGATATGAGTTGACATGGCTAATGACCTTGAACCATTCTCAGTGTGACTTCTCCTTGTTTGCGAGAATTCCTGCTAGTACGACTAAGGATATTGGCAAGCCACCACAACATTTTACCATACGCTTACCTAATAGCTCTAGATCGGAAGGCACGCCTTCTCCTCGAAACACCCTCTTTGAGAAAAGCTTCCAACTTTCTTCTTCGCTAAGAAAAGGGAGATAGTAGGGAAGAAATGAGCTGGCATGAGAAGCCACCTCTTTCGAACGACTCGTGATCAGGATCCTACTGGCGTTTTTGTCATCAGGCAAAGCGCATTGTATGTCATCCCAATGTTGAGGATTCCATATGTCGTCCAACACTACAAGATACCTCTTCCCTTTCAAACACTCTCGTACCTTGTCTCTCAATTCTTCCTCACTAAAACTAAAATCATCCTCCATTTCAGGTTTACCTTTGCTCTTTGATTTCTTCTTATGCTTCCTACTACTATTTGCAAAGATTTTCACGAAGCATTTAAGAAGGGAGTGCAAAAGCTCTCTAGGTCTATAGTCATTAGAAACATAAACCCAAGCATGACACTCGAAGTCATTCTTAACATGATGACTTTTATAAATCTTACGAGCAAGTGTAGTTTTACCTAATCCGCCCATACCAATGATGGACACCACATTACGACACGAACCTCCTTGCTCGAGGAGATTGATTACTTCAGTTGTGTCATGCTCAAAACCAACGACATCATCTTCCTCCACGTGGACCACGTCCCTTCTTCGCTTGTGCAGTAGTTGTAACTCCTGATCTGTTGAAGATCCTGCGCCTTCCTGGGTGTCGTATTTGATTCTGTTCTCATAAATCTGACCGATAGTGACTTTAATATTGTCTATTTTCTCTGCTACACGGTGCAACATCTTTGCATGGTCGACACCATGAAGCATCCGGGACAACCAGCTTCTCTGTCGTTGGGTGACAACGTTGGCAACAAAAGTGTCGATGACATCCTCAGCATCATGTGCTACGTCTGTGATTTGACGCACAACCTCTTGTTCGATCTCCTTCTTCTGCTGGTTTTGCTGGCCGCTCTTAAGGAAGACATGCATCATTCTAAGCTCACTCTCAAGGGACTTCACTTTGTCTTCCACGCCACATAGCAAATTGGCTTCGTGTGCCACGAGCCGAGACAAGTTCTCCAGCACGAAACTAACTGCACTATCTGCCATCAAGTCTGCAGTATCAACACAAGAACAGAGAAACAAGTGAAGGAAAATTTGAGGCACGATACATTGTTAAGAGGTTCAAGGATTTAAGTACTATGTTGCTAGTGTGCCGACGTCCCACTTCCGGCGAGGTTTCCTCAAAGACTATAGGTCAAGACTTAACCAAGAGTTTCTTTATTGCGTGTGGGGTATGAATGGGACAAAAGAAGTGCGTGGGTCCACCAAACATTAGCAATTGAGGAATGAAGTTACGAAGAATACTTTCATGATGCTCAGCTCGAGGACTTTCTTTTTGAAAACTTATTTTTTTAAAAAAATACTTATTATAGAAATATAAAAGGAAAATTGTAATATCCCAGCAAAATTTGTGATAATTAAAATTTATTATATAAGTACTCAATATGGGGAGTATTTTATAAATTTAAAGAAAATTTTTTAATTTTTATTTTTAAAAAATATCATAACTTATTAAGTGTATGTGTGTGTTTGAGAGGGAGAGAGAGAGAGAGAGAGAGAGAGATATAAATTTTTAAGTAAGTAAAAGTAAAAGTAAACTTCTTTATAATCTACTTTGTTCTTAAAATAATAATATTATAAAACTATATGGTGAGTGAACATGTACCTACTAAATACGTAGGGTCTATCGTGAGATTCACGTTCTTTTTCATAATATATTATTATTTTAATAATATATTTTTTAAAAAATAATATTACAAAACTATATGGTGAGTGAACATGTACCTGGTGATTTTAAACATTAACTTTTTTTCATTCAAGAATAAATCATAACATAATTTTGTTTATGCAACCTATAATCTCAACAAAATATGTGTTCACTGTTTGGACATATATTTTAAATAATATTCATTGTATTCAAGTAATTCTTATTTACTATGAGTTTTTTTTTTTATGAAGGCACACATTTTTATTAAAAATGATTATTGCCCTTATCCTTTGAAGAATGTATCAGGTTGAATATTGCCTTAAAAAAAATCTTGATATTCTAGAAATAACAAATAAAATAAAGCATAAAGTTCTTTATGAAGCAGCAGAGCATTTCTTCAAAAAAATAATCATTTAAAGTCAAATAAAAGTACCCAAGCAATTAAAAAGATAGAAATAAAACATGTTTGGATTAGCTGTAAAAACTATTTTTCTAATATGATTTTTGATATATAAGGTAAATATGTGATAGAAGTTTTGTCACAACTTATGTAAATATACTCCCTCCGGTCCTAATTATAAGAGCTAGTTGACTTTTTTGGAGAGATTAAGGAAGCTAATTAAATTACTTTAGAGTATTTTTATTTTTATTTTTTCTTCAAACTAATTAGTTTAACTAATAAACTAATATATAATTTAAGGATACACAACATATGAAATGATTAAGTAACTTATTTAGCTTCCTTAATCTCTCTAAAGAAAATTAACTAGTTCTTATAATTAGGAGCGGAGATAGTATTTCTTAAATGCCAAACCACTAACTGTTCCCCCCCCCCCCCCCCCCCAAAAAAAAAAAAACTAATATTAACACTAACTGAAACTTACAGAATTGATATCAATTGTATTCTTTTTTTTCTTTTTCTTTTTAAATGGAGAACGGAGGACCATAATGCTGAAAGTGACAAAAGAAGCGTGTGGGTCCATTAAACGCCAACTCAAAAGATGCTTTTTGACTTATCAAGTCTTTGGGTATCAAAATTATTGTCCGGAAAGTAAAGTAATGAAAGTAATTGAGAGATTGGGTGTGTTGGTGTAAATTGTAATTATTAGTAAGAGGTACATTTAACCTTTAATTTGTTTATTCGTAAAATTAATCAAAATATATAAATTTTTTTGATTCAATCTTATACGTGTTCACTGTTTGACATATATTTTTAAATAGTATTTGTTGTATTAAAGTCATTCCGATTTAATAGGAGTGATTATTTCAAAGTGAAGACACATGCATTTTTTTTCAAAATAATTATTGCTCTTATATTTAATATTATATGAACTAAAGAAAATACAATCCTGGGAAAATATGGCCTAAAAGAAGAGAAGAAAATGATGAAGTACAAAAAATCGACCAAACAAGGATTTGATGCTTGCATTATCACTCAAAGACTTGCTTTAATTTTCTCTGCGTTCAGTTTGGGCCACCTTGACAAAGGCAAACCAAATTCTTTTTTCTTGGCATGAAGGATCTGTTTTGTGTGATATTCAATGAAGGGCAATGGGTGCCAGATGTGTCTTAGGCCTCTCTTTTGAATCATTGAAAATCGAATGATGGAATAGGAAAATTTAAATTTTCAGCTTGCGGCCATTTGGATCGAATTTTTCGTAGGAAAATATTTTCTTGCGGGCTCCATTCTCCCACGTTTGAGTGTTCTTCTAAGAAAATTTCCTCTTCCCAAATGTTTTCGTGTGTTTCTTGTTATCATCAAATTCTTCATAAAATTGGTGACATTTTGATATCTTATTAGCAAAAAAAAATCAGTTTTCAGTTTTTTAATTATTTTTCAACGATTAAATACTTGAAAAATGATTTTTCAAATAACTTTTCTTTCAGTTTAAAAAATATAATCTAAAATAATTATGTGCTTTTAATTATTTTTTTATGTTTTAGGTGAGTCGGGTCTTGGGGTTTATCAGAGTCAGGGTCAGGGTCAGGGTCAGAGTATGACTACAGGGTTAAAGAGAACTTACAAAGTTACTTACATATGCCATCAATAAGGTCTCACATCAGAAAAATGTGAATCAACCACCTTGTAGTTTTTTTTTTTGGTTGATAAATACAACCTTGTAGTTGTGAAACAACCTCTTTATCAACTGATGAACAAACATTTGTTAGTTATAGGACGTTGTATATACTTAAATCGACATAAAGTTTAAATGTAATTTTTTATTTTATTTTCTTAATATTTTGGGACAGTTGTTGTTTTGGTAGCAATAAGATAGGTGTAAAGTTTCAATAGAATGGTAAAGTTTAAGAAGTGATTGATTGTCTTCTCCTTTATTCTTATTTATAACTTCTAACATATTTTATTAAAATAAAAAACTTTAAATGTATTTATTTTTTCTTTAAATTTAATAAATTTTTAAATTTACTCATATTTAATATACATTATATCCTAAAAGTATAAAATATACCCAATAATAAATAAAATGTAAAATTGTATTATCGTATGAAAAAATTAATTATATAATTTATAAATAAGACCAAATAAATGCTTTTTATTCTCCGCCTTATAAACTAAACTAAAGGAGTATGGGTTAAGGTGAATCAATCACCCTAAAATATTTTTTTAGGTAAATCTAATACTCTAAAGTGTTTTGTGGTGCATCTAGCACCTCTAAGTTTTTATACAAACGAATTGCACAATTTTCTCAAGAATTCTTACATCCTTCTGACAATTTGAATCTTTCAGAGATTTTCATATAAATTTTAGTCTCTAAAGTACCAAGTAGGTAGGTTGTAACAACATCCACCAGTGTAATACCTTAAAATTCATATTCATTATAAATATTATATTTTGGCAAATAATACCTATTAAAAATAGGAGAGTATGTTGTCTCTAAAATTGTGATTTATTTTCTATAATTTGTGGTGATTTTCCTTGATATGGAGCAAACCAAAAGGTTAGGATTAAAATTAAGATTTTAGGTTCAAATTAGGGATCATAAAATATCATAAAATTATCCTGATTAAGCATAATCCTAATTTAATCATAAGAGACAATTAAGTGGCTTGAAAATACTGATACCAGTTAGGGGAAATTACCAACAACTAATGAACAGTTAAATCTACAATAATTGAAACAATTGCATTAGTTTTCATAATTAAACTAGTAGCAAATAAAAATCATCAATTAAGGATATTTGGACTTAATTAATAATAAAGGACCAATAAGAGTTTGAGATTAGCATTAGATTAAGTTGCTAATTGTCATGATTAAATCTACGAACTGACCACACTTTGACAAATACACTTAAGCAAATTAATGGAAATTAGCAACAATGAATAAACAATTTAACTTGCACTAATTGAGATTAGTTGCAAAATGCTTCAAAATGATTAAAGGCAAATTAGAATCATCAAAAGAGGGCTAATTATACTTGAACATAATTAAGCCAATGAAGGTAAAATAATACTTGCCTAATTAAACACTAATTTTCATGATTAGTTAATAAGTCAATTAGCTAAATACAATTAAGGGGGAAGATTGGATTTAAACAAACACAATTGAGTCCAATGGTTGTGATTAAACCAATAATTAACCTTAATCCTTGGGAAATTGAATTGGCCAATGATAAATCAAGAAAATATTCTTAATCCTCATGAAATTGTCTGGACCAATGAGAGATTAGCATAAATGGAAGGTCAAGATTAGATTTAATAAAGCTAAAATCTAATGGTCTAAATTGACTACATAAAGCTTAATCCATGAGAAAAGGTTTTCACCAATGAGAGAAAAGAGTTGTGAGTGTGTGTGTGAGTGTATGTGTATGCAAATGTTGTGAGAGTTGTGAGTCTAGTGTGTGAGAGAGAGAAAAGTCAAAGCATCCACCAATAGGAAAAATTGAACATAAATCAATTAAATTAATCAATGGAATTAATTCAAGGCATAAGTAAATGAGAATCTATATAAAATAAATTGTGTCTTGAGATATGTTAATCATAGACCAAATATAAGGAGTTATTATTAACAAGTATAATCTAAGCTTGAGATAGGTTATAACCAAAGTCTTTTCCTAAATTTGTGAAGATTGTTTCCAAATGATAAAAAGGGAATTAGAGGTTTCTAATTAAAGCCATAAGTTCCAAAATTACAAAACCAATGAGAAGACTTGAATAAAACTTCATGAAGACCCCTAAATATATTTTCATCTAGTGAAATGCAAAACAAAGAATAGTTGAAGGGGGAAATTGTTGGCTTGGAAAAGGGGTAGAGAACTGTTCACATAAAATTAGAGCACATGCTAAATCAACATTGATGAGGGGAGATAAATTGGAGAGATGGAGTGTACTTGGGATAGGAAAATGGAAGAGGATGAGGAAGAGAGAGGGGAGCACGTTTTTTAAAGAGGAATGGTGAGGATGGAGCTTCAAAAATTAACCTAGATCTAAGGGTCCATAATCAAGAGGGTTAAGTTTGAAATATTTACTAAAGTGCCAAAGCCTTTTTCTATAAATAGGGGCCTTTGGTCTTCATATTCTTCACACCAAAACAAGCTTAGCAAAGCTGATATAGAGAGTGAAAGTGAGAGTGAAGAGTCTTGGAGAAGGAGGAGCAAGGTTCTTGGTAAGTTCTCTAGCTCTAGCTTTAAGTTCTTTAAGTTTTAGTTCTTAAATTCATAGTTAGAAGTAGCTTAGATCTTAACTATTCTAGAATAATTTTACTTTCATGATTTTATAGTCAAAATTAGCTTTATTTAGAAAAAAATGATGAGAAAAGTTATAGAGAAAAATTTTTGGAAGAGAAACATCAAAGTAACGAAGTTTTGGCGAAATTTCATCGGTTAAGCAATTTCTGAAGTTAGTGATAAAAATGCCAATATTTTATGTTGAAAATGAAGTTACAAAATTCTGGGAAAATTCCTGGTTAAATTAGACATATAGGGTTTTTCAAATATGCCAAGAACATGTTAAAATGAGCTCTGAACAGTGAGATAAAAATTCTTGAAGTTTGATTGTGAATTTCTGGAGAAATTCTGGGTAGAGGATCAAAACTTTAAAACTGGGCATGATTCGTGTAATCTAAGAAAAAGTGAGTATTTTTACTTAAAAATAGACATACTAGGGATTCCGAAGAGTTTTACGGATCCTCGTTTCGATTTTTCTATAATTAGTTATGATTTTTCAAATTGAGGCAAAAATCTGCCCAAAATACTGTACCCACGTTTTTTCATAAAATAAAGAAAATAAGTTGGAAAATAATTCCACCAAAAGTAAAAAGGGTCATTAGTGACTAAGATACCTACTAGGATATTATTTGTGAATTAATAAATGCGATATTACCATTATAGGGTACACGTGATCACATTGCGACCGGACGAACGTACCGATATCATCGACGAAGGTACGGACGCATATTGTAACACTAACTCTGATGCTTATTGTATGCTTATATATGTGATAGATGACAACTGTACATGCGATGTGTACATGAGCAACTTTACATGTGATGTGTACTGTTGACATAAATAACTTTACATATGATGCGTATTGTTAACTCGGATAACTGTACATGCGATGTGTACTGTTGATATATTAAATTTACATCTACTGTGTGATTGTGTGTTGATTAATGTTATAATATCTGTCATACATATTTTGTCATATATAAGCATGAGGTTAACCGTTACCTGAGGTCCAAGGGGCATTGGACTTTAGCCCTTACTATAGCTTCAGGGTCTGGAGGACCAAGTGTCGACGACAAGGGTAAGCAGCTCGTGCGAAGATCTAGCCGGAGTTTCTTTTTGTTTTTGGGCTGTATAATATTTTGAATTATTGGGATGAATGTATCACTACTATAACCAACCATGGTTAATATTTTGTAATACACTCATCAATTACTCGCTCTCTTAAATTGCTCCGATGCGCCACTCTGATCAAACTATTTTGAAAACGCTTTAGAAAAATGTGGTGTTACAACCAGACACATATTTGGTTTTTTTTTTCTCATTATCAGACTAATTAAATACCTTAAAGTGATTGCATCCACCATAGAAGAATATATCTCTTCACAATCAATGCGAGGGCTTTGCATAAATCCTTGTGATACCAGTCGTGCAAGTACCATCATATAAGTAGGCTATAATAACATCCATAAATGCATATCCAGTTTTCTACCAACTGCTAGACTAATTAAATACCTTAAAATGATTGCATCCACCACAAGAGAATATGTCTTTTTATAATTAATGCCACGTCTTTGTGAAAATCCTTTTGCTAACGATCATGCTTTATATCTAACGACCTTATTTTACTCATTTTTTCCCACATAAATACTCATCTATACCCAACATCATTTGGTATTTGGACTACAGGTCTAAGAACTCCATGATTTGAGAGTAAATTTAACTCTAGCTACTTGAATTGAATCTTTCCATTTTGGCCAATCATTTCTATTTCTACATTCCTCAACTAATCTAGGTTAAAGATCTTCATTCTAAGTAATTATTTCAACTGCAATATTATATGAAAATACGTTGTCGACAGCTATAATTTCTCGGTTCTATATTTTTCCCGTAGTGGCATAACTCATTGAGATATCTTCATTATTTTCAGGTACCTGGACCACTTCTAAGGTTTTTGATTTGTTATGTATGCCTTATCAACTTGACTATATATCTTGGTCAATATATGAATCTTCATCTCTCTATCTCTCTCTCTGTTTTTTTTTTCCTTTTAACCTGAAACCGAATCTTTTATGTTTTGAAATTAAGCTTTAAGTTTAAACATGTAATTGTCATGGCTTCAGTCGAAAGTTCTCTACAAACCCGTTTGAACTCACCTATCAATTGTATCACACATGAGGTTTTTATTGCATGCTCACACCTTATTTTTCTTTATGTTTTGAAATTAAAGTCATCACTCACCCCCTTTATTTCTAACAATACTTTATTTCTAACAATACATGACACTTGTCAAAGAAATTGAATTATATTAATATTTTTCAAAAAAAAGTATAATATTATTTCAATATTACTTTGTGAATATGCATCACAAGCTCAAAGAGTATTGTTATATGTTCTGTATCAAAAAAAAAAAAAAGTACTGTAATATGTTCACACTTCACAATTATATATGCCAAGGAAGCAGATTAATTATCTCAGATTCACTTCTTTCCTCATCTCTCAATATCTTTTTATCTTACCTGTTCAAAAATTGATCTAAACGTTTAGAAAAAGACACGTCATATATACTTTTAAAATTTTTATTTTTATCGCATGTGGTTTTTTGAAATTGATGATGTATCTCTCTCTGGACGCTTTAATCAATTTTTGGACGACTAAGATGAAAAGATACTGAGGGATGAGGAGAGATGAGACTCTGAGAGAATCCGGATCCACACAATCAAGTTAATGGCATGAATTGAGTTTGTAACAAGGAGGATCTTTATGTGATTCCTGAGCTAGCACACCTGGAGCCCCTGTAATTTTAGACTAACATTTTTAGCATATATACAGGGGGAAAAAAGACTTGCTGGAATCCAAAATATATATATTTTTTATACGAATCTAAAATAATCTTAAATAGTAGATGGTTTGTCAAACAATTGTTGTTATACAAAAGAATTGTTTTTGGGTTCGTATTGTAAGCCCTTTATTTTTTATTTTTTGGTAAACCCATTTATTATTATTATTATTATTATTATGACAGCTTCACCTATTAATTGCTGCGTGTGATAATATGCCAGTCAGCCTTTAACGGATATATTTCATATTTTCATGTCAGAAATTATTTTTCCCCTTTTGGATTATATTTTAGAAAAATTCCTTCACATATTTTATTTCCAACGGCTCATTTTTTTTTTTCAACTCAAATTTGACCGTTAGAAGAGGAGCGGACCCCTTTCAGCTTCACTGCGTCATCATATATAACACCCTGGAGCATGCAGAGAACTGATTGATAATTCGGAAGAATTGCTCTTGAAGCCCAGAAGAAGAATCTCAAAGCAGTGATATTCTTGTGCGTCTCCTTTCGTCTACTTTTTTTCTCTTCACATTGTTGACGTTGTTCTGAATCAAAGCTTCTCCATCCAAATTACTTCTTATTCGTTATCTGTTCTTAGTGGCTGCTTGTTTTCCGCCTACAAAACTTAATTTCAAGCACCTTTTATGCGTATATGATTTGATTCTCTATGTTAAGTAACTAGACAATCAACGGATTTTTCCACAAAAGGCTTTTTCAATTTCAGTGAATTTCCATCCTTTTTCCGCGGTTAATTGTGTGGCTTGCCTTATTCCTCATTTGATTATCACAGTTCCTTTACTGAACTGAATTCCTAGGCCTAAGATTTCCCCTTCTCCGTGCTAAGGAAGTTCTGTATCCCAGTATTTTCATGCTAAGCTATGTGATGCTTTATACGCAAATTTCAAATGTTAAGATATTTGTAAATTTATAAAGTTCAGTATTGATACTCCAGTAGTATTGGATAAGAAAAGTTTATCAGACCTGTTCTTGAATTGATATTGATCTATCTGATGCAGATTGTTCTCTCCCCTGTTCCTAATGTCAGAATCTCGAAGGACTTTACCGGAGAGAGAAGCGATTGACTCTCAGAGGTATTGTGTCTCTTCTTTTGTTTTAGGGTTAAAGGCCATTTTTGCCACGGAAGTTTCGCAAATGGAGCGCCCAGCACCCGGAAGTTTTTTGGGTACCAAATTTTCCTCGGAAATATGAAAAAGGTAGCAAATTTGCCCCGAAAGTATGAAAAAGGTAGCAAATTTGCCCATCCGTTAATTTTGACCGTTAAGTTTGACTAACTGTCCACGTGGCATGCCACCTCATCACACGTGGCATGCCACCTCATCAACTAATAAAAGTTAAGTATCATTTTTGCCTTGGAAATTTTCATTCAGGAGCAATTTTACCCCGGAAGTTTTCATTGAGGAGCAATTTTGCACCGGAAATTTACAAAAGTAGCAATTTTACCCTTCTTTCTTCCAAGATTAAATTTGACTATTAAATCAATCAAAGACCACACATGTCATGCTTTGAAAAAGTCGAACTTGGAGTAAGAGAAGGAGATTCTTGAGATGTTGAGCTCAAGGTAGTCAGAATTTGTGAAGCCGAACTGGTCACAGGAAGCATCACTTATGATCTAAGCAAATGATCAGCTTATACAAATTGTAGGGCCAGCCTAATTAAGCCTGAGGCCCTCCAGGGCCAACCCTGTAGGTCCAACTTCAAATTTTTGGCTTATTTTTCAAGGCCGAGCCCTGTAGGGCCAGCTTGATTAAGCCCGAGGCCCTCCAGGGTCGGCCTTGCAGGTCCAACTTCAAATTTCTGGCTTATTTTTCAAGCCCAAGCCCTGTAGGGCCAGGGCTTAAACGGGTCCGGTCCGATTTCCCGGCTCTAGTCCCTGTGACCAGTTCGGCTTCACAAATTCTGACTGCCTTGAGCTCAACATCTCAAGGATCTCCTTCTCTGACTCCAAGTTCCACCTTTTCAAGGCATGACATGTGTGGTCTTTAACTGATTTAATAGTCAAATTTAAAAGAAGGGCAAAATTGCTACTTTTGTAAACTTCCGGGGCAAAATTGCTCCTTAATGAAAACTTACAGGACAAAAATGATACTTTTGATTGACGTGGCATCTACGTGGACTTCCGTCACTTTTGGGTAAATTTGACACCTTTTCAATACTTCCGGGGCAAATTTGGTACCCGAAAAACTTCCGGATGCTGGACGCTCCATTTGGGAAACTTCCATGGCAAATTTGATATTTAACCCTTTGTTTTATTCTTTTATTGTGGCTGCAGATGTTCAACATCAAATCTTTTATTCCAAAATTTAGAAGGGTCTTTGAAATTATAGTCATTGAGTATTCATCCATAATCCCTAATCCACATTTTACCATTAATAGGCATATGATGCGATGCTCTAGCTTAATTATAACCTGGTCTTTGAATTTCTTGTCAATAACTAGACGATCTATGGCTTCTCCCACTTGAACCCGTTTCTTTATTGAATAGAATCCTTAGGCATATCCTTAAGTGGATCATATACTAAAGCAGGAATATGGACCCACTTAATATTACTCTGACCCTTGCTCAGATCCACTTAATATTACTATAACTCAAGATCTGATTATAGTTATTCTTCTTTGGAGTCAAAATCCAGAGCTTTGTTCCAACCACTATTGATTTGTCGATTTGGCCTCAAAGTTCAACCTTTGAGGTCTTAATAACTATAGTACCCATTCTTTACCAAACCAGAAGTAAAAAACGGTTCCCACAAATTAAAGTCCAAAACTTTAATGATCTTGTATGGCCACATGGACAAATCGAAGCAACCCATTTTTCAACAGTGTTCACTCTTGCAGTCCTCCCATATATTAAAAAATTTCATATTGTTTGTAGATTCCCTCCTCGGATATACATGTTCTGTGTCCTTCTATTTTGATGCTTCTATCTGACTCATCTACGTTTGTGGGAGGATGATGCATGCCTTTGCCATGGCTATTGCAGGCAGTCAATGTAACACCTCAAAACAAACAATTCAATATTTAACCAAAGTGTTTTAAACATCGCCAAGAAAAGAATGCTGATCAACCTTTGAATTCATGATATTTTAAATGCAAAAAGGAGTTAAAAATTCAGTCATTGTGTACAAAAATCATGGTTTAATATATCAGTTAGTTAATTTGTTGTTTTATCTTTAATTAGTCAAAAGACTGCATTGATCTTGGTCATATTTTGAGTTTTGGGTTCAAAACTAGGCTTAATCACATTTTTTTTTACCACAATTGGGTAATTAACTTCGGTATTTTGGGCATAATGTCGGAAAGATGAAAGGAAGCTTTACAACTCATCTAAAAAGCTCAAAGATTAGACATCTAGAGGAACAAAATGGCCTTGGAAACTGAAACAAAGATGTTGTCACTGGACCCTGGACCTCTATATGCAGTAATTGGCTTACAGGCCCCCAATTGAGGTGGAATCGGGTGGCATTGGAAAGCTGACATTTAGGGGTTACATTCTTATGCAGAATACATGTTCCAGATCCACCATTTTAATAGTAAAAATCATGTTGTAAAATGATGCGTAATTGAAGGTATAAAAGTAAAAGTGGCTCAATAGTTGGAGGTGCAAAAATTAATAATGGTGGCTCAATAGTTGGAGGTGTAAAAGTCAATAACGGTGGCTCAATAGTTCTTCCAGGTTACCTCTACAACCTCTTCTCCACATCCATATATTATAGGCAACTTGGAAGAACTATTGAGCCACCGTTATTGACTTTTACACCTCCAACTATTGAGCCACCATTATTGACTTTTACACCTCCAATTATGTTTCATTTTGCAATACGGTTTTTACTATTAAAAATGTGGATCTGGAACACGTTTTCTCCATATGAAATGTAGCCCTAGACCTCAACTTTCCAATGTCATCGATTTCAATTTAATTGGAGGTTGTTAACTGGATATGGGTCAATATTGCACATAGGTCCAGGGTCCGTTGAGCATCTCAGATCCAACATTTCAATAGTAAAATCGTGTTACAAATTCATGCATAATTGAAAGTGACTTAATAATTGGAGGTGTAAAAGTCAATAATAGTGGCTCAATAGTTGGAGAAGTCAATAACAGCGGCTCAATAGTTCTTCCAAGTTGCCTATAAATATATGGATGTGGAGAAGAGGAAAAAGACATTGTCGGAGAGGGAACTTGGAAGAACTATTGAGCCACCGTTATTGACTTTTACCCCTCCAACTATTGAGTCACCATTATTGACCTTCAATTATGTTTCATTTTGCAATACGGTTTTTACTATTAAAAATGTGGATCTGGAACTCGTGTTCTTCATATGAAATGTAGCCCTACCTTAAATTTCCATTGCCTATAAATATATGGATGTGGAGAAGAGGAAGGACACTGTCGGAGAGGTAACCTGGAAGAGCCACCATTATTGACTTTTACACCTCCAATTATGTTTCATTTTGCAATACGGTTTTTACTATTAAAAATGTGGATTTGGAACACGTGTTCTTCATATGAAATGTAGCCCTAGACTTTAAATTTCCAATGCCACCGATTTTAGCTTAATTGGAGGTTTGTAACTGGATTTGGGTCAATTATTGCAATTCCATTGACAGCATCTCAGATCCACCATTTTAATAGTAAAAGCTATGTTGCAAATTGATGAATAATTGAAGGTGTAAAAGTCAATAAAAGTGGCTCAATAGTTGGAGGTGAAAAAGTTAATAATGGTGGCTCAATAGTTGGAGGTGTAAAAAGTCAATAACGGTGACTCAATAGTTCTTCCAAGTTACCTCTCTAAGGGTGTCCTTGCTCTTCTCCACGAGGTGTAAAAGTCAATAATGGTGACTTAATAGTTCTTCCAAGTTACCTCTCTAAGGGTGTCCTTCTTCTCCACATCCATATATTTATAGGCAACTTGAAAGAACTATTGAGGCACTATTTTTGACATTTACACCTCCAACTATTGAGCCACCACTATTGACCTTTACATCTCCAACTATTGAACCATCATTATTATAACTAGATATGGGTCAATCACTGCACATAGGTCCAGGGTCCATTGATAGCATCTCTGTTTTGGTTTGTAGATGGTCCTCTAGATGTCAGATATAGCTTTGAAGCATTTCATACGAGTTGTAGAGCTTCCTTTCATCTTTCTTACAAATTTTAGAGCCATAAGATGTCTATAACTCAAGTAATGCCCAAACTACCAAACAATGTTAATTTACCCAATTGATGTAAAAAAATATGATTACGCTCAATTTTGAACCCAAACTCAAAATATGACCAAGATCATTGGTTTTGGTAGCACCATCTGGGAGTCTTTGGACAATAGTAATAGCAGTATGGACATTTGGTTGGATCACATGAAAGAGTCTTTCATAATTGTTGATCCATTGGCATCAACTATGAAAGTTATTCTATGGGAATTTGTTTGGGAATCTGGATGATAGAAGTGTCATCAGCTCAAAAATAGCTAACAACGCAGCTTAGTGGAATTTGGAAGATGAAGATCAAAAGAGTGGTTTTGTAGGTGGTACATGATCTGGTGATAGAGAGTAGCCATAATAGCTTGAGAGTCCTGGTCAGCTCCAACAATTTGAACCTAAACTTTATTAAGACTTTTGATTAGAGTTGGATTTAAACTGACATTAAAATCAGGCTAAATAGTAAGGATAACGACAGGGACAACACTTTCATTGCTGAGAGTAGTGAGGAGTGCAAATAAAAGCATTTGAGTAACTCTTAAATGAAAAATATATCAAATTTAATGGACAGCATTTGATGAGATCAATCAAATTTTGTGGGATCTCAATGGTTGAATAATGTTCCTATGTTGTAGGTGGAAGAGAACGCTGGTCTAATCTAGTAGTTTGAACAACTTCTTTGGCATAAGGTCGTCTGGCACAATTATAAGGGTTTTGACAGATATAATAATACGATTGGGGGTGTGATACACATTGTAAGGACTATAAGAATTTGGTTATTTTCAAGAAGTTCTGATTTCTACCAGGTTTTCTATTTTTTGGGTAAAGTTTTCCTAGTAGAAGAAGAAAGATTTCTTGGTACGAAAGACGAAACTAAAGTAGTATTCTGCTGGTTAGGGGTTTCTAATTCACTCATGGTTTGAGAAAATGCTTCATACTACTATCATTCGAAAATACATTACTATTGTCTAAAAAATATATTAGGCTCTGATATCACGGATTAGGATCCAGCAACAGTATTGTGTTAGAGAAACCTTAAAGTGAAGAGCTAGAGACCAACACAAACTCCAACAAAGTGATTGAGACCTTGATCTATCCTATCTGATAACCTAGATAAACTAAAAAAATTTACATACTAATCTTTGCCAAGAGAGGAGATCCTAAAAAGAGAGCCAAGTCCAGTAGCCAGTTCAAGATTTTTGAGCTATCATCTTCAACTCATACTCAAGGACACTTTAGGACTCAAACTTCTTTCCAAGACTTGCAATACTGGCACAATTACTATTTTCAATACTCTCTAAATAGATTATGATCATTCTATTTTGTTGCACAGGTTAATTTGATTGAGGGAAGTGCAGAACATACTTGAAATCTAAGAGGTAAATGATAGTAATATACTAAGAACACTAAGAACTTAGGCTTTCAGAAGCAAAAGAAGGAAATTAGAAAGAAGCCATGTAAGAACACACTGGGATTTTTATTAGATTTTTCACCTCTTGGTTACAACTGAAGAGAGGCTTTGCTTATATAGGCATGCAGAGTTACAAGATGACCAAGTTTATAATGCTATGTGAGCTAGAAGATAAGAAGTACTAGATTTATGACTTAGAGTGAAATAATACATGACTCATAAAGTAACAAACATACTATAGACACATTAGCACACTTGCAAACTTTTATTACAATAATGCAAAGCACGTGGAGATAAGAAAGTTACTTTAGACAAAACGACATACTGCTGACACTTTGCTGGTGATGAGTGATCCCTTGCAAATAGGTTCATGACTGGGAGAAAAGTTGTCTTTATCACTATCATCAAATTAATTGACGTGGATCAGGATTAAGACAATCTTCCTAAGGTTCTGGAAGATCATCTTGGGCCTAGGTTGGTAGTTGAGTACAATAAGATGGGTATGCAGAGGAACTTGGCTGAAAAAGCATCAAGCTAGGTTGAGGATCCTGGCGGGATAAGGATAATTGTGTGAAATCATACAAGTCCACAAATCTTGGAGATAATTGCCTTGTGAGTCAAGCTGAGGGCCGGACACATAGTGTGACTATGGCGTATACAAGTATTCATAACTAAAACCTTAAGAGGAAATAGGACCTAAAAAGATCACGGTTCCTTTTTTCTCGTTTGTTGGCATCAACAAGGAGGTTTCCAAGAGCTTGTAATTTTGATGGCTCTAGTCTAACACAGTCAAGTAAAGGGAGCCATGGGTCTGCACTGGTTATGAAACTAGATATGGCTAAGAATCAATCACAAGTCATATATGAGTCTTATCCTTCCTATTCAACCATTCCACCTCCATGGTTTCCTCCATCTTCTACATCTTATCTAGAAGAAGCTGATTATAGTAAATAATTCAAATTCAACTATTCTTTATTTGCTCAACTATCTCTACTAAAATTACCTCCACAACCTAAATCTCAATTCCTTCTTCACAAACCTAGACCAAGACCTTATTCTACTCTCCAATGTATATATAACCAAGAGCTTATTCATAGTCAAATCCTCTTACCCATACAACCCTCAAAATTAATGAACCTATTACTCTTATACCATCTCCCCAGACCTAGCCTTTTCTTGGAAATGATAAACAAGGTTCTTCTACCACCATTATTCAGCCTCTCCATACATCCTCTATTACTACTCTATCAGTATCCCAATCCACTCAACCTTCTCCTACTCCACCATGGGAATACTTCACAATCCGTTCACCCTTCTTCAAGCCTCATCTAGTTCAAAAGATTGAAGAAGATATTGGTGAATCATATGTCATCCAAATAATCCTCCACAACATCAAGAGTCTACCTAGAAGCCTACTAGTGGCTCATAGTTTACTTTTGATGATATTCCTTATAACGAAGGGAGAAATTGTCTCCATGAGTTCAGAGCTTGGATTGATCCTTAGATCATTGGGCAACATATTCCACTCAAACAAGTTTTACAAGAATTTGTTTCCAGATTTACTGGTACTTTAAGAGATTGGTTTTAACATCTCAATGAGTATCAAAGAATCCAAGCAGTTCAAGTCCAAAGTACTGGTATTCTCATTGGGATAATCCATAAAGAGTTCATTGGTGATTTTAATATCTCCAAAAAAAAGAGAAAAGTAGGAGTTCTTTGAAATGAAATGCTTCTTTCTTAACAAAAAAGATTTGCAAAACTATTACAACAGGATGAATAACAAGTGCTACATGTTTGTTAGTGCGTCTTATCTTCTAGCTCACATAGCATTATGAGCTTTGTCATCGTGTAGCTCTGCACACCTATATAAGCATAGCCTCTCTTCAGTTGTAACCAAGAGGTGAAAACCTAATAAAAACAGTCCTGTGTGTTTTTACATGGCTTCTTTCTAATTTCCTTCTTATGCTTCTGAAAGCTTAAGTTCTTAATATATTACTATCGTCAGCCTCTTACATTTCAAGTTTGCTCTGCACTTGCCTCTACAAGAAAAACATGTGCAACAGAACATAATCAAGATCATGATCCATTAAGAGAGTACTGAAAAATTAGTATATTGAGTGTACTCATATTGTAAGTTTTGGAAAGAAGTTCGAGTCCTAAAGCGTCTGAGTATAAGTTGAAGATGAGAGCTCAAAAAACTCGAACTATCCATTGGACTTGGCTCTCTTTCTAAGATTTCCTCTCATGGCAAAGATCAGTATGGTATTTTTTTCAATTTATCTAGGTTATCATGTACTACGATAGATCAAGGTCCCATTGATTTTGTTGGTGTCCATGTTTGTCTTCTAGCTTTGATTTAAGTTGTCTCTGAGACAACACTGCCATTAAGATCTTATTACAGCCACCCTCCCCTTGTGGTATCAGAGCAACCCTAATGTATTTTACCGATGACAGTAATATATTTTGAATGATCGTGAGTAAGAAACATTTTCTCAAAACATGAGTGAAGCAGAAACCTCTAACCAGCGGAATGCTACTTTAGTTTCCTCTTTTATACCAATAAATCTTTCTTCTTTTGTTAGGAAATCCTTAGCCCATAAAATAGAAAACCTAGTAGAAATCACCCATCTTTCTTCCCTTCCTTAGTCCTTACAGTGTGTTTCATACCCCTAATCATATTAGTAGGTCTGTCAGAACCCTTATAACTGCCAAACGACCTTGTGCCAAAGCAGTTGTTCAAACTACATGATTAGACCTGTGTTCTCTTCCAACTAGACCACAGGAACAGTACTCAACCATTGAGATCCCACAAAATTTGATTGATCAATGGAAATCTCAAGGTTACACTCACATGCAGTTTGGTACTGTCCATTTAATCCTTACCTTTCATGGGAGAAAAGGTCTTCCTGTTACTGCTAGAGTAGCACTCATAGAAAAGGTCTTACTTTGTTGCACTCCTCACTACTCTCAGCAATGGCAGTGTTGCTCTCACTATTCGGCCTAATTTTAATGTCAGTTTAAATGATCCAACTCTGCCTAAAAGACTTTAAAGTTCAAGTTTAGATTGTTGGAGCTGACTAGGACTCTCAAGCTATTATGGCTACCTTCCATCACTAGAACATCTATTGCATACAAAACCACTCTCCAAATTCCACCCAAGATGTGTTGTTAGCTATTTCCAATAAAGCTAATGACACCTATCATCTAGATTCCTAAAGAAGAACTTTCACAGTTGATGCCAATGGAATGGGTCAATAATTATGAAAGACTCTTTCATAGGATCCAATAAGATGTCCAAACTACTACTTCACTTATAATCCAAAGACTCCCAAATGGTACTACCAAAACTAGTTTTACTAGGCCTAATTCATTCAACCCAGTAATACCTTCTGGAAGAATTCTAACTCTTTCACCTACCTGCTTACACACACCATCCAGAAAAGACCCTCATATCACTTGGGTAGATAAGCATTTTAAATCATGTTATGTTTCTCACATAAATGGTCATTTCTTATGGGATGTTCTAGGCTCATGTATGTGTGATCCTAATTATGAGTGTGATGCTCTGGAATAGTATGAAGATTCAAATGATGAATAGGGACTATACCCCTATAAATATGCTATCAAGCAGGTATAGAAAAACAAATATCTTAAAGGATCTCCTTGCAAATTTGAAACCTTAAAAGATTTGATGATGATGAAGATAATTTTGGTTCTTCACAACCTGCTTCTACATGGCATTGGCAACTTCCTCCTCCGCCAAAAAAATCTTCTGCTTATATGTGTCTTGCTAAACTTATGATCACTCAAATCTCTTCCACAAATATTTCTCAAAACCTATTCCTCCCAGTATTCAGCCACCAGTTGCATCTCAACCTATTCCTTATATTGTAATGATAAGTCCTTATGAGCAGGATTTTCCTCCTCTTTAAAGAGGGATGTGGAAATTGATCATGTTTATCAGTACAATATTGTAACAGCTGATCTCTGATGTCTGAATATTCAGGAGGGACATTCCTGCCGGGATCCTCAGCCCAGCATGATGTTTTTGAGCCCAGTTCTTCTGCATACCTATCTTACTATACTCAACCACCAACCCAGGCCTAAGATGATCTTCTAGACCCCTCTGAAGATTATCTTAATTATGATCCACGTGCCCTTCACGACATGATTGATGACAGTAATAATGACAACCTTTCTCTTAGTCATGAACCTATCTGCAAGGGATGACTCATGACCAACAAAATGTCGGCAGTTTGTCATTTTGTCTAATGTAACTTTATTATCTCCGTGTGCTTTGCATTATTGTACTAAAAGTTACAAATATGCTGTGTCCATACTATGTATGTTGCTTTATGAGTCATGTATCACTTCCAATCATGAGTCTTGTGCGTCTTATCTCTCAGCTTACAAAACATTATGAGCTTTGTCATCTTGTAACTCTGCACGCCTATATAAGCAGTGCCTCTCTTCCTTTGTAACCAAGAGGTGAAAAATCTAATAAAAATACCAATGTGTTCTTACATGGCTTCCTTTTAATTTCCTTCTTTTGCTTCTAAAAGCCTAAGTTCTTAGTATATTACTATTGTCTGCCTCTTAGATTACAAGTATGCTCTACAATTTTCTCTATCAGATAAACCTGTGCAATAGAACAGAATCAAGATCATGATCCATTTAAAGAGTACTGAAAAATTATTATACTTATTGTGCTTATATTGTAAGTCTTCGAAAAAAGTTTAGGTCCTAAACTATCCTTAAGTATGAGATGGAGATGAGAGCTCGAAGAACTCGGACTGTCCACTAGACTTAACTCTCTTTTTAGGATCTCCTCTTCTGGCAAAGATCAATATGGTATTAAGTGGTGGAGTAGACTAAGGTTGAGTAGGTTAGGATACTGATGGAGTAGTAACAGAGGATGTATATGTAGCAGGTAGGAAATCTCAAAGCTGGGTCATAATCAGAATATTAGAGGAGCTTTTGTAAACGAATTTTAAAGGATGACAAAATCGAATATTCCTATAAATTTTGTGGTATAAGAATATTCAAACAACATACAAGGATGTGATTGTCATCGTTATAAAATTAAATGAATGGTTTTTTCCCGTTAACTTCAGTCTACCAGTTTATCACTTCCTATTCATTTGTTCCCAAACCGTGAGTGAAGCAGAAACCCTGGCCAGCAGAATACTATTTTAGTCTTCTCAGTTTCTCGATGCAAAAATTATCATCCCAAAACGGTAATCAAAGTAATTTAATGGAAACTATAATTATTTGTACCAGGTGATTTTAAACATTTATTTTTTTTAATTCAAGAATAAATCATAATATATAATTTTGTTTGTTCAACCTATAATCTCAACAAAATATGTCTTCACTGTTTGCACATATATTTTAAATAATATTTATTGTATTCAAGTAATGCTTATTTACTATGTGTTTTTTAAAAAAAAGAAAAGAAAAGAAAGAAAGAAAAAGAAAAATGAAGGCACACATTTTTTAAAAAATCATTATTGCTCTTATACTTTGAAGAATGTAACACGTTGAATATTACCCAAAAAAAAAAAAATCTTGATATTCTGGAAACAAAAAATAAAATAAAGCATACAGTTCTTTATGGAGGAGCAAAACATTTCTTCAAAAAATAATCATTTAAAGTTAAATAAAAGCACCCAAGCAATTAAAAAGGTAATAGTAAAGCATGTTTTGGATCAGCAGTAAAAGCTATTTTTCTAATGTGATTTATGGTGTATAAAATAAGTATATGATAGAAGTTTTATCTCAACTTACACCAACATGTTTCTTGAACTCCAATGCTTTAACTGTTTATGTTAGTGGTAGAAACTATTTTTCTAATTTAATTAAGTTAAAGGTCATTTTTGTCATGGAAGTTTTGCTAAGGGAGCGCCCAGCACCCGGAAGATTTTTGGGTATCAAATTTGCCCCGGAAGTATGAAAAAGTTAGCAAATTTGCCTCTCCGTTAATTTTGACCGTTAAGTGCCACCTCATCACACGTGGCATGCCACCTCATCAATCAAAAGTATCTTTTTTGCCCTGGAAGTTTTCATTAAAGAGCAATTTTGCCTCGAAAGTTTTCATTAATAAGGAGCAATTTTGCCCTGGAAGTTTTCATTGAGGAGCAATTTTGCCCTTCTTTCTCCCAATATTAAATTTGACTATTAAATCGGTCAAAGATCACACATGTCATGCCTTAAAAAGGTGGAGCTTGGAGTCAGAGAAGGAGGTCCTTAAGACGTTGAGCTCAAGGAAGCATCACTTACGTTTGTATCAATGTTTTGAAAACCGGACCGGACTGGCCGGTTCAGACCAGAAATCAACATACCTTTTTTTCCCAACTCAAGAGGTACCCAACATACTTTAACTCATTATTTAATGGGTATATGAGTGCAGTGAGACATGTTTTTTTTTTATCGAAGGGTGGTATTAAAAAAAAGATTTTTTTTTAATGATTTTATATTAATAACATGAAATTTTTATTCTCACCGGTTTGCCCCGGTTTAACTCCGGTCTGACCCACTGACCCTTGACCTAGTACCTTAACCGATTCAACGACCGGTCTGGTTTTAAAAACCTTGGTTTGCATAAACTGATCATTTGCTTAAATCATAAGTGGTACTTCCTGTGACCAGTTCAGCTTCGCAAACTTTGGCTGCATTGAGCTCAATATCTCAAGGATCTCCTTCTCTGACTCCAAGTTCGACCTTTTCAAGGCATGACATGAGTGGTCTTTGACTGATTTAAAAAGGCAAAATTGACACATTTTGTAAACTTCCAGGGTAAAATTGACACATTTTGTAAACTTTCGGGGTAAAATTGCTCCTTAGTAAAACCTTCTAGGGCAAAATTGCTCTCATTGAAAACTTCCAGGGCAAAAAGGATATTTAACTCTTATTGGTTGATGAGGTGGCATGCCACGTGTCATGAGGTGGCATACCACGTGGACAGTTAGTCAAACTTAACGGTCAAAATTAACGGATGGGTAAATTTGCTACCTTTTTCATACTTCTGGGACAAATTTGGTACCTTTTTCATACTTCCGGGGCAAAGGTACCCAAAAAACTTCCGGGTGCTGGGCACCCCCTTAGCAATAATTCCATAACAAAAATGACATTTAACCCAATTTAATTTATGATATATATATAAGAGAGAAGTATATAAGAAAACTTTTATCTCAATTTACATAAACATGAGAGCTAACTCAAACTTGCACAATTGATATCAATTGTATGCTTTTTTTTTAAAAAAAATGGAGAACTAAGGACCATAATGCTGATGAAGGATAACTTTGGGAGTCTGAAAGTGACAAATTAGAAGCTTGTGGGTCCATTAAACGCCAACTCAAAAGATGCTTTTTGACTTATCAAGCCTCTGAGTCGCAAAATTATTGTCTGGAAAAAAAAAAAGTAATGAAAGTAATTGAGAGATTGAGTGTGTTGTTGTAAATTGCAATTATTAGTAAGAGGTAAATTTAACCTTTAATTTGTTTATTAGAAAAATAATCAAAATATATGATTTTTTTTTTATTCAATCTTATACGTGTTCACTGTTCGGACATATATTTTTAAATGGTATTTGTTGTATTACAGTCATCCCTATATAATAGGAGTGATTACTTCAAATTGAAGACCCATATTTTTTTTTTCAAAATAATCATTGCTCTTATATTTAATTTTATATGAACTAATGAAAATACAATCAAATTTCATTGGAAGAATATGGCCTAAAAGAAGAGAAGAAGATGATGAAGTACAAAAATGGATAAGACAAGGATTTGATGCTTGCATTATCACTCAAAGACTTGCTTTATTCTTTGACCAAAAAGACTTGCTTTATTTTTTTATACAACAAAGAACTCGTAAAATAATTCGTCGTCTTGTATGGGGTTATCACTGTTGGAAGGGTCATCTTTATCACTGCAGAACCTAGAATGGTTACACACTTGCCACCAAAGACTTACTTTAATTTTGGGAAAATCTACCTTTGGGCCCAAATAAGCAAAAATTGTCACAAAAAAAAAACTTTAAAAAAAAAGTTACATGTCAAAAAAGGCCTCAAGGCTTTTTCTGGTATTATTTTATAAAAATTAGTTGTTAATGTGTACTGATTTTGTTGTTAAGATATTGTTGTTAATATGACTAATTTAGTTGTTAATGATCTACTGATATTGTTGTAAACGATTATAAAATAATACCAAAAAATGTCATATGACCTTTTTTAACATATGGTTTTTTTTTAGACTTTTTTAACATTTTTTTACTAATTTAGACCCATAGATGAGATAGATTTATCCTTTAATTTTCTTTGCGTTAAGTTTGGGCCAACTTGACACAGGCAAAGCAATTTCCTTTTTCTTGGCATGAAGGAATTGCTGTTTCGTGTGAGATTCATCCAAGGGCAATGGGTTGCCTTAGTGCTTCCCTAAGAAAATTCCCCCATTCCAAATGGTTTGAATGTTTCTTTTTATCATTAAATTTTACATAAAATTAGTGATATTTCAATATCTTATGGGTAAAAACTGATTCATTTTTCAATTTCTTATGATTTTCTAAAGATTTAAAATGACTAATCTTGAAAATGATTTTTCAATTGAGTTTGCTTTCAGTTTAAAAAAGATAATCTAAAATAATTATATGCTTTTATTTTGTTATGCTTTAGGTGAATTGGGTCTTGGGGCTTACCAAAATCAGAACATGACTCCAAGCTCAAAGAATACTTATAGATATACTTATAAATCGCTATTAATAAGGTCCTTACATTAGAAGGATTTAAACCTACAACTTTATAGTTATAAGCCGACCCCTTCGTTGGCAAGGTTATAGGATATTATTTGTACTTATATCCTCAAAAAAAAAAAAAAAGTTTTGGGACAGAAGTTGCTTTTGTAGCAATAAGATAGGTGTATAGTTTCACTGGAATAGTACCTAAAGTTTAAGAAGTGATTAATTGTCTTCTCCTCTCTCCTTATTTATAAGTTACTTCTAACATATTTTATCAAAATTAAAATAAAAAAAAACTCTAAATTTTATTCACTTTGTCTTTAAATTTAATAACTTTCTAACTTTACTCATATTTAATATACATTATATCCCAAAAATATAAAATCTACTACCCAATAATAAATAAAATGTAAAATTGAATTATCATTGAAAATTTTAATTTTGTGATTTATAAATAGGGCCAAAAAAAATACTTTTTAATCCCCGCCTTATAAACAGGACTAAGGGAGTAACAGTTAAGGTAAATGAATTACCCTAAAATATTTTTCTAGGTAAATCTAGTGTTTTAAAGTATTTCGTGGGGCATCCAGCACCCTTAAATACTTTTAAGTAATGAATACACTTGAAAAAATACTTTAAGGTGTTGAATACATCTAAAAGAATAATTAACAATGAGTTTTTATCAGCTCTTCCCATATGCTGATATGAAACATTTTAAAATTTCATATTTGATTCATATATATGTGTGTGTTAATCATGGAAAGTTGTGTGTGAAGTTTTTTGTTCAAAAAAAAAAAGGAGTAATTTGCAAACCCTATAGTTTTGAATATATGATTTTTATTCAGAGATCCTTGTAGTGGTTTTACTTTTGAGAGAGAGAGTGTGTGTTTGTGTGTGTAATGTCAATATTTGGATCAAACTATGAGAAATGAATTATTAAAAGCAAAACTTTTTATGGAGGTTGGATTCCACAAGAATGACACAAGTTGGTTTAATTTCTTAATCACATGTTGGTATCTTACTACTCCTTTTTTATCTTAAATAAAAAGTATAGTTAGCTAATTTATGAAAATTTAAAAATTGATTAATTTGGTTATTATTATTATTTAAAATTGAGTGTTATTTTCTTAAAATACCCTATTTTAATGATGGTATTGGTATTGATGAATTGGGACATAAATAAATAAATAAATTATACAAGTTTCCCATATTCCATTGTACTCCCTAAACTCCGAAAAAATGAGTTGAAGTGTATTTACAAGCTTCAAACAATATGTGATTAAATATATAAGTATGATTACACATATATTGCAAAATAATTTAAAGTTTTCTTAATTCACTTTTTTTAAGATTATAGATTTTTTTTCCTGAAAGATTATAGATTTTTTGGCCAAAGCTGAAAGATTATAGATTAAGAATTATAAAAAGAGTGTCACGAAAGAGTATGGGAATGTAACTTTTAAAACAGCATTATTAAAAATTGAACAGATCAGAAATCCACCAAAGAGAAAACCCACCAAGAAATAATTCAGGTTTCCACTCTGAGTAATGTTTCAGAGTCAACAAAGCAATTGGATAAAAGAATATTCCTTATTTTTAATATTATTGTTTTCTTGTTGCTCGTGGCTTCTGCGTGGAATCCACACTCTCCTCAATATATAATTATCATATTCATCTCATTAATTAATGCTCAATCATAATAATATATGTTTAATGTTTAACCATTATGGCTAATCAACAGATAGGCCTCCACTACTTAACCTTGCTTGTGCAAGCCACACTCCCTTCATATTTTAAAATCTCCACCACACGTTTGTATTTTTTTTCTATGATTAGTTATATCCTTTTGCTTCAAATAATCAAATGTCCTTATCACCTCAGAGAAGGGAATCCAATCACGTAACAATAAGATCTATTTCCAAGTGAATATCGTAATCACAGAAACTTTTCTTGAAGATCTTAAACACAATTTCTAAAACGTTATTAGACATATTAACCAAATCAAATTAATCAAAGTATTAAAACCTTTAATTTTGAGCTAAAGTTGTGTTTGGTGTCATGACAAAAAGGGATTGTAAGAGATAGTAGAAAACCAGACGCAACTTGTTAAGAAATATCTTTTATAAGATCCTATTAACTACTTCTATCATGAGATGTCAAGAAAGTTAGCTAAATTAAATTGGTTAAATGTATACTTTTTTTTTTTTCAGTTTTTCAAAATTATGGTTCATTGGGAGAGCAGGGAGGAAAAGAAAATGAAAGAATTTAAGAGGGCATCTTTTGAAACGAGTCTTCTCAAAGTTTTCATATAATTTTGAAAGAGATCTTATATTAAGCATCAATTAGTAAAATCTTACATTGAAGGAACTATTTATCATATTTTTGTTGTCATTATTATTCAACTATGGCGATTGTGTTTTGTTAGTGTCTTTTTAAAGAAAATATGATTTAAACTATAAAATCTCAAATTCAGTATAAAATATAGCAATTGACAACTTATTTTAGGAAAAAATCACTTATTTGGGATTTTGAAATTCAAGCGATATTTTCTTATCGGGTAAAGGTGTAAAAATACACGTATGGTTTTTCCAAAAGTGCGCTCAACACCAAGTTTTTTTTTTAAGGCACAAAAGTAACTACATGGTTATAA
This sequence comes from Acacia crassicarpa, assembly GCA_034222035.1. NCBI lineage: Eukaryota > Viridiplantae > Streptophyta > Magnoliopsida > Fabales > Fabaceae > Acacia > Acacia crassicarpa. The sequence continues at coordinate 17,804,681 of JAWXYG010000014.1, read as the reverse complement.
AAATGAGACAAAAGTCAAAATTTCGTTAAATATAGATAATGGACTGTTAGATTAAAGTTAACTTCATCATCTATATTTATCAGAATCTGTGACTCTTTTCCTACTTTTGTAACCACTTAGTCACTTTTACATCTAAAAAACAACACTTAGTGTTGGGTACACTTTTTTTTAAAAAAAAAAAACATACGTGTATATTTTTGCACCATTACCTTTTTCTTGAGTTTCTTATCCCTCAAGTAGTGGTATGTTCTACTTTTACATATGCTTTATATTTTGTGTATCAAGCATCTTAAATAGACAAGTATATAATCCTTTGCTACTCTTGACTTTTTATGAGTAAATTAAAATTAGTAGACGTACATATTTATGTTTTATCTCTATTTCAAATGTGTTAATTAGAAGGCCATGACTATATATTTATGTATATATTATTACTAGCTAGAGCATCAATTATAATGAATTATTAAACAAGATAAGTCCCCTTTCTGAGTGCTCTCCACTCTATCACCACTTTGTTCATCACCACCTTGAGATTGAGACCCATAATCTTCAATATACAACCCAATGCATTATGACTACTCTTCTATATAATACATTCCTCGAGAAGAATTTCTCCTCCACATCCACATAACAATTAACTTCATAGCCTCTCATCTTCTTTATCCTTCAAACTTCTGATCTTCACCATCATATCCATGGCTTCTTCTCATAACAATAATGAAACCCCACCAAACCACGTCGAGATCCCTATTCACCACCCTAATGAAGAAGATGACGACACTATCAACTACTTTCAAAGGGCACAATGGCTTAGGGCAGCCATGTTAGGAGCCAATGATGGTTTGGTCACAGTCACCTCACTCATGATTGGTATCGGTGCCGTGAGACAGGACATCAGAGCCATGATTCTTGCCGGATTCGCTGGCCTAGTTGCCGGAGCTTGTAGCATGGCAATCGGAGAGTTTGTGTCAGTTTACACTCAGAGGGATATCGAGTTAGCTCAGATGAAGAGAGAAAGGGAAGCTAACAATAATAACAACAACAACACCAAAGAATTTGAAGAAGACGATGATGAAAAGGACAGGCTTCCGAACCCAGTTCAGGCTGCTGCAGCGTCCGCACTTGCTTTTTCCGGTGGTGCAGTGGTGCCTCTGGTCGGAGCTGTGTTCATAAGGGATTACAGGGTGAGGATGGCAGTAGTGGCTGCACTGGCTAGCTTGGCATTGTTGGTTTTTGGAGGCGTCGGAGCAGTGATCGGAAAAACTTCAGTTAGAAGGTCTTGTGTTAGGGTTCTGATCGGAGGTTGGATGGCTATGGCTATCACTTACGGCTTGACCAAGTTGATTGGCTTCACTGGACTTTGATTATTATATTATGAATATGAAGAGGTCTTATAGAGCAAATCGACTACGTTGGCTTTATTATTATATATAGTGAAGCAAATGAATGTTCAAACTTGCAAGCTAGATCTAGTAATCTTTGAAAAAATCATTTTCTTTTAGAAAACTTGCTTGAAGATCTCTTTTTATCAAATTTTCTATCAAAGTATCTAAAGCTCTAGGCCTTTGATGAGTGGTTGCAATTATTCTTCAACTATATGTAACATATCTTTAATTACATGTAAATATCTTCCAATTTTCACATAATTGACATAGTAAAAGAAGAGTTGCACTTACTAAATAGGTTACATCTCTGAACCCTTAAACAAATTTCAGATAGCTTTTGGTAATAAAGTTTACAATAACAACGGATTTTTCAGTAATAAATTTGGGTAAAGGAGGGGCAATGGATGGAAAAGCCAGAGAGAGAGCCGGACACGATGAGGAGAGGTAGTTATTCCCTCCAAGCTTTTCATTTTTCCTTTTGAGTTGTACTTATCCATTTTTATTAAAAAGACTTAAATACCTAATCCATTTGTTTTAAATTTCTTTTTGTCTTTTCTTTTGCTTTTACTTTTGCTTTGAAGAAATAATAGGCGATAAGGAGAATACACATTCAAGTTGAATTTACTAATATGGAGGCGAAAGCGTGGTATACCTTTCCAAATGCAATATGGTTCATTTTTTGGTATCCCACCCAATTTACTAGGATCTTCGGTTCCGATTAATTTGGATTTTGCTTCATGTTGGGTCCATGGTCATGGGGAAAGAGCTCCCAACACCCTTTTTTCCATTCTGAACACCCTTTTTTCCATTCTGACGCATCGAACCATGGACATAATGGTGGGAGAACAAGTTCCTTACCATTTAGTCCCAAAGTATGTTGGTTGCAATATGGTTCATCATACAACAGTAATGCATCGATTGGCCTCAGGAATCTCCTTTACTTTGTAGGATAGTAAAATCCTTGCACACAAAAATAATTCTCCTAAATAAACCAGTCGCATTAAATATTATGCATATGTCCTCTGTCACATAAGATATATGTTGAACAACTTTGTAAATTTCTATTTTATTACTTAATGCGAAATTTTCTTTTATCGAAAAAAAGGACATGCCTACTACGTGTTGTGTGCATGTAGTGGAGGATCCCTTTTATGTAGAACTTGACTAGCCTCCTATATTCTTCCATCCACTTCCTCTTCACTAATGATCTCCACCCTTAGATTAAAATATAAGCAGTCTATATTTAATATTTTATAAAGTTACTAAAGAAACATAATTATTGAAAAAGAAAGAAATAAATTCAAACTATTAAGTTGTACGTAGTCATAATATTTATAACTGCAACAAAAGAATTAGTTAAAAAAATAATGTTATAAAACATTAAATCTAGACATCTCAAATTTCAATTTAAGGGTGGAGATCGTTAGTAAAAAGAAGTGGAGGGGGGAAGTTGATGGAAAGAATAGGGAAGGGGACAAGTCCCAATAAATAAGAAATTATATATCTTATGCCATATCAATTTTTTATTATTTATTAATTAGTTATTACATTTTTATTTTTATTAATTATAATAGGTGTTCATGTGAACATTTTTTTTATTTAAAGTGCTTATAAGCATTTTAACAACTTACAACTAGAAAATCACAGGATCTATATGTAAATTTTTTGTGTAAGTGAATTTGTAACATCCCAATTTAAAAGTGGAATTTTTTTTTTTTTAATCAGAGTAGAGCATCGGGGCAATTTAAAATACTGAGTAACTGTTAAATCTGTGGTACAATATTGTCTGTGAGGTGTCTTGGTAATATCAGTACATTTACCTGAGTATTAAAAATCCTAACTACGTAGCAATATAAGTACACCTTCGAGATAAACTTTATCCGGTCCTCACGCACGCTGTTTACCCTTGTCTCTTATCTTCAGTCCTCGGTCTTCCAGGCCCTGATGCTATAGTAAGGGCTGAGGTTCAATTACCATTGAACCTCAGGTAACGATTAACCTCATGCTTATGTAACAGTTATGTATGACAGATATTTATGATAATACAACATAATCATGGCTCAACAATAAACACAGTCACCACATATTCCTATTATTCCAGTCTGTACTATTCACCAGTGCCACGATGGCCTATCGTGTCCTCAGCGCTAGAATAACTCAACGATGTTATCATGACTATAACCCATATAAAGCTGTATGAACAATTCTTTTAAAAACAGAGTCACAGTTTCTGAACATAACTATCACATACAAGTGTAAAATAAGCATCAGAGTTAGTGTTACAGTACACGTCCGTACCTTCGTTGATGATATTTTGGTACGTTTGACGGAACGGTACTTCTGACGGAAAACAGCACGTTTGACAGCGGTATAACAGCGGTACTAGTTCACAGATATCCTATAGGGATAATATCACATTTATCAGTGATCAACATCATAACAGGCATTTCAGGTACAAATTACTATTTTGCCCCTAGTTTGACTAATCTGCGAAATTTCGCCAGAGCTTCGCTATTTTGACTCTAATCTTGCAAATTTTGACATATCTCTTTTCCCAATATATATTTGAAATAAATATCATATTTATCCCTAAAACATGATATCTAAACTTACTTGGAAGATTAAAGACTAGCTAGCATTTCTACTATATCTACCGCAACAACTACGAAAACTAAAGACTAGAGACCGAAGAAATTACCCAGGGCTCCGCTACAATTTTCTCCGGGCTCCTCCTTCTTTCTTCCTTCTCTCTATTTTTGAAATCTCTCTTGTGTTTTGGTGTGAGAACTTCAAATGGATGAAGGCCTATTTATAGGGAAAAATGTGCACTATTCATGACTTTATCATATTGAATTCTAGCCATTGGATCTAAGCTTGTACACAAGGCTTCATCTCCACCATCCAATCCACCTCCTTACCTCATTCTTCAAAACCATGATGTCATCAAGGTGATGTCACTCATTCACTTTATGAGTCTTTACCGATAAAGTTCCCTGTTCGGTGTTCTGATCGCGTAATTTTGCAAAATCTCAAAAATCCGCCAAGGTAGTCTTGAAGGTCTAGTCTTCTTCTTTAGAAATGTCTGGGTCAACTAAATTTTTGATCCCATTCAGGGTATTTCGTAACCTGCCGAAGATTCTAAGCCGAATGCTGTCGGTTACGGAAATTATTTCCGGTGACACCAACTTCGGGACAAAAATTCACTGATTCATAATATGTCCGGTTGTTTACAACTTAGTTCAAGGATTTTGAGTTATGATTTATTTTCCATCGGTTCTCATTTCTACTATCTGCCCTATTTCACAAAATATCGGTTTCGTCCTATCTCTTAATCATTCCGCCGATTTCGGAAATGACTTTGGAGATAACCCACTCCGAGATAAAAAATTCACTTGTTTATAATATGCCCTGACCTTAGAAACCTAGTTCACGATTTATAGGGCAAGATTTAATTTATATTGGTTCCCCTTTATCCTACTGGTTCTTCCATAAATATCTCTTTTATATTATTATTATAATACAAATATCATGATATTTATTGTTTATTTTATTCTATTTATTTATTTATTTATTTTTCTTTTCTTTCTTTTTTTCCCTCTTTTTTTTTGTTTTGAAAATTTCGTTCCCCCCCCCCTTTTCTTATTAATTTATTTTATATTTTAATTATCTTCCAAAATTCACAAAAATTCCCCCTATTGATTCTTTTGTTCAAGCTTAAATAATTAGCCATTAATTACCTAACTAATCACTTTCTAATTGTTGATAATTTTCTTAATTAGAATTATTCATTTTCTCACAACTATTTCACTGACATTGGTATTTTATGTCCCATGCATTATATTAAAAATCGTGGGGGCATTTTGGTTCTCAAAATACTTTTTGATTTTTGCCCATTTAATTTTTCCAAGTTTATAACTTAATAAATTACCAAAATTAGAGACAATATACTCTCTAAATTTTAATAAATATTTTCCCGCCTCTTAGGATTTATCGTAATATTCTTTGGCTATTTTATGTTCCACAAGGGTATTTTAGGAATTTTGGCATATTTTTCTGCCTAATTTCTAAGAGATTTTTCCTTAAGAAACTTGATAAATATAACATAGGAAATTTAGACCATATATTTTACTTATCAAAAATAGCCATTTATTCATCTTAACCTAATTTTCTAGATATACGATTATCCGGGTATTACATTTCCCCCCCCCCCAATAAACAAAATTTCGCCCTCGAAATTTAATCTACAGTAACTAAACTTCGGGCCATAAACTCTGGGTATTTCTCCCTCATGTCTCTCTCCATTTCCCAAGTTGCCTCGTTTGGTGATAAACCCTTCCAGACTACCTTCACTATCGGTATGGTCTTATTTCTAAGCCGTTTCTCCTGGTGTTTGAGAATTCGCTCTGGCTCGACTACGAAGGTATTGTCATGTCGTGCTTCAACGTCTTCATACTCGATGATATGATCACAGTCTGGTTGGTACTTCTTCAATTGTGACACATGAAAGATATCGTGGAGATTACTCAGGTTCGGGGGTAAGGCTTTCTGGTAAGTTACTAGTTCATGTTTAGCTAAAATTTTGAATGGTCCTATGTAACACGTACTAAATTTTCGTCTCTAGAGCATTCTACTGACACCGGTTACTGAAGCTATCTTGAGAAACATATAATCGTCTACTTCGAATTTCGTAGGTCTTCTCTCTTTGTCCGCTTTGTGCAGCTAGGAGTCGTCTCATGATCATAGCATTTTGCTCAGAAGTCTGATCAATCAAATCTGGTCCAAACAACTATCGCGCAGATAACTTTGTTCAACATGAAGATGACCGATATTTCCGCCCTTGAAATTCAATCATATAAAGTTGGGAAACTCTAGCCATCTGGTCAATTCCCTTATCATGTCTGCTTAATAGCATGTACTTTTATAAAATGATAATCTCATTCATTCTGTACTCAGGTATAGTTATTCAGCTATAGGACTTACTTGTCCACCCTCAATGTGTTTAGTTACATAGGCCTTACTGCCTGGCCCATTCAGCCTCTCGACTTAACATATATTGGCCCACCGGCTCAATCTAATATCATAGCATTAGGGATTTTAGCCTCAATACCTAGGAGATTATCCTCAGGTTTTAGGCATTTCAACTACTACTTGGTACATTAAATATTTTGTCAGACTCGCACTGTTAGACATACTAGTCTAAAGTTTCTATATCAATTCGCTTTTTACACAATGCTAAGTACCACCGTCTTCAGGCCTAGGGACACAGCCCCGTGCATCTTTACACATCTAGATCTTGAGCATCTGCTTGTCTATTTCATTTGAACCTTTTCCCAGTCAAGCTCTCAGACTATATTAGAAACTCAATTACTCCTTAGGTCTCTAAGGTTTTTACTAGTTTTCCTACAAGAATAAGAATTATTGATTGTATTGGAAATTTTTTTTTTCCGACAAGCAACCATCAAAGTAACCAAAAATAGTTTCAACAAAACTACAACAATCTTAAGTATCATTTAGTTCATAAGAAACTTAAACGATACTACAAATTTCATGTCCAACACTCATCAATAGACACAAATAATAAGAAGACAAAAATTTAACTTCAGTTACTACAGTAACCTACACATTCCAATTTATGTATATATATCTGGAATCTAATGGTTTGGTCAGGAGTTCAGCACAACATACTGACTCTTCATTTATATAGATGTTCAAGATTTAGTGAAATGCACACTCAAAATCTCATTTTAGAGCTTTATTTCTAATCGTCTAGGGGTCTAATCCCTATGGTTTCTATTTTTACCCAACGCAACACATTACCTTCAAAACTTCCGAGTCAAAAACAAAAAAACAAAAGTCCATGTTCAACTTTAAAGGCTGTCATCAAAATTTCAAAATGAAACAAAGATATAATGCATGGTTATCTATATGATAAAGTGATAGGAAATCTTAATTTCATTAGACCAACAGTACCATGTATTTCAAAATAGGGTCTTAATGCGATTCGTGTCACAAAATTCAACTCAGTGTTGTTTTAATAGTCAAAACCGGTTTATCTATCAGACTTTATCTAATTTCTAACATGCACCATTTGAAGCTAATCTTATTTTAACATCCCCATGACTAACTATTAGACTTACAATGATGAGATTACCAACAACAAAATCAATGGATGTTCAGGTATTTTGAGAAAAACGATATCAACAATATTCATTTGCCCAGATTCCACAAAGTGTGTGGTAGAAAAAATATTCAAATAGTGGTAATGTGCATATAGTATCCTCCAAGCCATTTTCATAAATTAAATCCGTTAAAAACTTTTTGGTTTAATGAAGTAAAATTCCCGAACTCATATTTCCCAACATACTAAATGAAGCAAGTAATACAACTAGAATGTACAAATCATAACTTTTTTTTTTAAGAAATGCGAACTCTTTTCTAGAACAGGTTAACACAAACACTTAAATTTCCAACTACCAACAACATCGCCTAGAAGGATCAAGTACTAGTTCCAACATATGACTAGTTCTTGCAAAAACCTCTATGCAAGTGGCACAATTTTTGAGTTCTTACGGCTAGTTGGTTGGAATTAAAGTAATTACATACTCAAGACTTAATGAAACACTGCAACAATACGCATTTTAACAAGGAGAATTACTTTTAAAAGCATAGTTTCACAATACTTTAATTTTGGAAAATTCAAGTGCAATACTTGGTTTAGATTTTAAGTGAACAGATAACTGGACAAAAATGTTGCCTAACCATTAGATTTGTATGAGAGTTTTCAAAACAAAAGTTTAGTATTCAAACACTAGAAGCAATAGTTCATACAAATTTAAAGTTTCCACAACAAGCTCGAAGCACACTTACCTAACGCAATAAAACATGTTTAACCTTAAGCATATGATCATCTTCAAAATATAAGAAACGAAACAAAGGAAATTCTTTTCCGCTAATGATGGTTTCAACAAGAAATCTTAGTCAATCATGCTATAATCCAGAATTTTTTTCGTACCTTAAGTGAAAATTGAGAAATGAAATGTATTACTTATATTTATGACAAACAAATGGTCTAAATGATAGAAGAGAGTTCATCCAAGATCTTAATTTATCATAAATTTCAATTTTTCATAATAATGCCAAAATTCTATTCCATAAAATGTATATATTCACAACAACACAAAGAAAGGGATGTTCGAGATTTGCTGAGTTATATTTGAAACAATTCAAGACTTGATTAATTATCAAAGATCGGTACACCATAAAATCCTCACTTCCCCTCTTACGTGCTTCTTAAACGAATATTTTTTTTTTTCAAGTTTTTATTCTAAACCACAGTATGGACTCCGACAGGTTTATAAGAACTAACTGTTTTGTAGACTTGTCTCCTAATGTATACTGAGGCATTAGTCCACTAATACTTTTTCTTCCTTGAGTACATATGCCATAAAAAGCCTTCCAATACTGGCTAACCTATTCCTTACTGTTAGGATATCTCGTACTGCCTACGGAGTCAAACTGGCCTAGAGGGGTAGAGCAAAATGGACTACCTATACGGCCCTCAATGATGCCTTGATTATGATTATGCCCGGGTTCATAACGATAATTAAGACCCCAATGAAAAACATTGCTCTAGGTACTCGAGTTGGTTTTATTTGTAATTATCTATTTCTACCTCTATATCTGTCTCTATCTCTACCTTTGGGAAACTCCAGTTCCTTATACACATCGGAATGAAGTAACGATTAGCACCTATTGCAACCTATATATATCTTCATTGCAAAGTTACTATATTGCCACTTCATAACACTTCCTAATAGTAAACTATTTTCGTAGCTTCCCTTGACTGGTACTAGGTTCATATTCTGTCCTTTTGACTACATGTTATCTAAAACTAGCCTTTGGAGATGATACCGAAAGGAGTGGGAAATTGTTTGTACGTTCTCTGTCTAAGAGTTCATTCACCTTTTCCATCCAGAAGTGGTTTCTAGGAAAGAGGTATAGATTTGATATCACCCGTTTGTTTAATGGGTAGGGAAAACCCTGGCGTCGCTTTGTGCGTAAGTCATATTGACTTGTCCCAGATACTGTACGTATGTTCCTTTGCTAGTCTTACAATGTTGATCTACCATTTTGTAGAGCGCCTATCAATATCAGGACACGTTGCAGGAAAGTTTTTGGATTCGTAAGAGGATGCATTCTCAAAGTCATCTTGGTAGCTTAACAGCTGAAAAATACTCACGGTTGTCATCATTGGATGGATGATCCGATCCTATAAGTCCCTCTGGCTCAGAGGGTATGCTAGCCATTGGTTCTGGGTTCACTATGTTCAGGGATACCGAATGAAAGGGTCTTTGGTCATATATGATCTTATAAGGATATTCTGGTCCAGGGTGGTATTTAGGTTCAAAATCAATTTTCAAGGTGATATAATGTTTAGGAGCAGGAAGATATATCGGCTCAAGATTAAGTTCTAGAGTGGGGTATAACTGATCAGGTTGAAGTACATATCTAAGATTGTATACTAGCTTAGGATGGTATACTTCTGAGAGTTTATGGTTATGAATGGGTTCAAGGGGTCTTTCAGGGTTTGGGTGGTCTACCGACTCAAGGTGGTATACTGGTTCAAGTTGATATACAGGCTCGAAAGGACACACTGGTCTAGGGTTGTATATCGATTCGTCAAAGTACTCTAAGTTGAAATGGTACTCGGGTTCTTGATTAGCTACGGGTTCGGGATGGTACTCAGGCTCCGGATCATCCCTAGGCACAAGAGGGTAGTTTGAAAGGTACACTGGGTCATAACTGTATTCTGGAATAGAGTAGAATGCCTTAGGTATAGATACAAGGGGTGGGTAAACCGGCTCTTGGTTCAACCTTAGTCCTATCATTTCGGGGACTACAGATCTCCGTACGGTACGTCTCATTTTCTCGTGATAATCTAGAAAAGGGGATTCCACAACATTTACACCAGAATTATATCAGTACTCTTTTCAAAAGATGCTCTAAGATAATGGCCTAGAGCCCAACTTAGTTAATCAAACCGATTGGCCAGGTAGGTGTCTATCATGGGAGTCTCACCGACTTTACGACGACTGATTGACTGACCCACATAGACTAGCTCTGCCTTCGGCACTAATGGTTTATTATAACTGAGCCAGGTTTTGTCAGGTAAAATGTTCTTAGTTGAAAAGCTCCGAACCTAACTCCATTATTCAAACAATCTAGCCAGGTCGGTGTATTTGTGGAAGTCTCGCCGAATTCACGGGGACTGATTGACAACCACAAAACCCTTTCTAGACACCAGACTGTTTGGAGTAACGTAGTTAAATTCGTGCCAGGATGTCTACTCAGATACCAAAAATGTAACATCCCAATTTAAAAGCGGAATTTTTTTTTTTATCAGAGTAGAGCATCGGGGCAATTTAAAATACTGAGTAACTGTTAAATCTGTGGTACAATATTGTCTGTGGGGTGTCTTGGTAATATCAGTACATTTACCTGAGTATTAAAACTCCTAACTACGTAGCAATATAAGTACACCTTCAAGATAAACTTTATCCGGTCCTCACGCGCGCTGTTTACCCTTGTCTCTTATCTTCAGTCCTCAGTCTTCCAGGCCCTGATGCTATAGTAAGGGCTGAGGTTCAATTACCATTGAACCTCAGGTAACGGCTAACCTCATGCTTATGTAACAGTTATGTATGATAGATATGCATGATAATACAACATAATCACGGCTCAACAATAAACACAGTCACCACATATTCCTATTATTCCAGTTTGTACTATTCACCAGTGCCACGATGGCCTATCGTGTCCTCAGCGCTAGGATAACTCAATGGTGTTATCATAACTATAACCCGTATAAAGCTGTATGAACAATTCTTTTAAAAACAGAGTCATAGTTTCTGAACATAACTATCACATACAAGTGTACAATAAGCATCAGAGTTAGTGTTACAGTACGCGTCCGTACCTTCATTGGTGATATTTTGGTACGTTTGACGGAACGGTACTTCTGACGGAAAACAGCACGTTTGACAGCGGTATAACAGCGGTACTAGTTCACAGATATCCTATAGGGATAATATCACATTTATCAGTGATCAACATCATAACAGGCATTTCAGGTACAAATTACTATTTTGCCCCTAGTTTGACTAATCGGCGAAATTTCGACAGAGCTTCGCTATTTTGACTCTAATCTTGCAAATTTTGACATATCTCTTTTCCCAATATATATTTGAAATAAATATCATATTTATCCCTAAAACATGATATCTAAACTTACTTGGAAGATTAAAGACTAGCTAGCATTTCTACTATATCTACCGCAACAACTACGAAAACTAAAGACTAGAGACCGAAGAAATTACCCAGGGCTCCGCTACAATTTTCTCCGGGCTCCTCCTTCTTTCTTCCTTCTCTCTATTTTTGAAATCTCTCTTGTGTTTTGGTGTGAGAACTTCAAATGGATGAAGGCCTATTTATAGGGAAAAATGTGCACTATTCATGACTTTATCATATTGAATTCTAGCCATTGGATCTAAGCTTGTACACAAGGCTTCATCTCCACCATCCAATCCACCTCCTTACCTCATTCTTCAAAACCATGATGTCATCAAGGTGATGTCACTCATTCACTTTATGAGTCTTTACCGATAAAGTTCCCTGTTCGGTGTTCTGATCGCGTAATTTTGCAAAATCTCAAAAATCCGCCAAGGTAGTCTTGAAGGTCTAGTCTTCTTCTTTAGAAATGTCTGGGTCAACTAAATTTTTGATCCCATTCAGGGTATTTTGTAACCTGCCGAAGATTCTAAGCCGAATGCTGTCGGTTACGGAAATTATTTCCGGTGACACCAACTTCGGGACAAAAATTCACTGATTCATAATATGTCCGGTTGTTTACAACTTAGTTCAAGGATTTTGAGTTATGATTTATTTTCCATCGGTTCTCATTTCTACTATCTGCCCTATTTCACAAAATATCGGTTTCATCTTATCTCTTAATCATTCCGCCAATTTTGGAAATGACTTCGGAGATAACCCACTCCGAGATAAAAATTCACTTGTTTATAATATGCCCTGACCTTAGAAACCTAGCTCACGGTTTACAGGGCAAGATTTAATTTCTATTGGTTCCCCTTTATCCTACTGGTTCTTGCATAAATATCTCTTTTATATTATTATTATAATACAAATATCATGATATTTATTGTTTATTTTATTATTTTTATTATTTTATTATTTTTATTTATTTATTATTTTTATTCTTTTCTTTTATTTTTTTTCCTCCTTTTTTTTTTTTGAAAATTTCGTTCCTCCCCCCTTTTCTTATTAATTTATTTTATATTTTATTTATCTTCCAATATTCACAAAAATTCTCCCTATTGGTTCTTTTGTTCAAGCTTAAATAATTAGTCATTAATTACCTAACTAATCACTGTCTAATTGTTGATAATTTTCTTAATTAGGATTATTCATTTTCTCACAACTATTTCACTGACATTGGTATTTTATGTCCCATGCATTATATTAAAAATCGTGGGGGCATTTTGGTTCTCAAAATACTTTTTGATTTTTGCCCATTTAATTTTTCCAAGTTTATAACTTAATAAATTACCAAAATTAGAGACAATATACTCTCTAAATTTTAATAAATATTTTCCCGCCTCTTAGGATTTATCGTAATATTCTTAGGCTATTTTATGTTCCACAAGGGTATTTTAGGAATTTTGGCATATTTTTCTGCCTAATTTCTAAGAGTTTTTTCCTTAAGAAACGTGATAAATATAACATAGGAAATTCAGACCATATATTTTACTTATCAGAAATAGCCATTTATTTATCTTAACCTAATTTTCCAGATATACGATTATCCGTGTATTAAAAAATTTAAAAGCGTTCAAAATTGAGTTTATAAGTGCATATCAACATTTTAAAAATTGATAACAGGAACATAACAATTGTGGCTAAAATATATTTTTAGTATTTTACTGATAAAAAAAGAAAAACTGATAAAAAATTAATTTTAGTATTTTAGTTTGCGCGGGCTTTCATTGTGGTCCCATAACTTTATAAAACACACCTTTAGTCCCATGATTTTAACAATGTTAATGTTAACAATGAAGAATACCGATCGACCCAGCAAATTTAAACGATGGCTATAAAGTTGGTAAAGTATGCTTAAATTTTAAATATCATTTATAATAATTTTAAAATAATTTCACATATACCTAATGAAACCATCACATGGTTTTCTAGAGTAAGAATAATAATTGTTTTCAATTTCTTTTATAATATAATCATTTACTCTTTCCCTCGTTTAAAGAATTTTAAATAATTAAGTCCGGTTATATTTAAATGAATTTTTATAAAAATATTAAAATAAATCACTTTTATACTGAAATTAATCAAAAAAATTAAAATTATATTGAATAAATAAAACTTAAGCATGCTTTATCAATTATAATGTTATCACTTAAGTTGTTGAGTTAGGATTTTTTGTTAGTGACATTAACAATGCGTCACTTCTTTTTACAATAACTGTGCTCCTTAGTAAGCGTCACATATCCTGGGCGCTACAACGCGCGTGTGCACACACACAGATATATAAGCTCCACAGGAAGTATTTTTGTTTAAATAATTTTTTTTTTTGTATGTTTCATTCAGAACAGAACCCTATAACTACAGTCGACAACACACCTTAAACACAAATTTCCATAACCGAAGCAAAATGAAGAAAAGAAAACCACAATCAAGTAACTCTAAATTGATACAAAAATAATAATAATAATAACTCATTAACAATATCACTACTAAATATGTTTACAACAACTGTGAATGGAATATAGCTCATTCTAGTTAAATAACAACACATAACAATTTGCAAGAAACAATATTAGCCATAGCTAGAGCATTGCCTGAGCACATATTCACACATTACTCAATGACTTTATTCACTTGATTATGGTCAGTCAAACTATCACAACATTGATCTTCATGATACTACATATATACAATCATGCACACAATGAATTAAAATCACTAAAAAATATTATCAAACACTACTCAACTAAATTTAAAACACACTACGAATTGCAGCTAAAATGACTCACTTTTGGAGGAACAACAAGCTGATCATGAGTAATTATATCCTTCATGAATTTCATGATGTAATACCCACGATCTTTGTTATTTGGTAGGAAAGAACACTACAACAATATAATGAAAATAAAAATTGTTTAATAACAAAATTTGAGCAAATTCATATATAAGTACACATATCTTCTTGTACATATGACTATTGACAGGGTCAGCAACTTTAGAGTAGTTTAATGAGGCGAAGGCTCGATAGGTAGCCAATGCACTAATATTTACATATACACTTTTACACTTACCTATTGAACAACCGCAACATATCTGGATGGTTTTTTGGAAGACCTCCAATTAGAGGATCCACATAGTAAATGTGAGGGCCTAAATGTTCCGCTAGATTGAGAACAATCAATATCCAATGGTAAAAGTGAAACCATAAAAAAGAAAAAACATAAATTAAAGTACTACCACTAATAACTTACCCTGCATTGTATGGCACTAGAAATAGCATATTAGGGGTTGCTTTCTTTCTAAAGTAATCTTTCAGATCATTAGCTTGTTCATTCAAATCTACTCTTCTCCATGCTGCCCAATGAGATAAAGGTTCATAAATGAGAATTGAACCCTGTCTATATCCAGTAATACGTCATAATACAAGCGCTTTTATAAAAAACAAACAATGTGATTAAAAAAAAAATTGAATGATAAATAATTCTTTTTAAAAAAAATGATCCACGATGATGATAAAGTACCAAATCAAAATGTTGATAATCGAAGCACTAACCCATCTATGATTAAGAATTTCTTCCAACACATCACCATTAATATGGTCAGCTATACCACTTGCATTATAGATGTGCCTATCAAAATGTAATTCCATACCTCCTTCACGAATCAAATTAGGTGCAATCGATTCCAATTGATTGTGATATGAGGTAATTTGGCTTTTGCTTTGTTTGCTAGTTGAGTCTTTGGACTTTGGTTGAGTTGTTGAACACTTTCTTGCCATGCACTTGAGTTTGTTTTCCTTTAGAATGTGCAACCTACAAAAATCATGAAATTAAATCATGTAGTTTTAGATGGAAGTGCATAGGAAAAGTAGAAGGAATTGTAAATTAACTATCTTTTGACATAGCTCTATCAGACCTATTGGCCATGCTACATAACTACCTACAACATATTTCACCATCATTTCTTCATCTCAAGAAGTGATTGGTAAGAACGCATCTTCATTCGTACAAATGCCAACCCTTACTTGTAGTGTGTGTTCTTAAGCAATGGTGAATTGTGCAGCGTATCATTATCAATGTTGTAGGAAACGCCCACACTAACTACGTCCTTAAAAGATTGATCCACACATAACTTTCATGTGGATTCGCCCTATGGAAAATAGAGTTAATATATTAAGGTGCACTAAGTTATAATGTAACAAAAAATTAACTAGAGAAGAAATTAATTACCAAAGGAAGAGAGACTTTAGGCATGGAAGTACTATCCCTCATACCTAGGTTGTCACATGGTGGGACACTTTCTGTTGCCCTACACTACACTAAGTTATCGCAATTTGAGTCCTCAACTACGCATTTTTCTTGCACCAAACACATTTTTTTGTGAAATTGTTCTTGCATTTGATGCTTGAAGAAATTCATTTCCTGTCTCAACTACAAAAAGTCACTTTTGTAGAATCACTTTTGGCATCCAAAGTATGATATTTGTGTGACTGCAAAACCAGTAACCCGAACATGACCATCATACTCAGGTACTCTTAGCACTCTGCTCAGCAAATCATCATGACCAATATATTGCGCTAACTTTGGCACCTCTTGTGTCATCGAACGCTATCACAAAAAGAATTACAACACTACTAGTTATTATAAAATAGAATCATTCAAGTAGAGCTAATTCTTTATTGTATGTATAATTCAATACTTACACAATATTCTGCAACTCTTCTGGCTTCTTCACTACGAATTTCACTTCTTTTTTACAACTACTTGTCCCTAATTGTTTTACAAAAAGCTTGCCAAATTTTTATCCAAGTCTTTTGCCTTTTCAAAAACTTGAGCTCCGGTCAACATCTTCGATGGGCTACGTTCTTCTAAGTCACCATTGAAAGCCTTTTTCCACTTGCTCCAATGATATTTCTATGGTAAGAATCTTCAATGTCCCATGTATGGACAAAAATTTTGTTAGGATCTTTTGTATGCTCAATTGCAAATCTAATAAACTCTTTCACCTGATCTATATATTCCCTTGATCACCAATCAGATGACATCCATTTTTATCCATCTATACCTTTGACCTTTTTTTAAAAAGTGGTTAGTTGCTTGACTATTACATTTACTAACTACTTTTATCTTTTGTTATTTGTTTTAAAATAAAATTGGCAGCATAACATCTTAAAAATTGAAGCTTTTCAGGTCTTAAACCCTCTCTTTTAATTGATAAATGATCAATCAATTAATCCCGTAACATCATAATAATTTTTCATAGCTCATAATGGGAAAAAAAAAAAGGATCATATTTGCCAAAACATATCATAGGTAAATTAGAAAGCATTAAAGCCCAAAAAAAATATAATACAAGTGTTAAAAGTAAATAATTATTTTACTTATGCAACTCATCAATGTTAACAATTACTACAACAACTAAAAATTTTAGCTGCTACATATCTTCACATATGATAAGTATATAAATTTTTAATTAAATAGGTGTATATTTTATGAGAATTAGTTGGATTTATTAATATTATATACCTATTTAATTATCTTTTATATATTTTACTATCATTATAGGATAAAAAGATATTTTGATATAAAGTCTATTTATTTCCTATTATATTTTGCAGAGAATATTAGCTGATTTGGAAAGAAGTAGAAAGAGCAATTAAGAGGATATACAATCAGTCATACTCAATGTCACCCGCAAGAAAAATAGAAATAAAATCAATTGCGTGATCTGGTAGAGTTGATTACAAGATACAAGATATATTTTTAATTAAAAAAAAAGAGAGAATCAGTGACTTATGGCCTAAGTTATATTTAGGTTATATATATGAAGAAAGGAAGAAGCAAGAGGAAGATAGGAGAGATGCAGAACGAGAAGGGACAAAGAAGCAGAAGAGTAAAGGCTGAGCGTTTCAGTTCTCTTCATCATCTCCACAGAAGAACGGAATGACTGTGGAGGCGACAGAGAATCTTTCTTTCCTCTCTCTCTCTTTATTCTTTGAACCTGAGTTTTATCTTTTTGTTATGGATTTGAATAAAACCATGTGTGGCTAGTTGGTTTTGCAACCTAAAGAATCTATGAACTTGTTTGAGTTTTAGAAATTATTCCTACGGATTGATTTTGCTTAATTTTATTTCAGTTTATTTAATCCTGTGTTTATTGTTATTGCTTATTGATTGATCACCATTGAACATGTTTTGAGGATTTAGGGTTGAACTTGGAAGAGGGAATCTTAAATTGACCTTGGGATTAAATAATGTGGAATTAGGTTTAAATTTAACGTGAAGTTAGGTTTTAATCTAATTTGCGTCTATAATAGGAATATACCTAGAAGCTCCGCATAATCAAATTAGAGTAAGCCCGATCTAAAATGCATCTTATTTAGTTGTGTAAGGCATTACATAATTAATTAAGATAGATATATAAATGGACCGGAAGACATTTATAGACACTAATACTATAGATTAGCTGATTGGGAAAAAACCTAAAAAACAAACAAGGGATTAGTGACTCTAGGTTGTTCGTTTGATTAGTGATAGGTTGTTTATTTTTAATTTTAGATTTTAATTTCTTTTCTCTTAATTAAATTTAATTTGGTTTTCTCAACTTAAACGAAATTGTGAAATTAATTCTTAACTGAAGTTGTGATACTAAGTCCTCGTGGGAACGATATCTTTCTTATCACTTTATTACTTGATACGGCCCGTTCACTTGTGGAGTTTTTAGGCTTAAAGTTTTGCCCTATCAACATACAGCACATATATAATAACATTTCACTTTATCGCATTTGTTTTTTCAGCATATAAAAATGAGAATAATTTTTTCAGATTTTGTAATAAATTAAATATAAAAGACATTGATCAAATTAAACTATTAACTACTAAAAAAATTGTAAGGTCGAAAATTTAAAACTAACCATGTATAGGAAGCTTAATTAGAGTGAGTTGAGACTTCAAGCACAACACCTGAAGGGAAAAAAAAAATTAATACAGTAAAAAATAAAAAGGAAAGGTTGCATGCAGCT
This sequence comes from Acacia crassicarpa, assembly GCA_034222035.1. Lineage (NCBI taxonomy): Eukaryota > Viridiplantae > Streptophyta > Magnoliopsida > Fabales > Fabaceae > Acacia > Acacia crassicarpa. The sequence continues at coordinate 17,785,946 of JAWXYG010000014.1, read as the reverse complement.
TTAAAAATTAAAAACAAAAGGAAAAGTGAGTATGAACTTACAAGATCTTTAGGATGGGGATGGGTGGAGAAGATGAGACCAAAGGAAATAATGGAAGTTAGGACAGTGGGTGCGTGCATTGGGGTCTATAAATGGAAAATGAGAAAATGAGAGGGGAGTGGAGACAAGGATAAGAAAAGGAAGAGGCAAATGAGAGTGGGAACCAAGGATAAGTAAAATAAGTAGTGGGCTAATGGGAGTTAAGTCAAGAGGATAAGGAAAAGGAAGGAGGGAATCAACGAAAGAGCTTCAAGAAAACAGGGGACATACTGCTATAGTGGGAGTTGATGAAGAAGGGTTTTGGGAAAATTTATTAAAAAAACACTTTGAGTGGCGCTTAGTAAGACAAGCGCCACAAAAAGTGAATAGCAGCTATGGTACTTCCTTGAGCAAGTGCCACAGTTTTTTCCCCCAAAAAAACACCTTATGTGACGCTTGGTCAAGCAAGTGCCACATAAGACCCACATGAAGCTATGACACTTACATGAGAAATTACCACAACATCCCAATTAAAAAAAAAAAATCCAGAAGAAGCTGCGGCACTTCTTTAAAGAAGTGCACAAAACGTGTGTCACTATTCCCTATTTTTGTAATGGTGCAAAAATGTGCTATATAAACTTAAGAGACTAAAATAAATCTCATGCAAAGTTAGGGGTTTGTTTGGTATAAGGGACTTGGAGGAGAGAAGAAAATTTTTTTTTTAGTTCAATTTAAAAAAATAGAAAAGTAGGGTCATAAAATTTAATAAAGAGAATATATAACATAAAAGAGTAAGAAAAATTAATTAATAACTTGTATCCCTATTTCTCTAATTGTTTAAAATCCAACCCAAAAAAGTTCCCTCCCTTTCCCTTATATCAAACAATCCCTATAGGACTAAAAGTGTACTTTAGCAAAAAAATAATAATAATAATAATAATTGTATAGGTAAATTTACGGTAGCTATTCCTACAAGTATACATAAATATTTTAACAACTAATAATATAAAAATAACAAGTGTTTGTATGAAAAAAAAATTGTATAAATGAATTACAAGTGTTCAGGTGGACCCTTGTTATTTTTCTATAGTTTGTGGCTAAAATGATTAGGTATATATAAGAAAAATAATAGTCATTTATATGATAAAGAGTGTTGATATTAACTACTAAACCAAATTTTTGAACTGCAAAATTAATATATGAGGATTAATGTTATTCTCTAAATACTAATAATCATTCGGAACCTTCACAGTTTACTTTCCACTGCCAGATGGGGTTTTATCGTCTATCCTAGAAAGCAACCCGTCAACCACTATAGCTTCAATTTGACCATCCCTATCACTATCAGTAAAGGTATTGACAAAACCCTAAGACACAGAATCCTCCATAATTGTTGTTTCAGCCACCATTATCGTCTTAAACATGTTTTCATTGAATATTGGGAAGTCAGAAAAGGCTATGTTCTCCTACTGGGTAACAAAGAGGCTTTGTAAGTTCGTGCTGAAGAAGAAATTGGGACAGTTTATTTTTGGGATGTCGATCTATACCAGCTAGATGTGCAACTCACGTGAGGTACAATAATAAAAGGATATTACTCAGTTTCTTTTAGGGTAAGTAATGAATTAATATATCTTTTCAACCACCGACCTTTTATATTCATTCTTTGGAACCGAACCGTTCGAAAATATAATATATATGACTTCCCACATCATGACTTGGCCTAAAAGACTATATAATAATATAGGATTAGGTTTTGATTGTAGAATGAAACATACAAATCAAATACCACCTTACATTCTCTCTGTATGGATTATGAAATAATATGGGAATTCTACTTTTTAACCCAAGATAGTTGCTCAATACATATTGGGGAAGAAAGGCGATGTCTTACTAAAAATGACGAAAAGTGGGATGATTTATAGGTAAAATTCAATAAAGCTATAAAAAGTTGTATTTTTTTTTTTTTAACACAAGCTTATATCTATTTAAAAAAATACAGTACTTTAATTCTTATTAACGGAAACGGGACAATAATGTGTCATTTTTAATAGAAAAAATCTCAATTAAATCCAGTTGAAATGTCTAAATCCAAATTAAGACTTACATTTTTAACAAATTCTTAATAAGGTCATGAGGCTTAATTAGGGATTTTTGAATATTTTTAAAAGACCAGAATACTCTTAATTGTATATGCTGGTAAAAACAGATAGAAATATGAAATCCGAAAATAAAAAAGATATTAATCTCTAGTTAAAAAATAAAAAAAGACATTAATATACAAAATCAATTGCAATTGGAATAATGTGAAAAATTATTCTCATGTAAATGATTTTTTTTTTTTTGGCGGCAATCCGGCATATGTAAATGATTGTAGGAGTAACTTCTGCATCTAGATATAATATATAATTGATATGAACATCGACTATAACTATAAATACAAAAGTCTGGAGATGGATCCACTACAAAAATATTGACTTTTGGTGGCGACAAAAGTCTCACCATTGAAAGTCCAAAAGTCACCGCTGCAAGTGTTTCAGCGGCGACAAAAAGTCGCCGCAAGTCGTTGCTGAAATGGCTATCGCTGATACTTTTGGCAGCGACATTAAAATGCCACCGCCCGAAAAAAGACAATCAATGATGACAATCAATCACCGCTGAAAGTTCATCAGAAGTCACGAAAGTCAGTGTCACCGCTAAAGGTAGGGTTTCGGCGGCGACAATTGTCACCATAGATACTATTTTCAATGGCGATAAAATTGTCCCCGTGGATACTGTACTCATTTCAACAGAGACACTGATAGCCTTTTCAACGGTGACCAACGACCACATATTGCGCTGATACATTTTTCAGCGGCAACACAAATGTCGCCGGGAATAGTCTTTTCAGTGGCGACATTTGTCGCTGCCAAAAGTAACATTTTTTTAATTTTTTAAATGTAAATTGATAAAATTAAAAACTGTACTATATTGATTAAGATCATAAGAAACTTGAAACTAACAATATATTAACTAACAATGATACTAACATAAATGTTTAAAATTAACATGAAATATTTAAATTTTCTAAACAAAGTCTAAAGGTTATCCATTGGAAGGAAACATCAAACATAAATCTATGAAAAACAATCAGCTGGTGGGACAAGAAGGCTAGGAGTAGATGAAGTAGGAGCTGTTACTTGCCCCTGTTACATTAAGACAACTAGAATCCTCTGCTCCATTTGTTTTATCTTATCATCAAATTGTGCATGTTCTTTTGCGTGCTTTGCTTCCATCCTTGCATGTTCCTCAATATGCTCTGCTTTTATCTTTTCACGCTCCTCCTGAAATTTTTTATCAAACTCCTCAAGCAATTGGGTATGCACAGTCTCCACAGCTGAATTATCATTGGATTGAGAGTAATCTCTCTTCCTCAATGACTCTGCTCCATACACTTTTCCTCTTACATACCCTAATCTTTCACCAAGAACATCTGTCAATATTTCATCAAAGGTCATTCGAGCGTCAACCTCTACCTCTTGTTGTTTATAGTGAAGTTCTTGCAAGTTAGCCTACAATTAAAGCATGAAACAAATGAGATCAAGAATTATTGAAGTTAGTATAACATAAAAACACATCGCATACGTGCATTTGCTCAGATTGTGGATCTGCCCACTTTAACTGTCCATCTGCCTTCTTTCTAGTGTGTGTGATCTGGTACAATTGGTTAGGGGTGCAAGCTGTCAAGTAATGGGGTCCCTCCAGCCACAAAGCATAATATATAAAGATGACACATGGTACAATTTAAAATAAAAAATGATTCAAAACATAAACTAAAATGAAAAGAGATTGATATGAACATCGACTATACTATAAATACGAAAATCTGGAGATTACTTTCCCATTTTTTATCTGAAAGCTATTTATATTAATACTAAAAATAGGTACAATCTCTAGATACAAGTAAAGCCAGATCCAGTATAACAAAATACATCCAAGACAAAAACAACAACAAAAATAGCCAAATCACCGTACATAAAATATTTAGAAGTAGAAGTAAAATCATAGACGAAGCAGCCTCCTCAATATCTGGGGTTAGAAGTGGCAACAAAGAGGGTAATGGTTGTAAAACCCACTCAAACGAGCACACTTACTCAATATTTATTTATTTATAGTTTCCCGCTAATTCCCAAACATCCCCGCATCTCAGCTGCATAAGAATTGGGGTTATTAGAAAACATGAAAAAAGATGTATTTGGAACCATTGAGTATGTTTGACCCAAAAAAGGGAACCGTTGTGAATCTGTTTAGAATATCATAACAAGCCTTTTGTTCCTATAAAAAAATGAAGACGAATTGATGATTACAGCCTCAGGGTGATTTATGAAATCCTAAAGTTAATCTTAAGAAATATTAAAAAATTCCATAAATCTTTGATACATTATCATTTTTTTCTTTATTTTCAATTGTTTTTATTTGGAGAATCCTAATTAAATGTGTTTAAAATAATTAAAACCAAAATCAGGCTTACACTCCTTCAATTTCTTTTTTAATAATAGCGGGACATTTTGATCTATTAAAAATATTTAAAAATTCCTAATTAGGCCTTTTGGCATTATTGAGAATTTGTTGAAAATGTAAATATTTTGGGATTTTAGCTGGACTTAATTGGAATTCTTTCTTTTAATATTTACTTAAGGACTTCAATTTATTGTTTAAAAATATATATTATATTAATTAACTGTCATACTATGTTTAAATTAAACCTTAGTTTTAGATTTAATGGTTAATTTAGGACTAATTTTTTTAAAAGAAAAGTTGATTTTTTTTTTTTGGTACAAGGCGAGGGGAGGGGGGATTCGAACACGGGACCTGAGGGGAAATGTAAGGCATCTCAATACCACCAGCTACGCCACTGCACTGTTATCCTCGATGGTAAAGAAAGAAAAGTTGGTTTGATTCTTCCTATCTACATTTTCCCTGTTTAAATCATTTGGTTGCATCCTACTGGGCTGGCCTTTAAGTTTTTTTGCATTTTATTTTTCTTTCTATTAAAATGTATTTTTGACCGTTATGATTTATATTACAATCCATTCCATTGCATGATTTGTTTTTATGTTAACAATATATTAAATGAATATAAAAACCTATATATATATATATATATATATATATATATATATTAAATAGAAAGCCCAATGAATTCTAGGACAGGCTTACGAACCTGGTTCAGGCTGCAGCAGCGTCGGCACTTGCATTTTCCGGTGGTGCAGTGGTGCCTCTGGTCGAAGCTGTGTTCATAAGGGATTACAGGGTGAGGATGACGGTGGTGGCTGCATTGGCTAGCTTGGCATTGTTGGTTTTTAGAGGCATTGGAGCAATGATCAGAAGAACTTCATTGAGAAGGTCTTGTGTTAGGGTTCTGCTAGGTTGGATGGCTATGGCTATCACTTTTGGCTTAACCAAGTTGATTATTGGCTTCACTGATCTTTGATTGTTATATTATAAATATAACAAGTCTTATAGAGCATTTCTTCCCCATTGGCTTTATTATTATATATATAATGAACCAAATCAATGTTCAAACTTGCAAGCTATATCAGTGATATTTGGAAACATGGAAAAATTGGTAGAAAATCTCCTTTACTCAAATTCACTCTCAAATGTAATTAAAATCCTAGGTGTTTAAGTGGATGCAATTATTCTTCGACTATATGTAATTTATCTTCAATGGCGGATTTAGGGGGTTAGGGATGGCCCACCCTAAAATTTAAAAGAAAAAAAATTCAAAGGACTAAAATGAAATAATTTAAATTTTTTTGAGAGACTACAATTATATTTAAAACTATTATTGGTTAGAATGTAATTTTCATAAACTATGGGTACTTTTCTGTAATTTTATCTGACCCTCTTTTCACAGATTTGCAATTCCCAAAAATTCTGGGGCATTTTCTGATATTTTCCATTCATAAAAAATATTAATTTAACTCAATTGACATTTTTCAAAATTCTCACTCCTGCTTATCTTTAATTAGTATACATATTTTTTGTTTTGTATATAATTGTACATTTGGAGAAGAATTGCATCCATTGAAAGATGGTAAGTGACCTCTCACCCAGTAAAGATGAGAAGAAAAGTTTGAATCTTAAGAAATATATTTATTGGGAGACATAAAAACTTTAATATACTCTAAACTTTTTGTACTAACCAAAAAAAAAAAAAAGTCACATCTAGTTCCTTAAACAAATTTCATTTAGCTTCAGGTAATATATTTTATAAGGTGGGGTTTTTTTTAGTAATTTTCTTCTTTATTCCTCTTTCTCCCCCCCCCCCCCCCCCCCCCAAAAAAAAAAAAAAGAATCCTCCAATAGAATGCACTCAATGTAGAGAGTCTTTCTGGTTGCACTTCTCCATTTTTATTTAAAAAAAACCTTAAATTCCTAATCCTTTTCTTTTTTTTTCTTTTTCTTTTTTATTTTCCTTTTCTTTGGAGAGATAAGTAAGGACATGTCTACTGCGCGCCGCCTGCATGTAGTGGAGAACCCCTTCCAAATTAATAAAGAAATTAGGTTTTTTTTTAATGTAATATCAAATTTTTAATTATTAATTATTTCTTTTAATCATTCCTTCTGTCGATTTTATGACAGGCATTCATATGAAAAATTTTTTTATAAGCGATTTTACAAGTGTTTACAAGCATTTTAACAATTAACAACTAGAAAATAACAGGTGTTTGTATGTAAATTTTTTGTAAGGGAATTTACAAATATTCATAAATGAGTTTGTAAGTAGGAAATTAAAAATTATAGCTAAAGAATATTTTTATTCCTTTAAGTTTGCATAGGGGTTTGATTTTAATTTTTCGTGCACTTTTATTAGTCCTATAATATTATTAGGACTAATAATATCGCCAACAAAAAATACTGACTCAAAAAATTTAGATGGTGGCTATACAGTTACCAAACTATACTTAAATTTTAAATATCATTAATAATAATTTTAAAAATAATTTCACATAATAAAAAAACCATTGATGGTTTTTTTTAAAAAAAAATAAAACTATGACATATGTTTTTTAGAGTAAAAATAATAATTTTCTTCATTTTCTCTCGTAATCTACTTATTTACTATTTCCACAATTTAAACAATTTTATATAATTAAGTACATTTATATTTAAATAAATTTTTATAAAAATATTAAGATTAATAAATATAAAATATGTTAAAATTAATTAAAGTCAAAATTATAATTTTTTTTACCTGTAATCAAAATTATATTGAATAAATAAAATTTAAGTATATCCTTTGTCAGTTTTAAGGTCATTACTTAAGTTATTGAATCAACATTTTTTGTCAATGACATTAACGCTATTAACATTATAAAACTATAAGTATATTTTATAAATTTAGAAACCCCATGCAAACTTAAGGGCTCTTTGGTATGAGAGATTTGAGGGGAGGGGAGACAAAATTTAATATTTTTTTGGCCGGATTAAATTTTCTTTTGAAAAAAATGGGGTTATAAAATGTTAATAAAGAGAAGATGTAAGATAACGGGGGTTGACATAAGTGGTAAGCGACTTGTGTCCCTTAAACAAGGTCTTGAGTTTGAGCCTTGTGAATGCAGAAAAGCCCCGCTGGGAGACTCACCCACCATAACCAGGTATGCAACCCAGGTTGGATTTGGATTAGTCAAATTCGTCCTAGATACCAGATGAGCAACCAAAAAAGAAAAAAGAGAAGATGTAGGATTAAAAAAAAAGTTAAGGAAAAAAAAAAGAGACGATGTAAGATTTTTTTTAAAAAAAAAAAATAAAGTTAAGAAAAATTGGTTGAAAACTTGTAAACCAATTTCTCCAATTTTTAAAAATCCAACTCAAATATTTTCCTCCTCTCCTTTCCTCTCATACCAAATAGTCCCTAAAGGATGATAAGTATGAAAAAATCCCTTTAAAAAGATAATTGAATTGTCCAAATTCTAAATTAGATCATTGAATGTAACAAATTATAAATTAACTCAAATGTCTGAAAGTGGGATTTCAGACTTGGATAATTTTAATTACCTGAATAACCCCATTTAATTCTCTCAATCATTACCTCTCCCTGCTCAAAGACGGGGATCTACATCTCTGGGAGGTGTCTGCATAAAGAGACGCAACAATCGAGGGGTTTTAAAAGAGGTTTGAGGACCAATAATCTGTCATTCATGAGATAGGAAGTTTGAATGATTCATTTTTTGAGCTTATTCAAAGCTTGAAGAGCTTCGGTAACTGGTAATATACAGCTTTTATGCTGTCCTCAGCCTCGTGGGTGGTTTTATACTGGCTTAATTGAATAATCTTATGATCCTCCTACTTTCTTTCGTTTTACTCCTCCACTATTAGCTGAAAATTTGCAACGGTAAGGGTGTTGTAGGGACAAGACAAGATCAGAAAACGCCATTCCCGATCCTAAAATATTCCCTTTCCAATCGGGATCAGGATTTCCTAAAAAAATGTTTTTGGTCTTTTTTTGCTGTAGTTTTGGGTTATGATCCTAGGCCAGTTAAATTGACCTTATGGTCTTTTATGTGATTCTTAGGCATAAAAACCTTGATAAAATTTCAAAAAAAAAAAAAAACCCCTTCTTAGAACTTCTTCATCCTCTCACTGCCAAAAATAATCAAAAGCTCAAGAGTCAAGAAGAAGAGTCATTGGTCTTGGTCCATTGGCTGACTAAACATTGCTAGACCAAATTTTGACAAAAAACAAAGAAATGGAGTTTGATCCTATCAAATATTCATAAAAAACAAAGGCATAACTTTAAATACGTAATATTATATATATATATATATATATATATTCAAGATTGGAAAAAAGTTCAGATCGGAAAGTCTAAAAGTGAAGCTAAATCACCAAGAAGGGGGTCAATTGAGGCTTTTAAAAACTTTTCAAATTGCTCTGTTTTTTAACACTAAAAATAGAGATGAATAGAGTATAGGGAAGAAGAGCAAGACAAACAAAATTTATACTAGTTCGATCCAATAATTTGACCTATGTCCAGTCCCCACACACTCTAGGATTTCATTATATCAATTGATTACACACTCTGTAACTCAAAAGTAATTCTCTTATTAGAACTTACTCTCCCTTACAAGTTGCAATCAATAACCCAATCTCCAAATCCCCAGACTTGAGATACTCACAATAAATGATTTACAATCAATGAACTCTCTCTAAGAGTGGATAAGGATAAACACTGAAGATCAATGTATCAAAAGATACTTTACAAGTAAAAACTGAAAGAGTAGTTGGTAAACTTGAATAGTAGATTGATTGTTGAGAAGACTTGAAGGCAACTCTATTTATATCAAGAGAGCATCAAAAGGATCGTTGAAATCCCTAAAGTAACCGTTGGAGACATTCAAGAGGGATTAGGATGAGCTTAGGTCTTCTTCTCTTTCTACTCTTTGCTTAATCCAGTTGCAACGTGTGTAGAATGATTGTCCAAAAGGGTACAAGTTTTCTGGGTTTTGCATTTAATATACTGACGTCACTTTTTGCTTTTGCTTTAAACCTTTAATTAATATCCTTTAAATCATCTGAAACTCACTAACACAGTAGTTAAACATAGCTAGGAATATTAATGAATGATGATAAAAAGTATTAAGATCAAATAGAAAGTTTCACAAATTCGTCATATTTGAAATTCAAGCTCCACGACACAAACTCGAGTTTGTTTATCTGAACTCGAGTTTCCAACTATGCTCAGAAGATAAAATTAGAGTTTCCATTTGAAACTCAAGTTTTCTTCTTCCACAGACAAATATCGTGATTTTATCTTTAAAGCACATTTTAGCATATATGCAAAACTTGAGTTTATTAGTAACAAACTCAAGTTTTAGACTTTTATAGTGTAAAATATGTTTAAGTCCAAAAACTCAAAACTGGAGTTTCTAATGAAAATTGGGGTTTCCAAAAGCACTAAAGTGAGCAAAGCTCTCAGCTTGGTCAAAACTTGAGTTTGTAAAGCCGAACTCAAGTTTTCATTTAAGTATGAAAACTTTGAGAATTCTATGCCAAGTCAAAACTGGAGTTTTCAAAAACTGAGTAAAACTTGAAAACTTTGTCAAGTGTAAACTCGAGTTTCAAAACCAAAACTCGAATTTTCTCAAAAACTTGGGAAAACTTAGAAAACTCATGACAAAGTATAAACTGGAGTTTTCTATACTTAAAACATCAGAGTCTCTCTGTATGCCCAAAACTCGAGTTTCCATTTGAAAACTAGAGTTTTGTTCTCTTTAGAAAATATTGAAGAGTCTCTGTTTGGTGAAAACTAGAATTTGTCTAAATGTGAAAAATTTGAAGTGTTCTTTGTAAAACCAAAACTCGAGTTTTCTATGAAAACTGAAGTTTTGCTTAGTTCATTGAAAATTGAGCTACTTTCTATAAAATCCAAAACTCGAGTTTGTCTTTGACAGTAAGTTTTTCAACTTACCAAAGACAAAACTTCAACTTGTATTTACAGTTGTCAGTTATCATCAAAACACAAACAGAACTAATAAGTCCCACTCCTGATCCTCATCCCGAATTTTCCTGTCCCAAAAATTTTCAAGATAGAATTTTCCCATCCCAAGTGCTTGGGAGAACACCCCTATGCAGTGATATATACAAGTTTAAATTATTAGGGCCTGTTTCGTATGCAGAAAGTTTGAGGAGGGAAAGGAAAAAAAGGGGAGTGAATGAAAATGAAGGAAACATTGAGAGGAAATTTAAAGGTAGTGTGTTGTTTGGTAGACATGGGAACAAAATATAGGTTGAGGGAAGATAAGATGTTTGGATAGAAGAAAATGAAGTGGTGGCTTTGGAAAGAAAATGTAAGATACCCAAAATGCCCCTTAAATTGAAATTTTTTTACAGAATGAAATTCAAATTTCATTAATAAATTTATTAACGAAATTTGAATTTGCTAAATAAATTCAAATTTGAGAATCAAGTTCTTTTCGCCCGCTTGTTGAAATACAGCAAATTTTTGTTTGCCCCCATTTTTATGGTTGCTTAAATAAAGTAATCTAAAGCAATACTCACAGCCTAAGCTTTTATATTCTTTGTACTTATTTGTTGATTTCTCAATAAAAAGAAAAAAATCCATTTATTGGAAGAAGAATTCTTTTTTAATAACAAAATCGTTGTTCTCAAATGTTTATTGAGAAGAATCCTTAAAGGTTTTTTTCAAAAGAATTGTCAAACAAGCTCTAGAATAGAGCAAATATGAAGTAGCGATCAAATTGAAGAAAGAGAATGAGCAGCAACGCTGGAAACGGAACAATGGTGTGCGTCATTGGTGCTTTTGGCTAGAATGCTTCGTGGTTCTTCAAGCTTCTTCTTCTTCATGGTTACATTGTCAATGCCACTGTTTGTAACTCAAGTGAGTTCTCTCTTTCATATGCTTCCATTAATCATCTCCAAGCTTTGATTAGAATTATGGTTCAGTTTTGGCGCTTTAATGTAAATTTTTTTGGGGCAAATTTGTATTTTGCATTTTTTCCTCCTATGAGGGATGATGGGTTACCACCAATTTTTGTGGGAATTGATCTTCCCATATTTAAGGGAAGGTAGGAACTTAAGTTTTGGGAACATTTGGCAGCTTAATGTGTTTTAATGGAGGAAACTTGCTCTTCTTCATTTCTCTTCCCACATTTCCTGTGTACCAAATAGGCTCTTAGTTTTTGATGATTTCCCGTGGGAAAAGTTCCAGTATGTGGTTTACTGCATTGACAGAGAGGGTGATTAGGATTTAGGAGAGAAAATCAAATAAGGGTAATAAAGTAGAATTATCAAATTCTGAAATATTATTTTGTAACATTTGAGTTAATTTATGATTTGTTAAATTTAATAACTCAAATCCCAATTTAATTTTTTTTTAATTTGACATTCTTTTAAGGGGATTTTCCCAAAAAGTATACTTTAGTTAAAAACGAATTATTTATTTTAGTGAATTTATAGTTGTTCATAAATAAATTAACAAGTATATATAAATAATTTAACAACTAATAATAGAAAAATAACAAGTGTTCATATCGATTGTTTTTGTGTAAATGAATTACAAGTGTTCAGGTGGACACTTGTTATTGAGAGGTTAAAATGCTGGTGTATATATAAGAAAAATAATAGTCACTAACCTAATAAAAAGTGTTAATGTTATCTACTAAACTACATTTATGAACTACCAAATTAATATATGAAGATTAAAATTATGAGAATTTTTAAGCCTGAGTAATGGATTAGTATGTCTTTTCAATGAATGAATATGAAGATTAAAATTATGAAAATTTTTAGGCCTGAGTAATGGATTAGTATGTCTTTTTAATTTGAAATTCATTTTTTTGGAACCTAGCTGTTTGAAAATATATAAAGCTTTCCCTTATAATGACGGGGCCTTATCATCATGGGGCCTAAAAGAGTATGTAATATGACTTTCTTTTTGAATGACGGGCCTAAGAGACTCTGTAATATATGACTTTTCTTTATAATGACTTGGCCTAAAAGACTATGTATAATGTAGGGTTTGATTTTGATTGTAGCATAAATGGTTTTAGGGTTGTAAGTTTTGTTTATTGTACTATTGATGGTGTTGATGATTATATTGATTCAGCTTGAGTTTGCTTATATACTACATGATCATAAAAATGTTTTGTAGTATCTCTCCTTTGTATGAGATTTGTATCACATGCTTCACATATGCTTCAATGGTTATCGATCTTTGCTCTTTCTGGCTCAGAATCGGGTTGCCATGGTCTCACTATGAGGTAATAATCATAGATCATCCATGGACCCATATGAGAGCATTGAAATAGTATTCTCTGTTAAAGAGCTTAGCCACAAAGAAGTCATGGCCAATATTATTCAAACTTAACACTCCATTCTTGGCCCAAGCTATCTGAAGTTTACGCCAAGCTCTATAGAGTCCTAGTTCATTTTGCCAGAGAAAGAAAATGTTGAAAAATCCTCGTTGGATCTTCAAGGGTCTTGCACGGTCATATTGAGAAGGGTCAGAGATATCATCATCAGATATATCATCATCCTCCTCTAGAGGATAATCTTCAGCACTATTACTCGGTCTTCCCACCCCATTAATTTTTCTGCAACTGAGGCCCCTCCTTGTGTAAAACCAAAGCCCTTTAAACCAAGATTCAGCCAATTTCCAGCCACCTTTTCCAGCATCAGAGTTATAATTCTTAATCTTCTTCGACATGTTATAAAAATCATCCTGCATTGGTGGAATAAAGGAAGACGTCAAACCAGCGTGAGCAATTGCCATTAATGGAGTTCAAGTTTGCATTTGTAAAATTGATGTTATGTTTTTTTTAAAAAAAAAAATCTTATTATTTCAATATTTGGCTCACACCCTTACGGGAAAGACAGGAAAAAAAAAAAGTTACCGGATGACAACAATTTAGGACAATCCCGCCCCATCCCATCCAGGTAGAACAGCAAATACTATCTCGAAACCTTACATTGGCCCGGTCCCATCACATCTTTAATCAACAAGAGGAAAGAAAAAGAATTTAAAAAGACAATACTTATTAGTCAAGCATCTGCCAATATTACAAACCAGAGCTGAAATCTAACAAATCCGCTTGACTAGTTACTCAGATCCTAAAAACAACACACCAAATGGGTATTCTATACTAAAAAACATTTCGCCAAATCAGAAGCAAACTCCAAAGATGAAACTTCATCATGGTCACTCAAAAACCCATACAAGTCACAACTCTTCTGTAATTCCTAGACTGAAACTGGTAATCCAGTAACAACTATGTCATATGCCTTCTCATGCATGCCGCAACTCACAAGATACTCAGCGTCAGCACACGGAACACGGAGGAATTTGACTGTAATAGATCATGCATAAGATTTTAAACTAACCTAAAAATCAGCATTTAGGAACATAAGAGTCTGATGCATGTGCAGTGTATAATGCTTATCAGAACACTCAATAAGATATCCATCCAACAAACAATTGAAAACATAGTCATTAAGAAAGAGAATTGAAGTGATAATGGTAACTACTTAAGTTCACATGCTGCGAAATCACATTTACAATTTCATTATGGCTATGATAAACCACATACGAAGAGTGCAATTGCATGCACTTAATGAGACTAAGAAAACTTCTATCCGGAACGAGAACCTCCTGTTCCTCGCCTCTCATAAGGTCCAGCACGGTCACTACGATTGTATCGATCATTTCCATAATCCCCAGACCTATCAGCATCCCTGTTTCGCCCACCTGAATAACCTGAATAACGATCAGAATTCCTATCAGGACCATAGCGACCCCCACCACCACTGTTACCATATCTACTTTCTCTGCCACCATACCTTCCACCTCTTCCCTCTTCACTGGGACACTCTCTAGCAAAATGACCAGGTTTGCCACACTTAAAGCACTCACCACCACTAGAACCTCGACCACCTCCATAATCTCGTTTATGACTGCGATCCCGACCATGTTCTTGGTACCTATCACCATCATCTCTAGCTGATCCCTGTTGAGGTTTTGCTTTATCAACAGTGATAGTCCGACCATCTAAATCCATCCCATTCATAGCCTCAATGGCATCTTCCATAGCTTTATGATCATCAAATGTTACAAATCCAAAACCACGAGAGCGGCCTGAGACCTTGTCAACAGCCACCTAAATCAAGAATACAAATATAACACCATGAGAATAGACGACCATCCAAAAGAAAGATACATATATAAACAGACAACGACCAGTACACCCAATCATGTATGATGCTTGAAAAACAAACTTTCACTTATAACATGTCAAAATCTTTTCTTCCAGTTTACTGAACTTTGATCTGAATTTAAATCCAAAATTGAGAAGATCTTATATTTATCCTCCTAAGTAGAAAAGAATAGCTAGAAACCAAACCAAAAAGAACATAGGCCGCATAAACAAACCTCTAAGCATTAAAAATAATAATAACAGTAACACTGCAAGAACAATAATAATAATGCTAATAAAATAACACAGAACAAGTTACCCTGGCTTCAAGAAGCTTTCCAAACTTCTCAAATGAATCTTTTAACTTTCTATCAGATGTTGACCATGAAAGGCCACCAACAAAGCAGCGAAACTCTTCCACATCAGCCATTTTAAACTGCCAAGTTTGAAGGAAATTTTTTTTTAAAAAAAAAAACCATAGAAAATTTTCAATTAGTAATTCAAATAAAACAATGTACAGTAAGAAGATGATGAAATCTACTTCACTCTTTAACTATATAGACCTCTAGCTTCTAACAACTTCATTCTATCACTAGTTTAAGATTAAGACCTCTAGCTTCTAGCAACTTCATTTATCAAGAGGTAGATTGGACTTTTAGTGCCAAAGCTTCATTCATCGAGATTAAGGACTTTTAGTGCCAAAGCTTATTGAAATATATCTATTCAGGTTTGTGAACACACCTCTCTTGAAAGAAAGAAAAATAACTTCTAAAAAAATCAACAACTTTACTAACCGTAAATTCCCTGGCTAAATAGTAAAGACCTGCAAAACGGGATCGCTAACCAAAATCAGTAAACAACTTCGAAGATTCGTAATTTTAGGGCCAGAGAATCCAGAACACCACAATTTTTCATACCTCATTCAAAACAAAATCGATTAAAGCCACAGAATTGTCATAACATTTTTCAAAGAAAATAGTCCACCCAAGGCGATGCCCAAGCAATAAAATTCATATCAGAACCATGCAAATGCCGGAGAACCAAAATCTTGACAGGGACAAAATCTCTTAGAGGATAGAAAGCATCAAAAGGAAGACCCTTACCGGAGGCGAGAGAATTATTCTCCGATTACGTCCCGGGTTAGTTCGCCGGGAGGGAAAGCTACGCAGTGAGGATGAGGGTCGATAACAGAATGAAAGCGTCCGGCGGCGCGGGTTCTGCTTACTCGGGGTGTGTACTATATATCACTTGTGCCAATTCTACGTGTGCCGTGCCGATTGCGTCCCGGACTAGGTTAATAATATCCTCTTTGACTAAATAATAGTGTTCCGATCCTAATTATAAGAGCCAGTTGATTTTTTTTTTTAGAGATTAAGGAAACTAATTAAATTATTTTAAAGTATTTTTATTTTATTTTTATTTTTTCTTCAAACTAATTAGTTTAACTAATAAACTAATATATAATCTAAGAATACACAACATATAAAATGATTAAATAACTTATTTAGTTTCTTTAACCTCTCCAAATAAAATTAATTAACTCTTATAATTAGAACCGAGGTAGTAGTTTTTGTTATTTAAGTCCGAGGCTTAGTTTTCGCGTTAATTTTAATTTATTAATAAAAAATGTTGACTAGGCAAAATTGACAATGCTCATAAAGTAAGTTGGCGACTTGCAACATAATATCTCATCTCATATAATTTTGGGAGTCCCAAGTGACATTCACTTAATTACATTATTTAATTTTTTTAAAGGGTTAAAGTACAACAATACACATGTAATTTTTTAAAAAAGTATATCCAACACTAAATATTTTTTCAAGTGTAAAAGTGACTATGTAGTTACAAAAATGGGGTAAGTTACATATTTCGTTAAATATAAATAAAGTCTGTTAAGATTAAAGTTAACTTCGTCATCTACATTTGACGGAATCTGTCACTTTTACCTTACTTTTGTAATTATATAGTTATTTTTACACTTAAAAAAATATTTGGTGTTGGACTCACTTTTGAAAACAACCACCGGTGTATTTTTGCAGTATTATCTTTTTTAAAATAAAATCATAATTCAAATAAATTATTTTAATCAATTTCTTCGTCTACTCTCTTTTCTTTCTTCATCATCAAACCCTGACCTTTTGTTGGGTACTGGGCAGCAACCTTATTCACCTTCATCTTCATCTTTAGAGGTGAAGGTGAAGACAAAAGAGACAGGAAAACTGTTGTAAAAAACTTGTATAAAAACATAAAAACTTATGTTTTCAAGTTTTTATTAGAGTGATACGCCTTAAGATACAAGTAAAAATTAATAAAAACTACGCTTAAAAACGATAAAAACTTATGTTTTTACCATTTTTACTTAAAATAAAAAATAAGAAAACAAAAACCCTATTTTCATTTCCTCAAAATTAAAAGATTATAAAAGATGTTGTTTTTGTTATGCCAATTTAAGATTGAGCAAGAAAAAGAAAACTCAAAACTCTCATGTATATAATTTTGATGATTGAATAGTGGAAAATGAACAAGATTGGGAAGTTATAGACAACTTAGATGTTAATACTCATAATAAGGAAAGCTTGATTGAAGTTGAAGTGAGAGAACCTATGAATGTTCATAATTTGAAAATTCCAAATTTCACAAATGAACTTATTATAAGAACAAAATAAGAGCACATTGAAGACATGCAAGTTCATGTGTATTTGATTTGAATAAACTAATATTATTTAAGAATTGTTAAATTTTATTCTTTTGATGTTTTGCAATTTGGTTGTAGAAGTTGTTAAACTCTTATGTTTTTGGATTTATACTTTTTTTTTAGTTATATAACTTATATTTTTTAAATATGAAGTTGTTCATTAAATTTTAAGTAGTAATTTATGTTTTTTGACATGCACACACGTGTGTGTGTGTAATTTTGTATATTGACCTTAAGTAGTAGAAACTTTACGTTTCATGTCGTTCCTATGATTTAGGTTTCTACCACCCTCTTTTTTTTTTTTTTTTTTGCTATTACACCCGGTTCACCAGAGCTTCGCCCTGCCTAGTCTGGATCGAGGTTCTGTTGGGCGCATACGTGGGGACCTCTCCCAGGGAAGTTTTCTGCATCCACAAAGACTCGAACTCGAGACCCCTGCTTAAGCGGCCCAAGTCCCTTCCACTTGAGCCAACTACCGCTGGTCTACCACCCTCTTTTGTTTCTATGTAAAAACTCCATTTTGAAAAAATGGGATACGAGTTACTGAGTTAGTACCTGCATGGGTTCTTATCTTAATGCCAGGCCTGACTATGTTGAGCAGATTGGCCCAAAACAGGTTACACCAATCGGACTACAATTTTGAGGACACCTCAATAGAGTTCGACCATGCAATGCTAACAGTAGTCACAGCCAGGGAAAATTATAATAAAAGACCTAAAAAAATAATTTATTAAGAAGGAACATAAAAATGATAATTATTTTAAAGGACAAAAAATTAAAACATTAATAGAAAGAGACTAAATTGCCCTTGGTCAAATTTCCTATATTATCTCTAATTAAATCAGAATCTAAGGTGATTGATTAAAAATGATAAATAGATATCAAAGCAGAATCTGGAATATACAAGTTAGAGTCTCTATTGGTAAATTCTTATCTCTTTGTAAAGAAGAAATCGTAGGTTCTTTCATCCACCCTCTGTTCTATGATCTTTAAGTTCTTCTTTCTGGTAATTTTTTATCTCGTTTTCCTTTAGTTCAGTTCTTGTTATAATCATTAAAATCTAACTAATCCTTACCCTTTTAGTATTGTATATTTTTCAAACTTTTGTTTTGAATCACCAAAGCCAATTCCTATGGTCCGTCTCTTTTCTTTCTTTACATGGAATGGAAAGTTGCTATATATTATTGTTCAAAAAAAAAAAAGGGTTCGCACATGTTTTTTTTTTTTTGGGTTAATTAGATATTTCATTCCAAAAAAAGGTTGCCATATATTATTGTTCCAAAACATTTTTTTCATTTCTCACCTTTATGTAAAAATTTGTAGAACCAAGGACAATTTAGTTTCTTTATATTAATGTTTTAATTTTTTGTCCTTCAAAATAATTATCATTTTTTATGGTCCTTCTTAATAAATATTATTTTTCTTAGGTCATTTATTATAATTCTCCCTTATATATATATATATATATATATTAAAAAATTATTTATAAAAAAAACAAAACAAAAACAAAAAAACAGTAATCACAGCTCACAGCCTTGCTTCATTAATTAAACGGAAAACCTCACTTGGGTCCTAAAGGCGGAAAAGAAAAAAAAAAGTTATGTGGCGGAATTTTGTATAATACTCCATCCGATTATAATTATAAGAATTGGTTGACTTTTTTGGAGAGATTAAGGAAGCTAATTAAATTACTTTAAAATTTTTTATTTTTATTTTTTTCTTCAAATTTATTAGTTTGACTAGTAAACTAATATATAATCTAACAATATTTAATACATGAAATGATTAAGTGACTTATTTAGCTTCCTTAATTTCTCCAAAAAAAGTCAACTAGCTCTTATAATTTAGACCGGAGGGAGGTAGTAGTTCATTAGCAGAATGTAGCAGTGGCTATGTGAATCTCTTGAAGAAACTTAATAGGGGTCCTTCCGCGCACCTGCAGCAGGAGATTAGAGTTTGACGATGAAGAAAGAAAAGAAAAAGTTGAAGAAAAAATTGATTAAAATTATATTTTTATTTGAAAAGTAAAATAATGTAAATTAAGTAAATATGACTAGGGATTAAAATTAAATGAGATGTTAGTTGGCTAGCTTTTTTCATCAGTATCGCACAATCACTATCCAACTTTTCCTGGTCAGTATTTTTCCATTTGTAATATTATTGATGTTAAGTTTTAAGAAGTAGAAAACACTTTAAAAACTTACGGGACTAAAATTAAATCTTATATAAATTCAAAAGACTAAAAGTATACTTTAACTTATAATTTTTCTCATTTAAATTTGTCCTCATTTTGATTTTTATCAATAGTTTTTTCCTCAATTTTCATTCTGTTTACAACATTATTTATCCCTATAATTTAATAAAAACCATTATTTTTTGTCTTTTAAAAGACCAAAACTATTTTTTAAAACTTAAGTGATCAAAAATTAAAATGAGGACAAACTTGAAAGATCATATGTTATATCTTAAAAGGTTAAGGTGCATATTAACCAACAAAGTATTATGCTAGAAGTATCAAGTACATATATGTTTTGAAGAAAGCAAAAATACTAATGAATAATTGAAAGAGAGCAAAAGTATCAATAAAAAATTTAAAATTTGTGAAAATAGCACAATCCCTATTTTGGTCTATTCGTTGAAGTTTTAAATTATTCATTGATATTTTTGCTCCCTTTTAATTATTCATTAGCATTTTTGCTCCCTTCAAAACATTTCTGTGCTTAGTACTCTTAGCGTAACCCTTCATTGGCCAATTTACACTTTAACCCTACATTAAAAGCAGAAACATTAAACCCTATTATATAATATATTTTTTTATAAGAGTATACATTTTATAGTATTTGATTATGTTAGATTTGATTAGTTGAATCATATCAAATTAATTGGTAAAAAATACCATACTAATTACACACACATGTAATATATAGGTCAAAGTATACTTTTATTTCTTTAAATTTTATATAAAGTATACTTTTGGTCTCTTAATTTTATAAAATATGCTTTTTGTTCTATATTTATGACATCGTTAATATTGCTAACATAAAATATTGACGGAACAAACTCAAATAATGACTGTGTATCTGACAAAGCATATTTAAGTTTTATTATTTTTAATATAATATATTTAGATTAGTATACTAATATAAATTAGATACTGACTGCAAATGAAATTGAAGTTTTGATATTTAGATTATTAAACTATTATTATTATTATTATTATAATATTGAGGTTTTGATATTTGATTGTTTAATTAGGTTTTTAGATTTTTTCAATTTACTCATATTCTAAATTTAAGATTAATCAATATTACAAAAAGGTGCTTTTAGACCGTCACATTTATACTAAATTATAGAGGATTAAGTCTAAAAAGTATAACGAGTGATAGTTCCATAAATATAAAGAAATTTTTATACCGAGATGATTAGATCTAAAAAGTTGAATTTTACGAAAGAGCTTTTTTCTTCCCTTCCCTCACTTCAAGTTTAACTCATTTGTTGGCTCACGGCCATGGTGGAGCCGATTCACTACACTCCCAGAGTCGAGTCGGTATCTCATGGAAGATGATGGTATACTGCCCAATAATGTATGACTACTATTAACTCTTACATTTCGTTGATTAGTATTTGGTTATGTACAATATTTATCAACAGCTTCGCTTTTCCAGATGAACAAGCAATGTAAAAGAATCATGCATGCGTGTTATTTTATTTTATTTTATTTTTTTTGATATTTTACAGTTTTCATTGAACAGCCTATCCGGTAACCTTGTGTCAAAGAGACATTTTATGTAAGATCTAGATTAGATATAACCTTACGATTATTGATAAAGCCATTAATAAATCAACCAATCTCATTTTTTCATCTCGATATCTAAAAATAGAACTAGATCTAGGTCTTATTTTTGCGATGATGAAGAGAAATTAGACGAAAGGAAGAGGGAGATAGACGATGGCAATAGACTCTGCAATAGACACTTGGAACAACTCGAGTGTCGTCCTCCTTCCTTCATCGACGTCGCCTTCGCCTTCAACTAGAATGAATAGAGGAAGGGACGAAGACTAGCTGCTCAATCGGTCTTAAAAGTATCAAACTTGTTAGATTGCTTATATCGAGACTGGTTCTAGATCCAGTCTAAGAAGCATTTTTGGTGTGGTCTAATAATAAAAAGCCTTTTTTGTACTGTAAATAGCGCTTAATAACACAGTAATCAATTGAGTTTGCTGCGTTAGTGTTTTCCGTTAGCAATATTAACAGTGTTAGAATTATAGAATTAAAATTATATTATATAAAAGGGTTAAGGTGCAATTTTGCCCTTAAAGTATGCGTCAGAAGCAATTTTGCTCCTAAAGTTTTCGGCATAGCAATGTTACCCTGAAGCTTCAAAACGGAGCAATGATGTCCCTCCGTTAAAAACCCTAACGGTCAACTAACGTTGACCTTTAGTTGACCGTTAGGGTTTTTAATGGAGGGGCAACATTGCTCCGTTTTGAAACTTCAGGGGCAAAATTGCTACTTTTTTTTGGAGCAATGTTGCCGCTAAAGTTTTTAAACGGAGCAATGTTGCCCCTCCGTTAAAAACCCTAACGTTGACTGCTAGTTGACCGTTAGGGTTTTTAACGGAGGGGCAACATTGCTTCATTTTGAAACTTTATGGGCAACATTGCTACGCTTGAAACTTCAGGTGCAAAATTGCTCCTGGGCGCATACTTTAAGGGCAAAAATGCACCTTATCCCTATATAAAACTCATTGAAAAGTGTATATCCCTTAATTTAATTTAGAAGCAATCCTAATCAAAGCAGTGTTTGATACTAAATGTCGGTATCCTTCTCAACAGTGATTCAGATCTTGATTTATCACATTATAAGGAATTAACTTTTTTCGCTAAACCCAACCCACGTTGGTTCTAACCTTTGTTGTTTTGAGTTCAGATTCTTCAATCATCTGTCGTATATATAAACAAAGTTATTACTTAACATGTTTATTTTCAATAAAACCAAACCATAAAAATATTAAATTTAAAAAATCATGTAATTCAGGGAAAAACATTTAAATATCATTTGAATTTACAAAATTCTAAAAAGTCTATCACCACATGGAAATGATAGAAATGTGATGGGTAGAAATATGAAATTTTAAAGTTTAATTTGTATATTTTTATTAAAATGCCCCTAATATTTAAATTAAAAAAAAAGGAAAAAAAAAAACCACTCTCACTGAAGCATCACCACCAATGGGACACAGGAGCTCCAGCATCGATGGTTTTTTTTTTGGAGGGACTTTTTTTTTTTAATGTGGAGCCAAAGGTGGTGGAGGTGGGATTTAAACCCCCTATCATGGTTGGCTCCAAAAGGCTTAGTCAATGTACATGTATACGAAAATATATGTATAATATATATAACTAAAATAGAATTGATCAAGAGGCGTAAGGATATTAAGTAAATGAGTAATAATATTAACTAAAACTATTTTTATATTTTACTAATGATAACTGACTGTAGACATACGGTATTAACTAAATGAATAATGATATCAACTAAATAGGTAACCGCATTCACTAAAAGCATAATAGTAACGATTAAATGAGTAATGGTTTGAACTATAGGCGTAATGGTATTAATTAAATATGTAAACGTATTAAGTAAAAGGGTAGTAATATTGACTAAATGAGTAAAGAAAATGACTAAAAGTGTGATGGCATTGACTGGAGGCGTAAATATATTAATTAAATGAGTAATGATATTAACTAGAGGCGTAAACTTAGTGACTAAATACGTAATAATATTGACTAAATGAGTAATGATAATGACTAAAAAGATATAATGACATTAACTAAATCAATAATGCTTTTAACTAAAGATGTAAATTTATTGACTAAAGACGTAATGGTATTGAGTAAATAAGTAATGATATTGATTAAAGATGTGTTAGAATATCTGTGATTGATAGGATCTGATAGAATCCCTTGATCCTTGCCTTGATTATAGGATCTGAGATGATCTGATAGAATCCCTTGATCCTTGCCTTGATTATAGGATCTGAGATGATTACATCTAGTTTAGGAAAGATTAGGTTATTATGTTAATTAATGACTGAGTTATTTGCCTTTATTATGCTTTATTGTATTTCCTATTTCCTATTGTTTCCTTGTAACGGCTGCCTATCTTAAGCCTATATATTGTAAACTTTTCTCATGAATAATAAACAACAGTGAGAGTAAAAGCACCTCTGATTTTAAACATGGTATCAGAGCAAGGGCATCTGTCCGAAGCTAGAAAAAATGAGAGAAACAGTGAGTGGCGGTGAGGCAGAGAGAAATAGTGCAGTGGATTTTTCCGGCGACTCTCCGGTGAAGTTTTCCAGATTCAGGCTACTATTCTCCTCCTAGAAACATGGATCCTCTTCAGTTCCCTCCTTTGTTCGGATCAATTCCAGGAAAACCAACCGGAACATCTCCCATGGTTTTTATGTCCGGTACCGATTCTCAAACTCAAAATTCCTCATCTTCTTCTTCTCTAACCAGTAACCCAGTATCAACCAGAACCTCAGAGATAGCTTCAGAATTTTCAGACCATCACGTTATGGCTGTTAGCCATAAGTTCAATGGCAGGAACTATCTCCAATGGTCACAAAGCGTACTGAGGTATATTCGAGGTAAAAGAAAAGAAAAGTACATTAATGGGACAGCCCCTCAACCAGCCCCTGATGACCCTAATTTTGACACATGGTTTGCTGAAAACAACCAAGTTATGACATGGTTGTGTAACTCAATGACCTTGGAGATCAGTGAGGGATATCTACTTGCACACACTGCAAAGGAAATATGGGATGCTGCTAGGAGAACCTACTCCTCCCTTGAAAACACTGCTGCCTTGATTCACCTGAAGAGACAACTCAGGGATTTGCGACAAGGTAATCTATCCGTAACTGAATATTATAACTCATTGCTGAAATTGTGGCAGCAACAAGACTTGTTTGAAGTTCATCCCTGGAAAAACCTCGACGATGCACAATTGTACAAAAAGATTGTAGAAGAAGGAAGGATACATGACTTCCTCCTAGGCTTAAACAACTCTTTTGAAGAGATAAGGGGCAGAATTATGGGGCTGAAGCCACTCCCACAACTCTTCGATGTTGTCAACTTTGTCCAATTTGAAGAAAGTAGGAAGCTCTTAAATCAAAGTGGACCAAGTCATGTTGAAAGCTCCGCACTCGCAGTTCAGAGACCACATGGGGAACGGAGAGCTAGTAAATGGTGCAACCATTGTAAGAGGAAGGGCCATAATAGGGAAGAATGCTGGAAACTCCATGGCAAACCCTCCAAGGGAAAATTGACCTACCAAAGCCACCTCACCACAGCTGAACCAAAGGTGGAAAATGATGATCGACTAAGTACAGAAGAACTACAGATGTTTCGCAAAATGCTCAATAAACAGAATAAATCTAGTTCTGTTCCCAACGTGAACCTTGTTCAATCAGGTAACTCTATTATTGCTCTCAACACTGTGATGACTAGTGACGATACCTGGATCATAGACTCAGGAGCAACGGATCACATGACCGGTAACAAAACACTATTCCTCAACCTTAAACTTTGTCCTGAAAATCTCAAAGTAAAGGTAGCTAATGGTGTATTCACACGGGTTGAGGGTATTGGCACTGTTACATTATCTCCTCAGTTGACAATACATAATGTTCTGTTTGTACCAGAACTTACTTGTAATCTGATATCCGTAAGCAAATTGACCAGAGGTCAAGTATGTCGAGTGATTTTTGATGATGATGTATGTGTTTTTCAGGATTTAAGAACGAGGAGGACGATTGGGACTTCTAGAGAATGGGATGGATTGTTCTACCTTGAAGGATCAAATTCACAGAATAAAGATACATGGAAGGCAATACGGGCGCTGGTTAGCTCAAATTCACAAAATAATGATGTATTGTTGTGGCACTGTCGATCAGGTCACCCTAGTTTTGATTATATGAAACATGTGTTTCCAAATTTATTCAATAAAAATTCTGTTCCTTTTCATTGTGAAACTTGCCAATTTGCAAAACAGACTCGATCCTCATATCCCAAACAGTCCTATACTCCCACTTCACCTTTCACACTGATCCACAGCGATATTTGGGGCCCTGCTCGAATAACTACCCTCACTCACACTAGATGGTTTGTTACTTTCATTGATGATCATACTCGAACCACATGGGTTTACTTAATGAAAGACAAATCCGATGTTGCCCAAGTCTTTCAGAACTTCTATACCTTTGTCCGAACCCAGTTTAACACATCCATTAAGGTCCTTCGAAGTGATAATGCCAAGGAATATATGAGCACAACCTTCAAAGAATTCCTTGATCACCAAGGAATTCATCATCAGACTTCTTGCCCTTACACCCCACAACAAAATGGGGTAGCCGAGCGAAAAAACCGTCACTTGTTGGAAGTAACCTGTGCCTTGCTAATGGAACGAAATGTTCCCACCATATTCTGGGGCGATGCCATCCTTACAGCAGCCTATCTAATTAACCGCATGCCTTCTAAAGTTCTTAAATATGACACTCCAATTCAAAAACTTCTAGAACTTTTCCCAAATTGCCCACTCATCAATTTGTTACCTCCCAAGGTGTTTGGCTGTGTTGTCTTTGTTCACAGAAAGGAGGGCAACAAATTCTGTGCTCGAGCTGACAAGTGCATCTTCCTTGGCTACTCCTCTACTCAAAAAAGGTACAAATGTTACTGCCCATCGTCCAAGAAACTTATTATCTCTCGGGATACAGTATTCTTGGAAGACGAGGCTTATTATCCCAAATTACCCATTCAGGGGGAGAATTCTGATATTGAATGGCTAATTCCTAATGCCAACACTTCAAACTCACCCACCACATCATCATCAATGCCTCCTAACCTTATAGCCTCACTTGACTCACTTGCTCCCACAAACCAGCCTAATACACACATTCTACCTCAACCTGAACCCAATGAACCGGAAACTCATGTTGAGATCAATTCAGGGGTGGGTGAAGAGTCACGACAAGAGATAGAGTCCAGCTCACAAGTCCAACCTGAACCAGACACAAGTAGAACTATCTCTCCCATTCAAAGGAACGACCATGAATCCAATCCGGGACTAAATCCTGAAGAATTGGGTTGGCCTATTGCTTTGAGAAAAGGGGTAAGATCGTGTACTCAACATCCCATTCAACGATTTGTCTCATATGGTAATCTATTTGCAAAAATGCAAAGTTTTGTTGTAAACAGTGCACAGATAACCATTCCAAAGATGTTTCAACAAGCTATAGGTGATCCAAAGTGGAAGCAAGCTGCAGAAGAGGAATTAAGGGCACTCACAGAAAATAGAACATGGGAAATCACGAATCTTCCTAAAGGAAAGAAACCAGTCGGATGCAAGTGGATCTTCACTCCAAAATTTAATCCCGATGGTAGCATCAACAAATACAAGGCGAGACTTGTTGCAAAAGGATATACCCAGACGTACGGGATCGACTATCAGGAGACATTTGCTCCAGTGGTCAAGTTCAATACAATTCAGGTTCTGTTATCACTTGCAGCAAACTTGGATTGGTCACTGTACCAACTGGACGTGAAGAATGCATTCCTGAATGGCGACTTGGAGGAAGAAGTATACATGGAGATTCCAGATGGAGTTCTAGCTCCTAATAACTCTATGTGTAAGCTAAGAAAGTCATTGTATGGATTGAAACAATCTCCGAGGGCATGGTTTGGTAGATTTACCAAAGCAGTTAAAGGACTTGGGTACACTCAGGGGCGAGCAGATGACACGTTGTTCACCAAACGTATTAATGGCAAAGTCACCATATTGATTGTCTATGTTGATGACATAATCATTACCGGAGATGATGAAGAATCCATTGCTCAACTAAAACGGGACTTGTCCACTGAATTCCAGGTAAAAGACCTTGGACAAATGAGGTATTTCTTAGGCTTGGAGGTGGCTAGAACGAAGAAGGGCATCAATGTATCTCAGCGCAAGTATACACTAGACCTGTTACATGAGACAGGTATGTTGGGCACTCAACCAGAAGGGACACCAATGGAAGAGGGTTGTCACTTACAAATCAAACCAAAAGGTGTTCCAGTTAATTCAGAAAGATACAGAAGACTTGTGGGGAAGTTGATATACTTAACCCACACTCGTCCCGACATTAGCTATGCAGTTGGAATAGTAAGTCAATTTATGCATCAACCACAAGAAGAGCACATGGAGGCTGTATACAGAATCTTAAGCTACCTAAAGCTTAATCCTGGAAGAGGAATATTCTTTAAGAAGGGTACTACCAGAAACATTGAAATCTACACTGATGCAGACCATGCAAGGGATAGAGAGACCAGGAGGTCAATCTCAGGGTACTGTACATACGTGTGGGGAAATCTGGTTACATGGAGAAGCAAGAAACAGACAGTGGTGTCACCAAGCAGTGCAGAAGCAGAACTAAGAGCTGTTAACAAAGGAGTTTGTGAAGGAATGTGGATCATCAGATTACTGAAGGAGTTAGGGGTTCAACATGAAGGACCAATGCAACTCTGGTGTGACAACAAGGCCAACATTGAGATGGTCAAGAATCCAGTATATCATGATCGAACCAAGCATGTTGATATTGATAGACATTTCATTAAAGAGAAGATTGAAGCAGGCATTATGACCCTGTCTCACATAAGATCTGAAGAACAAATTGGAGACATCCTGACTAAACCACTAGGCCGAACGAAGTTTGAAGGATTTCGAGGCAAGCTGGGACTAATCGACATATACTCTCCAGCTTGAGGGGGAGTGTTAGAATATCTGTGATTGATAGGATCTGATAGAATCCCTTGATCCTTGCCTTGATTATAGGATCTGAGATGATCTGATAGAATCCCTTGATCCTTGCCTTGATTATAGGATCTGAGATGATTACATCTAGTTTAGGAAAGATTAGGTTATTATGTTAATTAATGACTGAGTTATTTGCCTTTATTATGCTTTATTGTATTTCCTATTTCCTATTGTTTCCTTGTAACGGCTGCCTACCTTAAGCCTATATATTGTAAACTTTTCTCATGAATAATAAACAACAGTGAGAGTAAAAGCACCTCTGATTTTAAACAAGATGTAAAGGTAAAGGTATTCATACAAGTAATCTTCTAGTTAATACCATTACTCATTTAGTCAATACTATTACTCAATTAATCAATGTTATTATTCATTTAATCAATATCATTATGCCTTTAGTCAATACATTTACACCTTTAGTCAATGTCACCACTCATTTAGTTTACATCCTTACATCTAATTAATGTTATTACACTTTTAGTTATTCTCATTACTCTTAGTCAAATATCATTACGGCCCTCATATGTATTATACTTATCTATTCTAATAGCTATACATATTAAAGCGTACTTGGTGGCCCAATGTTTAAGCCTTATAGAACCAACCAAAGTGGGGTGGGTTCAAATCCTACTTCCTTCCGCCACCTTTAGCTCCACACTTTCCAAAAAAAAAAAGAAGAAGAAGAAGAAGAAGAAGTCCCTCCCCAAAAAATAGCGATCTCCACCGAAGGTCTAGATTCAGAGGCCATAGCTTCAACAATCAGAGGGTGTCGGCTGACTAGCGTCAGAGCTCTTGCTGTCGGTCGGTGGTGCTCTGGCAAGGGTGGTTTTTTTCTCTTTTTTCTTTTTTTCCCTTTTTCCTTTTTTAATTTAAATATTGGGGACATTTTAAATATTAGAACCAACCAAAGTGGGGTGTGTTCAAATCCTACTTCTGCCACCTTTAGCTCCACATTTTCCAAAAAAAAAAAAAAAAATCCCTCCCCAAAAAACAGTGATTGCCACCGTAGGTCTAGATTCAGAGGCCATAGCTCCAAAAGCTGGAGGGTGTCCGCTGACTAGCGTTAGAGCTCTTGCTACTAGTTGGTGGTGCTCTGGCAAGGGTGTTTTTTTCCTCCTTTTTAATTTAAATATTAGGGACATTTTGTTAAAAATACACAAACTTCAAAATTCTAAATTCCTACAACGTTACATTTCTATCATTTCCATATATTAACAGACTTTTTGAGGTTTTATAAATTCAAATTGTATGAACTTTTTATTTGATCGGATGGAATTTCGAAAAGTTGTCTCTTTCCCTATAATTTATCATTATAATTATATAAATATAATATAAAATTATATCTTATATTATTATATTCCTGTCAATGCTTAATATTAGACATATTTAAATATTTGATCTTGATTATAAATATAAGATAAACTTTTCATATTTGTCTACTTTTTCGTAATTTACCCTATTAATGTTCCCTCAATAATAATCAATAAGGAGAGGGAAAGATTGAATTAAGAAATGTGGGTATGGTATTTCATAAAATATATGTCATATTAACTAACTTAAAAAACTTCATTAATCTAATTAAATTAGATAAATATGTCTTATATCAAGAACAAGAGGAATATTAGGATAAAAAAAAACAAAATTAAAAGCAAAAAATAGAAAATAGGGGAAAAGACAAAAAAAAAACTTTGAAATCACGGGAAATCTCAAATCAGGTTTATCATCTAGGATTGATTAGAGAATATTAAAATTTGGTAAGTAATTCACAACTCTTTTTTTAAAAAAATTCGTGATTTACAATTTTACAATTGCAAATTTCTTTTTCATTTCTTTTCATAGAAAATAGCTGGAGTTTAGAAATGGACGGTTAAAAGTTCAGGGTTTTGGGTTTTGGAAGTTCCTTTTCTAGTTTGCTTCTTGGGGTTTGTCCATATTCCAGTTCATGCTTCGAGCTCTTTCAGGAAGGGCTTGATAAACGAAGGCAACAACAAAGAAGCCATGTGGTATTTGTGTGTATTTTATCACAGATTATTGGATTACAGAAAACCCGAAGTGGAATCACTTGCAGAGCTTTTTGGAGCTTTTGGGGAGAACCAAAATGACGCCGAGTTTTGCAGCCAAAACAAATCTTTGCAGTGGAGGCTTCCTCTACACCACCACCAAGATTCTCCTTTCCATTTCGTCGATCTTCCATCAGAAGACGTTGCTCGAAACATTGCCAATCGAAGTGGGTTTTGGTTTTTCACCTCTGTTCCCATTGTTTTGCATCTGAGTTTCATAAGGTTTAATTTTGTGCTGTGAATAAGTTATGTGGGTTTGGTTTGAATTTTATTTTTTCCCGGAAATTATAGGTATACTTGTAAAGGGAATGTATGAGCTGTGGGGAGAAGGAGATAATTATGAGGAATTGAAGGACTCAATCTTGCAATATCCAGACGACAGGAAGTTTCCATACTTAAATTCTAATAGCACTTTCAAGATTACCGTTGATAGCTTTGGGAAGGTCATTAGCCTCCAGGAGCAGAAGGAACTTATTCAAGGACTTTCATATATTCCTTTCAAGGTGAGTCTCCTTTAACTTTATTGTGTTTGCATCAAATTTTTGGTGTAATCTTTTGGTTCAGTTAATTTTTTTCCCCTTCCTTAAAATATTTCAGTTTCTTCATGTTCCTATATGTATAGCGTTGGTTAAGTTTCTGAGATTGGAAAACTGAACTTATGGGAGACTCACTTTTGTAAGAGCCTGTTTGCTGAGTAGTGAGTAGTATTCCGCGTGAGAAGACTTTTTGTTGTAACATGGCATCTGGCTGCTGGCTGCTTCATTGATGAATTGATATATCATTGTTAACTTTTTAAAAACACAACTTTGGGTCATTGAAGTGCACTGCTATTTTGTAAATGGTGATACTATCTAATCTGGTTTATGAAAACTACACTATAGGTTCTGTGAGAAGATTCAATTTTTACGTTATTTAATATCAACAATTTTTTTACCATTATTTCCCTGAAGTTTAAAAACTACTTTATCTGTCTGTACGTGAGCCTTACCAATTTCACTCTGCCCCATGATGGTTCCCATTTTGAGCTAGCATGAGGATCTTTCTAAAGATTTTTTTGCCTTTTTAGCTTATGAAGTCAAACAATTTATGATGACTATAGTCCCTCTAACAAAGTTGTATCCTTTCTCATGTCGTTTTGTTTGCAGGGACAAGTTAAGTTAAAAAATCCTGATCACAACTTCTGGCTAATGGAAACTGATGATTATGGATCTAATAATGGGCTCCCTCCAATTATCCAAAAGCGAATCTTCTTTGGTCGTGAAATTGGCGGTGCTGATAGGAAGCTTATACCTACATATCAATTGAAAAGCCGCTCTTATCTTGGGCCAACAGCCATGGATGCTGAAATGGCTTTTCTAATGGCCAACCAAGCACTAGCTACACCACGGAAACTGGTATATGACCCTTTTGTTGGAACTGGAAGCATTCTTGTTGCTGCTGCCCATTTTGGAGCAATGACCATGGTGTGCTTGTCTTTCTTCTTCTATGGGTGACTTATTTTGTTGTTATTTACACTGCTTTGCTCTTTGAAGACTGGGAATGCGTGCATGCGTGCAGCAGCATACCTTTAATATGAATGATATAAACGTTTTAGGGTGCAGACATTGACATTAGGGTAGTACGTGATGGGCGTGGACCTGACCGTAACGTTTGGAGTAATTTTAAGCAGGTAAATGTGCTAAATGCTATTGCTATTATTATTTGGTTTGCGGTGAACATTATGTTCATTTGATCAGTTGAATTGAGCACCACACATAAGAAACTACGTCATATGTACCTTATAAACTTAAATGTGCATTTTGCAGTACGGATTGCCTATGCCAATAGGTCTACTGAGGGCTGACAATAACCTTCCTCCCTGGCGTCCAGGGCTAAAAGAGGTAACTTTCTGGAATGATTTCTTCATATCACAACTTTATGATTAATTTTCTCTCCAAACTGTATTGTTTTCTTATTTGGCTACTGATCTATATCATCTCTCAATTCTATCATAAAGATAATTGAGATTTTGTGATTGTTTGTGCCTTTTATGTTAAGCAGATTACCAATCTTGATATAGCATTTGTGGTGGTTGATTTTTTTTCTGTTGTAGTACTCTCTGATATTCTTTAATTTTTCTATTAGTACATAATGTGAGGGCTTGATTGGCTTTACTCTGAATTTTGTTTATAAACCCTTTGAACCGTGGACTTGATGCTGGACTCTGTTTCCTGGAAGGACAGGGCCTATAATATCTAGACTTTGGTCACTGTGATCTTACTTGTAAGCTTTGGCTGTTCTGTCAAGAGCTTAACTTAACATTTGAAATTAAATAAATTAAAATAGTTTATTCACTCAATAATTTGAAAAATGTCCAAAAAGAAGGAAGATTTCATTTGTATAATAAATTAATAATTGCATTGTTTGTTTGATGTAAATTTTTACAACCACATCTTGACTACCTGAACTTGCCTTTTTGCCCAAAGAAATAACCTCAGATTTAAAATCTTGACATTGGAAAATAAATGTGTTTCATTTCATATTGACGCAAACTTGCTAAAGACCCTATGGCATCTGGCATTTGTACTTGAACAGTTTTTCCGTTGGGCAGTTGATATAGACTTGTAGTCCGGAGGCTCAAGGATTGAGGTCATATGGAATAATTGCATACCGAGGGATGAGGAGACTTTTAAGAAAATATTACAACTTTGAATATATATATATATATGTTTTCCAAAAGGGAGAGAAGATTAGGCTGATCATGTACAGATCCTGATTCCTGACTCAGTTTGTAGTGAAGTCACTGCACTCAATACAAATTTTATGCCATGTTGGAAATATGATAAGCCTTGAGATGTTGTATTGAAGATGTAATGACTTAATAATTCCAGACTGGGTTGATAGAGAGGAAAACATTAGAATATTATTAGATGGCTCAGAGCAATGTCAGAACATGAAGCATCTGTGAATTAGCATAAACGTCATGTTGGCTAACAAAATTTGGACAAGCACTGGTTCCAGGAAGGAACTGGTGCCATTATTTCTAACTTTGTTGACAATATTTGGCTTCAAAGACAAATATCATGCTCTTCATAGATCACTTTTTGAAATATACCAGCAGTGAAAAAGCAAAACAGGAATTCCCCCATCAACTTTGAATCTCATTTGCCCCAGTCTGAACTGAGATTTGTTGCAGGAAGTGGCCAAGTCTGGGAATTCGGATTAGAAACAGTTTAATGGGGTAAAAGAGAATACCTGAGTGCATGACCTATTAATCCAGTTGGTTGTGGAGCTTATTCTGTAAAACATGGTTTTAATGACTTTGCTAACTTGCAATAGCGCAATTTTTTGAACTCTTTTAATTATGATTTGCCGAATTCGTCTTGGTAGCTTCTCCTTTGTTGTTATTGACATCCTGTTTTTTCTGTTCATTCATAACTTTGCTGTCTATTATATAGGTATTTGATGCCATACTATGTGACCCTCCTTACGGAGTTCGAGCTGGGGGTCGGAAATCTGGTGGCCGGAAACTGCTCAAGGGGGTGGTGGAACCTTACACTGTTCCTGATGACAAGAGGACGGATCACATACCGTCTACTGCAGCCTACAGTCTAGTTGAGTGCGTGCATGATTTGCTTGATCTTGCCGCCCGGATGCTTGTTCCTGGGGGCAGGCTTGTGTTCTTCTATCCTGTGCTAAGGGAAGATGATTCTGCAGAAACCCGTTTTCCTGAGCACCCATGTTTCAGACTGATATCTTCCTCCGAGCAAATTCTTAGTTCACGATACGGCCGAGTTTTGTTGACCATGGTGAAGAAAAGTCCTTACACAGAGGAAATTGCTGAGGCAGCCAGGATCCAACATATTGAATTCAGGGAGAACCACCTAAAGTGGTTAGAAGATGGTAACCTTCACTCTGCAGTTTTCAGTCCCGCTGATGCTCAGCTAACAACATCCACAGGTGACTCAAAATTAATTAAAGATCCGAAACCTAAATACAGAGGAAAATATGTTTAGATTCAATACTGAATTTTTCGAGTGTATCGGAATTAGGGTAGATTGAAGCCAACATGCCAGCATTTCCTTTTTTGTTTTTGATTTAGTTTAGATGTTTTGGTTATTTTATTATGACATTCTACTTCACTTCATAGTCGTCTCTTTTGTGCTTGCTCTTTGTAATGCCACTACAGCTTATTTCTGTGAAAAATTTTGCGTAGAAAATGGTCCCTCCGATGCTTAATATACATTAGCGTCTTGTGGTTTTAGGGTAAGAATCGTCAACAGAAAAATTCCGGAGAGGCTCTTGCTAGTTATACATTAACTTCTTGTAGTATAAGAATCTTCATATTTAGGTTTGTATAATTTACTATTTAAAAAAGGGAAAAACACCAAAATAAGAAGTTTTTTTAAAAAATATACCAAGCACTTTTGAAAGTAATTACCAAACTAATACAGTTAAATACGTTGACTAACATGGCGCCACTAATCACGTGAGAAAGGCTAACGCCACTGGGTAATCACGTACGGGCCTGTCACACCACTGGTGTGACAGGCCCGTACGTGACTACCTAGTGGTGTTAGGCTTTCTCATGTGACTAGTAGCGCCCTGTCAATCAACATGTTTGACTGCATTAGTTTGGTAAATTTTTTCCAAACTGCTCTAATTAGGTAATTTTTTTTATATTATTATTTTTTAAATTGGGCCAGATAGAGTATTAGTCTTGTTTAATCTGCCAATGGGGGGTTTTGTTGTACATATTAATTTCTACTATGTCTCAATACCTTTATTAAACATATGCAAATATATATACACACACACACAATACTTAATGCTCAAAAAATATCTCGTAGAAGACTTCTTATAAATTGGACTAGAGGGAGTATTAATATTTTTTAACCTGTCAATGGGGGTTTGTTATCACCTGATATTCCACGTGTACAACCACACACAGACATATACTCTCTCTCTCTAAAGAGTCTGAAATTTGAAATGGTTTGATTCTTTTTATTAGAGTCTGATTAAAATGGTCTCAACTAGGGTAGTTAAAATATCGATTTATCACTGCGATTTTACGTTTTTATGATAATGATTTTACTAATTTTCCAAACGTTTTTATATTTTTACGATTTTTTTACATTACGATTTTATGTTTTACGATTTTTTATCTCTCTTCCGATTTTATATAAAATCTCGATTTTAACTACCTTGGTCTCAACATTTAATGACTTTTTTTCCCCCAATCTTTGCCCCTCAATTTTTTTATTTTTTTTAATATGACTCATAAATCATTTATATGGCACTAATCAAAAGATGAACTTTTGTCATTCTCTCCCATCGTTTTCTTTTACACTCTTTGGGTGTGCATGGTAACACTCCCAGAATGACTTTTTTTCCTAATTTCTGTGCCCGGAACAAAAATGGATGAGAATTGTGTTTGGTAAATCCGGTTTTTTTTCTTGCTCCCGGGATGAACCGGTTTATTTTTTATGCTGGGGAGTAAAAAAAAGAAACTAAAAATTTTGGCTTCTCTATTCCAGGGCAAAAAATCAGAATTTATTTTTCCTTCAATCGAAGCAGAAATTTACTCTCGTTCACCACCACCACCGCTCCACCACCACCGCCCAGCCACCGTCGCCACCACTGCCGCCACCCCCCACCACCGCCGCCGCCACCACCACCACCACCACCACCGCCCCACCACCACCGCCACCACCCCGCCACCACCACCACTACCACCGCCGCTGCCACCACCACCCCGCCTCAGCCGCCACCGCCACCGCCACCGCCACCTCCCCACCACCACCATTGTCGCCACCACCGCCACCACCACCACCACCACCGCTACTGCTACCACCCCGCCTCAGCCGCCACCGCCCCACCACCACCATTGTCGCCACCACTGCCACCACCACCACCACCACCGCTACCACCACCACCCCACCACCGCTACCACTGCCGCCCCCTCGCCGCCGCCACCACCACCACCACTGCCTCCACCACCACCGCCCCCCGCCACCACCACCACCACCACCGCCATCGCCACATAAATAATTTTTTGAATAAAAAATTACATAAATAATTTTTTTAGGAAATTTAAATTTAAGTTTATTTGTAAAGTATAATAATTATATTAATTATTAAAGAAAAGAACAAAATGGTAAAAATAACTCATTAATCCTTCATCTTCCTCCCTTACTATTTTTTTAACTCCCAAACAAGAGGAGGAAAAATGTGTTACCAAACGTAATTCTGATTCTTGGAGTAAAAATAAAATGAGTTAACAAACGTAATTCTAATTCTCAGAACTCTTCCAAAGCACAGAATCAGAAAAAACTGTTTCATCTCAAAAACAGTACTGAACAACAGAATGATTGCCATGCACACCCTTATTATCCTACACTCTTTCTTACTTTCCTAATTTGTTACTCATTTTCTCTCTCTTGCTTGTCTCCTAATAAATAATGGCATATTTTTGGGAAAACAATCTTGATTTCAAACAGACTTCTTGCTTTTAACTAATTTTAACCGTTTTCTTAAACAG
This sequence comes from Acacia crassicarpa, assembly GCA_034222035.1. Classification (NCBI taxonomy): domain Eukaryota; kingdom Viridiplantae; phylum Streptophyta; class Magnoliopsida; order Fabales; family Fabaceae; genus Acacia; species Acacia crassicarpa. The sequence continues at coordinate 17,749,105 of JAWXYG010000014.1, read as the reverse complement.
CGTGTTATGGTTATTGAGCTCTTATAAAAAATGATCGATATATATATATATATATATATATATATATATAAGAGGGAGGGAGCACCAAATGTTGAAATCTTTATTTAGGATAATTGTTGGGAGACATTAAAGAGCGGCGGAGCATATATAAGGTGCCATAAAGATTTATAAGACTTAAATTAACAAAAACAGTGACAATATATTCCCATATTTTCTTCCTCCTCCTTTGCATCTTTGTTGGCATCTTAATTGTGTTGCATCCATTATTCTCACATTTTGGTGCGTAATGATTTATGCAGCATTCTTTAATTTCACATTCCCTGAAATTCGTTCATCAGTATAAATACAAATATCAGAAATATCTTGAAAGTTGAAACTACTTACTTTATTCCATCTGATCCACAATATAAGTGACTCCAACTAATTTATCGGATCTAAGAAATGATAGCTAACTCATTAAATTTATCATAAATTTAAAGAAATTTTCAACTTGACCCTTATTAAATGAGGTTTTGAGGAAGAGAAAAAAAATATTAAGAGCCATGTTTAAATATTAACTACATTGGCAAAATTGACAAATTAGTATTAATTTTTTTGATACAAGGTGATAGGGGAGGGGGGATCGAACCCAGGATCGGGAGTGGGCAAATTAATCTCAATACCACTGCACTACTAGTAGTGCTCAAATTAATTAGTACTAATTGTTCCCAAATTAGAAGAGAGAAACCCTCAAACCATGGATTAAGAAATCATTTTATGTAAGTCGAGATAAAACTCTTCTCATATATTTACCATGTAACTAGTAAAAAGACTTCTAAAGAGCTAAAATAAACAAGCACTTTGTTGTGGACCAAGCCATTTTTCTAGAAGCGACTTATATAGTGAGAGGGAGCGTGTATGTGTATCTATCTAATTTTTATTATAAGACATTTTCAACCACTTCATCAAAATTGAAGAAACATGGTTAAAACATTAAATTTGTTTGAAAACGTTATTACATCCGTATTTAAATTATGAATTATATTTTCAGGATATGAAGTGGAAAAGAAAAAAGTTATCAAACTTTAAATAGGGATAGTCTTAAAAGATGTCATTTTATTACTAACAGGGACTACCTTCTTTAAAAAAAAAAAGAAAAAAGAAAAAAAGAAAGTGTTTATAACATGGACGAGGAAAAATATAAAACAAAATTAATCTTTTTATTCTTATGATTGTGACTCAATTGTAATACAATTCTTAAAATTTGATTCAATATAACTTAGTTTTTATAGTTTAATACTTTAAAATATTAGTCCCTGTGTTTTAGAAAATAAATTTATATATTTCATGAAATTTAGTGAGTAAGATTTTAAATGGTTAAAAGAATGATTGAATTGCAATGAGTTAATGTTTAGAAACCGAGTTTTAGCTATCTCAATACTATAAAAACTAAAAAGTTATTGATGATCTCAAGCTATAGGTCAACATATATGAACCCATGTTTTTGTATAAAATAAAAGACAAATGCATTAAGATGGAGACATATATATATCACCTCAAGTTGGTTATGCCATAGCTTGTTTGGATTGGTGGAGAAAAGTGAGTTTTATTTTAATTGACTTTTTGCAAACTGAAATTAGAATAAAAATGAGTTATTGTAATGTAATATTTATTTTTAGATAGATTTCTTTTAAAAAAATCTGTTTTGCAATCTAAACTTTATTTAAATGATATATGGAAAAGTAGGTTTAGACTTAAAATAACTGAAAATGATATAAGTTTTATAAATTGTGTGTGTATATATTGTACTCCTTTTGGTTCTTATTATAAGGCACCAACTAATAATTCTCACAAACCAATAAAAACTATTAAAGTTAATAAAGTTAGCTTACAATTTAAGTAACTTCTAATATTACCCCTATTAATTGCACTAAACTCTAATTTCCTATTACTCTCACGGTCTCACCTACTACCCTTATTTATTAAAGCCATACATGGAAAAGAATAATTAATGCTCTTTGGGAACAAGCAAGTGCCTCATAAAAAGACTAAATAAACTTGTGAGTTGATATCTTATAATAAAGACCAGAGGAAGTAGTATATAATATTATATATGTTAAAATTATATATTATACTCTTTTTGGTTCTTATTATAAGGTACCAAGTAACTATTCTTACAAACTAATAAAAATAGTTAAATTCAATAAAGTAAATTTACAATTTAAGTGACTTCCAATATTACCCCTACTAATTACTCTAAACTTTAATATTATATTACCTCTGGTCCTAATTATAAGAGATAGTTGACTTTCTTTGGAAAGATTAAGGAAGCTAAATAGGCTACTTAATCATTTCATATGTTGTGTATCCTTTAATTATATATTAGTTTATTAGTCAAACAAATTAGTTTAAAGAAAAAAAATACAAATACAAATACTTTAAAATAATTTAATTAACTTCCTTAATCTCTTCAAAAAAGTCAACTAGCTCTTATAATTAGGCCCGGAGGGAGTATTAATTATTACTCTCACCCACTACTCTTATTGATTATGAGCATACATGGAAAAAAAGTAATTAATGCTTCTTGGGAATAAGTAAGTGCCTTATAAAAAGGACCGAATAAAATTGTTAGTTAGTGCATTATGATAAAGACTAGAGAGGGTATAATTGTAGGTGATCGAGGGAGTAAGCAAAAGACGCCTTAACACTATTCCGTCGCACGATGCCATAACGCTAGAAGGAAGTTGCTTTAATTATAACATACATTTTGGTTCAAAAGTAGGGTAGAGCAATGGGCGGGTTGGGCAGCCTATGCCCTAACCAATAGCCTGCCCATTTAACTTTAAATGGGTATGGGCTAACCCATACCCATACCTCAACCCATCTAAACCCGTGTAAATGGGCTAGCATATAAATAGGCGGGTTTCACCGGGTTTTGGGTAACCTATTTACATTTGACTTGTTTATTTTTTGAGAAAAAACATACATAAGCATTAAACACACATCCAAATTCATGACAACTTTTACATATTGCAAGATATTTGAAATCATTTGGATTATTTGGGACGTGGTGTGTTAGCTAGAAGATTGATTTAAATAAGAAAAAATAATTATTTTTAGAAACAAAAGCTAGACCACATAAATTTAAAGGGAGAAAAAAGTAGAGATGGAGGAACAAATCAATGAGAATTTAATGAAATAACATTCAGATAGTACAACCTTGGCTTGCTTTCTCATTCTGGTTCAGGGGAAGAAGACGACACCTACAAATGCTAACCCACGAAGATTACAAACTTTGATTCTCTCGTTCTGGTCATGCATGACGACTTGCAAGTTGAACAGGCAAATATAGAAAGAAGGAGAGTGAGAGTCAATACCTATTAGGGTTATGGTAGTTAATAAAATAAAATAAAAACACTTAATGAGCGGGTATGGGTAACCCAAAGGTGTGCCCATAGCCTACCCATTTAATTCTTAAATGAGCGGGTTTTAACCCAACCCATTATGGATCTTTTTGGGCGGGCTAAAAGTGGCCCAATTACACTGGGTTATGGACGGGCTCATCGAGTTATAGGTTTCTTGCTCAGCTCTATTCAAAAGTTTATTACAACCAATGCTTCCCCAAACATTTAAAAAAATTGCGTCAACTAGCTTTGAATAAAAAACGTACGTTCTGGCCATCTTAATTACAATCCAAACAAGCTTAGACGTTAACACTTCAGTCAATTATAGAGGATTAATGTGTCACTTGTGGTGGGATTATTTCATCCAATATGACCATTACAGCTGGGTAAAGGGCTTTTTCAAAAAAAAAAAAGAAAAGAAAAGAAAAAAGAAAAAGAAAGAATACCTCCTTAATGAAAAGTGACATGCCTATGTTCCTGTTCTGTTCTGGGAACAGAACTGATTGGACTTGACTGGGAGCCAAGCCTAGAGCCTATGTACCTATAAAGGGATCAAAGTCCACGTAGTTCGAGACACACACAAGTGTGTAGCCAAGGGGTGGGGTGTGTGCTCTGTGCGACTAAAAGTAAAGGAGTGGAGAGTTAGAACCCGTGCACCTGGTTAATTGCCCTCTGTATTTGTAGAGGTTACCGTGGAGGATATCTCGGCTGTGCATGATATCCGGTGCAAGTATCTAGGGGAGTATATCACGTAGATATAGTCCGGATACTCCTATGATGTCGATAGATAGGATCCGCTATTATTTAGGTGGGATCCGATACGGGGTACATTCCACATTGGGCCATACCTCAAATATGGGCCTTGGGCCTGTCCGTAACAGTTTCCCCCCAGCTTGGTAGTTCAGGTGTCCGAGCTGCTGGGATGTATTTTGCCCCCAGTCGGTTTTACTAGCCAAGCTTTGCTGTCGTGGGCCTTATCTTGCCGAGTTGAACTATGTTGATCCTAGCTGTCACGGCGGCTTACTTCGAAGATCCGAGGTCTTGTCTCAAAGATCCTGAGTAGTGTTGAGATGGTTTGTCTGCATTTGAATCCAGGTGTTAATCTCGGCTATTGAAGTCATCTACTTCACAGATCCGAGGTAATATCTCTAGGATCTGGCATAATGCCAAGGCGGTTCACCTGCCTTTGAGGTTGGAATCTTTCTTCAGGTTAACCAGGCTAGATTGTTGTGAATCTATACCCTCTTGCCTATCTACCTCATAGTGTCGGGTTGTGTCATATTGACCTCGGTTACCGATGTCATTTGCTCAAAGATCCGAGGTAATGTCTCAAGGATCCGAGGTAATATCAAGGAGTTCGCTCGACTTCGGAGTTGGGATCCTTATGCATTCGCCATTATCATCAACTAACACTTGGCGGCTTGCGACTTCTGCGTGCATTTGATGCATCCATCGTGTCACATACGTCAGCCCTCCCTTTTGGGCTTAGAGGTCTCTAGGCTGCCGAAGCACCTTTATTGTTTGACCCTGTCGAGGTGCGTTTATTGTTTAACTCAGATTTCGTATCCAAATTGTTCCATCTTGATATGCTTTTGTCCGAGTCTTTGACGAATTCGAATTCGTATTCTGCTACTTACTTGTTTGTTTGGGGGATAGGTTTTTCCCAAGGCGGGATCTATTTACCTTTCCCTCGTTCTTTGTTTTCGCCTACCTCGGCCTCGAATAGCATTTGATTTGAAAATTCAAATAACCCGTGAGGGCTTCCGTTAGCTCTTCTTACACCATTGACAATTGTATAGTAGTTGCCCCCCAGCCTGGCAGTCAAGGGCTTTGGGCTGCCGGAGTGCATTGACCATTTAACCTGGATCTCATGTCCGAGGTTAATCTTCATTCCCTCCAATGAGGTGGTTCCCTCAGATGATGCCGCTCCTTCGAGTTGAGGGTCGGGGCTTTAGTTTTGTTTTTCTTTTAATTGGTCGGGCCGTCTGTGCCCTTTTGAAGAAAGCACTGGATGAGGCCGAGACCAAGATGATGGCCCCAGAAGAGGAGCGTGACGTCGCCATGGCCGCTGCGGGGAAAGCGACTGAGGAGCTGCTACTCGTCAAAGAGGCATTTGGAGACGACGACCTCCAAGTGCTTATGCTGAATGCTTGGATGCTGTGAAGTCACTGCTTGAGCAACTCGCCGATTTGGCCTCCGAGCTGGACTCGACCAAGGATGCTCTTCTGGCGGAGTAGCAGGCCCATTTTGACACAACTGACTCGTTGAAGGAGACTGCCTCCGACTGATTCGACATGGCCTTAGAACAAATCAAGCACTTGAATCCGAACATATCCCTAAACCTCGCTGGGTATCCGTACCGGGCTTATGTGAAGGATGGTGTCCTGGTTCCACCCCCTCCGACGCTCGATGTTTGGTCCTTGTCTTTTGAGGAGGATGAACTGGAAGAGTAAGGTGATGATGAGGCCGGGGAAGGAACACTAGAGGCCGGGCAGCCCAACGAGGTGGTGCCTTCTGGTGATGCTGCTCCCCTAAGCTAGGGCGCCTATGCCCTGCAACTGTGCATATTCTCGGCGTCCGTGCCGGTTGTAATTTATGACAATCTCTGATTATATAACCAATTAATTGCCATGCTTTTGTTTATAAACTCTAAGCTCAATTAGAAATTTATCGATCGTAGTAGGTACGGGTCTTTATACTCGACGAGAACTTAGTTTTGGGAGTCAGGGGCTGGGTTGTATGTTTCAACCTCGTCAGGTGTAACTTAACTGCGCTACCTTGTTCCAGCTTGACTAGCCGGAAAAGTGTATTGTAACCGAAATAAGGGTGAAGTTGTCGCATATTCAGCCGAGGTGTCCGTAACGCAATACTTAAACATTTCGACCTGATCAGGGTCGTCATGACAATTTGCGTTCTTAGATCGGGCGAGCGTTGACGCGTCAATTTTGCAAAAGCCATGGATGGCAATTTTGCCGAGCTCTAACCTATGCACGTCGGAGTACAACGGCCGGTGTTGCACATCTAGATGGTTTTTGGACCGGGTTTAAAGACCACGGTGTCATGCCAGGTTTAGGGACCTCGGCGTCATGTTTATTACCGGGCGTAATGACCTCGGTGTTTTTGATCGGGTGTGATGACCTCGGTGTTTTTTATTTCTTACCGGGTGTAATGACCTCGGTATAGGATCTTTGAATCTCGATAGTAAAGCAGATGAATTTCTATTGAGGAATTCTTTATTTGGGGTCCATTTAAGGAGTGCACACGGATTAAAATGTACAATGTTTAGTGTATCCGGTATTCAATTAAGGAGCGCGGATTTCACTGTATAATCTTTAGTGTGTCTAGGGTCCACTTAAGGAGCGCGGAGTCACCTAGATAAGTTTCAGTTTATCCAGGGTCAACTTAGGGAGTACGGACTTAACTGTATTTTGCACGGGTCTCGGATTTTAACTGGAATGCAGTGTAACCGAGGTCCTCCTTGTGTTTGCTTCCTTTAGAGGTGGACTCCTTCGCAAAGTTTTTCCTGGATTTGTTTGTCCATGATGGATGTCATAACCCGAAATTTGTTTGTTCAAGATGGGTTTCGTAACCCCAAGATTCCATTATGGGTGTCATAATCCTTTTTTCATTATGGGTGTCGTAACCCATGATTAGTATTTCCACGGAACCCGGATTTTAGCTAGATTTAGTGTAACCAAGTCCGCCTTCAAAACTTTACGCGGATCCCGAACATTAACTAGATTCAGTTAACCGGGTCTGACTTCCAAAATTCACAGGGATCCCAGATTTCAACCATATTCGGTGTAATTGGGGTCCATTCAATGACTGGGCCAGAGTCATAAATATTTTGCGCATAATATTTTTCTGGTGCCAGCATAGAACTATACGCCCCGACATGGTTGACCAACATTTAATCCGAAGTACATTTCGGCTTTAGCGTGTCCCAAAGGGAGCACGTTGTAACCTTTAATTATCACGGAGCCCCAATTTTAACCAGATTCGGTGTAACCAGTCTGCCTTCAAGAATAATCACGGAGCCAGGATTTTAATCAGATTCGGTGTAACCGGTCCGTCTTCAAGAATAATCACGGAGCTGGGATTTCAATAAGATTCGGTGTAACTGGTCCGCCTTCAAGAATAATCATGGAGTCGGGATTTCAACCAGATTCGGTGTAACCGGTCCCCTTCAAGAATAATCACGGAGCCGGGATTTCAACCAGATTCGGTGTAACCGGTCCGCCTTCAAGAATTAGCACGGAGCCGGGATTTCAACCAGATTCGGTGTAACCGGTCCACCTTCAAGAATTCACACGGAGCCGGGATTTCAACCAGATTCGGTGTAACCGGTCTGCCTCCAAGAATTCACACGGAGCCGGGATTTCAAACAGATTCGGTGTAGCCAATCCGCCTTCAAGAATTATCACGGAGCCGGGATTTCAACTAGACTCGATATAACCAGGTTCGCCTTCAAAAATTCACACGGAGCCGGGATTTTAACCAGATTCGTTATAACCGGGTTTGCCTTCAAGAATTCATAGGAGCCGGGATTTTAACCATATTTGGTGTAACCGAGTCCTTCTCACAAACAAGTTTATAGATAATTGATAATAAGCAAAGATTGAGTATCTATGAGATAAAGAGGGTGATACTCATATGGATGTATCTTGATAGAGTTTTCCATTTGCTAGTTTGCCCTGCCGGGAAACAACTAGATCCGGAAAAGGGAAATACAAATCCCAGTCGAGAGTATATCTCAACATGCACTCAAAGTATATCTTGGCTTGCATTTGCTCAATATTGTAACAGCCGTGGAATTTCGACCGAATGCAAGCTTGACACTCTTGATTCCATATCTGCCAATGAGGCATCCATTTTCTGTAGTAAATTCCACCATGAAGAAACTGGTTGGAGGGCTGCCCATGAGGCATTCATTTTCTTTAGTAAATTCTACCATGAAGAAACTGGTTGGAGGGATGCCCATGAGGCATTCATTTTCTTCAGTAAATTCTACCATGAAGAAACTGGTTGGAGGGATTGTGGCTTTTGCAACAAGAACACTAAAGAACCTAATAGGGCTGTCACATCTACCGCGACAAATGCAAGTGATTGTCCCTCTCTTCATATTGATGGAAAACGGTTGGTGGATAGTGTTGATGAGGAAAAATTGATGTAGTTATGCAGAATTGTCGAAGCTAGTGGGACTAATGGTTGACATCAGCCTCAGGGAGATAAAATGATGGTCCATGAGTAAGGTAACCAGACGTACCTCGGAGTCTCGACACCACCTCATCTCGGCGTATCATCAACTTCAACTATCGCGATGGAGTCGAGTCGCGTTGAATCAGCCTCGGCTTAACAACAACCTTGATTATCTCGATTTGTTTGTTTGCCCTGCCTCAAAACAATTCTTATAGACCAAATAATAGTTCAACGAGATCAAACGTTATAGCATCAGCCTCGGATTAACACCAACCTCGGCTATCTCAAGTTGCTCTTTTGGGATTCTCAAATGGGTATTGAGCCCGCAGTTGTATCAATTCCTAGATCTCATCCTCTGTCCAGTGGCTGTTGTTGCACCGTGGGCCCAGAGGCTGTTATGCCGACGGCTGCTGGCACGACGATAGGAGGATCTGAAGTTGCCGAACAAGATCCTCTAGGTCTACTAGTTTCTTATTAAGGCCATCCAAGATTTCTCTGAGCTCTTCCTGGTGATCCTTCCAACTATTTTCTCGTCATGTGGAAGCTTATGATCCAAATAGAGCATCTAAATTTATGCCAGAGTTGAAAAGTCTGGGTTCCCAATGAGAGTGGATAACAATGTTGCGTTCTTGAGGAGAGATGATGATGATCTTCATGCTATCTTCTCATCATGCGGACACATGTAGAGTTCAAATGTTGTGGTTTCTTATGATCCAAATATAGCATCTAAATTTATACCAGAGTTGAAAGGTGTTGCTTGTTAAAAGACTACGCATATGGTTTATGTGTATCCTGATACACAGATCCTCTTAAAAGAATTCTCAAAAAGAGAACTTGACGATCCTTCTAACTATTTTCTCTTCATGTGGATATAAGGAGAATTATAAGAAAACCCATGTGAAGCAACTCAAAAGCAAAGTCGTTGCTCAAACAACAATTGTTTCTCTGAATCCTTCGTAGGCTGCTATGGTTCTTGATTTTGTTGTCATGGATTTTTAGAAACTATCTGTGGAAAGGCATCTGACTGCTGCTTCTGGTGTTGACCATCTTTGGTCATGGGAATCGTAATTTACGGTCCCACAGACGGCACCAATGTTCTGTTCTGGAAACAGAACTGGTTGGACTTGACTAGGAGCCAAGCCTAGGGCCTACGTACCCTGTAAAGGGATCAAAGTTCACGTAGTTCGAGACACACATAGGTGTGTAGCCAAGGGGGTGGGGTGTGTGCTCTGTGCGACTGAAAGTAAAGGAGTGGAGAGTTAGAACCCGTGCACCTGGTTAATTGACCTCTATATTTGTAGAGGTTACCGTGGAAGATATCTCGGCTATGCATGATATCCGGGGCGAGTATCTAAAAGAGTATATCACGTAGATATAGTTCAGATACTCCTATGATGTTGATAGATAGGATCCGCTATTATTTAGTTGGGATCCGATACGGTGTACATTCCACATTGGGTCATACCTCGAATATGGGCATTGGGCCGGTCCGTAACAGTTCCTTTAAAAATAAAAAAAACAACAACAACAACAAAAAGCCTAATTCAAAAGGATTTTTTTATCCCCTTGAAAGTATTGTCAAAGACAGATTCATCTTGAGCAAAAAAAAGACATAGATTCATCAATTTTTACTCCGCTTCAAGAAAAGTGAATAATTTACACTGATTGATAATGATTTTCTCAACATATGCCCATTGTTAATTACATGGATCCTACTTCTAGAATTCATCGAGGGTGCAGAGATGTTTTGATTGTTGATATGTAATTTAATTAATCTACACATGTTTTTGTCGTTACCTTTTTCTTTTCTTTTCTTTTTCTTTTTTTCTTTTATCGTAACTCACCCATTACACATTTACACCATTCACAGAAGGTTCAAACTCTCAATTTTAAAAAAATCGTACACCCCCCGGATCCACAATAGATTATTAGATGATGCTTTTAGATAATTAATGTTCAATTTTCAACTTTGTCCCAGTAATTAATTAAAGGGTTAATAGTTAACACCATTTTTAATCCTTAAAGTTCACTCAATTTTGGTTTTAGTCCCTCAAATTCGAAACTGGTGGTTTTAGTCTTCAATTTTACTCTGTTTATAATAGTTGGTCCCTGAAGTTTGAAAAGGACTAGACGTTGCATTTGACTGTGTTAATTTATCCTATATGGCATTAACTCCGTTAAATTAGCATACGTGACATGCTTATTGAGAACTGGGAAAATTGACATAGTAAATATATTATAAACCTTATGAGCTGGCTATTTAAATTTTCAAAAAGAAAAAAATTGAATTAGAAGGGGTTAGGCATGCCTTATGACCTGGCTATTTAAATTTTCAAAAAGAAAAAATTGAATTAGAAGGGGTTAGGCATGCCACGTAAGCTAATTTAACGGAGTTAGTGTTATATAGAATAAATTAATATCGTCAAATGCAACCCCGAGTCATTTTCAAACTCCATGGACCAACTGTTATAAACAGAGTAAACTTAAAGGATCAAAATCATCAGTTTACTCTCAAACTTAAGGGATCAAAACCAAAATTAAGTGAAACTTTAAAGACCAAAAGTTGTATTAACCCCTTAATTAAATTAAAGCACATTTTCAATTTTGTCCACTTTTTAAATTTTCAAACACATTCTCCAATCAAGATAAAAGTGAAAAAGAATTTTGAATTTGTAACATATTTAATTAGTTAACTATCACTTCTTATTTTCTGTGAATCACACACACAGAGACAGAGAGATCTGACACCAAATGTCTAAATCTTTATTAAGGAGAAGGTAGATAATTGTTGGTAGAGAGAAATTGCCTAAAAGCAATTAATTAAACATCTTGGTGCCTGCAATGAGTGATTTTGGCCATAAAGATTTTAAGAACTTAACAGTAACAGAGACAATAATAATATGGCTTAATAAATTGGCATTCTCCTCCACTGCAATTAGCTCGGCAACGTGCGTTGCACGTATCATTGTGACAATTTGGTGCTATAAAACTTCTGCAGCATTCTTGACCACTCACTTCCATATTCCCTGAATAATATAATTCATCAATTTATATATAACACAATTAATGCTTTGTTATTAAAAGTGATATAACATCTAATTAACCTACCAACAGAGCAAAACAATACAACAAAGAAGCAAACCTGATGATGATAACATGAGAACGATGAAAAACATGATCACATAGAGAGGTTTTGCAGAAGCCATTATGTTATATATATGAATGCTTAATTTGATAAATTACTTGCTGCTAATAATATTGCGTCCATATTGATAACTTACTGGCTATTTATACTACTAGATATTATGGCTCTCATAAACTGATTCATCTTAACTTACGCTCCCATTCATGAATGAGTCATTAAGTACAAAAATGAATGAGAGTTATTAAGTACAAAAACATTTATATGTACTGAATGCATTTATTTGACTTTTTGATATTGAAAAATGTGTTATAAATGTTAATATAGGGTTATAATGTTATTCCTCTAATCCTTAGAATAAAGCACCAACTAGTAATTGTATGTGGTCCTTTTTATAAGACACTTGTTTGTTTCCAAAGCGCATTAATCATTTTCCCCCCTATGTGTGACTATAATTAATAAGGGTAGTGGGTGAGAGTAATAATTATTATAATATTAAAGTTTAGTGCAATTAGTAGAGATAATATTGAAAGTTATTTAAATTGTATAACAATTTTATTGACTTTAACTATTTTTATTGGTATGTGAAAGTTATAAGTTGATGCCTTAATAAGAACCAAAGGGAATAGTTCATGTATTCCCTCACGTCTAAAATGGAGCATTCTTTCTTATAGAGGTGATATTTCCTATATGTTACTCATTATCTCTATACAATAATTTTTTTTTCTCAAAAAGAATAAATCATTTTTGTCTTAAAATTTAAACGGGTCTTTTCATTTTTATCTCATTAGATATATATTACTCATTATCTTTCTACAATGAATTTACATCCATTATCTTTGATGTGCTTATAATTGCGGTGAGATCTGTACTGTCCAAGTATAATTTTAAAGGTTCATAATTAAAATTTTTAACTAATAAATTCTAAATAAAAATTATTTTGTTAAAAAAAAAGGTGACAGCTAAAAGTTTATCTTTATTTTATAATTTGTACATTATAAAATAATTTTTAAAAAATATAAAAGTAAAAAGCATATATAAATCTAGACATTAAGGTGATGATCCCAAAAATGAAATGGGGAAAATTTCAGTTAGTCCCCTTGGTAGCAAATTAGTTTCAGTCAGCTCCCAAAACATTTTGAAATTTCACTGCACCCCTCATGGTCAAATTGAAATTAATTTTTTGTGGGTGAAAAGATAAATAAAGAGCATTTACAAGAAAAATAAAGGGATTCGAAAAAACATAAGGAGTCTAAAATATTTTGTTCCTTTAATTTACAAGACAAATATGAAAATCCACTAGGTAAACATGAGTATTATTTACAAGACAAATAAAAGGATTAATAAGAATTTTGGGAGTCAAAAACATTTTGGCCATTTACAAGACAAGTATGGGCATTTACTAAACAAATAAAGATATTTACAAGAAAAATAAAATGATTTAAAAGAACTTAGTGAATTGAAAATATTTTGGCCATTTACAAGACAAATATGAAAATTCAAAAGACAAATGTGAGTATTTACCAGATAATTACGACGATTTACAAGACAAATAAGCTAAGGGTATAATTGTCTCTTCTCCAACAAAAATTAATTTCATTTTTTTCCATGAAGATGCAATGAAGTTTCAAAAGGTTTTAGAGTTAACGTACGGAAATTAATTTGCAAGTGGATATAAGCAAGTCAATATTTATCTCTCTCTCTCTCTCACTCACTCACTCATAAAACGAAGCTAGACACCTCAACAGACACCTATGGGTGCATTACATCCATTACTTCAATTGAAAAGAACTTTATTGTGATTTCACCCATAAAAATTAATTTCACTTATAAGATAAATATGGTTCCTAATCTCGCACAGGGTTCGTAGGGACATATGAGGCTTGCATGACACATACTGGAATGTATTCTTTCTTAACTTGTGATGAAAGGGAATGCCAAGATATTTGCCTAGGTAGGCCACTAGAGTAAAACTTATTATTTTTTCTTATTCTTAATATAAGACATTTTTACTTAATTTGATTAGATTAATAATTTTAATTAAGTTAATTAATATGATATATATTTTCATAAACAAGCTATTCATATTCTTTAATTCCTTAATTCCATCTTCTCTTCAATTAGAAAAAGATTGATAAATATATAAAATATGTCTTATAATATGTGACTAAAATCAATTCTTCAAATGTATTTTACTTCACGAGGATAGCTAATCTCCATACGTATGTTATGATTCACAATACTAGAAAGGCTTACCTTGAGACCTGAGCAATTGCTAAAGTAATCAAAGCACTCTCGAATTAAGCCTACACTTGCTGCAGAGATTCTTTCAAAGTCGTCTGCGGTTGCTAAAGTAATCCAAGCACTCTCGATTGGCGGGACTAGCTTAACTAGTAAGCTGAATTGGCTTCCATTCATTTCATTCAAATTTCTTCTTTTTACTCTCTTGCATGTTTTTGGTGGGTTGAGATTCTTGAGATCCCACAAATGGATTCTTATGATATATGAATTATCTTAATCTTACATTATTTGGTACGTAGTAGTTTAAGAGAAGGAGTAAATGAAGGTCAATATATATTGTATACATGTTATATATATGGACCAACAAAAAGATTTTTTTTTTCCTTTTAGAAACCATATGTACACATATATTCAGTTACATGCTACACATATAGATGTGTTTTTATTATTGGGTGTGTGTGTGTGTGGGAATCGAGATAATTGTTGGGAGAGATTAAACTTTATTTTTTTGGGGCGGCCCCGGGGGGGGGGGGGGGGGGGACTTAAGTAATTTTGCCAATTATTGATGCTTCATGCGCTCACTGAAGGATAAAGTGCCATAAAGATTTTTATAGGGTTAAGGAACATTTTTGCCAACAAACTATTGGTCTAGGAGTACCCAACACAATAATCTATTTTGTGGACCTTAAATGTCAACAAACTTTTGAAAACATTAAATTTACACAAAACCGTTAGTGTTAGCCAAACGTCCGTTACTAGGCATACGTGTACGAGTGTACAACCGTTTGTGTACAACTTTTTTGCTTGATCGCAGAGAAACATGGGTTCTCACTAGAAAGATGGCACAAGCTACCAGCCGTCGGAGCCGAAGCCTTGCGCCAACAACTGTGGCTTCTTCGGCACTGCCGGCACCATGAACCTCTGCTCAAAATGTTACAGGGACTTCCAAATCAAAGAGCAGCAAGCCACTTCCGCTAAAGCTGCCATGGAGAAATCCCTCAACCCTAGATCCATTCCCTCACCTAATCAGATGACTGAATCGAACCCTTCAGCGCAATTCCTTATCGGAACTTCCTCGGAAGCATCGCCTTCATCCTTCGTAATTCTTGGCGGCGCTCAAGGGCAGCCAAAGGCGTCGAACCGTTGTGACAGTTGTAACAAGAAGGTTGGGTTAACTGGATTCACGTGCAAGTGTGGGAGCACTTTCTGTGGCGCACATCATTATCCGGAGAAGCACGAGTGTACATATGATTTCAAGGTTTCTGGCCGTGATGCTATTGCCAAGGCTAATCCAGTGGTAAAAGCCCCAAAACTTGACAAGATTTAGGATATGCTTTTGTCGAAACTTGTACTGGTATTTTATTTGATTAGCGCATTGGTAAACAGTTTGTTTGATCTCTCTTCATAGCTACTAGAAACTATCTGCTCCGATCGGTGGTCTATTCCGAGATTATTTGAATGTCGTGCAATGAAGAATAAGGTTGTGGCGCTGGGTCATTCTTTGCAAAAAAATCGTCTTTAATCGTACACGTGTGCTTAGTAACGGACGTTTGGCTAAATCTAACGGTTTTGTGCAAATTTAATGTTTTCAAAAGTTCGTTGGCATTTAAGGTCCACAAAATAGTTTATTGTGGGTGCTCCTGGACCAATATTTTGTTGGTAAACATGCTCTTTAAATACAAAATATATTTTATCAATATTTTTTAATTTACTCTATTGATGCTCTCTCAACAATAATTAAGTAATAAAAAAGTTGAGAGAATTAAGAAAGATGATTTGGTTGTTTTAGAAAAAAATGTCACATTAACTAACATTCTTAATCTAATTAAATTAAGTAAATATGTCTTACATTAAAGACCTAAGGGAGTATAATATCACTATTAAGTACCATAAATATTTTATGAGACTTAACAATAACAATAATGCAATTCATTCCTAAATTTGCATTCTCCTCAATTGGCTTGGCATCTCGTGTTGCATTCATCATTCTGGTGCGTCATAATCGTTGAAGCATTATTCTTCACTACTTTTTTTTTTTTTTTTTTTGCCAACATTATTCTTCACTACTTACTTCCGTATTCCCTGAATAATTTATAACTCAGCAATATGTATAACACAATAATTTGTTAAAAGAGATTATTAACATCTAATTAACCTACCAGTAGAACAAAACAGCAACAAAAACAAAGAAAAGCAAACCTGATAATGATAACATGCGAATGATGAAAAACATGATCACGTAGAGAGATTTTGCAAAAGTCATGCATATTAACATATTACTATTATATTTCAGAAATATTCACGACTTCCTAATTATCACTCTCAGAAACTGTTTTATCAATAATAAAGGAGGCAATTTTAAAATTTGTTTTTAGGACCCTTAGATGATTGTTTTAAGGAAGTGTATATGAGTGTCATTAAAAGTTTTAAATAGACATCTATTTTTAAACTGTCGTTGTAAGTTACTTTCAATTACTATATTTTTCAAATGGTAGCTCTAGAAAGCCAGTTGGATATGCATTTCTTGTTTTACTTACTTGGTTTGTTTTATGTTAAAACCAATTTGCTCTCAGTTAAAATTGGCTAGTTGCAGCTGGTGAGGAAAGTAGGGAGAAAGTGCATCAAAAACTAAGAGAAATGAAGGTGCTTGAAGCAGTATATCTTCACCCTTTAGCTATTCCTCCAAGGTAAAATGTCCTAGTAACTAAGAAATCAATTTTCTACCTGATTCTCTTTTTGCAGCTAACCTTGCTGATTTTTTCGCCTAGTCCCCCAGTTTCCTTAATTAGATGTAGAGGAGGAAACTATGATGATAACCTCACTCCTCTTATCCCTGTCATTCCAGAGAGGAAGGAGAGCTTATGGATATGAACCTTGAATTGCCAACAACAATTGACATCTCCACCACTCTGCAGACACGAAATTTGCACCAATCCATATCAGCAACAGATAGAGGCATATGTTCATAGCCTAGTACCTCATCCTCTCTAGCCTCACTTGAGGCATATGTAATTAATATAATTCCTCTATTTGATTGTTCACACTGTTTCATTCTGAGGCTTTCTTTGTGACAATATTTTTGAAGTTTTATTATTTTTAGATTACAATTCAAAGAACTGAATTAAACAGTCCAATTGCACTTCAGGTTTAGTCACACATTACTACAGCTGGTTGCCCTGCATTAAGTGAATAATGGCCAATTTAGTATATATATTTCTGATTGCTTACATGCTAAACAAAATACAATTTTCTGATCATATTGAACAATAGCCAGTTTATACAAAAGGAAATCAAACTCTCAAGAAAATGAGAGATATTTCATATTTTCATGGATGTACTCTGTTTGAGCTGAGTATCAAAAAAAGGCTCAATTATAATACCCCAAAATTTGTATTTCTCCTAAAAATGATATTTTGGCAATTAGGACCTATTGAAAATAGGAGAATATGTTGTCTTCAATTTTGTAGTGTATTTATTTTATTTCTTGGGTAAATTTTCTTTAGGACTTAATAAGGCAAATCCAACTCCCTAAATTTAATTAGGGTTCATAAAATGCCATAAAAATACCTAAATTAATTAGAGAAAATTCCCTACAACTAGTAAACAATTAAAATTACATGGATTAAAATATTCACATTGAATTTTAATATCCTCAAAAATAAGCCATAAAAGAGTATGAAGAGGCTTAAAGTAATTAGGGAATACTAAAAATAGTTATTGGGCACCTAAATTAATCCTAATTGAATTAACATTTATAATTAATATAGTGGCAAATATTAACAAGCAATTTGGAATATTGTGGTTTAATTAGATATTAAAACCTAACAAAGGTCCAATATTTGTAGCAAGTGAATTTTGAGAGGTTATAATTGATTTGGTAATCAATTAAACAATTGCAACCAAACCTAATTAAGCTAAATCAAATAGCAAATAAAAGAATCTAATTAGGAGTATTTTACCATAATTAATCATCAAAGGACCAATGATTGGGCTCCAACACATTATCTAGGTGATTAAATAATTCACAAAACAACCAAAAAAAAGAAAGAAAGATGAAGGGGCGTATGAATTGGAGAAGTGGGGAGGAAGGAATTGTTTTTCAACACATGGCCTAATTAGGTCAACAACTTGTTGGAGAAGTGGAAGTTTCCAACTCTTGTAGGGCAAGTTTCAAAACTTGGGGTGCAAGTTCTTCAACTTCTTGAAGAAGGGAAAAAAAAATGAAGGAAGAGAGGGGGAGGGGTCGGATGAGAGGGAGTAAAAGGTGAGGATTGTGGTTTGAAAAATTAACCTTGATCCAATGGTTGAAATTTGTCAAGAAGAAGTTGCAAAT
The DNA here is from genome assembly GCA_034222035.1 of Acacia crassicarpa. Taxonomy (NCBI): domain Eukaryota; kingdom Viridiplantae; phylum Streptophyta; class Magnoliopsida; order Fabales; family Fabaceae; genus Acacia; species Acacia crassicarpa. Next base: position 17,730,807 of record JAWXYG010000014.1, on the reverse strand, counting down.
ATTTACCACAATTGCCATAGGAAAATCCTATAAATAGGGGCCATGGTCTTTCACAATCCTCACACCAAAGCAAAGCAACATCTGTATATAAGAGAGGAGTGAAAGAAAGTGGAAGGGCTTGAAGGAGTTCAAGCAATAGGTAAGCAAGTTCTTGAGTTTTGGGTTTTTAAATTCATAGATAGAAGTAGTTTTAATCTTAAAAATTCTAGAGTAGTTTTATTTTCATATTTTTATGGTTTAAAATAGATTTATTTCGAAAAATTAGTGAAGAAAGTGGTTTAGCAAAATTTCCGAAAGAAAAACACTGAAGTAACGAAGTTCTGGCGAAAATTCGTCGGTTAGGCGATTTCTGAGCTAGTAACAGAAATGCTTATATTTCATGTTGAAAATATTGTTGAAAAATTCTGGTAAAATTCATGGTCAAATTAGACATATAGGGCTTTCCAAAAATGCAAAGAACATGTTGAAATGAGCTCTGTACAATGAGAAAGAAATTCTCAAAGTTTATGCTGCGAAAATTCCTGGAAATTCTGGGCAGCGTCTGAACATTTGAAATCTGGGAACGATTCTTGAAATCTGGGTTAAAAAATGATATTTGTCCTCAAAAATAGACATTTTAAGGAGTCCATGAAATTTTACGGATCTTTGTTTCGATTTTTCTAGAATTAGTTATGATTTTTCAAAGTCAGACGAAATTTTGCTGAATATATTCCAGCGTCCTTCTACGAATTTTGAAGAAATAAGGTGAAAAATAAGTGTACCAAGGGTAAAATAGTCATTAGTGGCCAAAATATCTTTTAGGATATTATTTATAAATTGATAGAGCGATATTACTATTATAGGCTACCCGAAAGAACGCAGACCGACCGACAACGTACCGAGATCACCAACTCAGGTACGGATGCGTACTGTAACACTAACTCTGATGCTTATTGTATACTTATATGTGATAGATAGTCTGAGACTCTGTTTTTGAAAAGTTGTAGACTCTATTTTAAAAGTTGTGCATACACATACAGTTGCATACGGGTTATAGTCATGATAATGCCGTTGAGTTTTCCTAGCGCTGAGGACACGGATGTACACCGTGGCACTGGTGAATAGTGTAGACTATAATAACATGCATATGCAGTGGCTGTGTTCTGTTTTTATCTTTCATATGTGATTATTGCTGTATTGCCATGAATATCTGTCATACATATTTGATACATAAGCATGAGGTTAACCGTTACCTGAGGTTCAATGGTAATTGAACCTCAGCTCTTACCATAGCCTCAGGATCCAGAGGAGGCAGGACCGAGGAAAAGGGTAAACAGGCCGCGTGAAGAATCGGACGAAGAATTTCTTTTTGATTTTTATATTTCCGTATGTTTGAATATTCAACTATTCGGATGACTGTAATAGCAACCAGATACACCATTGATGAATGTTTATAAGTTAATTACTCGTTTTTTTTAAAAAAAAATATTCCGATGCTCTACTCTGATTAAACTTTTCGAACTCTGATGAAACTATTTCAAAAACGCTTTAGAAAATTGGGATGTTACATCAACTATATTCATTGGCTAAACTGTTGGATATTGAATTGTCATTTCAGGTATCTGGTTGGAATTGACTAGTGAAGCTATAGAAAATGGACCTTCGCCTACTTGGAATTGACTGGCATTGTTGAACCTATTACAGAAGATGGACCTTCACCTAATAAGAAGAAAGAAGATAGAAGAGCAATGTTAATGCTAGTATAGGGTCATAAAAAAAATTCCAATGCAATATTTTTTATATAATAGAGAGTTTGTTAGATAATGACAGTTGTATTTAGCATCATGATATAATACATACATTGATTTGAATAAAGTTGACATTCTCTCTTAACTTGTGTTTATTTCTATCTTTGTTTTTCTGTACCTGACAACAAAAGCTCTTCTTTCATTACTTCCAATGATGGCGTTGAACAATCTAAGGGAGCCTATAATTCATCACAAAGAAAAAGTATGAATATTATTAACATGAAAAGGCATTATACAGAAATTTGTCTTGTTGATACCCCATTAACAAAACAAGACATAAAAGACATATAATTTTATTTTATTTTTTTGAGGGGGAGGGGGGTAGAGACTCACCATCAACATACTAGTAAATGACTGCACTTGAGGTAATGCTTGCAATGTTGTAGATGCAGAACATGAAATTGGAGCCTCTGATTCCACACTTCTTATCTTAGACCTGCTTATTTTTGCCAAACGCTCTTGCCAACCCTTAAATCTTTTTTTCCTCTTAGTTCCATCTCTCTTTTTAATGCCCTTGGATTGTTCATCAGTTTTTTGTCTCTCTGTTCCACCTTCTTCCTTTTTGTCTTTATCTTTCGAATTTCTCAACGATGAACGGAAGTCTCTTGCTTCTTTATGAAGTTGTACTATAGAGTTGCAGACAAAGGCAAAAGTCTCTGGACAGTCAAACATTTCAGCTACTATTCTTATCATCAACTGACATAATTGTCGGTATGATTGAGTGCTCTGAAGCTTAGGATCCACGTATATTTCATTTTCTCTAATAGCATGTATCACACCATTTCTAGCATCTTTAGTCCACCTTTTCAAAATATATTTTCCAGGTAGTTTCCTTACTTCATTCACCTCATATATTTTTAAAGCATGACAACATAATATCCCAATAGATTCAAAGCACCTGCAACTGCACCATACAGAATTATCCTTCGGATCAAATGTCAATGTCTACTTTTTGTCTTCATGAACCATAGTTCCAGTATAAGTGAACAATAGACCCTTCTCATCTCGAGATGAAATACATGTGGCGAAAAAGAGATCCAATTGCTATTGGAACAATTCTAACACTGAAGAGGTGTAAATCTCAGCAACTTGTTGTAGTATAGGTGAACTTTGGACTATCAATCGTGGTTTTTTCTCCCTTTCTCCATACTCACATTTCATCTCATTATACCTCTTATTTGCAACAACCTGCTCAAGCCTTTTGAAGAATTTATCAATATTAATACTCGGGTTTGTAATACTCTTAATATCTGCATTAACACTTGCGCTTATTTGTGTGCTATGCAGACCAAGAGTAGTAGAGTACTTCATATAGCACCATGCCCATTTCTCTTTGATTTCATATATGAACTTCAACCATGAGTTGTCCTCCAGATTGAATGATGATATTAGAGACGCCCATGCTTCTTCAAATTGTGATTTGTCTTTAATAGCAAACATACACTTGTTGAAATCATGCAAATAATGTGAACCACCCTTCATCTTGTTCCCTAGATGTTTGATTTTATTTTGGTCAATATGCCATGTGCATAATCCATGCTTCATTTCTAGCATAACCTCATGCAGTGCTCTTGCCATTGCTTGATCTTGGTGAGTAAAAATTGTTGCAGGTCTCTTTTGCTTGTTTGCTTTCAAAAAAGTTTCTAACAACCACTTGAATGATTATGTGGTTTCATCATATAACAAAGATGCACCAAAAATAATAATTCCTCTATGATGATTGAGTCCTGAAAATATGGCAAGAGGCCTATGATTACTATTTGTGCAGTATGCGGTGTCTAGTGAAATTACATCCCCAAAATAAGCATAATCTACAAGCATACGAGCAGCGGCCCAAAAAATATTTGTAATTTGATTTTCCATATCAAGTTGGTATGAATGATAAAATGAAGGGTTCTCAGTAATTTGTTCTTCAACATAATTCAACAACCATCCAACTTTGCCATTTTTCATGCTTCTTCTTCATTTAGCTTTCAAATAATTTTTCATATCGACTTGAGTGAAGCCAAGATTGGCTCGTCCACCTACTTGCTTACTCATAAGGTCAAAAGTCGCCTTCTGTTTTAGTCCAGCATCCCTAGCCAAATCAATCTCATCTGCTTGTGCATCACATATTTTCCGTTGAGACCTTATCATATGCACTGTTTATTGGAGATGCAATGGGTGGTTATGATTTTCTACAAAACTTGTGATCTTGAATTTGCCTCACACTAAATTAACTGTCATTCCAGCTTTACATTTCAGTCCTAGTCTCAGGATGATGGTTGGTGGCCGGTGTGTATCTTTTATTCAGTCTTCATTTGCCCTCTTTTGAATACACATATCTATAGGAAACAATTGTCTCCTTATCTTTTCTACTTTTTGTTTCTCCATTTTTCCTTGCACTGAAATCTACTTTGCAAACATATTCGTTCCAAAACCTCCATACTTCCTCTAAATTATCAAATTCTTTCTCCAATCTTGGAGTCAAATCAACTTCCATAAATTGAAACCTGCAAAATAATGCCATGCAACACACACAACAAAAAATTATGTCAAAGATATGAATTAAGGAAGCAAACTTAAAAATAAAAAATAAAAAAATCATCAAAACGAGACATTAATTTTTGCCACCAATTTTTTTTTTTTTTTTTGGTTTTGTTTTTATTTGATCAATAATATGCATATAAAATAACGAGACATCAGACACACACAGAGACATAAACTGCAGTTTCTGCAACACAATGAAAGTCGGCCCTCTGTAGTATCTAACGTTAATATATATAAAAGCCACCAGTTCACATGCAACTTAAACAATTTGTCGTTGGAAAATAATAAAATAAACGGCAAGAACACCTGGGGAAATTAAACAATTTGATTCTTCAAGTATTGATATATGCATGTAATATGCACGTTGTGTACTTGCAGCAGTAAATCACAGTTGTTAAATCTATTATCAGAAGTCAAGATATCAAGCTAAGGGACCATGACGATAGCTCGAGCAAAAAAAAAAAAGGTCACTGATATAAATTCTGGTTTGAGTTGAGTTGTTCAACTAAATTGCCAAGACGCGGCCGGTGAAAAGTAAATAATGTAACAATTGACTATTAAGTTTTGAAGTTTCACTTGTTCATTTCTGCAATGAACATATTAAATTTTTTGCCACTCCATTTCCCCTGTTTCTACAGATGTAATCCTTTTATGAAAAAAAATGCATTAGCTATGAAATCATCCAAAAGATGTAATCTTTTCATCTTTTTATGGGAAAAAAGTTATTTGGATCTTACCTTTTCTCCTTTATCTTTCCCGCCTAATTTCTGCAGAACGTCCAGCTTTCTTTAGAGGCAAATTAAAAGCATTTTAGGAAGGTTTTAAATGAGTTTTAATGATATAAAAATGGACGGTCAAGATCACATAAAATTAAGGGTGTAGATTCGTAATGAGAGATAAGGAGAAACTTGATTAGGAGAGAAACCGGATTGATATCTATCTGATTTTTATTATAAGGCATTTTCAACCACATCATCAAAATTGAAGAAACATGGTTAAAACATTAAATTTGTTCGAAAACGTTATTACATCCGTACTTAAATTATGAATCATATTTTGAGGATATAATGTGGAAAAGAAAAAAGCTAGCAAACTTTAAATAGGGATAGTCTTAAAAGATGTAATTTTATTACTAACAGGACAACCTTTTTCTTAAAGAAAGTGCTTTATAACTTGGACGAGGAAAAATATAAAACAAAATTAATCTTTTTATTCTTATAATTTGTGACTTAATTGTAATATACTTTTTAAACTTCGACTTAATATAACCCAGTTTTTATAGTTTTATAATTTGAAATATTAGTCAATATGTTTTAGAAAATAAATTTATATATTTCATGAAACTTAGGAGGTGAGATTTTAAATGGTTAAAAACAAGGATTGAGTTGCAATAAGTTAATGTTCAGAGACCGAGTTTTAGCAATCTCAATACTATAAGGAGGCATTGATGAACTCAAGCTATAGGTCAACATGTATGAACCCATGTTTTTTTTGTCAAATCAAAGACAAATCCATTAAGATGGAGATACATCGCCTCAAGTTGGTTATGCCATATTTGTTTGTTTGGATTAGTTGAAAAAAAGTGACTTTTATTTTAATTGACTTTTTGGAAACCGAAATTAGAATAAATATGAGTTATGTAATGTAATTTATGTTTGGATAGATTTTTTAAGAAAATCTGTTTTACAAACTAAACTTATTTAAATGATACTATATGGAAAAGTAGGTTTACACTTAAAATAACTGAAAATGATGAGTTTTATAAAATGTGTGCGTATATATATTATAGTATGTAATATTATAAATATTAAAATAATATATTAATAGCGATAGCCGATCCGGTAGCTAGTAAGCAAAAGACGCCTTAACACTATTCTGTCGCACGATGCCATAACGCTAGCTTGAAGTTGCTCAAAGTTGGTTTAATGATAACATATTTTGGTTCAAAAGTTTATTACAACCAACGCTTCCCCAAACATTAAAAAATCGCATCGACGGCGATCTTTTGTACTCTACTGCTTTTGAAGCCACAACCATGAAGCAAAAGGGAACTTGGGCAAGGGTGGTAGCAGAGAAATCAAGTTTGTCACGTAAACTAATTTAAGGGAGTTAGTACCACATAGGATAAATTAACATCGTCAAATGCAACCTCAAATTTAACACTACAAAAATTTTGACTGTTAGTCGCCACTGAAACTCCATTTTTTTGTAGTGATAAGGGACCAACTGACTGTTATAAAGGGATTAAATGTGAAGGATTAAAACCACCGGTTTCAAATTTAAGGGATCAAAACCAAAATTGAGTGAAACTTTAAGGACCAAAAGTGGGATTAACCCTTTAATTAAATTAATGCACCTTTCCAATTTTGCCCACTTTTTAAAATTTCAAACACATTTTCAAATAAGGCTGAAAGTGGAAAAGAGTTTGAATTTATGACATATTTAATGAGTTATCTGTCATTTTTTATTTTATGTGAATTTAGTTAAATGCCTCATATTATGGACTGGAGGGAGTAAGAGAGATGGATGGTGTTAGTTGGTTTACAAGTCCCCAACCTGTGGCGGACCTACATTGGTGCCAATGTGGCAAGGGAACACACAAAATATATATAATTTGAGGGGAATTTTTACAAAGTGCATCAGTGGAACAAATGGTCAAGCTTCTTCTCCTTACTCTTACCCATAAGTCGCGTGTTCGAGCTGCACAGCAGCCCTTTTTTTTTCTCCATTTCCATTCCCCTTTTCCCCAAAATTTCCATTGTATTTCCATTCCCCTTTTCCCCAAAATCCCCAAAATTTCCACCATTCCAGAAAATAACAATGAATCACGATCCGAGCAAGGAAACCCTGATCGCTGGAGGAAGTTAAATTGGATCCTGAAGCTGTGTTTCCACAAGCAACGTTGACGTCGTCTCAGATATCAACTCGCTCGATCTTGCGGCGGGGAAGCAAATTGTGACCAAGACAGAGACCTTCAGAAATCATGATCTGAGATGATGAAGACCCGATTGTGATTTCCTGAGTTCAGATTGGCGCCATGAATCTAGTGGGTTTCAGGCTATGAGTCCAAGAAATATTTCAGACCTCAAACGAGGCCCCAAATTTCCATCGTCCCCAAATTTCCAACATTCTCTGCCCTAATTTCTCTGCCTCGCCGCCGTCGCTGAAGTTGCTCTTTCGTGTATGAATAGACTGATATCTCATCTTCCACTGTCGCTCAAGCTGCTCTTCCGTGTATGTTAGAAATTGTTAAATTGTTCGTTCTCTAACCTGTGAAGCATTCCTATCCAACTATCCTTATGATCAGCTTGTTATTGACTGATTGAAATGTTCATTCTATGCTTTTGTGAATGTTGCACTGTTTGCGAATGGGATAAGCATAACTCTTTGCCAATGGACATAGTTAGTGACCACATTCCCATGGTTGAATTGAGATAACTAGCTAGGCATAGAGTTTCTCTATTTGGCTAGCATCACTCTTTGCTAAAATTACTCTAGGTCCCAATGAATGCCTGAAACTTTGAAGTTTGATTAAGGAAGGAATTGGCTGAATAATTTTTCTTAACAAGCAGTTGCAACTGACCTTAGCAGTCATTGGTTTGTAGGATGAGAATTCAGCTCCTCTTATTCTGGCACACAAATCTATTTTAGAAGCTCTGAACTAAATGTTTCATGGTTTCCTTTTCTTTTTCTTAGCTTTGAGGTGGCCTAATTCCCATGTTAACAGAACATAGTTTTGTATTAATTACACAAATGAAAAGTTGCAACAACACTTCAACCAGCTATGAGGATAGTCTTGATTAGAATTTGTAGATAATCAAGATGTATTGGATCTCATTGAAAAGGTTTTTATATTTTTATGTTCTCTTTTTGCCATAAAAAGTATTTTTCCACTTAAAAAAAAATTTCGGGGGCGCTGCTTTTGAACCCCCGAACCCCCCAATCCCGTTGCTAATTGTGCACTCACAAACTTCAAATCCTGGGTCCGCCACTGTCCCCAACATGCTTTTATTGTGACCTTGCAGTCCCCAGAGAGAGAGAGATGTGTATATATATATATATATATGACAACAAATGTCTAAATCTTTATTGAGGAGAAGGTAGATAATTGTTGGTTGAAAGAAATTGCCTAGAGCAATTAATTAAACAGCTCGGTGGTGCCTTCAATGAGTGATTTTGGCCATAAAGATTTTAAGAACTTAACAAAAACAGTGACAATATGAATTTGGCTTAATAAATTTGCATTTTCCTCCTCTGCAATTAGCTCGGCAACTTGCGTTGCACACATCATTGTCACAATTTGGTGCTTCATAGCTTCTGCAGCATTCTTGACCACTCACTTCCATATTCCCTGAATAATATAATTCATCAATTTATATATTACACAATTAATGCTTTGTTATTAAAAGTGATATAACATCTAATTAACCTACCAACAGGACAAAACAATACAAGAAAGAAGCAAACCTGATGATGATAACATGAGAACGATGAAAAACATGATCACATAGAGAGGTTTTGCAGAAGCCATTATGTTATATATATGAATACTTAATTTGATAAATTGCTTGCTGCTAATAATGTTTCGTCCATATTGATCACTTACTGGCTATTTATACTACTCAAGTACTCATGTACCTGGATTAGTGCAATGCAATATCAGTTTTGTTGAATATATTAATATCACATTTTATGAATAGTGATGACTTCTCGCTCTTCAAAGTTTCAAAACCACTAGATATTATGGCTCTCATAAACTGATTCATCTCATCTTACGCTCCCATCCATGAATATGAGTTATTGAGTACAAAAACATTTATATGTACTAAATGCATTTATTTGACTTTTTGATATTGAAAAATATGTCATAAATGTTAATATAGGGATATAATGTAGTTCATGTATTTGCCCACGTCTAAAAAAGGAAGAGGCAATTAGTTTCAAAGCCCTCTTCAAAGCTAAAGCTTTAGTCATAAATGTGGAGATTGATTCACCTTATCTACAAAACCCCATTTGGAATCACTAAAATGATCCCTACAGACAACTCCGATAGCAGCGCCATTCTTATTAGCCGAGAAAGCTCCATCACAGTTAAATTTAAGCTTGCTAGTAGATGGAGGGGACCAATGAGCTGGATGAGAACGAACAACCCTTTGACCCTCCGAGCTTATGTGTCTTTTATCGTAATTCACCCAGAAGTCAAAATTGTTTTTCCTCGCACATTTAATGACATCAATAGGATAATGATCTTTATGATTAAAAACCAAATCATTTCTTTGCTTCCAAATAAACCATAAGATCCAGCAAATTAATGAAAGGTCTTGCTTACTCAATGAATGCATACCTGTGATCTTAATCCACCAAGTGTTGAAGTTTGACATGCTAACAACGAGTCTTGCACTAAGAGTACAACCGAACCAGACACATCTAGTCTAGGGGCAGTCAAAAAAACAAGTGCTCAATCGACTCTACATCTCCATGATAGATCGGACAAATGTTACCCTAGGATCTCTTCCTACGGTAAAAGGCCTCATTGGTAGCAATAGCTCAGTTCAAGATCCGCCAAATAAATTGATGCACCCTTGGGATAATCTTGATATGCCAAATCAAGTTCCAGCAGGTTGAGGGGACAACTATCAAGGACCCTGCTTTGTTATCATTCATGATAATATCCTCTTTACCTTTATGATATCCCACTTTCACTGAATACAAAACGTTCTTGGCACTGGTCCACACTAATTTATTAACTAGCCCATTGGAAGGGATGATGATATCATATATAGCGCTCTTGACTTCCATCAATAGATATAGATCAATAAGGGAAAGATCTCACTTACCGTTGACAATAAGGTCACAAACTCTACCATTTGAGATAGAAGGATCATCAATGTTACTTGGCTATACTGGGAAATTAACACTTGGGACCCATTTATATATCATCTTAGATTCTGATGGCAGTGCCATCTCCTATGTCCCAACGTAGATCGTGCTTGCGAAAATTTCGACCATCCAAAATACTAGACCAGCATCACGATGCCTTATAGCCTTTTCTTGCTTGCATGAATTCAACCTTAGGGAAATATACACTCTTCAAGACCCTAGCCCACTAATCATTTGGACTCATGAGCAACCTCCAAGTAGTCTTGGCCAGAAGGGCATCATTCATAGTAGATAGATTACGAAAACCCATCCCTCCATTACTCTTTGATGTGGTTAGAGACTCCCAAGCTTTCTAGTGTGTACTTCTATCAAAGGCATTACCGCTCCACCAAAAGTTGGCAATAAGACTACTGATTTCCTTATAGATCTTGAGGTGAAATTTAAAATAGTTCATAGGGTAAATCAAAATTGCTTGAAGAACATATTTAATCATGACATCTCGTCCAGCAAAAGATTGCAATGATTGACCCTGTCCTTGGATTTTATTTGCAACATGTTCACGAACGTAAGCTAAAGCCTGATGTTTTGTCTTCCCCCAGATACTCGGGATGCCGAGGTGTCTACCAGGGCATGAGAATGCCCAAAGTTCTTCCAACCATGTTTTTCACACTTTTAGGGGTATTGGAGGAGAAGAAGATACTAAACTTTTAAGATTGATGACCTGACCAGAGGCTATAGAGTACATGTGCAAAAGATCTACAAGCAGAGTGCAATTGTTCTGAGTAACATGCATATACAGAAGAGCGTCGTCGGTAAAGAAGCTATAAGTAAGTACAGGGCAGCTGTTGCTTAATTTGACCCCCCATGATGACTTTACTTTTCTGGCTCTTGCTGATCATAAGGGAGAGAACCTCAGCTACAATAATAAACAGAACGGAGAGAGGGGATCTCCCTAGTGAATGCCCCGACTGGGAGTAAATGAGCTCACATTTTGACCTAATGAACAAATATTCAAATTAACATAGCAAACACATTTCATTAATAGAGACACCCACTTAGAACAAAAACCATATTGAAGCAAGACAAATTCAAGAAAATTCCTCTCCACTCAATCATACGCCTTGCTCATATCTATTTTAAGTGCAAATTCATACTTACCTCTAGATTTCTTGCGACGGAGATAATGATATACCCCGTGGGCAATAATAATATTCTCATGAATACACCGCCCGGGAACAAAAGCACTCTGATTCTAGGAAATACAATAAGCAAGCAAGGCTACATTCTATTGGCCATGATTTTTGAAATAATCTTATAAGAGAAATTACATAGTCCTATGGGGCGAAAATAGGAAACATGCTCAGGCTTATATATTTTAGGAATAAGAGTTATATTAGTAGTATTTAAAGCATTAAGAACAGAGTTACAAAAAACTCTTGAACCATAATACAAATAGACTCACCAATTTCAGACCAAGAGGAATGAGAACATTTACCTGAAAAACCATCAGGCCCTAGCGCTTTTCCACTCCCGAGACTAAAGGCTGCAGCTTTAATTTCCTCCCTTGAGACAGGTAACAGGAGACTCTGGTTCATCTCAGATGAGATTTTAGGTTCTATGAAACCCAAGACTGCATCCCTTGATTGAGCACCAAATGTAGTAAATAACTCCTAGAAAAAACTAGCAATGTTATTGAAGATAGCAACCTTCTCCATTAACCAATCGCCAAGTCATCTCTAATACAAAAAATTTTGTTATGCTACCTCCTTTTGATAGTCGAGATATATGTTATATATATGAACCAACAAAAAGATTTTTTTTTTTTTTGAAACCATATGCACACATATATTCAGTTACATGCTACAAACATAGATGTGTTTTTATTATTGGGTTATATATATATATATAGGATCGAGAAGCGAGATAATTATTGGGAGAGATCAAATAAACCTGGTGCCATATCTACCGTTCTTTAGTATAAGATCTAATAGGGAAATTGTTCTTCATCCTAAATACAAAATCTATTTATAAATCTTTTTTAAATTTACTATATTAATGCTCTCTGAACAATAATTAAGAAAAAAGTGGAGGGATTAAGGAAAATGATTTTGTTGTTTTTAAAAAATATGTCATATTAACTAACTTCTTTAATCTAATTAATAAAGTAAATGTGTCTTACATTAAAGATGGGAGGAAGTATAATATTAATATTAATTACTATTAAAATATTACTATTATGTTTTAGGAATATTCACAACTTCTCCTTGATTATTACTCTCAGAAACTATTATATTAATACTACAGAATACACTTTTAACATCTATTTTTAGGATTCTTAGATGGCTGTTTTTAGGGGTAGTGCATATTAGTGTCATTGAAAATTTTAAAATAGACATCTGTTTTTAAACCATCGATGTAAGTTACTTTCAACGACTGTTTTCATAAAACAGTCATTGTAAGTAAGAACATATGTCGGCTTTATGTAAAACCGTTATTGTAATCAACTTACAACCCATGTTTTCAAAAATATGAATTTGAGTTATTAAGTAAAAAAAGAATTATTATATACTAAATGCATTTATCATTGACTTCTTATTTTAAGAAATATATGTCATAAATATTAATCTAGAGATATAATGCGGTTCATGTATTACTACCTCAGTTTTAAATGTTTATCTATGTTAATATAATCTTTTATTTCACAAATTTTGTTTTATTTTGGTTACCGTCTTTCAAGTTTCAAACTATAGATTTTGGTCCTCCAGAGGCAAAATGGTTAATGTTTTTATAAATTATAAGGATCAATATTTTGAACAAAATAAAACTTGAGAAACCAAAATCTATTGTTTTAAATTTAAAAGATCAAAACTTTGCAAATTTGAATGAACAAAGATTGTACCCTATTTATCTTTAATACGACTATCATAAATAATCTATAGGGTAAAGGAGCGTTCAGCACCATAAAGTTATGTTTTTTGAGCGCTCAGTGCCATGGCCGTTAGTTGACCTGGACGCTGACGCGGCGCTGACACACTGACGTGGCGCTGACATGGACGATGACGTGGCGCTGACGTGGAATAAAAATTCAAAAAATTAGGGAAAAAATAAAATAATTAGGAAAAATTTTTAAAAATAAAAAAAATTAGAAAAAAATTTTAAAATTACAAAAAAATAAAAAAAAATAGAAAACAAATTCAAAAAATGAGGAAAAATTAAAATAATTAGATAAAAAATTATAAAATAATTAGAAAAAAATTCAAAAAGTTAAAAAAAAATTCAAAAAATGAGGAAAAAATTAAAATAATTAGAAAAAAATTCAAAAAATTTAAATGATTAGGAAAAAAGAAAAATAATTTTAAAAAATTAAAATAATTTTAAAAAAAATTAAAATGATTAGAAAAAAAATTCAAAAAGTTAAGAAAAAAAATCAAAAAATTAGGGAAAAAATTCAAAAAATGAGGAAAAAATTAAAATAATTAGGAGAAATTAAAATGATTAGAAAAAAAATTCAAAAATTTGGGAAAAAATTCAAATAATTAAAATAATTAGAAAAAAATTAAAATAATTAGAAAAAATTAAAATAAGTAAAAAAAATCAAAAAATTAAGAAAAAAAAGCAAAAAAGTATGTTCATACAGCATGGACTGCCTCTCTCATTGGAGGAAATGACAATGACAATTTATTATATACTCCCTCCGGTCCTAATTGTAATACCCTAAAATTCATAATCATTATAGAAATAATATTTTGGCAAATAATGCCTATTAAAAATAGGTAAATATGTGGTCTCAAAATTGAGTAACATATTTATATTAATTTAGGGAATTTTCTCTAAGACTTAAGGTAATCAAAAACCAAATTCTCTAATTTTATTTTGAGATCATAAAATACCCAAACAAATTAAAGGAAATTGTCAATAATTGTTGGACAATTAAATTTACAATAATTGAAGGAATTGAGTTAATTTTCATAAATAATTAAAAGACATATTAAAAGTTATCAAGTATGAATGTTTTGACTTAGCTAAAGATCAAGGACCAACAAGGGGTCAATATTAGCATTAAGTGAATTGTTGATTAAATTAATATTCATGATTAATCTAGTAGCAAATAAAATGACGTAATTAAGAGTGTTTTACCTTAATCAAAGGACCAATGATATAACTCATAAGCATTATCCAACAATTAAAATTAAAGCATAAAATGAACCAAAAGAAAGGGAGAAGGTAGGGGCGATTTTTGGGTGACTTGGAGAACAAGATACTTGGTGAGCAAGTTACTTGGTGAGCAAGCTACTTGGTGGACAAGTTACTTGGAGAACAAGGTGGAAAACTTGGAGAGCAAGTCGGGAAAACTTGGAGAGCAAGTTGGAAAACTTGGAGAGCAAGTCGGGAAAACTTGGAGAGCAAGTCGGGAAAACTCGGAGCGCAAGTCGGGAAAACTCGGAGAACAAGTCGGGAAAACCTGGTCGAGAAAACTTGGAGGGCAAGAACACATGTGGCATTAAGGGACACCTAAGCTTTGATTAGGTCATCAAGATGACATCACAAGGATGACATTACAAGAACACATGGAGGGTGAGGATTAAAACTTCTTTACTAAGTCTAGATCCAATGGCCAAGAATGGATAAGTTGAGGCTTGTGGAAAGTGTTGGATTTTTCCTATAAATAGGAAGCTCTCCTCTTCATTCTCCTCACACCAAATCAAACTCCAAGAGTTGATTTCTAAGAGGAGCAAGGAGAGCAAGAAGCTTCAAGAGGTAAGCTTGTTCTTAGTTTCATAAGTTCTTGAGTTTTGGGTTTTTAAATTCATAGATAGAAGTAGTTTTAATCTTAGAAATACTAGAGTAGTTTTATTTTCATGATTTTATGGTTAAAAATAGCTTTATTTCGAAAAGTTGATGAAGAAAATGGTTTAGCAAAATTTCCGGAAGAAAAACACCGAAGTAACGAAGTTCTAGCAAAATATGTCGGTTAGACGATTTATGGAGTCAGTGGCAGAAATGCTTATATTTCATGTTGAAAAATTCTGTGAAAATTCATGGTCAAAGTAGACATATAGTGCTTTCGAAAAATTCAAAGAGCATGTTCAAATGAGCTCTGTACAGTAAGATAGAAATTCTCAAAGTTTATGCTGCGAAATTCCTGGAAAATCTGGGCAGCGTGTGAAAACATTAAAACTAGGAACTGTTCTTGAAATCTGGAAAAAATCTGATATTTTTCCTAAAAAATAGACATCCTAAGGATTCCAGGGAATTTTACGGATCCTCATTTCAATTTTTATAGAATTAGTTATGATTTTTCAAATTTACTGAAAATTCTGCCTATAAATGCTGAAGTAGCGTTTTTAATAAAATGTAAGGTAAAAGTGGAATAATAAATCCACCAAGAGTAGAAAGGTAAATTAAACCTTTAGGATATTATTCTAAGCAATATGATATTTATCTAATATCATACAAAAATCCGACAATAATGTATAGGATATCCGGGAAGTCTGGAGTCGGGTCCAAAGGTCGGGCGTTTGACAATGACGCGGTGAAAGGTACGTTCGCGTAATGCTTATTGTATACATATATGTGATAGATGATTGTACATGTGATGTGTACTGATGATATAGATTATTGTACATGTGATGTGTACTAATAACATAGATGATTGTACATGTGATGTGTACTGATGACATAGATGATTGTATATGTGATGTGTACTATTGTCATAGATAACTTTACATGTGATGTGTACTGTTAACATAAATGACTTTACATGTGATATGTACTGTTGATTGTTGCTGAATGAATATCTGTCATACATATTTTGTCATACATAAGCATGAGGTTAATCGTACCTGAGATTCCATGGTCATGGAATCTCAGCCCTTACTATAGCTTCAGGGTCTGGAGGAACCAAGACCGAGGATAAGGGCAAGTAGCACACGTAAGGACCCGGCCGGAGGATTCCTTTTTGGATTTGTACTAGCATACTTTTAAATATTCATACAAAAAATTGTACCGCTATTTAAAGCAACCAGATACACCAGCAGTAAAGGTTTATCAGATACTCGCTCTTTTAAATTACTCCGATGCTCGACTCTGATCAAATATTTTTAAAACGCTTTAGAAAATTGGGATGTTACACTAATTATAAGACAACATTAGAAAGTTTGTTTTGGTCCTAATTATAATAAAACATTCTAATTTTTGTCAGTTTCTTCCTAAAAGATGCCTATTGATATAAATGAGGGATTATGTGAAATCAATAAGGTGGTTGAGGTACAAATTTATATAAGGGCATTTTCCTAATTTTTTGAATTTCTTTCTAATTTAAAAAAAATTCCTAATTTTTTGATTTTTTTCTAATTAAAAAAAAATAAATTTTTTAAATTTCTTTTCCTAATTATTTTAATTTTTTCCTCATTTTTTGAATTTTTTTACTAATTTTTTGAATTTTTTCCTAATTGTTTTGAATTTTTTTCTAATTATTTTTATTTTTTCCTAATTATTTTAATTTTTTCTAATTATTTTAATTTTTTAATAATTATTTTAATTTTTTCCTCATTTTTTGAATTTGTTTTGGTAATTTTTACATTTTTAAATTATTTAAATTTTTTCCCTAATTATTTTTAAATTTTTTTCCTAATTATTTTATTTTTTTCCCTAATTTTTTGAATTTTTTTTATTCCACGTCATCGTCCACGTCAGCGTGTCAATGCCACGTCAACGTCCACGTCAAGGTTAACGGTCAACTAACAGTCAACTAACGGCCGTGGCACTGAGCGCTCTAAAAACGTAACTTCGTGGTGCTGGACGCTCCTAGAGGCAAACTTCGTGGTGCTGGGCGCTCCTTTACCCTGATCTATATTTACCGGTGGATAAATATAATAATGAGTTTATTGTGAAGCATGGACTTTAAATTTCAAAAGACATTAATACCTTCCGCTCTTCTTCCCTCTAGCTTACCAAATAGATTTGGCTCGTATCATAATAGGTGACTAATTTCATGATAAATGAAGTGGATTTGAAGGATAAAAAGTTAATTATCTCTAAAATATTTGTCCATCGTACATACAAAATTATATTTAATTTTTTATTTATCGAATAGAGAGTTGCATACCTAATACTTGTTCTTTGATCAAATCAACAAAATACATCTAACGAGTGCCCATGAATCAATCATCTCTAAAGTTGTTTATTCATGAAGAGAAACAC
Organism: Acacia crassicarpa; assembly: GCA_034222035.1. Taxonomy (NCBI): domain Eukaryota; kingdom Viridiplantae; phylum Streptophyta; class Magnoliopsida; order Fabales; family Fabaceae; genus Acacia; species Acacia crassicarpa. The sequence goes on along the minus strand of JAWXYG010000014.1, from coordinate 17,713,408 downwards.
AATACTCCCTTCTATTTTTGATATAAGACATATTTAACTAATTTGAATATATTAAGTTAGTTAAGTTAATTATTATGATATGTATTCTCTAAAATATTCTAGTTATCTTCTTTAATTTCTTCATTTTCTCTCCTTGTTGGTTATTGTTGAAGAAGTATAAACAAAAAATTTAAGAAAAGATTGACAAATATAGAGAAAAATATATTTTATATTTAGAACAAAGACTACGTCGGCTCCAAAAATATGTCATATGTGAAGTACCAAGGAAGTAACTTTTTTTTTTTAATTGAAGAGAGCACCTGCATTAACCGGTTTTATTAGAAATTACAAAACCTATGTAAGGACTTGAATAGAAAGACAAAAAAAAAAAAAAAAAAAAAAAAACCTGCAAAGATGTAATTAAAACTATGTGAACCTATAAGGAGGTAATTAAAAATTGGTTGAAATTATATGGACTTATAAGATTAGCTATCCCTATTTTTTTACCATACAAAACATGACTTTGATTATTAGTTAATAATTTATTTTTTCATTGTGTTGTATATGTGGCATCGATCTGTCATGTAAATTCATGGGGATGGAGCCTGTTCATCATGGATGCATGTTCCAACCAACAATACACTCATGAAGAAACAACCTATAGTGAATGTGAAATTGAGCAAAACACAACCAAAGAATGTGACTAAACAGTCATTTGATTCAAAGTTTATTAACTATATAAACCTTTACAATATTCTTGAGCCTTCAATTATGGGATAAAAGAGAGGATTATTAGGATGGTTGATATAGTCACAGGTACGTTTGAGCCTATAAAGCTTAAGCTCAATAGTGATCTAAAGGGTTCTGATTCTTCTCCAGTGCCAATGATGCGTTTCCCACCCAGGCTTGTTAGTGTGAAAGAATCTTAAGGGTTGTGCATAAATCCCACTAAATAAGTGTCTGGTGGCGAGAGGCCTTTAAGATGTTCAAAACTTGAACTCAATTATAAATTTGCAAAGCTTTCCGAGGCATTATATGTTGCAGAGGAGAAGGCTAAAGAAGGCATTGCTACTAGGATCAAGGTCCAAGAGGAGACGTGTTTGAAGAAGAAAAAACGAAAAAGAGTATCAGGAGCTTGGAGTTTTGGTTTATAGGAACAAGGTCCAAGAGGAGAAAAATGTAATACTTTAAAATTTGTATTCATCATAAATCTTATATTTTGATGAATAATTAGTATAAAATGGAGGTGAAAATGAGTCTCAAGTTATGGATTATTATTTCAGGAAAATTTCACTTTGAATTAAATAACAAAAGGCAAAATATGATACTAAGCTTAGGAATCATAAAATGTGATATAAGTATTCTCTCCCCAAAAGAGGCCAGAAATGTTATGAGAACACTTAATTAAATTAAAGAAAATTAGCAAACACTAATGGACAATTAACTATTTCTGATGGTCTCTTGTTGTGTTGTTGGGGACAAATAAACTAAAACATATAATATAATATGGGATTAAGATTTCTCTAGTGAACTGACTAGAGATAAGATTCTCTCCAGTAAGCTCCAAACTACGTTGTTTCACTAAAAAAACATTTAATTTGCTCCCAAATCTTTTCCACTATCAATGCTAAATTTATCAAAGCACCCTTCTGACACGCTTGATTTATCGACCCGCCTCTAGCAACAGCGCTACCGTCGTCTCCGGTAAGCCTTGAATTAGCTGATCAAGTTAAGTCAAAGTTAATTTAATGGGGCTAAAATCTAAGAATTAAATAAGGGATTAGTGACTCTAAATTGCTCGTTCATTTGTGTGGTAGTTTGTTTCTTTTAATTTTAGTTTTAATTTCTGTTATCTTAATTAAATTTAATTTGGTTTTCTTAACTTAAACGAAATTATGAAATTAATGCTTAACTGAAGTTTGTGGTATTAAATCCTTGTAGAAACGATATCTTACTTACTCTTTATTACTTGATAAGGCCCGTGCACTTACGAAGTTTTTAGGCTATAAAGTTTTGCCCTATCAAGCATATCATAATTTTTTTAGGTGCGCACAAATCATAGCAACATTAAAATCCTCCAACAATATAAAATTCTGTAGACATGTATGATTTTAATCAACTCCACTTCGAATGAATACCCTCCGATCCAAAATTTATGACAAAGTTTAAAGTTTATAGTATAAATTATGGGGTTTAAACTTCTCATGTAACATAAGAAGAAGAAGATTCCTGCACACACATGAAATGGTGGGACCCACATATATATATATAATGCTCATTATATATATATGTGGGTCCCACCATTTCATGTGTGTGTTACATGAGAAAACACTTCTCCTGCAACATGAGAAGTATTTTTCCCATAAATTATACTATAAATTTTGGCCTATATTTAGAAATGGAAGCAATGATAATACTTATATATATGTTGTATAAAATTCCTCTTTTTTTCCGAAGTTACGGATAACAGAATTACTCTGAAACAGTTATGGCAGGAGAATAGGCGACTCTCAATGGCTAAGAGGAATCAACGTTGCCGACCACCATGTTCTCAGCCGTAGGAAGGTACAATGTGCCTCAGATGAAGGGAAGCATATTAAGCTGAGTCAACGTTGCCGACCACCATTACCTTTATTAGGCCTCTTTGGAGAGAGCTTTAAGTAGCAAAAAAAAAAAAAAGTAGCAATAGAAAAAAAGCTAGAAGTCAAGTGTTTAGATTGAACTTTAAGTTCACTGAGTTTTTTTTTTAAAAAAAAAATCTCCTGAAAGTCAGTTAAGGAAAAAGCTCCATAGGTAGCTTTTTCCAAAAAAGTCTCAGCTTTTTTACATCGACCCTGCCACCATCAATCCAACACACAAAACATCTTTACAGTCTGACTTTTTTCTTATGGGCTTCTAAAAAATAAAAAGTTAGATAGAAAATAGGGAAAAAGACACATAAATATCATAAGAATTTGCAAAACCCCCAGAAGCCTATCGAATTTGTAAAAAGACTTAGAAGTAATAAGGACCTATGAGGGATATGCAAATTCGGGTGAAATTACCCTTTAGCCCTTAATTTTAAATAAATTTTTTAAAAAAAATCCTTGTTGAAGGGCCGCTGGCAACCGGTGGCAGGAGGGCCGACAGCGGCTGGGCGTCGACCACCGGCCATCGACGAGGGGGGTGGGGTTTTGTTTTTTAAAAAAATATATTCAACTTAATGCTCGTTCTTCGTCGTCTTCCTTGTGATGCTCGTGAATCCCTTAAGAAAAATATGGTTTAATTTTTTGAAATTTTAATCGTTTGGGATGTGGTGGCTGTTGGGGCTGGACTCCATTGTTGGAAGGTGAAGGAGGAAGAAATAAAGAAAAAGGTGAATAGTAAAACGAGCTCAGGAGGTTGAAAAATCCAGTAATGAACAGTAAATTGCATTTGAGGAAGAAAGCGAATAGTAAATGTAGACTTTTAACAACTCTTTTTGAAAAAAGTCATAAAAAAACACTACTTTTAACGACTGTTTTTGAAAAAACGGTCATTAAAAGTATTATTTTTTCCAAAAACTGTCGTTAAAAGTATTGTTTTTTATGACTGTTTTTTAAAAAACAGTGGTTAAAAGTACTGTTGTAAATGCCATTTGTGGAATGGTAATTCTCATTCATGAAATGATTTTCTACAGGGATCCCTTTTTCACTCTTTGATGCATGTAAGTGAATTTGTAAAAAGAAATGCACTTTTACAAATCCTGAAACGAGAATTTTATCATTCCACAAACGGCATTTCCAATGTTTTTTTACAGGGATCCCTTTTTACTCTTTGATGCATGTGAGTGAATTTGTAAAAAAAATGCACTTTTACAAATCCTGAAACGAGAATTACTATTCTACAAACGAGAATTACCATTCCACAAACGGTATTTACAATAGTACTTTTAACTACTGTTTTTTAAAAACAGTCATAAAAAATAGTACTTTTAACGACTGTTTTTGAAAAAGCAGTCGTTAAAAGTACTGTTTTTTATGACTGTTTTTCAAAAACAGTCGTCAAAAGCCCACATTTATTGTTCACCTTCTTCATGAAACACAATTTACTGTTCATTACTAGATTTTTCAACCTCCTGAGCTTGTTTTACTATTCACCTTTTCTTTATTTCTCCCTCCTTCACCTTCCAACAATAGAGTTCAACCCCAACAACACCACATCCCAAACGATTAAAATTTCAAAAAAGTAAACTAGATTTTTCTCGAGGGATTCATAGCATCACAAGGAAGACGATAAAGAACAAGTGTTGCGATGAATATATTTTGTCGAAAAACAAAACCCCACCCCCCTTGTCGGTGGCCGGTGGCTAACGCCCAGGGCCGGTCGCCAGCGGCCCTTCGACGAGGATTTTTTATTTTTTAAATTTATTTAAAATTAAGGGCTAAAGGGTAATTTCATCCAAATTCGCATATCCCTCATAGGTCCTTGTCACTTCTCAGTCTTTTTACAAATTCGATAGGCTTGTAGGAGTTTTGCAAATTCATATGGTAGTTATTTGTCTTTTTCCCTAGAAAATAAATCACCGCTCCTACCGTTAACCCAAACACATCATAGGCTTGGAGAGGGACGACTTCAACGGGGAGCCAATGACTTAGAGATAATTTTTGGAAACAAGTTTACCATTGACCTACCAAGTATGGGAAAGAAACTCGCTCTACTTCCTCGCCTCTAGGGTATTAAATATTTATTTATATATGCTCATATTTAATTAGGATAGTGAGGGAGTATAAATTAATATGATATTAAACTTTAATATAGTTAATAAAAGTCTGTAAAAAAATGTAGTTAATAAAAGTGATACTATTAAAAAAAACACTCAAATTTTATGATAAATTTAATACTTTAATTACTTTTAGGCTAAATTATTAGTTAAGGTTTCATGTTCTTATCACCAATAATATTATTTGCGAAAAATGTTGACTAAATAAAATTAAATTGTGACAGTGCAATATCGGAAAAACCACGTAGATTTTAACACAACACCTCAATTAATTCTAATCCAACATGGCATTAACTTAATTTATACTCCCTCCGGTCCTAATTATAAGACCTAATTAACTTTTTTGAAGAGATTAAGGAAGCTAATTAAATTACTTCAAAGTATTTTTATTTTTATTTTTTCTTCAAACTAATCAATTTGACTAATAAACTAATGTATAATTTAAGGATACATAACATATGAAATGATTAAGTAACTTATGTAGCTTCCTTAATCTCTCCAAAAAAAAATCAACTAGGTCATATAATTAGAACCGAATGTAATATTATTTTATTTTATGAACAAATCAAATTTAAGCAAATTCTCTCTCTTCTTTCTTTATTGTCAAACTCTAGCCTTCTAACGTAAGGCCCGACTTCTTTTGAGAAGAATAATTTTTCCTTTGGTTATCTTGCTCTTATATATATATATATATATATATAATATTTATCGTTGGATGTGTGTGTGTGTGTATATATATAATTTATTGTTGGATGTTACTTTACCCTACAACTTATATTTGCTATATATAAGTGGTTAATTCTAAGCGCCTCATTCAAACATCATAGAGAAAATGAATCCAAAGGGGGGGAAAAAAATTATAGTCGCACCTAACTAATTTAAGGCTAAATGCTATATAAATTTTGAAAATGATGTAAAATTCAGTACCGCAAGCAAATTATTCTTTTATTTTTGTTTCGTTTAACATCTAGCACGATAATTTTAAATTAGAAGACAAGTAAAAAATTGCGTCTATAAATTAAGTAAAAAAGCATGTAATAATCAAGTGGCTAATTATTTTCAGGAAAAAATTTCACGATCAAGAATTAATCAATGAGGATAATGCAATCCAAAGGAGGACAAGTAGAGATTGAAAACGTCAAAGAACACAAACAAAAACTAGGTAAGTACCAAATATAGGAGAACTAACAATATCTTTTTTCCAATTTCCAATATAGTAATAATTTATTTTAATTAATTTGGTTCGCACATTTTGATGCGACAAAAAAGGACAATACATGGCCACTGGTTGGCCCTTTTGAGGTCATCTTCTGGTAAGAATTGAAGCTGACTACGTACCAGAGGATAGGGAAGAAATGAAGAATTAGGAAGACTGGACAGGGAAAATAACCCCCCAAAAAAAAAACACACAATTTTGAAAACAAAAACTATCGCCTCTTCTGTTCCCTTCCCTCTCTTTAACATAATCTGCTACCATTCACAATACAATATACTTCAGATTTCAACACCACTTGCCATAATCTTCCTTTGACGCATTAGATTAATTCTTTTACATTTTCTTTCTTCCTCTTAGCTCCAGCATCAACAGTCAACACAGGTAATTAACCTCAATTTTCATTTTTTTTTCATTTTATCAGTTATATATTTATTTGTTTTATGTTATATTATCAGCATTTTTCATTCATAATACATCAGAAAACCAAAGAGAGAATTATTATTCTCTCCAGAACAGAATCAAAATAATCAAGGAGAATTTTCCGTATAGCTTAGAGCTATAATGACATATTTTTGATTCACGAGACTTTGGTTTTTATGTTCATTCAAGTGACTTCTCAATGAGATTCAAGAGCAGTATGAACTTACTATGGAGAATGTACCAAACAGCTTAAAGTATATTTTGGGTATGAAGTGCATGCCAATGATCAAGAAAGCTATTTAAATGAACTCTATCATCTTTTGATTATTCCTTAGATTGGATTGAAGTTATCTAAAACAAGATTATCTTCATCTTCAGAAAATTTTTAAACAAGTTTGAAGTCATCATTTTCAGGTGATTAATTATCAGCATCAGAAACTTCCATTAGCCTTCTTCAAAAAAGACAGGGAAAAAATGGCTCCAAGCAAGATCAAGAAAGCTCTTGGAGCAGTGAAGGATCAAACAACCATAAGCCTAGCAAAAGTAGGAAGCAGTACCTCACTTGCAGACCTTGAAGTTGCCATAGTTAAGGCCACAAAGCACAATGAGCATCCAGCAGACGAGAAGTACATTAGAGAGATACTCAGCTTAACTTGCTACTCTAGAACCTACATCAGCGCGTGCATCACCACGATCTCCAAACGCCTCAACAAAACTCGGAGCTGGACTGTTGCCATGAAAACCCTAATCCTCATCCAAAGGCTTCTCTATGAAGGGGATCCTGCTTATGAGCAGGAGATCTTCTTCTCAACTCGTCGAGGAACTCGGATTCTCAACATGTCTGACTTTAGCCACCATGGCAACTCAAACTCATGGGACTTCTCAGCATATGTTCGCACATATGCGCTATACTTGGATGAGAGGCTTGAGTACAGGATGCAGAATCGGCGAGGAAAGAAAAGCACATTTGGAAATGATGATGAAGATGATGAAAACAAAGATAAAGATAAAGAACCAGTTATGAGATCCACACCAGTACGGGACTTGACGACAGAACAAATATTTTCAAAGATGCAGCATTTGCAGTTGCTACTTGAGCGCTTTTTAGCTTGTCGTCCCACAGGTTAGTACTCATCAAAATCCTCTACTTGTTGACTAAGAATTATTTTAGATTTATTTCTCCATGAATTATCCAGAAAAGCACTTAAATTCAATTTAGATCACAAATATCTAGCATAAAGAACATGAATAAACTCTGTGCAGTTACAGTAGTACTAGAAGAAATCTCAAGTTCATTTCAATTTAACAGGAGCAGCAAAAACACAGAGAATTGTGATAGTGTCTCTATACGCCATTGTGAAGGACAGCTTCCAGATATACAGGGACATAACAGAAATACTCAGTACCTTACTCGACCGGTTTAAAGACTCAGATATGCAAGACTGCATTAGAGTTTATGACATTTTCAGCCGTGCAGGGAAGCAATTCGATGAGCTAGAATTGTTCTATTGCTGGTCCAAGAGTATGGGTATTGCAAGGTCTTCTGATTACCCACAAATTGAGAAGATCACATCAATTCAGCTACAGGTCATGGACCAATATATCAAAGACAAGTCAGCTGGAGCACAGGCCAAGGCTTCTAAAGAAGAGAAGAATGAAGAAGAAGCAGCAGCTAAGGTTGAAGAATCAGAAGAGGATGTGAATGCAATAAAGGCACTACCACCCCCAGAAGAGGAACCAAAGGCTGAAGAAGTCATTGAAGAGCCAATCAAAGAAGAGCCTAAAGAGCAAGAACAAAAAGAAGCTGATTTGTTACATCTAGGAGATGACATACCTAGCACAGAAGAACAAGGGGATAAGCTTGCCTTGGCTTTGTTTGATGGCGCCCCACCCGCAACAGCGAGTGCCACACAAGCTCTTCCATGGCATGCTTTTGATAATGAAGAAGCAGATTGGGAAACAGCATTGGTGCAATCAACTAGCAACCTGCCAAACCAGAAACCAGAATTGGGAGGAGGATTTGATACCCTCTTGTTAGATGGCATGTATAAGCAAGCAGAAGTAAATGCAGCCATGCAAGGACCAGGGTTTGGAGTCAGCGGAAGTGCAAGCAGTATGGCGCTTGGATCAGCCGGGAGGCCAGCCATGCTGGCGTTGCCGGCACCACCAACTTCCAGCGGTTGTGGTGGTTATGGTGCAGCAAGTACAGATCCATTCACAGCTTCGCAGGGGGTGGCACCTCCATCATATGTGCAAATGACAGATATGGAGAAGAAACAGAGGTTGCTAATGGAGGAACAAGTACTGTGGCAACAATATACAAGACAAGGCATGCAAGGAGAAGCAACATTGTCAAGGCTAGAACGGAATGCTTACATGGGAGCTCATGCACAACCCAATCCAGGAAGTAATTACCGTTGATTAGTCTTTAGCGTTATCGAACTTGAAGTAGGTCTAAGTACAAAAACATGACATTTTGTACTAGTGGCAAGTAGTTATTACTCCTTAAAATATAAACAGTTGAAATGCAAAAAGAACTCAAATTATCGAGCAATTATGGTCCCAAAATAACACAGAAAAACTGACATTACTTGTAAACCGTGGGAAAATATTAGTCAAGATTCACAAGAATTTCACCCATTTTTGGGTAGTAGTTTTGGACGACCATTTAATTTGCAAAATACTCTTTTCCAACTTTTCAAGGGCACCAAACTAGTTATTAAGCATCAGCTTCAGTATCAACTAATCTGGTTCCAACTTAGAAATAAAGGATAATAACATTAATTGAAAAACATACTTCCAATTGTAAACATCAGTTATATTTAAGACTAACAATTCTGTCCATGGATTTCGTTGGTTCACTCCAGTTCGAAAACCAGAAATCCCAAAGTAACTTGGGAATAGAGGAAGGGGGGGGGGGGGGAGTGGGAAACATAATCATAAAATAAGATATAAATGACCTGAAAGCGATAAACTAATATTAGCAACAGTAATCCTCCAGCACGAGCAACTTTTCATGAATAGCACAACGCTAATAGATATCCATAGAGAAACAAAATATTCCAAGCATTTTGAACATCTGAAAAAGAAAAGGTACATAGAAAAATGAAGACGGCATTGACGCTATGAATCCTATTTTTGAACCTAAAACAAAGAAGTTCCCTTTCCCTTCTTATCCCCTCCAATCTCAAAGTGCTTGCACCTCTGCAGAAACAAACAATTGAATTATCAGTCATGTGATACAATATGCCAAAAAAAAAAAAACCATAAAACATGTAAAACACGCCATGATTGATATACCAACCTTAATAGCATGTTGGGAAACATGTTTGCAACTCTGGCATTGCAGCCTCAAGACAATCTTCTTGGTGGTTTTAGCCTATTCAAACAAAAGTAATTGACGACAAGAAATTAAAACCAGTTCCCAATAACATTACCTACACCGACATTTAAGATTTCAGAGATTAATAATAAAATGTAGTTGATCGAAACAGGATAATATCTTACCTTTTTGTGGAACACAGGCTTTGTCTGTCCACCGTATCCTGACTGCTTACGGTCATAACGGCGCTTTCCCTGAGCTGCAAGGCTATCCTTACCTTTCTTGTATTGGGTAACCTTGTGCAAGGTGTGCTTCTTGCACTCCTTATTCTTGCAGTAAGTCTTCTTGGTCTTTGGAACGTTCACCTACAGAAAACAGCAGAATTGTAACATTTTCCAATAAAAAGCATATTTCTTAAGTTTTCGTATTGACCTAAATTAGAACATAATAAAGAAAATATCGATTACAATAAAAAGGTATCTCGAGCATACAATCAACAAAACTGAAAGGAACTGAATGATTTAAAATAAATCATATACTAAGTGATGTACACACAGGTGATGGTGAATGTAACTTAATAAATCTCGTGGAACGCTATTTTCCCACAAACAACAAAGGAAAACGAAAAGAACTGTGACAACAAATAAAACCTAGCTTTTACCAAAGAATTAAGGGAATCATCAGTACTTGAAAGGTCACAAAAACAAAACAACACTGGATACTACTGAATCTCTGAGACAAGTAATCAGAATAAGGGGAAAGCAAACTACTGAATCTCTAATAAAGAGAGAAGAAGAAAGGAGGTGAAAAATGTGGTTACCATGATGTGGATCAACCTGAGCTCCGCGCCGCTGAGGAGTGAAGAAGACGAGTTCCTGAGGAATGAAGAAGAAGATAAAAGAGGGTTTCTAGGTTTTTATTAAGAGATATCGTGATCGGGTTTGCCGTTTGGGACAATGTATAAATTTCACTTGAAGGCCCATGGGCATTTGAGTAAAGGGCCCGCGTTTTAAGTCCAACAGTTGATATTTTAATAATTAACAAAAAAAATTGAAAAGTTTTAAATATATTATAATTTCTTACTTTTTAATTTTAATATTTTCTATACACTAGACTCTTTAATTATTTTTATAAAAAAAATCAAAAAACATCGATGCCAAGGTTGAAGAAGCAAGGACGGACCTTGGACAGATATTTTTGGGGGGCCAAAACTAATAGAGGAAGGTGAACATGAAGTTCCAAAAGACAAAATATTCATCACAAAAAGACAACACAAAAAAGGGAAAGTTTCTCTCACATGCCAACGTTGAAGGAAGCTAGCTCCAACCACCAGGTGTACGAACCAAAATAAGAAAAAAATGGACTTTAATGATGCACTTTACATAACATAGAGAGCCAGGATAGAATCCCAAATCAAAGCTGCTAAATCTGCTGCAAAGTTGAAGGTTGAAGAGGAGTTAAAGCAACAAAGGGAGAAAGAAAGAGAAGCTGCACTTGCACGAATGGCAATTCAAAAGGTTCTGTCCTCACTCATTTTTGTACCTAAGTTTTTCAATGATTTATCTTGAAACAAAGAATCTGACGCTGATGTTACTCCTATTCAGGTGGAAAAAACTGTTGATATAGAGCATAACTTGGAGATCTTGGAAGAGCTTGAAATGCTTATTGGTGTACCTTGTTTTACAATCTCAGCCTGAATACTCGTTGGAGCGGCTTGGTTTTATTTATAAAGGATGAGTTCAAAGGGAAGACGATGATGAGGTTCTGATCAGACGACTGAGTAATTGCTGCAAGTGTTGAAGATCGGGCGTAGAGAAAATTCAAAGCTTCCATCTCTCCCGATAGTTAAATGATTCAGAGAAGAGAGAAAGTAAGAGACTGCACATCGCTTCCTGATTCAAATGGTTGGATTCAAACTTGGTCCCCCTTTGTAGACTGCACACGATTCTACACACATCCCTTCATTATTTTCTAAGCATTTTTTTTTGGCCCCCCTTATATCTACTAAGTTCCGTCTCTGTGAAGAAGTTTGAGCGATGGGAGGGATATATGATTTAGATTTAGACATTTCTTTTAACTTTTTTTTTTTTTTGGATTATGATTTTGTAAGTTTAAATTTAGATGTTTAATTTCGAAGATATATCAAAATACTAAGAAATATTGTAGGGTTCAAGAAATATGCATGGACATATGTTCTTAATTGATACTCCCTCCTGTGGGTACTATATAATATATTTAGAGAGTCGATATTGGTTTTAAATATAAGATATATTTTTTAGTTTATTTTTAATTATTGATGTTTGCTCAACAATAATAAAGGATGAAAGAGAATGAGGTAATTAAGAAAAATGATAGAGGTGTTTTATAAAATACAGATCATATTACATAATTTAACTAATTTTCTTAATCTAATTAAATTATATAAATATGAATAAAAGGAATACACCATAATAAAATTTCAAGTATTTAAATGGACCCAGTGTTGCTTGTCAAAATGAAAAACATTAATTATTTACATTTCAATTGTTCAGAGTTGATCTAACGGAGAGAATAAATAAGTGGAGGGAAGTGGGTAGAAAGGCTCCTTTTCCATGAATATCATCCAATAAAACAACGTTTTTAAACTCAAACGAGCCATTGAACTGATTTTCGAGCCATTTGAGTATGACTATAACATGTGTTTGAGATTGTTTTAGTTATTTTCTTAACATTTTTATAGTTTATTTTATTTAAATTTATTCAATTCAATATCATTTTTAAATTTATTATGAATCTAATTAATGTTAACATAAAATATAATATTTATATTAAATTTCATGCTCTTCAAGATTTGGTATGTTTATGTATTTGTAAAATATCTTATACTGATGTATTAGTATACGACATAAATTATAGATCAGATATTTACATTTATTTTAAATTATTACCTTAACGATCAGTATTGAAAATGATTTTCTCATACTGTTCATTATATTTTTCTTTCCCATCAATTAGAGTTAAAAAACTGGAGAGAATTTGTTTTAACGGAAAAAAAAAAAACTGGAGACAATTTTGAAGTGCATTGTTAAGTAACTAAAATTGACTTATTAGATTTCATAAATTCGTAAGTAATATAGGTTCAAATTTTATTTTATTTTATTTTTTAAAAAAAGATTTTTTGTATTCAAGATTCACCACTTGCTAGTTAAAGTTTTAACTACTGTGTCTCATTTCAAGCGGATTCATTCATGATTTGGCAAATAGAGCAACAATGTGCCCAGGTCAGCATAATGTGATTTGATCTCCATCATCCTACAGCCTCAGCCCATAGAAACTCAGAGTCATCTTCATCAGTTACACATTTATCAACTATGTTCAGATCAACAAAAACTATATCAAAAACCAGTTCCGCATATATCCTCCCATATCAATAAATCCACTCAAATGAAGTCTTAATAAAGTTTACTCTCTCTTCAAATTGTTTCCAAAATTCTAAAATCGAAATATTTGATCACCATTGTGTTTTTCTTTACTGGATCAATGCGAATTGCTTAAATGTGAATTAATCTCACTTGGACATTTCATTGAACAGAGGGACTGCGTTTATACCTGTATGTGAAGACTGGTTCGATCGTCAAAGGTGGAACCGATGCCAAAAATCAGTGTGACACTTAGCGATGCTTCAGGCCAATCCATGTCAGTCCCAAATCTCAGGTCATGGGGCCTCATGAGTCCATCATACTACTACTTCGAGTGAGGCAACTGTGACATCTTACCAGCCGTGGCCCCTGCATCGACTCGCCGGTGTGCCGCCTCAACCTCACCTCCGATGGCACTGGAGCTCACCCTTAGAATCTGGGCCTTCAATTAGATACCAAATTCAAACTTCTTACTCACATCAAATGCATTGGCAGGGGCAAAAGAAAAGAAAGAAGACGAGGAGGAAGATGAAGAAGAAGAATCCCTCTCATTTTTTTCGAGAATGGTAACTTTCGGCTATAGATCCATCTCCCTTGTTGCCATGATTCTCTGTCTTGTGCTCCACCAATCTTCTTTTTGGCAGTGAAGGTGCCCATGAATTCAAGAAATCCGACGAATTTGAAGGGGACAAAAAGATTTGCTTCGTTGATGGTGGCTTTGAGTTGTGTTAGGGTGAGATTTCTTCCAAGAGAGCACAAAGATCGAAGGGAGGAAGTCGATGAGATTCGGCAAGGGATGCGATTTGATCGTTTTCACCACCGACTTGGCATCATTGGTCTGAAGGGAGGAAGCCGATGAGGTGCAGCGAGGGATGCGACGGCGAGATGGTGGCTGGGAAGGAGGTTGAATAGGAGGATGGAGAGTTGTGGTGGAAGGGACAACGGCATAGAGGCAAATGAGCCCGAACGATTAGGGGTGTGTATGGGAACACTCTTAGAATGACTTGTTTTTTAATTTCTGTGTCCCGGAACACAAATGGATGGAAATTATATTTAGTAAATCTGGTTTTTTTTTTGCTCCCGGGATGAATCCATTTATTTTTTGTGCTGGGGAATAAAAAAAAGAAGCTAAAAATTTTGGCTTCTCTATTCCAAAGCAAAAAATCAGAATTTGTTTTTCCCTCAATTGAAGCAGAAATTTACCCTCGTCCACCACCACCACCGCTCCACCACCACCGCCGTTACCACCCCCAACACCACCGCCACCCCACCGCCACCACCACCACCACTAGCACTGCCGCCACCCTGCCACCACCCCGCCACCACCCCCACCCCCACCGCCACTGCCCCACCACCACCACCATCGCCTCACCGCCGACGTCACCGATGCCACCACCACTGCCCCCACCACCACCGCCACCGCCCCCGCCCCACCACCACCACTGCCATCGCCGTCGCTACATAAATAATTTTTTGAATATAAAAATTACATAAATAATTTTTTTAGGAAATTTAAATTTAAGTTTATTTGTAAAGTATAATAATTATATTAATTATTAAAGAAAAGGACAAAATGGTAAAAATAACTCATTAATCCTTCATATTTCTCCCTTACTATTTTTTTAACTCCCAAACAAGGGTAGGAAAAATGTGTTACCAAATGTAATTCTGATTCTCAGAGTAAAAATAAAGTGGGTTAATAAACGCAATTCTGATTCTCAAAACTCTTCCAAAGCATAGAATCAGAAAAAAGTGTTTTATCTCAGAAACAATGCTGGGCAACAGAATGGTTGCCATGCAGACCCTAGATGGGTAGGGTAGGCCGGGTGTAGAATTTTTAATTCTTTTTTTAAAAAAATAAATTATAGAATGAATATTAGGATATTTTGTTTTTAATTCTTTCTTCCACTGCTGGGACAATACTAAGCCATGTCAGCATCTACATCACACTTTTGGGTCAAACTGAATAAAGCTAACGGTCAACATTTTCTGACTTGATGGCACTAATATTTTTGCCCCATTTTTTAATGCTTATATACCACTCTAATCCTATTTATAAGTCCTTTTTTGATCAAATCACTTATACCAAGGAGAGGTAGTTAGCTTAATGATTATGAGGTGAATTTTCAACTTTACCCTCATTTGTGATTGGGTACCTTCAACTCTTTCTTCTCTTTCTATTTTCATTGGTACAATTAATATAGATAAAATTATCATAATCTTATTTATTTGGTCAAAATGGACTTCTAAATAGGACCAATTTTTTTTAGTCAAAAGGGACTTATAAATAGGATCAGAGTGGTATATTTTTACACCTCCAAAAAACATTTAGTGTTGAGCGCTTCTAAAGACAAATGTAGTTTTACACCTTTACCTACCTAACGTTGCAGTACTTGCTATTTACGGCATTGGGATTGACCTATACAAAAGAGGGCGGAGGACAAAATGAATTGTAGAGAACTATAATACCAAGACAAAATGAATTGTCAAAGAGAACTATAATACCAAGAAAATAGACCAACAAAAACACATGTAAAGTTATGTATAAAATATCGCATACTATACTGGTCCTTATTATAAAGACTCAACTAACAATTCTCACAAATCAATAAAAACAGTTAAAATTAATAAAATTGTCATACAATTTAAGTAACTTTTAATATTACCCTGATTAATTGTACTAAACTCTAATATTATATTAATTATGACTGTCACCTACTACCCTACCTTTATTAATTATGGACATACATAAAAAAATAATAATAATAATAAATACACTTTGAAAACAAGCAAATGCCTTATAAAAAGGACTAAATACAATTGTTAGTTAATGTTTTATAAGGACCAGAAGGAGAGAGTATAAGCATCCAAGGATATCTATGAATTGTTCAATTTTTCCTGATAATGGAGGGTGGAATCTATGATAATCCTGAAAGAATAGGGTTAAAGTCAAAATCTTAGAAAACTATGATAGAAGCCGAATAAATTTAAAAGAAACAACCAAGAGAACTAGTTACCATCAACAAAAGCACTAAAAGAAATTTCTCCTCCACGTAAAAGGCCTTGAACCGAAAACTTCTTACCCTAAAACATAACAAAATATAACTGAAATTTTATATTGTTGGACAACATAATCAAAGTATAAAAAATAAATTAAAGAGCCATATAGCCCCTAAATATTAAGGAAATACAATTTCCACTGCCATTGACTCACATTTTAATAATTGAACTAGTTTATTGGATTAAACAAAAGAAAAGAGGGATATTTAAAAGTAAAACCACCAGACAAAACTACTTTAGTTACAATAAGCCAGGGGTTGTTTATTATTATTATTATTATTATTTTGCTCATACAGAAGTTGTTTATACACAACAAATTGATTATTACAATTCTTACATGTTTTCATGCAGAGACAATGAGAAAGAGCAGGTACAAACAACATGATCCCATCTCCTCCTCATGCCTTTTTTCCTTCACACAACCCAGCCCTAACTTACAAAATGTAGAGCGTGTGCTAGTTCAACGAGCATAGACAATCCATTATTTAAGAAATTATATTTTCAAGAATGAAAGCATCCCAGGTAGAAGAGAGGAAAAAATTACCTCAATCCAAAATCATAAACTATCATCAACTGATTTGAATGCTACCAGAAGAGAATAAGCAGAATATACAGCAACATCATCACGTTCAAAGGAATTAATTGGTCTTAAACCAAGCTTCAACTCTCTAATGAATTAAGGGAACTATCAGTTTATATAGTCCTTGAAAGATCACAGAAGCATAAATTACTTAAGAGATACTACTGAATTTCTGAGATGAGATAAAGATGGTTACCATAGTGTCGATCAACCCTGAAATCACGCAGTTGAGGAGTGAAGAAAACGAGATGGCAGGGTTTCAAGAATAGATGTCTTCGGAAAGATTTTTTTTGCGAGTGGGAAGTGGAATGCTCAGGGAATTTGGGCCAAGGGCCCACATTTTATGTTTAAAGGAGGGCCCATCTTTGTAAACTATAGAATCTAGAATCCCTTGAATTGTGGGTGAACTCAACACCTTTTCTAAAATTTTATTATATAAAAAAAGGATAGGATATTGTCATTACCAATTTTTTGTCACTACCACTTTTTCACCGTTAGATCAGAATCTCAATAGGGGAGAAAAATGATAAAGGTAGATGAGATTCTGATCTAACGGTGAAAAAGTGGTAGTGGTTTGGTAGTGACAATATCCTATCCTATAAAAAAAAAAGTCGAGAAATGCCAGCCTAACAATATGCAAGCAAATACTAAAGGAAAAATTACGAAGTTGTAAGGAAACTTTCAAAGACACAAGGTTAAAAACATGAAGGGGTATTTTTGGGATTGTTATTCAATTCTCCCCAAAATAGTTTGCATTCAAAAGAAAGAAGGGTTAAGCTACAATTTTACCAATGAATTATTGGTCCAGGAGCGTCCAACACAATTAACTATTAAATTGACTAAAAATATCAAAAAAAAGTTTTACTCAGAAGCGTCCAGCACAACGCCGTTAGACAAAAGTTAACGTCCGTTATCTAAGATGCAAATTGGCCAACAAACTTTTACCCTAGGAGCGCCCGACACAAAATTCTAAATTTTACTAAATTAAATAAGTTTTTTTCTTAATTGTCATTATTCAAAATTACTTGTATAGATATCTATAGATAAAAATTACTCATTCTTCAATTTTGTCAAAATTATAATTTGCTAAAATAAATAAAATTTTTAATTAAAAAATTTAATTATATGATTTAAAATAAAACTCAAGGGGTTTTATAATTTAATTTATATGTTAAACAAATATATATATATACACACACATGATTTATTTTTAATGGATATCTATACTGATACTTAATAATATAAATTTGGCAACTTGATTATATATTTGTTAATTAAATGATTTATTGATTACTTGTGACTTGTTGGAAAAAAAAATAACTTAAGAGGCTTGATGAAGGATAATTTAATAATAGGATAAGGAGCAATTTTAATGGGTTAAGGAGTAACTTGGCCTATGAAAATTTTTTTAACATTAAATGAATTTTTTAAATCACATAAATTTCTTCTAAAATAAAAATAAAGCATATAATTTTTTTGTTTAACATATATAATAAACTATAAAACACCTTGAGTTTTATTTAAATCATATAATTATATTTTTAATTAAAAATTTTGCTTATTTTAGAAAATTATAATTTTGACAAAATTGAAAAATAAGTAATTTTTGTCCATAGATCATAGATATCTATACAAGTAGTTTTGAATAATGACAATTGAGAAAACACTTATTTAATTTAGTAAAATTTAGAATTTTGTGCCGAGCGCTCTTAGGGTAAAAGTTCGTTGGCCAATTTGCATATTAGATAATGGACGTTAACTTTTGTCTAACGGCGTTGTGCTAAACGCTCCCGAGTAAAACGTTTTTTTTGTATTTTTGGTCCATTTAATAGTTAATTGTGTTGGACGCTCCTAGACTAATAGTTTATTGGTAAAATTGCACCTTAACCCAAGAAAGAAAGAGAAAACCCAGCTCTTAAATGCCAGACCACCCCATTAGCTCCTACATGCCAGACCATTTGATGCAAATCATCTCAGTCTAAATCAAGGGCGGACCCAGGAATTTTACTGAGGGGGGCGAAAATTAAAAATGTTATATCATAAATAAAAATACTTGAAATATGATAAAGACATAATATACAAGAGAGAGAGAGAGAAAGAAATCTATTATAAAAATTAAGATTACTTCACTTGATTCTTGCTCTACGTGTTTTCATATTATTAAACTCATCTATAATTGAATCCGTACTAAAACTCAAAACAATTTCTTTTTCAATGTATGTAATCAAACAATCATCAAGAAATTGGTCTTCCATCCTATTTCGAAGCCTGTTCTTGATTATCTTCATAGCAGAGAAAGATCTTTCAGTAGTTGCTATAGAAATTAGAAGAGTGAGTATAAGTCTAATCACTCTATCAATAAGAGGGAAAATGGTGGATTTTCCAGTTCTTGCGAGTCCTTGACATAATTCAAATATAGTTGATAAATTAATGAAATCTGGATGCTTAGGAATGTCGAGTTCAAAATGTTGCAACTCCATCTTCAAATGCAACTTTTCTTGTTCTGTGAAATCTCTAGAATAAAATTTATCAACAAGTTTGCAAATATCATCAATATTGAATAACTTGTACTTGTTTCTTGGATCTAAAGCCATGCTCAAAACAAGTAATTCAACAGTATTATCATTGAATCTGCTATTTAATTCTTGCAATTGATGATCAATGGTAGCACAAAAGTGATGATTATATATTTTATGATTAAATAGGTGTATATTTTATGAGATTTAATTGGAATTATTGATATTATATACCTATTTAATTATCGTTTATGAACGTTTCCATAATTGAATGAAACTTGGGATCAAATAATAAATCGACATAAAACTACTCATATCCTATTTTTATTGTGCAGGAAATATTAGCTGATTTGGAATGAAGTAGAAAAGGCAATAAGAGGATATGCAATCAGTCAAATTCAGTGGTCTCACGCAAGAAAAATAGAAACAAAATCAATTGTGTGATCTGATTGAGTAAATTACAAGATATGAGATATCTTTGTAATAAGAAAAAGAGAATCAGTGATCCAAGACCTAAATTATAAATAGGGAGGCAGAGACAAGGAAGACGGAAGACGAAGGCAGATCAAGGAGACACAGAACAAGAAGGGACGAAGAAGCAGAGGAGCAGAGGCTGAGCGTTTCAATTCTCTTCATCATCTCCACGGGAAGACGGAAGGATTGTGGAGGTAACGGAGAAATTTTCTTTCCTCTCTCTCCTTCTTCTTTGAACCTGAAGTCTTATCTTTTTTTTTTTTTTATGGATTTGAATAAAGCCATGTGTGGCTAGTTGGTTTTGCAACCTAGAGAATCTATGAACTTGTTTGGGTTTTAGAGATTATTCCCACTTTTTAGTTTTGATTAATTTTATTCAGTTTATTTAATCCTGTGTTTATTGCTATTGCTTAGTGAGTGGCCACCATTGAGCATGTTTTGGGGATTTAGGGTTGGACTTGGAAGAGGGAATCCTAAATTGACCTTGGGAATAAATAATGTGGAATTAGGTTTAAATTTAACGTGAAGTTAGGTTTTAATCTAATTTGCGTCTAGGATAGGAATATACCTAGAAGCTCCGCATAATCAAATTAGAGTGAGCCCGATTTAAAACGCGTCTTATTTAATTGTTTGAGGCATTACATAATTAATTAAGATAGGTATATAAATGGACTGGAAGACATTTATAGACATTAATACTCTAGATTAGCTGATTAGATTAAGTCAAAGTTAATTTAGTGGGGATAAAATCTAAGAATCAAATAAGGGATTAGTGACTCTAGGTTGCTCATTTGATTATTGTGGTATTTTTTTATTTTAATTTTAGATTTTATTTTATTTTCTCTTAATTAAATTAAATTTGGTTTTCTCAACTTAAATGAAATTGTGAAATTAATGCTCAACTGAAGTTTGTGATACCAAGTCCTCGTGGGAACGATACTTTTCTTATTACTTTATTACTTGATACGGCCCGTGCACTTGTGGAGTTTTTAGGCTTAAAGTTTTGCCCTATCAAAAAGATATTTACCCTATAAAATTTTTCAGTAGAAAAATCACCTTGTTCATTTCGAGCACGACCTCTCCTTCCAATATAGTTTGCACTCATATCTGGAATGTCAATGTCATGTTTTATGCAAAATTCTTGAACAAGAACTAAAAAACCATCCCAACCTGTCTCTCTTAATTTCTGAAGTAACTCTTTTGTAGTTGAAATCAAATGTAAAGCATTTGAAATATCTTAAGACTCTCGTTGCAAAGCTTGACAAAGGACTTCAATAATACCTATAATTTCTTTCATAAGATGCAATATGATGATAAAATCAAAAGATGCCAATGATGAGTATGCATTATCTGCATCTCCACGATGTGATGCTGTCTTTCCTTCATTAGAAATATTGTCAAGAACTTCACATGTGGCTCGAAACATTTTAAACAAACTGCTTATGGAATTGTAATGAGAACTCCAACAAGTAGCTTCAGCTTGAAGTAAAGTACCAATATGATTAAGACCAACTCCTGATTCGAGTTCATCAATAGCAATCATTCTTGCAATCTCATTTGCTTGAGAAACCCTTAACTCATCATTACGCTTACAAGAAGAAGTAACAATATTAATTATAAAGTTCAATTTTTCAAAAAATTGATGAACATGTTTTACCTCACGAGATGCAGCAACCAAGGCAAGTTGAAGCCGATGAGCAAAGCAATGGACATAATAAGCATATGGGCACTCAGAGCAAATTAAAGCTTGCAATCCATTCCATTCACCTCGCATATTGCTAGCTCCATCATAACCTTGTCTTCAAACATTTTGAATGTCAAGATTATGGTGACAAAGAGTGTTGACTATTTCTTGTTTTAAAGTCTTAGCACTTGTATCTTCCATATGTACAAAACTGAAAAACCTTTCCCGTATAAAACCATCTTGATCGATGTATCTCAAAACAATAGCCATATGCTCTTTTTTAGATACATCACTAGCTTCATCAACAATAAGACAAAACTTGACATTGGAAATTTCTTCTCGTATTTTGTTCTTTACCTTATGAGAGAAAATATGAAGAATTTCCTTTTGAATTCGAGGGGAACTATATGATGCATTTTGAGGAGCTTTTTCTAAAACAACTGCTGCAACTTCTTGATTATAGGAAGCTAAAAACTTTATCATCTCAAGAAAATTACCTCGATTAAGTGAATCTAAGTTTTCATCATGACCTCTAAAAGCACATCCTTGGAGAGCAAGCCATCTTGTCACGTCCACAGAAACTTAGAGTCTTAAACGATTAGCTGCAATTTCTTGAGAAGAAAGTTTTTCAACCAATATCTCAATATGTTGAGATTGGTTCTTAAGATCACTACATGAACTTACAGCATTTTTATGTATCGAGGTAACATTTTTCCCAACATGGCGTAGAAAAGCATAATTTTCTCCATCATTAACCTTTTTCCAATTTTTAAATCAATCAACAACAAATGTATTAAGTCCTAAACGACCACTGCCTGGTTTACTAAATAAATAACAAGGCAAACAAAATGCAGCATCTTTACTTGAAGAATATTCTAACCAAGATGGAAATAAATCAAACCAAGAAGAGCAAAAATGACGTTGATTTTTCTCTGACCCAGAAAAAGGATAATTTTGAAGCTTGAATTGAAACGGACCAAGGTTAAGATAAGCACGACGAATTTCATCTTGTTGATTTATAGGATATTTCCATATTGGACGACGCAGTCCAGGATCTTTTTCCAATGAAGCAAGATCAACTTCTCTAACTACCTCTTCATTTTCAATTCTAGGAGACTTTGAAGAAGGAGTCTAAGTGTTTGACAATTCAACATTTGAAGTAGACGAGGGTAAAGACTCACTATTCTTTCTCTTAAAATAAGTATCAATGGTAGCATTCTTTCCCATAATAATCACCTACAAATAGCATGAATTATTTCATAACCAATATGATTTAAGAAATATTATTATTAACAAAGTAAACCGATTAAAATTAACTATTAGTTATCATCTATATTCAAATAGCCATCTTTTAACAAAACTCAAAACTATCACATAATCTTAACCTTAAAATATTCTCCAAACAATATAAAAGTAGTATCATTAGAAAGCTAAAACTATGCATAATAAATTTCTTAAAGGAAATTTAATAAAAAGAGGTGATTTTAAGTACCTTGTTAATTCTCAAAATTTCTTGTAATTTGTTGGGGAAAAATTGCATACGAGTCGTCAGTAGGAGAGGAAGAAGAGACGAAGCTTTTTTTTTTGGAAAAGAGTGGGGTTGGGATATAATCAAAACAAATGAATGGTGGGAATAATATAATGTGATACGGTGGTTGATATACAATATCTCATATTGTGATGCGATATTGTGGCTGATATGGTATATCTCTGATTGTCGATTAATATTTACTATATATATATATATATATATATATATATATATATATATATATATATATGATTATATGAAGTATTAAATGGGGAGGGGGATTAATATTTACTATATATATATATATATATGATTATAAGAATGGGGAGGGGCCACTGTTCGTTTTTTTTTTTTTCTTTTTATGAAGTATATGACATTAACGCTTGCCTACGCCCCTACCTCACTAATGCTCTATATGTTTTATTTTTAAATGTTAGGGGGGCGGGGGCCACCCCGCACCCCCCCCTTGTCCGCCATTGGTCTAAATGCCACACCATTTGATACAAGAGATAGGATATTGTTACTACCAATTTTTGTTACTACCAATGTTACTACTACTTTTCCACCGTTAAATCATACCTTTATAATTTCTCTCTCCTATTAAGATTCTGATCTAACGGTGGAAAAGTGATAGTAACATTGGTAGTAACAAAAAATGGTAGTAATAATATCCTATCCTTTAATGCAAATCATTTCAGTTTCATTTTTCAGAAATTAACCCAATGATATCTCCCAGACATTTTTATTTTCCTTAAATATAGTGTGACGTATATAAAAAAAAATCTAAAGAATGAAAACCTTTTATTTGAATTTCTCCCATTAAAAAAAAAAAAAATCGGTCCACACACTGATTCCGATTTGTATCATTCAACCCCTCTACTTTGTTTGGGGCGCAAGTTGGTAAAAGCACCAAAATAAAAAAATTTTATAAAAATAATACCTGATTAAAGTAGATGGGAAACATTTTACTAAAGTAATGCAGTTCATGGCGTCGTGTCAGACCACGCCACTTGTGGCGTAAAAAGGGTTTATGCCACTGACACAAATTGACAATTTTTGTGTCATTGGTGCAAGAGATACTCACGCCACTCAATAATTGAGTGGTGTGAGGGAGGCATGCGCCACTCAATCTCTGAGTGGCGCATGCCTCCTTAAAAAATAATAATAATAATAATAATAAATGATAAAAATGTGGAATAATTTAATATTCTACTTCATTTAATTTGTAGTCAAAAGAAAGAAAGTATGGAGCTGAAATAATTCACTAAGAACACTCTTTCAAAGATTACGCGATACAATTTGGTTATAACAGCAGATCCCAAAATAAGGGATCTATATATTTGTTATACACCAAATATTTGTATAATAACAGTATTGATTTTGGGATCTGTATAAAAAAGTGTATAACAAATATATAGATCCTCTGTTTTAGGATCTGCTGTTATAACCCAATTGTACCGCGTAATCCTTTAAAGGGCGTTTTTAGTGAGTTATTTCAGTTCCATACTTTCTTTCTTTTGACTCCAAATTAAATGAAGTAGAGCTTTAAATTATTCCACTTTTTTATCATTATTATTATTATTATTATTATTATTATTATTATTATTATTATATTTTTTAAAAAAAGTGGCGCATGCCTCCCTTATGCCACTCAATAATTGAGTGGCATGAGGATCCCTCACCCCACTCAATTATTGAGTGGCGTGAGTATCCCTTACACCAATAACACAAAAATTGTCAATTTGTGTCAGTGGCATAAACCCTTTTTACGCCACTAGTGGCGTGGTTTGACATGACGCCACGAACTGCATTGTTTTGGTAAAATGTTTCCCATCTGCTTTAATCAGGTATTATTTTTATAAAAGTTTCTTATTTTGGTGCTTTTCCCGGCGCAGTTTGCCAGTCTTTTTTTTTTTTTTTGTAAAGATGCAAAAATGTATATATGTTTTGCTCTCAAAAGCACCTAACACTAAGTATTTTTTTTAGGTGTAAAAATATATATGTGGTTATATAATAGGTGCAAAAGTCACCACAGCTATTAAATGCAAAACTTTGACCATTAAATGAAATTTTTTTAACCAATTATGATGACATGGATTTTGACCTGACAAATTGAAGTGCTGACTAAGAAATAATTGTCTAAAGATGAAGCAAAGCAAATACCATTTCAAATTAGGGAATTAATTAACAAATATATCATCAAATTGTCGGATTTATATTATTAAGTATCAAAGTTGATATCTATTAAACTCTTTTTATAACAATAAAAATTAAACTCATATCATTTCTTTAAGGATATAATAGATTTTTAGATTTTTTAAATTTTATTAACATTAAATGAATTTTTTTTAACTCACATAAATTTCTTCTAAAATAAAAATAAATCATATATTTTTTGTTTAACATATATAATAAACTATAAAACACCTTGATTTTATTAAAATCATATAATTATATTTTTAATTAAAACTTTTGTTTATTTTAGCAAATTATAATTTTGACAAAATTGAAGAATGAGTAATTTTTGTCCATGGATATGTAAACAAGTAATTTTGAATAATGACAATTGAGAAAAAAATTATTTAATTTAGTAAAATTTAGAATTTTGTGTTGGGTGCTCTTGGAGTAATAGTTTGTTGTGTTGAACACTTCTTAGATAACGAACGTTAACTTTTTGCTAACGGCGTTGTGCTGGGCGCTCCTTTTTAAAAGTTTGTTGTGCTGGGCGATCCCCTTAATAGTTAATTGTGTTGAACGCTCCTGAGTTAATAGTTTGTTGTTTTAGACGCACCTTAACCTTTTAAATTATTATCTTCACGATTAGTTTGATATTTTAAAAGTAATCAATAAATTAAAGGAAAAAGTATTTCTCCAATCACTTGAGATAAGTTATCTCCAGTGACCCCGAAAACTACATCATTTTAAATTAATGAAAGGTATGTTTGTAATTTTAGGTGAATTAATGAAAGGTGCAAAATTACAGAAACACCTTTCATTAATCCAAAACGACGTAGTTTTGGGGGGTCACTCGAGATAACTTATTTCCAGTGACTAAAGAAATCCTTTCCCTAAATTAAATGAAAGGTATGTTTGTAATATTAATGAAGGGATATTTTTTGAATTTTCCCGCCAGTTTCTTGTGCTATTAGAAACTGAACTTAAATTACATATATTAAAAATTAGGGTGAAAGTGCAGATTTGTCAACCAACCATTACCCGAGGAGTGTCTGGGCCAAATAACTATTGAGGGGACCAAAATTGTCAATCAACAATTAAAAAGTGAAAAAAAAAACACCAAATAACTATTTAAAAAAAAACAACAACTATCACAATTAAGTTAAAATATGAGGCACTGGTGTAGGACGGTGGCGGAAAACTAGAGAAAAGAGCAGTTAAAGCCTTCTTGTTAGAAAAGGAAAACACCAACAGAGATGGGACCCATGGGACCAGGCATTGTAGCAGAAGCAGTTGCTGCTTGTGGCATCGGAGGAATGGAACTAGAGTGCAAGGTGCGTGCCAGTTGAACACTGTGGACTACTGGATGAATTCAAGAGGGTGAGTGGAAAACTCAGCAACAATAGAAGCTTTGGAAATGCCGACGTTGCTGACACTGTGACAGTTAATGGAAGACGGAGACACCAAGACAGTAACGGGGTAATAGTTCGTTGGCGAATCTACTCCAAATTGTGTTTTTTTTTTCACTTTTTAATTGTTGATTGGCAATTTTGGTCCCCTCAATAGTTATTTGGCCTAGACGCTGCTCAGGTAATAGTTAGTTAGCAAATCTGCTCGACCCTTAAAAATTATTTTCTCATAATGTTCATTATACTCTTCCGTAGTAAAAAATTACAGCCATAATGAGATAACCAAATGGCATCCCCATACATTTTTTCATGCATTTTTTCCTTCCCACAGCCCAGCCCTACCTTCAGGAGAATGTGTGGTAGTTCAACAAGCATTATTATAATAGTTATAGTCACATAAACTAGCTAAAAAACTGTTTTATATCACGAAAATCATACATAAAAATCCATTATTTAAGAAATTATATTTTGAAGAATGAAACCATTCCAGGTAAGGAAGAGAAGAAAAAAATTACCATAATCCAAAATTGTAAACTATCATCAACTGAAGTAAATGCTATCACAAAACAATCAGCCGGACATATCGCAACATCATCACGTTCAAAGGAATCAATTGATCTTGAACCAAGCTAAGCTTCAACTCCCTAATGAATTAAGGGAACCATAAGTTCATATAGTCCTTGAAAGCTCACGGTGGCATAAAGTACTTAAGAGACACTACTGAATCTATGAGATAACTAAGTAAATCGGAATAAGGGGAAAGGGAGCTATAAGAAGGTGGTTACCATGGTGGGTTTTAAGGTTTTTATTACTCCCTCCCTACCTAATTAGAAAGATAAATTAGTTAATTATGTTTGTTTTTTTTTTAAATATCCTTGTTTAAAATTTAAAATGACATTTATTTACTCTGATTTTCTATTTTTTTCGGACTTCTCTTATCTCACATGACTTTTCCGGGCCGTGTAAGTCCTCTCCTACCTCGCACGACTTCTCCGTTACACAACCCGGCGTCATCGATCTTCTCCCTCAACAACGTCATCGATCTCCTTCAACAACTTCTTCCATTTTATTCTTGGAGATTGGAAGTGTAATTTAAGTAATGTCATTATTAAATATGACAAAAATTGCTCAAAATTATTTTATTAAAAAAATAAATAATAGTAGAATTGAGGCGTATGTTGCATTAATGAGTTATAAGCATTACTAACTTTATAGAATATATATATGAGTATTATTAAATTATTTTTTTAATTATTATTGAGAAAGTATTAATAGAGTTATTTAGGGAAGAAATTGACAAAAAGTTAGAATTTTGCATATAATTAGGACCAAGATGAACTCCTAAATGTTATCATATAATTAGGATCGGAGGGAGTAATATATATATTTTTTATATATAAAAATTTTAGGAAAGGGGTTTGGCTCATCCATGATCTAAGGACAAGGAAAAATCTCTCTTCTTCCTAAATGATACCAATATTGGGCAGGCTAGGGTAGAGGGAGTAATATATATATATATATATTGGGTAAAAGATTGGCCATAATATATAAAAAGCTAAGCAAGGGGATCAAGTCCCATATAATCACTAAGAAGCACAATATTGGTGGTAGCATGGGAGAGGACAATATTCTTAAAGTGTCTAGCTAACCTTGGCTAGGTATACTAGCATTGACAGGCTGTACCACATCCAGAAGATATAAGGAGGAGAAGGATGAATGAGTGGGGATGGTTCTAATTATTGTAAACTATTTTGTATTATTGAATTATTGTTGATATTATAATGTTGTCGATAAACCTACTTATCTGACTTGCAATCCTTTCATGTATATTTGATAAATTAATTTTAGTTACTGAGACTTTATATCTCACCCGGTCATTATCAATATTTTTTAGGCGAGAACTCTAATTTTACTAGAGGACAAGGGAAGCAGCTATAGCCATAGGAATTGTGAACTTTGTAAGTCACTTTTGGTATTGATGTTGTATGGATTTTTTTATTGTCATTCTAGGGCCCTCATGTTTTTGAAATAGTATATTAACTATTTTGAGATGACTGTTTATCCGCTGTGAGACCTAAGGTTTTATTTTATACACTATAATATTTTGGAGAAATCTCAATCAAATCTTATATGGAAACTTTTTGTTTAGACCCTCTGTTGTGGGATCATAGTTGTAAGACTCGTGGGCTATTTATTCGTTTGTTCGATAATTGTGCCCAGAGTTATGAAATTTTCTATAGTGGATTTTGGCAGAATTTGTACCTTGGACCCTGCTTCAATATAATTTTTAAATTTATTGGGCCTGTTTGGGTTAGCGGTAGGAACGGTGGCTTAAAAGCTATCTGACTTTTGTAAAAGCCCAGTAGGAAAAAAGTCAGGTTGTAAATGTGATTTGTGTTTGGATTGCCAGTTTGGCTTTATGCAGAATTGGCTTTTTTCTTGACTGAAAATGGTTTGTATTATTATTTGAAAAGTCAGTTAAGATGGAAAATGACTGAAAAGAGTATGAATTATATTGAATACTACTATACATATTAGTTGTATGTATTAGGATAATAAAAATTTTAATTTAGAAAAAAGTTAAATGATTATTAAAAAAATTAATGAACAATAAAGCGGACGCTCCGATTGCAGCAAAATGATGGACACGAGAATATGAGAGAAATATTTTTGAGATAAATTTGAATGATGGACACGATTGCAGCAAAATGAAGGGCTGTGGTAATTTTGTCTTCTAGTGATGCCCCTTTTCTAGTGATTATACATTCATGTGGCGAAAGGGCCTGTTTGGCATCACTTATGAATCAGCTTTTTAGTACAAAAAATCCACCTTTTAAGCTACTGGACCAGTGAAAAAAAATCAAGATGCTATCATGTTTGGACAACCCAATACGTGAGTTGGGCTTTTTCCATTACACCAAACGCGGCCGGGCTTAAAGAACGCCCCAAATCCGAGCTTCAAGGGTAACGCACTGGTTTGAACTCTTGCTCGTAGCTCCACCCCTCCAGACCCAATCTCACCGTTGGTCCCTTGTGCTCTATCTCCCCCACTCCAGCCCTCCAGCCCCACGGTCACAAGCGCACTGCTAATTCTCGCTCTGCTAATCAGCTCTCTTTCTATCTGTCTCGCCCAGGTATTTCCTCTTTCTGATATCATGCCTCTCTGCCCAGTTTGGTTTTCGCTTCCGATAGTGGATTTGAAAAAAGAAAAAGAAAAAGGAACTCTCCGATTGTCTTGAGGCTTGATGAACTCGAGTGGGTGTATTATTTTTTGTCGATTTTCTCGGTCGATTTTTCTTTAAAAATACGCTTAGACAAAACGCTGAGATTGCAGCAACGCAGACACTACGATTTGGTGAGTTAAGCTTAATAAGGCGTTTTTGGGAAAAGCCCATTAAGCCTAATGCCAACCCAAACTACCTGCGTTGGGCTTTTTTCTCACAGCTTTTCATAATGGACCAAAACGCTGGTAATTAATGTTAACATGAAATATAATATTTATATTAAATTTCTTGCTCTTCAACATTTGGTATGTTTATGAATTTGTAAAAATCTTATACTGATATATTTATATACGATATACATTATAGATCGGATATTCATATTTATTTTAAATTATCATCTTCACTGTCAGTTTGATATTTTATAAGTAATGAATAAATTAAATTAGGGATGTTTTTTGAATTTTTCCACCAGTTTCCAGCACTACTAGAAACTGAAATTAAATTACGTATATTGAAAATGATTTTCTCATAGTGTTCATTATACTTTTCGATCAATAATTAAAAAAATTACAAAGTTTCCAGCACTACTAGAAGTTTTTGCTATGCGAGGGAGATATGATATAGATTTAGACAATCCTTTTGCATTTTTTGGATTATGATTTCATAAGTTTAGATTTAGATACTTCGAATATATATCAAAATACTGAGAAATCTTCTAGGGTTCAAGAAATATGTATGGACATATGTACTTAATTGATACTCTCTCATGTAGTTATTATCATTGTTGTCAAACTCACGAGTTAACTTTCTGAGTTTACCGTTTTTATACTTCTAGTTTACAAAAACGAGTAGAATCAGTGGTAAACTCGTACTAGTTGTAAACTCGGTAAAACTCACGAGTTTATATATCGAGTTTACCGTTTTTACGTTCCTAGCTTATAAAACTGTGTTAACTTTTTTTATTTGATCATGCTCAGCAACTGTATATAGAAAGTGTATAGAAATTTCTTTATTAAATATGATAAATGATGAATGCTGATGGATTTAATTTCAATTATTTAGATTTAAAATATATTTAAATCAAATTGTTATCATTTTCATATTTTAATTATTTAATTATACACTAATAATAACTATTTAATAATAAAAGTAAACTCTTAGAGTTTTCATCACTGTCACGAGTTTAAGAACTCGTGAGTTTGACAACCTTGATTATTATATAATATATTTAGGAAGTTGATATTAGTTTTAAATATAAAACAAAATTTTCAATTTATGGTTTTAAATATAAAATATATTTTTCAATCTTTTCTTAATTTACCTTTATTGATACTCCCTTAACAATAATTAAGAATAAGAGGAAATGAGACAATTAAGAAAGATGACTGTGGTGTTTTAAAAAATACAGATTATATTAATTAATTTAATTAACTTTCTTAATCTAATTAAATTATATAAAGATAGCTTATATTAAGAAACAAAGGTACTACCCATAATAAAATTTCAAGAATTTTAATGGACCCAATGGTGCATGTCAAAATGAAAACATTTTAATTATTTATACAACTCTTAACTAACTCTAGTCACTAAATAGTATCTTGTGAAAATCGGGAAAAGAAACTCTTCACTTCTCTTATCTTCCACTACCCTCTACTTATGTATTCTCACCATCATTAGATCAACTCTGTATGGTTGAGATTTAATATCCTATAAAATATAGTAAGTAGAGAGGCTTCTTTCCCATGAAAGTCATCCAACAAAGCTAGGTTATTATCCAAACCAATCATTAAATCGGTCTAGAGTCAATGGGTCAGATCGAAGTTAAACCGGAGCTAACTTAAGCCTACACCAGTGTGAAAGTGAACTTAAACGATAATATTTTTTGTAATAGTTTTGGAATTTGAGAATTTTCAAGGATCAAATGATAATATTTTTGAATGATTCTTTTTGTATTAGAAAATAGACATCTCAAACTTACCATAAAGTCTTAATTTGTAATATTTGAAAATATGTAGAATTATATAAAAAAATTTTGAAGTTAAGAAATTATTAGTAAACAATGAACTAGTTGGATCAGACCGAACTAGTTGCATATAGTTCGTTCACACAAAAGCACAGTTGAACAATTTTTTTGCCAGAGTTGAACAACTCTTGATGTAAGAGAACGAACTATATGCATATACATATAACATCAACATAATAAGCATTTAAACGTTTGGCAGAAGTAGTTTTGAACATCTAAATGAAATTTCCTGTTCTCCAAAAGCAGTTTTGATCAGTAACTATTTTCTCAGATTTGGCTTAACCGCACTAATTCCAGCCCCCTAGTTTGAGCCAGATTTCTTCCTTTTATTCCCACAGACATTGGATTTTGAAGGAGAACAATCTTTCAAATTATAAGACAGCAAATTAGGCACAACATTCTTAGCAAACAAGTCAGGAGCTGAAGCTTGAGCTTGGGAAACTGATTTATGCTCTTCAACAGATTCTTTGGTTTTTCTCATGAACTGATTTCTTGCTGAGAATGTGTCTTTGATTCTGGAAGCTGAAGCCGAATTTGGATTGTAGGGATCCAAGCCATTGGATGGCACAAGCCCTTGCTTGTTCAAATACTTTACAGAGCTGGACTTGACGACGTTTTCATAAACAGCCTTATCAATTCGAGTTCTCAATTTGTGAACTTCAAATTTGGCTGCTTCAATCCGTTCAAACATTTTTACCAAGGCTCTATCGGTATCATTAAGCTCAAGTGAAGACGATAAATCATTCTCAAGATGAGAGAATATGTCATCATTCCACTTGAAGAGCTCCTCATTAATCTGTGGATTCTTTGCCGCTGTTATTGATGGAACAGTAAGAAAGGTTAAAAACTAAGAATGATATGAAAATAATTTCTACCAAAATGTCACAATCAGATGTGTGTAGAAAACTGTAAGTTTGGTACTCACCTTTAGCAACACCATTAACATTTTTCAAAAAACTATTGGCATTTTTCAAACGAGCATCAGCGGCTCGGTCCTTTTTTTCTGTAAAATAAGAGAAGAAAGTGAGAATATTTGATTATGAAGGTAAATAAAATATGCAATGAGCCAAACAATGATTGGTTGGGTCAAGCAATATGGGTCAGTGCCTCACAAAGTGAGGGACCAACATACGAATCTCCCATGGGAGATATGCTTACATTTAGACAACGACGGGTTGGGTCGAGCAATATGGGCTAGTGCCTCACAAAGTGAGGGACCAACGTTGGTATCTCCATTGGGAGATATGCTTACATTTAGTGCCTGAAAGTGTCTAGGATAGGATTGCCTCTAATAGGAGGAATTTTGTGCCTATAAAAAAAAATGCGCAATAAGCCAAAAACTTCATACCAAAGTATGACAGTACACAGTGGTCAGACGTGTAAGATGCCAAATTACATGTCTCCTCAATTCGCTTGCATTTCTTCCTCTTGATTACTTTTTTCCCACAAAGTCCCACTGGTAGAGGTATTGACTTGGTATTACATCCATCTAACGAGAAGTTTTCTGTAACAAACTGCCTTCTATATTCATATGCTGCAAGTTCTTTTTCATATTTATGTTCTTGAGACTGAAGTTGCTTCAGTTTTAATTCTAGCCATTTACAGCACCACGACAGCGGGCGTATGAAACTCTCCCAATGACTCGTCAACTTCTCCCTTCTGAACATTTAATAGAGTAAAACATGTAAGCGATTGGTAATATGACCAAACACATATCAACAAAAAAAGAACAGTCATTTAAAGAAAAACATGACTTGTATCAAAAGTTTAATTATGTCAGCACCTAAATTTATCATTAAGAATAGACTTTAGAACATAAAATTTCATATTACAGCACAAACCTATTTCACCCCAAATTCCTTACCACTTATTATGTCTGTTGACATGTAGCATTAGGAATATCAATAAAGCTGACAGTGTTAACAGATTAGAGTAATTCGCAATAGAGAGCATGCATTAAAGTTTGGACAATGAGTAACTAGTAACTAATATTATATACCTAGACATATACTGGTAAATTTAAATTCCCTAATACCAACTCAGACCATCCTCTAACTAGACCTGAAGCCATGAACCTAACTCAACTATTCATATCAATTGGCCAGGTAGTCTCTTTGTGCTTTCGCAACAGTGACTAATTAGCAACCACTTCAACCCATCTTTCCTTAGACACCAATGGTATGAACTAACTTTATTAGATTCATTCCCAGAACCTATGCTCTCCTAAACTTCTAGATACTCCTCTCAACTGGTGCCTCTTCACTCGCTTCGTCCATATCACCTTCTCAGGTTTGGAATTTGGATCCCTTTCCTGAACCTTTAGTTAAGTCTAAAATTCAATCGAATTGAATCTCAGGTAACAATTAACCTCATATGTAAAGTATAAACAGTATATGATAGATATTCACAACAACATTCAGCAACCAACAATACATAGTACATAGCAAATGTAATGTTAACGGCAGATGCACTCATCAGTGCTACATGTCCCAGACACGTATCCTCAGCGCTAGGAAAACAAGCATGTAGCATTATCATTACAACAATAATCCATAGCTATACTAAATATAAACACACATGTGACCTAAGACCTAATCTCAGCCAGTCACGATGCATGACCTAAGACCCAGTCTTGCCCATGACTCTACAATTATGAATCAAACAATCATATATAGGTATACAAGACGCAGGAGAATTAAAGTTAATGTATGTGAACGTACCTTACTTTTACTTTGCGTAATTAGCAATACGCCCTTCCTTTGAATCCGACTCCGGACTTCTCGAGTATCCTATAATACTATCATTGGATTATTTCCTTTTCCATATTTTATATGATATTGTAATAAATATTATATCACTTAGAATAATATCGAAAAGGGTTATTTTCACCTCTTTTTACTTTTTTACCCTTAGTGGATAGGTTATCCAATTTTTAACCTTATCTCTCCTTAATTTCGTATGTCTTACTTTGCTACGAGGATTTTTCAGCAACTTGGAAAACTCATAATTAATTGTACAAAAATCCAATTGATGTGTTTCAAAAATATACATGACCCTTGACATGTCTATTTTCATGGAAAAATAATCCCATGCGCCATGAACATCGGAGTCATTTCCAGTTTTCTTATTTTCTAACACTGTTCAGATCACATGTCTAGAAACATAGATCAACTTGAAAAATTTACATCTTTTTGGGGAAAAAAAAACTAAAAATTATGTGTTATACATAAAAAGAAAGACCTTTATTCCCACTACATTTCGGGAAAATTTTAGGGTTTTTAGACACCATTTGAATGGCCAAAATCCACGCAAAATAGCCATTGTTTAGATTAACTTCCAGAAACATGGCCTAACTTCAAATATATATAACTTCTTGTCCAAA
This sequence comes from Acacia crassicarpa, assembly GCA_034222035.1. Taxonomy (NCBI): domain Eukaryota; kingdom Viridiplantae; phylum Streptophyta; class Magnoliopsida; order Fabales; family Fabaceae; genus Acacia; species Acacia crassicarpa. Next base: position 17,678,274 of record JAWXYG010000014.1, on the reverse strand, counting down.
GCTCTAAAGATCACATATTTTATATTAAAAGAAATCCTTGGATGTCTATTTTCTTTCTGGACAATTTCATGATTTTAGGACTTCATTTAATACATAAAATATTGACAACAAGTTCACTGCCTGCTCAGAACTCACACTAGCAATTTTTCTCAACTTTGTAAAACTAATGATTTTATGTACTAAATCACTTCCTAACTCATTATCTAGCTTTTAAACATGTTCTTAAATCATTTGGGTGGAACCTCCCCTTAGGATTTGAAGTTTCCAAATCAAGAAGAATTTACCATAAATTCAACAAGTTCAAGAGAATACCAAATAGGATCAAGATCATCTTTTATCTTGACTTGATTTGTGTTCTTGCAACATCCTCTTCCTCCTTGGCTCCAAATGTTTAGCCCCCTCTCCAAAACACCATACAAGAGTGTTTTGATTAAGGCTAGAGGTTAATGGAAAACATCAGAAAATAACTAACAAACTCAAGAGCACCTACCTTTGGTGCTTTTGGAATTTCTCTCCTTCCTTCCATCTTCTCCAATTTCGTGTAGCCCTCTCTTTCTCAGTAGGATCTGATTTGCTTTCAAATTGTAAGGATTGCAAGGAGAGGGACCATGTATTTATAGTGGAAGATTAGCCTCTTGTGGCCCCACATGTCAAATTACCATTATAACCTTACAAAATATCCCATTTTCATGACTTAATGAAGAAGTTTGTCATTTCTTTTCTCCTCCACTCCACCTTCGACTAAACTTTGGACTCTTTTAGGGCCCTTTCATTGCTTTTCCAAGTGTCCTCACCCTGTGGTTGATGTTCCCTCATTGGCTCAAACAATTACAAGAGGATTTAGGCTTTAATTTCATGGGATATTATCTTGCAAACTTGGCCAATATTCATCCACCTATGCTCAGCTGCAATTTGGACTTTTGAGGCAGATTTGTGATGTTATTTGGATAACACAATTAAGGGATTAGGTGTCCAATGATTTCCAAGTGTTAATATTTGATTGGTTGGTTGACTTGCCAATGTGTAGTTGTGTATTAATCAAGCTCTAATGTCATCTTATTTGGCCCCTTTTTTAAAATAATAATAATAACAGCCCTTCTAAGGGTTCTTTATGGCCACTCTTAGATTGATGACTCGTACACGAGTTGAATAAAAATCATCTAGACATTTATCTCTTGTTTGACAAGTGTTAACTTGGCACAAAATACATTAAATACTACGTATTTTATTTCCTTTGACAATCACTTATTTTCATTGTCTTCTACCCCTTGATTTTAGGCCAAAGTATAGCCCTATTAGGTAGTTACAAATGTTTACCACTAATCTCAATTAGTACAAGTTCATTTGTTAGGGGATTGTTGTTAATATGTACCAATTTGGCTAAGTGTCATTCATACACTTTCTTGACTCCTTTTGATTGGAAATCACCATTTTTTATGTGATTTTATGTCACATATTTTAGCCAATTTAATATGGTCACATATTCATAAAATACAAAATTTTCAGCAAATTGAAAATCGAGTATTACAAAACCTATGAGACCTTTTTGGAACATGGTAAGCATAAGCATTTACCAACACTGTCACTATTTATTATGGAAGAGGAAGAGATTAAAAAGCAATGGGGAAATTAAGTCCACACTTTGTATAAACTAAAGAGGGACAGTTATATATACCTGAATTCTGACACAACCAAAAAAGGCAAAATTATTTTATGAACCTTCTCACATCAAGGTATCATCAGTCATAGATTAGGTAAACTGAGTTTCAAATACAGGAGATGGTGTGACTAAGAAGTCAGCAAATATATTCCATGTATTATAGTTATCCATAGTTCAAATAAAGGATGAAAATTTGAATCCTACTTAAATCAAGCCACTACTAAAAAGAAGAAGAATTTGGATGTAACTGCCATTCAGGGATCAAAGACACAAACGAGAATAACGTGTATGGTTCACCCAAAATGGGGGAACTGAAAGTAACTGATAAGGTAAATAATTTTTTGGATTGCAAGAGCTAGCATGAAGCATTGAATCCATGATTTGGCCAAGTAATATGCCCAATAAATTTGATGGAAGTAACAAGAGTTACACCAATCTGAGGAACGGATCCATAGAAGAACAAGCAAAGCTAGCATGTCAAGCTAAGCAAGCGCGTAAAATAAGATAAATAAGAAAGTTTACATCAATCCGGGTACCAAATTGTTCTCAAACCCCAGATATCTTTCCTTGAACGGTTCCATTGTTAAGCCAATCCCAATTAAACAAACGGTATGAAAAGACTAAGTAGATAGACAGTACCACTTTTCTTGCTTAATGGGTTTAATCAACAGTATAAGAGTATGAGATGATGAACCCCTGAGTGCACGTATATGACAAGGAACTACTACAATAAAAGGATGAGATATGAGGTTCCTCTCTATTTTCTTCCAATTGTGCTTTCTAGTTACTGCAGACAAGAAAAGGAATACACTCTCTCTATTCTTAAATATAAGGGTTCTAAATATATTTATAAGGTCATATTCTCCCTTATCTACCACATTAAATTTAGGACCGGTGGAGTATGCGCAAAAAATTTAAAACTGAAACATACCTTATTAGACCCGGCTTAGAGTCTCCATAAAACATGGGTGAGAATGGATCTTTGGCATACATATATGATGTCACTTCATCATCACTGAATGCTGAAGCATTGTCTGTGCCAGATCCTGTATCTCCAAAGGAACTTGAACACTCAGTGGCATCATCATCATCACAAGTATCTTCCCTTATCAAAGGCTCACTAGACTTTGTACACCCAGTTATATTAACTTCCACATCCTCATTTCCTCTGGACAAAGTAGTTTTTTCAATTGGCAATGCTTCCTTTTCAAAAGCATTATCATTGTAGTTAGTCTCAAGCTGCTGAACCTTTTGTCCTGAAAATGAAGAGACATGTATATTCTTCTCATCAACCCAATTTGCTAAGTCAGCTTCCAGCTCTAAAGGACTGCCCATCTTTGTAAACCATAGAATCCTGTAGTTCCTGATATACAAAGAATGCACAAGATTAACAACATGAAGAGATCTTTTTGGGATTGTCATGCGATTCTCCCAAAATAGTGTGTTCAAACGAAAGAAAGAGAAAGCCCCATAGTAGCCCTAAATGAACATTTGATGCAAACCATTCCAGTCACTTTTCAGTAGTAAAAAAATACAACTATACTGAATTAACCAAATGGCATCTCCCTGACATTTTTATTTTCCTTAAATATAATTTCAGGTATAACAAAAAAAAAAAAAATCTAAAGAATGAAAACCTTTGATTTGAATTTCTCCCGTTACACGCATTAAAAACAAAAACTCATTCCAGTTTTAGCAGTTCAGTTTTCACAAGGGGTCAAATCTGAAAACAAAACCAACAACTTCTCATGAATGCAGAAACATTCAACGAGAATAAATTTAAATGCAAGGTTCAAATTCATATGGTTTCTTTGATTCTTGTTATCGAGTCAAGATATGTTTTGCGTTAAATAGTTTCTCTGGACGTACCTTGCTGAAGACCCAACGTTCACAAAGCGTGATTTGCAATTGAATGAGACTGAATTGAAATTGAGAGTTTTCGAGCAATTTGAGTATGACTATAACAGGTGTATAAGATTGTTTTAGTTAAATTCAAAAGACGACGACAACCAAGAAGAAGAAGAAGGATGGAGGTGGGAGTCTAAGTGTCGCCAAAACCGAAAAAGGGGAAAAAGAGATCAGAAATTTGGTGGGGCTTTTAGGATAGAAACTCGGTCCGTACTCTAATTTTGATTTGTATTATTCAACTCCTCCGCTTTGCTTGAGGCGCAAGTTTGCTCGTCAAGTTCCGATTTCTAAATTTAGAAATCGTAAATTTGTTATTTTTTTTGATAGGGTCTAAGTTTCGGGCATAACTCTTAAAAACTCTATTTATTATTGCGTTTTTACGTTTTCAAGATGTTTTTTTATTAAAACAATTTTATTAATTTTCCAAACGCTTTTAAGTTTTTACGATTTTACTACGTTACGATTTTTCATTCTCCTTCTGTTGTCAAGTAAAAACTCGTTTTTAAGAACCTTGGTTTCGGGTGCAAATTTCCTCAGAATCTCTTCTCTCATTTTCTTCTTAGAATCCCATTTCCATCTTTGGATGAAAAAATGTACGGTTCAGATTTAATATTTTCTAAAACAATTATGATAATGTTTTATAAATTAATTTTTTATTAATTTTGTTTGTATTACAAGTATAAATTGTGTAGATCATGATTTAATAGTTTAAGTTTATTTTTTCATGTTCAAAATAATAGTTTTATAAAATATTAAACGTGAACCATCTATTTGTTTAAATCTGAGAAGGGTGGAGATCAGATATTGAGAAGAAAAGGAGAGAAGAGATATTGAGAGAATCCAAACCCCTAAGTTTCGTAATTTATTACGGGGAACTGTAAAATATTGTTTGCGAAAAAGCTAATTAAATATTCTCAATATTTGAATTTATAAATATGAATAATCTTTCTTCACATTTATACAAATATAATTTTTTTGGACGAAATAAAAATATTATTTTTCAGATATTACAAATTTTGTTCTAAAATTTTTACTAGTAACCCTCTGAATTATTGACAAAGGTTATTATAATTTTCTTTTCTTTTCTTTTTTTTAAAAATTGTTTTAGTTTTATTTTATTTAACTTTATTCAATTCAACATAATTTTTAAATTTATTATGAATCTAATTAATGTTAACATAAAATATAATATTTCTATTAAATTTCTTGCTCTTCAACATTTGGTATGTTTATGAATCTGTAAAATATCTTATGCTGATGTATTTATATACGACATAAATTATAGATCAGATATTAAATTATTATCTTAACGATCATTTTGATATTTTAAAAGTAATCAATAAATTAAATTATGGATATTTTTTGAATTTTTCCACCAGTTTCCGGCACCACTAGCAACTGAAATTAAAAAGATGTAAGTCGAAAATGATTTTCTCATAATGTTCATTATACTTTTCTTTCCCATCAATTAGAGTTAAAAAAGCGGGACAAGAATTTTGAAGTGAATTGTTAGGTAACTAACCTTGACTTATTAGATTTCATAAATTCGTGATTAATATTGTTTCAATTTTTTTTTTTAAAAAAATTGAATTCAAAATTCACCATAAAAAAAAAATTGAATTCAAAATTCACCATTTGCTTGTTGAAGTTTAACTACTGTATCTCATTTTAAACGGATTCATTCATGATTTGACAAGATGGTTTCCTTCTTATCGGGGCAAAATAAAAGGGTTGCCTTTTTCAAAGCAAGTATTAGGAAATAATCAAAGTAAATATATTGTAATTATGAGTATCGCTGCTAATTAGGGATTAGGGTAGTAAAAAGGTAATCAATAGTCTTAATGGGTCATTATCCATTTGACCTTCCTCCATATGTGTATAAATACCTTCTCTTGTATATGAATGAGTATGAATTAGAGAATATATATTTTGCCTACTCTTCTCTCTCTCTCTCTGGCGTTTACATGGTACCAGAGCCACCTGGTTCGCTCGTCTGATTTTTTTTTTCCGGCCAGATTACTGCTTGTTTCCAGTGACAGTGAGGGAGAGAGCTAGAGTTAGGGTTCTGTCGTCAGTCACTTTCTCCGACCACGCGCCGCCCCACGGTGATCAGAAGGTCCAGATCGGCAGAACCCCGTCGGTCGTTCGCCGTTTCACCTGCGCGTGGCTCCTCACGCGCCACCTGAAGTTCCGCCGTCAGTTGCACACGCCAGCGCGTGAGGCCATTTTCCGGCGAGTCTTCTACCGTCGTTTGCTTCTCTGGGATCGACTCCCTGCATCCGGCTCAACCCAAGTGTTTTTGTTCCCATATCTTGTGGTTTCACTATCTAGTCAGTTCTTTTGGGGGTGATATGCAGCTATTCAAGTGTTTTTTTTTTCCTGTTCCCAGATTTGTTTGCTCGTTTTTTTATTTGTTTTGGGAGTGCCCAGGTTGGTCCTGTTGGTTCTTGTTCCTTGTGTGGACTCTTGTTCCTGTTTGGCTGCTATTGGTTACCGTTTGTGGGCTTTTCAACATTGGGTTGTTTCTAGAAGGTGGTGTTCTTTGAGTTTCTAGTTGCTATCTTAGCTATTGTTTCCCTTATGTGTCTCTAGTTATCACTTATGGCTGAATCTAAACCAAGTGCGACAACTGAGATGATTCCTGTGTCCAACAAAATTACTGATCATAAGTTAAATTGGACAAATTATTCGGCCTAGATCAAAACCATCCATATGCATCTACTCAGTATTGAGAAAGAGGGCCACTTAACGGCGACTCCTCCAGCGGATGACCCAAAGATGACATGGGCTCGTGCGGATGCCCGACTCTTCCTACAAATTCAAAATTCTATTGACAGTGAAGTTCTTCCTTCGGTTAGTCAATGTAATACTGTGAAGGAACTTATCGACTGCCTGGAGTTTCTGTATTCTAGGAAAGGGAACATTACTCGCATACATGAGGTGTGCAAAGGTTTCTATCGGGCTGACCAGCAAGGTCGTCCCCTGAAGAATTTTTACATTGAGTTTAAATAAATGTATGAGGAGATGCGGCGGTTAATGCCACCAACGACTGATCTTCAAGCTTAGATGGATAATATGGAGAAGCTGGCAATCATGAGTTTTCTTACTGCTCTTGATCCTTCCTATGAGATTGTTCGGTCTCAGATATTATCCAGCTCTGAGCTTCCATCTCTTCAGGATGTGTACTCTAGGGTGTTGCGTGCAGACAGTATGACCAACCCAGCGTCTAATTCAAATGCTAGTAATGCTAGTGCCTTAGCTGGATAGAGTGCGACTAATGGTAGGAATTCAGGAGTTTCATGACCAAGCTCTTTAGTGGAAAGCACCCCAAATCCAGTTTCTGCGGCTCCTAAGTACCTAGGCCCCCCGAGGCGTGGTCACAATCCTCCTAATTCTGGTGCTGGTGGAATTGTCTGCTATTATTGCAAGGAACCTGGTCATACAAAACGTTACTGCAGAAAGTTGCAACAGAGGCAGCCACGGAGTGGATCTGCTCATATGGTCCAATCATCTGATACCCCTGATCATGCTTCCTTAGCACTGACTGCGCTTGCTATAGGTAACTCTGATTCATGTCTTGCTACTTCGTCCTCGAAGTGGATCATTGACTCCGGGGCTACTGATCATATGACAGGTAACCATCATTTGTTCTCTTCATATGCACCATATGCCAACCCCTCCTCAATCACAATTGCCAATGGCTCTTATTCTCGTGTTCTTGGATCTAGCACTGTTCAACCTACCCCATCTGTTTCCTTATCATCTGTTCTTAATGTTCCTGACCTTGCCTTTAATCTTTTGTCTCCTAGCAAACTTACTCGTTATTTAAATTGTTTCATCTCACTTTTCCTTGACCATTGTTTGATTCAGGATCTTACGACGAAGCAGATTATTGGTAAGGGATATGAATCTAGCGGTCATTACTTCCTTGACAATCAAGTACTGCGTTCAATTGCTTGCTCTGGTGGTTCCTCTCCATTTGATATCCATTGTCGACTGGGTCATGTGTCATTGTCATCTTTAAAGAGGTTGTATCCTCAATTTCATCATGTGTCTTCTTTAGAGTGTGAGTCGTGTCAGTTTGCGAAACATCACCGTGTTCATCTGGCACCTCACGTCAATAAACAGGTTGCGTCCCCTTTTGATTTAATCCATTCCGATGTTTGGGGTCCATGTCATGTTGAGTCTAAGTCTGGTTTTCGGTACTTTGCTACTTTTATTGATGATTTTTCTCGCACCACCTGGCTTTATGTAATGAAAAATCGTTCTGAGTTGTTTTTTCACTTTTCCAATTTCTGCGCCGAAATAAAAACTCAATTTGGTGTCTCTGTGAAAATCTTACCGAGTGACAATGCAAAAGAATACTATTCTGCTCAATTTCAAAACTATATGCTTCAAAATGGTATAATTCATCAGTCCTCGCGTGCAGATACACCAGCTCAAAATGGTGTTGCCGAACAAAAGAACCGACACTTATTAGAAATAGCTCGGGCCTTAATGTTTCAAATGCAAGTTCCCAAACCTTTCTGGGCTGATACTGTGTGTACTGCTTGTTTCCTTATTAATCATATGCCTTCTCCTGTTGTTTCTGGAGCCACTCTCGACATCACCTTATTCCCTTCCAACCCCTTGTTCCCTATTGACCCAAAAATCTTTGGGTGTGTTTGTTTCGTTCGTGATATTCGCCCCACTGTTACCAAACTTGATCCCAAGTCTCTTAAATGTGTCTTCCTTGGGTATTCTAGGGTTCAGAAGGGTTATCAGTGCTATTCGCCTACTCTTCGGCGGTATCTTGTGTCTGTCAATGTCACTTTCCATGAGTCGACCCCATTCTTTTCAGCCTCTCCTCCACTTCCATCCCCCGACACCACCAACAATCCTGATGATATCTTGGTCTATGAGGTTTCGCTACCATCAGTACAGGCATTTGAGCCGGCTCCTGCTAAACCACCTATTTACCATGTCTTTCGGAAGCGTCCCAAGGCGAGCAATGAAATTGATCAGGTTCATGACCCACCAATACCTGCTTCGGCGTCTGATCCAGCGTTCTTTGCTCCTGTTCCTGAACCAGATACAGTGCCTGATTCTCCTATTCCTGTTTCTGACCCAGACACAATGCCTGATTCCCCTGCTTCTCTTGACTTGCCCATTGCCCTCTGAAAAGGTTAGCGTTCTTGCACTCACCCTATTTCTTCTTTTGCTTCCTATGACCATCTTTCCCCTCCATCCTATTCCTTCATAGCCTCCTTAGATTCTATCACTATTCCAACTAAACTCCACCAAGCCTTGGCCCACCCCGGTTGGTGTGCTGCTATGAAAGAAGAGATGATGGCCCTTAACAATGCTGGTACCTGGACTCTCGTTGATTTACCTCCTAGAAAGAAGGCTATTGGATGCAAGTGAGTATTCGCGGTAAAAACAAAAAGCTGATGGTACCTTGGAACGTTTAAAGGCTCGATTAGTTGCCAAGGGTTATGCTCAGACCTATGGTGTTGACTATTCGGAAACCTTCTCACCTGTGGCCAAACTGTCTTTTATTCGTCTCTTTATTTCTCTGGCCGCTACTTATGGTTGGGATCTTCATCAGTTGGATGTTAAAAATGCTTTCTTAAATGGTGACCTTCTTGAGGAAGTTTACATGGAGCAACCACTTGGTTTTGTTGCTCAGGGGGAGCGTGGGAAGGTATGTCATTTTCAGAAGTCACTATATGGTTTGAAGCAGAGTCCTCGTGCTTGGTTTGACAGGTTTAGCACGGTTGTTAAGAAGTTTGGTCTGAATCATAGCAAGTGTGATCATTCAGTGTTCTACCAGCGGATGGATGCTGACATGATTCTCCTCGTGGTATATGTTGATGATATTGTTATTACAGGGAGCAATACTTCGGGCATCTCATCACTAAAGACCTTCCTTAACTCTCAATTCCAAACGAAGGATTTGGGCCCATTAAAATACTTTCTTAGGATCAAGGTTATGCGAAGCAAGAAAGGGATTCTCTTGACACAAAGGAAATACGTTCTTGATCTTCTCAAAGAAACTGGCAAACTCGGGGCAGCACCAAGCAGTTTTCCCATGATACCTAATCCTTTCCTAGACATCGATGAGAGCATACCGTTTGATGAACTACCTGAGGATCTAAAGAAGAAGATCGACCCAGAAAAGATCAAGCCATTTGCCTACCCTAAGAGATACCGCAGATTGATTGGCAAATTGAATTATCTCACGGTGACTCGTCCCGATGTGACCTTCCCAGTTAGCGTGTTGAGCCAATTCATGACAGTACCAACGGTTGCTCAGTGGGAAGCATTGGAACATGTCTTACACTACTTAAAGGGCCCACCTGGTCATGGTATGCTCTATAAGAATCATGGTCATACTGAGATTATATGTTTTTGTGATGTGGATTATGCGGGATCGAAAGCCACCAGAAGGTCCACCACAGGATACTGTGTGCTTGTGGGTGGAAATTTAGTGTCCTGGAGGAGTAAGAAGCAAGATGTGGTTTCAAGATCCAGTGCAGAAGCTGAGTATAGGGCTATGGCTCAATCAGTACAAGAAATTGTGTGGGTTCACCAGTTAATGAAGGAGATTGGCCTCACCACGTCATTACCTGCAAAACTGTGGTGCGATAACATTGCTACTTTACACATAGCCTCCAACTCTGTGTTTCATGAACGCACAAAGCACATTGAAATTGATTGTCACTTTGTGCGGGATAAAATCAAGGAGAACTTCATTTCTACCGGACATGTGAGGTCTAGCGACCAATTGGATGATCTGCTAACTAAAGCCCTAAATGGAACTCGAGTTGATTATCTTTGTAACAAGTTGGACATGATTAATATCTATAATCCAACTTGAGGGGGAGTGTTAGGAAATAATCAAAGTGAATATATTGTAATTATGAGTATCGCTGCTAATTAGGGATTAGAGTAGTAAAGAGGTAATCAATAGTAATCAATAGTCTTAATGGGTCATTACCCATTTGTCCCCCCACCATATGTGTATATGAATCAGTATGAATTAGAGAATATATATTTTTCCTACTCTTCTCTCTCTCTCTCTGGCGTTTATAGCAAGTAGGAAAAATAAAGTAGAAAACTAGAAATTGATTCTAGAGAAAATTATGTAAACAAACTTTAATCTACAAACAATTGCTAATCAAACTAGTTATAAGTATAAAACCGGATTATAGCACAAGAACAACACACACTTCATGTTCTTTTAATTATGACTTAACATACTAATTACAGTATTTTCTTACAATTTGTTAAGAACAATAAAAAATACCTTCAACCAATGTGACTCTTGTTTAATGATGTGCAAACGAGAGACATTAATTCTTCCCAAGTTAATTTGGGCTTTGCTCATTCCTCAAGATGTTTGGTACACACCCAAAAAAAAAAAAAAAAACAAGTTTAAATAATAGAAGGCTTGCCAATTTATCATGGTAAAACTATTATTACCTCCGATCCTAATTATAGGAACACTTTTGTAGTGCAAATTAGGTAATTACACATAGGCCAAGCTTGTACATATACTTCTCTTGTTCTTAATATAAGACTCAATTTAATGAAGAAATTGAATTACAAAGTCAGTCTTGTATTAAGTCTTGTATTAAGTATAGAAGATAGTTCAATTGCAAGACGTCAAGCTCACCTATTTCTTAGCATGAATTCAAGCTAGAAAAAGCACCAACCAAATTACAAAAAACCATAGATCCCACTATTATAAGCTCTTTTTGGCAAAGAGCTTATGTCCAAACAATGATTTAACATAATCTATAACATTTGCCTATCAAGCTAATGCTCAATCTCATGGCCGAATTTAAGATGCTGTTTGGAGACTCAAGTGTGTTGCTGCTGGAGAGTGGGCTATTTCTCTTCACCTTCTTCAACCAAAAATAGAGCCAGCTCAAGAAGTCTGAATGAGTTCTAAAAATGCATACAACTTGGACAAACATCTTCAATTTTACAATAACGTCTTTAATCAAGTTTGTTAAACTGTACATACAAGACCAGCTTTTCCCCCTAAGTTAGGCAACAGGAGATTGCCTTGTGGAGACACCTAACCTCATTCCTACAGAAACCAAGGTCTCAAGTGATCTAGCGCTGTTCGCTAGGAGGTCTTCATCAATCACTATCGAATTCTGCATATCACAGAAAAAAGGAAGTGAGAGAACATGTTGCAACAGGACTCGAGGAAAATAGGGCATTAACAATTAACGTTTGTCAGTGGTTCTTCTTAAACAGAAATAATTTATATCATGCTCCCATAGCAATAACATATTTTGGTTCAGGCATTTGCTCATATAATCTCACTAAAGAAGGAGCCATCTTCATTGTTACAGTGCTTGTTGTGAAAATTAGATCCACTTGTCTAGGACTAGATCGTCGTACTAGTCCACAACGATCAAAGTTGAATCATGATTTTATTAAGGAAGCAAATTCAATGAAGCAACAACTGGTACCATAGAGAAGTGGCCATAAACTGGATAGTCTTGACCAATTTGAAAGATCATATAATGTAGTTGAAATAACATAATTTTGGGTTGTTCAATCAAATAAGGGAAACTCAAAGGAATTCATAAATCAACTAAATAATGACACAAGCAGTTCGAATATAAGTATGTTACGATAATCTTTACACAATTTAAGTAAAGCAGAATAATTCTGTGCACAAAATTTGTTTGATGTCTAACAGAGATCGTGTTGAAACTACACACAAACTATTATCAGAAAAAGTGAATGAGGAATCAGGATTATTTTCTACAATAAGAAATTCAAAATTTGATGAATAATAAAGAATTATGAGCAGTAACACCAAAAATAACACCAACCTTTTCGAAAACACAGATTACAGTGCTTCCACCAAATGAGAAATATCCAAACTGTAATTTAAGCAAATGAAATGTCAATAAGCAATGTAAACAGAAGATGAATAAACAAAAATAAACCTGTATCTTGGATACCTCATCCCCCTTCTTAACATGATCACCCTTCTTTTTGGTAAAAGTTATGCTACCAACCATTGTGGCTCCTATTGCAACAAATGCCACCTGAATCCAGATCATAGAATTACAAAAATGAATATACTAACAGTCAAATACACTTAAAAGGAGAAAGTAGTAACAATCATAAAGTACGGTATTTTACCAAAAACATTAACAAACCATCAAAAGCGCAACAGAGAAATTGAAAGAATAAATAACAAAAAATGGATTAAATGCTTAAATGAATAAATAGGAAAAACATGTAAAGATCAGATTATAAAACACAAGTAGCGTTTGACTTATGAGCAGTCAAGAATTTCAGAAACTAATGACACTGAAATTTCTTAATTTATTCATGGTTGATGAAAAAAGTGAATCGAAAAGTATGTGACAATAAACTCCCACTCTTCCCGTGGATAAAGCCACAATTAATGAAGCAGCATCCTAGGATCCAGAAAAGGAAAAACACTGCTGAGTGCTGACAACCTACACTAAAGGAACAGATTTAGCCATCCCACACTACCTAAGTCTCCATCATATATAAAAAATGGAAAAGAAAATGAATATTACTATCAGAGCATGCTGAAGTTGATAGTTGGTGTTGTACCTAGTCCTACAATCATTAATCATCTCAGATGTATGCATTTGGAAATACAGATTTATTGTAACGACCAACCTTTCCAAAATCTACAGTCGAAATTATTGAAACGGCACGCTTATTCTCCGTGAAGACATTGCAGTACTTGCTATTTACAGCAATGGGATTGACCTGTATAACAGAGCAGAGGACAAAATAAATTGTCAATGAGAACTATTAACAAGAAAATAGACCAACAAAAACACATGTGAAGTTATGTATAAAATATCCCATACTGTATATAAGCATCCAGGGATATCTATGAATTGTTCAATTTTTCCTGATACTGGCAAGTGGAATCTATGATAATCCTGAAAGAATAGGGTTAAAGTCAAAATCTTAGAAAACTATGACAGAAACAGAATAAATATGAAATAAATAACAAAGAATACCTGAGGCGCTAGACGAAATATCACAATTGTTCCATCAACAAAAGCACTGGAAGAAATTTCCTTCCCCAAAAGACCTTGAACTGAAAACTTCCTACCCTAAAAAGTAGCAAAATATAACTGAAATTATTTTGTTGGACAACATAATCAAAGTGAAAAGAATTAAGAGCCATACAACCTAAATATTAAGGAAATCTAATTTCCACTGCCATTGACTCAAATTTCAATAATTGAACTAGTTTATTAGAATTTAACAAAAGAAAAGAGGGATATTCAAAAGTAAAAGCACCAGAAAAAACTTTAGTTACAATAAGGCAGGGGTTGTTTATACTTTATACACAACAAATTAATTCAGCAACCAAACACTTTGATCTATTACAATTGTTACATGTTTTCATGCAAAGACAACGAGTAAGAGCAGGTACAAACACCATGATCCCATTTCCTCATGCATTTTTTCCTCCCCACAACCAAGCCCTAACTTACAGGAAAATGTAAAGAGTTTGCAAGTTCAACGAGCATTATTGTAATAGATATAGGTCATAGAAACCAGCTGAAAACTGTTTTATATCACAAAAAGTCATGGGTCTAACTCGTAAAAATACATTATTTAAGAAATTATATCTCAAGAATGGAAGCATTCCATATAGAAGAGAAGAAAAAATTACCTTAATCCAAAATCTTAAACTATCATCAATTGATTTAAATGCCATTAGACGACAATCAGCAGCACATACAGCAACATCATCACGTTCAATGGAATCAATTGGTCTTGAACCAAGCTTCAACTCTCTTATGAAAAACTCATTGAAGGTCTGCACACAGAAATCTAAGATATGAATCTTCAAACAATAAAAAATCCATAAAATCCATAAATAGTTGGCCTTTTAAGTATCTAAAAATCAATATCAATATATCCATATAAGTGGTAGGAAATTGCACTATCCACAAGATGTAAAAAGTGAGACATTCCATGACAACCCTAGTTTTATAAATTTACAAGAGGTTAAAAATCAGACCTACCATTGAACTAGCTGAAACTTTGGTTCAAGATTTGAGAGCTGAATTACAATTAAATAAGTTGTGATTAATTAATAAATTTTAATTACTTACCAATTATTTGAAAGATAAAAAAATAACAATATCATCTATAATTATTAATTGCAAATAAAAACAACAATAAAATTACTTTTAAAAAATGAAGTGAGAAATAATAAGAAGTACAAATATAATTTAAAAAGTTGATAAATATTTTATCATTTAAAAAATAAAATAAAATAATTCTGAGACGTAATATACTTATAATGTATATTCTTATTTTATAAACACAATTCTTCTCCATTGTTTATAGTCTTGCTTAATATGTAATAGAGGGTCCTTTCAAAATCCTTAATATGTAACAGAATCTTCAAATTTATATTGTCGGTTCTGAACAGCTGACATCGTGGAAAAATAACTTTAGCTCTTTTGGAAGGTAGAAGCCCACCTTAAACTTATCCAACGGATTCTTGACTTCGGCCATATTAATTTGATCCTACACCAAAATAATCACATGATTTGTAAGAAGCATGTAATGTCGTGCGCACAATTCCAGATACAAAAGCAACCACAGTATATGAAATCAGGAAGGAAAAGGTATAGGGTTAAGATGTTAATCACAGAAGAAGAAAATAAATTAAAAGTTATGGGAAAAGCATTAACACACAAATTATGTTTGCATGCACGCATCTATATACTTTGGCACACAAAATCATATATACACACACAGACATATATGTATGATTTTGTGCCAAAGTAAAATTCACAAGCAACAGCACTACAGATTGTGGCTTTGAACTTAAGCCCCCCATTCCTGTGAGTAAGCAAAAATCAGAAGTTTCCAGCCAGAAAGAAGTTCATACCTTGAACAGTTCAATAAATTTAGGTATATCTGCTGCAGATTCAGGTGAGTTCATCTTATTTCCCTGGCTTTCAGATATGTTTTGTAGGATTTCCTTGACCCCTTCAAATAAGAAATTCAACATCTCAAGACATTATGAAAGATTAAGTGTCTCAACACAAAGGAAAGACTTATGCAAATTTGATTTACTGGGCCAAATTGACATGCTTCAAATCAGTGACATAAGCACATTATGAACATTATCTTTTTCAATTAATGATATGTTTGCTCTTTTTAATATACTGCTAATGCATTAAATCTAACTCCAGAAAGGTCAGCAAAACCTAACATATCTGTCTGGTTCTTTTTCTGTATCAGTACAGCTAATAACAATTGTAAGCCACAAAATACAGCAGTGGCTAGTGAAGTTACTAAAATCAGTAGCCTAGAATTCTTTTCAGAATAACAAAGAGAAATGAGCCCATACCTACATTTATCAGGCCAAGACCTACTTTTGACTGATAAATAGCTCTCATTGACAAAATAATCTTTTTGTCAATTAGTTCCTCAACAAGCCTTTTAGTCTTCCGGTCATATACCTGATGCCAAGTAATGGGTAAAGCAAATGGATAAAGAATTCTGAGCTTTAAGACTTAATTGAACAACATTGCATGTATGTGTGACATATAATATAGCATGAAAGAGCTTAACATGGCTGCAAATTCTTAAATTTCAACCAAGTGATGCATATAGGATTTAAAAATCAGCTGTCACAATGATTGGTCAACTTCTCACAAACAAAATCCAGTAATATTGAAGTTTGTTCACTTAAAGAGATGCCTCTATTTTGACAGTTCTCCCAAGCCTGTACATTTGAAATCCTGATTGTAGAAGGTGAGAATGACATATGTTGAAAATAGCATGCAAAGGGTGTAAAGATGTCAAACATATCAGTAAATCAGATTGAAAAACTTCTAATTATGACACATGTCTTTTAAAAGAAAATCAATTATTAGAAAGAGAGAAGCAAAATCCTTAAATGGTTCTGTATTTCTTGACATGACTTAAAATACATTGGCATTCTACATTTGTGGTATAAAAGTCAGCAGACTGTCAAGAAAAAGAAAAAGAATGGGCGACAATGCATACCAGAATGTGGGAAGCACTTGATCCAGAGCGTATACCAACATCGTAGGACGAGAAATGAGCCCATTCACTCATTTTAAAGAGCCACCTGAATAAAAAAGTAACTCTGTCATTTCACCAGATAGAGATTCAAATTTAAAGCCATATATATTATACACAACAAATGTAAACTGACAGTATAAAATTGAAAATGTTAACACCGTCCATGCCCTCTCTTCCATCCTATCTATCATAGTGCTAGATTAGCATCATGTTCATAAATTTACCCATATGATGCCTCTTTATCCGTCAAGAATCCTCCCGTCATCACCTGGTTTCCAGTCCCTTCGTCAAAACAAAGAGTTAAATGAACTATTGTGTTCAGCTTGTCAGCAACCTGAAGAACCTCACCACAAACAGGACAGCAATTCAATAATGTTTCCCTACAATACCAGAAATCAACAAATTAATGAATTATAATCAAAGGAAACATAGATAAAGAGAGAATCAACATGATGAGAACACTTTCATCCCCTCTTGGTCATGAACTACAGTTCAACCACGGGAATTAATAAATCTTCTAAAAATTTGAGTTCAAATACACAGAAAAATAAAACCAGATTCAGATGGTGGTTATTGTCAAATCTAAACAGAAAAACTATAGAAAAAATAAATATATAAATAGAATAAAGAACCAACTGGACCCTTTGTTGGAACATATATTTAAGTACATATAAAATAAACAGACATATGGTATCCATGAATAGATGGAAATAAAAATGATTAATATAATCTTTAGTCCCTCAAGTTTATAAGTATAATTCAATACATCTGCAGCCAAAGACACTAATTTGCATGCAAAATGTACCTGTTTGTTGAGATTGTTTAAGAGTGTTTCTATAAGTAACGTCCACAATTAAACATATGCATAAACAACAGAAATCCTAATCCTAGCCTTCCTCACAAGATGCATTGGAATGACAATTGAAAATAATAATAATAATAATAATAATAAAAATAATAATTCTAACAACTTGAAAAGAATTAATAATTTTAAACCATTGAACCTAAAAAAAAAGATGACCAAAGAATAAAATAAGATATACAAAATTAATGCTTGCAGTCTCGTATCAGCCATTACTTTTCTTGTTGAAAAGCAAGAAGGTCAGCCAATTCATCCATGCTAACCGTGCCATCCCCATTCTTATCAGCTGCTTTGAAAATTTCTTCTTTCTGTTGCAAATAAAATTGCATGGGTCAGAGTTAGTTAAACACACACATACACACACAAAACAAGAGATTACATCATAACTACAAAACAACCATTATACTGCAATGAAAATTTTAAATTAGATACAATCAAGAAATCAAATTTCAATATACTAATTCAAGGATTTAATGTTCAAAATATTATTCTTTTATATTATTTATATAACCAAATAATCTAAAAAATCAAATTCTGTTATCAGAAAATGCAAATTGAGGTGTATAAGCAAACTCAAATGATATCTAGTAAGCTTAGGCTTCATCAACTGAAAAATCACACAAGATAATTCGGTTAGTGTTTGCTCAAGCATGAACCTTGATAGATGCTGTTTCGTTGCCAAAGGCGTCAATTAGGTCAGAGAATTCAGGAAATGAAAGCACGCCATCTCCATTATAGTCCTGCACAGAATATTACCTTTTAGGTTAAAAACAGAAAATGATAAACTGTTCTCAAAACCCTAAACTTAATATTATACAGCATTTTCACAAGCTTACATAAGTTATATATTTAATATATTCAGCCTGTGTCAATTTCCTTTCAAGTTCTAGGAGCACCCTGATAGAAAAAATATGATGAAGGGATGTTGGAAGAAATAACTTAAATAACATGGAATCTTCTTTAATCTTTAATGGCAACATAAGCATATCATCAAATGTTTGGGTCCATTGAGAGTCAGTTTGATACCAGTGTCCTTGTGCAAGAAGGTGATCAGATTTTTTCTTGTCATCATCTTTTAAAATATCCCTTATATGTCTTACAGTCAACCTGGACTAGTGACAATTCATCAGAAGCAAACCAAACTTACCACTGTAGATAAAATGCGCTTGACAAAGCCTTTCTCTGTCTCGATTGGGTCCTGTTAGATAATTTTTCATAATTATTATCAATCCCTATTATATTCAAGCAACAACATGGTATAATTTCTTTAATATATACCTCTACAGAACAAGAGAGAGAAATGCTGCCAGCCACTTTGCCTGGCGTTGATGGATCCAACAAGTTGAATACCTCAGTGTCAGAATCAGAATCCTGTATCACCATAATACAAACAAAAGAAGCCAATAAATGAACCATTTCCACAGCAATGATTAAAATAGTCAAAATCTGAAAATAAACATTATTCATTTATCCAAAGCCAAGCTCCAACCAGATTGCTATCCAACAATCTGAGGGAGAGATATAGACAGCAGTTTGCCAGGACCTATCAGTCAAGGAAAAGTCTCAAGCAGATATTTTACATGGGGTTTAGGTTTCCCAAAAGATGACAGAGGCGTGCAAAGGTTTCCATTTGATCTCTGAGTAAAGTCATCAAAGGCAATTACTGAATAGTTCGTTATTCTGTTAATGGCTACGGCTCTCAAGAATTGGGATCCAAGAAGTTGGTTGGCAATGCCAAGGAAGTAAATGGATACCAACTCTTGGGAGCAAGAACTTGTAATAAAGTAACTTTCTCAACTGGCTGCTCTAAAATTTTGTTGTGGCAAAATAGTCAACGCCACCTCAATTTTCTTTGCAAAAATAAATGTACCATTGTACCCATCATTAATTTATCAAAAGATAATTTTCGTTGCAATAATTCATTAATCCAATTTTTCAAAAAGGATGTCTCTCTTTTCTAATAAAGAAGTTATATAAAATTCAAGAAAAATTTCATGAAGCCATAGTCAATGCTTAGGTTGGTTAAAGTTTTTATAGGTTCAAAATAATATATGTCAACCATAAATATTCCTCACCTGGGTTAGAAATTCAAGCAGATCAATCTCACAGTATCCAACAAGAGTACTGCTTCTTAGTCTGTTGGTCTAAATAAGAAAACAATAATATGAAATTAGATATGTTGACACGCTTAAGGAGTCACAAAGAAGTAGTCAGTCATAAGATCATGTTCAAAATGTAAGTAACTAGAATTTATGTAGCTATCATCTTTCCATTTTGTAAAAGCATATTTCCAAATCCCTTTATCTCAAAATGAAGCGGAAATACACATCAAACATACAAGAATCAGGATCAACACCTCATATACAGAAATCCTAGCAACATGAGGCCCATTCTTTTCCAGTAGAAGCTTCTTTTCCTGTAAAAGAACATAGAGGTCATGTTGAACAGGAAGCATCTATCTGATCAACTATATTTCTGAGTCAACAAGAATCAGGATCAACACCTCATGAAACAGGTTAAATGAATTCGAGTAACAAATATTTAACACATGCTCACACACGCGCTTCTAATGACTTAGCAGTAAAAAACTACCATTATAAGGAATAATTTCAATTTAAATTCTTGATGCTTAAATGACAAATCAAATATTAATAAAAATAACTAAATGTTATTCTATTAGCAATCTTGTTAAAATGGTGAGAAATTCAAAATTCATAACTTCAATAGTCCCCGTCTTGACAAGTTCCCTATGGCCTATTTCATATAAAGGGAGGAGGGAGGGTGATGGATTTTTCATTTTGCTCAAACTTCATTAAAGATAGTTTTGTTTTCCATAAGCTACGATAAAGTTGTTCAATAGGAGTTCTATCCCAAAAGGCACAAAAAACACAAGATTCTTTTCCACAGAAGTATTATCATCCTACAGGAATAGATAGCGCCCATGGATGAAAGGCCCTTCAAGATGTTTTAGTCCCAACTACTTAAAAGGTTCATATACACATGCCCATGCGCACACAATTGTATGAATCTATTTAAACCTTCTTTTATTCATTACTCAAACACCAATGAAAATTATCTCAATACACTCTTACACCATTATTGACAAATCTGCAATGGAATGTAATTATCATTCATTTTTATCTGTAAAACTCTTCCAGAAAATGAAAGGACTTTTCAATAAAATAAAAATAAATGAAAGCATGCTAAAGCAATTAACGAGATATGAAGAGACTTGGGTACTTACAGAGTTCCAAACCGGCTTGTCTGTACTGCACCACCAGTAGCACAAAATGAATACATGAAACAATAATGAAGGGAGAAGTTTCTAATCCTGACAGCTAAAATATTGCAAGTAAACACAAATATGCAAGCCCTTACTGAAAGCATGCACTCACATACTGGATTGATATATGGGAGCAAATATATTACACTATGACATTAACTAATCATACAGTAATGACTTTACAAATAAAAATTCTGAATCTGCTATATGACAGACAACACTGGAAGTGATAACCAAAATCATGATAGATGAAAGCTTGGAAGAAGGGGGAAAATTTATAGCTAACATGGGTTCTACAAATATGTGGACTGTCAAACACTAAACGCAGGTAAAGAAAGTTATACAGTAAAAATGCACTTTTATTTATACTCAAATAAAATATGTCAAAAAAGCTCTACATATTAATATCATGATATTATGGATGAGTAGAACGTCTGCATTCCACATAATGAATCATGATATAGTTAAAATAATCATAACAAGCCCAATGGGCTTTTCCAGGACTTAACTGATCTGAAGTCTTTGTGCGGAAAGCCTGCTCTCCAAGAGATAGACAAGCAATCCACTTATCCTTGAACTGCATCTCCGCCTACAATCAGAAGATTCACATCTCACCATATCTAAATAAAATATATGTGTCTTGTCCGTAAAAATAACAACAACAACAAAATATATACCTGTCCCAATAAAGAAATATGCTAAAGGCAAACAACTTTTTTTCGGCTTTAATTTCAACATCGCATAACAAAAGCAGGAAAAAAAAATTATTTGTTACGACCTTAGAAGTAAGAACCACTGATATTGACGGAGGAAACGTAATAGATATATAGAACTTGAATGAATTTTAAATTGCAGTATCATATAACGAACATCTAACATATATCCTTGTAGTATTCTCTGTTCTTTCTTTCTTTTTTTCAAAGATCATTGTAGCATTCTCTAGGCTTACCTGAAAAATTACAAATTTATTTTTCATGGAAACAAAAAAGGGGGGGGGGGGGGTTTTAAATGCTCAATCTTAACTATTGTGGTGTCCTAACAGGAGCATAGAACATATATCACGATGGTGCTCAATTTAGAATTACAGGTAAAGATCACAATTTACAATTCCAATAAAAAAAGAGTTAAGGTGCAGATTGGCCAACTAAGTGTTATTGGGCACAAAAATGTTTTCAAGAATATACCAATGAACAATTTAAATTGAGCAAAACTACCAATGAATTTATCTGAAAGTAGCACAATCCTGTCTTGGCCTATTCGTTGAAGTTATAAATTCTTCGTTGATATTTTTGCTCTCTTTTAATTGGTATTTTTACTCTCTTTCAATTGTTCATTGGTTGATACCTTTAAACTGTGCTCCTAGCTTTAAAACTTAGTTGGTTAATCTACACTTCAAAAAAAAAAAAAAATATATATATATATATATATATATATATATATATATATATATATATGCAACTGAACAAGAAGATTCCCTTGAGAAAGCTGTAAGAAATAAAAAGGGGAAAAACAAGTGATAACCATAACCAATTATAGCAATTTCGCAATCTCCCAACGTAAAACACAGCAAAAAGAAAACACACCTTGATGAGAGTGAGGATAGCGATTCCGGCGAAGTTATCAGCAGAGATGTGTTGGAGAGCAGAGGAGGAGGAACCAGAGGACCCGTTACCATTCCGGCGATGGCGATCACGAAGGAAGCGGCGACCTAAATGAAGACGCTCTTTAAAGCGAGCACGACGTGAGCCATTATTGCCTTCCGAAGAAGAAGACTCCCTGGAGTCTCCATTACCCATAGTAGCCGATAAGTGATTGGTAAAGTTCAGGCGCGAGAGCAGAGAAGTGATATGCTAGATTGCTAAGGTTGAGTTGGAAATGCGTAATGCTGAAATTTCAATGATTCTCTCAGTGCGATCACTCATAATGGAAAGTTGACCCCAGTGGATATTCGCAGCAGCGCAGAATTGGTTCTTGTGGCGTGGACGGTTTCAAATCTCTCTGTAAGAAAGTTGGAATCAGAAAAGTTGCGCTACTTTATTGATATTTCCGAAGGGCTAGTACAGGTGGAATGGGGAATTTTTATCTAAAAAGGATCTCTTTTTAATTTTAATGCCCGCCTCCAGCCATGTGCTTGATTCTTCCCGTCCAAGTTATTTCCTAGTTTTAGCTACTCCTTCCTGTTCTCTTTTTTTTTTTTTTTTCGGTCAATAACTCCCTCCAGTTGTCAGAAGTCAGAACCGGTTAATTTTGTCAGTTGTATATTAAATAAATTATAAATCTAACAAATTAATTTATTTTTTAAAAAAAGAGGAAAATCTCGCTCACAACCCTAAGTAACAAAAAAATTATTAAAAAAAACTTTAAAAAGCCACCTATTAAAAAAGGCTTTAACCTTTTCTCGATATTATTTCATAATGTTAACAACTATATCAATACAACATTAATAATTAAATCAGTATATGTTAATAACAATATCCTAATAATTAAATAGTACACGTTAATAACTATATCAGTACAACATTTTCTGAAATAATACCAGAAAATGTCTTAGGGGCTTTTCTGATATTGACTTTTCTTTGGGCATTTTTTAACAATATTTTGATAATTTGAGCCCTGAGGAGGATTTTCCCTAAAAAAATAATAAATGTAAATACTTTAATGTAATTTATTTAGCTTTTTGTTTATTGTTTTTTATAAGGAAAAGGACGAATAAATACCATTTGAATTTACAAAACCCCCAAAAGCCCACCGAATTTGTAAAAAGACTCAGAGATGCCAAAGACTTTTGAGGGTTATGCAAATTCGTACATATTCGTGTGAAATGACGATAATACCCAGAGGAGAGATGAAACGACACTCAGCTCTACCGTGACTGCCGAGGGTTGCAGCCGTCTTGACCCTCCACCGTCGAAGCCACACCCGCCTCTGCCATCGACCCCGCACCCGTAGACGCCGCACTGGATGACGCTGTTGAAAAAGAAAAAAAAACTGAGGCGTTTGCGTTCGTGTTTGTGTTGAGAGATTTGAGAGATTGAGAGAGAAATTGGAAGAAGAAACGAACCCCCGAAAAAAAGGAAGGAGGCAGAGGGGTGAAGGAAGGAAGATGAAGAAGAATGAAGGAGGGAAGGAGGGGGGGGGGGGAAGTTCACACTAGAAGTGCACTCGAGTGTGCACTTCTATTTTTAGTGTGTAAATAAAAATAGAAGTACACACTCGAGTGCACTGGAAGTGCACTTCCAGTGTTCACTGTTCACTCCGGTTAGTGAATAGTGAACTCTTTCCCCCCCCCCCTTCCTCCTTTCCTTCTTCCTTCTTCCTTCTTCTTCCTTTCTTCCTCTTCCTTCCTTCACCCCTCTCCTTCCTTCATTCTGGCGGCTCGTTTCTTCTTCCAATTTCTCTCGATCTCTCAACGTGAACCGTCGCAGTTTTTTTTTTCTTTTTCACCGGCGTCATCCAGTGCGGCGTTTGCAAGTACGGGGTCGACGACGGAGGCAGGTGTGGCTTCGACGGCGGAGGGTCAAGACGGCAGCAACCTTCGGCAGTCACGGTCTGAGTCGGTTCATCTCTCTCTCTCTCCCTAGGCATTATCGTCATTTCACACGAATCTGTACGAATTTGCATAACCCTCAAAAGTCTTTAACATCTCTGAGTCTTTTTACAAATTAGATGGGCTTCTGAGGGTTTTACAAATTCAGATGATATTTATCCGTCTTTTTCCCTTTTTTATATTAAGGATTATAGGTAGTATTTGTTAATCATATTATTAAATCTTTTTCATATGATTCAAAATTAGTATAATTTGACATTTCATTTAGGAAAAATTAATTTTTTTTAGTCTGTTTACCATTAACTCAGTGAGACTCATTCCCTAATTTTTTAACGGTCGAGATGTAACATTAGCTTCAACATTCATGAAGAAGTGGCAGGACCCCCAACTCTTTTCACTTCTTTGCCTTTATCAACTCTTGCAATAAAATTGGCTTTTCTCCTTATCTTTTTTATTCTTTTTTCTTTTTTTATCGTTAAATTAAAATCTTAACAGTCAAAATCTTATTATAATTTTATTTAAAAGATAAAAAATAAATTTGAATGGTTAAAATGATTTAGGTATCTTTTAAGTAAAATTATAATAATTTTTTTATAAGGTGTTAATCTAGACCATTAAATTCTTAATCTAAGGAAAAACAAAAAAGAAAGTGAAAAAGTGAGAAAATGATGAGAAGGGTATTGGAAATAAGCCAGTCCCCTCTTGCAATGCCTCCTCCTCTCTCACATAAAAGAAGTTTGCCAATGAAATCATCAGTTATGACAAAGGGCAGAATCTCGTTGGCCTTTCTTGCCGGCGGCACATACAATGACAGCAATGTCGGAGGGAAGGCAGGAGGCTGGAAAAACAGATCCGCCGGTAAATTCTTCGCTGTGGCTGCAATGGTTCTGTCAATATATGCTAACTCCAACTGTGAGAAGCCACCAGGATATCCCCTTCTGAATTGCTGCAAATGTGGACGAGAAAGATGAATCTCGACGTTTACATGGACATGAAGGCGGACCCGCCCAAACCTGCCGAAGAAGGCATTTGCGCAGGTACAATGGCTTTCCTTTCTTTTGGTTAAATTTTGTAATTTAAAAAAAAAAAAAAAAGGTGAAGCTCGATGGAAGGGTCAAACTAGCCATTTTTGGCCAGCAAGACCTGGGATGACCAATGATAGGAATATAAAAATTTTTGTCAAAAAAGAGAGAAATTAAGTACTAAGTTATAAGGAAGTTAAAATTTTTAGAGATTGAGTCATACTGAGTTGTAGTTAAAATATTGGACTTTTTGACTAAAATAAGAAAAAAAAATTACTAGATTAAAGCAGTTGGGAAACATTTTACTAAAGTAATGCAGTTGGTAGCGCAAGGACAGGGTGCGCCGTCAGTGGCGTGAAACAGGTTCACGCCACTGACAAATTTTTTATTTTTTTTAAAGACTGAACCAGAGCTCCTGATTGGTCCATGCCACCAGTGGCGTGGACCTATTTCACACCACTAACGTGGCATGGGGCCCTCCTACGCCACCAGTGGCGTGAACCTTACTTTAATAAATAGTTTTAACTGTGCATTAATCTGATATATTTTTTTTTGTTCTTATTTTGGTCAAAAAGCCTAAAATATTGAGTTATATGTGAGCTACTAATTAAAAGACTAAAAGATTAATTTCCTCTTTTTATTTATTATTGTGAAGACTGTAGATAATATTTTTGTGGGATATTGTACATTTCAAATAGAGGAAAAATTGAAAACATTATCAAATTTTAAGGGAGGGTCAATAGGAAGGGAAAATTGGGGATAAATCCGTATCTGAGAAATTAATTGGGGAGTAGAACCTAGAAAAAAAGTAAAGTCTTGAGGTCAGTTAAGGAATCATATGAAATGAAATGACTATTCTACCCCGATGAAATAAGGATCTACTACTAGTTCACCTATTTCACCTATCAATTCCCTCACTACCATCCACCCCTTCATTGTCTCCTTCATCTTTCCAACTTCACCCTTTACAAACTCCATATCCCCCTCAAGCAAACTCCACTAGTAATGAACAATGATGATTTCGGCAATTAATGACGGTGACCTCCATCTTGCAACACCACTTTAGATCTAGCGACCTCATCTACCACCATTGCACTTGCCTTTTGCACTCCCCCTCACCCCCATTTCTTTGATCTTTGTTGCCGCCTCCCTCCTCTACCTTCTTAACATGGTTGAAAAAAAAAAAAAAAAATCTTGTAATGCCAAGCCATTACAAATTTGGAGATATATAGAGGAAAACAGAGAAGGAGATGAAGGTGAGCTATGGCAGATCGGTAGGATAGAAAGTGAACTATGAATTGTAATTGACTTTCCACCAATTGTAAATGACCTACTACGAAATGTAACTAAGCTTCAAAGAATTGCAATTAAGCTTCCATGGTATGTAAATCAAGTTAAAATGCAAGTGAACTTCCACGAATTGCAAATGACTATCCGTGGTGTCAAAATTAAGTTAAAATGCAAATGCAAATGACATTCCATAAATTGCAAATGATGCAATGTGGAATTGCTTTTAATCAAGAAATCTTCGTGGAACTTTCTTCAAGGCGATTGTAACATATGAATACCTTTAGTTCTAAATATAAGACAAAATTTATTATGTAAATTTGTATAACAAAATTTGTGCTATATTTAAGATTGGAGGAAGTATATTTTTCTGTATGGAACACATTTCATCAAATATTAGCTTATACAAATGGTTAGTTTTACTAAATTATTTGTTGATTTTGCCAACTTTATGTGTAAAGATTGACAACTTAAGAATTGTAATTAACTACTTCAAAATACATATTGACTACTTCAGTCTTCTTAATGCCAATATGTATATTTGAGTTGTTAATAGCAAAACTAAAATTGTTATATTACAAAATATTCAACAAGTATCCTGTTTACTACTTTACTACTTTAGCATAAATATTAAGAACTCAAGTGTACATATTGATGATTTTTGCTTGAGATTTTTTTTCTTTTATTATAATAACGGTTGGCACAAAGTAGTTAACATGAATACTTGAGTTGTTAATATAATAGATACTAAAGTCATAAATAGGGTCGACCAGAGCTTTGACAGGTTCATATACTTTTGAATTTCTCAAGTAAAAGTAGTCAATATAGATATTTGTGTTGTTAATATGTATGTAAAGTTGTAAATAGAGAGTAGAGACAACTAAAACTCCACTTATCTCGTATGTATATTTTTTAATTTCTTAACTAAAAGTTGTTAATATGAATACTTAAATTGTTAATATACATATTAAAGTTGTAAAAAAAATATATGAGACTACTGGAACTCCATCGGCCATATTTACGACTTTAGTATCCATGATAACAACTCAAGTATCTACATTGACGACTTTTATTTGATAAATTAAAAACAATATATGAGAGCGCTAGAACTTCGGCGAAGATAGTAGGTCATTTCTGAAATTTTGTAATATTTCAAAATTTTAAATCAGTTCATTTAAAATTATTGAAATTCAAGATACTTATTTTTTTAAATCAATTTGGACAATTTTTTTTTTGGGTCTTTTCCCAATAGTTTAATACTTTATTATTTGAACACATGGAAGAACATGGGCCTTATTTGGGCCCAGCATTCTATGGGCCGCCTGTTAAGCCTGATGCTAATAACCATAACATGTTAATTAAGTGGGGGCAGATAAGAAAAACATTAAATAATGGAAAATTATATATATAATATGACATTATATGTCGAAATCAAGGAAAGTGAAGGAAAATAATTACTCCAAATTGCATAATCAAGTTGTGAGTTGAATTGGATGCTTACCTAAGCAAAATAATTGATATTGTAATACTATATTTGCTAATAATTAAGATAAAATCTCATGTACTTACAAATCTTTCAATTCACATTACTAAATTAGGGACCAACAATGCCCCTTAGCTTTGACTTTGATTCAATGTATATAACTCTTTGCAACCCCCTTGGTAAATTTTAAATATTTTTATAAGAGGTAGCTGTCAAATAGATTTACAATTTACCTTTAGGCATTAAAATAAGTACGTCAATGATTTTTTTTACACATTTTAATTATTTGTTACTGATATATAACAGCATAAGCAAAGTTTTCAAACTTACGAGTTTAGGCAAATTCGTGATAGTGACGTAAACTCATATCGTAAACTCGTAAAAGTTTACTTCTTTTATTATTAAATAGGTAATACTAGTGTATAATTAAATAATTAAAATATAAAAATGACAACAATTTGATTTAAATATATTTTAAATCCAAATAATTGAAATTAAATTCACCAACATTCATCATTTATCATATTTAATAAAAAAAAATTCTATATAAAGCCGCTGAGCATGATCAAATAAAAAAAGTTAATACGAGTTTAAGAGTAATTTAACACAGTTTTATAAGATGGAAACGTAAAAACCGTAAACTCGGTGTATAAACTCATGAGTTTAACTGAGTTTACAACTAGCACAAGTTTACCACTGACTGGACTCGTTTTTATAAGCTAGAAGCGTAAAAACGGTAAACTCGGAAAGTCAACTCGCAAGTTTGACAACAATGAGTATAAGTATAACACTCAATTTTTATTTAAACAAAAAAAAAATCTAAGACTAATAATAACATCACCTGTTTGCAAGTAACAATTAATGCAATGCTGGAAATTAAAGCAATTATTGATCAATATCAAAGCATCAAGGTGTAAAACAAGACCTTAGACCCGTGCGTTGCACGGAATGTGTTGTTTTATTCAGTTTTTAAATCGGACAACTAAAGTATTAATGTAATAACAATGTAGTTTTATTAGTAAATAGATTAATTGTAGACGTAACAATAAACTCAAATGAAAGTACGAAAAAGCTGAATTCATATAACTATTACATTGAAAGCACAACAATAACAAATTGGAAGAAATTTTCGCTTGACAACTATTAATGTAGTAAAATGTTTTGGAAAACCTCTCTGTATACCACATTAATTGTGTTATCGATACACTTATTAAACTCATCCAAAATCAGTATTTTTGGACCCTTGGAACTCTTTACCCTAGATAAAGCAACATAAAGTTGTCTATGTGAGAAAACTGGTCTTGGTAGATAAAAACCTACATTTGACATTGATTGTCCTTGACTTTTATTAATTGTCATGGTGAATGAAACGATGATTGAAAATTGTTTTCTAGTCATCTTGAAAGGAAGTTTAGATTCACATGGATTCATGTCCATCCTATGTATCAAAATATCTTGCCCTGTGTGTTGCCATTCAACTCTTTCGCCTTAATGACGTTCTTCCCTATTTTTGTAATTTGAAGCCTTGTACCATTGCACAATCCTGATGCTTGATCAATGTTCCTTATTAACATAACAGACACGTCGATCTTCAAAACCAATTTATGATGAGGAATCACGGAACATTTAATTGAATTGAGGAACTCTGTATCATACAGATCATCGATACTATCATTTACACGATCTAAACGATTTATAGAGTTAGCACTGAAGTATTCTGCTTCATCTCTTGACAGTAAAGAACAAATGTATTCATTCAAGGAGTCAACATGTTCCGTAGTTGGTGTCAGTATTGATCTGTTGTTTAGGTAATCTTCCTCGAATAAACGCTCAACTAAATTTGGGTAAGTAGATTCAACGATACACCTTATTGGATTATCATCATCATGGAGTAACAAATCAGAGGGTATTTCTATGTTTGCAATATCATCGTGTGGCAAACCAATAACACCCTCTCCTATAAGCAGTAGCCATTCAAAAAATGCTTTGATTTTCTCTTGCTCAACTGGATCTGCGGAAGACTTGAGTCTCATATTTTTGGTTAATTGCAATAACTGACATCCATTTCAAAGAGGAGAAGCATTAATAGATAAAATAATTATAAGGGATAAAATAATTATGAGAGAAAGAGTGAGAGAAGGTGGCTGGGTAGGTAAAAAATGGCTGAACAAATGAAAGAGTGATTTCTATTTTTTGTCATCTCCCAATGACTCATATTTCAGAGCATTGTATGCCTGGTTCTTATATATTACGCAATAAATAATATATGACTTACGTTTGTAAATGACCCTGGCCAATTACTGTTTAGAAATCATATATGATAAATAGATTCAGCATCAGTGTATATGAAAATAAATGATTAATGCTATTGGTGATGCGCTCCAAAACTTAATTGGAAATGAAATTTCAAACTTAAAATAGTTAATCAAATTTCATGAGTTTTGTCTACATAATGACTTTGCTTCTCTGACGTAATATACAAATCTTTTTTTTTTTAACCAGTTTATGACACGTAATTATAAGGGATACAATAATTATGAGAGAAAGAGTAAGAGAAGGTGGCTGGGTAGGTAAAAAGTGGCCGAACAAATGAAAGAGTGATTTCTATTTTTTGTCCTCTCCCAATGAGTCATATTTCAGACCATTGTATGCCTGGTCCTTATATATTACGCAATAAATAATATTCTATGATACTGGTCATATTTCAACGACTGTGCATTCATGTTGTCTGTTTGAAAATTGGTTTCAAGAAAATTACATCCAATGGCCAGGGTTATGATAAAACTCAAGTTGATAAAATGTTGAAGAGAATGTTTATAACGTACAACATCATTACAACCGAAATTTGAGAAAGGTAAACTTCATATCATAGAGTAGTAAATCATATGCATAAGATATCAATTTATTTTCTCCTTCTTGATGTTTTTTAGAGGTTTGGTAGTGCTCAGTTGTGGTGTGCACATATCTGCAAGACCAAGGTCATCACACACAAGTGGAATGTCAATTGCAATAGTCTTTCTTTTTGTGTTGGAGTCAGGTGGGGTTGTAAGTTGGGAGATGGTGTTAATGTCATCTTCAATGACATTAATTTGTGAAGATGTATGACTAGTTTCCCTTAAAGCAGTTGACTCCTACAGATAGGTAAGATAAGTTAATAAATAGAATAACTCTATAATTTTACCAAAAAACTACAATAACAAAGGATGAAGATGACAAAATACCATATCTGTCATGAACGTTGTGTGTTGCTGCAAGTAAAACATGTAAATAAAGTAAGTTTAACAAATTTACTGTTAAACTATTTTAAAAAACCCAGATGCAAAATTTAAAGAAATTGAACCTCGTCATTTGAATATTGGAATTGTTGTACCAAGTGTGTATCTGCACACAACTAACTGACTCCAATGCTACTCATCCTATGCTTGATATTATTGCTCCTAATCCGTAACTTGACAAGTATTACCTTTCTGTCTATTTTATCCAACTCTTTTGGAACTGTAGTATTCTCATCATTCTACGGGAATTTAAAACATATAGTCATGCATAAGAATTTACAAAATAGAGCATGTAATATGTAACTCAATATATAACATAATGAATACCTCTTGCATGTCCTCTTTCATCTTTGATGCAGATTTACCCAACAATTCAGTTGCATGACGATCAAACAGCATGATTGAACATTTTCCAGTTTTGTCAAATACTTTGTAGTGAACTTTATACCTACCAAAGTAGATATTAACTAAATTTATGGAACATGGATTATGGAACAATATGTAGTGGTTAAGTTTGAAAACATACTTGGGGATAGTCATAAGTACGTCTTTTTCACACTTGGTGCATCTAAGAGTGCCATTAGGCATGTACTCGGGTTTTTTGTCACAAGGACATGCATTATAATACCACCCATACAATGTTTCACATTTTTGAATCGTAACCTTTGAGACAACATCACACTCCTAAACATTTTAGGAAAAATAATATTATTTTACTTGCAAGTTAAATAATGGTTACCATCTTTCTAACAATATAGATGAAGGGATAAATTAATTATTAATTTGTGGAAGTAAAATAATATAAAGATGAGGAAGAAAAATTACTTGCTCTAACTTAGAAATATCAGACAATGGAATCCTGGTGCGGAAACTAAGAAGTGATTTAGCTGAGTAGGTTGGATATTCGACATTTGAAATTTGTGTAAACAGTTAACTGGAGCTAGAGTCTTGGCTAAGTCTATACATTATGCGTATGTTCAATTAGTATAAGGTAACCAAAAAAAAAAACCACTAATGGTAAAAGGAATTAAGGTCTAACCTTTCTTTCAACAATGATGCCTCCGGTATATTCAGATTAAGAGTGACTAAAGTTGCATTAAATGCGTTACTCAGATGACCGTAATCTAATGTAAATGTATATTAGACATTAGACAATATATTAATAAAACAAAATAATTCATTTACTATTGTCTGAAGACATTGAAAAAAAATAAAAAATGAAAAACCTGTATTCCTGTTTGATCTGGCGAAACGCACAAGAACAATAATTGGAGGTTCCATGTCCTCATGTTTCTTTGCATAAGTCTCCTCAGCACACTCACCCAAAGAGTGATATTTATAATGTTTTCACTAAGAGATGTTGAAATATGATTATATTCAATACTCTTTGTTATACTTAAGTTTTTTAAAAAAAAAATTGAACACCAGATTTTTTGTGAGCTACAAAGATAGATAAAAAAAATTACTTCTCATCAGCAATGCTAAAGTTTAGCTTCCTGGTAATATCACTTTCCCTTCTTTGATCCAATAAACGTCCGAAAGCTTGCAAAAACCCGATTACGTCTACAGTTGTTTGTATATCATGCATCATTAAATTAATTGGAATGCACTCCGTCTTAAAGCATAAAAGGTTAGTTGATTTAACAAAATGGGTCCAAAAAAGACAAACCTATTAACCGTGGTGTTGGTTATGATTAGTTTTGATGATGTCTTATATAGATGCCATTGTCATTGTTATAAGCAAAAAGATTGAGTAATATAGTTATCTCCTACATTGACTAATTGTTGTATTTAATGTAGATTAATCCAAGTTGAATTATAGAGATTAATCAAGAAGGAGATAAGAATTGAAAGAAAGAAGTATTTGTAGAGGTTATCAAGGAAGCAAGATGTTATTAATGGGTTTTGGTGATAACCAAGTAGAAGAGAAGAGACCAAATAAAGAACATGCATATATATTCTTATATGTGATACTGGAAGTCTCTATGATAAGCATCACTTTATGGATATTGAAGAAGGTAGAAGCTGTAAAGAATGATGAGCTCAAGTTCAATGAAGAAGAATGATCAAGTTGGGAGATGGAAGAAGGAAGAACTTGATGAATGGAATGAAGATATAGTTATTCAAGTTCTTATGCTGAAGCTAGAAGCCTCCAAGATCATATGGAAGTTGGAATAACTCAATTCAGAGTTAAAGTCAACAAAAATTAGTTTCTGGATGAGCAAACTCGAGTTCAGGACCCCAAACTCGAGTTTAGAATCACAAACTCGAGCCTATAAGTGTCTTCAGCATTTCTGGTGTCTCTGGACTAAGCAAACTCGAGCCTATAAGTGTAAACTCGAGCCTATAAGTGTCTTCAACATTTCTGGTGTCTCTGGACTAGGCAAACTCGAGCCTGTAAGTGCAAACTCGAGTTCACAATGATCATCAGCACTTCAGCTCCACTCTGTTTCACGTTCAGCTCGGGCGAGGTCTGGTAATTCGATGATATCTCCCAAACTAGAGATCGGATTGAGACGAAACCAAAAGCATATGAAACTAGACTCCCAATGCGTCATTTTGATATAAACTTCAAGCCAAAAGGAGTTCAGATCAAGGAGCTATGATTTTTACAAGTTGCCATAAGAATCAACGTCACAGTCCAGACCCACCTTCGGTATTTTGGGTGTATCTCACAAACGACAAATTCGATTGAGCTGAAATCAGTGGCATATGAAAATAGACTCAAAGGTATTTCAATCAAGCTTTGAACGGACCAAAATGGAGTTCAGACCAGAGAGATATGATCTTTGAAAGTTGACAAAGTTGCAAACTCGAACCAGGCCAACTCAGAAACAACCAAGTTGCAAATCAACTTACAAACTCGAGTTCATCAGTCACAAACTCGAGCTCGAGAGTTCTAGAGAAGAAATGAGCATTTGGGAAAAGCCAAACTCGAGCCTATAAGTGAACGAACTCGAGTTCATCTCAGACAGAGAGCAATGTAACTTTTCAATGAGTTGCGAACCTCAGGTTTAGATTGTGAACCTCAGGTTCATTTTATCCCGAGAGCAATTTGGCTTTTCAAACACTTGAGAACCTCAGGTTTAGAAAACAAACCTCAGGTTCACACCTTTTGAACTTACTTATTTTTGAACACTGAAGCCTCGAACTCGAGCCTGCAAGAACTGAACTCAAGTTCGCGACGCTGATTCAGAATTTCAAATCTGACGAATTTGCAATGCCTTCTTGTTTGATCTTAATACTTCCCATGATTAATCTCTAGTGTTCCTAGACATGTTTAACCACTTTATTGGTGAGTTTCAGATTATCAAAACGAAGGATATCAGATTTGTGCAAGAATATCGAAAGCCGTACAAAAGCTCTAACGGCTAGTTTTTAACGGATATATTTCATCCTACAACGGTCATAAACGGTCACATACCTCTCTCTACCTATAAAAGACATGGACTCAAGCAGGAAAACGTGGAGATACAAGTCTACAATGCCAAAATGCTGATTCTCTGCTTCTACTCTGTTTTACTTGTCTAGATAGCTTTGAGAGTGAAATGAATTGTGATTGTACTTCAGTGATTATCTATCCATTCCTTTGAGAGGAAATTTATTGTAAACACATTATCTTTCTGAGAGCAACTCAAGATTGGGTAATCTTGAGTGGGTTATACATTGTGTTGATTACAACTTGTAAGGGGGAGTGAATCCTAGTGAGAGGATTACTTCGAGTACAGAGTGTGTGATCAAGCGGTGTATCCTTACGGTGTGTAAGGGGGAGTATCTCTGTAAGAGATTTGTAAAAGGCTGCACAAGTGCCCGGCTAAACTTGTGGGATTGTAGCGGTTCTCAAGTATCCGATTAAAGCTTGAGGGAAATAGTGGATTGAAATCTCAGGAGGTGCCTGGGGACTGGACGTAGGTCAAGGAGGGCCGAACCAGTATAAATCTGTTTGCACATTCTCTTCCCTTATCTCTTACGTTTCTAGCATATATGTTTGAATGTGTTTACATATATAAATGTATGGTTATTGCTTTCTAAACTGATTTCTTGGAGTTACGAAAAGAATTTCAAGTTAACTAAAGTTTTTTTATACTTCACCCAATTCACCCCCCCTCTTGGGTTCAGCCGGAACTTACATTTGGTATCAGAGCTAGGCTCTTGTTTAAAGGACTTAACCGTCTCAAGAGTTATCAATGGCTGATTTTGGGTGTTCGTCGTTTTCAGAAGGTTTCGATTTTACCATTCCTCCACTTTTCAAAGATATTGATTTTTGGTTTTGGAAATCTAGAATGACTAGTTTTATCAAAGCAACTGATTTTGATATGTGGAATATTGTTATAAATGTTTTTGATTTCAAACCAAGAAAGGATTGGACAGAAAAAGAAATGAAATTATTTTCGTTAAACATTAGAGCAATGAAAATTTTGTATTGTGCTTTAATCGAAAATGATTTTGTGAAAATCAAATGTTGCTCTAGTGCTAAAGATATTTGGGATACTCTTGATTCTATTTATGCTTCTGACAATTGTGTTGAAGTTGAAAGTGTTGATAGTTCATCTGAAACTACAAGCTATGTATCCTCGTTTGATGAACAATTGGAAGTGAAGAATGAAGAAGGAGAAATCATTGAATACTTTCATGATCTAATCAACACAGAAGAACAAGAGGAAGAGAATTCCCTAGAAGAACTCATGGAGGATTATGATCAACCATTATCTAAAGCTCAAGATGCACATGTGGTAAACGATTCCAATTCTTCTTGTGTATTAAAGAAAAATGATTTCGAACAGTTGCATAAAATTGTTTTTCAACCAATCATTGATTCCAATTTGAAAAGCAAGAATGTTTTGAAACAAAATGCTGGAAAATCTATCGGAAAGAATGAATGTTCAAATGAAGACTATTTGAAGTTTTACTCTAATGACCAGCACAATACTTGCAAAAATGTTCATAGTAAGCATCATTCTATTATTTGTAATTATTGTGGAAAATCTGGGCATATTTCTCATACATGCTATATTAGAAGAAATTCTAAAGTGAGAAATCATTTTGTTTGGGTTCCTAAAGGACAAGTAAGGTACAATACTAACAGTCAAGGACCCAAGTATAAGTGGGTACCAAAATGTCCATCTAGTACTCCATGTGTGCAGGATGATTTGAATATCAATGGACATCAAGGTACAGAGAAGAGGAAGAAGAAGCCAAGAGTTCCTCATGCACCAAAGAAGAAGATCATAGAATCTATATCAAGCAAGAGAACTCTCATGGCACCTATTGCTGGAACTACAAGGTTTAAACATCAAAGGAAGCAATGGATACAAGCAAGAAGAGTATCATCTACCTCAAGAACAAATTATCATAGAGTTCCATTCAACTATCTTGAGGAGAATAAGAAGAGAAGAATCTCTTATGCACAAGGGAAAGGATTCTTCCAGTTTACATTATATGAGAAAGCATTGCTTCATCCCAAGACTAAATTCAAAAAGACAAAGTATCAACAAATGATAAATTGGGTAAGCGAATGCATTCCTTCAAGTACCTAAGGCTAAGGTATGCAAGGGTAAAACCTCCTACGCTATCATCTGAAATAATCATTGAGGTTTTATATTTTGTAACCTTAGAAATGAGCATTGCAATCTATTTGTTTTAAATTTGGTTTTCACATATATATATGTTTTAAAACTAATTGCAATGTTCAATAGGTTGAACTCTTTATGCATTCATAATGATTTGAAAAGAAAGTATTTCTTTTATGCAAAGAGTCATGCTTTACTCACTATGCTTAGTTGTTTTAATTGATTATATTCATGAGAGCATGTGAATTTTGGTTCCTACAAGCTAACATTGATTGGATCCAAGTAAGGTTGGATACCAAGAAGAAAAAAAGATTTATATAGTTTTGTAGGATCAGGGAAAGCTTCTCAAGAATGCAAGATAGATAATGATTTAAGTCTTGAGGAAGCACAAGCCAAGCTTGATGTTGATGGTGAAATTTGGAAAATGAGTTATCTACATCAATCCATCTCAATCAAGCAAGCTTCTATGAGGAAAAGAGGAATTATGGTGATATCTAATCCTTGTCTCATACTATGATTATATGTAATTCATTATCGGTTTATGTTAAGTTAAAAGGTTTTGAAAATTATTCAATTTCAATCAACAATTTTACCGTCAAAAGCCAATCTCCAGTTTTTTCAAATGAGATTTTCATAAACTTGAGACTGTTTCCATGAACCTCCAGTTTGCGCCATGAACCTCCGGTTTGCTTTAGGCCAAAAGTTTTCCAAGAGTTTTCTAAGTTGAGAGAACTCGAGTTCAAGTTTCTAAACTCGAGTTCATGCCTTTGCAGAAAGCAAAATATTTTTGAACTTGAGAAAACCTTTGGTTTGCACTGGAAACCTCCAGTTTGTGTTTTGAGAGGCAAAACTGATTTTTGACATGAATAGTGTTGAACTCGAGTTCATCACTTATAGACTCGAGTTTGGGTTTTGTTCAAAATGTGTTTCAAACTGAAAAACCGATGATTTGCTCAAGAGTAGTCTAAACTCGAGCCTAAAACACAAACCTCCGGTTTGGTCCTGTGCAAATGTTACAAACCTCAGGTTTACCTCACAAACCTCCGGTTTGGTCCTGTACAAATTTTACAAACCTCAGGTTTACTACGCAAACCTCCGGTTTGGTCCATACAGAAGGCAAAACTCACCAGTTTACATCTTAAACTTGAGACTAAAGTTTCTAAACCTCAGGTTTGCACCTCCAGAGGAAATTTTTTAGAGAGTTTACACTTGGTCAAGAGCATTTAATGTTTTAAAAATAAGCAAACTTGAGACTACCTTCATAAACCTCCAGTTTGCTTTTCTAAACTCCAGTTTGCCTTTCCAAACTCTAGTTTGTCTTTCTAAACTCAAGTTTGAGTCAACCATGCTTTTGAAATCACCTTGCTCGAATTTTCAAAAACTTCATGCATGATCTATATATTCCATATCATCGATCACTAATATTCCTAACTGTGTTTAATCAATTTGTTAGTGAGTTTTTGATTATTAAACAAGTAAATTTGTGCATAACTTTTTTGATTTTATATTTTTGAAATGCACAAGTCTAAAATTTGTTTAAATTTCAATTCACTCTGTTTTATGAAGATGCATACAAATGTTTTGAAAACATATCCATACTTTGATTGCATTTAAATGATGTTTAAAAACTGGAAGTTAATATTGTATACTGAATGTTAGATATGCTTCAAATTTATCCGGATTGAGTTTTCTCTATTATTCACATGTTGATCTTTGGAATTCAATGTGTTGCTTGAACTATTTAGTTTCATTCCCTAACTAGTTGGACCTCATGTCTAACAAGTTAATCATATATGAGTTTCAAGCATATCTCCAGAAAAGAATTCAATTTGTGAAAATCTTATGCTTATTGGATACATTCTCATTGGTCAAGTTACTCCAAGCATTATGAATGTTCATTAATGCATTAAATGTTAGTGCATTAACCATTATATGGAATAACTTACTAGGATAATATTATGAAACTCAAGTCATTTGAACTAATGAGTTTGTGTTTCATCATCCATGAATTCTAGTACTCCTTTTGTTACTCAAATACATCAAATTTATCTTCATCCATATTTTGAGTAACTATCTTTGTATATTCATAATCTTGCCTTGAATGTTCATATACTTTCAAGACTCATCTAAGAAGCAAGATTATCTCTTGGCCACAACAAAGTCATTATGCATATTTGTCACTATTGTGCTAAACATGTCTTGCTAATGCTTTATCCTTATGATCTTTCCTTTTAGGAAAATTCTTCTACATGTTAAATTCAATGTTTAACATGTTCTTTAAAATCTGAAGTATTTTGATACATTCTGATATATTGACTTCCACCATGTTTAAAATGAGCATTGTTTTCTAAGCATCTTTCAAAAATAAATCTTTCATTCATGACAACCTTGATTTCATAATGTTTTATCATGTTTTTGAAAGAACATTCAAGATTTGAAACGATTTGCACATTTCATTATCATTCTTGGAAAATCTAAACTTTAAGTGGATAAATGCTTATCTTTATGGATAAGATTTTCTATGCACAAACTTACATGCATTTTTCAATGACATCCTTTCTGCATAAAGTGTATTTATAAACTGTCATTGAGAAATATCATTCTTGATATCATTTAATTGTTACCCTATTTGATTCATTGGCATGAACTTATTCGACTGGGTAAAATTATGTTTTGATATACTCTTTGTTCAAATATCATATGATTTAATTCTATAAGAGCATAAGAGTTGTCATGACTAATCTTGTGAGGACTCAAGAATCATTGAGTACCAAATACCATATGTTTCTGCAGGAGTTGACCGAAATGTTCTGTTGTTGTATACAAAGAACATAGGCGAACAAAATAGATCATTTCAGTGGCTATGTCTGCAAATTCTGTGGCATCACTTGAGTGACATCCCATCACTAGCAAGAAGCTTAAACCGAGATGATAAGGAGCATGTTAGCTTGATGAGAAGCTATGAGCAGAAACTAATCCTATACAAAGCTCATTCAGGATTTCAGCTTCTAAGATGCATTCAAAACAATGGATAATAGCTATCTAGTAATGCATCTATGAACTACAGAGGATTATAACTTGAGTAATTACGATATTACTCAAGTGAGGTATTGTATTGTGAAACAATATGCGTATTGAATATCATAATCATGCTAGACTAATTTGAATTTATTAATTTGATCCTATCTCATGAAATTTAGCTTGAGTACATTCATTTTCAAAATGATTCTTATACTTTAAATATTTTTATCATCATAAAAAGCATAAGTGATTCCTTTATACCAATCACAATGAATTTAAAAGTTCTTAATTCTAAGATATCATGTTGTGAGCAATGATTTTTCCAAACCTCACAACATTTAGTGTCATGTTATTATTTGGTATCATTAGAGAGAGCTTCACATTTTAAGTCATGCATTCATTAAGGGGGAGCTTCACATTCACATGTGTTTCATATCTTAATAGCTCATCTCCTTTATTTGAAGAAAACCTTTTTTTAAGCATGCTCATCTGCATTCACTATCTCTTATCAGTTTTGATGATGAGTCAGTTTCATATTTGAAAATGTCTCATATTTTCCTTTCATTATCTTTATCTGAAAATATCACTAAGAAATGAACACTTTGATATCTGGTTGCATTAACAAATCTCTCTTGCAAGAAAGTTTTATTATTGTAACAAGAGATTTTGATATGTGCTAAGATTTTCCTTAATGCAATACAAGAAGAATATATTAATTTAAGGAAAGATGCTTTGACAATCAATATGATATTTGCTTTACAAAGAATGAGGAACATCATGTGGAACGAGCTGAGATATGTTCAACATAAGAGTTCTATGAAGAAAAGGCAAAGGATTGAATATGAGTGCTGACATTATTCATTCATATGAGATACAATTCAAGAAGCCAGTACTTTATCTCATTCCATATCTCAAAGGCTGTTCAAAGCACATCATTGATCTCTTTCAACAACAAAACTATCAAATGAACTTCACAGATCGTTCATCAATTTGGAAAACCAACATGAGCATTTCTAATCTCTATCTTTTCATATTCAGTAGAAATTTTGTACAAGTTTTGAATCTATATGCTTTAATTGTGAAAGATATTTTTGAAAACCCCTCCAAATTCTCTCAAATCTGTTTTCATAAAAATATTCCACATTGCATCATAGTTAGAATGAAAACAATTTCAAATTGGGGAGAGAAAATCAGTTTCTTGATTCTCTATAATATAGTTTCATATTTGTCTCGCTAAGGATTTCAACTTTACCTCAACTTTTTGCTAATGACAAATAAGGGGGAGAGAATGGCAAGAAAAATATGTTGCATTGTTATATTTTCATATTCATCCATATTTTTCTTATAGTATTTGCCATCATCAAAAAGGGGGAGAATGTTGGTTATGATTAGTTTTGATGATGTCTTATATAGATGTCATTGTCATTGTTATAAGCAAAAAGATTGAGTAATATAGTTATCTCCTACATTGACTAATTGTTGTATTTAATGTAGATTAATCCAAGTTGAATTATAGAGATTAATCAAGAAGGAGATAAGAATTGAAAGAAAGAAGTATTTGCAGAGGTTATCAAGGAAGCAAGATGTTATCAATGGGTTTTGGTGATAACCAAGTAGAAGAGAAGAGACCAAATAAAGAACATGCATATATATTCTTATATGTGATACTGGAAGTCTCTATGATAAGCATCACTTTATGGATATTGAAGAAGGTAGAAGCTGTAAAGAATGATGAGCTCAAGTTCAATGAAGAAGAATGATCAAGTTGGGAGATGGAAGAAGGAAGAACTTGATGAATGGAATGAAGATATAGTTATTCAAGTTCTTATGCTGAAGCTAGAAGCCTCCAAGATCATATGGAAGTTGGAATAACTCAATTCAGAGTTAAAGTCAACAAAAATTAGTTTCTGGATGAGCAAACTCGAGTTCAGGACCCCAAACTCGAGTTTAGAATCACAAACTCGAGCCTATAAGTGTCTTCAGCATTTCTGGTGTCTCTGGACTAAGCAAACTCGAGCCTATAAGTGTAAACTCGAGCCTATAAGTGTCTTCAACATTTCTGGTGTCTCTGGACTAGGCAAACTCGAGCCTGTAAGTGCAAACTCGAGTTCACAATGATCATCAGCACTTCAGCTCCACTCTGTTTCACGTTCAGCTCGGGCGAGGTCTGGTAATTCGATGATATCTCCCAAACTAGAGATTGGATTGAGACGAAACCAAAAGCATATGAAACTAGACTCCCAATGCGTCATTTTGATATAAACTTCAAGCCAAAAGGAGTTCAGATCAAGGAGCTATGATTTTTACAAGTTTCCATAAGAATCAACATCACAGTCCAGACCCACCTTCGGTATTTTGGGTGTATCTCACAAACGACAAATTCGATTGAGCTGAAATTAGTGGCATATGAAAATAGACTCAAAGGGCTTTCAATCAAGCTTTGAACGAACCAAAATGGAGTTCAGACCAGAGAGATATGATCTTTGAAAGTTGACAAAGTTGCAAACTCGAACCAGGCCAACTCAGAAACAACCAAGTCGCAAATCAACTTACAAACTCGAGTTCATCAGTCACAAACTCGAGCTCGAGAGTTCCAGAGAAGAAATGAGCATTTGGGAAAAGCCAAACTCAAGCCTATAAGTGAACGAACTCGAGTTCATCTCAGACAGAGAGCAATGTAACTTTTCAATGAGTTGCGAACCTCAGGTTTAGATTGTGAACCTCAGGTTCATTTTATCCCGAGAGCAATTTGGCTTTTCAAACACTTGAGAACCTCAGGTTTAGAAAACAAACCTCAGGTTCACACTTTTTGAACTTACTTAGTTTTGAACACTGAAGCCTCGAACTCGAGCCTGCAAGAACTGAACTCAAGTTCGCGACGCTTATTCAGAATTTCAAATCTGACGAATTTGCAATGCCTTCTTGTTTGATCTTAATACTTCCCATGATTAATCTCTAGTGTTCCTAGACATGTTTAACCACTTTATTGGTGAGTTTCAGATGATCAAAACGAAGGATATCAGATTTGTGCAAGAATATCGAAAGCCGTGCAAAAGCTCCAACGGCTAGTTTCTAACGGCTATATTTCATCCTACAACGGTCATAAACGGTCACATACCTCTCTCTACCTATAAAAGACATGGACTCAAGCAGGAAAACGTGGAGATACAAGTCTACAATGCCAAAATGCTGATTCTATGCTTCTACTCTGTTTTACTTGTCTAGATAGCTTTGAGAGTGAAATGAATTGTGATTGTACTTCAGTGATTATCTATCCATTCCTTTGAGAGGAAATTTATTGTAAACACATTATCTTTCTGAGAGCAACTCAAGATTGGGTAATCTTGAGTGGGTTATACATTGTGTTGTTTACAACTTGTAAGGGGGAGTGAATCCTAGTGAGAGGATTACTTCGAGTACAGAGTGTGTGATCAAGCGGTGTATCCTTACGGTGTGTAAGGGGGAGTATCTCTGTAAGAGATTTGTAAAAGGCTGCACAAGTGCCCGGCTAAACTTGTGGGATTGTAGCGGTTCTCAAGTATCCGATTAAAGATTGAGGGAAATAGTGGATTGAAATCTCAGGAGGTGCCTGGGGACTGGACGTAGGTCAAGGAGGGCCGAACCAGTATAAATTTGTTTGCACATTCTCTTCCCTTATCTCTTACGTTTCTAGCATATATGTTTGAATGTGTTTACATATATAAATGTATGGTTATTGCTTTCTAAACTGATTTCTTGGAGTTACGAAAAGAATTTCAAGTTAACTAAAGTTTTTTTATACTTCACCCAATTCACCCCCCCTCTTGGGTTCAGCCGGAACTTACACGTGGGTCTGGGTTATTTCCATGCTTGATGTTTACAATGGATTAGGAATGATTTTATAAAGAAAATGGGGGATAATGGATTAGGAATTTTATAATGGATTAGGAATGATTTTATAAAGAAAAATTTAAATCCACCCCACTACAATGAGGGAGGGAAGATGATTGAGAGATCAGAAAAGTGTGTAGACGTGGCACTAATCATAGTGTAACATGTGGACCAATGAATGAAGGAGTTAGAGGTTTAGAAGGATATATTGATGATATGACATATTGATATCCACAAGTTAAAATCCGGAGAGCGGCTTGTCTATTTTCCTTACCGTCCATTTTCCTCAACTTCTTTATTTTTACCGTTATATTTACTCTGAATGGTTGAAATTTAATATCCCATAAAAATAATATATAGATAGAATAATTTAATAAAAATATAAAGATATGAACTAGTTATATCAAATTTTAATGATTTAAATTTATTTATATACATTTCTTTTATTTAATGTTATTATAATATTTTTAAAGAATATTGAATAAAAAGCATTAAGAGTTATCGAACGGTAAGAATAAAGAAATGGATAGTAAGAAAAATGGAGAGGCCCCTCTCCGGTTAAAATCCAATAATATCATATAATAGCGAATTTTTTTAAAATAAATGCATTTGATTTTTATTCTCTAGCTCAAACAAATTGCCTAATTTCTGAACTTGATATAATTAAATATTATTATCTTTTATACCTTATCTGATTCAAAATAAAAATATTAAATTTAAAAGCAATTATTTAATTTTAATCATATGTATGTATGTATGTATAACTTAAATGAAGTTATTTCAATGTATATGCTCAATTAGTGTGTTTTCTTAA
This sequence comes from Acacia crassicarpa, assembly GCA_034222035.1. Classification (NCBI taxonomy): domain Eukaryota; kingdom Viridiplantae; phylum Streptophyta; class Magnoliopsida; order Fabales; family Fabaceae; genus Acacia; species Acacia crassicarpa. The sequence goes on along the minus strand of JAWXYG010000014.1, from coordinate 17,633,589 downwards.
ATAATAAAAATATGGTTGTTACGGATCTGAATAGAACCCATACTCAATGTAAGGCCCAAAAGGAGATATATTGCATATCTATCGGAATTTATTTATAGTAGGTAAATATCCTAAAATAAAGGGGTATCTTCATATATGATATAGCGGCCTAGATACTCGCGTCAGAGGTCGCGCAGGGCCCGATATCTCCTATCTAAGGTAAACTTTATAAATACAGAGGTCAAGCCTTAAGGAACACAGGTTCTACGCTCTAACCCTAGACTATTTACATACAGTCACACAGAACATACACCCCACCCCCCTTGGCTACACGCCTGTGTGTGTGTCTCGAACTACATGGACTTTGATTCCTTTACAAGGTATGTAGGCCCTAGATTTGGCTCCTAGTCAAGTCCGATAAATCCTGTTTTAAAAAAAGAACAATGGTCATTTTTCAAACCTATATATATATATATATATATGGTCATTTTTTATTGGCCAGAAATCTACTAGATTTTTTTTAACCCATACCCTATGAAATGATTTTATCATTATAAACATGGGCATATTAAGTGCCAAAGTTTTAAGCTTATCCCAAATAATTCAAATTCCAAAAATGAAATAAAGAAGCCAGACTTATAATTACAATATGGCTCATCAACATGACTACACTTTTGAATAATCAAACCAATAATAACCATTAATTCCTACGGATATGGGCAAGTCGCTTTCGAAGATTTTGGATTGTCACAATATAGGGACACTTTCATCCAATATTTCAACATTCTTGACCATAAACTTAAAATCAATTCTTATTCCCTAATACACATATATATCCTAAACACTTATAAATTCAAATCACATGTTTTTTTAGGTTTAAAGACGAAACAATTGTAGCATTTAACTTCAAAGGATAATTCAATATTGACCATTCATATAAAAATATCCCCTTGAAAAATTTATGTGAAAAAGCAAACAATATTTTATTAAAGAACAACACTAAATGTAATATTGACAAGAGTATCAAAATCAATTTTTAAGCAAAACCAATGTAGACAACTGCTTAAATATGTTGGTTTTCAGACCGAGGTATAGGTAAGAAATTATCTACATATATATTTGGATTTCCATGATAACCGACGTAGAAAGTTCTATATTATAAGTGTTTAGGATATATATGTGTATTAGGGAATATTTTCTTGTATGTTCTTGGTATTCTATAATATGTCTTGTTTGTATGGTTAGGATGTATTCTTGATTGTGGGTCTATATAAAGCAGACCTGCTTTCTTTGTGTATTGACTCTGTTCATTCATTAATAGAAGTCTAGTATATTTCAGCCCTAGATACTATGAGTTTGATGGACTTGGCTTCTCTCCTTTTCTTTTACTGTTCGCTCCTATCCTTTACCCCCTTTATGACCATTGGATCAAGATCTAATGATCCATATTTAATATTTCCTTCTCATCGTTCTCTCTCCTCTTTTTATAAAAGGAGAAAAAAAAGTATTAATAGCATTAAATGTGGATCATTAGATCTTGATCCAATAGTTATAAAGGGGGTAAAGGATGAGAGTGGACAGTAAAAGAAAAGAACAGAAGCCAAGTTCGAGTTTGACATGGTACCAGAGCAATTAGGTTAATGGTGGTGATTTTATATGGCAAGTATACTAGTTAAATAAGCTAAGTAATAAAATGATTAGTAGAGTATTGTCCTATAGACATTATACTACAGTAATATTTTGTATGGTTAGGATGTATTCTTGGTTGTGGGTCTAAATAAAGCTGCTTTCTTTGTGTATTGACTTTCTTCATTCATTAATAAAAGTCTAGTATATTTCAGCCCAAAATATTACTCCCTTAGGTTGTAAATATAAGACAAAATTGATTTCTTTAGAGAGACTAATTAAGGAAGCTAATTAAATTACTTTCAAATTTTTATTTTTTTAGTTTTTTTCTCAAAACTAATTAGTTTGACTAATAAACTGATATATAATATAAAGATGCATAATATATTATATGATATAATTAAGTAATTTATTTAGCTTCTTTAATCTTGCCACTAAAAAAGTCAACAATCTGTCTTATATTTAGGAATGGAGAGAGTATGAGTTTGACATATATGTCTATCTACATCGATTTTAGATCCGGCATAGGTAGACATACTTACCACTACTCTTAAATGAAGTCACAACTAATCGTCTTGAAAAGAAAAAGAATGTGTGAAAACGTTAACTTTAGTCAAATTGATCTTATTGTGAAAATTTGAATTTCTCCAAATCAGCATCATTAATTTAATTTATTATTGTCATGATGCATGCATGAATACCCATAGTTCTTTTCAAAATCATGCATGCTTAAACAGACAATTTGTATGAATCCAATTGAAAATATATAAATAATCAAAGTCGAAACTGTGTGTGTTTTACTGTTCATAATTTGTGGAAGCATAATATAATTAAGCTTTTTACAACTTTCATACAAATATTAATTACTAGCCAATTAATAACAATGACATGAAAACTTTTTTCTGTGAATAGAAAGTTGTGGTTTAATTTTTTTTTTTTTTTAATCATCGAGTTGTTAGTAACTAGTGCTTATTGTTCATGTAATTATCCAAAATCAATAGTCAAACGACGGAGAAAAACTTACAATTCCTTTTTAATTTTTTTGTATATAAGTTAAGGGGATGGTCAGTCAGAAGAATCTAACTTGGTTATCTTTAGAAAACTTGATTCAGGGGAAAACGATTGCCTAGAAAAATGTAGCAAAAAAGTTAATCATATGTTCATATTTCTACAGGTATATAAAATAATTCAACCACTACCACATTTCACATCTCCATAAGAAACAACCAGAACAAGTTAAACATGGTATTATATTACACGGAACTTTAATTTGATCCAAAAGAAATTTTTCTATTTTGATATAAAAAAATAATTTGCCAACATCATTGAAAGAAACAAAGACTCCTAAGGTTGTGTAAACAATACTTGATTCTCTAATAAGAACAAACCAACTTTTTTATATAGGAGCGTTCATACAGATTTGAAGACTTTACAATCCCGATAAATAAAAAGGTTTCAACAAAAAAAAACTATTCATCTTCTAAATATGTCTTAGTCAGAACAATCAATTTTTTAATTTTAAAAAAATGTTTCTAGTTAATTATTTGTCAGGAAAGAAAATTCATGTTGCTTCAACTAATTGATTTCTCTAATAAACTAACAAATACAAGACTTCATAGTAAAGATAAAAACAACACAAATCATGGGTCCCCGTGATTGGTGATCATAATACAACGTACGTAGCTATCAATCACAAACCCCCTAAACTATATATGAGAAGTAGGCAACAATTTTAATTCCATGACCTTATTTGAACCATGTAAAAAAAAACTCTCTTAACATTTAAAACCTAATAATATATCACCTTAAACTTTTAAATTCGTGCGGATAGCACATAGCTATCAATCACAAACCCCCTAAACTATATTTTGTGTGTATATATAATCTTTATGCCCTTCCTAGATCTCACCTGATGGGAGTCTTATATACTGAGCTGCTTATACATATAATTAAAGTTACTTGCAAGTAAATAATGAACAAAATTAAACTAATAACAAGGGAGTTATCTACATAAACATAAGAGTTTATGGGAGTTTATCATAAAGTTTTAAAAATAAGGGAGATTCTCTGTACACCTAACATAAAATTTAGAGGAATTATGTAAAATCTAACATGTATTTCATATCATATTCTTTTTATATTAAATACATGATGAAGAGCCAACACAACCTTGTCTAATGTTTGTGTGTGTATCTCACCAGAGTTGTATGGTCAAATTCCAATTCATTGTTTTTGGTGATGAGTAGTTTATAATTAAGGTTAATATAATCTTTGGTCCCTTAAATTTACTTTTATTTTGGTTTTTCAAACTTTAAATTAAAGATTTTGGTTGTTCAAGTTTCATTCTCTTTAAAACATTGGCTTCTATCATTAAATAAAAGTATAGACCATTTTGTTTATTGAGGGACCAAAACCTTTTATTTAAAACTTAAGGGATCAAAATTAAAATGAAGGCAAACTTGAAGGACTAAATATTATAATATTAACCTTTATAAATCTTCTTTTAGCTGTACTTTAAACATGCTTTAATTCTGATGGGCCTATAATATTAACCTTTATAAATCTTCTTTTAGCTGTACTTTAAACATGCTTTAATTCTGATGGGCCTCTTGAACTTAATTAACTCATGTTAGTTAATTTTTATGTAATCAAATTAAAGAATGAAAAGAAATTATATACATGATTTGAATTAAAGTAGTCGGCAGCAATTTTGTTTTTTCATGAAAAGGAAAGTTCAAATGGAGCGTACCTTCAATGTCATTTCAACTTTCTTTTCTTTAATCCTTCAAAATTTTTGTGGATTACATGAATCCTTTTTTTCAACACTTGTACTGGATGATTCATATATATCAACGTGCTTCAACTTTGAGGAGCGCATATTAATTAAATCAATCATCTTAATTTTGCAGATTAATCCAATATATATATACACACACACATATATAGATACACACATATACACGGTACATACATATATGTGTGCGTGTCAAGTTTAATTCGTCCATATATAATTGATTCTCGTTTAAGAAATTGTTCTAATGTACGTGTCAAAGGAAAAGGTCATTATTAAGAGAAAGTAATGTGGAAAAGAGAGAGAGAGAGAGAGAGCATGTTTTAAGATCAAAGAAAGCGATAATCATCAACTTTAGACACGAAATCTTGTAATACTTACTTAAAAACCAGTTTAATAAAAATGGCTTGGGTAATCACATAATTAAATTAATCAATGCATAATTACATTAATCCTCATTCAGTCAATATCCATTAAAGTGATTTCCTTTTTTGAAAAAACCATTAAAAATTATTCCATATTATAGACAATTTTCCTCTACTCCAGAAAATTTGACCTCTTGACTTTTGAGTAATAACTGCATTGCATCAGTTATTCGTATTTATTAGCATAATATTCCCATTTAATTCCCAGCTTAAAGTTTGAAGATAAGGTAATAAAATAAATTGAATTTGACAATGGACATTAAATCATGAATTCAATTTGATTGAATTCGAAAATAAACATCAAATCATGAATCATAAAATATAATCACTTAATAGACATTTGGAGGCTATAAAAACAATTATGCACGAGGTGTAAATGTTTTTCCCTTCATATCCAAAACCAATTTCGGACATTTTTTTTACAATAATAATCAAATTAATTCCCTTCATATGGAAGAAAAAACAACAAAGACAGATGGTGATACACACAAAAGCAAAGTTCAACAAAGCTAAGAGAGACAGGTATACTTACCTTTCTCAGTCAAAATGACAAGTGATTAGATTTAATTTTCCACGGCCCTCAATTTTAACAGTATATGAAGGATTAATTATAGACACACATATGACACTTTGGTTAAGTTTTTAGTTTCTACCATTATTAAATATTAAGAATCAAGTGTGTGTGCACGCGCGTGTGTGTGAAATTTTAATTATGCAGACCAAAAGTGTAATCATCTGAACCAACCATGGTTTTGATTTATCTAGTCAACTATTTTTAGCGTTAATTAATAATTAGCATTACCATGACCATTCGTACTTTTCAAATTTTAATAATGCGACTCAAATGCATTATCTCAAATAATATTTTTCAAACACTATCTAGTGTTGAACTTAATTAAAGAATGAAAGTGTGTAACATTCTGAATTTTGGACCTAAAGACTAGAAAATTAGCCTATTTTCGGAGGACTATTAGACCCTATTTTTGAAAATGAATTTAGAATCAGTATTTTATTGGACATGAATAGTGTTTACTATTCACAAATACGTACATAAATAGTATTCACTATTCACAAATACATATTCACTTTTTATAAATACGGTATTTAATCGATATTTTGAGAAATATGAAAAGTATTTACTATTCACAAATACGGTATTTACTATTCAAAAATACGGTATTTACTATTCCTAAATACGTATTCACTTTTTGAAAATACGTATTTACTATTCATGCGGGACCCACGTCAAAATAATTCTCCTCCTGCCGACACATTCACGGGAGAAATTTTGAAAAATTTGACGCGGGACCCACTCAATAATAATATTATTATAATATAATATCTTATACTTTGGAAAATAATAGAAATAAAATTATTTCCAATAAACCGTGAATTAGGTTTTTAAAGTAAGGGTATATTATAAATAAGTGAATTTTTATCTCAGAGTGGGTTATCTCCGAAGTCATTTCCGTAATCGGCGGAATGATTATTTGAGATAGGTTGAACCGATATTTTGAAGCAGGACAGATAGTGGAATCTGTAGGAAATAAATCATAACTCAAAATCCTTGAACTAAGTAGTAAACAACTGCACATATTATGAATCAGTGAATTTTTGTCTAGAAGATGGTGTCACCCGAAGTAATTTCTGTAACCGTCAGTGTCCGACTTAAAATCTTCGGCAGGTTACGGAATACCCTAAATAGGATCAAAAATTTAGTTGACCCAGATATTTCTGAAGAGGAAAAATAGAACTACAAGGCTGTGCTTCCGGATTCTTGAGAATTTCTAATATAACGCGATTAGAACACCGATCAGGGAATCTTTATAGGATAAATGCAAAAGAGTAAGAAAGTGTCATCGATGACGTAAGCAAATGGATTGGACGGTTGAGATGAAGCCATGTTTAAAGTCAAGATCCAACGGCCAAAATCTGACCTGATAAAGTATGAATAGTGTCATGCTTTTTCACTATAAATAGAGGCTTCATTTCTTCATTTTCTTCACACCAAACTCAGAGAACAACAGTTGAGTTTAAGAGAAGAGTGAGAATTCTTAGAGTTAGAGAGAGAGTTTAGAGTAAAGTTCTTGAAGCTGGAGAGAATGAGCAGGAACTTCAAGGGTAAGTTCTTTGGTCTCTAGTCTTAATATTTGGTAGTTTCTTTTGGTAATTATAGTAGAAATGCCAGATAGAGTTTTTCTGAGTATGCTCTGTGGCTGCAGCTTAGTCTGATCTGTCACATCAGAAAAGAATTATCCTTGGACAGTAAATATTATTTACTGGCACAGTAAAAAATATTTACCGGCACGGTAAAAATATTTTTACTGGTACTATTCACATGAATAGTGAATATCCAACATAGTTTCCGCAAATGCTGAAAATTAATGGTCACTGATAAAAATGATATTATAGGATATCTGAGGATTCCGGAGTCAGATTCAAAGGAAGTTTGGGGATACGTGAATAGTGCCGTATACGTGAATAGTGCCGTATACATGAATAGTGCCGTATACATGAATAGTAATTTACTATTCACGTGGAAGGAAGGTACGGACGCGTATTGTAACCTTAACTCTGATGCTTATGGTATGCTTATATGTGATAGATAGTCTGAAATTCTGTTTTTGAAAATTGATCATACACATACAACTTGATACGGGTTATAGTCTTGATAACGCCGTTATGTTTTCCTAGCGCTGAGGACACGGATGTACACCGTGGCACTGGTGAATAGTGCAGACTATAATAACATGCATATTGCAGTGGCTGTGTTATGTTATTATGTGAATATGAGAATAATGTATGTGATTATTGCTGTTTTGACATGAATATCTGTCATACATATTTGATACATAAGCATGAGGTTAACCGTTACCTGAGGTTCAATGGGTATTGAACCTCAGCTCTTACTGTAGTTTCAGGATTTTCGGAGTGAACAGAAACAGAAATAAGGGTAAGCAGCAGGCAGAAGGACTTGCTGGAGAAAGTCCTGTAGATATGTATAGTCTTTCGAACTCTTTGTATCAACAAACCAGTACACTACAGTGGTTGAATATCAGTTACTTTGTATTTAAAATCATTTCGTTGCTCAACTCTGGTTAAATTATTTTGAACTCTGGTCAAATAATTTCGAAAATGCTTTAGAAAAGTTGGGGTGTTACATTTTGGTATCAAAGCAGACATCCTGGCACAGAGTTAACTAAGTTACTCCAAACAGTCCGATATCTAGAAAGGGGTTTTGTGGTTGGCAATCAGTTTCCTTGAATTCGTCGAGCCTTCCACAAAAACACCTGCCTAGTCGGATTGTCTGAGTAGCGGAGTTAGGTTCTAAGCTTTCAAAAGTGTTTTATCTGGTATGAACCCGACTCAGTTACAGTAAACCATTGGTGCCGAAGGTAGGGCCGAGTCTATGTGGATCAGCCAATCAGTCACCCTAGCACGGTGAGGCTCCCATGATAGACGCCTACCTGGCCAATCGGTTTGACTAACTAAGTTAGGCTCTAAGCCATGGTTTTAAAAGTATTTCGAAAAACAAGTACAAGTACTGATATAATACTGGTGTTGTGATACAAAAAGGACGTACACCCTAAGGAAAAGGGTTAAGAGATTAAAACCCTGATATAGAAAGGATGACATAGAATATGGTTTCTATTGTTGAACTTTAAGACTTTTGATATGGGAATTGGAGTCTAAGTTAAATCCCTGCCCAGAGTTTCAAGGGAAGTAGTACAGAGAAGTTGGTATGACTTAAGTTTTCCGGTAAATAATAACCTACTGTTTAGGTTTCCCTTGGATAGTAACCTATCGATTTAATGTCCTTGTCAAAATAATAACTTGTTAAGGTACCCTGAGAAGAAAATCCCTACCTTGTAGAGGCCAGACACCATGCGTGCAAAGGGGCGTGGCTCCGGGGACGAAGATCTTTTGATTAAGTCCTTGACGATGGTGATCAATTGACAGAAAAGGGAAAGTACCCAGTAATTCTGGGGAGACAGTTATGTCATACTAGTGCCTATGAGAGTTGTAGGTACCCAGTAGTAAGCATACCAATATTAGTACCAAGAATCAATAGACATTATGAAGTTAATATTGCTTAGGCGAGAGAAATCTCAGAACTATGACCCCTGTGAGAGTGGGAACCCTTAGAAAATATGAGTGAGTTTTGCCTAGGTTCCAAATACCTAAGAGATAGTTCCTTAACAGAACCATACGAAAGTTGGAAACCTCAGTAGCCACCAGGTTATGGTCTCAAGGTGGGACCAAGAATCATAGAGATGTTAGTGGCTAATAAATTCCCTTTAAAGTAAGTGGCTACCCGATAGGGAAAATTGAGTTAAGAATTATGCTTGGAGCTAAATAGAAAGTGAAAGTCCACAAATAGAATGACCCTAGATAAGATGGCAGACATAGAAACAACGGTTTATGAAACTACTAAAGGATAGGAACCTGTTAAGATTTGAGTTCTCATTATAATGATTCAAAGACGATCACTGGCGCTACTTATGGAAAGTTTAATCGGAGAAGGATACCTACGGGGAGTTCTGATCAAGGAGGCTTACCTACAGAGGATGCTAACCGGAAAAGCTGACTGGTCTGCGAAGACTGAGTGAAGCGCCGAGTAATGTGCCGTAGAGCAGAGCCACCGTGACGACGAACCGTAGAGTGGGGCCGCCGTGACAATGAACCATAAAGTAGAGTTACCAGTGCATCAGTTCTCAAGGTAAGTAAATTATAATGAGTCTCACATCGAATAGGTTCCCCAGAGTGAAGGTTTAAGTAATCTAGTATATCACCATGGTTTACTCCAATGCTATATAGTACATATTGTTAGACAACAAATACGAGAAGTGTCCCAAAAAGCTTGTAAAACCCGAGGATAACGGGCAAAGTTTGGAATAGCCAGATGAGTTAAGTAGAACAAACTAAACATTATACATATGGTTTGAGTAGTCAAGAACAGAGGTCCGGATGTATGTAGTTAGTAATGACCTTCTAATGTTAGTTGTCTGATTCCTAAGTAAGGTTTTAAAAAAAAATTTGAATTTTTGAACTTACCAATGCACCTGCTATTTTGAAATTTTCGGAGTTTACTTTCAAATTTGTGAAATCGAGTTTTCAAATGAAATATTTTTCAACAGAATTTGAGACCACAGTGATGGTTATGATGTTGTCTTGTACAAACGGTTTTGTTAGAACCCAGAGTTTGAAACTGAGTTTTCAACTATGTTGTGGTAAAGTCAGTACAAAACTGGAAGGACAGAAGCTGTTGTAGATGTACACAGTTTGCTGGGTCTGCCAGATGTTTTAAAACGTTTGAAATCGCTGGCCTTTGATAAATGTTCTCTTTGAACAAAAAGTTTTTGGAGGGATTTTGTTTGAGAAAATGGAAATCGCACCAACAGTGAACGCACCCAATCCATAACACTTTGCCGAGGGCATATGTTTTGTTTAGTACAACCTGACTGTCTATGACTGGACTGAGTTCCGCTAGATAGGGTTGCTACTTTATGTGCCAGTGTGAACACTGGGTCTCCTGAGAAAGGGGCGGAGGTTCTCCCACATTGTTGATAATACTGTTAAAATTGGATTTGGGGATTGGGAGAAGGCGCTCACTGTACCAAATGGTTAAAATGATGGTGTGTACTCTCAATTGTAAAATTTTGTGAAATAAATTAGCTCCCTCAAAGATATGTGCCGGTAATAAAAGTTTTTGAAAATGATCCGGCAGTGAAAAATGTTTTCACGAATTTGTGATGGCAGCGATTAAATTTAAAAATGTTATAGCACTATTACTTTGTGGTATAGTGCAGATTGTGAAATGTACTGAAACCACGGAAAATTTTTCATGTTTGAAAATTTGAAAATGAGACAAGAAAATTTATTGAATATTGGATTCTGTAGGCCCAAATTACTTTCTAGGGGATGAATATTTTTATTGGTGTCTAGGAAAGTGATTGAAAGACTAAGCCCCTATTTGATGGTTATTCATTTTGTTGCCGTTGTAAAAAGTATGAAGAGATTTTCGCTAGATTTACACTTACCTAGCTAATTTATATGAGTAACAGATGACAATACCATAACAGAATGCGGACATAGTCTTGATTATACAGAATAACTGGCTTAAGTTTGAATTTAATAAGATAAAGCTGAGTTTGGCAGGAAAACTCGAAAATCCTTATGAATCCTAGAATAAGAGATTACAAACATTAGCAAGAAGGCTAAGAAGAGTAGACTATATTAATTCAAGCATCAAGAACAACAGTTGGTACAATCCCACCGCAAGCTTCGACTATCTCAAGTTTAAGTCTATTAATTTCTTCCTGAGCGGCTGCACTTGAGAGAGGACCATCAGAAGACATTGTTTTTCTCAATCTAGCTATTTGCTTCATAGTGCTTCGAATTTTTACATACGGCCAATGCTTTATTCCTCCCCTATGGCATATTTTCATTAGAACATTTTTGCATAGACGAACTTGTTGAGCCGCTTCTTGTTGAGGTAAATGGAAGAAGTCTCTAAGATCATCTATTGACATTGATGCAGCTCTAATATTTTGTTCAGCTCTTGATCGGTATGGATTACTAGGTATGGGGACTGAAGGATTATTATTTACAACCATGAGCTCTTTTCCTTTATTGGATATATTTTCTGTATTGGTTGGAAATGAACTATTAGGGAGTTCATTTTGATTTTTAGTCCATTCCAAACCAACACAGAGAGCCTCATAGTAGGCTGATATGGGATCCGACACCAGGACATACCCTAAAGATTTTTGATTCAAACAATAATTTTCTAGAAAATGTTTGACATCATCTAAATTCTTCTTACCAAAGTCAAATACTTGAGGACTGAAAGAACCTCCTTGTACGTCCTGGTGAAAGACAGCGTGGCATATCATACCAATCCTCCCATGAACTTCAAGTTTATGGTATTGAAGTCCATTGGTATGAATAATCTCTCGTAGAACATGGCAGCAACCACATGAAAATGGATTAGTAGTCTCAGTCAAGGTAGAAGCAGGATTCCTTGGTTGAGAAGGTACCGTAGACTCCATAAGTTCTGCCACATTACGACACCTTTGGACAGGTCGCCTTGATGGACCTGCTTCAGATTCCTTTCTGTTAGTAGTTGTAAAAATAGAATCTTGTATCCTTGGAGGAGGAGTAGGAATGTTAATCGTTGAGGCAGATGGATGAACGTTCATACTTACGGGATTTTGGGGAAATAAAGAAGAATAAGGGTATGATGCATTGTTTGACAAATCAGACAACATGTTAGTCTGATAGTCATGAAGTAAGGCTTCAAGAAAGAAAGGGTTGAATGAATCGGAGACTGGAATAGAGTTACTTGAACCGGCCATGTTTAAGGATAATGTGGAAGGTTATAGTAAAGATTACGATCGGAGAGGAAATGAATATTTTGTGAAGTTTGAGAGAACATGAAACATTTACTCTTTCTTTACTCGATTTATAGCTGGGCTAGCAACGTCTAGATTTTGTTAAGCAGCATCGGATTCTCATCTGTCGTTGGCTCAGAATAGTGCAGACTTTGTTGTTATGCGGAAAATTTTATGGCACCGCACCCTAGTGCACCCTAGCCACCGTTAGGGGTCGCAGTTTCCTAGACCTTTGCAGACAGAAATCGCTATGGCATTTATTGCCAGCTGTGTTTTCAAGAAAATAAGTTTGGACGTTTATACGCACATTTATCTAAGAAATCTGTCTTAGATGTGCAACTGACTCAAGATGTCGGAATTGACATTTGAAAATAGGATTTTGAAGCGTAAGCGTGCTAAGGTGATAGTAATCTTGGGAAGGGTGACTTTCTAATAATATTAGATGAACCGGAGAGAATCCGAAGATTTGAAATGATGATGAGAATAGTATCTATGATGATACTTGGTACCAGAATTAAGAGAATTGGAGTGATAGACAAACCCAGAAAATAGAATTTTTCCTGGATCACTAGTTGGCATGCTAGTACAAAGGAAGAGGTTGAATTATAGAAAATGAAATGGAGCATTTGTGAAATGTTCCCAGTTTAATGGAGCATTGAATAGTAGGATGTATGCTAGATAAGCATGTATAAGGAAGAAGTATATTAGAGGTCTAGATAACCTTTTGATTTTATATTGTCAAATTTCGAGGACGAAATTTATTGAACGGGGGGAGAATTGTAACATTCTGAATTTTGGACCTAAAGACTAGAAAATTAGCCTATTTTCGGAGGACTATTAGACCCTATTTTTGAAAATGAATTTAGAATCAGTATTTTATTGGACATGAATAGTGTTTACTATTCACAAATACGTACATAAATAGTATTCACTATTCACAAATACATATTCACTTTTTATAAATACGGTATTTAATCGATATTTTGAGAAATATGAAAAGTATTTACTATTCACAAATACGGTATTTACTATTCAAAAATACGGTATTTACTATTCCTAAATACGTATTCACTTTTTGAAAATACGTATTTACTATTCATGCGGGACCCACGTCAAAATAATTCTCCTCCTGCCGACACATTCACGGGAGAAATTTTGAAAAATTTGACGCGGGACCCACTCAATAATAATATTATTATAATATAATATCTTATACTTTGGAAAATAATAGAAATAAAATTATTTCCAATAAACCGTGAATTAGGTTTTTAAAGTAAGGGTATATTATAAATAAGTGAATTTTTATCTCAGAGTGGGTTATCTCCGAAGTCATTTCCGTAATCGGCGGAATGATTATTTGAGATAGGTTGAACCGATATTTTGAAGCAGGACAGATAGTGGAATCTGTAGGAAATAAATCATAACTCAAAATCCTTGAACTAAGTAGTAAACAACTGCACATATTATGAATCAGTGAATTTTTGTCTAGAAGATGGTGTCACCCGAAGTAATTTCTGTAACCGTCAGTGTCCGACTTAAAATCTTCGGCAGGTTACGGAATACCCTAAATAGGATCAAAAATTTAGTTGACCCAGATATTTCTGAAGAGGAAAAATAGAACTACAAGGCTGTGCTTCCGGATTCTTGAGAATTTCTAATATAACGTGATTAGAACACCGATCAGGGAATCTTTATAGGATAAATGCAAAAGAGTAAGAAAGTGTCATCGATGACGTAAGCAAATGGATTGGACGGTTGAGATGAAGCCATGTTTAAAGTCAAGATCCAACGGCCAAAATCTGACCTGATAAAGTATGAATAGTGTCATGCTTTTTCACTATAAATAGAGGCTTCATTTCTTCATTTTCTTCACACCAAACTCAGAGAACAACAGTTGAGTTTAAGAGAAGAGTGAGAATTCTTAGAGTTAGAGAGAGAGTTTAGAGTAAAGTTCTTGAAGCTGGAGAGAATGAGCAGGAACTTCAAGGGTAAGTTCTTTGGTCTCTAGTCTTAATATTTGGTAGTTTCTTTTGGTAATTATAGTAGAAATGCCAGATAGAGTTTTTCTGAGTATGCTCTGTGGCTGCAGCTTAGTCTGATCTGTCACATCAGAAAAGAATTATCCTTGGACAGTAAATATTATTTACTGGCACAGTAAAAAATATTTACCGGCACGGTAAAAATATTTTTACTGGTACTATTCACATGAATAGTGAATATCCAACATAGTTTCCGCAAATGCTGAAAATTAATGGTCACTGATAAAAATGATATTATAGGATATCTGAGGATTCCGGAGTCAGATTCAAAGGAAGTTTGGGGATACGTGAATAGTGCCGTATACGTGAATAGTGCCGTATACATGAATAGTGCCGTATACATGAATAGTAATTTACTATTCACGTGGAAGGAAGGTACGGACGCGTATTGTAACCTTAACTCTGATGCTTATGGTATGCTTATATGTGATAGATAGTCTGAAATTCTGTTTTTGAAAATTGATCATACACATACAACTTGATACGGGTTATAGTCTTGATAACGCCGTTATGTTTTCCTAGCGCTGAGGACACGGATGTACACCGTGGCACTGGTGAATAGTGCAGACTATAATAACATGCATATTGCAGTGGCTGTGTTATGTTATTATGTGAATATGAGAATAATGTATGTGATTATTGCTGTTTTGACATGAATATCTGTCATACATATTTGATACATAAGCATGAGGTTAACCGTTACCTGAGGTTCAATGGGTATTGAACCTCAGCTCTTACTGTAGTTTCAGGATTTTCGGAGTGAACAGAAACAGAAATAAGGGTAAGCAGCAGGCAGAAGGACTTGCTGGAGAAAGTCCTGTAGATATGTATAGTCTTTCGAACTCTTTGTATCAACAAACCAGTACACTACAGTGGTTGAATATCAGTTACTTTGTATTTAAAATCATTTCGTTGCTCAACTCTGGTTAAATTATTTTGAACTCTGGTCAAATAATTTCGAAAATGCTTTAGAAAAGTTGGGGTGTTACAAAGTGATTAATAATGCGACTTAAATGCATTATCTTAAGTAAGATTTTTCAAACACTATCTAGTGTTGAACTTGATTAAAAGAATGACAGTGATTATACCTTTTTTGACTACTTTCATGGAGTAGAATATTAGAAGTTTATATATTTATTGCATTAAAAATAGTGATGCCCTTATTTGAGATAGAAATCATAGAATAGATTGTTGCAAATCATTTTGCGATGGCATAGTCTATAACAAAAATCAATTTGCGGTGAATTTTCATTTAAGATTTTCATAATTGTAAATTTTTGTCACAAAATATTTCATTTTCTTATATACTCCATCCAACCCGTAATACAAGAGATACTTAAATAATTTGGATAGATTAAGAAAGTTAGATAAATTAGCCAATTAACAAATGTGACATGATCTTAAAATATTCCCATGTAACAAATGCCTTGTAACTATATTTGAATTTAATATTGTCACTATTATTGATGGAGTATATATATATAAGAGTAATTGAAGAAAATGATAAATATGTTAGATAAAGTGGATTGATGTCTTACACTCTTACATTTAGAACTAAAACTAAACTCCCAAGTAGCTCAAGTATTTGTACCTAATGCGAGTAATTATCAAACATTTAATATTATCAGGTAATAATATTCGAGCATTGTTGAGTTCATCTTATGGATAATTATATTATTTCTTCGATAATCAATATGATATCTTTTTTAGGTAAAGTAACATCCATTACCCTGATGTTGTTTCTCAGTTGTATCCTACAATCTCATCTTATTTATGATGCATTCAACACCTTGATATTATTCTTTTGGTGCTTCCAACACCCTAAATTATAAATAATGTTAGGGTGCTAAATGTAATTGGAAAACAACATCAAATGTGCTGGATGCGTTAGAATAGTAATATCAGGATGTTGGATGCCCTATGAATAACATTAGGGCGTTGGATGCTATTAAGAAATAACATTAGGATATTGGATGCTACTTTACCCTTTTTTATCCTCTAGCTTTAAAGTTTGAACCTTCAACTTTACTTAGAGTAATCTAGTGCTTTTTTTTACTCATCCAACTACACAAATATCATCTATTATTATTGTAGTGCTGCGATGTTGATCTCTTTGTTTGTGTTTGCGCACTATAGCTTGTTTTATCAGCTGGGTTAAAAGCGTGCCGTAGTAATAGCTAATATTGGAAGAGCATATATGTCTCGTCATGAAGACAAGATTGATAAGTGATAAAGATGGTCTATCTGCTAACACAAATTGCGCTCACAATTGTTTTGTTCATCAAATAAAGTGGTCGTAGTAGGTAACCCAATCTATCGAATCCATCCATACATCCAAGAAAAAATATATAAAAGACAGTGTCCTCAATTCCCTAAAAGACGGCTTCTAGAACAGGGACGGACCCAAGAATTTTGTTTATGGGGGGTGAAAATAAAAAAAAGTTATATCATAAATAAAAGTACTTAACATACAATAAAGACCTAATATACAAAAACTTGAAAGAAATATGTTACAAAAATTAAGTTTATTTCACTTAATTCTTACTCTACGTATAATTGAATCCGCGTTAAACCTCAAAACAATTTCTTTTTCAATATATGAAATCAAAGTATCATCAAGAAATTGGTCATTTATATTAGTCATCATTAATATTCTCATAAACATCTATTAACAAAACTCAAAACTTGTCCAAAATACTAACCCTAAAATGTTTTCTAATCAATATAAAAATAATATCATTAGAAAAATAAAATCATATATAATAAATTCCATAATGGAGATATATCAAAGCAATAGGGTGACCTTGTGTCCGTCTATGTATGGGTGTGAAGGGATTGAGAGACATATACGTTGGTAGTATTTTTTTTTTTTTTTGAACAAGTTGGTAGTACCATTAATCTCTACTTAAAATAATAATAATAATAATTAGGGGGGCGGGGGCCACCCCTAGCCCCCCTCTGTGTCCGTCTATGTTCTAGAATGTATTTTCAGTCCTTTTAATAAAGCATTTTGATGGTTTCAATGAGTAATGAGTATTAAGTGGGTGTGTGTATGCGCCATATGAAAATAAATATGCCATATAGAGTTGGTCTACAGTGTAAAGTCCTGTTAGATCTCTCTTAATCTTAATTTTGAGTCCCAGAAAACACTTATCTTGAGAGAGGAGGCCACGAACTCCGAAACCTAATAACGGTTGAAAGTATCCAAAAATATAAATAGTATGATGTTGAAGTAATTTGGTGTGGCTATAAGAGTAAACTTAATGCTAGCTTTTAACTATCTTGATTGGTACATCTGAAATAGTTACTTCTTCATTAGCTTTGTGTGAAAATTTTAAAAATATTTCCAATTTTATCCATATTTAATATCATAAATTACATTCAAGAAGTCATAAAAGTTGCAATTATTTTGTATATAGGGGTAATTTTTTTTAAAAAAAAAAGTGTAATTAAATCCTCATTTGGTAAATTTAGTGACTTACAATAAGGAAGGACCTTCTATGTCCTTTATAAAGTGCCTTAATTTTGTAACAAGAATCAAAGTAGTGTGTGTATACACATTTTGAATATATATATATATATATATATATAGAAGTTAGGAAAAAAGACAGAAAAACATTACCAAAATTGGTAAAAGATAAATAAGTGTATTGAATTTCAGTTTCTCCACAGAGACTGATTTATAATTTTGAAATGTTGCAAAATTTGAAAAATTACTTAACTACCCTTAGTTTTTTTTAATATAAAAAATCCCCAACCCTTTTGCAGAGCTTTGATGAATATTATTAACAACTCAAGTTTCTATAATAATAATTTTAGTATCACTATTAACAACTTTAGTATGAAATATTAAAAAAAAAAACGATATTAGCTACCAAAGATCTGGTGAAGATTAATAAGAAATTTTTAACAAATACTTCGTTTACAACTTTGATATCACTATTAATAACTTAAATATATGTATTAAAAAGTTTAGCCTAAGATTTTTTTTTTTTTAAAAGCCACCAGAGCTCCAGTGAAGGAATATTTGTTGTTTTGTTTTGTTTTTTTAATTTCTCAACTAGAAGTTATCAATATAGGCAATTGTAGATGACATGCTTATATTTTTCTTTCTTAATTTCTCACGTAAAAGTCGTCTATATTGATACTTGGGTTGTTAATTGTAACACCCCAACTTTTCTAAAGCATTTTCGAAATTATTTGATCAGAGTTCAAAATAATTTAACCAGAGTTGAGCAACGAAATGATTTTAAATACAAAGTAACTGATATTCAACCACTGTAGTGTACTGGTTTGCTGATACAAAGAGTTCGAAAGACTATACATATCTACAGGACTTTCTCCAGCTAGTCCTTCTGCCTGCTGCTTACCCTTGTTTCTGTTTCTGTTCACTCCGAAAATCCTGAAGCTACAGTAAGAGCTGAGGTTCAATACCCATTGAACCTCAGGTAACGGTTAACCTCATGCTTATGTATCAAATATGTATGACAGATATTCATGTCAAAACAGCAATAATCACATACATTATTCTCATATTCACATAATAACATAACACAGCCACTGCAATATGCATGTTATTATAGTCTGCACTATTCACCAGTGCCACGGTGTACATCCGTGTCCTCAGCGCTAGGAAAACATAACGGCGTTATCAAGACTATAACCCGTATCAAGTTGTATGTGTATGATCAATTTTCAAAATAGAGCCTCAGACTATCTATCACATATAAGCATACCATAAGCATCAGAGTTAAGGTTACAATACGCGTCCGTACCTCCGTTCGGTGTGAATAGTAATTTACTATTCATGTATACGGCACTATTCATGTATACGGTACTATTCACGTATACGGCACTATTCACGTATACGGACTTCCTTCGAATCTGACTCCGGAATCTTCAGACATCCTATAATATCATTTTTATCAGTGACCATTAATTTTCAGCATTTGCGGAAACTATGTTGGATATTCACTATTCATGTGAATAGTACCAGTAAAAATATTTTTACCGTGCCGGTAAATATTTTTTACTGTGCCAGTAAATAATATTTACTGTCCAAGGATAATTCTTTTCTGATGTGACAGATCAGACTAAGCTGCAGCCACAGAGCATACTCAGAAAAACTCTATCTGGCATTTCTACTATAATTACCAAAAGAAACTACCAAATATTAAGACTAGAGACCAAAGAACTTACCCTTGAAGTTCCTGCTCATTCTCTCCAGCTTCAAGAACTTTACTCTAAACTCTCTCTCTAACTCTAAGAATTCTCACTCTTCTCTTAAACTCAACTGTTGTTCTCTGAGTTTGGTGTGAAGAAAATGAAGAAATGAAGCTTCTATTTATAGTGTTGGAAAATGGGTCCTTAAGTGTAATTTCTTGTTTTTGGGTCATTTTTCGTAATTTCCAAAAATATTTAAAAAATATTAAAAAGTTCACGGGTGCCATGCGCCTCTTTTTTTTTTTTTTTTTTTAATAATGCAAATAGTATTTTTTACTGATAAAATTTCTGTTCGGTGTTCTGACCGCGTGATCTTTTGCAAATTCTCAAAAATCCGGAAGCACAGCCCTGAAGCTCTATTCTTCCTCTTTAAAAATATCTGGGTCAACTGAATTTTTGACCTCATTCAGGGTATTTCGTAATCTGTCAAAGATTTTAAGTCGGACACCGCCGGTAACAGAAGTTACTTCGGGTGACACCATCTTCGAGACAAAAATTCACTGATTCATAATATGTGCAGTTGTTTACTACTTAGTTCAAGGATTTTGAGTTATGATTTATTTCCTACAGGTTCTACTATCTGACCTGATTCAAAATATCGGTTTCGACCTATCTCAATAATCATTCCGCCGATTTCGGAAATGACTTCGGAAATAACCCACTTTGAGATAAAAATTCACTTGTTTATAATATGCCCTTACTTTAAAAACCTAATTCACGGTTTATTGGAAATAATTTTATTTCTATTATTTTCCAAAGTATAAGATATTATATTATAATAATATTATTATTGAGTGGGTCCCGCAAACAATAATTTCAAAATTTCTCCCGTGAATGTGTCGGCAGGAGGAGAATTATTTTGACGTGGGTCCCGCATGAATAGTAAATACGTATTTTCAAAAAGTGAATACGTATTTAGGAATAGTAAATACCGTATTTTTGAATAGTAAATACCGTATTTGTGAATAGTAAATACTTTTCATATTTCTCAAAATATCGATTAAATACCGTATTTATAAAAAGTGAATACGTATTTGTGAATAGTGAATACTATTCATGTACGTATTTGTGAATAGTAAACACTATTCATGTCCAATAAAATACTGATTCTAAATTCATTTTCAAAAATAGGGTCTAATAGTCCTCCAAAAATAGGCTAATTTTCTAGTCTTTAGGTCCAAAATTCAGGATGTTACATTAATAGCGATATTAAAGTTGTAAACGAGATGTTTGTTGAATATTTCTTAATAATTTTCATAAGAGCTCTGACGGCTAATTTTTTGTTTTGTTTTTTTTTTCTTTTGAATTTCTTAGGCTAAAGTGTTTAATATAGATACTTTAGTTGTTAATAGCAATACTAAAATTGTAAATAAGATATTTGTATTAATATTTCCTAATAACTTTCACAAGAGTTCTGACGACTTTTTTTTTTTTTTTTGAACTTCTCAAGTTAAAGTTGTTAACACACATACTTAAATTTTTAATAGCAATACTTTAGTTGTTAATAAACTTTACTGGAGCTTTGGCAGCTATTTTTTGTTATTGAATTTCTTAGACTAAAGATGTTAATATATATACTTGAATTGTTGATAAAGATACGAAAGATGTAAATGAGATATTTGTTTAATATTTCCTAACAACCTTCATCAGAGCTCGGTCGCTAATATTTTTTTAAAAAGTTTCTCTGACTAAAATTGTTAATATAGATACTTGAATTGTTAATAATCATTACCGGAGCTCTGGTGGCTGATATCTTTTTTTGAACTTCTCTGACTAAAGTTGTTAATATAAATACTTGAGTTGTTAATAATGATATTAAAGTTGTTAATATAGATACTTGAGTTGTTAATAACCTTCACCGAAGCTCTGATAGCTAATTTCTTTTTCTTTTTTCTTTTTTTAAAAAATCCCAAACTGGATAGATATTTGAATTGTTAATAGCAATATTAAAGCTGTTAATATAGATATTTGAGTTGTTAATAACCTTCACTAGTGCTCCGGTGGACACTCGCTAGGAAGGTCACCACTCACCAGAGCTCCAGTGACGACCGCGGCCATTGGGCACCAGCACCAAAGCTCTACCGGTTGATGGTCAGGAAGGGGTTGGAGATTTCTTATTTTTTAAGAAAAATAAGGGTAATTAGGTATTTTCTCAAATTTCGCAACATTTCAAAATTCCAAATCAATCCCTATAGAATTATTAATCAACATACATATTTGTCTTTCACCAATTTTGATGATATTTTTCTGTCTTTTTCCCTAAAAGTTATACTCTTATTATTATTCTTCTTCTGCCTTGTTTATTGATCAGTCAAACCCTAAAAACATGCTCCATTAAGAACTTGAAGAGTGATTGACAGCCACGCAGAACGGAGATGAGTTTTCAAGTATTTGGTTCTTGTCTTTTAATCAATGAATCTACCTTTCCCAAGTTCAATCACCTAGGGTAAGCCCTAAAGCATCTTTATTAATATCCGGATTCCAGGGCTCTTTTTCTCAACTATGGAGTTTTGTGCATTTTCTTTTCACACTAACAGTGTTCATATTTGATCTGAATGATATATATGATTTAGAGATTTAATTAGTTAATTATTTAATCATTTTGTGCATTGGAATAACTTCTAGCAGAAGCAATCACAAAAGTGTAACTATTCACAAGACAAGAGTTTTTTTTTTTTTTTTGGTCAAGACAAGTATAAGAGTTTAGCTTCCTACAACTTTTTAATATACTGATTGATGATTTATTGATAGGTGATATTGACAAAATTGAATATGATATTCATTGTACAAAATAGAGAATTAGTGACGTAATAATCAATAAAATGGTAGACTCTCTTATTTAATTAGTAAGAGTATTAAGATATATGGTTGTCTGCTTTAAATTAAAAATGGCACATTATATATGTCATATGCTTCAAGATTTTTATAATATGTCATGGAAAAATTTACATGTAAGCATTTATAGTTTCATCATTTGATTTTCTATTAGGTTCTTACAGCGTATTTTATAATGTCCTTACATTTTTACTTGATTTTAATAGATTAATTTTTTCATATGTCATTTACCATAATCACATGTTTGCAACAAATTAACAAGATGTTTTTTTTTTTTTTTTTCACATTGATGAAACTAAAAATTTACAGTCTAGATACGTACATGAGACTGAGTGACTGACAACATAATGTTTGGTAGAAAATGAGTGAGAAAAGGACAATGAATAATTGAATATAATGGAAGGTTATCTCTTATGAAATGATAGAGGGATAATAATACTTTAGAGAAGTTTATTTTAGAGAGAGAGAGAGAGCCACAGTGAAATGATTGGTACATATTTTACATTTACATGCTTCCACTACCTTAGCATGTCGGCCAACAAATTAAAGAGAGACATAAAACATAAGGGACAAATACATCTCACTTCTTCCTCCTACCTCTGCCTAACCTGGCCTACTTCTAAGTCCCACCACTTCACATATATACATCAAACGCATCTTCTAATATTTACTTAAATCATCTTCCTTTCATTTCTTGTTTCCATTTAGTACTACTACCTCTACTCCTAAATATAGACTATAGTTTTTAGTACAATCTGTACTATAAACTATGTCATATATTTAGGATCGGGGGAGTATTAGTAGTTTTTCATTTATACTCTTGATTGTATACAAATAAAACTTGTTTTGGCATTGAGGTGTTGACAGTAGGAATTAGTTCAAGGGTTTACTTTGATCATAAATGGAAAACATTAATCTCCCAAAATTTTTTTTTCTCTAAACAATTTCTATTGATTACACACATTAAGCTAGTTTTAATCAATGGGTAGCTTTAATGCGAATGATTAAACAAGGTTTTAAGATAAACTAACACACACTTTTTAACCCCAAAAAAAAAAGATAACTTCTCTAATTTCTCAATTCACATTGATCCCCTCCTATATAGTAATTAAAAATTAAAAACTAAAAACATATTTCATCACTTCGTTAAATTAATTTCAGAATATAAACAAGGAAATGTTTTGCATTTTTTTTTTGGTGAAATAAAAACAAAGTCTTTTATTTCTTAAAGATAAGTAAATAATGTACCATGCATGGTTCTTTTTTAAAGTTAAATTTGGAAAAAAAATTTGGTCATTACTATAATTCCATTTGGAAAGTAATTAATGACAATGTAACAATTTTGCTACTATTAATTATCGGTTTAATGTTTTTGCTTTTGCTACAAAATATTTTTTTTGTCACACTCAGTAACTCACATAAAAGTGAATGAGTTCCATTGTAAAGAGAAGAGAGATAAAATATTAATGGGGCCCACTCACTTTTATGTAAATGTGGCAGAAAAAATATTTCTGCAGCAAAAGTAGAAACATTAAAATCATTAATTTATGTAATAAAAAATGAATTAATTCATGTTGGAAGGAAACAAAGATGAGAGAGGGGCTGATAATACAATTAAAAAATAAGATTAAAATTGGGGAAAATGCATCAATTTAGGACATTACTGAGTTAACTAAGAATTAGTAAATTAGACTTGTAAAAAGGATCAAAGTAGTAGTATAAGTTTTATAAAATTTATAACAAATCAAATAATTTACAATTATCATAACTTTTTCCCCAAATCCATGTCTCATGTACATATGCAAGGTTTACTTAGTTAGATTCTTATAATTTAATTTAAAAAAATATAAAATTAAATTATAATAAAACAGAAGTTGTCCAGCTGAGAAAAATGTAATTGATCTTAATTGCATGAAATTTTGATTTCCTTTGAGATTACCCTGTATATATTAAAGCTATGTAATTACTTCAAAACATGGCAATGACATGGAAATATTGTACGCTAATGTTCATACTCTTCTCACTCCAACTTTTAAGTGCTCCAACACCGAAGGGTCGATGTCACTTTGATGTCAACACACTCACAAACTGATATTCATAGGTATGCAGGTGTAATATTGCAAGTAGTGTATGCGTGTCGGTATAAATTAGTTGATAGAGAGGAAACAATAACAAAGGGACACACACACGTGCGCCCACACACACACCTATTTTACACACACACATATACACACACATATGTATATATATGCACACACACATATATATTGTTGGGGATTGGCTTGGCACACAATTCAGCAAATAAGAACATATATATTGACAGAAAAAGACTCGCAGATTAAAACATGGATAATGGCAGGGGAAAAAACACACACACACACACAGCTCGATTCATACAAATCCTATATTCAAAACTACATACATTAGTCAATGATCACTGATTAAATTGATTATCTTTTAGCAGTACTTCTACAACGGTTGTTATTAACTCTATCATTGGTCAGCTATGCTATGAAGATTAAGGTAATGAAATTACATTATTCATGGTCCATAAATAGTGTGATAACCGGTAAAATATTCTTTATCGTTAAGTTCTTATTAACTAGATGTTTTTGTTGTTGTTGTTGTTAATTTTTTAAAAAAATTAAGAGTAAATATCCTATTTGGTCCCTGGAAAAAAAAACACGGACCTCTATTTCGTACCCAGGGACTAAAATAGGACATTTTTATGGACTAAAAAACGGTTTTTGGAAATTTTTTAGAGACCAAAATGGGGTCCGTTTTTTGAAAATTCGTCATTTTTAAGAACTAAAAAGGGGTTTTTGTTGTTTGAGGAACCAAAATAGAGTTCGGATTTTTTTTAGGGATCAAATAGGGTAAGTAATTAGGAAGGTTATATTTGAGGATGAAGAACTAGGATTGATTGAAGACTATTCTCACTAGCCTTTGTTAGGCTTTGCATGCACCCACGTATTGTTTCAAAATGTAGGAAAATTTCTAGAAGTAATTTTTTTTCCCCAAAATGTGCGACAACGTGTATCATCAACAATTTTTTTTCCCTGTGTTACTCCGACGATCCTATTTATAAATCACTTCTAACATAGTGCTACTTAAACCTCATTAACAATGAAAGTAGCAACTTTTCAGCTTTACTCATAGTTAAATACTCCCTCCGATCCTAATTATAAGGCATAATTGACTTTGTTTGGAGAGATTAAGGAAGCTAAATAAGTTACTTAATCACTTTATATGTTGTATATCTTTAGATTATATATTAGTTTATTAGTCAAACTAATTACTTTGAAGAAAAAAATAAAAAAAAAAATACTCTAAAGTAATTTAATTAGCTTCCTTAATTTTTCCAAAAAAGTCAACTATGCCTTATAATTAGGACCGGAGGGAGTATATTATATTAGGGGCGTTGGCCAGGATACAATTTGCATCCAGGTCCTATTGCATCCTGGTCGCAATAGTACAAGGACGGGATTAGGAAATCCCAGTTTATTTTTAAAAACAACAATAAAATTAAAAAAATATCATTATATTATTTAAATTCTCCATATTATAAAGTGATTGTTTAACAATTAATAAGGTCATAATAATTACATAAATTGATCTAGAGTTGAAGAATATCATTTTATTATTATTATTATTATATAGTCCAACTAAAAATATGATACACATCTTATCAAAAGATAAGTTAATTTATGAGGTAAAAAAAATACAAAAATAAGAGGATAATTTAATTTATGGGATAATTTTTTTTTTTTTAAAGGGACCAGGGTCTCAAGAGTGATTCCAATTCTTGTCTCAAATGGGACACGAATTTTATGTATCAAAATGTTTAGGATCAGGGCCAGGACGATTGGGTGAACACCCCTACATTATATATACTTCATGAGAACAAATTTTATACAATAATAAATGAAGAGTAAAATTGTGCATTCATATAAAAAAATTAATTATGTGACTTATAAGTAATACCATTTTTTTCTTTTGTTTTGTAATAACAAATACCATAGGAGGAGTATCTCTTTTCTCATATTTATAATTGTACATTACTACATTAAAAGTTAGAACTATACTAATATCGTTCTTCAGTACCTTAATATAAAACATATTTACTTAATTCGATTTAATTAAAAAAATTAGTTGAGTAAGTTAATATGACATATAATTTCTTAAACACATCTAGTCATCATCTTTCTTAATTCTCTCACTTCCTCTCATCATTGATTATTGTTGAGAGAATACTAATAGTGGTAATCAGGAAAATATGACAAATGTGAAAGGTTTAATACCATCTTTGGTCCTTTAAGTTTACTCTAATTTTGATTTTGGTCCCTCAAAGTTCAAACAATTGGTTTTAGTCCCTGTTAGGGGTAACATGATCCAGGTTTTTATTGAGTTATAGGAAGCAATGTTTTAAACAAAATGAAACTTGAAGAACCAAAGTATTGATTTGAATTTTGAAGGAGTAAAACCAAAATGAGAGCAAAGTTGAGGGATAAAAAATTATATAAACTCAATATAAAAACTATGTCTTATATTTAGGACTAAGATCAATTATTCAAATCTGTCTTATATTAAGGACATGAGAGGGTAATTATTGAAGATTGATTGGTGTTTTAAAGAATCTAGTGTAATTTTTTATAATATAATAAATTAAGGTATACTTAGAAAGTATAGGCTTTTTTTTTTTGGGGGGGGGGGAGTTTGTTAGAGATATAATCATGATAGTTAAAAACTCGATTTATCACTGCGATTTTATGTTTTTACGATTTTAGTACGTTACGATTTTACGTTTTACGATTTTTCATTCTCCATCAGTTTTTAAGTAAAATCTACGTTTTCACTACTATGGATATAATAGTAAACTTTTCTCAACATACTTATACAGTCAGGATTACCCCATATTTTAGACATAAATGAGCATCACAAGAGGCCAAAATATTTATGTAATAAATGTTTTTTTCTCATATTTTTGGACCGAAATCACAAATATCAGAAGTTAATTGTAGCAGTGCCAAACCTGTTTGAAACAATTAATGAAGGGAGAGGTTCAATTTATCATATTACATTTTTAAAAAAAATATCCTATTATCATATATCTCAGCAACCAGCTAATCTCAATCGGAAGGTTTTGCAACCAGGATGTCAGAGAGCTATAATTTCATTAGAGAGATT
Source organism: Acacia crassicarpa (assembly GCA_034222035.1). NCBI lineage: Eukaryota > Viridiplantae > Streptophyta > Magnoliopsida > Fabales > Fabaceae > Acacia > Acacia crassicarpa. Next base: position 17,606,090 of record JAWXYG010000014.1, on the reverse strand, counting down.
GGTTAAAGAATTGCTTTCAAAGCAGAAACAAAAGGTACTCAGCTTCTATCAATGTTTTTCAATGCAACATCATGTCTTATTTCATCCTACACTAAATGAACTGAACCTTACAATTGTTCACTTCTTAGACTTAGAGAACGACATGTGAGCAAGATACTGTATATGTCGTATATAGAGATTATTGAGAGATTATATATATGAGTGTCGAGGGTGAGTCAGAATTTATAATTTTATATATATGAAATTCAGTCACTTTCTTCAATTATTTTTTTATTAACTCTCTCTTATTAACTCTAAATTGTTCTTATATTGACTTATGCCTTCGAAGAATTTAAATTAATCACTAAAAGTTTATTTAGGGCCAGTTAAACATGGGAAGTTGATAATTTAATTTATTTTCAGCTTATTTTTATGATAATAGTAGTATATAATCTAAATATAGATTATCAAAATACGTCAAAACATTTTTTTTCCCCCAAAACATCCCTCATGTTTAGCTTAAAGCTCTCTCATACTCCCAACAACTTCCTCATGTTTAATTTAATTAGAATATTTTTTATAATGTTAAGCAAACTGATCTTAATAGGATTTATGTAACTGTAAATCCCCTTTTAATTACTTCTTATCCATTTTCTGCAACTTAAAGTACTATGGGATTGAAATTTAAGTACAAATGTAGTAAACTAAAATTTTCAGGTGTCTCAGCCACACATATATTAAAGAGAGATAGTAGATGCATGATGGAATATTAATAAATACTGATGACCAAGTACCTATACTTTTGTCAAATATACTATTTTAAAAAAGAAAAATCTCCATTTTAACTCCCTTTTTATGGGGTTTTAACTCTCTTTTATTATCATCTTACATATTTTTTCATTGTTTTAAATTTTCCCAACATAAAAACATTGACTTTATAGGAAATTTTTTTTTTGAAATTGAAATTAATTAAATTTTCAACTTTTTTTAATTAATTTTGATCAATTCTTTGAGGTTTCAAAAAATTCTAGACAAGACAATTCCACAAATGAATGGATAAAAAAATCAACTAAGTGACTATTATTTAATCATTTCTTTTAAAAAAATATTTAAGTAGGACATTGAGGGTTTGATTTTCAATGAGAAATAATTATTAGTAACATCAAGGTTAATTAGAGTCAATCTAAGAAAGTGGTTATAATTAGATTTGTGAACAGTAAGAGAAGAATAATAATAATAATGTTGTCTAGTTGAATGGAAGAAATATTATTGCCGACTAAGATCATAATCAAGAGAGGGAGGTGGCAACATGAATAACATAATTTAATGGTTGGAAAAGTTATAAGCAAAGTGACTCATTATACTATCCTATTTTTATTTATTTATTTATTATATTTTATTATATGTGATGTGTTTTTCGTTCTTATGCAAGATTTAATAATTGAGTGATTATCTGACTCTTATGGGCCTTCCTTTTACCTGGGTCCCACGAAAATTCACCCCTAGCACTTTAACATCAACTTTATTCTCAATCCTAATTCCCATTAAATTGGTTGTTCATTGCCTTCTCATTCTTTGATTATTTTTCTTTTTGAGGGTAAAAATTGGACTCAAATGCCATTTACGTACCAGAATCTAGTCGTGGGTAAATAACTTCCATAATATCACTACAATTACCTGATAACAATAGGTCAATAGTACTTCAGTTTTACTATATGAGTTGGTAAAAAGTTTTACTTTTTCTAGATGTCATATCTTCATTCACTTTATCTGTGAAATTTGTCGAGTAATTTTTTTTTGGGATAAGGGTCTTAAATGCCATGGAAGTTTTCGCTCAGGAGTACTGGTAAGACGGAAGTTTTTTTTGGACCAAAAATGCCACGGAAGTTCACAGGAAGTATCAATTTTGCCCCGGAAGTATCATTTTTGCCATGGAAGTTTTTACTGAGGAGCAATTTTGCCCCAGAAGTTTTCATTAAGGAGCAATTTTGCCCCTGAAGTTTACAAAATGTAGCAATTTTCCTAGCAATTTGCCCTTCTGTCCCCAAATATTAAATTTGACTACTAAATCAGTCAAAGACCACACATGTCATGCCTTGAAAAGGTCGAACTTGGAGTCAGAGAAGGAGATCCTTCAGATGTTGATCTCAAGGCGGCCAGAATTTGTGAAGCCGAAGTGGTTAAAGGGACTGAAAGGTCTGTCACAAAACGCAAATGAAACACAAAACGAGAAATGAATTGTTCCAAAAATTGGTTCAGTAAAACAAATCAATAGTGATAATATTTACGTTTGTATAAACTAATCATTTGCTTAGATCATAAGTGATGCTTCCTTTGGGTTTTGTGACAGTCGACCTTTCAGTCCCTTTGACCAGTTCGACTTCAAAAATTCTGGCCGCCTTGAGCTCAACATCTCAAGGATCTCCTTCTTTGGCTCCAAGTTTAACCTTTTCAAGGCATAACATGTGTGGTCTTTGACTGATTTAATAGTCAAATTTAATATTTCGGGACAGAAGGGCAAAATTGCTCCTTAATGAAAACTTCCAGGGTAAAATTGCTCTTTAGTGAAAACTTCCGGGGCAAAATTGCTCCTCGGCGAAAACTTCCATGGCATTTTTGGTCCAAAAAAAACTTCCGTCTTACCAGTGCTCCTAAACGAAAACTTCCATGGCATTTAAGACTCTTATCCCTTTTTTTTATAAAAAAAAAACTATCCATATTAATTATACATAGTGAAATTTATGAATGGCGGTAGTTTTAATGTAAATGATTAAAATGAGTATTTTAGAAAAAAATTGATATACATTATTTTACAGATAATTAAATTAATTTTATTTATATTTATAATTTAGTTAACTAAAATATATTTTTGAGATTTAAATTCGACCATTATTCAAAGCTCTTTTTGGACTAACTATATCTACTCCTGCTTGATTTCTATATATGAAGTTTTGAAGCATCAATTTTGTTTAATTATTTTTATTACATAGGAAAATTCTTGTATTGTATACGAAACTGTTAGAGGAGGAAAACAAATTAAAAATGTAATTGAATGGAAGATTACTAAATTAAATTAAATATATTGATATTGATAATTATGAAGGGTACGTTATATATACATATGGGGACCCTCCAAGAGGGTGGGTCACACCAGTTCAATTGGTCCATGACCAAACTCATACTCATGTTTGCCACGTGGATTGCTGCGGTTGCATGATATCAGCATGAAGTGTAATGCATCATGCCCCCACACTCCCAATTTTCTTACATTTTTTTTCAAAAGCAAAAAAATAATTTTAATACACAAAGTGAGATTAAATTAAGGGAAAAGTATTTCTCCAAGAGATAGAGTTATCTTCAGTGATCCCAAAATTACGTCGTTTTGAATTAATGAAGGGTTTATTAGTAATTTTAAGTGAATTAATGAATGGTGTTTCGGTAAAATGTATATGATTAAAAAAATAAACAAAATTACAGAAACACATTTCATTAATACAAAACGACGTAGTTTGTGGGTTATTGGAGATAATTTTATCTCCTGTGACTGGAGAAATCTTTTACCCTTAAATTAATAATAAAAATATGGGATTAATATTTCTCCTGTCAAGGGAGATAGAGTTATCTCGAGTGACCCCAAAACTATTAATTACCATATGAAAATTAATTTTATAATAACTATAACCATACAATAAATAATGTGTATCACTTCTTGTATGCCATAAAAATATAACTATATTTCAAAATTCATATTAAAGAAGTTTATTTTATTCAATCAAGGTATAATCTTTTTGGATTTTTTAGGGATGTTGCTTACCACGTTAACCAACATCTTGTTGGTAGAAGCTTAACTTTTTGGATAGGCGTTATATTGATAAATTTTTAATTAATTTGAATGTTAAATGAAAATGACAACAAGTAAATATTAAAATTATAAATTTTACTATAAAAATATAAGATATTAAATTAAGAATCCATAAATATAAATATTATAATATTTAATAAATTTCCAATTCATTATCAAATATAGATGACATTCTAAAAATTCAACCCTCTTGATAATATACAGTAAATATTTCTTTTTTTGGGAAGAAGTGTACTATTATATAAAGAGATATAGCCATCTAGTTTTCTCAAAGTTTAAGAATATATGTAACAAACATTACTTAATTAATTAGTCCAAAAGCCTAGGCAAGATCTAAGAATGTCTTTAAAACAATAAAAAGGAAGAAGACCAAACTGATTATTATAAATATATATATATATATATATATATACTATTCATATATAATTAACTTATCACTAATAGTTAATCAAATTTTCTTGAAGAAAATTTCTCAAATAATATATATATATATAAATTCAAACTTATATTTAAAATCAAAATATATCCTTAAATATGTCATAGTCCTTGGACTAAGGAGCAGAGGGAGTACAAGTGAAGGAAGAAAAAAATGTAAACTAGTATTCTAGTAAAAGAATGGGGTGCCACACTTTCTCCCACCAGCCTCCCTCCAACCCACTTTAGGATTAGGAGATCCCGTTTTCTTGCTTTGTTTGTTGCGATTATATATCAATCCATCTCTCTATATATACACACACACACACTCACACACACACACACATTTCTCTCTTTCTCTCTCTGTATATACATATATCACGTTCCGTTATATATATCAGCCGCCTCAACCCCTCTTGCTTCCTAGCTACCTTCCTCCTTGCTTCCTAAAATGCGTCTCTGATATATGTACGTTATATATATCAGATTCAACAGCACCTTCACTTTCACGCCATCTCTCTCTCTCTCTCTGTGATTTCTCTCTTCTATAAATTCAAACCTTATATTCCTTCCCGTCCATCATCGATCGATCTTCGATTATTGCGCTCTCTCTCACACTCTCGCTCTGATATATCACTATTCTCACTATCACTCTTCGTCTTCTTCTTCTTCTTCTTTCAAGTTAATTAAGGGTCTTCTTTACATATATATGGGAGATTCAGAGCATCAGAGGAATGTGAATCTTCCTCCTGGGTTTCGCTTCTATCCTTCGGATGAAGAGCTCGTTGTTCACTTCCTTCAGAGAAAAGCTTCCCTCTTGCCATGCCACCCAGATGTCATCCCTGATCTTGACCTCTTCCCCTACGATCCTTGGGACCTTCATGGTACATATCTTTATATAATATTTTATTTTCTCAGGAGAGTCCTTACTTTCTTCTAAAGCTTTTTTTTTTTTTTTTGGGTATCATCCAATACCCAGTTTTAACCGTGGGGTTTGTGACTGTTACTCCTAATACAACTATCTCCTTTGGACTTGAATGCGAGACCAAAAGAAATCTTATGGGACCTTACACTAGTAGACCAACTTTGTATTGGTTGATGACTTGATGTTATAAGAACGCACACTAATAACAGCCAAACTTTGGCTTTGTATATGAGTAAGGGACTAAATTGAAAGAGATAATGTGTAGGAGGGGTCAAGTTATAAATATTTTATTTTGATGGGGGGAAGTAGAAATAGAGAAATGAAGTAAGAAGGGTATTATTACATACTGAGGGTGTTTGATGATCATTCTTATTCTTATTATTATTTTTTCTCAGGTAAGGCTTTGGGAGAAGGGAATCAATGGTACTACTTCAGTAGAAGAACACAGAATAGAGTGACTCATAATGGGTATTGGAAAGCAATGGGAATGGAAGAGCCAATAGTTACAAGCTCAAATGGTAAAATTGTTGGAGTCAAGAAATATTTCATCTTCTTCATGGGAGAATCTCCTTCTGGTATGAAAACCAATTGGGTAATGCAAGAGTATCGTCTCTCAGATTCTTCTTCTTCCTCTTCCTCTTCTTCTTCTAGCAGATCATCCAAGAGAAAATCCAAAACAGTAAGTAAAAGTCATCAAGTTTCTTATAGTATATATCAAATTAAATGGTTAATAATTGATCTCTTCTCTTGTTCTGATATATGTAACTGTTGTCTTTATTTTTACTATGGAATATTTCAGGATTACTGTAAATGGGTGATTTGTCGAGTTTACGAGCGTGACGACGATGACAATGATGGAGGAACTGAGCTCTCATGTTTGGATGAAGTTTTCTTGTCACTGGATGATCTTGATGAAATCAGCCTCCCCAATTAGCTTGTTGTACCTGCATTGTCAAAATGCATTATAAGTACCTTTTCCCTTTATTAGTTCTCAAAAAAAAAAAAAAACAACAACAACAGAGAGAGAAGCAGGCGAAAAAAATCATATATAGTAGCTGATAGTTTGTTCCCAACTTAATTGTAAGAGTTACTTCAGTTACTGGACACTTAATATTCATGACCCAACTTTGTTTACTCTTCCATCTAATTAATTGTTCTTATCACAATACATATATATATATATATATGCATATAGTTTTTTTTTTTTTTTTGTGCAATCTAAGAGAAGTGTTTGGTGTCATTAAACCAGAAGGTCCCATATGTGTATATATAGTTACCAATATATATATATCTATATAGGCATTATAGTGAGTGAAGGGTGTAATAGGTGAATTTGAAGTGGGGCACTAAGTGTGAAATCTATGGACAAAAGAGCAATTGTGCAGAGTGACGTTATGGCTATTGAAAGATCCCACATTGAGGTTTCTTGGAAATTTCAAACTCTTTTTTCATTTGTTCATAGATACACACACACACACACGCAAACACATCACTAGGCCAAGTGGGATGCACAGGCATATACGAGAGAAAGTAATGCAACCAAATTAAAGGATCATTATATTGCGGCTCATCCTTCATCATTATCATCAGCAGCAGCATTTTCAGTTCTCGTACTGTTGCATGAAACTTTGATTCAATTGGATCAGTACAATGTAACGGATAGTACTAAGAAAATCAATTATATCCTATCACAATACATACGTATACACAATAATTAAAAAAAACTGCCGCAATTTGATAATTGTACGTTATATTCATATGGAAAATCATAAAAAAATATCACTTGGATTTCAAAATTCTAAATAGGTGATTTTCCAATAATACAAGTTATCAATTGTTTTATTGTTATCATTAATCTCATCACTGCTCTTGTCAACAAGATTTTAAAGTGTAAGTGATATTTTTCTGTCATTTTCCTATTTATATTTGATTTTTTAAAAAACTAAGATATTTGATGTTATCAGTTTTAAATAAGGGTAGCTCTGCTTGATACATTTTTTGCATTCACGTGATTCAAACTCAAAATCTACTTGTAGATCAATCCATGTTGGTATATTTGTATTCAATTTTTTATTTTTTTTATCTAGGGCAAGTTTTGTTTAATTTTTCTTTAAAATGATTTTATTTGTTTGGCTAAATATGATTAAGTTGTTGGGAATACGAGGGAGTAATCAGAAGAATATTTTTGGTCGGGGTAATAAGAAGAATTTAAGCCAAACAAATCAGGGATGTGTTGGAAATTAAAACCTTATTTTGATAAGCTAAACACATAAAAACAAAAATAGATTATTGTGTTAATGCAATGCTTGATTTTTATAATTTGCTCTTTTTTTAGTATCAATCCTTGTAGTTTCAAACCATATAAGTTTTGATCCTTAAGTTTTCTTTCATCTAAACTTCTGTTATAGTCCCTGTTCTGTTCAGTAGAACACAGATATCTAACCTCAGAGGGTTAGTGAATGATCAATGTAGGATCTGTAAGTTCCCCAATGTATATAAGGGAGAATACCCCGGAAATGATGATTCAGTGATGTCTATGAGGAAAACACCAAAGAACTTCCAATGATCACTGTGCTACACGAGAATGGCTTTTAGCCAAAGGGAGCGAGTGTGTGCACAGTGTGACTGAATAGTAAAAGGATATGAATCGAATGTGTGCATCTTGTATGTAATCTCCTATTTATACTTAGGGTTTCGTTTCCTTGGCTCTGTATCTGCTCCTCATGCAATATGCTCCTCCACGTCCTGTAAATGCCTGTTCTACTATCTGGCATGTCCCTGCTCCACTACCGGTATTGCCAGGATTAATGCCTTGATTATAGGGTAATTAGCGTTTGCTTGTTTAAGGAGGGCTTCCACACTGATGTGTTTGTGTTGGGCTGGCTCCATACCAGGGCCCAATATATAAATCCGTAACAGTCCCTATATTTTGATATAAAAAAATTGGATCATTTTGCCTTTTAATGATGGATTAAAACCTGTGGTTTGAAAATAAAGAGACTAAAATCAAACTGATGATAAACTATAGAGACTAAACATTGATTAACCTAGACTTTTTTCCGACAAAACTTTATTATTAGTTTAAGGGTTAACGTGCAAAAATACACATGTACTTTTTTCCAAAGAGCGCCCAGTAGCAAATGCTTTTTTTGAGTGCAAAAGTGCACACATGGTTACAAATTAGGTGCAAAAATACCGTTTGATCGTTAAGTTTGACTTTGACTGATAACGTGACATTTTAAAGGTACAAAAATACACATGTGATTTGTTAAGAAGAGCGCCCAACAACTATTTTTTTTAATTTAATAATTTTATTTTAATTACTACCGGGTGCTAAAAAGATATTTAGAATACTGACCTGTACTGAAAAAATACTTCATAATCTTGAAAAATTATTTTTAGATCTGAAAAAAATGTTTCAGAGTACTAACTGGTACTAAAAAGATACTTTGAAGTATTTTTTCTGTACCAGTCAGTACCCTGAAATATTTTTTTCAGTATCCTTTTAGTACCGGTAAACACTTGAAATATTTTTTTCAAGATTATGAAGTATTTTTTCAGTATCAGTCAGTATTGTTTTAGTATCAGTCAATACTTGAAATATTTTTTCAGTATCCTAAAATAATTTTTCAAAATTATGAAGTATTTTTTCTGTACTAGTCAGTATCTAAATAAAAATATTTCAGGGTACTGACTAGTACTAAAAAGTACTTTCAGGATACTGACTGATATAAAAAAAAATACTTCATAATCTTGAAAAAATATTTCAAGTGTTTACCGGTACTAAAAGGATACTGAAAAAAATATTTCAGGGTACTGACTGGTACTAAAAAGTACTTTCAGGATACTTACTGGTATAGAAAAAATACTTCATAATCTTGAAAAATTATTTTAGGATCTTAAAAAAATATTTCAAGTATTGACCGGTATTAAAAGGATACAGACTGATACTGAAAAAATACTTCATAATCTTAAAAAATTATTTTAGGATCTTGAAATAAAATTATTAAATTAAAAATAATAATAATTTGTTGTTGGGCGCTCTTCTTGACAAATCACATGTGTATTTTTGCACCTTTGAAATGCCACGTCATCAGTCAAAGTCAAACTTAACGGTCAAATGGTATTTTTGCACATAATTTGTAACCATGTGTGCACTTTTGTACCAAAAAAAAAAAACATTTGCTACTGGGCGCTCCTCAGAGAAAAGCACATATGTATTTTTTCACCTTAACCCTTAGTTTAATGTTTTCTCAAACAATTGAGTGTTATACTTAAACAAAATAAATTTCTATTTAATTTTAAACAAACTGGCTCAAAGTCTCTCCTTTATATTGAGTCCCCCATCAACCATTGCATCAAAAATCAAGATATACTACTACCATTATTGTACTTATGACTCTTATTGTAATAATGTATTATTTGCATTAATTGCATCAAATCCAAATTAAATTAACCTTTATGACTTAATAATAATAATAATAAAGCTCCTTATATATATAGAGAGAGAGACACACACATCTTTGATAAGGTCTAATAACATTTCAGCATCACACTCATAATATTGTTTATTTTAGGGTCCATTGCCCCTCATGGTTTTAAATGTATTAAGAGGGGACTGTATATTCAAATCATTATAAGGTGTCTTTCATTTTCATTCTTAGCTAACGTGACTTCACACCTCTAGCTTTATTTACAAGACATATTTAACATGTTTATCCAGAATCAATAGAAACCTTAATCTCATAGCTCTCTGCCTTAAATGTTAATAACTTCTCAATTTTACCCCTACTTATTAATATGTACTTTAATGAGAAATCCAAGAAAATAATAGTCTACATAAGAATAAATTAGGATAAAATTGTACATCCATATACTAAACTTATTAAGGTGACTTTATATTTAGGACAACAACATACTATATCTCTACCTTATAAATAGAACTGAGTATCACCTTAGTATTGCTTGGTTGATCTTAATTAGCACACAAATAGGATCTTAAAATTGGTATTTATACTTGAGGGGGTTTATTTAATTTCTTGAGGGGGAAAACTTAAGGAGGAAGTAGAAGAGGATGATTCATGAGGCATGGCTAATCAATTTGTATAGTTTCAAAGCATAAATTGTGATCTCACGTGGAGGCATATATTGTGGATATATATAAGTTTATGTAATTATAAATAAGTTCATGGAAACATGAAGAGGAGATTGTGGAGCCCATTGAGCACCTTGAAGGGGAAAGCTTTGAAACTGAGCCATATTGTTGGGGCAATAACTCTACTAGCCTTTATAGCTTTTGCCTATTGCTTTGATGGCTGTATTTGGTACTTGTCTTCTTTCACTATATATATATATATATATATGGGAAAAGTATTTCTCTAATCACTGAAGATAAAGTTATCTCCAGTAACTCCAAAACTACATCGTTTTAGATTAATGAAGGGTGCGTTAGTAATTTTAGGTGAATTAATGAAGGGTGTTTCGGTAAAATTCATATGATGAAAAAATAAACAAAATTACGAAAACACCTCTCATTAATCCAAAACGACGTAGTTTTGAGCTCACTCAAGATAACTTTACCTTCAGTGACTGGAGAAATCCTTTACCATATATATATATATATATCCTCTCACCAATATTCTCTCCCTCCTTTTTTTTTTTTTTGGTTTTAAAAACTTTTTTTTTAATGATTTTTTTGGCTCACATATCATTTATAAATTGGTGGCTGCTTAGGGAAGCATCAAGTCATGTGTGATGCAAGCATATATATATTGGCATGCTTTAGAAGCATCATCACAAGCACTATATATTATATTTCTTTTTATATTTATATGCTTATGTTTGTCACAACCTAGTAATATCAATAGGATGGTATTCATGTATATCCACTTGGAACAGACAAGATAATGGCCAAGCAATTAGTTTGTAATTAATTTTTGGACAAAATTATGTTCCTTTTTTTAAGCTTTTGATAAATGGGGGTGAACCATATATAATGGATTCCAAGTTAGAAGATTCCAAAAAATGTGATTAATTATATGTATGTGGATATCTTTAGGGATTATGATTTAATTAAAATTATTTAAATATCATCAATTGAAATTATATGTGCATTTTAATTTTGGTCGTGTAGCTTTTTAACATGATTTGACACCATTCTTAATGATTCTCAGATATTTTGGCCACACAATGAAATCACATTATTTTGAAGTTACTTTCAGTTCTCCAACTTTAATGTATTTAATCATGCATTTCGGCCACTTACTTTCAGTTCCCCACAATTAAGAAAAAAAAACTAATTCATTTTTTAAGCTTCAAAATAATGAAAGCTGATATCTATAATCATTTTTGTCAAACTCGCGAGTTGACTCTTCGAGTTTACCATTTTTATGTTTCTATCTTACTAAATCGATTCGAGTCACTTGTAAATTCGTGTCAATTATAAACTCGATTAAACTCATGACTTTACATATCTAGTTTATTATTTTTACATTTGTAACTCACAAAATCATATTAACCCACTTTTAAAATTGTGTTAACTTTTTCGATTTTGTCATCCTCAACGGCTTTATATATGAATGTTATAGAAATTTCTTTGTTAAATATAATAAATTATGTTGTTGATATATTTAGTTTCAATTATTTAGATTTTCAATATACTTAAATTAAATTGTTGTCATTTTTTATATTTTAATTATTTAATTATACGCTATTAATACCTATTTAATGATAAAAATAAACTCTTATGCGATTATGATTCGAGTTCACGACACTAATTTACATTACTATTACGAGTTTAGACTTTGACAACTTTATCTATAATCCACGTACAACATACATTTCCATACATGCTAGTAGTTCTCACATAAAAAATAAATATACTTCTCTCATCATAAATATATATGGGTTAGTTGGATTATTTACTTTAATTTTAATATAAGAGCTCAATTTTATTTTTTCTTCTAAATTTATAAGTTTTTCTCAAAAACTACACCTATTGTTTGCACATATTAAAAAAAATTTGATAAATAAATAGAACATTTCTAATACAAATGATTTAAAATGGTATTTTAAGAAAATCAGTACATATTTGTTAAAAATAACTAAATTAATTAATTTTTATGAATTAATCATCTAACTCTTATGTTAAAAACCAGAGAGATTAATAAATATCAATCGATGTCGGTCCAATTAGCAAATATGTTACTCATACCTTAAAAGGGTATGATCAAATCCTATTACTCATTGTTGTCAAACTCGCGAGTTGACTCTCCGAATTTACCGTTTTTACGCTTCTAGCTTGTAAAAACGAGTCGAGTCAGTGGTAAACTCGTGTTAGCGTAAACTCGGTTAAACTCACAAGTTTATACACCGAGTTTACCATTTTTACGTTTCTAGTTTACAAAATCGTGTTAAGTTACTCTTAAACTCGTGTGAATTTTTTTGATTTGATTATTGTCATCGGCTTTATATAGAAATTTTATAGATTTTTCTTTATTAAATATGATAAATGATGAATGTTGATGAATTTAATTTCAATTATTTGGATTTAAAATATATTTAAATCAAATTATCGTCATTTTTATATTTTAATTATTTAATTATACACTAAAAACACCTATTTGATAATAAAAGTAAACTCTTACGAGTTTACGATTCGAGTTCACAATACGAATTTACGTCACTGTCACGAGTTTGCTTAAACTCGTGAGTTTGACAACCTTGCTATTACTTGTGTAAGGATCTTGTTTATGGATAATCTTTTAAGTATCCTAAGTTATAAGATTTGTTTTGATCCAATGAGCTCTCAAGATCTAATCTACTTATATTTTTATAATTAAAAATATAATAAATAGAACTAAAAAGATAGGGTCCTAATGAGCAAACATTTTCTTTTTAGAGTTGAGATGAAAATAGAGAGAAATGAAATAAATTTGAAGGTTATCATGAGTATATAGAGTACATAAATGCAATGGCTTTTGAGGTAGACAAATGGGAACCATACATGTGTTGAGATTGAGCACATTGTATTCCTTCATGTTCACATTTATGATAATTACAATCACAAACTCATTACAAAGAATATAATGTATGTGAAGTATAACCTTGTGTTTGAAGTCATAGATTCACAACTATACAAGTAAAAATTCAATTATGAACCACCTTTTTATTAATCTCAAGTCACATGGCTCCTTTCAACCAATGTAGGTTTCATGATAAACATAATTTAATAGTCAACATGTTGACATGTTCTTGCTTATTGGACAAGATTATTAATTGATATATTTAAAATAAAATCATTTTTTCATGAATAAGCATATTTATTTCAGTCATGAAAAAATATGTTAAATGTCAATGCGCAAAAAGTCAGTTCAGTAGATTTGAACGAAATTTTCTCACATTTGTGTATGAATTCAACCTCTTTCAATCAAGAACCATTGGTCAAATAAGTTTGGTAACTAGAAATTAGAAAGCCAAAGAGATAAACCTTCTAATTTCAATATCTATTCTATGTTGAAAATACTAAAATAATAATTAATCTCTAACATGGAGTTCTTTTTTTAATTAAAAAAATGGAGGAAAAAAAAACACCCAATAAAGTTATTAAGCGATATCTAGTTAACAATCTATGTAAAAATTTGATTGATGATAGAACATAATGGCACCGTGTGATTCATGTAGCTAACTCCATTTAGTACAGGATACATTTTGTTGTCATTGTTGTTGCTAATTGTGGTTGAAATCGAGGGAAAATGATACAATTAGAGAGTTATTTTCAATTGAGCTCAAAAATACTAAAATCCACTACCTTTGATCTTAAATATAAGACAAAATTTGTGGTACATTTACACTACAAACTTTGTCCTATATTTAAGATCAGAAGGAGTAACATATTACCACCAAATTCTACATATATATAAAAATTGGTACTTCCATTTAAAACCTGTTTTTTTTTAATTGAAACCTTAGCATAGAATCCAACATACCTGTTACTTAGTACTTAGTGGTTTTTCCTTTAAAAAAAACAGGGAAAGAGAGAAAAGAAACGGGGTTTTGTCCTTATGCATGGAAGTGGATCTTGATTGGCCAAAGAGAAAAATGTTGGTCTGGGAGACTTCACCACTTTAAAGTGTGTGTGTGTGTGTGTTTATAATAATAGTATTTCATTGCTTAATCAGCTCGTAACCACTGAGCCTCCTAATCATCTCACTCGTGCTCCTCTTCGTTATTAACATACCACATGCGCCTTAACATAATAAAGAGAGAGATAGAGATGGACAAAGAGACTCTCTCTCTCTCTCTCACACACACAGAGAGAGAGAGAGAAGTGCATGCATGTGTTCTTCAGTGGCAACTTCAAAGCCACCAACAACATCATTACCAAAAATACATTATTAGACTCTGTCCCTCTCAATCCCACATAATTAAATCTCATTACTACAGGCAAAGTTTCCAACCTCACTTTTATGTATACATATGTCATTCACATATCACACCCTTCAAAAATTGAGAAAACTGGATCAAAATAGAATTTTGACCTTCAACAAAAGCTTTACAAATGACTGGACAATTAGAACTTTTAAGAGAATTTCTCTACATTACCTGCTATTATTGATGGACTCTTCTATCAGAAATACCCAAAAAAGAAAGAAAAGTGTCTAGCTGCTATCCATAATCCATGATAGTAACAGAAACTATGTGTGCTTCTTGTTTGGATATGGCAAAGCTGAAAATGCCAAATCAAATTGGAAGCTATAATGATTACACAAGCCATCAAAACCATTTTCCCAATGGTCCTCGTTTTTTTTAAATCTCAACTTGCTCACAAAGCTTTGGGTTGTTTGAAACAAAATTTGTGTAAATAAAGACATAAAGGACAGGCAGGTGTTTGACATGTACACATCCCAACCCCGCTTGACCTTCCTTGGCTTGCTTGTTCTATAGGTATGATGATGGCTTTTTTTAAAAAAAATTTTCCCCTTAAAAAAAAGCATTGGCTAAAAGTTGCAACTAGCAGCCATGATTGTGAGGCCAATAACTATGTAGCTTTTGAGTGAAGTTAATTTAAGCTAAAAACCATTGATTCATCTACCCATGCAACCATCAATAAGTCAACAGAAAAGTTTAAAATAAGTCAACCCCACTCCAAAAGATTCACCCAAATGGCAAAAGGGTTTGTCAGATGAAAGTGATGAGTAATTAAATATGCCCAAGGAAGAGACAACTTGCCTCACAAGTGATGTAGTCCAGACAAACAGAAAACAATCAACTAGAGAGGACAAGATACTCTTGTGCTCTGAGCCATAGGGATTTAATAAAACTGAGGGCCACACACACACATGTATGTATGTATGTATTAAATAACATTGATGAACTCTACTTCACCATAAGGAGAACGCTTCCCCAAGAAATAGCTACTGAAATGAAAAAAAATAAATCGGATCACATGATTATTTCATAGAACATCTCATACTACTTAATATGGGACAATCCATCCCATACAACCTTGATTTTCATCAGCTAGCAACATACCTTTGAGCTACACCATGCAACAATTTATTCCTTTTCTTCATAAATAATCCTTCTAAACCAACCACAAGTACTAATATGAATTAATGGTTCTATCAACAGAGTGAAAAACCCCTCTCAACAGCTAGCTATTAATGTAGGAGAATCAATCTACTTAAGTAATCCCTCCGTGCCTATTTACAAGTTTCAAATTCCATATTTGTTTTGTTCCTAAATGTAAGTCCCAGTTCAGAATTTTAGGCCTAGTTAATAAGTTTTGTAGCGAATTACAAACACCAAGGAATGCACTTGAGACCCATATTTAGGGACGGAGGGAGTAACTCCTAAAACATCACATATTATTCAATATGGGTCTATGCATTCCATATAGCCAACCCATTTAACAATTGATGTGCAAAGAAGACGGGGTGCGTCAGTGAGGAGGATCAGACAAGTAGAGTGCTCTAAAAGGAGATAAAGGAAGATTGAAGTGAACACCCAATAAGGTTATAGAGTAAAATCTTTTGGTTAATAATCTATTATAAGATACAGTTTTTTATAGAGTACAATGTCATTCGATCTATATAGCCGACCCCACCTAATGAGATAAAGCTTTGTTATTGTTGATAAGAATAACTGATTTTTGTTTTGCTTTGTGTGTGTGTGTTTTCCCCCCATATCATCCATAATACTTCAACATCCTATACACTGTAGTTGTTGTATACGATGTTATGTTATACATCATAGTGGGATAAGGTTGTTGCTGTTATTCTATGCTATGTTTGTATAACATCTGAGGAGAAAATAAAAGGGTCAATTTAAATCTTCCAAAGCACAGAATGTAGACTAGTGAATGATGTCAGGGTGACTACATACCTCAACTTTTTTTTTTGGCCAAACATAATTCAACTAATAAAATACTCTAGAATCCAATCACTTTCGTGTTGAAATACAATTTATTCCTCTTTAAAAGAGTAGACTGCTATAATAAAAAGACATGGAAAATCAAACATTTAAATATTTCTCATGTAAACATCAATTGTTGTATGAGGGTATTAAAGAAAGAAGTTCCCTCTCAACAAAAAAAAAAAATCTAAAAAAAAAAAAACTTGACGAAAAAAATCCAAGTTCTAAATTCAAATCCCCCCAACTCAAAGGGCCTTTTATACATAATAAAAGGAAAAGAAAAAATCTTGTCAACTAAGATAACTCTTATTCTTTTTCTCTCACTTTCTTTGCCCCTCACAATTTTAGGACAAGGTTAGTTACAACAAGGGTACTAATTTGCAGCTTGGTTCAGTTAAGCCACAAAGAACTAGTCTCAGCTTTTGCCTACTAAAGCAACTACTACTCCCCTGAGAGGAAAAAACAGAGGGCATGATGTAGCAATCAGGTCAAACTAGCAGCAAGACGATCAACGGCATAGAAATAACTTCCTACAATTAAGAATGATGCAAACCCAGAGCGAGCAATCCGCAACCAAATGCCGCGAGACAAGACATTCCTATCAGAAGGATGGATCCCGGTATATCTCTCAAACCTGTTTCCTGGTAGTCTCCATTTGAGCAGCTTTCTCTCCATTGAGACATACTGGAACCACAAAATTTGCAGAGCTTTGGTTATGAACAATCAGATTAAAGAAGAAAAAAAAATTACTATTAACTTAAATCAGTTTAATGTTTACTCAAATTTAATTTCACCAAATTACAAGCTATATGAACAAGAGTTACAAAGCTCCAAGTATATGATCTTACAGGCCAAAAATTCCATAAGGAATATAAGATTGGTTGGCAACATGCATAAAGTTACTGTTGTATAGAATTTGTGAAATAATATTCACTATTAAGGCATGGCATCCTTAACAACTGAATGTATTAACTTCTAGACACCCCGTGATTATCCACTAGTTTGTATGCCTCCAAGTGAAGAAATGTTATGATTTGAATAATGTAATACTCCATCTAGTTCTTAATATAAGACTTATTTGAGGAGTTGATCTTAGTCCTAAATACAAGGCTTATTTTTAAATTTGTCAATCTTTTCCTAATTTACTACTATTGATGTTCCCTAAAAAATAATCAAGTAGAAGAGGAAAGGAGTGAATTAAATATGACTACGGTGTTTTAAAAAATACATGTCATATTAACTAACTTAACTAACGTCCTTAATCTAATCAAATTAGGTAAATAGGTCTTAAAAACCGGAGGGAGTACTAACGACTATGACTCACTAAAATCAGAGTGTTCTCTCAACTTTCAAAGATTGACGAACAACAAATTACACCAATTGCGAGAACAGAAATGGTCACCTCAGATGACAACAGGAACCCAATGGGATTGAACAAACTTTAAATTTTCGTTTTTAAAAAAAAATAGTTATCTAGCTTCACCTAAAACTCAAATCTGATGTCTTCATTAAGAATTTGAAGCCTAAATGTTAAGAGATAATGATTTTATGGTAGAAACTCCAAAACGTAATGAAGCTCAATTCATACTAGGCATTGGCAAGAAGCCCAAAGTTTTGGGGGGGAAAAAGAATGACACCAATGTTCAGCTTTACTTGATGTGCAGCTTGGCCCCCATGGCTTTGTTTGGTGCAATGTGATCATAGACACAATTGTGAAACTCATGATTTTCCTTTACAACCAACGACAAAGATGGAGCAGTATACTTCCATCAATTATCCAATTTTATTCTTAATATAAATGGTACAGAAATGGAAGCCCAGATTTGCAATGAAATACATGACAGACATATGGCACAAGTCAAAACTCGGGTTACAAAACAATAGCAGAGGGGTTTATAATTTACTCAAACATTTATCCAGTTACGAAGGGGAAGCATCAAATGCACATCATATAATCATGGTGGACGGTTTAGAAGCATAAACTATCATTATTTTTTCTTTTGCTTTCAAAGCTAAATTTCATATAAATACATGAAAATCTCCAATCACCTCCAATACCAAATGTATAACTCTATCCTAGAGATAGGTAGAACTTGAACTTAAAACAGTTTATGAGGTTTTAATATATAGATTATATACAAGAAAAAATCAAAATTCATTGCTATAGTTCTTTTCCATCTTCTCTTCAGCAATTTACACTAACCAGAACACAGGTAATAAGGCTGTCTGGCGGTTACTGTACAGGACTATAGAGGGCTTTTTTTCCCATGTAAAACATGATAGCTTAGGTCATCACCAACACACTGAACACAAGGAATATTACAGTCAACAGCCAAAAACATAAGAGATAAAGCAAACAACTTACTCCTTCCGGTCCTAAATATAAGAAAAAAATTGACTTTTTTGGAGAAATTAAGGAAGCTAGTTAAATTACTTTAAAATATTTATACTTGTCATTTTTTCTTTAAACTATTTTGCCTAACTTATAAACTGATATATAATCTAAGGATATAAAACAATGATATAATTAAGTAACTTATTTAACTTCCTTAATCTCTTTTTTTTAAAAAAAAAAAGTCAACTCTATCTAATATTTAAGACTGGAGGGAGTATTAATTTTTCTGTCTTACACTACAGTAAATTAACAAGTCAAGTAAGACTAAGGAAAAAGGTAAACCTTATACAACGCTGCACTTGATTTTTTAAAGTTGTAAACTAAGTAAATATGACTTTACCTTGGGTAGCACAGTACACTGTGATCTACTTCGTGCAGTATCAAAAGAATGAGAAGCAGCAGCAGCAATTGACGCTGAGAATCCAGCAGAAAGGCTCACGGTCAAAGGAGACAATGTTCCAATTTCTTCATCTGACCTGAGTAAGCACACAAACTTACTTTAACAAAAAATACAATTAAACTTACTTGACATTAATCCATGGGCACTGCTAGATTCCTTGATAAATATTCAAATACATCCAAGTATTCAAAAGCTACTAACCTCATCTGCAAATCAAAGTTAACAGTAATAAAGGTCACACAAAAAGTTCAAGGAAACAAAGAAACCCATGCCAGCCTGGATGGCTATGATTTTATTGATAAACTTGCAAAAATTTTCATTAGCGGTGTTTCCAAATTGCCAACTAGGCAAGAGCTAGCCTAATTCATAGCAGAAGATACCCAGTTATGTCAAATACGAGTCTTTGCAACCATTCAGCCCATAAAAAGGAATGCTTGTGCCATAGGTATGATTTGTTAATAAAATTTATTTATGGATACAACAGTTATTCCTTAATTCACACAAATACATCTAGTATGCGTGATGCCTACAAAGAAATACCAGATACAATTTAAAGTGTCAAACTTAAGTTAAGACAGCATGAAGAATTCTGTTTTAAAATACTAAAAGGACAAGATTTCCATTTCATCAATGTCTAAAAGATGAACCTGGGCGGAGGATCCATTCCTGCAGCCTTCCAATCAAGCAGTGCTTGGTGCAAGAATTGCCAACTAGAGAAAAATACACCACCAAATACAGAATCTCGAACAACACCAGAACGAATTCCCCTCCATAATGTCCCCCATCCTTCCAAAGATATAATGTCTGAAGGCCTCCTCACATGGCAAACAGAGGGTAGCTTCCCAGATCCAGTCATTGACCATGGATATTCCAATAGAGCACCTGTTATGTTTGAACTTTTGGTTGTTAAGGTGGAGATGAGACCAACATAATGGTTCAAAGACCTCTTGTCTGGATAACACCCATTAATTAGTCTTGCAATTAGAGGTGTACTGGCTCCCTTTTCCAAAGAAAAGATTGAGCTTGGCATGACAGAAGCAGAAGTGACCTGAGCCCTAAGCTTGATGATTTCAAATGGAGAGCTTACAAGTGCCTCTGTAGCACCAGCTACCACTCCGGCCATAAGGGCTTCAGACACATAAACATAATTATCTTCCCGACCATCTGTTTAAAATGTATTTGTGACCACCGATGTCACTCAAAACAAGTTAGCACAAAGTGATCATATATGAAAAATTAAGAACCCCAAATAGATACTGCTTAAGTAGAAAATCTGAGCTAAAGGCTTTTAGGTGACACAGTTAATAAGGATATCCTACCACATTAAGAACAAGAAATGACTCATCAAAGTGTGCATAAGCATACAACATTAAAAAAAAAAACTAACACTCGTGCATGCACATAACTGTTCAACTTATGGGCCACGACAACTTGATGCTTGAATGGTTAAAGATAGATAAATGATAAGGGCATGACGTATTCCTGTAAAACAAAGTAGTGCTAACTTTTTCAAGTGATATTTTTTAAACCAGAAAAAAATGATACCTTTATAAAAGGCTGTCAAGATTTCATAGACTCCAAATCGTGTCCCCAAACCTAAAATCCTTCCTAATGCCAACCAGCCAAATCCACTGTAAAGACCTGCAGAATCCAAAATAAACATATATCTCAGTTAAACATCAGGAGTTCAGAGAAGAAAATGCGTTGATTTTGTAATCTAAATACCTACAATGCAACAATTAACCTCAGGGATAAAAAAAGAAAATATCCCATATGCACATTGAAGCAATGCAAATTAAGAATAAACTAAGTAATCCTTCTGTTCGTTTGTAATATTTTTCATATTTGGAAAAAGCAGTATACCTGCATTTCCCGACAATGTTTGCACTCTGCGTAGCACCTGGGCAGCAGTCAACTCCTTACCAGAACTTGAACCAACCTTTAAATAAAGAAGAGGTAAGTTTAAAGAATTTTGAAATAATGGATTAACAAAAAGAAACAACTACAACCTGTGATATGACTTTAACGGTGTCCAAGGGATAAGTGAGAGCCGTTGCCACAGCCACTGACCCAGCAGCAGCAATCCCATGAAGTGCAAAAGTTTGATTCCGGGACAAGTCACCCATCTGAACAAAAATTTGTGCAGTAAATCACAAAGAAAATTAACTCTGCATCAACCGAAAACAAAAATTGAAAATATATTACTAATTTCGACATGAATAATGAATAATGAAATATTTGTATCGAAGCCAATCAAAATGGGTCAATGCAAGCCAATCACCAACTAAATATAGACCTCAAGGTTCTACCTAAACATAGGAAGATCAATGTCAATTTCAATCAAAGCTTAAGAATTCATCAGCTGAACCTCCTCAAGGCTCCAAAGTAATATGTAAAGTGCGAATTCAAAAGGGACAAACACTTACCTACTGGAAACAATCAACTGAAAAGCAGGACGAAAGCGCCACTAGGCTTTCCTGCGTCGCTGTCGTGGTGGAAGACGGAGCTATGGAGTGAGGAGAAGAACGAATGGCTGAGAGAAGAGGAAGGAGGACTGCTGGACTGGTGAACTGATGATGCCCACGTGCCCGGAGCGAAAGCTTCCTGGAGGCAACTCGACGGTAGGTTCTCAACTTCTCATGCTTCCGACTCTAATTTATGGTTTACTTTTGTTAAAAACGACAGATAAAGTTGGCTTTTTTTTAATTAATAAAATTAAATAAATTAATCAATTATATTATATGTCGTAACATCTTTAAACTGAGATGAAGTTGGCTTTTAACTGAGATGCATGTTTATTTTCGCCGGGAAATCACCCTGACACCGGCTGACTTACCGGCGAAAATCACTTCTAGAAGCGCCGAGAGCAAAACGGCTAGCAACCTGGACCAAAAGACGCAGGCGGATTTTCCATAAAAGAGGAAAACTTCATCGAGCAAGACGCAGGAGCCAAATAGAGACATGCGAATGTTTTTTTTCTTTGATACATAAAAGTTTGGAGCGTTCGGCATCAGTCCCCACCAAGGTTAGGGCTAGCCAGGGCACGGTCCCGGGGCATCAGTTCCTCACCAAGGCCCGGCCCCGGGCTCTATAAGCACTTACTGAGAACTTACGAAATCACCTACCAAAAGAATCCCAGCAACGACAGAGAGGATCGAACCTATGACCTAAGGGCCTAGTCTTAGATCCTTACCATCTATGCCTCTGGGCAAATGTTAAAATAGCGAATAAGCCCAAAGGAAAAACAGCCAAGCCATCTCTCGATGGGCCGAACAAGTCCACACTGAGCCGAGCGAATATAGACTCTTCACAAGTCCAATTTTTAGGCGGGGAAACTTCCATTGTCACTAAACCTGAAGATGGGCTCCCTATGGGCCCCAAAATAAAACACTCCTAAGATTAATAAAGAGCAAAGAACCCATAGTGTGGTCCAAGGAAGTACTATTTCACTGAAACATAAAGCAAACGATGATCTACTATCAAGTTAAGGATTAGGTAAATAATGCTTTGAGCCTTGTAACTGTGATTTATGGTGAAACTAACTCAATTGGAAGAAACATATTATGAAATTCCCTCTGTTTATTAGCTAATAGCTCCACCCTTCCTTAGTTAGTTTTGGAAGACTTCAATGCCTATTTTTCCCCAACTGACAAAGTAGGAGGAGCTGATCCTTCATGGTCTTCAATGCATCATTTTAGAGATTGTGTGGAAGATAGGGCTTATTAAAGCAAGGGTCGAAGGGGAGATATTGCTTGGGAAAGACAAGGCCTAAAGAAAAGATTAGATTGAGTTCTCACCAACTTCAATTGGGTTAACTGCTTACCCAACTTCACCGTCCAACATAAGCTTAAGTTTAAATCTAATCATAGGATTGTGGTTGTGAATTCAAATCCCTCTTCCCAAGGATATCAACAAGGAAGCCTAGTGAGAGAAAAATTGGCTTAAAGGTCTTTAAAATTTTAGAGCTTCGGGCTTGGAGTGAAATTAGAATGGGTGGGAAACTTCACCAAGAAGAAAAAGAGTTGATTAGGTGCTTAAAGGGAATTGACCGATTCAGGAAAATGAGCTTTCAGCCCGGTTTGTTTCATTTGAAAAAACAAAAAAACCTCTGGGAAGAATACCATAAAATAGCAACCCAAGAACAAATTGTCTAGTTCTAAAAATCCAAAAGTCAATAGTTTCAGGGAGGAGATAGAAATACAATGTTTTTTCACGCCTCAACAATGGTTAAGAGGAAGAAACGAAGTATTGGTGCCATTAAAAACGATGAGGGGGAATGGGTAGAGGATCATGTTACCTTGAAATCGATGGTCCATGATTTCTTTAAGAAATCTCTATACAAGGGATGCAATTGTGAAAGACCCTGAGGGGTGGTGCTCAAATTTCCCTAATATAGATGATAATAAGATTTGCATTCTGTCAAGAAAAGTCTTCAAGATTGAGATGAAAAATGCAGCCTTTGCCATTAGAGCTTTTAAAGCTTAGGGTCCCGACGGCCTTCAAGCTCAATTTTTTCATACCCAGTGAAACATAGTTGGTGATACAATTTGTGACAATGAATGCTTCAACAACCCCTCAAAACTATACAACATAAATCAGTTCAAAGTTGTTCTTATCCCTAAAGTTGATAATCCTGCAACTTTAAAGGAATTTCGACCTATTTCCTTGTCCAAGCTTCTGTGTATGGAGCACTTGGCTCAATGTATTAAAGATGAATGTGAAGCCCATCGTTGGAAACCTTTCAACTTCAAGTGGGGTAGCCCCTATATCTCCCACCTATTCTTTGTCGATGACCTCATTCTTTTCACAGAAGCTTCTAGTGCCCAAATGGTTGAAGTTGGCAAAGTAATGCAAAGTTTTTGTAAAGTTTCAGGGCATTGAATTAACCTCGAAAAATCCTGAATTTTTTGCTATAAAAGAGTTAATTATAACGAAGCAGTTGAGTTGAGTCAACTTCTTGGGATTGGGATTACTATTGACCTCGGGAAATACTTAGGGGTACCAATTATTTATAAAAGAGTTACTTAGGCCACATACTATCCCCTTGTGCAAAGAGCCAAGAAAAAGTTGTCCACGTGGAAAAAATAAACTTTTTACTATTGTAAGACGCTCAATACTTATTAAGTCTATACCATCTTCCTTACCAAGCCATTGCATGAAATCAACCCTCCTTCCTATTTGTACACTTAACGAAATTGAGAAAACTTCTAGGAAGTTCTTATGGTCCCAAGAAGAAACGTGAAAAAAATGCATCTCATTGCTTGGGAAAAAATTACTCAAGCTAAGAAGTAAGGGGGATTGGGTTTCAAAAATCTTCATCGCCAGAACAAAGCATTCATAATGAAACTCTGTTGGAGTCTCTTAACAAAGAAATATGCTCTTCGAGTTCGACACTTTTACTCCAAATACAACTGAGGTGACGTACATCTACCCAATGTCTCCAGAAAGAGAAATTCCCTCTCTACTTGGAAAGTAATCGTTGAAGTTTAGGACAAATTCCTCAATGGTGTTGGAAAAAAGGTTAACAACAGGGCAGGAACCAAGTTTTGGTCTAACCTTTGGCTTCCCTTTGATCAACCCATCATATCTTTTGTTCAAAACCCTCCCTTAATTAAGGAAAATGAGACGGTAAGGGATCAATTACTGACAAATGGACAATGGGATATTAACAGTTGGCATGGAGTTCTACCCTCGGATATTATAAATACCATTTCCAAATTGCACCCCGTCCAACAATTCACCGGATTGCATTACTTGGAGAGCAGTAAAAGATGGGGGTTTCTCTATGAAATCAGCTTATCAATATCTTTTTGCTAGAGGAGAAAATAACACTAACAACTTCTGGGCCCAAGTGTGAAGATGGCAACTTCCTGAGAAAGTTAAATATTTTATGTGGCAAGTAGGTCACGAGAGACTATCACTAACTCTCTTCAGGCCAAGCGAGGTCTTACCACTAACGGTGTTTGTCCTTTCCAGTGTAATAGCAAGTAAAGTATGATTCACATAATTTGAGATTGTGAACGAGCAAGAAACTTGTGGAAACAAATTTTAAAACCTAGCTTTTTTCTCAGTTTTTCACCAGCAGTTTGCAAGCTTGGCTCAATTGGAACACCAATCATAAGTTTGGAAAAGGAAGATTTTAGAACTTCTCCTGAACAATAATCTTTAGCCTAGGGTGTTGGATTCCTTGGACAACCAGATGCAAGTTTCTATTTCGAGGACTGAGCACAGACACCAAGGAGATACTTCACCAGTGTAACTTCCTTCTCATGGAAAATAGTGCGAATCAAAAGCTATATCATCAGATTTTCCAACTTGACAAGTTAGAGGAGAAATCCTAGACCCCCTCCTACTAATGTGGTCCGTATTAATGTGAATGAATCGGTGCATCAACAACACCAAGCAGCTTGCGGGGAAATGAAAAGAAATGCTCAAGGAGAATGGTTGATAGGTTCTATCAACCCCTTGACCTTTATTGAAGCTAAAATTTATATTATCATGGTAGGGTTAAAAATCGAACTTCAGATGGGTTTTCAAAGAATCATCCTCTATTCTGATTCCCTAATTGCCGTCAATATCCTTATGAGAGACTGCCCTACAAATCATCCTCTTAGAGACATTATTGGGCAGGCTAGAGATCTTTTTGTTCCGGGACTGGGACGTAAAGTTACATCATACTTCAAAAGAAAACATTTCATGTGCTGACTATATGGCCAAAGAAGGTCATAGCGCTACTATTGGTGCCAATGTGGTTCTAATTCCAACAATCACCAGAGGATGCCTCGATATAATTTTGAAGCATCAACGGTCCTACCACTTATAGTTTATTTTCTATTTTGTTGTATTAAAGGCTAGATTCTCATAATCTAGTTTCTAACTTATCTTATTAAGCTTCGGCTTGCCTGTATTATCCACAAATGAAAATGCCGGTTTGTTTAAAAATCTTCACATACAATAGTTTACAAAATTATTAACAAAATCACATTGATATAAACAAAGATAAAAACTCAACATTTAATTAAAAAATGAAAACTCTATCAAATTTATTTTTTATTTATAACTTGTTTTCTTACAAACACTGTACATGATTATACATGTGACCTCTCTTCTAAAAGGAGAGGTGGGTGCCATGTGAGCTAAAAATCATGGGCTATTTATAACTTGTTAGAACATTTTTTAGTTTTGGGTTAAGTAATAAATTTGTCTCAGAAGATTTCATTAAAACACAATGTTGCCCTAAAAGTTTTTTTTTTTTTGTCTCATTGTTGTCCCAAAAGTTTCAAAACGTAGCAATATTGTATATTTCCGTTAAAAAGTTAACAACAACATCAATCTTTTTACGGTCAACATTAGTTCTTAAACGAAATAGGGCAACATTGTTATATTTTAAAACTTCTGGGGCAACATTGAGACCCAAAAAAACAAAAACAAAAAAAAAAAACTTTCAGAACAACATTATTCCTAAACTTATACTTCCAGGATGGATTTACTGCTTAACCCTTTAATTTTATTTACGTAGTAGGATGAGGTGCCATTGCCAGATGATATGCTCTCTACGTGACACATTGCAGATAAAGTGTCAAGCAACGAACGGTGAGGCAATTTCTGTGCGACACATGCCCAACTGCTCCACCTATAAATACCCCCTCCATGTACCACATTCTTGACCCATCTCCTCTCTCCACTATTCCTTAAGATTTCTCCTATAGTAAGTGCAAGTCTTGATATTAAAGTTAGGCAGCAAAACTGGTTGGCACATCTTTTACTTTTATGCATTTAGATTTTATTATTTTTCATATTCTTTATCCTTTAAGTATTGATTTACTTGATATATATCCCCAAATACACACATTAACTCAACGTATATTCTCAAGTTTGAAGAATAAATCATAAATTTCATTTAGCCTACGAAATCAATTATTAGACTTATTTTAACATGAAAATGGAGCAATTCTTACAAGTCTATGTTTTTTTTTTTTTAACAATCTTTACAAACTTTAATATACATTCACTTGAGTCTTAAACATTTTCATATATTATTTTTTTTTTCTAAGCACATCTATCAATCATATTCGAAACGCTGTCAAGCACTAAATGTAGGCATTTTTCCCTATAAGAATTCGAAGCTTGGTTAACATGCATACTTAGTGAGTGTTATACATATATAATAGTAGTTCTTATAAAATTTATAACAAGCCACCCTATCCATTAGCTATGAATAATACAACCCATTTCAAACTTTGGGTAATAAAGGGAAATCGTCTAGCCGAAAGAAATGGGTCATGAATCCCATTTTTTCACATATCTTCAAAGCACATCCCTTTTACAATTGACATAACAGTCTAAAATACAAACACTCCTTAAGTGCATCCCTACTACAATTGACATAACGAACACAATAGGTAGTTTCCATCAGTGACTTGACATTAATCATATGGCTTGATGTAGACTTAGCTGCCTATGTATCGTTCTGAATTTATCTTTCAACCTCTTGATCTGCAAAACCACGGTAATACAGTTTCACATCATAGGGAATAATGGAGGCTAGAGAGTTGCTAACATTTGTATAAACATTCATTTTTTGAGCAGAGAAGCCAATATCATGTAGGAAATAGATACCCTTTTTAGCTCAATTTCAGTATCTCTCTTCTGCTGGCCCAATGAGTGCCTCAGGTTGGTTATGTCAAAAACATTATCCAGGTCATCTTCAAAAGCAGAATCTAGGTCTTCCCGAAGAAGAGCAGGCAACTTGTCCACAATAGGCATCAAGAGGAAACAGTTGAACTGCAAAATGTAAATGCAAGCAGTGTGTCATGAGTCTCATCGGGAGCGTTACCTTGAAAGAGGGGCCTTATAAAGCCTAGGATTCCCCAACTCTAACAACTAACTTTTGGAGTGTGGTTCTCCCAAACAGGGTAGTTAAAAACTTGTTTTATCACTGCGATTTTACGATTTTTTTTTTATTGAAACGATTTTAGTAATTTTCCAAACACTTTTAAATTTTTACGATTTTACGTTTTACGATTTTTTATTCTCCTTCCGCTTTTAGGTAAAATCTACGTTTTTACTACCATGCTCCCAAGGCCTTATAAGTGCTCCTCTTTCAAGGTAACCATCCCAATGAGAGACTCGTAACACATTGCCAGAAAAAAAAACAGGACAATAGAAAAATCAGAGGAGTGTCTCAGATTACTGATATAATTTCGTCATAATTCACAATATCATCAATAACTTGATGTGTTGCCACATGAAGCTGTAGTTGCAATTAGAAAAAACAACAAAATTTCAAAAATGAAGTACAAAATGCATTTAAGCATGGTATTTTGACAACAAAAGAATCACACTTTTTTTCCCAGTCAACAACAAAGAACAACCTTTAGAAGGGCTAACCACCTTCTCAGCCTTGTGAAGCAGGCTGTTTCATCTGTGATGAACATGAAATTTTTAGCAGGCATATTGATCAAACTGTAGAGTGTCAGGAAAAGATATTATACTTTTAAAATGGGCAGAAACTAGGTTCTGAATGATATCAGATGCTTTAACACAACCTTTGTCTTTCTTACTAGTTTCAGGAATAACTGGAAACATCAACAAAAATATAGCAAAGTTGCCGAGTATTCTGTATTTCTGCAATATTTAATGTTTTCGCTAAAGCTTTGAAGTTCATAATGGGTTTGATTTTGAGAGAAAACACCAATGTCATGTCTTAAAAAATCAGGGGCCCAGACGAAGTTTCGTAACAAAAACACAAATATTCCCCAAAATAATCAATTTATCAACCCTCTACTTCTGCACTCACTTCGGCATGTTTCTGCTTCACGCAGGTAAAGAGGTCCAAGGATCATACCTAACAAGAATAGAGATGCCTGAACAAACAAGCAAGAAACATATCACAAACCTTTAATTCTGTGGAAGCCAAGAAATACTCTCTTATGCCATGAAATATCTGTTGTACCAAAGCATAAACAATTCTTTCAGATGAAGGCGCAAGCCTTCGATTCCAAAGAGTACTATCCAGAAGGTCAGCAAGCCTCGTTTCAACGGTCTGAGTAGATGTGTTGGAATCGGTGCTGGAGGCCAAATGACTGAGCTTTACATCTGATCGTGGCTTCGTGTCCTCTTTCTCGTGTGCATTTGTTTGTGATAGACCATTTGCTGTAGAATTACTAGAAGCATAGGAATGATCTGCTCCACCAAATGAATCTAAGAAGTGGCGTAACCCAGCCCGATTCTACATAGTTGACATCAAAGGAAATATAAATTGATCAATGCAAACTTACTGAAGAAAACATTTTACTTACTGGTACTAAGAGTTCAACCGGCCAATCATATGGTCTAGATGGAATTAATGGTGCTATCGTTTCAAAAGAAAGGAGATAAGGCTTATTCTTCCTCAAACGGTGAAAGGATGACCCATTGATCAAGTATACCTTATTGTGGAGAGACCATGACACATATCGGGTGGTGCTTACCAAGTCCTCCATGCATCTGCAGCAAAGACACGTTAAAAGTGACATTACATATATATATATATATATATATATATATTTGCCAAGACAGTACTGATCAGATGCATGGCAAAGGGTGAAATGGGGAAGGAAACTAGCAGAGAGAACCGATGAACATGTGAAGAAGAAACGTTAAACATTGTATCCCGACCACTTAGTTTGGTTCCTTCACATTCGATGCAAATCAAGTTGCAGCTTTTTGTAATAAAAGGTGGTAAAATCCAATATATTTCCATCACAAGAACAAATCAGGAAAAAAAAAAAGGGAGTAGAAAGGCTTAAAAAGGTTATGGATGTCAGAATCCTATACATGAAATCTTGAGTGTTCTTTACAAGCTAAATTATGCATCTTCTTATACTTCCTTTTCTACAAATTTTACAGCCAAAGTTAGTAAGAGTATACAATATTTTCATTTGAATAAAATTTACCCATTTTTTCCATGTTGGTGCAATACTTTGAATTAATAAAAACTGAGATTTAAAGAAAACAAAAAACGTTTGAGCTTTGTCAAAATTGGGACAAGTAGCTAACTTTTCACGGCATGATTTCTCAGTAGATTCTGCGAAGTTATTGAAGGCAGAAGCAACACGTCTGAGGAAGACTTCATGACCACTAAGATACTCGCCATCTTTCTGTCAGAAACCAAAAACATAAATTGGCAAGGGGACGAGCTAGATATTTCATGACCCTGTAAGGAATTTTTGACAATGAGGGGCAGCCAAACCATTAATCTGAGGATGGAAAAAAACATACCTGAAGAAGATATACAGAGATGGGAAGCAATCTCTTAAGTATATGCAGCAGTCTTGAGCCCAACTGTGCCCAAAAAAAGTACATTTCAATTGGTATTCATCAGTATACTTGCAAATGTACTTGGTGGCTCACAAATAGGTGCTACTAGATGTAAGGTTATTCAACATAGAATCATCCATGAATGAATGATTAAAGAGACAAGTAAAATGCACCTACTTTGCCTTAGATGGAGCCTGACCCAAGAATTGCAGCAAAAGTATCAAAGGTGTTCTCAGATGTAAAGAAAAGATGCTAGAGTAACTTCACTTTCATAATAGTAATTACCTGAAGAAGAAAAGGTTCAAATGTGTCACGAGCCTTTGCAACAGCAATTACACAAGCAGTCCTATTCAGGATAAAAGTCAAACTTCAATGTCTAGTATTACAGGAAAGAAAACACGGAGGCCAACCAGACTACCTAGAATAATTTGTTCCATCATGAATATCTTCAACTCCACAGGCATTTACAATTTCTTCCCTTGTAATTGGGGGGCACTTGATTCCTCCAACGACAAAGCGAAATTCGGCCATTGCACGATGATATTGTGCACCACCATAAAGATGCATCCCCGCGTTCTAGATACAGTGATAACTCAGTTTATCAGAATGTTTGCTTCACAAGATCACACAAATATCACATTCATATGAAGCTCATTATGAAAAGGAATGTGTAAAATAAGTAGTAGAACATAAGCCAAAAGGACAAAAAATAATAATATTGTCTTTAAAAAAAGAGGATAATAAAATAAGTGAGTGGTATGTTTCCTCTAAAAATATAAAGCAGGAAGTCAGCAGAAAAAGAAACAAACCAATAGTGTTGTAACTTACGGGTATCAGCTTGCAAGGGAACTGAACCCCATCAGTACCAACAAATGCTCCTCCATTTGTTCGTTCATCCAGCAGTGTTTCACCTGAAGCAAAACCAAAATGATGATATGCCAAGGAATCATGTTTTCTTTATCAAGCAGAAGGCCATATCTGAAGAAAGAGCAGTGCTGAGGTAATTTACCAAACTTATCAGGAGGTGCAACAACTGTCCCTTTAAGCAATAACGACAACTGAATAATAGAAAATAATAAAGTCAGGTGGAAATAAATGCCGGAGGATGTTTATTTTCAATATTCAGGCACTGTGAATTTGTTACCGAATTTTAATTCTTCATGAAAGAAAAAGAAGGAAAGAAGGCTAGAGAAGAAGAAACAGAGGGATTCAAGAGAGAAGAAGTGAGAGGGGAAGAGAGAAAGAGAGAAGAACAGAGAGGCAAGAGAAATCTGTATAGAGCACACAGTTATTCCGTCACAATCTGATAATCGGAGAGTTACAATAGGGGTATGGCTATTTATAAAGCAGGGGGTCATTAGCGCTAATCATGTAAGCCCCTAACTCACCAACTAATTCACTAACGGCTGTATCCTAACTACCCTTCAAACTGTCTTATGAAACTGTTATGATAGTTATACATCAGAATTCCAATAGCTACAGAAAAATGAACAAGTATGCCTATAAAAGTCGGTATAAAATATTGAATGAAAAAGCTATTCCGGAAATGCGTGAAATTCACTAAATTAACAACATAATGTAAAATAGGAATTCTAGTACTCCCAAGGTGAAACTTCAACCCAAAAAAGCAGGTAATGAAAAGATGGTTGAATTTACAAATACCCCATTCAAGAGCTCTTTAGATGAATACCTTGGTCAAAAACAGATCATGGAAGGCTCTTCCCTTCTCCTTTAGTTTGGCTTCATCCATGGAACTGAATATAATTTGAAGAAAAGATAAAATGACAAGAGATAATAGAAGCACAAGCATGGCGAACAGTAAAAGCTAAGATAAAACGAGCAGAATTGTCTCCACCCATTGCAGATCATGAAACAAAATATTCCTAGTTTCACACAAACCTCAGTTCTTGATTAATATCTTTCAATCTCCTTGTTACACTCTGGTACTCCTTCTCAAGAAGAGGAATGATCAATGGTACACTATCCATATACCTTGCAAGCACATTCTTTATTATTTAGGCACAGAACATAAAAAATTCAAGACCTATTAACTAAATAAAAATCAAGTATGATGCATACCTCTTTTGGAGCATTTCTTCCAGGAACAACCTAAGTTTGCTTACACCTATCCTACTTCTTTCTTGCTTCGACAATGGCCTGCCTAACTTCTCCTCCAAAGATGCAACATCTTCAATTTCTCTCGTGCATACTGCCTAAATTCATAAGTACACTAATTTTTATTTTGGGCTGCTCAAAAGTCGTGAGCACAACTAAATAGCTTAACGGAAGATAACATTCAGGTAATTCATAATAACTCAATGCGCGTTAAGTTCCCACAGGACATTAATGAAACCTTTTTCACTCATAGTAACTCGATGGATGGAGTTTCAAATTAGTCATAATTTCAACATAGACTCTATAACTTCGTCTAGCATTTTATATTAAAAGGAAGCTTTTAAATGAGCAACTGCTTTCTTGAAAGCCAGATCAACAAAAGAAAAGGGGGAAAAAAAAAATCCAAAGTTACAAAAGCACGAGTAGTATAAATGATAAGCACCAAGTAGGTTCTGGGGAGCTAACTAATATTACCTCCGGTCCTAATTATAAGAGCTAGTTGACTTTCTTTGGAAAGATTAAGGAAGCTAAATAAGTTACTTAATCATTTCATATGTTATGTATTCTTAGATTATATATTAGTTTATTAGTCAAACTAATAAGTTTGAAGAAAAAAATAAAAATAAAAATACATTAAAGTAATTTAATTAGCTTCCTTAGTCTCTCCAAAAAAGTCAACTAGCTCTTATAATTAGGACCGGAGGGAGTACAACATTTTCAATATGAGAAAAAAGATCAAATGAAAATAATGAATTACTAAAAGGGCTGAACCTGTTTGAACTCATCATGGGACCTGTATACAGAATCACTTCCAGAACCAACTCTTCCAGAAGGCACAGACGTGAAGAAGGGGGAATCACCCAGAATGCAGCCATCAAGGGTACATGCAGGTGGTGAAAGGAAAACCTCAACATCTGACGGACGTGCAAATTGAGGTATCCTAGTATCCAGCTTGGTCGAGACAATCACAGTCCTTGACAACTCTGGATCAATCTACAATAAACCAAAAAGGGAACTTACTTTTGAAGCCTTGGAACTTTGTATTTCTACTCACAAAAGTTTTTGTCCAATTCCAGCCATATGACAAGGAATACATTATATGCGGTGTAAGAGGCATCCAGTAATACTGGTAATTTAAAATCAATATTATACCATTGGATAACCTTTTATAACAAGTTTCTCAGCAAATCCACTGTTGGTAAAACTATCATACTCAAGAAATTTTATACTAATCTGAAGTTGATTTTCTGCCCTGTCAATGCAAGTTTCCTCTATAGTTTGACATTCAGGATTAACAAGGTGATTTCAAAATTTAGATCAATAAATATCACATTCTATGTCAAGATATTAATAATTGTTAGTGAGCCAAGTCATAAACCATAATCTATTTTAAGCATATAAATATTTTCTTTCCAGACTGAAAGTAAATTGATTACTGCTTCCAGGGATATGATAAAGGAATTATTGCATGAACTGTTGGCTCTCCTTTGCATATTTAATGACTTTCACTTCGATGCAACTCAATTCTTTTCCTTTGTTTCACTTCACAATTATTTCTTTCAAAAAAAAAAAAAAAGCCCGTGAATTACATGGACTCTCGGGTGAGTCACATTGTATATGGCTTATAAATAATGCAGCTTGCAATATTTTCATATTCTATATTGATTGATTTCTACTGAAAATAATGCACTCAGTAAGAAAAGAAGTTAGGGCTACTTTACAAGACAATTAGTAGGGAACATGAAGAGTGCACATGCCTGCATTACTACACGTCGTGTGGTAGCATTGCTCCAATCACTACAATCCTCAAGACACAATATAATAAATTCCTTGTGCTGCATTTTTGCCCGTACTAAGGACTCCACTGCACGAGCTTGAGCCTGCAATGAAGGTTATGAAATCCACCATACCCAATAAGAACATTGTCCATAAGAAATCAAATGCATATCTTTCAAAAAGAATTAAAATGACCTGTAATGCTCTATTCTTCCGCCCAGGAGCAGGAGCAATAAGTCCTGGAGTATCTATGATTGTAAGATTTGGGCAATATTTATATTCCACTTTAATAATTATTTCCTTAGCTGAGAATTGACAAGACTCATGCTCCAACCTCACATTTTCATCTTCAATATATGCCTGTAAGAACAGTCATGCAAGTATAACTTAAACGAATACAAAATATTGCAACGAATATAAGGCCAATCATAGACTTGTGAAGGGTCCCTGGGTCCTCACATTTATCTAAATAGGTCACAAACTCTTCATAAAGCCAAAATTTATCAGCCAGATGGCCTTTCAAGGAAAATAACTCAGTTTTTGTTAGTATTGGATTTCTTGTAAACATAATGAAGTTGTGATCTCTGACACAAAAAAGTCAAACAATGAATTAAAATAAGCTTGGGTGGCTCAAGTGCTTGAACACTTTCCCTTCATTCCCTTTTGCAGATCAGTGCAGTGGGGTTTCAAGTTCCAACCCCAAAACATGGACCTCACATGAGCCAGACAGGAACCATAAGGCTAAGAAGCCAAATGGCGTGGGCAAAACTCCATTCCCTAGCCTCAGTGATTGAAATACACAAAACACTCTACAAAGGAAAATAGAGCTCAATCATATTTTCAGTACAAACAGCAACGCACAACTCGACTTGAATTTTACCAACAGCTTTATCTTATTTACGTTATAGCTTTTAGTCTTAGTTTGAATATGCATGCACAGGTTATCATACTCCAAAGTTAGTTGCAGAAGTTAAATTTTCTATAGTCGGAATGGCATTCAAAACACCATTTCCAACAGTAAAATTCTAATAACAGAGTCATAAAATAGTTCATAAAAATTCATGAAAGAAGAAAAAAAAAAAACAAAAAAAATAAAAGGACTGAACTTATATAGCCTGTAATTCCATCCCAACTTCTGCAATATTACAATGCAGACAACTACAGGCAAAGGGAAGGCGAAAGCTTCAAGTACTAATAAAAACAGACATTAAAATGACCTGAATTTCCATAAGAGACTTCTCTTGGGCCAAAGTGGGGTCAGCATCTGAGACAAGATAACACAAAGGGGACTCACAATCAGGGTCGTACTTCATGTGAAGTGTAATGGGTCGCCTGGTCTTGGTGCCGCCGCCAACATGGTTGAACTGAAAGCCCATGAGGGCTTCGACGAGGGCGCTCTTGCCGTCGGTCTGGTGGCCCACCACCAGCACGGCCGGCGCGTCGAACGGAGTCTCGAACTCTTGAGCCAACCCATGAAGCTCATTGTAAGCTTCGTAGAGTCGTGACTGGTCATCGCATTGGGTGGCGCCCAAGCCTTGGTCTCCCTCCATATCCATGTCTTTCCCAATTGAGATAAGAAACTCTGTAGAGAGAACACTATACAGGACACTCTCGTGACTGCTGGGGTAGTGGGGAAACTGATTTTTGGATTATAATTTTTTTGGCTCGATGGAGGTGTACTTGTATTACCACAAACAGTCAACCAGTACGACTAATACAAGATTGAAAAAACATACAAACACAAATAACGAAAGACGGCCCCAAGCATGTGGGAACTAATGCAAACAGAAATAACTTAATCACCCACCATTACAAAACTGGAAGGTAAAGCATCATTCATAACAATTTAAGCCTTTTCGACCATTCAAGGTACTACCTCCGGTCCTAATTATAAAACATAGTTGACTTTAGTTGGAGAGATTAAAGAAGTTAAATAAGTTACTTAATCATTTTATATGTTGTGTATCTTTAAATTATATATTAGTTTATTAGTCAAACTAATTACTTTGAAGAAAAAAATAAAAATACTCTAAAGTAATTTAATTAACTTCCTTAATTTCTCCAAAAAAGTCAACTATGTCTTATAATTAGGACCGGATGTAGTATATCAGTAACTCTATTACCCTATCTAAGAATAAAGATATCGAGAACCCAATCTTATCAAAAAAAAAAAAAGGCCAACAATGTCATGAATTATGCTTCTATACCTTATATCAAAAATAATTCAGGAGACTTGGCTTCAATACAAAAAACAGTGGAATACAATCCATTTCAAATATGACCATAACCTAAATCCACCGTTAATAACAAAGCCTGTTTTAGAGCTAAAGATTCTATTATAAATGTAAAGATAAATTTCACTTTGTCCATATAGCCCCACTTAAAAATTGAAGCCACACGTCAACTTATGTACGGCGAATGGGACGTTGTTTTGTCTCACTCAAGTAGGGAATCTATAGAATGCGCTGATATTTTAACTAAAGAGGCACATTTAGTTAATAGGCAACTAAGGGTAATTCCACAAGTGCACCCAAGATGTAGAATTCGGTTCATGTTTGACAACATGCTTGTTGAAGGTGAGATTAGTTCTGTATCCTAAGGTAATGTATGTTTTGTCTTTCAAGCTTAGGCTTGCCAAATGCATACCAAAAAAAAAAAAAAAAAAGCCAAGATAGTCACAGCATACCAACCCAATTGCATTATCTTCCCTCCAGACACATACATACGCCTCATTGGTATTGATTTCCAAAAACCCAAAATCAGGTGGGTGCCAACAAGCATAGGGAACTGTGGACCCAACCGATGATGCAAATTATCCCAGTTCTTCCATAATTCAGCATTGCTCTTCCTAGCAAATTCCGTAACAGCCAAGGGGTTGGGTTCTAAGTGATTAAATACTTTATCATTCCCATGTTTTCATATAAACTACAAAAGCCAACAAATTAAAGAAACATCTTGGGAACTAAGGCATTGCGTACCTAGCATCAGGATCCACCATGCATTGAAATTAACCACGTTAGTATAATTGAATTTGGCGCCCAAATGGCATCTGAACCAAAAACGGTGAGTCCAAGGACAATGAAAAAATGAGTGTTCAATATTTTCATCAACCCTTTTGCAAATAGGACATAAGCTTACTTGGGATGTTTTTCTACCGCATAGGGTTGCATTGGTGGCTAGAGCATTATTGAGAATCCGCTAAATGAATTGTTGCAGACGGGAGATAGTTTTAATTTGCCAAATTGATTTCTAGCAAGATTGAAGTATAACAATAGAAGTTGCTGCCTTATTAATACTAACAGAACTCTTGGCTTTTTCACTATGATAGCCCAACTTAACCATGTAATCATGCCATTTTTAGCATTTGTACATACCAACTTCTCTTCCAATCCATTGTTGGCGATAGGCATGGCATAGATGGCGTCTTTTATATCAGCGGTTAGGTATTAGGAGATGGGAGCAAGATTAAGCCAGCTATAAGATCACTCACCTTGCCATTTGTAAGAAAGAAATCATCACAATTTTTTGGTTTATCAAAAAAGGTGACTCCCAGAACCCAACTATCACCCCAAATTCTTATTGTTTGTCCCAACCCTACATCTTCTTTTGGTCTAATTGGAGGGAGGGGATGAGCACCGACCGGAAGTCATCGAAGATCTTTCTGTATGTTAAAAAAAGCCCCAGAGCCTTTTCTAATATTATTTCAAAAAACATTAGTTGTTAACGTGTACTGATTTAATTGTTAGGATATTTGTATTAACGTCTACTGATTTATTTAGTTGTTAATATTCTACTAATATAATTGTTAATGTTTATGAAATAATACCAGAAAAGATCTTAAAGCCTTTTTTAATATGTCACTTTTTCTTGAGTTTTTTTTTAAATAATTTTTTGCTAATTTCGGCCCTAACGGGGATTTTCCCAATAAGGAGACGACGGACTGAGATGAAAATAAGATGGGGCTCAGCACTTGACACATCGACTTCAGTGGGGCCCATCAGAAAAGGGTAGGTTAAAAAAGATTATGAATGTTTTTGCTCCCTCGCCCTAATATTTTTCTTCTTTGTTGTCACAAAACGATTAGTAGGCTATATAAGCAAGATATCAACATAGTAATTCATAAAGATTAAAGGGTTAATGTGCAATTTTGCCCTTAAAGTATGTGCCCAGGAGCAATTTTGCCCCTGAAGTTTCAAGCATAGCAATGTTGCCCCTGAAGTTTCAAAACGGAGCAATGTTGCCCCTCCGTTAAAAACCCTAACGGCCAACAAACGTTGACCATTAGGGTTTTTAACAGAGGGACAATATTGCTCCATTTTGAAACTTCAAGGGTAAAATTGCTACTTTTTTTGGGAGCAATGTTGCCCCTAAAGTTTTAAAATGGAGCAATGTTGCCCCTCCGTTAAAAACCCTAACGTTGACTGTTAGTTGACCGTTAGGGTTTTTAACGAAGGGACAACATTGCTCCGTTTTGAAACTTCAGATGCAACATTGCTACGCTTGAAACTTCAGGGGTAAAATTGCTCCTAGGCGCATACTTTAAGGGCAAAAATGCACCTTAACCCAAGATTAAAAGGGCAAAAACCAAAAAGAAAAGAAAAAGAATTGAGTGCCGAGTGAAAGTTATCAACATATGCACAAGTCACTTCAGCTAACCGGAGGCACATTCTCAAAAGGGCAAAGTTCTCATCTAGAAGGAGTTCAAATCTTGCTGGAACAACTCCTCTTTCTACCACATACCCAAGGCTCAATTCTTAAAAGCTGATCTAAGCGTTTAGTAGTATAGTTTTTTATTTTTGTGTTGATAAAAAATAAATTTTATTTCATCATTTTATTTTTTTTTAGAAAAAATTTTTTTTTTTGTTTTTTGTGGAAACTTACATGTCTCTTAATTAGAGTCCACATCATTCCTAATTAACACATTTTGAAGAGTGAGATGCTTTAATCACCCTTTTATTTTACCTTAATTACACATACATCCTATCTATTTTGAAAATATACGCTTAAATCTAAATTGTTAACTCCGTTAAAAATATTCTTAATATATATATATATATATATATATATATAATAAATAAAATTTATTTACTATTTTACCCTTAATACTAAATCTCAAATTTTAATTGACAGCTAAAAATTTCATTAAATTTTTTAAATGTTTGTAGAAAAAATATAAAATTATAATTTTAAATGACTCATACAATCTTTCAAACCTATATAATTTACTATATTTGATAGAAAAAATGAGTTTGATATATATTTTTAGTCATTTAAGAAATTAAAAATAAATAGATTTCAATAAATATGGTAAAAAATTACAATTTTAAACTTTATAATCTTAAAATTAATTTCATAGTAAATTAATTAATCTTTTGACATGTTTGAAAGTTAAAAACTACTAGAATTAAAATTTGGTGCTATAAACTTTTTTGCCCATATATATGGGGAAATTATTTCTCTAGTCATTAGAGATAAAGTTATCTCCAGTGACCCTAAAACTACGTCATTTTAGATTAATGAAGAGTGTATTTATAATTTTAGGTGAATTCATGAAAGGCGTTTCAATAAAATTCATATGATAAAAAAATAAACAAAATTACGGAAACACCTTTCATTAATCCAAAACAACATAGTTTTTGGCTCACTAGAGATAACTCTATTTTCAGTGACTGGAGAAATCCTTCACCCCATATATGTAGGGATAAATGATTTCTCCAGTCACTGAAAATAGAGTTATCTTCAGTAACCCCAAAACTACATCATTTTGGATTAATAAATAGTATTTGTGTAATTTTGTTTATTTTTTAATTGTATACATTTTACTGTAACACCCTTTATTAATTTACCTAAAATTACTAACAAACCCTTCATTAATTCAAAACAACGTAGTTTTAGAGTCATTGACGATAACTCTATCTCCAGTGACAGGAGAAATACTTTTCCCTATATATATATATATATAATTCTACAAGTAAAGAGGGACATTTTGGTATAAAAAAAATCGAAAAGTTAAACTTAATAATCAACTAACAATTTAAGTTGATGAAAATAAAATCTTAAAATATAAGAGAGGTTTATATAATATGCATTGTAATTTTATGAGAGGTCTATATAGGCTTTCAAAATAGAGGAATGTCTGTGTAATTAAGATAAAATATATAGGTTAAAGTATTTTACTCTGTTATGAATATGGAAACTAATGTGTATAATTGAAAAAACTAAAAAGACCCAATAAAAAAGGGAAAATGCTACAATGAACTAATTAAAAGTCAGGTAAAATTATAAGGACTTGCAAATTAATTTTCTCATTTTTATAAAAAAAATTTATTTCATTATTATTCTTAATAAAATTTCAGAAAATAAAAAATTGAAAGATAGATTCAGAGAGGTGGGGAGTATCAAAAGACACAAATTTTTGCAACCCCTTCCTTCCCCTCCACCCAACCCAACGCAATTATTTCCGCTCCTTCCCTACCTCCCCCACCCTAACCTTCCCTCAAAAAAAAAAAAACAACAACAACAACAACCAAACAAGGCCATTATTAATATGAAAATATATCTGTGGCCATTATAAGAAGGGACACACCCAAGCGGGTTCATAATCAATCATCAAAACTTAAAAGACATGGAAGTTCCTTCCAAAACCCAGAAACCACATGCTCTACTGATCCCATATCCAACACAAGGACACATAAATCCATTTCTAAAACTAGCAAAGCTCCTTCACACAAGAGGCTTCCACATTACCTTTGTAAACACTGAGTTCAACCACAAGCGTTTGCTCAAGTCCAGAGGCTCTGATGCTCTCAATGGCTTCCCAGATTTCTGCTTTGAAACAATCCCTGATGGTCTACCTGTCACTACCATGGACGCAACACAGAATATCCCTGCCCTCTGTGAATCCACCGACAAGCACTGCTTCATTCCTTTCTTCAACCTTCTTGAGAAGTTGCTTCATGATGATCATCTTCCTCCAGTTTCTTGCATAGTCTCAGATGGGATCATGTCCTTCACCATTAAAGCTTCTCAACATTTTGGGATCCCTAATGTGGGCTTTTGGACTCACAGTGCTTGCGCCTTCATGACCTTCAAAGAGTGCAAGAATCTCAAGGAAAAAGGTCTAATACCACTTAAAGGTAAAGATAGATGTGTTTGTTTTGATCAGATCTTTCTTCAAGATTTATAATATAATAACTCATGAGTTATTTATGATAAAT
Source organism: Acacia crassicarpa (assembly GCA_034222035.1). Lineage (NCBI taxonomy): Eukaryota > Viridiplantae > Streptophyta > Magnoliopsida > Fabales > Fabaceae > Acacia > Acacia crassicarpa. The sequence continues at coordinate 17,564,291 of JAWXYG010000014.1, read as the reverse complement.
TCTCTGAACTAAATGATTCTTGGCATAATATTATAGTCTATAAAAAAATTGTCGAGTGTTACCGCAGAAATTTGAGTTGAAGTAGCAAGTGGCACAAAAAAAAAAGGGGGGGGGGATCTGAGGAAAGGGTTGAAAATATTTTTATTCTGTTTAGTAAATGACAAAGCGTCTTGAAAAAAGGGCTTTCTTCAAGATTCTAAAATAACTTGATTGATATCTTAGTCTATGATAAAATGTTATTGAGTGATTTCACCTTAGAACTTAAAAATTTGATCTTTTTTGCAGATTCAAGCTATCTGACAAATGAGAGAGGACTTTGTCATTTACTTTCCCTTTATGTAAAATTGGCCCTATATGTTTTGATTTGATATCTTTTTTTAAAGATTTATAATCTAATTTGACATGATGTTATTGTCTATTTAAAATGTTGTTGCGTGATTTCAACTTACATCTTAAAAATTTGATCTTTTTGGCAAATTCCAGCTATCTCACAAATGGGTATTTAGAAACCAACATAGATTGGATACCTGGGATAAAGGACATAAAACTAAGGGACCTTCCAGGGATATATAGGACAACAGATCCAAATGATTTTCTTCTGGGCTATGTTCCACAACAGATTGAAGCAGCCTCCAAAGCTTCTGCTATCATTATTCCTACTTATGATGCTTTGGAACCTCAAGTCTTAAACGCTCTATCTTCAATGTACCCAAAACTTTACACAATTGGCCCACTTGACTTGCTCCTTCAAAACCAAACATCAAACTCATCAGTAAAAAAGAACAACAACTGTGAGGCCCTCAAATGCAATCTGTGGAAAGAAGAGTCAGAGTGTCTGAAATGGCTTGATTCAAAGCAACCCAATTCAGTTCTGTATGTGAACTTTGGAAGTGTCATAGTCATGAGACCTGAACAACTCATTGAACTAGCATGGGGACTAGCAAACAGCAAGCAGAATTTCATGTGGGTGATAAGGGGTGATTTGGTAATTAATCGTGGAAACATAAACACCATTCTGCCAAAAGAAATTACAGAGGAAATCAAAGAGAGGAGTCTGATTCTGGGTTGGTGTCCACAAGAGGAAGTTCTGAAACACCCAGCCGTAGGAGGGTTTTTGTCTCACTGTGGTTGGAACTCAACAATTGAGAGCATAAGCAATGGAGTTCCTATGATATGTTGTCCTTTTTTCAATGATCAAATGTTGCATCGCAGGTTTGTGAGCAGAGAGTGGGGTTGTGGATTGGCGATGGAGAGTGAGGATGTGAAGAGAGACGAAGTGGAAAGGCTTGTGAGGGAATTGATGGAAGGTGAGGAGGGTGTGAAGGTGAGAGGTCAAGCTAGAAAGTGGAAGAAAATGGCTCAAGAAGCTACTCGAGCTGGTGGTTCTTCTATATTGAATTTGGACAAGTTAGTGAATGAAGTTCTGCTTTCCGAGAGTTAGGGGCTTGAAGAAACCGATCAGATATTGGGTATGCTTTTAAGATGATCTTTTTTTTTTTCCCTTTTTGTTGGGGTCAATGCATGTTCTACTTGTTAGATCATTTGGTTGTTTATAGGGTACAGTGAAATTATACAATCTATGTTGTCAACCCCACCTAGTAGAATAAAGTCTTATTATTGTGATTGTTGTTGTGCTTTGTTAGATCATTAGTCTATGGCAAATTGCTAAGGAAAATAATAAAATTGTAAGGTAAGTTGTTTTTATTATAAAATTTGAGTTAGAGATGGAACAAATCAATTTGTCTGTTGTTACAAAATATTCTTACTTTTGGTTGTTCTTAAAAAAAAAAAACGTTGTAAGGCATTCTCATGATTTTAAATGTTTCATATATTACGTTCAAATGTTATACATATAGATTTTTAAATACTTAATGTAATGGTAAGAGCCAAAATAAAGTAAATTTATATCCCCTATTTGATGCTAGTTTGCAAGATGTAAAGCTAACATGAAACATCTAATTGACTTCTTGAGGTAGAAAATTTTTCTGCCTTGTTTAATTGCATAAAACATGGAGATAAGGGGATACACTTGTTACTGATTTGTCTCTACCCTATTAGCTACATGTAAAGATTTTGAAATTCGCATAAAAACAAATTGAGTTTTTCCCCCACCAAAACAACAAATTGGGTCGAAGATCAAGACATCTTCTGGGATAAGGGGAGGGGGAAAAAATTGACTAGATGTCCATTGAGGAACAAGAAAAAATTTTATGCGTTAATGTGGCCCTTAGCATCATTCTACGAGGATTTCTTTTTTCTTTTTTTAAGGGAAAAAAAGCGTCGAGTCATTAAATGCACCAACTGTAATTTTGGGAAAAACTTAAGTTGAGATATATTTGGAAACTAAAATTAAACTGGAGCAACTATTACAAAGTAAAAGCCTATGGTCATATAAATGTTTCATGAGACATTCAGTCTTAGATAGAAGTTCCTCATCGTACTCTTAATTCAGTCATATGTAAGAATTTGAGATCATACAAGAGCACTTGTTCTGTTTGCACTAGGCTTGAACCACACAAATGTGTTTTTTGAAAGACTACTATATATCAAATGACAAGGTATTTAGGGACTTGAAGAAGCTGAATGTAGAAAAAAAACGAAAAACAGAAAGAGTTATTGCTTCTTTCCAAAGTCCAAACAATGAATGGAGGTAATTATTGTTCAATCTAATATGCATCATCCTAAGTTCCAAAAAAACAAATCAGAGAAATGAGATGAAGATCATATAGTGCTAGGTTAGCTTTTATAGGTGCACCTTATGAAACAGTTATTTACATGCTATATCAATATGCGAATTATCTCGTTTGGCAAAACTAGTGGAATACTTGGTTCTCAAAAATCAGGATACTGAAGTACCAAAACACGTGCAACCAACATGATTAAAATGGTAGAGTTTTTTCAGCAGCAGAACTATCCAAAGGATTTCAGAGCATAGCAAGAGAATGTGCAAATACTAACTTCTTGACAGCAAGTGGGCCTCTCCATCAGGGACATAGCTTCTAAGAACAAAGTTCAGCAAATGCTGGCAGCCTGCTTTTAGTAGAGGGGCCATAGAGAATACTGGAAATATAAGCATTAACATCTTCCCTTGATGGAGAATTATTGTTATTAGGTGAAGCGTGTGGAACGACAACCACAATTTTATCATCCACAGGTGACCAGTCATTGGTGTTAGTAGTAGTATCGGCTAGGGCAAGGTCAGATTCAGGTTTAACAGGCAGAGGTGAAGCTGGTTTGGATGTTTTCCCTGCATCTTCAGATCCAGCCGCACCATGAAACTGACGAAAATTGCGGTTCCTTGGACCAATTGCGCTTGATCCTGCACCAGAAGATGATTTTCTCCCATGTGCCTATACAAAATAAGAAAGATCCAATTACGATTCGTTTTTTTAAGGCTACCAGCATTTGAACCCGTAACCCAACAGTTCACAGTGAAGAAGTGAACCACAAAGGTACTAGCCAGCTGGTAAAATACTCAATTACCTGTTTCAACGGTTACTATGTCACAATTTATTTGTGTATACCTCAGATTTGTGAGTGCTGGAAGCACGAACTGGACGCTGCTCTTTTCCATTTGCAAACTGCATGATGTCAATCCACCAAAGTAAATAACTGAAGTTGTATCAAGCTATCAAATTCTTGATGATGGACGGGAAAGAGTGGAAGGGAGACGTAGACCAAATTAAGGGAAAGAATGACTGTATAGTTATTAATATTACTAAATTCATCAAACGGTTTATCATCAAAAGAACGTCAGGGCTATTTATAGAGCCCTGAATACAATTATAAACCTAACTTAAACTCCAAGTAAAAGAAGACATAAAATAGGAAATATCTAAGAAAGGCTATAATAGGAAACAAAATCAAGTCATAACCGTAATTCCGTAAATTACTACAACATTAATTACATCTTTCCTAATAACTTCATTATTTATTTTCCCATCAATAGTTCAACTCTTACCAATCACTTCTAACTTTCAAAATCTTTCAGATACTTCATGTGAATTAAACCCGAAAAACAATGAAAAGCCACCGAAAAAGAGGGTCTTGCCCAAACTTTTGGAATCAAGAATTTAAACAATTTGTCACAAATTTTCAGGTGGAATTCCATGTGAACAGGGCACATTACCCATGTTCGACAACTAATGATTATATATTTAAGAAAAAGTATACTTCTGATCATAATCACAATTAAACTGTACGATTAAAAAAGAGTATTTCATATTCTTTTCCTCCATGTTTAACTTTACGAGTTATTCAATCTTCCAAATTAACCTGTACGTTCACATAATCTAGACCATTTTATCCTAAGAAAATTAGAAGATCCTCCCTAATTTATAGTACTACCGCATGATAACCGAGTCCCATGTTACTTTTAAACGACCCCATCACCATCAGGACTCACTTGGAGAAGAAACATATATAAAAAGTTAAATTATGGTGGTTTTATATATTTGTCGGTTCTTCAATTGCCAATTCAATATTACTTTAATTCGTTCCAGTCATAAGAGTCAGTTTTTCAATTCAGTGATTTAGGCCACTAGAAAAATTTTCGTTCTTCGAAGTTTCTTATACTAAGGAGATGCAAATGGGAAACCAAAAGGAAAAACCTGAGGCCATGTTAGATTAGCATATGGCGTGAACCAACCTTCTTCGCGACGTCCGTCAGGAGCCTCTTCCCTCCAGACGATGATAGCCTCACCTGAATGTCGTCCATAACAAGAACTTCTTCTTCCGCCTTCACCGGTGTTCCATACGCAGGCGACGACATGAGCGGCACCATCTCCATATTCTCAATTGAAGAAAGCGGCGAAACTGATAACCTATTTCGAGACCCGCAGCTACTACTCCCTGAACTGCCACTGTTATACTGCTGCAGTATTGCAGACCTGTTCTTGCGGGAACCAATGGTCGGAGAGCTGAAAGAATCACCGGAAGGCGAGACCTTACCGGAAATCGGAGATCCGGCGCGCAAGTAACGTGCAAGAGGAGAGTTAATGTCAAGATTTTCAGCGAACGATAGAAAGGTTGGATTCAATGCCATCGATTGGTGAAAGCGTCCTCTTGCAATGTACATCGGATCCTCCATTTCCAATTTCATCGGCGAAATATTCTCATTGGAAGTCTTCACCTTCGGAATCTTGATCTTGCTATGACCGCGAGATTTCTCCATGACAATTCAATTCGCGGAGTCCAGACAAAGAATCAGAATCTACCTATCAAATTGAAACATTTTGGCCGGCAAATCGCATTCAGTCAATACAACACAATACAGTCAAATCTCAGCAGAAATCAAGGTAAACAAGATTTGACCGGCACAAAAGTTAAACAACAAAAGCGAATAAAGGAGAATTTACCAACAATGGAAGAGTCGGAGATGCGTAGAAGAAAAATCCAGTCCTTTTCTTTCTTTTTTTGTTTTTGATAAGTAAAATGCTGTCCTTTTCAGTATACGAATTCTTCGTGGAAAGAAAGACCTGAGCTCACATTTATATTCTTGGAAGTAGTCAAGGAAGGCGAATGAGAGTTTACTGTTTGTTTAGAGCTCTGTATTGGTCTTTCTTGATAGAGAAGCTTCGGAATCGGCGAGTTGAATATCGCAGAAGTAACCTGGCGCTAATTGTTAATTAACATCCGCTTGTTCGTCTTCTTGATTCATTTCGTTGTTTGTATCTTCGTCTCAGAGAGTGAAATGAATGCTCCGTTCTCTCTTCGCTTTTATACTTTGCTACGAGAGACTTCCGATGTACGGCAGTTTCTCCTTAGCCAAGGGACTTTCCGATTGCCTTCCCTTTCTGTAATGATGAATTTTGGTTTTTTTTTTCCAAAAACGAATAATAATAATTAAAAATAAGAAAATTAAATTTGATAATTATCTTAGATTAATTGAGACTTTGTAATTTTTTTTAATTTTTTAGCATTTCAATTCTTAAATGTAATTTTGTTCATATTTCCAAAAGTTATTGCTAGTACTTGTCAAGATTATCTAATATTCTAATCTGATAATAAATTTTGGGTAAAGGTGTAATTTTTTTTTTTTTGGAAGTTGACACTCAAAAACGTGGGATATCAGAAAGTTTTTTGTGGAGCAATTTCGCTTGAGAAGTGTTAGAAAATAAACAAATTCTCCCTAACCATTAAAAACTAATGTATATCATTATTAACATTAACAAGTAAACTTTTCAATGACAAGAGGTAAAATTGTTACATTTGAATTACTTTTAAAGCAAAATTATTCCTAAAAAAACTTGTGGATGCCTAGTGTTTTTAAATGGTTACTTGTGGGACAAAATTGATCTTTAATCCTTAAATTTTTTTGACCAAAAACCTACTATTAGATTAAGTCAAAGGAATTATGAATCCACATATGATCATGGGTATGAATATATGTACAAAAAGAGTATATGAATTTTATTTAAAAAATATATTTAATGAAATATAGGGGTATATCTACTTATAATTGATTTAAATTGTATTTTAAAAAATTGACCTTGTCTTCATGACTACATTCAAATATTACTCCCTCTTGGTACAAAGTGAAACAGATGGAAATTTATCACGTATCCCTTGTATTTGAGATTGGAAGTACTATTATCAAATAAAGTCGAAACTGTTCAAGTAAGAATAAATTGGACTGAAGAAAAAAAATTTGGCTTCTAACATAGAAACCAAACATACCAATCACCCTAAACCTTTATTTTTAAGACTGGGTATAGGTATCCTTCTATTAGAGACAATCCTATTCAAAATACTATTAGATACTAAATACAAGTACGTCTCCGAGGAGGGGTTCAAATCTTGGTTCATTACTTTGTGAAAAATTAGCTCCTTCTGCTAGACTTACCCCTATTGCTAAATTACGCTAAACTTTCAATATGCCAAAGGCTTCCCCCAATATGCATGAACTGGGGACAAGTCCAGAATTTGAGGCATTTATAAACATGATGCTGTCCAAGAACATTGCCAGTGTCACCATAACATGAAGAATGAAATCCATTAACAACAATGAGAACCCACAAAAAATAAGCCTAACCACCGACAACAAACTGAAGTCTATACATGAGGTTTTATTGAACAAGCACAAACATTATACACAAATCCAAGCACGAAATGTCCCTGGAAACTAAAATGGACCTACATCACTAGACTCCCTTCAAACACCATCAAGTGAGTTCTTGAGATTCCCTCCAAAGTATAACATGAGGTCACCACCATGGACCCTGCCCTCTGGCAGGCTAAAATCAATACCTTTCTTCGCACCACTACAGCCAACGGCAGCAACATGCCCATTTCTACCACCTTCCTCTGGCTTCTTGGCAGTCAAGAAGCTTAAATAAGATGGTGATTTCATTGAGAGTGGAACCAAGACCTCTTCTGGTATAAGGTGTTGCCTTTTGGCAGGTTTTTCCATGGAATCATAGCAATCAGACACAACACTTACCCCTGAAGATGAATTGTTGTTGTCAATGCTGCTGCAGGCTGCAACAGAAGGTACAAGACCATGGAAGAGTCCTGGTGCAATAAGACTTGCCCTGCCGTTGCCAGTTTCACGCTCTTGCATCATGCTGCTGTGAGCTGCACAGAGACCACTCTTACCTCTAGCAAATTTCTCACATTTTCCTTCTCCCCAGTTGCATCGTTTTCCTCCACCATGAGCCTTGCAGAAATCTGTGCTACCTTGTGCACTCTTTCCACACCCTTCAAACTTGCACCGTTTCCCACCACCATGCCTAACACAACAATCAGTACGGCCTCTTGCACTCTTGGTGCAGCCTGGCACAGCACACCGCTTTCCACCGCCATGGGCGACACAAAAATTTGTGCCTCCATGAACACTCTTAGGACATATACCGCCACCATTAAAGAGGCATCGTTTGCCTCCACCGTGTGCTTTGCACAACGGGGTGCTCCCTTCAGCACCTTTGTTACAGCCCTGAAAAGAGCAACGCTTTCCACCACCATGTGCCTTGCAAAACAAAGTGCTCCCTTGTGCTCCTTTAGTGCATCCATCGTACTGACAACGGCGCCCACCCCCGTGAGAGATGCACAAACCTGCCTGCCCTTCAGCACTCCTGGTGCAGCCTTCTACCTTACATCTCTTGCCTCCTCCATGTCTAATGCAAAGTCCTGACTTACCTCTTGCAGCCTTAGTGCACCCACCTGGATATCCACAACGCCTGCCACCACCATGTGCTATGCAATAATCTGTCTTCCCTTCAGCGCTTTTAGTACACCCAAGGTGTTGGCACCTCCTCCCTCCACCGTGGGCCTTACAGTAAGCAGTGCGGCTCTCAGCACCCTTATTGCACCCTGGTTTCTGACATCTCTGGCCACCCCCATGTCCAATACAAAGGCCTGAAGCACCTCGTGCACCCTTTGTACAGCCAAAAAATATGCATCTTTTTGGATTGATCATTCGATTCTCTGAAGCCATCATTGTGGCTTGGGGCTTGGATATGGTGCTAATGGAGTATTTTGTGCCACTGGAAAGTTCCTGGCAAAGCTGAGTTTTTGTCCCTAGAATTTGCAGTTCCTGTGACTGCACAGAAGTTTTGGTTTTGTCCATTCTTGGAGCCAAAAGAAGTGATGGCATATAGCCACCTGATTTCTTTGCTGAGGTAGAACCCTCGTCAACAACAGGTATCATAGAATAATTATTTTCAGCAGATGCTTGGCTCGAAAGAGAGGGCACATTTACATCAGTCTCAGTTGAGCATGAGTAATCTATCGCACTAGACGTGACATTGGTCACTCCGGAAAGACCAAGTTGCAAGATTGAATCACACTCCGATGGCGTGTGCTGAGAAGAATGAGAGGTAAATTGTTTCTTCTCATTAAGTCCCACATTGTAGATATCATCATGACATGCCCTCGGTGGTGGGCCCAATCCCAGAACCAATCTGCAACCATCATCGGCAGCATTGGAAAACGTCATCCCAATATTGCTCTCAGTGTGCCTGTAATTGGTTTTATTGGTCGTTCCCAACGTAAGGCCATTCAAACATAATGCAGTGTCACCAAAATATTCATTTTCCCCAAGTTCAGCATCAAAAGGACATAGTACAGCTGTCTTGTTAAGATCCATTATCCAGATGTTGCGCGCTACAACTACAACAGGTTGAACTAAGCAGAACACTTCACCACATGCTACTTTATCAAGGTCTACATACAAGTCAGAATTGCATGACGAGGAAGCAATTCCAATCTAGAAGCTCCACCACTTACAAAACCTGATGTATCTGATCTATCCATTTTCACTATACTCTAGGAAAAGGTTGCACAAATCTTCCACCGAAGCCAATACTAACAAGAGTATCTTATACCGTCTCCTGGAAAGAAAACTTTATCAAGATTGCTTAACAATGATGTGAAGAGTTCGCTGGAGCTTCCAATGCCCCTTTTGGACAAATAATTGAGATTCATCAACCCTGACAAAGAAACAAGGCAGTGCACTTTCAGATAACTTGATCAAAATCTGTAGGGATAGAAATCAATTCATGGAAATTAAAGAAAAAGGAAAAGGAAAAGTCATTTTCACATGAGCTCAGACATCAATAGAAGAGAAGAATTCCTGAATGAAATGTTGCAAGAGATGCGAGATCACTCATAAATGGGGGAAGTGTAAATGGACATACTATGTCATCATGATTTAAGACAAAGAACAAATGAAAGTTATATTGTCACAGAATTATAATCAACAATCATCAGAAGCAAAGAGGAATCAAATCTACACTGGGGAACTGCGCATGTAAAAATAGCAATTTAGCTTTCAGTGTCAAAGTTCTAAACTATACTTTGATGTTACACCATGAGAAAAAGAATGCTGCAGGAGTGGTTTAACAATCATAAGAAAAAGTAGTCATGGAAGAGTCATTAACGGAATGGAAATGAAGAAAATGTATAGAATAATAAAGGCAATAGGTGAAATGAGCAATTTTCATTGAAAAAACTCGAAAGAAAACTTTTCATGAGTGTATACATAAAAGTTAAAAATTTCAGTTTGAAGTCACAATTTGGACTCTTCCCCCATGAATATTATTCTTTTATCCTTGCAACTTCCAAAGTCGACTGTTTACATACAATCCGCGTTCTATTCATATAACTTAATTCAATTTGCCAATTTGGTTACGGAGACAGTGTCTTTGCAACTTTTTTATTAAAGTTTTAAAAAGAAAGGGAAACAAATTATGTTGATTCATATAATATATATATATATATATATTAATACTTGCTTCCTAGTCAAAGGTATTTCGAAACAAATCAGAAACAAAGACCCGATTTAAGATATCCAAAGAGTATGATGTGAATGTGATTCACAAAAATTATGGGGGAAAGCTTTTTAAGCAACAGAGTTGAAGACATCTTGAATTCCAGTAACAAGAAGTTAAAAGAAATAAGATTTTGTTTGTACGTTTTGTAATAATCATGCCCAATTGGGAAAAATTGTTGTTGAATAACTGAATGTCAAACAAAAATATTCGTTTTGCTCAAAACAGAGTACAGACATATGTCCATTCATTTTATTTCCGGAAACAGTTTAAAGAATTTTTTTAAGAAAGAAAGGGCAGATCTTACTTTGACGTGAAACAGCACCAAGATAAAAATTGGAAAAATAAAAACATAACAAAGAAGTACTCTGACCTGCATTACTTTAACAGGGGACGGATCCATGGCCACTGGATTTAAAGGGAACTCCAAAGTCATAAAGTCCTTTCAGTGTACGAATTAAATGGGAATTTTCCTACTGATACCAATTTTGCAAGTATACCGAAGGATGCCATTACCTCCCCCAAATAAATTATTATTCGTCCCACAGATTTAAAACTGCAGATGAATAAGGTATTAGAAGCTCATAAATCTTTCTTATTTCCCAAATTCTCTTTTCTCCATACAAAAAATCTCCATAAACTATCACCTCAATCAAAAGGCCAGTGAAGAAACAAAGATAAAGTAATTCAAGCCTCAATCTAGGAAGTATTAGCAAATACGGCATCCAATAGTTCATCGTTTTCAAATACTCAATCATTATATACTCAATAACAAACAAGGTTAATTGCCAGTAAATAGTCACGCTAATAATAATACAAACAGAATCACTTTTTGAAAAATAAAAAATTCAAAAAAAAAAAAGTAACACAGAACTTAGTCGCAAGAAATAGAACAGCAGATCAACGCAAACTGGGTTAAAATTCGCAAATGAAAAATACCATGTCCTTGTTATTCACTGAATTGATTGGTTGCTTCCTCATAATACTGAAAGTAGCAAATAACCAGATCGAAAACCACTGTTTTCTTCCAAATAATATCTATAATCCGACTACATATCAACAAAAGAAAAGGAAAACAGCTTTCATACCCAAATCTGGCAAATTATTCACTAAGGACACAACTAAGTAAGAAACTAACAACCCAAGTTCACTGACAGCCGAAACAACACCGAACCCAAAACCATAGCCCCTGAAATTTGAAAACCATCACAAAAATCACAGTAAACAGAAGCAGTAGCAAAAGAAGAACTAAACACCAGATGAAACCAGCAAGGTGAATGAAATTACAACACGGAAAGGAAAGAACAACAGCAATAACATCGTAGTAACATCAAACAAACAATTCATACAGAGAAAAACTTGAGGATATGAAACAATCAGCTTACGGAAACACAAATGGAAGCAGAACTATAAGGCGAAAGAGAAAAGCCAGAAGATATACCATATCTATTATACATGTAGCGAGAATTCGCAAAAGGCCAATCGGATCTAGCAGCAAGAAGAACAAAAAGGAGGAGGAGGAAGGAGAAGAATATAATTACGTAACAAGGCCGGAGCAAAATGAACACTAGGGGCGGCTCTGTTTATTTATTTTCGATTTTTATATTTAAATTTAAAATAAAATTAAACTACTCCCTCCGGTCCTAATTATAAGGCATAGTTGACTTTTTTGGAAAAATTAAAGAAGCTAACTAAATTACTTTAGACTGTTTTTATTTTTATTTTTTTCTTCAAACTAGTTAGTTTAACTAATAAACTAATATATAATCTAAAGATACACAACATATGAAATGATTAAGTAACTTATTTAGCTTCCTTAATATCTCCAAAGAAAGTCAACTATGCCTTATAATTAGGACCGGAGGGAGTATTATTTAATGCCTGGGAGCTGCGAAGCTGAAAAAAATCAATGGGTTGCGTGAAATACCGAAAAAGGGCACGAGAGTAAGAACGAACAAGCTTCACATGTTCGCTTTGGGAAATGGTAGGCCCTTAGGAGAAAAAGGAAAGTCATGAAATGTCAGAAGTACCCTTACTATGAACCGTACGTGTGACCTAGTTAAGGGTGATTTCGTCTTTTCATGACTCGTCCGTATTTCACTAGTGGGCACGACGGAAAGATTTTAGTGGCAACCGCAGGAGTTGTCGTGGCGCGCGCCTGTCACCCGCATTAAAGTACAAAAGTGGCAAAGATAATTAGCTGCGGTAGTGCATTGAAGTATATTAATCTGGGCCGTTAATTTTGGTAAATTATAAGTCAATGATGCGTAACTTAAGAATCAACGAGTGATGTTAAATTCATAGCGTTGAGGTTACCGTAGAAGATTGAAAGTACTTCGGTAATCTGGTTAGGCGATCTGTTTGAGACATGGTGACGTCATCACTAGCGTCTTGTTCGCTTACGGCTCCTGGCACCAAATATTAAGGAAAATTCACAGCCAAGTCCCAAGATACGGAAAATAATGATTAAAAAAATTCTCATACCAAATTCCTCACACAGAAAATCATAGCATTAAATCATAGCATTAAAACGCTAGTGATCAGTTGTGAATAAATTACTGAATTCCCTCCACGTAAAAGAATCTAAGTGAAAATAGTTTTTCATGTTATTAAAGTGACTTTTTTTTTTTGGTAAAAAAAAGTTTTGAAGGGGTTCGGTATCAGTTCCCCACCAAGGTCAGGGCAATGGCCCTGGGCTCTATAAGCACTTACGGGGGACTTACGAGATCGCCTACCAAAGAAGTCCCAGCAATGGCAGAGGGGATCGAACCCACGACCCAAGTGACTTTATTTGTTGTTAAAATGTCCCTAAGAAAATCTCATTATGAAAATGGCTTCTAATGTGTCAAAATGGTTTTGTATGTTATAAAAAATTCTCGGAGTTTTTCATAAGTGTAAAATTTTTGAAAATTTTTGGCAATATAAAAAGTTATTTTGACAACATTAGAAATTATTTTCACAACGAGAAATTTATAAGGATATTTTGACAACTAATAAAGTCATTTTGACAATATAAAAACTATTTTGATGTAGGGACTTTTTTGTGAGAGGAATTTGATATGAGACTTTTTTGTGATTATTTTCATACCTTGGGACCTCACTGTGATTTTCCCAAATATTAAGCATTAGATCAATCAAAACAAAAATTATATCATAGTCTTATTTAAAAGTCTAAATTAATTAACTTCCACATATTAAAGAGACTTAACTAACTCATTAATTATGAGCTAAAATTTCAATTTTTCCCTTTTCCAAAAGTCAACATGAATAAATTCTTTTTGTTTGTCGCAATTAAAAGGGTAAAAAAAACACACACACATTCATTACCCTAAAAATGAACTTATAATAAGAACCAAAATTTCTAGTCAAAACGAACTTATAAATAGGATTAGAAGTAGACTTGAGATATCATTAAAAATTTTACTCCATCGATCCTAAATATAAAATAAAATTAACTTTTTAGAGAAATCAAGGAAATTAATTAAATTAATTTAGAACATTTTTATTTTTTCTCCAAACTAATTAATTTGACTAATAAAATAATATATAATTTAAAGATACACAACATATAATATGATTAAGTAACTTATTTGGCTTCATTAATATCTCCAAAAAATTTAACTCTATCTTATATTTAGGAGCCGATGGAGTATCATTTATTTATTAAAAATTAATAAATAAATATCATTTATAATTAAAAAAAAATTAAAAATATAAAAATATAGGGTTGAACAAAAAATAAAACTATGAAAAATCATTTTTTTCAGATTTAAAAAAGAAATAAAAATTATATATATATATATATTGTCAATGGAAAATTCATGTACCCTACCCATATGAATCTGATTAAGATTTGGTAAAAGACAAATTTAGATCTCTTGTAAGTAACGGCCACACAATTCATTAAAATATATATATATATGAAAAATAATGAAGCTGACCTTGTAAACATAGCTTCACCATTATCCTCCATACAATTGATAATTTTTTTTCTTTAAAAGGAAGTCCTGGATTTGAATTAGAAAGGGTACCGGACAGTTTCAATAATTCTTCATTTTATTAGCAACAGAACACATTGGTACTACACTCCTAGTAATATACTCCCTCCGGTCCTAATTATAAGACATAGTTGACTTTTTTGGAGAGATTAAGGAAGCTAATTAAATTACTTTAGAGTATTTTTATTTTTATTTTTTTCTTCAAACTAATTAGTTTGACTCCTAAACTAATATATAATATAAGGATATACAATATACGAAATGATTAAATAACTTATTTAGCTTCCTTAATCTCTCCAACAAAAGTTAACTATATCTTATAAATAGGACCGGAGGTAGTAATAAGAATCCATGTGTTGGATTCTTCATGTGATGCTAATTTGGAGACAGATGTGTTTCCGGTAAACAAGTTGTCACCAAATGCCAGATTGTACTTTTTCTAATTATTATTGATTAATTAATAATTAATAAAAACATATTTTGTGTCAATAATTGTACCGTGTAGCACCATATGTTCGCATTAATTAAATATGGCCCCGGTGGTGACTTGTAAGGGCAAATTGGACTTTTGGGGGAAATTTTTGGTTGATCTTGATCATTTGGTGAACAATTTTCACTGAAGTCAAAGAAAAATTTAGTGTATATAACACTCCAATAATGGAGTTTATCTTGATTTTAAATGTAATATTTATTTTTTATCCTAATTATAAGATCGAATTGACTTTTTTTTGGAGAGATTAAGAAAGCTCAATAAATTACTTAATCATATTATATATTGTGTATCCTTATATTATATATCAATTTATTAATCAAACTAATTAGTTTGGAGAAAAAAATAAAAATACTTTAATATAATTTAATTAGATTCTTTAATCTCTCCACAAAAAAAAATCAAACTGGTCTTATAATTAGAACTGGAGGTAGTATATTTTTCACTTTTTCCTCAATGTATCCCTATTGATACTCCCTAACTTAATTTTAATCAAGAAAAAGAGAAATTAAAAGAATTAAAAAAAATATGACTATGATGTCTTAGAAAAAAATATGTTATATTAATTACCTTAAATAACTTCCTTAATCTAATTAAATTAGGTAATATATTGATGCCTCAGGTACTTCATGAGCTTATATATATATACACAAAGAATTTTGCCTCATAAATTTTTCTAAGTGGGCAATTGGCATCTTAAACTTCTGATTGGTGCAATATTATGGGGTTATAATCTTTTAAGTCATAAGAAGAATTCATCAACCTATTGTCAACATTCAAAATTGGTTCCTATTCTCATATATTGACAAGTGAGAAAGTGTTTATTTGAATTGATCTTTAAAAGTATCTTCATACAAATCAAAATAAAATTACTTTTACATACTTACCTCGGATATCGTAAATCACAGTAAAAAGTAGCTTCATCGCTAATCTAAACATACACTTTATTTAAAGTTGCTAAGAAGCTAAACTAAATCCATTCAAAACACTTAGGGCCTCTTTGGGAGTTCCATTTTAGAGGGAAAGAAAAGGGAATAGAGGGTTTTGGTAATCTCTTCCCTTGTTTGCAAGTTTTAAAAATAAGAGGGGAGGAAATCAGGGATTTTTACAAATCCTCCAAAACCCTCTTTCTTTTAAAAAAATAAAGTTCCTCCAATATGAAGGGTTTTAAGAGGGAAAATAAATTAATTACTTTTTTACCCTCATTCACCACCACTGCCGCCGCTATCACATAAATAATTTTTTGAATATAAAAATTACATAAATAATATTTTTAGAAAATTTAAATTTAAATTTATTTGTAAAGTATAATAATCATATTAATTATTAAAGAAAATGACAAAATGGTAAAAGTAACTCATTAATCCTCCATTACTATTTTTTTTAACTCCCAAATAAGGAGAGGAAATATTTTTCATTTCCCTTCTATTCCTTCCCCTCCATTCTCCTTACATCGCTTTCCTTCCCCTTCCCTCTAAACTCCCAAACAAAGCCTTAAAAAATTGCTCTTGGGCAATGAGTTTACCCATTGAGCTAGTCTGCACATTTCCACAGGGAGACATAGGTTTGTGGCTTAACCAAGCTTTTTTCCCAATTTGCCCCTTATTAAATAACTAATTATCATTTTGCCTCTGTTTCCAAACTATTTCCCAATGTGCCTCTATTTAAGGTTTAGTCGACTAAAACGCGGGGCGTTGATTTTTTTGACTGCCCCGCGGTTTAGTCGACTAAGCACTGTGGTTTAGTCGACTAAATCGTGACAAGGGGTTTTTAAAAAACCTAATCGCGGCATCTGGAACCCTAATCCACCACAAAACCTCCCTAAACTTCTCTCCTCTTTTTTTTTCACCAAATCCTTGCTGAATCCGTTGGTGGGTAGCGAAAGAAACTTCATTCTAGCGTCATTTGCGTCGATTTTGGTATGTTCTTATCTCCATTTCGAATTTCCGCTGTTGTGGTAAAAGCGCCACATAAACGAAAGAACAACGCTTGAAATTCAAAATGGAGATGAAAACATACCGAAATCAATGCAAATAACACTAGAATGAAGTTTCATTCGCTAACCACCAACGGATTTAGCAAAGATTTGGTGAAAAAAAAACAGAGGGGGAGAGGTTTGGGGAGGTTTTGTGGTAGATCAGGGTAATGCCGCGACCCTTTCGCGATTTAGTCGACTAAGCCACAGTGCTTAGTCGACTAAATCGCGGGAGCAGTTAAAAAAATCAACACCCCGCGTTTTAGTCGACTAAATAGAGGCACATTAAGAAATACTAGTAGTTTGGAAATAAGGACAATATGGTAATTAGTTATTTAATAAAAGGCAAATTGAAAAAAAAAAAAAAACGCTTAACCATGAGTAAGTACAAACCTAGCCCTTAGGCAGCATGAACTAGCTAAAGGTGACAAGGATCGATGAATAAAACTGACGTATTTCAAGAAATCATGCAAACAAAGGCAATATTCAGTGGGGTATTTAAGTTGCCTACAAAGAATTATTTTACCCTACGCTCAATGAAAAATTATTTAGGGTGTCTCTTTAGATCCTTCAATATCAATCAACATTTATACTTATTATATCAATCAACAACTCATTATACTATTATATATAAGATAAATGAGAATAAAAAGATTTATAAAACAAATAAAGAAATTTGAAAAAACAAAGGGAATTAAAAATATTTTGTTCATTTATGAGAAAAATATGAAAATTCACTAGACAAAATATATGCATTTAAAAGATAAATAAATTGATTTAAAAGAACTTTCAGAGTTAAAAACATTTTAGTTATTTACAAGACAAATATGAAAATTTATAAAATAAATATGAGTATTTATGAGACAAATAAAGATATTTCCAAGATAAATAAAGTGATTCAAAAGAAACTAAAAAATGAAAAATATTTTGGTCATTTATACAACTAATATGAGAATTTATAAAGATAAATAAGATAATTTATAAGATAAATAAAAAACGATATACTAATTTTTCATGCAAAAAAAAATTTTACTTTAATGGATGACAGTAAAATTTTAGAAAATTTTGCGTTGACTGAAATTAATTTACTATTAACTGATTTTTTTTTTTAAAAAAAAGGTTGGAATCTATTCAAAGGCCGCCGTGTTAAGTCGTTCAGAACGAGGCCAAGAACGCTTCGCTGCCAGGTTGCGACGTCGAACCAACTTCTTTGATCAACCTGATTCCACGTGTCCATTTCCTACTGGCCAAAGGACACGACGGGAATCAAACCGGTAGTCTCCCAGCCGCACACGCACCTGACCTAAGCAGAAGCTACCCTTCAATTCAAAAGCGGTTCTACTCTTGTCTGTGCGTAGATCCGCCTGCTGCTGCCGCGTCTCGAGCGCGTGTGGTCCCACGCCATCATATGCGCCTGGGGCCCACCATGGGGGTAAAATGGTACAGAAATCTAGAAACGTGTTGGTAAATGTCTGCTCTACTCGTGTCAACGGGGGATTTGTTTTGCGTAATAATTAAAAATTATTAGATTCGCACCCTGAAAAGATCGATGAGACGCTGGATATGTGACGCCACACCTTCCCACGGATTCCACTAAGCAATTAATTATTAAATGAAACAAAAAGATTCTTTTTTCGACTTCTTTAATAGGGTGTATATGTGTCTCCACGTAATGTATTCTTTTTTTTTTTTTTTTTGTGCCAGCCATGCCTGACATTAAACCAGAGCTGTAACATCCTGAATTTTGAATCTAATATCTTGAATAAACCGATTTTGGGAAGACTAGTAGGCTCTATTTTTGGAAAGTGATAAATTTGAAATCAGTATTTTGTGGGCCCCGTGAATAGTATTTACTATTCACGTATACGTTTTTACTATTTACAAATACGTATTTAAAAAATATATATATATATATATGTTATTCGCAAATACGTATTTAATACTTGAAATTTGTGAAATATGAATAGTGTTCACTATTCACAAATACGTATTTACTATTTAAAAATACGGTATTTACTATTCCTAAATACGTATTTACTATTCATGCGGGACCCACAACCAAAATAATTCTCTCCCGACACAAAACTCTCGTGAAGTTTGAAAATTTTGTCAGCGGGACCCACGTAATAGTAATTTACTATTTGAATAATAATATTATATTATTATTTACTATTCATGTGGGACCCACGAAAAATTATTTCCACAACCAGCCACGGGAAGAGTCACGGGAAAGTTTGTTTTTATAATTTTGGGAAAATTACGTAAAACGACCCAGAGACGAAAATTACACTTAAAGACCCATTTTCCAACTATAAATAGACCTTCCATTTCATTTCATTCTTCACAACTTCTAAGAGCCATAGAGAGAGGTAGAGAGAGAGAGAGTAGAGAGATATTTGCTTGAGAGTTATAATAGCTGGTTGGTGATTCGGGTATTAGCAAGTAACAGGTAACTCTGAATATTCTTCCTTATACTTGTGAATTATGTATGATTATAAATTTGTTTGTTTACTATTTTGGCAAGAATATTTAGAAAATATTTATGGTTTTAAGATCTGGTGTGGGAAATTTTGATTTGCAAATCTGTAGAGGTACTATTTATACGTACGTTACTATTCACATATACCGTATTTACTATTCATTTTACTATTCACATATACCGTATTTACTATTCATTTTACTATTCACATATACCGTATTTACTATTCATTTTACTATTCACATATACCGTATTTACTATTCATTTTACTATTCACGTATACCGTATTTACTATTCATTTTTACTATTCACGTATACCGTATTTACTATTCATGTTACTATTCACGTATACCGTATTTACTATTCATGTTACTATTCACGTATACTGTATTTACTATTCATGTTACTATTCACGTATACCGTATTTACTACTCATTTTACTATTCATGTATATACCGTATTTTACTATTCACAGATACGCATAGTATTTTACTATTCACAGCTACGCATAGTATTTTACTATTCACAAATACGCATATCAACGTATATAATGGTTTAATAATGCATTATTTTTGAGTAAATACATCATGGCGGTTGTATTGTGATGGGTGGAGTAAGGAGGGAATTGAATGATAAGAATTGTTTATGCCACCACTCGGTGCACAGTGGATGGTACTTTTCAGGGCCCCATCTTCCATGTTTTCCTCTGGCCGGGATTTCATTGGAGATGTGGGACATGTGACACCTCCTTAGTTGTTATTTTAAAGGAGGGGAGCCATAGTCCAGATTTAAGCTCTATACCTTTGGCCGGGTGTATCTTAAGTTTTGGTGAGCTTGAAACCATCCAGTCAAATGAATGAGTTTCTATTGGACTATATGTTAGCCTATGGTTCCAGTCAGCGGTATACGGTTGGAAGAGGATATAAGGGAGGCTGCATACTGCATAGTGCATTTCTGAATTATTCAATAAAGAATGATGAGTATTTTGTAAAGGCATTTGATGTGAACAACGGTATATCTAAAAATATCTGAGTATATTAAATTCACATTATATTACCTTTTATTTTTGTCATATGTAATTTGCTCGTGTAAGGTAGAAATATTCAGTAGTTACTGAGACGTGGAATCTCATCCCATATTAACATTTTTCAGGTGATTATTCTAGTAGAGAGCAAGGGAAGGCACCTATGGAGTGAGCTCTGGAAGCTCTTTTGATCTCCAATAGATTATGTTATGTTATTTTATTTGCCATGAACCTAAGACTTCCGTTTTGTATTAAACTCTGAAATATTTTCTGGAATTTATTCTGATTATGAATTACGGGTTTTATTCGAAATGGTAACATTGTAAAAGGATTTGGATATTGTTGAACTCTTTTGAAGGTATTTTAACCGAGTTTTTGGGTATTAAAATTGTGGTGTTACATTTTTGGTATCAGAGCTAAAGGTTCCATGGCAATTTTGTTTATTTTCTAAAGTGATTTCTTAAATTTTTTTTTAAAAGTTCGTGGCAAATTAAATATCATAACATGAGCACTTCCCTTTGTTAGATTTAGAATTTATTTAGCTATTTTTATTCGTTTAGTGTCCTTATAGTATTAATCATAGGAGGAGATAATGGCAAGAACTCGAAGAACTAATTCAACCCCTGCTCCATCCCAAAGAGGTCTCCCTCCGCATCAAGATGGTCCCCATCCTCAGGATAACAATGCCCTTTTGGCAGAATTACGAGACGTCATCTTGGAGATGAGAGAGAAAGTGAATAGACACGAGGATGAACTAGCAAAAGGAAGAGGCCAAGGTGGTAAGGAAGGAAAGGAGAAGGCTCTGGAAGTCACACCTTCTGACCATCAATCAAGGGGAGGAAGTCATTCTCGCACTGAAGATGGAGGTAGTAGCGGTTCTCATTCTCAGTATCATCCCTTACCTATTACTGAGGTTTGGGAAAAATTTCGGAAGTTTACTCCACCGATGTTCGAGGGGAAGCTAGATCCGATTGCAGCATTGGAGTGGCTGAAGCGTGTAGAAAAGATTTTCAGAGTTATCGAGATTAGCTCACAACAAAAGGTGATGGTTGCTGAACAATTGTTGCAGAAAGCAGCTGAAGAATGGTGGGAAAGCACCAAAACAAAAGGAAATGCTGAGATGACGTGGGAAGAGTTTAAGGAAAAGTTCGAAAATTATTACTTTTCCCCTTCAATCAGAATAGAGAAAGAAACTGAATTCCTCACATTCAGGCAAGGGGAATTACATGAAGACGAATTTATTACTCGCTTTTTAGAGTTGTCTAAATTCTGCGGATATTCACAGAACAACTCTAAATGGTTGAGTGCTCGATTGGTTGAAAAAGCTAGACCAGACCTAAAAACAGCTCTATCACCGTTCCTTGATGAAACAAGGGATTTTGAAGAAATATGTGACAAACTGCGCACGATAGCAAGGAACAAACGAGAAGAGGAAGCTGAGAAGATGAAGGGTTTTCAGGCCAGATCTACACACCTCATGAGGCCAACGGGAGGAGTTACTAAGAAGCAGAGTCACAACTTCAGTAATGTGAATACGCGGTTTAGCCAACCATCCAGAAATCACTTTGGTGGACCATCGAGGAGTTATTTTACTGGACCCCAAAGAAGTCATTTCAGCAGACCACCGAGGAGTCAATTCAAAGGACCTCAAAGGAGTCACTTCAGTGGAGGTCAGAGTTCATATAGGGGATCCACAGCTCTTGCTGCAAGCACCGCCAACAATCAGATGTGTGCCAAGTGTGGAAGAATACACCAAGGACCATGTGTGACGTGTTTCAACTGTGGAAAGCCAGGACACATTTCCAGATTTTGTGAGGAGGAGCCTCGAGGAGCCAAGGATGCTAGAACTGCAGTGCCAGGGAAAGTGTTTGCACTATCACATCAGGAGGCAAGTGCTTCACCAAATCTGATTAAAGGTATCCTCAAACTCCAAGGTCTTGAAGTAGAAGCCTTATTTGATTCTGGTGCCACACACTCTTTTATATCATACGACTGTGTGCCTCGATTGAATTTAAGAGTGAGTGAATTGCCTTATTATATGATTATTTCTACACCGGCGGGAGCTTCAGTAAAAACTTCTAGGGCTTGCTTAAATTGTACGATTGAGATTGATAATAGGATCTCAAATATAGACCTTGTTTGTTTACCCACGAAGGGTATCGATGTAATAATAGGAATGGATTGGTTGTCAGCTAATGACATCATCCTTGACTGCAAGAGGAAGACTATCTCTCTTGCGGATGACTCTATGAGTCATAGTAGACCACAATTGTTGTCTATAGTACAAGATGAAAAGCCTGTTCATCATGGTTGTCTTGCGTACATGGTGTTTTTCTCCATTCAAACAGAAGTGGAGGAAGGGATAGAGAACATTGAAGTGGTAAAAGAATTTTCGGAAGTATTTCCGAAAGAAATGACAGGTTTACCCCCAGAGAGAGAAGTAGAATTTTCTATTGATCTCGTACCTGGAACAGAACCTATATCTAAAGCTCCTTACCGAATGTCTCCATCGGAACTAGCAGAATTGAAGAGGCAGATCGAGGAATTGTTAGAAAAGGGTTTTATCAGACCCAGTGTATCTCCTTGGGGATCGCCCGTACTCTTTGTGAAGAAGAAAGATGGGAGCCTGAGACTATGCATTGACTATCGCCAGTTGAATAAAGTGACTATAAAGAATAAATATCCTTTACCCAGGATCGACGATCTACTTGATCAGTTGAAGGGAGCATCCATATTCTCCAAGATCGACCTCAGATCAGGTTATCACCAACTGAGAGTCAAAGCTGAAGATGTCTCAAAAACTGCATTCAGAACTAGATATGGCCATTATGAATTTCTTGTTATGCCATTTGGGCTAACAAATGCTCCAGCAGTATTCATGGATTACATGAATAGAATTTTCCGACCATATCTAGATAAATTTGTAGTGGTTTTCATTGACGACATCCTTATCTACTCTAAGGATGAAGAAGAGCATAAAGAGCACCTTAGAATCGTGCTACAAGTGTTGAAGGAGCACAAGCTCTATGCGAAACTGTCTAAGTGCGAATTTTGGTTGAAGGAAGTAAAATTCCTAGGCCATGTCGTATCGGCTGAAGGTGTTGCAGTGGACCATACTAAAGTTGAAGCAGTTCTCCAATGGGAACGACCAAAGTCCGTGACTGAGATCAGGAGTTTTCTAGGTCTAGCTGGCTATTATAGGAGATTTATCAAGGGCTTTTCGCAGATAGCTATGCCTTTGACAAGGTTAACTAGGAAGGGTCAACCATATGTATGGGACGAAAAGTGTGAAGCAGCTTTTCAAAATTTGAAGACTAAGTTGACTACGGCACCAGTACTTATAATTCCAGATCCTGCTCAGACCTTTACTTTGTACACAGATGCTTCCAAGAAAGGTCTTGGGTGTGTATTAATGCAAAATGGTAGGGTAGTAGCTTATGCTTCTCGACAGTTAAGGCCACATGAAGGGAATTATCCTACTCACGACTTAGAACTGGCAGCAGTAGTGTTTGCTCTGAAGATTTGGAGGCACCACCTCTACGGTTCAAAGTTCGAGGTTTATAGTGACCACAAAAGTCTGAAGTACCTGTTCGACCAAAAGGAGCTCAACATGCGACAGAGGAGATGGATGGAGTTTATCAAGGACTACGACTTCGAATTGAAGTATCATCCAGGAAAGGCGAACGTTGTAGCAGATGCCTTAAGTAGAAAGACAATCCATGTAGCCCAGATGATGATCAGAGAACATAAATTGCTCGAGGAGATACCAAGTACATCTATTGATGTAATGTCAGGTTTGGTCGCTACCATGGAAGCATTAACTATTGAAAGCACAATTTGGAAAGAGATTAAATTCGCTCAGCTCGAAGATGAGTATCTATTAAACGTGAGGGAAGATATTGAAGAAGGAAAAGAATCGAAATTTGGGATCGATAGAGATGGGATATTAAGGTATAAAGGAAAAGTGTGCATACCTAATGATGGAGAAATAAAAAGGCTCATACTAGAGGAGGCACATCGGAGTAAATACACTATCCATCCCGGAGCAACCAAGATGTATCATGATCTCAAGCGGAATTGGTGGTGGCGGGGCATGAAGAAAGATGTGACTGACTTTGTCACTTGTTGTTTGACTTGTCAGAAAGTCAAGATCGAACATCGGAAACCTCCTGGATTATTAAAGAATCTGGATATCCCAGAGTGGAAATGGGACAGCATCTCTATGGATTTCATCATGGGGCTTCCTCTAACGACATCCGGACATAATGCCATTTGGGTAATTGTCGATAGGTTAACTAAGTCAGCTCATTTTCTAGCAATTGCAGCAGAATACTCATTGGAGAGACTAGCAAAGATCTACATGAAGGAGATTGTCAGATTGCATGGGATACCGAAAAGCATCGTATCTGATCGTGATCCACGATTCACTTCACGATTTTGGAAAGCATTGCAGAATGCTATGGGAACTCGGATGAGTTATAGTACCGCTTATCATCCTCAAACTGACGGGCAGACTGAGAGGACTATTCAAACTCTGGAAGACATGTTGCGGGCTTGTGCAATCGAACTAAAAGGAAGTTGGGACGATCATCTTCATCTTGCGGAGTTTGCATATAACAATAGTTATCACTCCAGCATTGAGATGGCACCTTATGAGGCTTTGTATGGAAGAAAATGTAGATCTCCTATTTGCTGGACGGAATTGAATGAGCGAATTTTAATAGGTCCAGAACTTGTGGACGAGACGACTCAAAAGATTAAGGTGATTCAACAGAAACTTCTCACTGCTCAGAGTCGACAGAAGAGTTATGCTGACAAGAGAAGACGACCGTTGGAGTTCATGGTGGGCGAACATGTGTTCTTAAGAGTCACACCAATGACTGGCATTGGTAGAGCAATACGAGCAAAGAAGCTTTCACCTCGTTTTATGGGTCCTTATGAGATTTTGGAGAAAATTGGACCGGTAGCTTACAGAATTGCATTACCTCCACAGCTTGCGAACCTTCATGATGTCTTTCATGTATCGCAACTGAAGAAATACCAACCGGATCCTTCCCACATTATAGAAGTAGAAGAGGTAGAACTCAAGGATAACATGACGTATAAAGCCGAGCCGGAGCGGATTGTTGATGCAAGGGACAAGAAATTAAGAAACAAGACCATTAGACTTGTAAAGGTCGAGTGGAAAGGAATGGTTCCCGGAGATGCTACTTGGGAAACGGAGGAGAGCATGCGACAAACCTATCCTCAATTATTTAAATAGGTTAGAATTCTTATTATGGCGAAATTTTGAGGACAAAATTTTCTTTTAGGAGGGGAGAAATGTAACATCCTGAATTTTGAATCTAATATCTTGAATAAACCGATTTTGGGAAGACTAGTAGGCTCTATTTTTGGAAAGTGATAAATTTGAAATCAGTATTTTGTGGGCCCCGTGAATAGTATTTACTATTCACGTATACGTTTTTACTATTTACAAATACGTATTTAAAAAATATATATATATATATATGTTATTCGCAAATACGTATTTAATACTTGAAATTTGTGAAATATGAATAGTGTTCACTATTCACAAATACGTATTTACTATTTAAAAATACGGTATTTACTATTCCTAAATACGTATTTACTATTCATGCGGGACCCACAACCAAAATAATTCTCTCCCGACACAAAACTCTCGTGAAGTTTGAAAATTTTGTCAGCGGGACCCACGTAATAGTAATTTACTATTTGAATAATAATATTATATTATTATTTACTATTCATGTGGGACCCACGAAAAATTATTTCCACAACCAGCCACGGGAAGAGTCACGGGAAAGTTTGTTTTTATAATTTTGGGAAAATTACGTAAAACGACCCAGAGACGAAAATTACACTTAAAGACCCATTTTCCAACTATAAATAGACCTTCCATTTCATTTCATTCTTCACAACTTCTAAGAGCCATAGAGAGAGGTAGAGAGAGAGAGAGTAGAGAGATATTTGCTTGAGAGTTATAATAGCTGGTTGGTGATTCGGGTATTAGCAAGTAACAGGTAACTCTGAATATTCTTCCTTATACTTGTGAATTATGTATGATTATAAATTTGTTTGTTTACTATTTTGGCAAGAATATTTAGAAAATATTTATGGTTTTAAGATCTGGTGTGGGAAATTTTGATTTGCAAATCTGTAGAGGTACTATTTATACGTACGTTACTATTCACATATACCGTATTTACTATTCATTTTACTATTCACATATACCGTATTTACTATTCATTTTACTATTCACATATACCGTATTTACTATTCATTTTACTATTCACATATACCGTATTTACTATTCATTTTACTATTCACGTATACCGTATTTACTATTCATTTTTACTATTCACGTATACCGTATTTACTATTCATGTTACTATTCACGTATACCGTATTTACTATTCATGTTACTATTCACGTATACTGTATTTACTATTCATGTTACTATTCACGTATACCGTATTTACTACTCATTTTACTATTCATGTATATACCGTATTTTACTATTCACAGATACGCATAGTATTTTACTATTCACAGCTACGCATAGTATTTTACTATTCACAAATACGCATATCAACGTATATAATGGTTTAATAATGCATTATTTTTGAGTAAATACATCATGGCGGTTGTATTGTGATGGGTGGAGTAAGGAGGGAATTGAATGATAAGAATTGTTTATGCCACCACTCGGTGCACAGTGGATGGTACTTTTCAGGGCCCCATCTTCCATGTTTTCCTCTGGCCGGGATTTCATTGGAGATGTGGGACATGTGACACCTCCTTAGTTGTTATTTTAAAGGAGGGGAGCCATAGTCCAGATTTAAGCTCTATACCTTTGGCCGGGTGTATCTTAAGTTTTGGTGAGCTTGAAACCATCCAGTCAAATGAATGAGTTTCTATTGGACTATATGTTAGCCTATGGTTCCAGTCAGCGGTATACGGTTGGAAGAGGATATAAGGGAGGCTGCATACTGCATAGTGCATTTCTGAATTATTCAATAAAGAATGATGAGTATTTTGTAAAGGCATTTGATGTGAACAACGGTATATCTAAAAATATCTGAGTATATTAAATTCACATTATATTACCTTTTATTTTTGTCATATGTAATTTGCTCGTGTAAGGTAGAAATATTCAGTAGTTACTGAGACGTGGAATCTCATCCCATATTAACATTTTTCAGGTGATTATTCTAGTAGAGAGCAAGGGAAGGCACCTATGGAGTGAGCTCTGGAAGCTCTTTTGATCTCCAATAGATTATGTTATGTTATTTTATTTGCCATGAACCTAAGACTTCCGTTTTGTATTAAACTCTGAAATATTTTCTGGAATTTATTCTGATTATGAATTACGGGTTTTATTCGAAATGGTAACATTGTAAAAGGATTTGGATATTGTTGAACTCTTTTGAAGGTATTTTAACCGAGTTTTTGGGTATTAAAATTGTGGTGTTACAAGAGCCGGGAAAATAGGTCAGACCCATCGAACCGGCCCGTTTAAGCCCTAACTCTTAAAAGGTCTTGAAAATTGGAGGAGTGAAGTGAAGTTAGGTCCTGAAGGGCCAAGGGTTTATATGAGCCAGCCCATCAGGCCCTTCAATTTTTTTTATTCTTTGTTTTTTAAAGTTAAACACTTATTGAAATTGGACCCTTTAATGATTTATATGTATTTTTTTATTTGTTATAGAGTTATCTATTTAAGTACAAATACATAATAATTATACTCTAATTTTATGATTTGATTTATTATTTGTTGTAGATAAAGATTATGATGTGTTCATGAAACGAGAGAAAAAATCCATGATATTCTTACTCATGAATCAGAGCTTACTGCTCAAAGTGAATAATAATCAAATGTCGTTGAAATTGATGATAGTGGCGAAGATGACGACAATAATAATCATTGTACCAATGTCGCCTAGTAGTTAGTAGTATGCTTCTTATGTTTTATATGAGTTATTTGTGAATATAGTTTACATTTGATTATGAATTAGTGACTATGTTTATTTGTTAAATGATTTAAATTACAATTTACTAATTATATTTCTTTGAAAAGAAATGGAGGAAAAATAGTTAAAACTTGTAATAGTAACTTTTAGGCCTTGGAAGGCCGGCCATGGCCCTAGTGCCCTCGGGCGAGCTTTGAAAAACAGATATTTTTCTTACCCTAAACCCTAGAGGGGCGGCCTTGGCCTTTCACGGGCCGACCCTGATTCCCGGCTCTACATTAAACAAATAATAAGAGGGAAAATTCATCTCAGAGTCCATATTGGCAAAAAAAATATCAAAAAATGCCCAAAAAAATTATATGTGAAGAAAGGCCTCAGGGTTTTTTCTGGTATTATTTCATAAAACGTTAGTTGTTAACGCCTACTGATATAGTTGTTAACGGGTACTGATTTAGTTGTTAATGGAACTGATTTAGTTGTTAGGATATTGTTGTTAATCACTGCTAAAAAAAATTGAAACAGCGACGGAATTTGCAACGGAATTTATTCCGTCTCCAATTAAGGGAATTTTGCAACGGAAAAATTATTCCGTCGCTAAATAGGGAAAATAGCAACGGATTTTGAATCCGTCGCTAAAATTAGCGACGGATTTTAAATCCGTCGCTAAATGGTAGAAAAAAGTTTAGAAATTGCTAGATTTAGCGACGGATTATTAATCCGTCGCTAATATTAGCGACAGATTATTAATCCGTCGCTAAGCCATTTTTTTGATATGGCGACGGATTATGAATCCGTCGCTAATATTAGCGACGGATTCATAATCCGTCGCAAAAAGCTGCCTTTTTGCAGCCTTTTCGCTGCAAAATGGCAGCTGTGACCGTTAGCTTTTTGCGACGGAATATAATTCCGTCGCAAAAAGCTAAAATTTAGCGACGGAATTTATATTCCGTCGCTAATAAACCCTTAGCTTTTTGCGACGGAATTTATTTCCGTCGCAAAAAGCGAGAAATTAGCGACGGAATTTATTTCCGTCGCTAATTTCGAAGATGAAATTACCCCCAGCTCACCTCTCAGCTCGCCCTTCAGCTCCAAAATCCTCTCCTCCTTCAGCTCCGACCACCGCCGCCAGATCTACCACACCGAAGCCCCCAGCTCCTCCGAGTCCCAACCCCACAGCTCCCCCCAGCCCACAGCTCCCCCATCCCCACAGCTCCCCCAACCCCGCAGCTCCCCCATCCCCACAGCTCCCCCATCCGTCGAAGCTCACACCGCCCACAACTCACACCTCCGTCGTAGCTCAGCCACCCACAGCTTCCCCACCTCCCACAGCTCCCAACCCATAGCTTCCCCGCCGCGAGCAGCTCCCCCTAGCTCCGCCGCCGCCAAAACCACAGCTCTTCCTCTCCCGACCGTAGCTCCAGCGTAAGCTCCTCTCTTCCTCTTTTTTTTTCCTCATTGTTTTATTTATTCATTTATTTAATTATTTATTATAAAAAATTAGTATTCATAAAAAATGAAAAAACTAGTCATATTTTTTTGCTCATGAATAAATAGGTTTCAACACTCGTCGTTCTGTAATCACCGGTGCTCTTCTCTGCCTTCCGACCACCCTCTCCTTCCGGTGAGCTCCCTTTCATTTTTTTTTTCACCACATTATTTGTTATGAGAAATTATTATAGATAAAAATTGAAAACATTAGTCATATTTATTTCTCTTAAATAAATTAGGGTTATAATTTAACTTTATTGTTTATTTAGGTTATAATTATCTTATAAATATGACTAAAAAAGTTATTCTTGAAAAAAAAATTCTAATTGCATTTTAAAATTTGAAATCAATAGTTAGTTTATTACAATAATTTATAAATTGTTAAATTTTATATTAAATACTTATATAAATAATTTAAGATTTTGAATTTTAAATGATTTTTTTTTCACCTCATTATTTGTTATGAGAAATTATTATAGATAAAAATTGAAAACATTAGTCATATTTATTTCTCTTAAATAAATTAGGGTTATAATTTAACGTTATTGTTTATTTAGGTTATAATTATCTTATAAATATGACTAAAAAGTTATTCTTGAAAAAATAATTCTAATTGCATTTTAAAATTTGAAATAACAATAATTTATAAATTGTTAAATTTTATACTAAATACTTATATAAATAATTTAAGATTTTGAATTTTAAATGATATTTTTTTTTCTTTTTTAAATAAAAATATACATAAATCTAGAAATAGTGTGGCGTTCAAATTAGAAAAGTGAAGTAATTTAGAGATAAGACAATATTTTTAAAAAAATATATTCCATTTCAATTTTTTATTTGAATCTATCTTTAACAAGTTATACAATAAAGATCGATAATTTAAAAAACAGAATTATAAATATTGTGTTGATAAATAGGTAATTATGAATACAAAGATAAAGTTGATTTTGCAAATTATATAAATTTGATTAAGTCTTATTTAATCTTTATATGTTTAGAAACTCCAAAATAGTTATAGCATTCTATTCGTTGTTTGCCCCCTCTACAAGCATGTCCCCATGTTCTGGTGTGCTACCCTTATTCTCTGGTTGCTTGCTGGGATATGTTATTTGTTCAATGCATGTGTTTGTTTTTTACTTTCTTGATTAAGTGGCAATTGGTTGACATATATATGTGGCTAGTGTGATTGGCTACTTATAATTGTATTTGTGGCAAATTGAGATGTTGATTAGGTTAGTAACTGAAGTAGCTAGGAAGTATGGAAGACAATCACGATAGGAGTTGGATGTACAATCGTCTAACTGGAAGAGAACTAAATCCAGCATTCAGGGCGGGTTTGAACGAGTTCATTCAATTTGCTTTGGCGCATTCAAATAATTCAAGTAGGGAGATTAGGTGTCCGTGTGCCAAATGTAAATGTTTAAGGTTCAAAAATTCGAGCAGGGTCAAAATTCATTTGTGTCAAAATGGATTCATGAATGATTATGAGTGTTGGGAATATCATGGCGAAGTCCGACAGACACCGAGTGGTTATTACGGGGACAGTAGTCATCGAGAAAATCTTAATGCGTATGAGCAGTTAGTTATGGATGCTGCGGGACCGTCCATCAGCAGATATTTTGATCCCGTTACTCATGCCGAATCGTCATACATGGGAGAGCAGACTGGTACACATACTCAACTATCTTACATGGGAGAGGATCCTCATCCGGACGCTGATAGGTTCTATAAAATGCTTCAAGAAGCGCAACGTCTGCTATGGGAAGGATGCGAACACTTTGAAAGTAGTGAATATTCATCGCTTTCAGCTACCCTAGCAACACTAAGCTTGAAGACTGATCACCGTATGAGTCAGAGGAATTATAACAAAATGATGCAGATCATAAACAAAGTTGTTCCCAAAGACAATAATTTGCCGAAGGATTTTTACCAAGCAAAAAAAAAGGTGAAAGAGCTTGGGCTTGGATGTGAAAAAATCCATTGCTGCCCTAGAGGATGTATGTTGTATTACAAAGATGATGCTGAGCTGATCAATTGTAAATTCTATGGACATGACAGATATAAATATGTGAAGAAAGGAAGGAAAATGACCCGTCAAGTGTTAAGCAAGATGCACTACTTTCCTTTGGTTCCCAGACGTCAGAGATTGTATGCATCAGAACAAACAGCTGCTCACATGAGATGGCACCGGGAGCATCACAGGGATGAAAATTTTGTGACGCATCCATCCGACGCCGAAGCTTAGCGTAAATTTGACGAGGTGAACCCTTTCTTTGCCATGGATCCTCGTAATGTCCGTCTTGGTCTATGCTCGGATGGGTTCGCTCCTTTTGATAAATCGGGCAGAAATTATTCCTGTTGGCCTGTCATTGTGACACCGTACAACCTCCCACCTTCTATGTGCATGAGAAGGGAGTTTTTGTTCCTCACCGCGTTAATCCCTGGGCCATCCAACCCCAAAAAGAAGATAGATGTGTACCTCAGGCCTTTGATAGACGAGTTGAAGATGTTGTGGAGTGAAGGGGTTCTAACGTATGATATATCATTGAGTCAGAATTTCACAATGCATGCTGCCTTAATGTGGACGATAAATGATTTCCCTGCATATGGGATGTTGAGTGGCTGGCAAACGTCAGGAAAACTTGCATGCCCGATATGTCTTGAGCAGAACATGGGTTTTAGGTTGGCACACAGTCGCAAAGTCAGTTGGTTTGATAGGCACCGACGATTCCTATCCCCGGACCATCCGTATAGGACAAATAGAAAAGACTTCACGCGAAATGTGGTTGAACGAGCAGATCAACCTCGTCGTTTAAGTGGCCAAGAAATATGGGACAGGGTCAAGAATATTCAAAGTGTCGAAGAGGGTGCTGCTTCCAACAAACCAGAGGGATATGGTGTCGATCATCATTGGAACAAACGCAGCATCTTCTGGGAACTACCATATTGGAAAGATCAATTGTTAAGACACAACCTGGATGTCATGCACATTGAGAGCAATGTGTTTTGCAATATTTTGTACACCG
Source organism: Acacia crassicarpa (assembly GCA_034222035.1). Lineage (NCBI taxonomy): Eukaryota > Viridiplantae > Streptophyta > Magnoliopsida > Fabales > Fabaceae > Acacia > Acacia crassicarpa. Next base: position 17,531,549 of record JAWXYG010000014.1, on the reverse strand, counting down.
TGATGGACACGAAAGGTAAGACAAAGGACACAATCAATGCTAAACGGGACATAGAAGCGATTTGTAGAAGGCCTGCTTTGCATTTGATGCAGGATGGCAAGGGACGGATTTCCAAACCTAGAGCACCGTACACATTAAACAGACAGCAGAATTTGGAATTGTTGCAATGGGTTGAAGAGCTGAAACTCCCGGACGGTTATGCGTCAAACCTTAAAAGATGTGTCAACTTGCATGAGGGGAAGTTATTCGGGATGAAGAGTCATGATTGTCATGTTTTTTTCCAGAGGTTGTTGCCGTGGGCCTTTAAAGCATTACCGAACCACATATGGTCTATTCTAGCAGAATTTTCCAGGTTCTTTAGAGGAATTTGTGCCTATGAGCTTAATGTGGAAAACTTACGGCACCTGGAGGCGAGCATGCCAATAACACTATGCAAGTTAGAGATGGTGTTTCCTCCTAGCATGTTTGACTCAATGGAACATTTACCTGTTCACTTGGCCTACGAAGCAAAAGTAGGAGGTCCCCAACAATATAGGTGGATGTATCCGTTTGAGAGGTAATATATATATTTCTTTCGTGCAGTTTTTTCTTTCGCGCACTTTAGTTTATAAATACCCTCTAATTGTCCATTTTAGGTTTTTACGCATTCTGAAACAAAAAATCAAAAATCCAACCCACATTGAAGGATCTATCGCTGAAGCGTATTTAATCGAAGAGGCCACAAAATTTGCGCAATATTATTATCCCCCTGAAATGACATCAATATGGAGACGGATACCTCGCAACGATGATGGCGGTAATAGGAACGAAGAAAAATTAATATTTGATTTTCCAGGCCGAGTCGTAGGAAAATGTTGGAAATCAACTTTTGAAGCAAGAGATAAGCGAGTAGCGGAGTGGTACATTCTAAACAATTGTGAAGAGGCCGCCCCATACTTAAAGTAAGATTTGTTTTCTTTTCACTGTTACGGTAAGTTCTATAGTATTAACTTCATTTTTTTGTTGCAGTCATTTTTCTAATTTGGTCCGATCGGAACATCCTGAAATGTCGGAATCCCAAGTTGCTCAATTCATGAGCTCTAAGTTCCCAAAATGGTTTCGCTCCTACTTCTTGGAACATCCAGAAGATCCCAATCAAGTGGCATGGAGTTTATCTTATGGAGCTGCAATTAGTGTTACCCGGTGCAACAAATATATAATCAACGGATATCGATTTTCAACTGAGGAAGCGAATGCAGGTACACAATGTTGCAATTATGGTGTATGTTGTCGAGGTGACCAAGTTGACGGGGTGGAGAGTTACTACTACAGGAAGTTAATCGACATAATTCAGCTGAGTTACCAGTGGGACAAGGTGGTGACACTTTTTAAATGTGAGTGGTTTGATAACAGTCCGCGTGGGACAAAAGTGGACAAACATGGAAATATTGAGGTCCACTGGACAAGGAGATATACGGTTGGTTATGACCCATTCATCCTTGCTCAACAGGCGGAACAAGTCTACTATACAGAATACCCCACATCCCGCCAAGGGTGGGTGGGAGTTATTAAAACCAAAGCCCGGAATATTATACCTCAGTCGAAAGAGTCGGAAGCAAATGACGACATGAAGGAACCGTTCCAGGCTGATGTGGAACATGTACCCTCCACAAACATTGCCGATGACGATGTACCAAGCAATCTGTTTGATTCTGTTGTGAACTTAGAGTTGATTCATATCCAAATTGACAGTGAGGAATCAGACGATGAGACAGAAGTGATTTACTCTGATAGCGAATCTGAATTCGACGATTATGAGACTCCAGAGGAAGCCGTGCACGCAGATGACGAAGACCTTGAATCGTCCGAATGATTTGTGTTAGTTCATTGTTTATCACAATTTGTTATACTACATACTATGTAATTGCGCTACTGTCATATTAAGTAATAAATATCTTATTTTTATGTATATCCTCACATAATGTTTGCAAGTGTTCAGAGATATATGGAGCATCCAGCTGGAGGACGTTCAGATGGTGGTCGTGGTCAATCCCGACCTCGTCCTGTCAGAGGTAGGGGAACGCCATCGACCTTTGTAGGCATGGGGGGGAGAGGCGCTTCCCCAGACTCCTCCACTTCACCATCGATTTACCTGTCCACTTCACCGTCACTGTATACGTCCAATTCTCCGTCTTTCTCCAGTGATCCACAGCAAGGGGGACACCGGGTTTACATTACCATTTCTGATTGATTTACATATGTGTAGTTTTATTTAACCATCTATGTACAAACTATTCAATAATTCACATTCCTTCATTCAGCACATTCCGCACATTCCGTCGCCTCACAGCCAGGTCGACGAAGGAGGTAGTGCCTCTAATACACCTGTATGGGGAGCGAAAGATCCTCATACAGCGAAGTTGTGGATCCGTCCTGCCGGCACCGAGGGGTGAGTCATACAAAGTTACTAATAACACTACGATTTTTACCCTTTAGTTTGTATGGTCATATTTGGATCATATCCTCTGTCTACAGATTTGACCCTTATCCCCCGGTGGCTGATCTCATGTCAACCCAAATATTCCGCAATTTCAATGAGCCTTGGAGCACGTGGAAAGAAATTCCTAAAGACACTCGGGATAGATGGTTCAACGAGTTTTTGGTAAGTTAAGTGATTTATAGTTATTAATTTCTTATCTAAATATGAACAGATTAAGTTTTTGTAACGTTTGGAGCACTAATTGTTCATTATTGATTTTCAGAGTAAGTTTGAAACGTTGCCTGAACATCATAAAGGTCTGAGAAAAGCTTTTGATCATAAGGGAAGCAAGTGGTTGTCTGGGAGATTCCATAAATTGAGAAAGGGTACAGGCAAGACAGATTGGATTGACCCAGACACTGCAAGCTTATTACTTGCATAGTGGCAGAACGATGAGAAATTTAATAATAGAAGTCGGAAAAGTAAAGAGAATAGGGCCAAGCAGGTGGGACCTTCATATGCTGGCGGGTCCATTCCGCTGAGTGAGCATTGTCGGAAAATTGTGAGTTCACGTTATTTTCTATTAAAGTATTCAATGTTTTGTACCTTGAAACAATTTGTTAACGATTTTTCATGTGTTTGCAGGCACAGTTTGGGGAGGTTCCACCAGAAGAAGTTGAGTGGCGTGCCTTTGAGTAGACCCATACCCGACAGACTGAAGGGGGTGAGAAGATATGGATTAACCCCAGGGCGGAGCAAGTGGCGGTAAGACATTTATATTGCGTTGATTCTTTGTTTCGAACACCAACATGTTTATTTAATTTCACATCAGCTTTTTTTGTGATGTCTTTTTTTGTTTATAGGGCAATTATCTGAGGCTGACACAGGAGAGAGACTCGCAGATTGGAACCCAGCCCTCATCCTCAGTGTCCGATAACGAGACTCTATTCTTACAGGCTGCGGGTGGATTTAACAGCAAAGGTAGAGTCTTCGGCTTAGGTTCCTATGCCAGCCAACTTAGGGAATCAAAGCGCTCCACATCCAGCAGTAGTGAAGGTGTTTCTTCAGGTAAACGTAATACATTTGATATTGGTTGTTACATTTTTATTCTCTGGTTCATTTAAATGCAGTGCAAAAAAGATAATTATATTTCCTCATTTTTTGGCAGATGAGTTGCAGAGGATGAAGACAATTATAGAGGAGCAAGCAGCAGAGCTGAGCGAGACAAAGCAAAAACAGATTAATACAGACAATGCACTCCTCCAGACACAGGAGATGGTTAGACAGATGCAGCGTCAGATCATGGCCCTAATGAAAAACAAGGGTACGATGCTGCCTCCTGAAGGTGATCCTCCTGCTGATGATGATGATGAGGATGCTGCTGCTGCTTAGATTACTTTTTTAGTACATCTCTGTTCAAACACTATTTATATTGTATTTTATACTCTGAATTGTTATGAAGATTCAGTATGTATGTTGTATAAATTTTTTTTAAATATTTTAATATATAATTTTTAAACAAAATTAAAATTAAATAAATAAATTTAAAAGAATATAATTAATTTTAAAAAATATAATTTTCAAAGAAAATTAAAAAAATAAATAATATATAATTTTTTTAAAAAAAATTATTCAAATTAGCGACGGAAACAGAATCCGTCGCTAATTTGAATTAATCGAAATTAGCGACGGAATTAAATTCCGTCGCTATTTTGAATTTAGCGACGGAATCCAATTCCGTCTCTAAATCCACAATAGGGACGGAATTTAAATCTGTCGCTATTGCGACCAGTTTTTAGCGACGGAAAAAATCCGTCGCTAATTCCGTCGCTAAACTGTTTAGCGACGGATTTTTAGGTTTTAGCGACGGATTTTTTCCGTCGCTAAAACCTTTTTTTCTTGTAGTGTAATGCTACCGATTTAATTGTTAACAGGTGTTAATTTAGTTGTTAACGGTTATGAAATAAAACCAAAAAAGGTCCTGACATGTGAATTTTTCTTGATCTTTTTTGACGTTTTTTCGTCAATATGGGGCGTGAGATGGATTTTCTTATAATAAAATGTAGAACATTTTAAATTCTGCTGGAAAAAAAAAAAGAAAAAGCAAGAGGCTCCTATATATCCTTGATTATTATTCACGCCCAATCTGACTCTTATATAATTTGAGTTAGCATTATGTTAAGTTACTTCTTTATACTCCCCGCATCCGACTTCTATTCAAGGTTGTGTGATACAAATGATGATGAAAATTGGTTAAATCGCCTAGATTTAAAATCTTTGTTGGTGGATGATATATGAATAATTTTGTCAGTACTCTAAGAATCTGAAGCCATACGTTGATCTATGGAGATATTGGGGCCCACCTCACTTCAATTTTGTGTAAAAAGACAATACTCCCTTGAAGACGGTGAGTGAAAGAGAATAAAAGAAATAAAAGAGAGAGAGAGAGAGAGAGGAAAACGATGGGAAGAAAATATGAACCACGTAAAAATAAAAAGTGCATTTATTGCTTACTCATGATTTTGTTTTTTAAAAAAATAAATGCTGGTTGAAGGATGTCTTAATTATTTTTTTTTTTTTTTGCTTCTATCCCTACAATCAATAGCCATGAAACTAATCCCCCACCCCGGGTCAACGCACAAAGCGATAAAGGACGTCTTAATTAATTTAACTAATTGCTTTAATATGTGTAAATCACTCCATCTGGTCTTATTTATAATTAGCATTATTATTTTTTATACACATAGTAGGAGAGGGGGTAAGGTTCGAACCTTGGACATGGAGGAGGGGAGCCAAACTTTCATGCTATTGCGCTACTAAGACGCTGGCAAAGTGGCATTATTTTATATGGGATAGTTCTATATATAAGCAACAAATTGGTTTTGTTTAAAAATTTAACACATGTTTATATTTTCATCCCCAATTAATTAGATGTCTTTCTCATATTCTTTTCTCGTATATTATTTCTCATCTCTTTTATTATTCATTCTTTCTCATACTCATCATCTTTCTCTTTCTATAAGGAGTAATAACTTTTTTTAAGTCAAAAACTCAGTTTCCTATGAAACTTAGGGCTAATTTGCTAAGTATGTGTTTATTTGAAATAACGACTAAAGCATTCAAAAGCATCTTATATATCAATCATGATTTATGATATATGAGACAACTAGGTAAGTATGCGAGATAAATTTTGTTTTAATTTAATTGAATAAACACTTTTGAGAGTCCCAAATATGATTTCAAACAAACAATTTTCTAGTGTTTCATATTGATTTTCTGAAATAATTTTCACAATAAAATTTCTTATGTTATGATAACTGTAGATGCCAATCTCCCTTTTGAATTTTCCCAAGTAAATCCAATTATTACTCCTCCACTAATTCATTAACCTCTCTTATTTCCTGATCTCCATCTCTTTTTTTGGTTGGCTTACTTTGTAAGATCTTAAACATAAAACAAAGATATCTATGTTGTTATCGTTAAATATTATTACTTCCTGCTTTTAATAATATAAGATTCACTTTATAATTCAATTTATTTATTAAAATAGATTTTATATTAAGAAGTCAATTTATTTATTAAAATAGATTTTATATTAAGGGATTGAGAGAGTAAAATATCTACTTTTAAAAAATAAATTCAACTTCCTAAGCCAACGCCTTAATAGCACAGTGACAGGGGAGCCAATATTAACTGGCCTCCCTCTCTCATATCTAGGATTCGATCTCTACCTTCTTCCCCTACCATGATGTATCAAAAAATTCAACTTCCTAAAACACTATTATATAAACAATATATGTCAACAACCCCTCGAGATAGAGTGAGGGACTAATTAAATCTAGTGCACGCGAAAAGATGTCAGAGGAAAAATGAAGGTTTTTTTTAAAAAAAAAAAAATCAAAGGGAAAAAAAATGAAGGTTTGATACATTTAATATAATAAAAGGAATAAAAGTAGCAATCCATATATAGTATATACATTTTGCATTTGTAAAAGGTCAAGCTGTCTCTTGGCATTACTCAAAAGCTTAATGTTATTATTATTTTAATTATTAAAATATACCTCCATTCGGTCCTATATAAGTAACATTCTATTCTACAAGGGCTAGTCTTATTAATAATTACAATGTGTTTATATAAATATTTAATCCATTTTTTCATTTTTACACCAATTAATTATATATTTCTCTTTTTTTTTTTCCACTCACTTTCTCTCATCTCTTTTCTTTATTTTTTTTCTCTAACCTCTAGTGTCCTTTCTCACTTTTTCTCTCTCTTATCATCTTTCTTTTTTTTTTTTGTTGCCCATCCGGTATTTAGAGTTTCGCCTTGACTAATCCGAATCCGAATTAGGTCGTACACCTGACTATGGTGGATGAGTCTTCCAACGGGGCTTTTCTGTATTCACAAGGCTCGAACTCGAAACCTTACTTAAGCGACACAAGCTGTTTAGTGCCAAACTCCATTAGTTCTCGCTTATCATCTTTATAAACAAGCAAGGATATATTTTTTAAAAAAAATTATACATTTTACATATTTATTGCTTTCAACTAATTTTAATTAATATTTTAATCTACATAATTTGATTAATATCATTTACGTACCAAACTTAGGTTGCTGGATTAATTAGTATCCAGTCAAATTAGTTCTTTCGTATTAATAATTATTCCAATTGTACCCCTTGGCATTCATCAGAGCCAAATGATGTCATGGAGATCTAATAATGCATTTACGAGTTTTTTTTTCCCCCCATTTTCCTTGACCAAAACAAGTTCATTGAATCATACGCCAAAGCAAAACTGAGGAAAAAAAAATAAGGAAAAAAAGAAAATCGCTATCATGCTACAAGGAAGAAAGATGATCACAATTTTTTTTTTTTAAAAAAAGAAAACTAACAATAAGTGAGAAACATAATGTTGTTATCATTTTGTACGCCGGATTTTATTATTACATGCTACTAACTTGTTTCTTGTTATATGACTTTTAGTGATTGCATTATATTCATTTATTGGAATCTTTTAATGATTATCAGAAGAAATAAAGGCCAAAAAAAAATCAATGGAGGATGTTATCTTCAATTTAAATGAAATATTGAAGACTTGTATTTATGGGGAAAAACCCATTTAAAACCAATTGAAATAAGAAAATCCCAAACCAGATTGGATTTATATATATATATATATAATCTAATTGGTCTATTGACCCAAATTAGGATTTGGGAATGTTGGGTCTTTTACCACATTAATCCTCACTTTTTTTAGAGCTATCTCTCATTTTCCCCACTCAAAGCCATCTTTTACAAGGACCGGCCGCCACGCCACTAGTGGCTGGAGCTCCAAAGAACTTTATTGCAAAAGTTTTGTGGTGGATGACAAATAAGAATATATAAATTACTAAATGGGTAAAGGAGCGTTCAGCACCACGAAGTTTGCCCTTAGGAGCGCCCAACACCACGAAGTTTTTTCAGGAGCGTCTAATAACACGAAGTTACGTTTTGGGAGCGCTCAGTGACACGGCCGTTAATTGACCGTTAACGCTGACGTGGATGCTGACGTGGACGCTGACGTGTAATAAAAAAAATAAAAAAAATTCAGAAAAAAATAGAAAAATTTCAAAAAATTAAAATAATTATTAAAAAATTTCAAAAAATTTAAATAACTAGAAAAAAATTTAAAAAATCAGAAAAAAAATTAGAAAAAAAAATAGAAAAAAAATCAAAAAATGAGGAAAAAAATTAACATAATTAGGAAAAAAAATTAACATAATTAGAAACAAATTAAAATAATTATAAAATAATTAGAAAATAATTAAAAATTAGAATGTTGTATTATAATTAGGACCAAAACAAACTCTCAAATTTATCTTATAATTAGGACCGAAGGAAGTATATAATAAATTGTAAAGGTGTTCAAAAGTGTCTTGAAATTTTGTTTGTTTCTTATTTTGGTCATTGTCATTTCCCCAAATGGGAGAGGATAGTCCATGCTGCTGGAACATAATTTTTTGTATTTTTTTCCTAATTTTTTGAATTTTTTATAATTTTTTTATAATTTTTCCTCATTTTTTGAATTTTTTTCTAATTTTTTGAATTTTTTTTTTCTGATTTTTAAAAATTTTTCTAATTATTTTATTTTTTTAAATTTTTTTATAATTATTTTAATTATTTGAATTTTTTTTATTACACGTTAGCTTATCAGCACCACGTCAGCGTTAATGATCAACTAACGGCCGTGGCACTGGGCGCTCCCAAAACGTAACTTCGTAGTGCTGGGCGCTCCTGAAAAAACTTCGTAGTGCTGGGCGCTCCTGGGAGCAAACTTTGTGGTGCTGGGCGCTCCTTTACCCTTACTTAATTGGACTTGTTAATTTTTAAACCTATATTGTAATTGAATACCAACATATGTTTATTGAAGAGTTTAATTTAATTGCAAACATTTAGTTAGGAATAGTGTTATCATTGCATCATAGACGGACCTAGGGGATTAGGGGTGGCCCCTACCCCCTAAAATTATAGAATATAACCCGAATTTCTAGACAATTATATTTCAGCTTCATAAAACTTTCAATTTTTCATTTTAGTCCCCATTAAAAGTTCCATAAAGGGACTAAAATAAAAATATTGAAACATTTATAGAATTATAGAATATAACCCAAATTTCTAGAAAATTATATTTCAGCTTCATAAAACTTTCAATTTTTTCATTTTAGTCCCCATTAAAAGTTCCGTGGAGGGACTAAAATAAAAATATTGAAACATTTTTAGGGCAACACCGGGGTCCTATTAAGTAATTTTCGCCCCCAATTTCAATTCTTGGTTCTACCACTACATTGCATAAGATAATTGTAATATTGTAATACAATTGTAGTTAGTAGTTAGTTAGGTAATACGGTTGTAAAATTAGTGTTATTCTTGACCAGGATATTGGCTGTCTATAAATACTCAGCCTCCCTTCTTTGTAATTCATTCATTCAGTGATCATGAATCCAGTGTAGTTCAGTTCATTTTGGTTTGGACTTGCTAGTTTAACAAATAGTTAATAGGGACTTGTGAATTGCTAAATTGAACTTGTCACTAATTTTTAAGATTTTCTACTATCTAATGATTGAATAATAACAAAGGTTTTATTGAAGAGTGCAATTTTATTAAAAAAATTTTGTTTTAACTTGATAATAGAGACTTTTTAACTACTGAATTGAACTTGTTAATTTTATAGATAAAAGTATAAATTTATCCCAAAAGTTTTTCTAAGTTTAATGTTAGCCCTTACCATTAAAAAGTTAATGGTTAACGTCAATTTTTCAACCATCGATGTTTAGTTTTTTAACGATATGGAGCAACATTGTTACGTTTTAAAATTTTCGGGGCAACAATAAACCTAAAAAAAAAAACTTTCAAACAACATTGTTCCTTAGGAAAAACTTCTATGGCAAATTTGTATCTTAACTCTAATTTTTGAGTGTGTCTTATGATGATTGAATGACAACAAATGTTTTTTTGTTTACAGGGAACTGATCATCGCAGATCAGTGTGCATCAAGGCAAAGTCTTGGGTGAGTAAGACCAGCTACATCTTCTTGGCGCAAACGACGTAGCGCTTCAGGTGGCTTGCTTAAGACGTGGTGTCCCAATCCCTTCTTCAACACTGCACATGCTAGAAAATCTGCGCACCTGTTACCTTCCCGGAATACGTGCTTCCACATGACCCGCCAATCCTTCATCAACAGCTGCTGGATTCTGCGAACCAGCACTACTACAAAACACTAAAAAGACGACCTAAAAAAGACTCAAAAGACGACCTTATTTTAAAGGACGTTGGGGAGAGCGTAGTAGATTCTGGTCAATTAGGCGACCTGAATACATATCAGGTCGCTTAATATTAGGCGACCTGATTTATATTCAGGTCGCCTAATATGAGTTATAAGGGTTATATTTTATTTTCAAAGAGACTACCTAAATATTGTTTAGGTAGTCTATTTAAAAAAAAAGACTACCTAAATGGGAGTTCAGGTCGCCTATTAGTTTAAAAAAGACTACCTAAATTACATTCAGGTAGCCTACTTTGTTCAAAAGACTACCTAAATTGTTCTTAGGTAGTCTATTTTGTTCAAAAGACTACCTAAATGGATTTCAGGTCGCCTATTGCATCAAAAAGACTACCTAAATTGTTCTTAGGTAGTCTATTTTGTTAGAAAGACTACCTAAATGTATTTTAGGTCGCCTATTTCATGATAAAGACTACCTAAATTGATTTAAGGTAGCCTATTTTATTCAAAATACTACATATTTTATTTTAAAACAGACTACCTAAATTATGTTCAGGTAGTCTATTTGATTAAAAAGACTACCTTAATTGCTGTTCAGGTCGCCTATTTTGTTAAATAGACTACCTAAATGTTGTTCAGGTCGCCTTATATTAGTTTTTTTTAAAAAAAAAATTAGTTCTCGCTCTTTGTTTGTCCAATATGTTGCAAAACTAAATACTTCACAATTACAGCAAGGCAATTCATAACTCAATTACAGCAATTTCCTGCCAAATTCCTGTTTTTCTAACACCAATTACAGCAAGGCAATAACTCAAAATGTACATGTTTTTACCATAATACTCAGCCAACCATAGCAAAATTCAAACAACGTTAATGGTACACACATGTCCATGATTCACAACAAAACTACAGTTACAATCAATCAAATTCAAGTCATTCACTCAACTCCCAGACTCAAAAACTATCCGCTGAACAAGTTACTACAACAATTTAACTATACCACTGTAAAACAGAACCAATTTGTACAATATTAACAAGGGAAGGCCAGACAGAGCTAAGTCATACCACAAGTAGTCATATCCTAACAATAGATTAATTTGCAAATGAGCCATGTTCAAGAAGATATCTAGCCATCATGTCTCGAGTTGAATCCAGGTCATCCTGTGAGTACGGATCCTCAGTACGAAAATACTGTAAATTGGAAAACAAGGTATAATTAACAACTGAAGTACCACAACATAAAATATTATCATTTGAGGATCATGGAGCATTACGTACGTTTTGAAAGCCAGTAGTTTTTCCGTTGGAAACGATTGTTTGCATCTAACTGATAACGTAGTATCCGCACTCGGTGTTCCCTGGTTGTTGATGGCACTATAAATCAAACACAAATTGTTAAAACGAAAGCTATTGTGGCACAGAAAAACACTTGAATTGAAACTACTTACCTTGGGGTAAAACCACTTTGGTCCACCCTGGTCTCTTTGTCCATCAAGCTCTCTATACGTCCTAAGAGCCCTATCATCATTAAAATGGAAATTAACAGACATGAAAACAATTCATTTAAAAGACGAATTGATGATTTAGACAAAAATTTACTTACTCGGCAAACATGTTTTTGATATCCTCGGTTGACCTGCCACGTATAGAATCATACCAATAACATGCATTCTTAGAGGGGCAAACTACACACAGGGTCCAATGAGCACTACAACATATTCTTCCTTGGATTCTTATTCTTCAAACTCTTTCTGTGTTCATCAATGTATGGTTGAACTTCTTCCATATTATTCAAGATGTACAAGTGTGCTTGCAACACCTCTTCACAAGGCTTATTCTTCAGTTTGATTCCTCGAGTTCCCTCACTTATCCCCTTATCATGCTGAGATTGTAACGTCACCCCTAATAGATAATCTTTACAGAACTCCATAGCCTCTTCCACTACATATCTCTCAACTATTGAGGCTTCCGGTCGATAAGGATTTTTAGAATACCCTTTTAAGATCTTCATGTATCGCTCGAAAGGGTACATCCACCTTAGCTAAACTGGACCGCAGAGCCTTACCTCTTTTACCAAGTGCACTATCAGGTGCACCATTATATCGAAAAATGCAGGAGGAAAATGCATCTCAAGTTGGGACAAAATAATATAACCCTCATTTTCCAATTCATCCAACTTTTGAATGTCAATGACTTTGTTACATATAGCATTAAAGAAAATACACAATTTTGTTATAGTGGTCCGCACTTCATCTTTCATAATGCCCTTAATAGCTACTGGTAATAGTTGTTGCATTAACATATGATAATCATGGGATTTCATTCCCACTAACTTCAAATCGTCCATTGAAACACACCTTCTCAAATTTGAAGAATATCCTTGTGGAACCTTAATGTCATATAGACACCCACAAAAACTTTTTTTCTCCGCTTTTGACAGTGTATGAGCTGCTGGCTCCATGTATGCCCTCTTACCATCTTCCATTACTCGTGGATGTAACCGTTCTCTTATTCCCATATCAACCAGGTCTAGTCTCGCACTAATTCCATCCTTAGTCTTCCCTGGTATGTGTAAAAGAGTACTGACAAGGCTATCACAAACATTTTTTTCCACATGCATCACATCAAGACTGTGTCTCACATCAAGACTACGCCAATATGGAAGATCAAAGAAAATTGATCTCTTCTTCCATATATTCTTCTCACCCGCAATCCTTTTCTGCTTACCCAATATGACATTGATATGCATCACCCGACTATAGACTTCCTCTCCGGTTAATGCCTTTGGAGCTGTTCCATGCTCCGGTAAGCCGTTAAAACGCTTTCTTAACTTACGATATGGGTGGAACCGATCAAGAAACCTCCTGTGACCGAGGTAGACCGTTTTATTTCCATGCTTTAGTTGATGGAAGTTTGTGTCAGCTTCACATATTGGACATGCTTTATGCCCCTTCACACTGTACCCAGACAAATTTCCGTATGCAGGAAAGTCGTTGATCGTGGTAAAAATCATTGCACGCAACTTGAAGAACTCCTTCTTATATGCATCAAACACATCTATGCCTTCCTCCCACAACTTCTTCAAATCCTCAACCAAAGGCGCCAAGTACACATCGATATTGTTACCGGGCTGTTTTGGTCCAGAAATCATCATAGACAGCATCACATACTTGCGTTTCATACATAGCCAGGGAGGTAAGTTGTATATTACAAGGAGAACCGGCCATGCACTATGGGTACTGCTAAGAGTTCGATACGGATTGAAGCCATCTGTACAAAGCCCCAGCCGAAGGTTTCTTGGCTCACTGCCAAATTGAGGGAACATTTCGTCTATTTTCTTCCATTGCAGAGAGTCAGCCGGATGCCGAAGATATTTTCCATCGGATATTCTCTCATCAGAATGCCATCTCAACTTCTTCGTCGTTGCTTCACTAGTATACAGACGCTTAAACCGTGGAATTATTGGAAGATACCACAATGTCTTCAAAGGTTGCCTTTTTGTTGTCTGCTCCCCAGAAACACTACATTTCTTCACTTTGTATCGTGCAGTCTTACACTTCGGACACTTATCAAGGCCTTCGTACTCGTTTCTGTATAATATGCAGTCATTAGGGCAGCTGTGTATCTTTTTATACTCCATACCCATCATAGATAAGATTTTCTTGGCCTCATACATACGATTTGGAAGTACATTATCATCTGGCAACATATCACACAACAATTCAAGCAACGACGTGAAACTGCTATCGGTCCACCCACAAGTTGCCTTTAAGTTGACCAAATGTAAGGTCCCAGTCAACCGTGTATACTTAGTACACCCAGGGAACAAAGGTGTCTCTGCATCACTCCGAACGCTATCAAATTCATGCGGTTGTGCAAAGGATTCGACCTCAACATCATGAATCATTCTCTCCATTCCATCATCATCTACCTCAACTTCATTTTCGTGGGATGCACTAGGTGTTACCTCTTCACCATGCCATATCCACGTTGTGTATCGAAGGTTTATTCCATCACAAATTAGATGATCCCTTATATCAGCAATATCCCTTCGAATCCCATTTAAACAATTAACACATGGACAATAATACATCCCGTTTTTTGTAGCCACATTCCTTCTAGCAAATTCAATAAACTCTTCCACCCCTTTCTCATATTCTTCGCTAGTTCTCAAAGCATTCATCCAACTATGACCCATTTTATTATCACCTAAGACATTTCCAACAACAGTCAAGTTCAAAACAATTTCAAAAAATTTCGGCAGCATTCCCCCTCAACAGTAAGACATCCCAAAATTTCAATAACAAACTATTTCAACTTCATTCAACAAAACTTACTAACTAAGGTAATTTAGAAAATATCAGCTATTAAATCCAATACTTTCATCAATACAAAAAACTAAAATGTATTTAAGTTGTCTAAGTCATAAAGTATAACTTATGGACATCTAAGCATCATTATTCATACTACAAAGATTACCTAGTTCAATGCACATCAACAAAAAAACAATATTTAACTATAATTACCTCAACTTTAAATTCCTCTCCTTGAAATTTATTTCCTCTATTCAACCTAAAGACAACAACAATAAATACAACGTAACATTAGAATTATTCAAACTAACATATGAGAAAAATAATTGTATGACAAAAGGATCATGATTAAAAATACCTACCCTAGGACCCCTAAAGCACGCTCTTGTGGGTTGCTGTCGTGGCCAAGTCACTAACAAGTAGCCGGTATAAGATCAATATTTATCAAGTAATCCCCTAACACTGATATGTTCCAATTCCTAGCAATAAAACAACCATTGCAAAAGCATGAGAAGAAAGCAAAGGGGAAGAGAGTGTATATGTTAAAACAGCTAGTAAACAAGCTTATTTACATTAAACTACAATATTAAATTCATCATGATCGACTAATCCCAGGAAAAATACAACTAATGATAGTGACTGCACAAACCCCTCCTAAAATCAGTTCCAAGGACATGTTTAGAAGATATCAATAATTCCTGCAACATAACAATTTTCGTATTACACAGAAGAAAGAAAAATCACTTCTCAAACTGCACATGAAACAAATGTGTCACCTTTCTAATCGATACAGAATCTTGACATGTTAGGAGCATATTCACAATGCTTTACATATACTGAATTGCCAAAGGCCTTTATAACCTGAAAAACAGACAAGGAAAATAGTTCAGGATCCCAGTTATCATGAATTACACGAAAAGTAAGTGAATTTGCAATATTAATGAAATCTTTGAGTGGCTCTGTTGGCATTACAGTAGATTAAATAATACATTATCTGATTTGAGTTGTGTCAAAAAAATATCGTCTTTAAGAGTTATTCCGCAATACAACGGAGAATACTTACGGAGCTACAACATGAACTTGGGATTTCATGGGAATATAATATAGTCATGTGAATCTGCAGATTTTTTTGTTTGTTTTCTAAAGATTTCTGGAGATGAAGATGTCATTCTCTTTGAAAGTCTTCTTCTACTGCTATTTGTTTTTTTAATTTTAGAATTTTTGTTTTTTATTTTTTGAGACAAACTTAACTAAAATCAAGGAGGGTTTGCCTTTTTATGAAATGGTAATAATTAGGTGACCTACCTTGGAAGAAAATTAAAAGTTGAAAAGCTATGCATATAATGGCTAGCTCAGAATTATAAATGCAATTTTTTGCATTGGAGGGAAACAAAACTTTCCCTTTTTTATAATATTTTTATACAATTTAAATAAGAAATTTTAGGTGCTCACAATTATGATCAATCAACTAATTTTTTGCATTGGAGGGAAACAAAACTTTCCCTTTTTTATAATACAGTTTTGTTTTCCTTTTCATTTTTAAACACGAGGTCTTTTGAGTTCATAAAACAGTTGTTGTTTGCCAATTGCAAGTTTTATTCTGTTTATTGTCACACTTCATTCTGTCATTTGTATAGATGTAGATATCACACAAAACTTCCCAATTATTGACTACAAATGAAAGAAACAGGGCTATTCTGTACATTCCAAAGTTGAACAACTTTTGACAAGTATTGTGAAGATATTACACAAGCCTACGCAATTGGTACGTTCGCAACAGACAGAAATGGAAATGCTATACTGCTCTTTATTAAGGACTGAAATGGGTATACCATACAATTTCATTCCAAATTCTCCTTAGTATATAGAATGAAACAGAATGAACAACAACAAGAAGTTTTATTTCACTAGGTGGGGTCAGCAATTAAATAGAATGAACAAAGGAATAAAATAAAATCAGTGATTGTGTAAGTTTAAAAATTCCTTTATACCTCTGAATAATAAAAGAATGTAATGAAAAGAGACAGTCGCTGTCAAGTAATGATCACAAGGGTGTAATGGATATTACGCATATCAGTTTTTGTGCAATGGAAAGGAAACCCTTTCCATTGACTATGCCTAATAGGGCCAAAAGAAGAAAGCTTTTGTATGAATATTCCTAGAAAGCATTATCAATTGCTAAAAATTGCTAACCTGTTCGAGAGAGGAGAAAGCTGCTTCACGGTATTTCTTCCCCTTTCTTGAGCACGCAGATGAAACTACTTTCAGAATGGCAACAGAAGAGGAGGGGCCTTCTGCAGAAATTGCTTTATGGCAGGATGCAGACAGAGCAAAAAAAGCACTGAAAAATTAAATAGAGAGGGATTTAAAAAATTGTGTTACAATCTGACCAATGAAAGTCGACGGCGCTCCCCTCTCCTCTGTCCGCGGAAACTCAGATTTGGGATGAAGAAAAGAATGGATGGTGTTGGATGGAAGGGAAGGTCACCGGCGACAGAGAAGAGCCAAGATGAAGGTGAAAAGCTTCGAACTCCCTCCGCTCACGTCTCTCTCTGTTTCGAACTCCTTCCGCGGCAGCTCCCCCCGGTTTCAGAAATATCGAGCTTCGATCTGGTTCCCTTCCTTTCTGTCTCGCGGTCTGATTTGATGAGTTTTAGGGTTATAAAAGCTTTTAGGCGACCTGAAAAAACTTCAGGTCGCCTATTTTTAATTTTAGGCAACCTGATTAAGCTTCAGGTCGCCTAAAATTAAAAATAGGCGACCTGATTCCAAATCAGGTCGCCTATTTTTATAAGATAGGCAACCTGATTCCCAATCAGGTCGCCTATTGATCACAAGGCGCGCAAACAAAAAATTTCTGCCCTATTTCCCTCTGGCGCGAAATTTTTGGGTTGATTTTAGGCGACTTGAAATGTTATCAGGTCGCCAAAAATGAATTTTCCTTATATATAATAACAATATTTCCATTGGCCTCATTTTGTACTACCTTTTTCTTATTTAGGACGTATTTGAGGGTAGTAATATCAAATTTTTGTAGTAGTGCAGGGACGAAGACGCAGACCTACCTTCCTCCACATTGCATATTAGGTTGAGGGCCTCCAAACAATCCATCTGAACCAACACCTCCCGGAATCCACTGATCCAAGCCAGCTCCAGCCCATCCAATATAGCCTATAACTCCGCCTGAAGTGATGAGCATCTGCCTATGGCCCGACAGCACCCTGCTAACCATTGTCCCTCCGAATTCCTAATGATACTCGCAGCTCCGGCGTTCCTCTCCTCAAGACAATGGCGGAGGGAAGGGGGGGCTAGGGTGGGCCCCCGCCCCCCCTATTTTTTTTAAAAAAAAAATATGAGAAATGGGGGCCATGATATATATTAGGCATGATTCTAGTTCTCTGCTGTTAATAAAATTATGTCCTACTTGGATGACAATTGAAGCTTCCATGCATTTTCTGCACTTGAGCTCATTTCCAGTTGTCATTCTATGCATGCCGGTTTGAATGGAAACGGCTGAGGCATGCAAAGTTTTATAATATGTTTTAGCAAGATACATGTGGCCATTCTTTTGAAATTTTACAGAAGTAGCTTCCCTCCTTTTTTTTTTCCCCTCACACAGACAACGTGCAAGTTGTCATACATTAAATTAACAAGACATGAAAAAGAGAAAACTTTCAAAAAAATCCTTAAAATTAGCCAAAATTTTAGCATCGGGTTGGATGAGAATTCATGTAAATATCTCATAAGATTGTTTTTACTTGTATGGCAGACAACCGCAACAGACCTTATTTTTTGTGGCAAGAAAATAAGTGGATTTTACTTTGAATAATGATTGTATGTAGTTGTTACGGTGTAAAATGTATCAAAAATAAAAATAATAAAATTTTACTTTGAATAATTTTTTTTCCCTTATTAATGGTATTATATATGTTAATCTCCTAAAAATTTAATATCAAATAAAAAGTGTATTTAATGTTTGTTGTTAACTTTAAGAGATTTCGTGTTGGTCGACTAAATTATCATAAATTGTTTGTCTAAGAATTTTTCATCTTCATAAAATTTTTCTTCAACTCCTATACACTTTGTTTTATAATCTCGCCCCCCTTCTCTATAAATCCTGGCTCCGCCCCTGCCTCAAGAGAAACCGCGCCATCACAATTCAAAGCAACCACCATCGGCTCCGGCTTGAGCCAAGCAATATTGTGCTCCTTCTTCATCCTTTCACCCTGTATCCCACAGGCCCGAGCCCCTACCTGCGCGTTGAATTCAGCAAGATTCCTAACTTCCATAACCACAGATGAAGCCTACATGTGTTGATTCTGGAAGACTGCCTTGTTCCTTGCTTCCCACAACTTCCAACAAGTGAGCCCAAAGAGGCTTGGCCATCTGATCCCACCCACCGAGCATAGTGTGGAGCCTCCGAGGTTGTCACTAAGCCATCGATGCATGTCACATTGGAAAAAATGACGTCGCTGTGTTGAGTGTAGTAAGAGCTGGCCCCATACGGCTTTGGCCATTGTGCAGCGTCGCAAGACAACAAAGGTTTAAGGTTCAATGTTTGTTAAAGGTTCAATGAGACAAAGGTTTAATGTTATAGAAATTTAAATTTGACAGAGATTAAATATAAATTTTAATCAAAAAGAATATATGCAATTTACTTGAGCTTAATTATTTGGGCCTCACGTAAAAATGACTAAAAAGATGAAAGAATTTATAAAATAAATAATAAATTTACCCATTAAAAAGTCTAATATATTTTCAGATAATTCATAGTCATATGATGTCATTTCATTAAAATTCATATTTTGTGGTGTTATTATGTTGACAGTAATACCTTTGATGAATTTATTTCTTTTACATATTAGTATATGCTACTCTGTTTTTTTTTTTTTTTTTTTTGTCTTTGGTATTAATGCTACTCTGGTTTCTATTATACAATGCTTTCTAAAAGTTGTTATTTGGCTTTTTTATAAGGTATATTTCATAGTCTTAAGGAGTATTATATTATATATATATATATATATAGGGATAGGATATTGTTACAACCTTTTTTTTGTTACAACCAATGTTACTACCACTTTTCCACCGTTAGATCAGAATCTTAATAGGAGAGAGAAATTATATAGGTAAATGAGATTCTGATCTAACGGTGGAAAAGTGGTAGTAACATTGGTTGTAACAAAAAAAAGATTGTAACAATATCCTATCCCATATATATATATATATGCACACTCATATTTAATAAGAATAATGAGAAAGTATAAATTGATATTATGCTAATATAATGTAGTTAATAAGGACAACATTTTTTCAAAGATGCATATAATTTTTTTATTAAAGTTTTATTTAATTATTACTCATTTACTCCTGTAGTCTTTTTTTTAAGGCACAAATAATCAAATTATTATTAAGACACTGTTTAAAATTAGTTAAAGGCAATAAATATATTATAAATGTACTTTTTTCAACATGCCGTTATCTTATAGAGAAGATAAGTGAGAGAGATAATAAGTGAAAAAAAAAACAGAGAGAAAGAAATAACATGTACAAGAAAAATATAATGAAACATAATGCATTCATATAATCTATTATGAGTCAAAATGAAAAAAAGAAGCATTATATGTCCAAACATCTCCAAAATATTATACTCCATTCGTTTCTAATTATATAAATACTTTTGTAGTGCAATTTGTATTATAAAAATATTTCCATAATTAGGACCCAAGATAGTATAAAGAATCAAACCCATTCCACAAGTACTCATTTGGAAATGTTTATAGGGTAGAGAAAGAATGTTTTTTAATCTTCTTCATCAGTTACATCATTAAATTGTTTATATGAAAGTAAAATTCTATTTTTAATTTATTATTGTGTAGATTTTATTTTCATGAGGCATCATGTACATTAAATAAAGGTAAAATTAAAAAAAATGTTAAATTTTAATATATATATATATATATATATATATATATATATATATATATATATAATTAATGAGGTTTATCGTTTTTCAAAGTTACGATGAAACAAGTTAAAAGTAAAATATAAATAAGCCAATAAGAGTTGATTCAATTGATAAAAAAGCCAGCACATTATTATAAGGTTCAAATTTCACCAATGTCTTTTATAAAAAAAATCTTATTGATGACAAAACTTTATTGGTGGATAATCTGTAAGTACTTTTATAAGATCTTTGAGCTAGAAGGTATGCCAAGCCCAAAAAATACAACTCACCTAAACTTTTCTATATAAAAAAATGGGGTTTAATTTTCTCATGTTGTATGAGAAAAAGAAGATTCCTACACACACATAAAATGGTGGGACCCACACATATATATAATGCTCATTATATGTATATGTGGGTCCCACCATTTTATGTGTGTGTAACATGAGAAAACACTTCTCTTACAACATGAGAATTGTTTTTTCCAAAAAAAAAATATAAATAGGATTAAATAGGTAATATAACTTTTTCTTTAAAAAAAAAAAAGCCAAAGAGAGTACGGCATTTATTTAACGTGCAATCTAAAAAGTTAAACCATGAAAACAAAAATAGAGTAGTAGCCTTCTTGAGGTTGGCTCCTATATATTTATAAAATATGAATTGATGGAAAGTGAAACAATTGAGAATACCAAGTTGATAATAATATAAGGAAGGGCCAACTTTGTTGAGGCGTGTGCAAGTCCATATGTCTTGCTCCCAACCAACACATTATACCATTCATTATCGTACATGAATCCTAACTTTTTAATAATATACAAAACAATGGGGTATTATATTAATCAACATGTTGTCATAATGTCATTATGTTTTGAAATCACTAAAGCCTTCTAGACTCTTCTTTCTTTTGCATGCGTCCCCATTTAACATGAGGCGCAATGTTCAAGATTTGAGAACATTTGTTAATAGGGAGTGACATAGTTGGTTAAGTCGTCAACCTTCATCCTAAAAAGGAAGAGGTTCAGTATCTACTGGTTAATGTGAGAACCTCGTTGATGAGCAATATGTAAATACCTCTGTAAGCGCCCTTTGGACTTGAAGGCATGCGCTGACCCTAGTGGGATACCGGTGTCTACCCCACCTAAACTTTGTTATAGAAAAAAAAAAAAAGATTTGGGAACATTTTAGCATTCTATGTTTTTTTTAATATATTTTATATTAATATTGGCAATAATTAGTGTGATGATACATTTTTGCATAAAGTTTGGAATGAATCAGCCTATTCATAATATTATTTTTCAAGATTTTATATTGGTTGGAATGGGTCCACTATTCCATTGTGTATTTTATGGAGTCCGAATGTGGTTATGTACTCCGAGCAAAAAATGTGGTTATGTACAAAATTACCTAACTAATTAATAAATATTAAAAAATAGTTAAGTTAGTTATTTGTAACATATGCATTTTGGTTTTCTCTAAAATACTCTATTTAATTTAGTTTCCATGATACTAGTGTTACAAACAAATATTTTTTAATGCAGAACTGAAAATAATTAATTTAAGATATTGAGTGTAAAAAAAAAGTAAGAAAATAACATATAATTTAAATCTAAGTAAATACAATATATATAAAAAAATTAAAAAATGCTTATATCTCTAATAGAAGTATGAGCATATAAAAAACACATAAAACTATATGTATATAATGTGGACTCTTCCCAAATAACAATTGGCTTCAAATGAATCAAGAAGACAAATTAAAATGATTCAACCATAGGCATCTATTCACTGTATATGGTACATAGATCTGGATTATGCTTCTGCTTTCTTTAATTTGTATGGTTCATATTTCATTAGCATATTTTTCTTGTTTTACCCGTCTGCTCCTTAGGAATTGAAATGGGCTATGAAATCCTCCTCAATAATCTTCAACAAACCCCAATCTGTAACCAAATCAAATGCAAATGATATTTGCATGCGCAAATCCCAATATTTTTACCAATCTATTGGAATTTACCAAAAGCCATAAGCATTATTAACAAACTCCCGAGTGAATTGATTCTCCAAGTTTACTTTTTTTTTCCTTTTTGTTTTTTGTTTTTTTTTTTTAAAAGAGGGTATCCTTTGTTAACAGCAGAAACTAATTATCCTTCTCACCGTAGTCGTCCCCCAAAGGGGCATTGGAGCTAGCCAAATAACCTTCTTCATACATATCGTTAGGGATCGAACTCTTGACTAGATACTTAAGGGTACTCAATTATGAGCCAACTGAGCCACGTCGCTTTGGTTTAAGTTTATCCTTTTGGTAAACTCGTGACCGTTATAAATTTGTTTAAATTCACTGAGTTTATCGTTTTTACGTTTCTAGCTTATAAAACCATGTTAATTCATATTTAAACTTATGTTAACTTCTTCGATTTGATCATATTCAAGGGTTTTATATATAAATTTTATAGAAATTTCTTTGTTAAATATGATAAATTATGAATATTGATGAATTTAATTTCAATCATTTGGATTTATAATATATTCAAATCAAATTATTATCATGTTTTATATTTTAATTATTTAATTATATACTATTAATACATATTTAATGGTAAAAATAAACTCTTAAGAGTTTACTATTCGGATTCACGATACTAACTTATATCAAATCATATGTTCGTCCTTAAACTGAACTGACTTTTATTTCGGAAATGAGATTCCCGTGACATTCATTTATAAATATATTATATGAATTTTTTTCTTGTGATTTTTTAAAATTTTTTAAAATAATTAAAACCTGAAAATAGTTAGACTTCTTCTTGTAACGTCCCGTCTTTTAATATGCGATTTTCAAAAGAGATTATCAGAGTTTTGAATAATTTAAACAGAGTGGCATCGGAAAAGAGTTTTCATTTTAAAACAAAACGTGTATCTGATATTTAACCAACATTGGTGTGTTGATACTAATACAGTCATCCAAATATTCAAGTACTCAAAATACATAAGAAAACAGCAATAGATAAACAATCCTCCGTCCGAGTCCTTAAGCAGCCTGCTTACCCTTGTCAGTAACCCTGTCTCCGCCAGAACCTGAGGCTATGGTAAGAGCTGAGGTTCAATTCCCATTGAACCTCAGGTAACAAGTTAACCTCATGCTTATGTAACAATTTTATATATAATAGATATTCATGATAGTTACAGCATAATCACATTTTAACAGCACAACCACCTCATATTTTAATCCAGTCTGCACTACCCAGTGCCACGGTGTACATCCGTGTCCTCAGCGCTAGGAAAACTCAACGGCATTATCATGACTATAACCCGTATATAGCTGAATGTGTATGCACAATTTTATAAAAACAGAATCTCAGACTATCCATCACATAAAAATTTACAATAAGCATCAGAGTTAAGGTTACAGTACGCGTCCGTACCTTCGTTGATGATGTTTTGGTACGTTTGACTAAAACGGTACTTCTAACGGAAAACAGCGGTACAAGTTCACAGATACCCTATAGGAACAATATCACATTTATCAGTGGCCATCAACTTTGCAATACTTGTGGAATTCTGCGTTGAAGATTTACTATTCATGTGAATAGTATTCACTATTCATGTGAATAGTACCAGTAAAAATATTTTTACCGTGACGGTAAATAATTTTTACTGTTTGGTAAATAGTATTTACTGTATTGGTAAATAACATTGGTGCCCAAGAATAATTCTTTTCTGATGTGACAGATCAGACTAAGCTGCAGCCACAGAGCATACTCAGAAAAAACTCTATCTGGCATTTCTACTATAATTACCAAAAGAAACTACCAAATCTTAAGACTAGAGACCAAAGAACTTACCCTTGAAGTTCTTACTCCTTCTCTCCAGCTCCGAGAACTTTACTCTAAATTCTCCCTCTAAACTCTAAGAATTCTCTCTCTTCTATTAAACTCGACCGTTGTGATCTGAGTTTGGTGTGAAGAAAATGAAGAAGTGAGGCCTCTATTTATAGTGTTGGAAAATGGGTCCTTAAGTGTAATTTCTTGTTTTTGGGTCATTTTGCGTAATTTTCAAAATTATAAAAAAAATATAAAAATTGGCACACGAGGTGCACCTCGTGGCTGCCTTAATTATTTTTTTTTATTTTAATAATTTAAATAGTGTTTTTACTGATAAAATCCCTTGTTCGGTGTTCTGATCGCGTGATCTTTTGCAAAATTTCAAAAATCCGGAAGCACAGCCTTGAAGCTCTATTCTTCCTCTTTAAAAATATCTGGGTCAACTGAATTTTTGACCTCATTCAGGGTATTTCATAATCTGTCAAAGATTTTAAGTCGGACACTGCCGGTAACAGAAATTACTTCGGGTGACACCATCTTCGAGACAAAAATTCAGTGATTCATAATATGCCCTTACCCAAGAAACCTAGTTCACGGTTTACAAGATATAATTTTATTTCTATTATTTCTCAAAATATAAGATATTATATTACAATAATATTATATTATTGAGTGGGTCCCACAAAATACCGTTTCAAAATTTGCCATTTTCAAAAGTAGAGCCTAGTAGTCTTCAATAACAGACAAATTTCTATGTCTTTAGACCCAAAATTTAGGATATTACATTTCTCCCCCCGTTAAATAAAATTTCGCCCTCGAAATTTACTCCATACTAACTAAACATTGAGCCATGAACTCTGGATATCTTTCCCTCATATCTCCCTCTGTTTCCCAAGTCGCCTCATTAGGAGATAAACCCTTCCAGACCACTTTCACAACAGGAATATTTCTGTGTCGAAGCCGTTTCTCCTGGTAATCGAGAATTCGCTCCGGCTCGACCTCAAAAGTGTTATCATGTCGCACCTCGACATTCTCATACTGAATAACATGGTCATGGTCAGGTTGGTATTTCTTTAGTTGAGAAACATGGAAAACATCATGGAGTTTACTCAAATTCGGGGGTAAGGCTAACTGGTATGCGACCGGTCCACGTTTTGCCAAGATTTCGAATGGCCCAATGTAACGAGGACTTAGCTTTCGCTGTTTAAGCGTTCTACCAACACCGGTTACCGGGGATATCTTGAGAAACACATGGTCTCCCACCTCAAATTCTAGTGGTCTTCTCCTCTTATCAGCGTAACTCTTCTGTTTTCTTTGTGCTGTTAGGAGTCTCTGTTTGATCAATGCAATTTGCTTGGAGGTCTTATCAACTAAATCTGTCCCGATGAATTCTCGCTCTGACAATTCTGTCCAGCATATAGGTGATCGACACTTCCGCCCGTACAATGCCTCAAACGGAGCCATCTGTATGCTCGAATGGTAACTATTGTTGTAAGCGAATTCGACCAGCGGTAAATGTTCATCCCAATGGCCTTTGAAATCCAATACACACGCTCTAAGCATATCTTCTAGCGTTTGTATTGTCCTTTCAGATTGACCATCGGTCTGCGGGTGATAAGCCGTACTAGGCCTTAGTTTAGTTCCCATCTCTGCATGCAAAGCCTCCTAGAATCGGGATGTAAATCGCGGGTCCCGATCAGAAACGATGCTCTTAGGTACACCATGAAGTCTTACGATCTCTTTGATATAAATCCTCGCCAAACGTTCTGGTGAGTAGTTAATACTAATGGGGAGAAAGTGTGCCGACTTAGTCAATCGGTCAACAATTACCCAAATCGCGTCGTGTTGCCTGATCTTAGGTAAACCTACCACTAAATCCATGGTAATATTCTCCCATTTCCACTCCGGAATTTCCAGTCCTTGAAGAAGACCAGGGGGTCGTTGGTGTTCAGTTTTAACTTTCTGACAGGTTAAGCATCTACCCACGTACTCGGTTACGTCTTTCTTCAGCCTGGGCCACCAAAACTCGGATTTCAGGTTCTGGTACATCTTCACCATTCCTGGATGTAGAGTATATTTACTCTTATGAGCCTCGTCTAGAATCTTCGTTCGTAATTCACCATCCTTTGGAATGTAGATCCGCTTCTTGTACCTGACTAAACCGCTAGGCGATAGGTCATGGTCTTGAGTCTCTCCCCGTGAGATCATCTCCCGAGCTGCTATAGCCCATTCGTCGTGCTTTTGAGCTTCCTCGACCGCATCTCTTAGATCGTACTTTCCTTGACTAACAAGGAGACTTGCAAGATACACGTCATCGGGCGCGTAGTGTCTCATGCAAATCTGATTGGACAGGTTCAGGTCTCTGAAATCTTCAAGTAGTCTCCGCTCTTGAATCATCATGTATGCTGCGTGCACCGTCTTTCTACTAAGCGCATCTGATACGACGTTTGCTTTTCCGGGATGATACTTGATCTCCAGGTCGTAATCTTTCAGTAAGTCCATCCAGCGACGTTGTCTCATGTTGAGCTCTTTTTGATCAAACAGGTATTTCAGGCTCTTGTGGTCGCAATATAACTCCACGGTTGCTCCATAGAGATAATGTCTCCATATCTTCAAAGCAAACACGATAGCCGCAAGTTCTAAATCGTGAGTAGGGTAGTTCAACTCGTGAGGTTTCAACTGGCGAGAAGCATATGCCACAACTCTGCCCTGCTGCATGAGAACACACCCTAATCCTTGCCCACTAGCATCACTATAGACAACGTACGTTTCGTCTGGATCTGGAATTATTAATACTGGAGCTGTAGTCAACTTCTCCCTCAAAGTTTGAAAACTCGCCTCACAATCATCGTCCCATATGAATGGTTGTTTCTTCCTTGTGAGCTTTGTTAATGGTAAGGCAATACGTGAGAAATTTTGTATGAATCTGCGGTAATATCCCGCTAAACCCAGGAAACTACGTATCTCTGCCACTGTTTCCGGCCTCTTCCAGTTCAGAACCGCTTCCACTTTACTAGGATCAACAGCTACACCATCGCAAGATACGACATGACCCAGAAATTTTACCTCTGGTAGCCAGAATTCACACTTGCTCAATTTAGCAAAAAGTCGTTTGTCGTGGAGTATTCCCAACACGAGTCGCAGATGTTCTTCGTGTTCTTCCCTGCTTTTAGAATAGATTAGGATGTCATCGATGAACACCACTACAAACTTGTCTAGGTGTAGACGAAAGATTCTATTCATGTAATCCATGAATACGGCAGGCGCATTTGTCAATCCGAAAGGCATCACAAGGAATTCGTAATGCCCGTATCTGGTTCTAAAGGCTGTTTTTGGAACATCACTGGTTTTCACTCGCAGCTGGTGGTATCCTGAGCGCAAGTCAATTTTAGAGAATACACAGGAACCAGATAGTTGATCGAGTAGATCGTCAATGCGAGGAAGTGGGTACTTGTTTTTGATAGTCACCTTGTTTAACTCGCGGTAATCGATACAAAGTCATAAACTTCCATCTTTCTTCTTTACAAACAGTACTGGGGCTCCCCATGGCGACACACTAGGTCGAATAAATCCTTTCTCCAATAGCTCCTCAAGCTGTTTCTTCAATTCCAGCATCTCGTTTGGTGCCATACGATATGGTGCTTTTGATATTGGTCCAGTGCCTGGCATCAAGTCGATGGCGAATTCAACCTCTCTCTCAGGGGGTAACTTGGTGAGATCTTTGGGAAACACATCAGGGAATTCATTCACAATGGGAATGTCTTTGAGTGATGGTTCGTCGTCTATCTTGATTGAGAAGAACACCATATACGCTTGGCAACCTTGCTTCATGCATTTTTCTGCTTCTGCACTAGATAGGAAATTCAGACTCACATTGATCTTGCTCTGGTCGTGTGGTGGTGAGAATCGTATCTCTTTATTACCACAATCAATGACCGCGTTGTTTGCCGTTAGCCAATCAAGACCAAGAATGACATCAATGCCATGAAGCGGTAATCGGATAAGATCTATGTTAGATTCTCGACCGTTCACACTCGCAATGCAATTAAGACATGCATCAGACGCTAAAGATTTCGCGCCAAGTGGGGTAGCTACTATCAAATCATATGGTAATCTATAGGCTTGCATTCCTAGTCGTTTTGCACAATCGAAAGAAATAAACGAGTGACTAGCACCCGAATCATACAATGCCTGTAGTAGATTTCCATTAAGAGAAATAGTACCTTTGATCATCTCAGGAGATTTCTTGGCTTCCTCATTAGTCAGAGCAAAAACTCGTCCTGCGTTCTGCGGTCTCGCCTCCAAAGCTTTTTGAGGACAGTTTAAGCTAATATGCCCCGGTTTCTGACACCTGAAGCACACTGGCTTTCCCTCACAGTTAGCTCCCGGATGGAACCTTCTGCATTGCGGACAGGCTTGGGATGTCTGCATTCTTGGAAAGTTTTGCTTTCTCGGTTGAAATGGCCTCTTATTCCCTTGTTGGGAATTATTCCAAGGTGCCTTCCTCTTCTGTGCTGGGTTGTTGCGATTGAAACCGCTACGGTTGGGGCCGCTACTGCTGAAGTCTCTGGTCTTGCGAAGCTCCTTCAAGTTTCGTTCGATGAGTCGGCAGGCTTCTACAGCTTGATTTAGTTCCAGAAATTTGTGCGATACCAACCTTTCCCTTATCTCATACTTTAGTCCATACACAAGTACATTTGCAATGCTGCTCTCGTCATTATCTCGCCTCAAAAGTGATGAGTACCGAGATAAGTTGGTGAAACGAGCGAAGTAATCATCGAAAGATTCTTCCCGACCCTGACGGATGTGCAGGAACTCTGTCTCCTTCATCATCTGTACTGAGGGTGGAAAGTACTGCTCGTTAAACTTTTCTTGGAACGTTTCCCATGTGACGGGACAGTTTCGGCTTCGGAGAGTTGCCGCGGTGTTTCGCCACCAACGATCGGCGTCTCCTGCTAGCTTGTTAATTGCCAATTGAGCCTTCCTGTTATCCGGACATTCTAAGACCTCAAAGATCTTTTCAAGATGCAATAGCCA
This sequence comes from Acacia crassicarpa, assembly GCA_034222035.1. NCBI lineage: Eukaryota > Viridiplantae > Streptophyta > Magnoliopsida > Fabales > Fabaceae > Acacia > Acacia crassicarpa. The sequence goes on along the minus strand of JAWXYG010000014.1, from coordinate 17,502,215 downwards.
ATCCTCAGCTGAATCAAGTTTTCCTCGGAATACTGGTGGCTTGTGTTTGCAGAATTGTGTCACCCAGTATTGTGTATCCTTAGCTTCTCTGACAGGTTGATGTTGTTCCACCAGTACTCTCTCCTGTCGAGGAGATGACTGAGATCGTTCTGGTCTCTCAAATGCGTTGCTGCGCTCATCTTCTTGTTCATCGTAATGTTCTCCTCCCTCTCGTTGTTGTTGCTGTTGCTCTCCTTCAGCCTGTTGTTCTTCATCCCCTTGTCCTCCCTGCCTGTTGGCGAGAAGCGCATCGATGAAAGCTCTCTGTTCTTGTATTATTCTCCTCATTTCTTGAAGTTCATCTTGTACTGGTGGTGGAGGTTCATGTTGTTCGAGTTCAGGGTTTGGTACTACTCGCAGTTGCCTACCCCTACCTCTGCCTCGGCCTCTGCCTCGACCTCGGCCTCGGCCTCTAGGAGTTCCGGCGCCTCCCAAAGTTGCCATATTCTAAATTCCAAAGGTTAATAGATATAAACACTAGAAAACAAAAAGATTACACATAACATAAGATCACAAATTTCATATGAATCACACCAAAGCGTATATAGTACACCCCTTTTATTCATTAATGGTGATTACACAAACTACTATTATACTTAGTCCTACTGTTACAAAACTATTGCTACTACTACTTCCATGGTTCATTGAACTGTTGTAGGGTTGTCTTTGTCTTTCTACATGACCAGGTAAACTAAATGCTGGAGGCAGAAAATGCACGAGCACACATCCTCGATGTGGCCCTCATTCAGAATTTCATTGATTTTAGTTTTCCAGAAACGGGTGCGAGGAAAGTGATGAAGGGTGGATTTAACCCAGTCTCTAGAAGGATATGGAAAATGGTAGCGAGAGTTTGCCTGGTAAAATTCTCTGACTCGGGTCAGATACAGTAGGTATTTGTCTTTCTCGGTCTTAGTAGTGAGAGCGGCATGGAGAAATTCCAAGTGTAAGGCTAAAGTTAAGATGGAGTTTTCATCTAAGACGTACTCCAGGTTGCCAGAGTTGGCGTCAGAGTCATAGTCGAGATCTTGTATCTGAGGATAGTCAAAGTTATCACCTATTGAGGAGTGATATGAATTGCTGGGATTTCCGGGTTCCGGTGAGTAGGGCTCTGCAAGAATGGGTATTGAATCACATAGATGGTCGGGATACTCAGGTCCAGGATGGTATTCTGGTTCTGGATCATTATCAAGTGCAAGAGCGGGGTAGAGTGGTTCTGGTACCGGCACAGGTTCAGGCATTGATACAGAGAGTGGATTTATCGGCTCAGGGTTCAATCTCCTACTTACTGGTTCGGGGACTATCGACCGACGTGCAATACGTCTTCTTTTCCCAAAGTAATTGATATACGGAAATTCCTCTTTGTCCATTTCTACAACAACACCAGGGTCATATCAGTACTTATACTTTTTTTTTTTGAAATATTTTTTTTTAAAGAAAAACCATGGCTTAGAGCCTAACTTAGTTAATCAACCGATTGGCCAGGTAGGCGTCTATCATGGGAGCCTCACCGTGCTAGGGTGACTGATTGGCTGATCCACATAGACTCGGCCCTACCTTCGGCACCAATGGTTTGTTATAACTAAGTCGGGTTCATGCCAGATAAAATACTTTTGAAGGCTAGAACTTAACTCTGCTACTTAAACAACCTTACAAGACTGTTTAAAGTAACCTAGTTAACTTCGTGCCAGGATGCAAGCTCTAATACCAAAATGTAACGTCCCGTCTTTTAATATGCGATTTTCAAAAGAGATTATCAGAGTTTTGAATAATTTAAACAGAGTGGCATCGGAAAAGAGTTTTCATTTTAAAACAAAACGTGTATCTGATATTTAACCAACATTGGTGTGTTGATACTAATACAGTCATCCAAATATTCAAGTACTCAAAATACATAAGAAAACAGCAATAGATAAACAATCCTCCGTCCGAGTCCTTAAGCAGCCTGCTTACCCTTGTCAGTAACCCTGTCTCCGCCAGAACCTGAGGCTATGGTAAGAGCTGAGGTTCAATTCCCATTGAACCTCAGGTAACAAGTTAACCTCATGCTTATGTAACAATTTTATATATAATAGATATTCATGATAGTTACAGCATAATCACATTTTAACAGCACAACCACCTCATATTTTAATCCAGTCTGCACTACCCAGTGCCACGGTGTACATCCGTGTCCTCAGCGCTAGGAAAACTCAACGGCATTATCATGACTATAACCCGTATATAGCTGAATGTGTATGCACAATTTTATAAAAACAGAATCTCAGACTATCCATCACATAAAAATTTACAATAAGCATCAGAGTTAAGGTTACAGTACGCGTCCGTACCTTCGTTGATGATGTTTTGGTACGTTTGACTAAAACGGTACTTCTAACGAAAAACAGCGGTACAAGTTCACAGATACCCTATAGGAACAATATCACATTTATCAGTGGCCATCAACTTTGCAATACTTGTGGAATTCTGCGTTGAAGATTTACTATTCATGTGAATAGTATTCACTATTCATGTGAATAGTACCAGTAAAAATATTTTTACCGTGACGGTAAATAATTTTTACTGTTTGGTAAATAGTATTTACTGTATTGGTAAATAACATTGGTGCCCAAGAATAATTCTTTTCTGATGTGACAGATCAGACTAAGCTGCAGCCACAGAGCATACTCAGAAAAAACTCTATCTGGCATTTCTACTATAATTACCAAAAGAAACTACCAAATCTTAAGACTAGAGACCAAAGAACTTACCCTTGAAGTTCTTACTCCTTCTCTCCAGCTCCGAGAACTTTACTCTAAATTCTCCCTCTAAACTCTAAGAATTCTCTCTCTTCTATTAAACTCGACCGTTGTGATCTGAGTTTGGTGTGAAGAAAATGAAGAAGTGAGGCCTCTATTTATAGTGTTGGAAAATGGGTCCTTAAGTGTAATTTCTTGTTTTTGGGTCATTTTGCGTAATTTTCAAAATTATAAAAAAAATATAAAAATTGGCACACGAGGTGCACCTCGTGGCTGCCTTAATTATTTTTTTTTATTTTAATAATTTAAATAGTGTTTTTACTGATAAAATCCCTTGTTCGGTGTTCTGATCGCGTGATCTTTTGCAAAATTTCAAAAATCCGGAAGCACAGCCTTGAAGCTCTATTCTTCCTCTTTAAAAATATCTGGGTCAACTGAATTTTTGACCTCATTCAGGGTATTTCATAATCTGTCAAAGATTTTAAGTCGGACACTGCCGGTAACAGAAATTACTTCGGGTGACACCATCTTCGAGACAAAAATTCAGTGATTCATAATATGCCCTTACCCAAGAAACCTAGTTCACGGTTTACAAGATATAATTTTATTTCTATTATTTCTCAAAATATAAGATATTATATTACAATAATATTATATTATTGAGTGGGTCCCACAAAATACCGTTTCAAAATTTGCCATTTTCAAAAGTAGAGCCTAGTAGTCTTCAATAACAGACAAATTTCTATGTCTTTAGACCCAAAATTTAGGATATTACACTTCTTATTTTAGGTGTCCAAGGCTCTTTTAATTTATAACTAACCGTCAAATAGTTGAGAGATGTATTTATAGAAAATATATGGAGTTTGGCCAAGTTTAACTACGTAATATAAGTTTTGTATTTTAATTTTTGGTCTTTAAAAATTACAATTTTTAAGATCCTTATTAATAAATATTTCTTTTCCTCACTCCTTCCCCCTAATTTTCCCTATATATGTATGCCTTGTTACTTGAGCGTCTGAGCCTGATCATTATTTTATACTACTTTTATCAAAAAAAAAAAAAATTTATACTACTAGTTTTTTTATTTTGTAGACTGATTAAAATGTTCGGAAGGTTGTACCAAAAAAAAATGTTCGGAAGGCCAAGCGTCTCATAGCGCGATGGTACTAGGGCCAGCCTTAGGAACTGGCCTTCCCCCTTATCCAGGGTTCAAGCCTTGCCTTGCCTTCCCCCATTGGCTGTATAAAAAAAAAAATGTTCGGAAGTGGGCTGGACCCACGCTGTTTATATTAACGCTGTGGGTATCCAGACCCAGTATTCTCGTATGGGCTTGGCCCTTAAAATTTTCTTAGAAAAGAAAAAAGTAAGGAAAAAAAAGCTGACTTCAGGAAAAAAAAAAAAAAGCATATCTAAAACATAGTATTGAGGTTTGTTTGTAGCAAAAAAAAAAAAGCAACAACCAGATGAGTTAATATCTTACAACGTGACAAACTAGTATTCAAATTCTGAGAGAGGTCAAAAATGCTTCAAATATGAAATACTTGTGCAAATTGTTTGAATCGATATTTGAAACTTATTTTTCAGAAAAGTTTGTCGGGATTTTACTGTCATTGTTTCTTTTTTTGGGGACCTAACTGTTATTCTCCCACTTATTTATCAGTAGATTAGTTCTTCAAATAAAACATAATTTTCTTGAAACTCAATGATTTCCTTTTGAAATGTTTTGGTTTGAATAACATCACGTGTGGAAAATTACATGAACACCTTATCCACCCAGATATAGTGGAAACTATCACATTCTATTTTATACGAGCATCTGATTCCATTAATTTAATTGGAAAAATAAGACAAACTTGTTACAATTTGCTGAAACTTATTTCTGGTTCCTTTTAAAAATGGTGACCTGTAAGGTAACCAATAACAGTGAAAAGTGAGCTTTTGTGGCTATGGATTTGAAGACTTTGTTTCAAATCCTTATACTTAAAGGATGCTTCAAGTCTCCCACATGAAGCATATGTTGTCCTAAGGCAACTTTCTTGTTACCCTGTTCATCAACCACACTCAAATCCTTACAAACATCAACCTTAAACTTCACAAGTGATTCTGATTTTCCTGCCAAGAACACTTTCTGGAATTGGAGCAAGTGCTTCTGAGGCGCATTGTGTACCGAAGGAGGGCTGTAGAAGAGGAACACAGTGTGGCTACTGCTCATTCTTCCTTTGTTCTTCACACTCAAGTGAACATCAAAGGACAAGTTTTGACAATGTTGTTCAGCAACATCAAGTGACTTGCACTTCAAGGAACGACAAGCGTGGTCCTCTGCCAATGGAACCGACACCAATTTTGGGGCACTAACTAGTTTGTGTTCCACAGTGGAGTAACTTAATCCATCTCCAAACGCAAATACAGTTTCTCCTTTGTAAAATCTGTATGATCTTCCTGGGTATCCTGTTGCAGGATCTGGCCTCATGTTCATGTTGGTCATTGGTACCTTGTCTACATAGGATTGTGGGTACCATGTCATAGGTAGTCTTCCGCCTGCCATGAATGTCATAGTTAGTTTTTGACATGGTACAGAACATAAGACATTGGAGATTATTAGTGACTTACTAGGATTATGGTAGCCGAAAATGACATCAGCAATGGCAGCTCCACCGGCTTCACCGGGGTAGCCAACCCAGAGGATGCTTGAGATTTTATCATTCGACTTGGCAAATGACACATCCATGCCTCCACCAGACATGATGCAAAGAATCACAGGTCCTTTAGCAACATTAGCAACTTCAGTAACTAAAAGCTGTTGTTGTCCTGGAAGAAGAATGTTGACTCTGTCAAGTTCCTCAGCCTCTATAGATTGATCCGCGCCTACCACAAGCACGGTTGCATCCGCAGAAGCTGCAACTTTCTTGGCATCATCAATCGAGGCACTTGCGCATTTCAAATCGGGACATCCAGCAGCATAGCTTGTAGGAACTACAGCTGATAGACCTTGAAAAGGTGATGTCACTTTGCAAGGACTACCTGCAAAAAATGCCAATTGAATCAGAAAACAACAGAAAAGTCTTCAATTGTATCAGACAAAGCACAACTTTTGTATGACCAAGTTACCTTCATAGTTTCCAAGCATGGTATGAGTAGCATTAGCATTTGGTCCAATAACTGCCAAGGATTTAATGGATTTGGCATTAAGAGGAAGTGATCCTTTGTTGTTTTTAAGGAGCACAATGCCTTGCCTCGCAGCTTCTCGGGCTAGCTCTTGGTTCGACGGGGTGCAGACATCCTTTGGACCAAGGTTGCCATAAGTTTGCTTTCTTGGATCGCCATCAAAGAAGCCAAGTCTCATCAATGTGGCAAAATTGTTGGACACTGCTTTGTCAATGGTTGCTTCATCCACAAGACCTTGCTTCACAGCACCTTCTGTGTTTTTGCCCAGAGAACTTCCACAGTTCAGATCCAACCCTGTTTGATCAAAATTTGCATAGGTATAAGAAAATGAACATATTATTATTATTTTTTAAAATTAAAAATTGTAGCTTTTCATGTTTATTTACCTGCTAGAATTGTCTTGGCTGCAGCTTCTTCAGGGGTTTTGGTGTAATGCTGATTTTTAAAAAGCACGTCTACTGAATCACAGTCAGAAACTATGTACCTGCATATTACATATATGCAAATAACCTTTAAAGACAAAATTTACATCAAACAGTAAAATTTAATAGCTTGTTTATCCAATGATGAAACACAATAAAAAACATTTCTTTTCTCAAATGACAGCAAAATATATATAGGGAAAATTGCAATCAGGTCCCAATTAACAGAATTCATGACGAGGAGGTCTCTTAAAATTATCAAATTGCAATGATGCCTCAAAAGATCTGATTGCTATTGATTTCAAACATGAAAGTAAAGTTTTGCCTCTCTTCATTTATAATGAAAACAACAATTCAGAAGAGATTCTAACCTAAAATCATCAAATGCTTCCCTTTTTCTTCATTGCCATATTACGCAAGTGAAACAAAGGGTAAGAATCTTTTCTGAATTAATGTTTCCATTTTAAATGAAGAGGGAAAAACTATACTTTCAGATTTGCAACTAATAGCACCCAGGTCTCTTAGGACCTCACCGCAATTTGATGATTTCAATGTATCTGATTGTCATTAAATCTGTTTATTAGGACCTGGTTGCAATTTTCCCAAATATATACTGTGAGAAGCAGAAAACTGGTTCGACCAAAAAAAAAAAAAAAAAGCAGAAAACTGGAGTTTTTCTGAGGTAGAATCAGAAAGAGAAAATCACTTTTTCTTCTTGACAATGGCTGAGAAACTGATTTTTTTTTTTTCTTCTTTTAATTAATCAGGCGACAAGTAAATGTGTAAATAATTTAATAGAATTAGTAAATACCCATTTAGTTTCCAGTCCCCTCTGATGACTCCCTTAAGAAGATCTGGGTCTGCACAAGTTGGCTTTCCATTGACCTGATTGTAAGAGCACATGACACTAGCAACATTCCCATCAATCACACAGCTCTTAAATGGTGGTTGATATGTGTCATCCAAATCCTGCTTTGACACCTACAAAAACCAAAAAACGAAATGATTTTCTTCATTCATGTGTTCATAAATACACTTTAAAGTGTTTCATCCCAAAAATTAAAAGATTGTAATGTACCACTGCATTGAAGCTGTATCTGACAACTCCTTTCCATCTATCAATATCATAGGCTGTGTAGTGCTTGCAACAAGCAGCAACCTTGAGATTGTTCGAATCGCCATCATCGGTTTGTTGAAGGCCTTTTACGTAACCTGATGCATATTTGCTGCTAAGTAAAGGGTCTTCTCCTGGTGTCTCTTGGCCTCTTCCCCACCTGGGATCTCTGAATATGTTTATGTTTGGAGACCAATATGTTAAACCAGCCAACCCCACATTGTACATTGCTCTTGCTTCTGTTGAAACCACCTGTATATATATAGCAGAAGAAAAATTTAGCCATAAAACATCATATGAAACCATTCCTATGAAATGTGCATTTCATAGTTTGCATTGTGTGTGCATGTGATTAGTCTTCATTTCACTGTTTTTTGCAGCCTGAAACCTCTGAATCAGTCATTAAAATCCATCTGAAAGCCAATGTTAGTGACAAAGATGGTAACTTTGCAGAAAAATATCAGCTAGAAAAGCAGAATGGTATCAGAACATGAACACTACATTTTGAATTTGTTAATCATCCATTTAAAAATACTATGATGATTGAGTAAAGGACTGGTTAATCTTCTTGTTACTGGTTTTCAATATTCCTTCTGCTTCAATATGCAAAAGCTGGAACCTTCAAGAGTAAATTTGTTTTCTTGCATGTACCCACCAAGAATATTCTTGCTTTGTTATTCTGTTTTTTTGAAACAAAAATTGTATTTTTCAATCATACATTTCTATTACTTCCTAAGAATATTTGGATAGAGGAAAATGAGGGAAAATAATGAAAATTTTGAATGAGATATCTTGTGAGACTTTTTTGATTGAAGAGCAATTTTGGGGTGGGAAGCAATCATTCATATTATTCACTTTCTGCACTTTTTTTTTTTTTTGGCAAAAAATAAAAAAGGTGATAAAGAGTGGAGATGGTGGGAAAACCAATCATGTAGCTACCTTATCTACCTCTCCATATCAATAATGAATACCTCATTGACAACATGCCTTCTTTCAACAATTAATTACTTAATTAATTGACCAATTTAATTCATATTCTGTCATGCATGTTTTAAAAAGAAAAAAAGAAAGTTGATTGCTATCAACAGTGGATATATTAGAAAAATCAATCATATTTATATCTCCCCCACTACTTCTTTAGGTCAATAATGAATAACCCTTATTGATTTACTGCCAATAATTATTAATACATTCTAATTAAAGACCACCTTTTTCTCCTTTAAGATATTTTCTCCTGGATCTGGATCTTTAATAAATTAACAACACAATAATGTTTTGCATTAAGAATAGACTAGAAAAGAAAGAAACTAGCCAACTGTATGAAAGAAGTTCACTTATGTCTTATGAATCAAGCCTGCAAAATCATCTGTAATATTCAAATCTCACCAAACTCTGTAAAATGTTAGTATAAACAACATAACCCCACAACCTAATGCATTAAATTATTCATTTTCAACACTTTTTGTTGATGAACTCTTTTCTTAAACTATCGGAAAAGAAGTTGAAAAGACACATAAGCAGTGAGAGTGTGTTGAAAAGTGAAGAAAATTTATTGAACTACATCAGCCCAAACTGAACCAACAATGGAATGATATTTTTTAATCTTGGGATCGGTATTCTGATCTTAAAATAACATAAAAGCCCAACCAAATTATTTTAAAAATAGAAAATAATTATCTAAGAAATAATTTTTTTAAAAAAAAACAAGATCAAATATATCATCCATTTTTACAGAACCAATTAAATCAATTTGGGATCACTTTCAGTTCAAAACTGAATCAAACCCAGAAAACACACAATGGGCTTTGGCTTAGTGATACTTAAGTCACTTTCAGCTATAAAAATCCAAGTCGAAGCCAATTTGACACAACAAACAGTCTCTCTCACAAACACAGCCACACAAAGTATAGATAAAGATGAAGAAAATTGAATTAAATAAAAAAACACAAACTCAGACTGAAATAGAATAATATCTAAGAGCTTTGGCTTAGTGAGACTGAAGTCATTTTCAGCCATTAAAAGCCAAGTTTGGATCCAAGTTGAAGCCAACTTGACACACAAACGAACAACCAAACAAACACCAACCAATATGGAGTTAGTCTAGCAGTGTAAGGTCCTACTAGATCTCTCTTATTCGAGTGAGTCTTAAAGGAAGACATTTGTGTTAGGTGGAGCAGCCATAATCTTTGGGATATCGGATAATAATATTAAAAAACAAAAAAAACACAGAAACACACCCAAAAACTGTGGATAAAGATGAAAATGAAGAGAAATCTGACCTTCCCAATGGTTTGAAACAGAGAAGTATTGAAAGAAGCTGCAGTGAGAATAGGCATTGGAAAACTTGTAGCTCCTGGAACTACATTGGAAAATCGAGTTCCCGGACCGGTGTAAGAGACGCCGTGAAGAGCCTCCGACCACCATTGATATTTTGGAACACCCAGCCTTGGCACACCCCCTGCATCATTCACCAAGTTAGCTATTTTCTCCTGCAATGTCATCCTCTTCACCAGGTCGGAGACCCTCGCATCCACCGCCATCGACTTGTCACAAAACCCATATCCGGACACCGTTGGGTCCTTCGTTGCGTCGCAGGAAAACACCGGCGACCCCTGCTCTGAAACCTGGCAAGAACTCATCAACAAAGAATTGAACAAAATGTGGAAACAGAGCAAAACAGAGAGTGCTCTGTTTTCATGGTAGGCCATTCTGACCTTGAAATGAAAAATACTAAGGCAAAACTCGAAAGAGTATGCTTGATATGGATCTAGCACGATACATATATATATATATAGAAAACGTTGTTTTCGAGCAGCCCGTGATGTGTGTATGGGAAGTGGTTGAAGATACCTTTATTTTTTTAATTTATTTTGGGGAAGTGAAAAAGAGACATCTATTAATTGGAGCTGTTTTTTTGCGAAGTAGCGAAAGAACAACTGTAAAGAATCTAATGTAATATTTCTGAGAGTCCGTGAATGCTTTTCTCTCTCAAGTGTTTAAGGGAGGCGTGTTTTGTTTGGGAGCTCATATACTGTGGAAAAAAGTTTGATTATTTTTTCTCGTACATTGAAATATACAGGGTCAGTACGGTAAATCACGTGAGGGTTAGTTGGTTCGTTACATGATGACTGCAACTTGTGCTCTGTTTATAGGGATTGGCAATCCAAATGGTGAAAACAGAGCATCTAGTTTGGGTTAAAAATCTATTCATTGAGAGTTGAAAAGATAGTCTCGGCTAGGTTTCGGGTAAAATATGATCAAAATTCAAAGTGGGTATTGAAAGAAAGTTAGAGGGTAAAATATGACCAAATTTGAGTTTTTTATATTATATTTTTGTTATAGAATGTAAAATTTTGCTGTTGATCTAAAATGGTTTGTGATTTGTTATGTTTTAATGTAAAATTATGAATTCAGGTGTTGAGTATTGTTGGTGTGTGATCTGAGACAACTCAATGAGAGAAATCAAGGCTCAAAGTAATGAAAAACAAACTGTACTGTTGGCATGGTACCCAAAATATTAAATGCTTGAAATGATGAAAACAAAGTGTGTAGGAGAAGAAAAACAGAGGAAGTCACAAGGTACTGTAAAATGGCACAGAAGGGAAGAAGAAGAAGAAGAATGATGAGGCAGATTTTGAGGGTTGCTATTTGAAAGGGTGAAACAGTAATAAGACTCTCACAAATCCCAACTTGGACTTGTGAATGATCAAAAATAATTGAATTGGGCTGTTCAAGTTGGCATCTTATGAACACACAAAATTCTAATTTTTTTTTTTTATTTTTAATAGGTAAGGAGGAGACATTAGCTTTAGTTCATGGAATCTAAATTCTCTCTCTTTGTCTTCACATTCCATTTTTTCCAAGTGATTTCCCAATTTTGCAAAATCAATCCCCTAAGCTATCTATAATGTTGGACAATGCGAGCTTTTGTCATACACAATTGAATTCATATAGAATTAAGGGCTTTTGTCATATTCAATTCATTTTACCTTATTGAAATCGATCGGTCCTTAATATAAGACCCGATCAACTTTTTTTAAGAGATTAAAAAAGTTAAATAAGTGACTTTGAAGCATTTATACTCATTATTTTTCTACAAAACTAATTTGTTTGACTTATAATTTAATATATAATATAAGGGGTTTAAACTTCTCATGTTGCATAAGAAGGAGAAGATTCCTACACAAACATGAAATGGTGGGACCCACATATAGATATAATGAGCATTATATATATATGTGGGTCCTACCATTTTATGTGTGTGAGACATGAGAAAACACTTTTTCTACAACATGGGAAGTATTTTTCCATAATATAATGACATACAACACATAATATGATTAAATTGTTAATTGGGTCTTATATTAAGAATCAGAAGAAAATAGAATCAATGTCTTATATCATTATATAATATCATGATATATAACATATGATATGATTAAATAATTTGTATAGATTATTTAATTTCTTAAAAAAGTCAATTGGGTATTATATTAAAGATCAGAAGAAATAGAATTAAGGGCCTGTATAGAATCTGTGAATATATTAATTTTTTTTAAACCTCGTGCTAAATCCTCTTTTCCCCCTTTAACACAGTGTAAAAGTTGTTTATCTAGGTTGAACATGACCAATTAAAATTTTTTAAATAAGAGTTACACACCAATGGTTTTTTTTTTTTTTTGAGTTTATGTCATTTAGGAGAAGCTTCCTTTTCTATATTTGCTTTTAGTTGAAGGGTAACAAAAATGATACTGCTAGGGGGAAAAAAAGCATAAAAAATAAAACTTGCTTTTGTAAATGAGTCATTTATTGTGTTTTATATATCTTGTAGTGCAAAAATGACAATGGTACTTATATAGCTTGATCTCACATTCAAAGAGCAAGCTTCTATTTTCAGGTCTTAAAAAAGGAGCAAGCTTCTATTTCCTCCAATGAACAATAGATATATTTTAAATGTTTAGTTAATTTTTTAAAAAATATTTTATTTACTTTTTTTAAACATGTAAAATTTATTAAAAAGTGTAAAGAAGATAAAAATGTAAAATAAATGTGAATAAAACCCTCCAAAAATATGTGAAAAATATTTGAGAAAAATAAAAAATACACAAATCCCGGAAGTAATTCATTGTTGATAAATTTTGGAGACATGCATTAAATTTAAAACAGACGAGTCAATGTCTTTAAAAAAAGTAGTCATTGTATTAGCATTTTTTTTTGGGGGACCAAGGAATAATAATTTTTGGGGGCCAGCTAAATTCTGATCAGTGACAGGCTACTGGCTAATCCAAGCCGATAAGCCGACAAAGCCGAGTTGCTACCTTTTTGTCCTATTCAGAGTGCACGAAACTTGAGGGAAACACTTAAAAAAGTAATATTTATTTATTTATTTTTTTCCAGTATAATTTCAATTTATTTAATATTTTCAGAAATCTCATTAGCTTATATCCCTCAAGCCCAAATTATTCTTCAATCGATTCTTGTCCTAAAGACATTTCACATGTCTTAAGCTATAATTGACCTTTCGGCCAAAAAAAAAAGAAGCTATAATTGACCTAAGTTTTTTTTTAAATCATTTTTTTAGTTATGTCCTAATCCTTTAGATAGAAATAGAAAAATATAAATCGTAATTCTTTTTGGCCTACAAATTTATATATAAAATTATTTTATTTTATTTAAAAATTAACAGCCAATTTATATAATATATATGTGACAAAAATAAAATTTTAATGGTAATTATGTTGACCTAGTTCAATCATAATTGAGCCACTTATTTTTATTTTTTAAGAAAAAATTTTAAAGCCAGACACTAGTAAGTTAAAGTTATAAATGAAATTTTTTTTTATATGAAAAAGTTTTGGAGGGGTTCGGCATCAGTCCCCCACTAAGACCAGAGTACAACCCCGGACTCTATGAGCACTTACTGGAAAACCTACGAAATCTTGCCGAATAAGTTTTTATGCCTATTGTCTACAGAGAATGTTGGACCGTTGATTCTTAAATTACTGATTCTTAAACTATTGTTTGGATCGCTTTTCTACAGTCTACACCTCATATTTCTCAATTTTGTTAATAAAAAAATGATAATTTTACGTTATTATTCAATCAGGCCCTGTTTATAAGATTAAAAATTTTGAATTATTCCTATCATTTGGGTTTTTTTTTTGAAAATTAAATTTTTTTTTACCAATTTATCCTAATTAATCCTATTATGCCTCATTGTTTTCTTTCGAAATCATCCTCTTTTGTTTTCTTTTTAATAATTATTTTTCTCTCTGATTTATCTTCTTATAAACAAGGACATATCTAAAAAAAATACATTTTTTACCCTTTTTTTAGTCGAGTTTATCTATTTAATAATTTTAGCTAATTTTAACAAAAATTTTTAACCATACAACTGGGCTCACTAAAAGTAAAGGAGGCATCATTTATGACGTACAAGAGGGTGTATAGTGGGTATTTGAGTGGAGGCGTGCGTGCATTGGGTCTGAGTCTGACCGTCGAGATAAGGGGACGAGATTTGGATAAGCGGGCCCCACGAGAAACATTAGCAGAAGGTAACTCACGGGTGGACCCTGTGCCCTGTGGGGTCCAACTTGATTCCTAAACCAGCAATGTGATGCTTAGGTGGATCCTCACTGTAACCCACTCCATTTCTTTATTTCTCTTTTATTTATTTATTTTTATTTGAGTAAATATCCTTTCTATTCTTTAAAAAAAAACACGAACCCATTTTCATACCTCATATAAAGAAAATCCCTTTTTAGTTCTTGAAAAGGATAAATAAGAGTTGACTGATGAACATTTTGATCCCTCAAAAATTTCCAAAAACCCCTTTTTAGTCCATAAAAATATCCTATGTTAGTCCCAGGGGACAAAAAATGAGGTTTGTTTTTTTTTTCAGGGACAAAAAAGGATATTTACTCTTTTTATTTTTATCAGATTAAAGTTTAGAAGATAAATGGTTCTCACTTCTTTCAATAAGTATACATCTTAGAAATCCTGTACCACCTCAATCAACAGTTTATTGGTTCTTTGTTTTTTTTAAAAAAAAATCAAATGCATTTTCAATTAACTCATTCACCATTCATAAAAAATAGTATTATTTCATTCAAATTTTATACTATTTAAACATATTGATATATATTTGAAGGGCATCATTAAAAAAATTCATAAGTAACGTTAATAATTTGAATTTTATGAATAAAAAATTAATTGAGAAAGGTATTCCAAATTTCCAATAGAACTCAACCCATCAATATCAAATATTGTAAACAAATATTTAACAAAAAGTGGCAAGCTACAAAATTCTTTCCCGTTTTTTCAATAAAAACGGTCACCATTGACTTCTGAAATTAGTAGTACCTTTTTCTTTATAAACCATAATTTGCAACCTAATTTTATTTAAGAGGTTTAAACTTCTCATGTTACATGAGAAAAGGAAAATTCCTACATACATGAAATAGTGGGACCCACATATATATAATGCTAATTATATATATATATATGGGTTCCACCATTTTATATGTGTGTGACATGAGAAAACACTTTTCCTACAACATAAAAAGTGTTTTTTCCTTTATTTAATATCATAACGCTCATAAATCACATCCGGAGAGGAATATTTTGAAAAGATATATAATACCTGAATCTGATATAATAATATTAAATAATAATATAAAAAATAGAAAAAAGTTGGCAAGATGCAAAACATGAGTTGGGCAAAGAGGAAATGTCGGGTTTGTACATTACCCTACCACAGCAAGTGGCATAATGGTCCAAAATCAGGCCTTTCAATTATTGATATTTTTCATTTCTTCAAAATTTTCTCACAAGCAGGTAAAAAGCAACAGACGCTATTGCACCAAAACCATCCATTTTTACTCATTTCTACTTGATTACAGCCTGGATATTTATATTGGTGGACAAAACTCAAGTTTCTTCTTTTCATTCTCTACCCCCAGCGAAAATAAAATAAATTAAATTAATAAAACAGTATTTTTATGAATTTTTTTCATAATAAAAAATATTATTAACACATTTTTCTTTTGAATTGTTAAAATCAATCAGCAATAACATAAGTTTGTAAATTCTGTCTATAATATAAAATATAAAATAATAATATTCATGTATTTTCATCTCAATGTACTTAAATTCTAATAATTGGATACACGCACACATATAATTATTTAAGTATTTTTTGACAACTCATAGCATGGAATTTAAGGATTTCTTATGTTACCAATGAAGATATTACTTTTCAAGTTTTAAAAAAAAAAAAAGGAAAATGACAATAAAGTTCTAATTAGGAAAAAATTATATTAGAAAAGTCTTAAAATTTATTAATGGTAGCTATTCCACTTGTTAGCAATTGTTCTTTCATTTGTCATTGATAAGTTATATGTCTTTTATGATACTCCCTCCGATTCTAATTATAGGACTTATTTAACAGATTTTAAAGAAATTAAATAAATTAGTTTTATTCATTTTTCTAAAATGTCCTTATATAAGTTTAAAATGTCATAAGTAAAAGTAAATCAATAATTCCTGCCACATAGACCTAGAATTTTCTTTTTTACATAATATCTAACATAGACACATACATATATGCATACACACACATATATACATGCATACATAGTTACATGTACACACAAGTGTGTGTCTATATATATTTGTGTAGACACACACATACATAAGTGCACGCACAAACACACACACATATATATCTAAAAGTTTCAATGACGGGAAAAATCCATGCACCTATATACATTTACTCACCAAAAAAATAAAGGGAGAATTATAATAAAGGACCTAAGAAAAATATATTTATTAAGAAGGACCATAAAAATGATAATTATTTTGAAGGACCAAAAATTAAAACATTAATATAAAGAGACTAAATTGCCCTTGGTTAAATTTTCTATATTATCTCTAATTAAATCAGAATCTGAGGTGATTTATTGAAATAATAAATAGAGATCAAATCAGAATCTGGAATATGCAAATTAGAGTCTCTATTGGTAATTTTTGATCTCTTTGTGAAGAAGAAATCGTAGGTTCTTTCATCCACAAAGATCTCCTAGCTATAGGCGTCCTCCCATCTGTTCTATGATCTTCAAGTTCTTCTTCCTAGTAATTTTTTATCTCGTTTTGCTTTAGTTCGGTTCTTGTTATAATCATTAAAATCTGATTAATCCTTGCCCATTTAGTATTGTATATTCTTCAAACTTTTGTTTTGAATTACCGAAGCCAATTCACATGGTCCATCACTTTTCTTTCTTTATGTGGAATGGAAGGTTGCCATATATTATTGTTCAAAAAAAAAAAAGATTCACAAACATTGTCCTGTAGGTTTTTTTTTTTTGGTTAATTAGATATTTCATTCCAAAAAAAGGTTCTCATATATTATTGTTCCAAAACGTTTTTTTCATTTCTCATCTTTATGTAAAAATTTATAGAACCAAGGGCAATTTAGTCTCTTTATATTAATGTTTTAATTTTTTGTCCTTCAAAATAATTACCATTTTTTATAGTCCTTCATAATAAATATTATTTTTCTTAGGTCCTTTATTATAATTCTCCCAAAAATAAACACACTAAAGAAAATAAAATAAGGGTATTTTAGGAAGAAATTGACAAAAATTAGAATGTTGTCCTATAATTAGTACCAAAACCAACTCTCAAATATTGTCTTATAATTAGAACTGGAGGGAGTATTATTTTCCTTAATTGGGATCTGAGTCCCCCCCCCCCCCCACCAAAAAAAAAAAGGAACATATTACTTTCATCTATCCCCAGTGAAATAACTTTTTCTAAAAAAGTGAATAAAATTGTAATATATTATTTAAATATATATTTTATGTTTAGGGGAAAAGATGAAAAATACCTATTGAACTTAAAAATATCAAATCGGTCGTGTTGACTAAACTTACGTAGCAATTAACACCTTATTTTAAAAGGAAATCACTTATTTAAGATTTTGAATTTCAATTAGATTTTTTTTTTTTATCTTCTTCCCTAAAATTTAAGGTTTTCTTATCTTACTAATGATTAATGAAGATATCACTTTTCTTTTTTGCTTTTTTGATAATAAAAGATTGGTCATTAGAAAAGTAACTACAAGTATTGCATTTCAGACCGAGAGCAATGAGATTTTTTCAAAAAGTTGAAAACCTCAGGTTTAGATTTCAAACCTCTGGTTTACCTGTTTTATAACTGAAATGCTCTTACAAGCTGAAGCACTAAACTCGAGCCTGGAAGAACTAAGCTCGAGTTCACGATGCTGATTCAGAATTTTTGAATCTGTCAATTTCAGAAATCATGATTATTTGATCTTAATACTTTGCTATGTTATTCTCTGATATTCCCTGCTATGTTTAACGATTTTATTAGTGAATTTCAGAGGTTTAAGGAATGTTTATTGAGGAGATAAAACATAAAGCAAAAAACAGTTCAGAACATTAAATGCTATGTCTAGAAAGTTTCTCTCTTCTGGCCAATCCAATTGCACACATCTACAAAGCATTTAAGAATGATTTTTACAACAAGTAAACTCTTCTCCAACGGATTAATTCGCAGAGAGTCAACTCTGATCATCTAGCCAGTTGGATTAAGAGTAAACTAGAGTGAGAAGATGCCTAAACAACTTCTCCAACGGATCTATTTGGAAAGCAATGATCATTTAATGATCTCAGAGTATAAATAGAGCTGCATTCTTCAAGTCTTTCCAATAACCGCAACAATTGAGAGCGAATTGTATTCAAGTTTTCACTTATTCTCTTCAGTTTTTTATTTGTATAGTATCTTTTGATACAAGAGCTTCAGTGTTCATTTATATATGCTCTTTAAGAGAGTTATACTTCTGAATATTCATTTATTGTAAGGAATCACAAGTCAAAGGGACTTGGTGATTTGGGGAATCATTGATTACAATTTGTAAGGGGGAGTGAGTTCTAGTGAGAGAATCACTTCTTGAGTGCAGAGTGTATAATCTTTGAGATAGTGGAAATCTCAGAGAGTCTGGGGACTGGACGTAGGTCAAGTGATTAAGACCGAACCAGTATAAATCTCCTGTGTTCAGCTCTTCTTCCTTTTGCTATGTTCCACTCTGTTTTCAATACTAGAAAACAGAGTTATTTGCAAAAGTTTTTAAAATACCCAATTCACCCCCCTCTTAGGTATTTGGCTCCACTTTCATGTGTGTATCTATATATATTTGTGTAGACACACACATATATACATGCATACATAGTTACATGTACACACAAGTGTGTGTGTCTATATATATTTGTATAGACACACACATATATAAGTGCACGCACAAACACACACATATACATATCTAAAAGTTTCAATGACGGGAAAAATCCATGCACCTATATACATATACTCACCAAAAAAATAAACACATTTAAGAAAATAAAATAAGAGTATTCTAGGAAGAAATTGACAAAAATTAGAATGTTGTCCTATAATTAGTACCAAAACCAACTCCCAAATGTTGTCTTATAATTAGAACTGGAAGGAGTATTATTTTCCTTAATTGGGATCTAAGTGTACCCCCCGCCCCCCAAAAAAAAGGAACATATTACTTTCATCTATCCCAGTGAAATAATTTCTTCTAAAAAAGTGAATAAAATTGTATATATATTATTTAAATATATATTTTATGTTTAGGGGAAAAGATGAAAAATACCTATTGAACTTAAAAATATCAAATTGGTCGTGTTGACTAAACTTATGTAGCAATTAACACCTTATTTTAAAAGGAAATCACTTATTTAAGATTTTGAATTTCAATTAGAATTTTTTTATCTTCTTCCCTAAAATTTAAGGTTTTCTTATCTTACCAATGATTAATGAAGATATCACTTTTCTTTTTTGCTTTTTTGATAACAAAAGATTGGTCATTAGAAAAGAAACTACAAGTATTGCATAAAAAGGAATCTTGATACACATTTTTGTTCACAATGTACTCTTATTACAACAACTAAAATCCTTCCCTTAATTAAGGTTAATTAATTGCTTAATTATTGAGCCCTTTTGTGGAAATTTTGTAATGCCGCTCAACCTCATTTTGGCTTTCTAGTATTACATACGGTAACACCCATAAATGAATTTCTTCTTTTCAACTAAAAACTAAAACCTAAAAAATGATTAGTTCTGCCAGCGCCTTAATAGCGTAGTGGCATGGGAGCCAGTATTAACTGACCTCCCTCCCCCATGTCGAGGATTTGAACCCTGCTTCCCTCCCCCATCATAATGTATCAAAAAAAAAAAAAAGATTACTTCTTTGAAATGATTGGGCAATAATTAATTAAATCTCATTATTTACGTCCATTTCAATCTCATGTTCTTTAAGTCAAACTTGTGAGAGGTAAATTTGTGATTATGATGTTTAATTTTTAAGGATAAACATAGACTTGACTTGCTAGGCCCAAATCAACCTTTCATTTTTTGAAATAAACTTTATCTTGTTTATATTATTATGAGAAAATAAATACTAACCTAATTATATAATACTTTGATTCAAAGTAGCTAGCTGGAGTCAATTCCTTTGATACAGTTGTTTAGTACTAATCCACCCTAATTATCCCAGATCAGATCTAGATCAAGGACTTCACATTTGGAATCTGAATAGTGGATAAGATAATGTTATTTTAAAAATAAATAAAAGAGAAAAAAATAATACAATATTTATATAATCTGGATAGTATTGGTTATTATAAATTTATAACGGAAAACACACGGTTTCATTTTTTTAAGGAAAAAAAGCAAATCATATCATGTAGTTTAAATATATTAAAAAGATTATAATCTATTACGTATAGTATATATAATTATATAATTAATCTTGATAGTATATATTGGTTATTATAAATTTATAACGGAAAACACAAACTTTCATTTTTTTTAAGAAAAAAAATCAAATCATGTCATGTAGTTTAAATATATTAAAAAGATTATAATCTATTACGTATATTTCCCATTCCTTATACAAGATAAATAATTAAAATTTTAGTGATGGGAACGAAACATCTTGAAAAAGCTACTTCCATTTCACTCTGGCAATATTAAAATTTGGATTAACTGGCAGTATTAAATAGGGAAAACCCTTTAAGGTGTCAAGCACAAAAAAATGTCAAAAAAATCCTATAAAGAATTGTGATATCAAAATTCACAAAAATCCCATTAGGAGATTAACAACTTAATTTGTAGGTTTTAATAATAATTTGAGGCTTTTTTTATATTAGAATTTTTTGTGAGACTTTTTTTAAAATTTTGTTGGTCTCTTAGAACCTTAAAGGAATTTTTCTTATTAAATATTAGACTATTGAGTATTGACAGGAAACTAAAGACATTACTTATCGAAAATTTAAATTGTGGATATTTAAAATTTAAAATTTAAAGTTTAAAATTATTATTATATTATTGGGTTACAGCTTGTAATATTTATTTATTTATTATATATAATACAATATTTAACAGATACTGTGTTTCTTGATATTCTTTTTTGTGAGGCACCTCCTGTTGCGGGCGACTTAGTTGACTTAGAGTGGGGGACACATGACTGTGGATAACTTTAATAAAGAAAATCTTCTTAATGAGATTGAATAAAGCAAAATTAGATTCCTCAATCAAGAAAAAAAAAATCAATTCATTGTGGAATTAATCCAATAAATTATATTTCGGAATAAAAAAAAAATTTGTAACTTTTTGAAAGCGCAAAAGGACAGAATCCTAAACTTAGTTTCAAAGGAAAATTTTAATTAATTGTAAAATGGCTCTGAATTTTCTGTGATTATGAATGATTGCAGTAACACAAATGTTTCTTCCATGTTCAGTGAATCTTCCCAATTTTGCATTCCAATATGTACAGAAAAAAGAGACTGACGACGAACTTTTGAATCAGAGAATCAGCTGATTTATTAATCAAAAGACAACATTTTTAGTTAAAAAAATACAAAATTTTCATTTATCTTATTTGAAGAATTTTGATTCTCTGTATTTTGGGTGAAATGTCAAAAATACACATGACTTTTTACTCCAGGATCGTCCGGCACCACGACCTTTCAACTGGATCAAAAATACACACGACGTTATGTTTTTAGGTCGCCCAACACCACGGCCGTTAGTCAATCGTCAACTTGGATGGAATGCTGACGTGGCGCTGACAAGATGATTTTAACGCTAACGTAGACACTGACGTGAAAGGAAAAAAATTTAAAATTAGAAAAAAATTAGGAAAAAATTATTTAAAAATAAAAAATAATTAGAAAAAAATTTCAATAATTAAAAAAAAATAATGTGAAAAAAATTAGGAAAAAATTTAAATAATCAGGAAAATTAAAATAATTAGAAAAAATTAAAATAATTGGAAAACAATTAGGAAAAATTCAAATAATTAGAAAAAAAATTAAAACAATTGGAAAACAATAAGGAAAAATTCAAATAATTATAAAAAAATTAAAATAATTGGAAAAAATTCAAATAATTAGAAAAAATTAAAATAATTAAGAATAATTGGGATATTTTCTAGCTAAATTATTTTTCCTTTGCTCCGTATCTCTCTCTGAAGCAACATACACTCTCTCTCCATCTTCAAAGCGTCATTCTTGCCCTTTGCTATATTTTTTAAAAAATATTTACAGAAACGTGTCTAAATTATTAAAGAAATGAATGGTAGGTTCCTGAATTTTTATCCAATTATTTTAATTCTTTTAATTATTTGAATTTTTTCTAATTTTTCCAATTATTTTAATTTTTTTTCTAATTATTTGAATTTTTTCCTAATTGTTTTCCATTTATTTTAATTTTTTTTATAATTATTTGAATTTTTTCCTAATTTTTCCCAATTAATTTTTTTTATAATTATTTGAATTTTTTCTAATTTTTTTTCCATTTTTTTTCCATTTTTTTCTAATTATTTCCTAATTATTTCCAATTTTTTTAATTTGTTTTCTAATTATTTGAATTTTTCCTAATTTTGTTTGCATTATTTTTATTTTTTAATTATTTAAATTTTTTCCTAATATTTTTTTTATTTTTTTCTAATTATTTTAATTTTTTCCTAATTTTTTTCCAATTATTTTAATTTTTTTCTAATTATTTGATTTTTTTCCTAATTGTTTTCCAATTATTTTAATTATTTTAATAATTATTTGAATTTTTTCCTAATATTTTTCCAATTAATTAATTAATTTTTATAATTATTTGAATTTTTTCCTGATTTTTTCCAATTATTTTAATTTTTTCCTAATTATTTTAATTTTTTCCTAAGTTTTTTTCCAATTGTTTTTAATTTTTAATTTGAATTTTTCCTAATTTTTTCCGCATTATTTTTATTTTCTAATTATTTAAATTTTTTCTTAATATTTTTTTTATTTTTTTCTAATTATTTTAATTTTTTTCCTAATTTTTTATTCCACATCAGCGTCCAAATCATCTTGTCAGTGCCACGTCAACATTCTATCTAAGTTGACGGTCAACTAACGGTTGACTAACGGCCGTGGTGCTGGACGACCCAAAAATGTAAGGTCGTGTGTATTTTTGATTCTGTTGAAAGGTCGTGTGCTAGGCGATCCTAGGGTAAAAGGTCATATGTATTTTGACCCTTCACCCCTGTATTTTAGATTAGATGCTTAAGAAAATTGAGTAGTAATTCCAATTGGTGTAAAAATAAGTGGAAGACATTCTTCACATGTTGTGTCATTGCTGTCATGACGCAGCTTTCCTTCAATTCTCTAATTATTCGATGCCCTCTTTGTTTACCAAACTGTGCCACTTTAGTGCAAGAAAACCAGTGGTCACTTTTTTTAATAAAAAAAAAAAATTCACCATCTGAGTATTTTTTTTAGTATACCGTGAAGTATTTTTTTCACGATCTTAAATGTTTTTTTTTTTCGTTTCAAGATCATGAAGTATTTATCAATAATAGAAGCTGGGGCCGTGCCCTGGCCTTGGTGGGGGACTGATGCTGAACCCCTCCAAAACTTTTTCTGTAGCAAAAAAAAAAAAGTATTCTTAAGTATTTTTTTTAGTATTACTCGGTATTTCAAAATATTTTTTTTAATACCAGTCAATACTTGAAATATTTTTTTTAAGATCCTAAAATAATTTTTCAAGATCATGAAGTATTTTTTCAGTACCAATTAATATCCTAAAGTATTTTTTTAGTATCAGTTAGAATCTTGAAGTATTTTGTAGTACTAGTGAGTACCTTGAAATATTTTTTCAATATCCTAAAATAATTTTTCAAGATCATGAAGTTTTTTTTTTATAAAAAAAGTACTAGTTTATATTGTGAAGTATCTAATCCGTCAGTATCTTTAAGTAATTTTTTAATCCTAATCAGTATCTGAAGTATTTTTTTCAAGATCCTATATTTCAAGGTACTAACTGATACTAAAAAAAATACTTAAAGATATTGACTGGTACTAAAAAGATATTCGGCACGGTGAATGCTATTATATAAAAAAAAAAAGCGAAAAAGAAAAAAAAGTGAATAGTGATTTTTTGCACAAACACGTCGCCATTTGATAAAAAAAGCAGGGCAATAGATGGTTAGGGAATTGGAGGAAAGCCACGTCCATTGTTCTCGTGCTTCCAAGTAATTGCCCACTTGCTATTTACCTTATTAATAACCCTAATATTGATTTTCATACTTATTTTCCTTTGTATAAAAAAAGAATTTCAATTATCTTATTTGGGCAATGTTATTGTTTAGTGTGAAAAATGTTTATTTGACTACACCTTAATTAGACCTAAACCATAATTAACAGTAATGTAAAGCAAAAAAATAACCAATTTAGTTTGGAGGATTAAGCTAGCAATTTAACTTTTGAAGGGTTTTAAAAGTAAAGGATAAGTACAAATTGTTTTTGTAAATACTAATAAATTTGTTGTCATAGTATTTTTGTTTTGTAAGAAAACGAATTTATTATATTAAGATAAATCAAATATAATTTGATTTTAAAAAATTAAAATCATAATATGCACAATAATTCAACAACCAAGTCATCAATTCGCTTAATTACTTTATTTTGAAGTGATGGGTTGGTCGTATTTGGTATGGAAATTTCGTATCCTTTTTATGATATTCAATTATTGATGATTAGTACATGATTGGAAGTGACAATGGCCATCTTGAAAAATAATCCCACATAATTGCATGTCTTCTCTTTCTCCATAAACCACCTAATTGGCTAATAAAAATTTGACTTGTAATTTTATAAAGTTGTGAGATCAAACCTCACATAGTCACCTATTACAAAATTTGAAAAAAAAAATTGATTCATGTAAATTTGACAATTATTATTATTATTATTTTTTTCGTGATTGTGTTAAAAGAAGAGCCCCACATCATTTAAATTAAAACAACATAACATTTTAACATATGTGTGTTAGTAAAAGTCCCACATATATGGCTTATTTTTGAAAGATTTCAAGTGACCACTACCTATAGAAACCACACATGAAATGAGACGTATAAAATTGTCAACACCAACCTCTTTCAATTTCATAGAACTTAATTGTGTGTAGCCATTTTTTTTTTCCTTGGATACATCATAGTAGGAGAGGGGGTAGGATTCGAACACTGGATATGGGGAGGGAGGCCAGTTAATACTGGCTCTCATGCCACTGCGTTACTAAGGCGCTAGCGTGTGTAGCCAATTTTAAAGATAAAGAACTTTTAAAAGTATCTAGTTGAAATTCAGCTTCTCTCTCCTCTCTGGAGTTTCGCTCTCACTCTGCTAGGGTTTTTCTCGCTCGGTGGTTTGGGTGAGTGAGTGGCTGGCTTTTGACGTCTCTCCCTCCGACTTTTGGGTTTTTATTTTTAGGCTAAAGTATACTTTTAGTCCTTCAAGTTTACATGAAGTATACTTTTGGTCCCTTAACTTTATAAAATATACTTTTGGTCCTAAAATTCTAACACCGTTAATGTTGCTAACGGAAAATGCTAACGCAACGAACTCAAGTGATGATTAATAACATTTAATTACACAAACTTTATATATTCTTCAATTTACCCATATTTTAAATTTAAGTTTAACAACATTTAATTACACAATCATCACTTAAGTTTACACTATTATCACTTGAGTTTACATTTTCCGTTAGTAAAAGTAACGGTGTTAGAATTATAGGACTAATAGTATACTTTATAAAGTTAAGGGACTAAAAGTATACATCCTGCAAACTTAAAGGACTAAAAATATACTTTAGCCTTTTTTTGTTTGGTGGTTTTTTTTTTTGGGGGGGGGGGATGAGTAGACTCAATTTCTATCTAATAAAAAATTGAATCTATTTTCTTTTTCTGATTTCTCTCTAACTTCTTCTACCTAAAAGTACTTCAGATGATTCGATTCCTTCACCATTGATCTCTATATTGAAATGGAAAAGCACATTTTGGTTACGTTGTATATATCAATAGGTATAATATTCATAGCGTAACGAAAAAGATAAAGTACAATAATTGAAAAAAACTCCAAGACACAATAATTTATTACTATATATATTGTTGTTGTTGTTGTAGTAAATTTTTTACATGTGAATTGGAATAAAAACAAAGTACATTATCTAATAAAAAAATTGAATCTGTTTTTCTTTTTCTGATGTCTCTCTAACTTCATCTACCTAAAAGTACCTTTACCATTGATCTCTCTAGAGTCCCCCCCCCCCCCCCCCCCAAAAAAAAAAGTTTGTATTGAAATAGAAAAGCACATTTTGGTTACGTTGTACATATCAATGGGTACAATATTCATAACGTAACGAAAAAAAAAATAAAGTAAAATAATTGAGAAAAACTCTAAAGACACAATAATTTATTGCCAGATATTATTGTTGTTGTAGTACTGGCTCTGATTTTAAATATATAACATAATTTATAATGTGATTTGCACTATAAAATATGTCATATATTTAGAATCGAAGGAGTAGTACATTTATTACACGTGAATTGAAATAAAAACAAAGTAGGAGTACATCCCATGCAACATTAGTGGAGATGCCAACCAAATGTGTGTGTGTGTGTGTTTTTTTTTCACGTGTGTCTGTCTGTGTGTCACATTTTCATATGCATGCATGGCCATATAATTAGATTTGAACATTATTGAATTTAATTGGTGGTAACTCTTTCGCTCTTTCTTTCTACATTCATATCAACACAAATTTATACCCGCGCCAAACCCTAGATTCGCGTATCGCTCTCTCTCGCCCGAACCAAACCCTAGATCTCTTCTGCCTGCGTTTCTGCCTCGCCGGCGGCGTCTATGCTGTCGGCGAGCCTCCTCCTAAGCCACAATAGCAGCCGAAGTACAGATCGGCCTTCTTTGAGTCAGGTGTTGGCGGGTTTTAGGCTGGAACAGAGATATAGAGGGGTGGTCGTCCTTCTTGTTCGGCGCCAGTTCTCCTCTGGTCTCCGGCTTCACCACCTTCCTAGCTCCGGTGGCCCCCTATTTTGTGGTTGCGTTTTTGGTTCTCCCTCGTCTTCGGCGGTGGGAGTTTTTGCTCTGATGCCCTTTCCGACGGTGGTTCCTTGTTCGTCGGTGGCCTCTTGTTCGACGGTGGCTTCTTCCTTGGCAGTGGTCGTCTGCGTGCCGGTGGTCTCTGGCATATCGGCGGTTTCCGATGGTGGGGGTACATTGGTTTTCTCGTTCTGTTTGTTTTTCTTGTTTTCCTTTCTTTTTTTTGCTTTATATTTATTTATGTTTCCTAATGTGGTAGATTTGGTCAAGTGTTGTCTGTGTTTGTCCCCTTATGGTGGGGTTATGGGTTATTATGGTGGTGTTCCTTTTTGTGGATTGGATTCGTGTTTTTGGGGTAAGGGTTTTATTGATGGTTGCTATTATTTTGTGCATTATCTGGGAGAAAACCATTGATAGGATTGTTAGATGGGGACGAATCCATATCTCTTATGTTAGCCAATATCTGTTGGGAGGGTGGTTGATGTCACCAAGGTTGCGTAATTGGATGAGCAAGAGTTCTCTTCAGGATTTCACTTGTCTTGTTTCGTCTGAGGTTGGGTGTTTTCTGTATTGTCCCCCAAGTTGGGGTGTTAGTGTAGCTGACCTATGTGCAGCTTTTTCTTATAAGGAGGTGTGCCCGATCGGGTGGGTTTTGGAACCAACACTTTCTTCCATGTCCTTTCTAACCTCAGATGGCAAGGAAGCCTATGAAGTCTTTGAAGCTGCTCTTATTCCGTTTTGTTTTGTGGTGACTAGCTTTCCTTTCAATTGGTTTGGCGTTGTTGTATTTGTTAGCCTTCTTATTCTGATTTGTTTTTCTTTTAGTTTGTTATCACAGTGTAATCGTTTATGTTGTTGTCACACTGTGATCGTTGTATGTAACTTTCATTTCTAGTATCAATATATGTTAGTATTCTGACCCAAAAAAAAAATATCAACACAAATTTAAGAACTCGTGTTTAAGTGGTTAAAATCTCTTTCACTAAAGTCAACACTTGCCGGTTGTCCAAGAGTGCATTTCTATATGTACATATATATTTCTTCTGGTCTTTATTATAAGGTATTAACTAATAATTTTCATAAATTAATAAAAACAATTAAGTTGTCCTACAATTTAACTAACTTTTAGTATTACCCCTACTAATTGCACTAAACTCTAATATTATATTAATTATTATTTTCACCAACTATCCTTATTAATTATGGGTATACATGGAAAAAATTAATGTACTTTGAAAATAAGCAAGTGCCTTATAAAACGGACTAAATACAATTAATAGTTGATGTCTTATAATAAAAACGAAAGGGAGTATGTTACAAAACTACAATGATTGAAAAATGTGTTAGGTTTTTAGGCCATTAATTGGTGTATAATGGTAGGAAGAAACAAAAAGGGTTCAAATTGATTACCAAGAGTATGTTGATGTATGTTATGTGTTAACGACCGATGTATGTTATGTGTTAACGACCATTATCATTTATGTTTATGGATTATTAAATATATGAGTAATTAATATTATATAATTTGGATTAATGGTTTTAATTTATTGATACTCTTTGACGTATTTTGCACGGAGGGTCCCTCAAAAGCCTAACGTGAATAAGAAATAAGCATGCCTTCTTGTTTTGTTTCTGTTCCCTTTTCTGTTTTTTCCATTGTTTTGGTTGTAAGTTAAGCAACTAGTTGGTACTACATACATATCATTCTTCCTTCCTTCCTTTTTTTTCTTTTTCTTTTTTGCCATAAAAAATTTGAAATGAATTGTATTTTAAAAGCTATATATAATGTTGAATATATAATAATATTGTTAGATTAATATCAATGGCAGAACCAAGTTATGGCTGGCTGGGGCCTTAACCTCAGCTGAACTTCTCTTATCTTATGTATTTATTCTACGTATTTTATTTTGGCCAATAATTTAGCCCCAGTTAAATATTTTATTCTACGTATTTTACTTTTTCTAATGAGGGCAATATTGTGTTGATTAGAAAAAATTTTGGAGTTATGATTTTGGGAGAGTCTTGAGTTTTAACAATAGATGACTATAGATATGTAGAGGATGATTAATGGCTAATTTTAATCGGTGTAGATTTATTATGTAGTTGTCTTATGATTTTATAATGAATTTCTCTTTTGAAAAATAGATTATAATAGGTTATTTGTTTAGTTGAAATTGAATTAGATCTTTATGAAATGCTTTTTGGGATTTATATTATATTTCTTTTATTTTCTCCAATTATTTTGTTTTGAGGTAGGTGGAATATGCATTTAAGTGTTAATTTTATTAAATTTCATTATATATATAATTATTATGATTGTGTTTGTGATATTTTTAGGATAATATTTGATTCATTACTTATTTAACTATAAGAGGAAAGTAAAATTCTTGTTTAAGATATCTATTGAAAATATTATCATTTTATATCTTATTTTGATTTATAATTGTTGGTTATTATTTATTTCTATTTTCAATGTTATATGATATTATTTAGTAAATTGTTCAATATGTTTATTTTTAACCTGGGTTAAAAATATTTTCTGGTTCTAACAATGATTAATATATTAATATCCAATATTATTGGTGCTAAGTAGAAGTAATTCCCCAAAATATTTTTTCCACTCATGTCCAAATTAAACTCTTAATGTAATTCCTTTCACCTAATCCAACAACTATTGATGAAGGTCCCCCCCCCCCCTTTCGGAAAGATATCTATAATAAAATTGTAAACATGTACAATATTTTTGATACAAGTAAAGCTAGATCCAGTACAATAAAATACATCCAAGACAAAGACAAAAACAACAACAGCCAAATCACTATACATAAAAAATTTAGAAGTAGAATCATGGACAAAGTAGTCTCCTCAATATCCGGGGTTAGAAGTGACAAGGAAGAAGGTGATGGTTGTAAAACCCACCCAAAAGGGCACATCTCCTTATAAGCATAAGTTGCGATAAGAGTAGCTGTACAAATACCCCATATTGGGGTTAAGAATATAAAAAACCCAACCTCAAACGGAAGAAGACCCATGATGTCCAGAAGAGAACTGGAGGAGGATAAATCTCACCTCCACAGATCAGATCTGAATGAGGAAAGGAAAGGACTCACCACAGGATGAGAGAAAGCCATATTTGACAGAACTCTGAGGGAGAGGATTATAAATCAAAGATATGGACTCACAACAACCACTCAGACGCGTCTGTGACACCAAAACGGTGGTCGCCGGCAACTTATGTGTAAGGCAAAAGCTATCGGCAAAGGAGCATAAGATGAGAGAGGGAAAGTACAGAAAGGAGAGAGATTGGAGAAAAGAGGGAAGAGAAAAGCCGCATCTACATTACCCACTATTGATGAAGGTTAGAATCTAGTTATTAAAATTTTTTCATAATCTCAAATCATAGCTATAGGGATATTGACAATTACCATAAAAAGGAAAAAATCCCATCACAAAATTTATTGCCTAAAGGCTCATAAATACTACTTTTCCGGTTTTAAATATAGAACATAGTTTATAATAATATTAATTACACTATAAATTATGTTTTATCTTTAGAACCGGAAGTAGTAAAGTCTTTGAGCATGTATAACTAAATATATTCAACTGGTTTAACTCTTCTTAAATTATGTGTAATTTATTTTTTTTATTATATGTATAACTGAAAAAGAATTGTACCTGATAAATATAGGTTGCACGTGAATACTTGAATAAATTTTAGAGTATCTCTAAGTAATATATTTTGTAATAGGAAAAAATTCAACAAATTTTTTCAAAAACATCTATTAATACATCAGTAAGTGATTTCAAACACATGCTTTTATTGATTGACAGCTAGTATTTTACTCATTGGACAGATTATTTTCATTGACCGACTCTTCTTTAATCTTTTAACATTTTCTAAACTTGACCTGGTGTCTTCTGTAATGACTAAAAATGTCTTTAATATTTGTTGAATATGTTGTCACTTTCGTTTGTTTTTATTTAGATAAATCTATGCAGCAGAAGAAGAATAAAGGGAAAATTTATTTAAGGGCCCTTTTTATAGAAAAAATCTCAAAAAAAGCTTCAAGATTCTGAAAATCCCAGAAAAGGGCCAAGGATTGTTAATGTGGTTGATATAGTTGTTAACAGGTAGGTCATTAACAATTAAATCAGCCCCATTAACAAAAATTTGCTAACAACTAAATCAACCCCGTTATCAACTACCACTTTGGTCCTATTTATAAGTCCAGTTTGACTAAATCTCACATACCAAGAAAAGGTAACTATCTCAATAATTATGGAACAAATTTCCAACTTTACCCTCATTTATGAATGGGTACCTTTCAAAATTTATTGTCAAATCTCTCTCATCTTTTTCTCTTTCCAACATGGTTAACCAATCTCTCTCATTATCATTACTATGGGCAAAATTGTCACACTCTCATTTATTTGGTCAAAATGGAGTTATAAAAATGACCAAATTTTTTGGTCAAACTGGACTTATAAATAGGATTAGAGTGGTATATTAGTACCTCGTTAACAACTATATCAGCCCCGTTAACAACTTACGTAGATTCTGAAAATCTCATAAAAGACTTTGGGATCTTTAGAATCTTAAGACATTTTTTAGGATTGTTTCTATAAAAAAGGGTCCTTATGTGAAATTTCCAGAAAAAGAAGTCTCATGTCAGAAAAATAATATATCTATCAATTTTAAGACCACGAACAAGGACAAAACTAATTAATCAGTGACAGAAATAAATGGAAAGTGAGACTATGATTGATAATGAGACAAGCTAGCTAGTTGGTGATCCATAGCCACTGAAAAAAAAGTAGAAATAAATATTTATATAAGATAATAACAATTAAGAGGATGATTAATTATATTAATACGTGGGTTTATCAGTCTTAATCTCTAAGGACATGGACCCACTTTGTGTGGGTATGTTTCTGGCATACTTGTTCGATAATAAGGAATATATAATACGTTGAATGGCCCACACAAACACACTCATTTATGCATATGGCTCATTGGTTTTTTTTTTTTTTTTGGGTTTGATTCTTTCTTAAGTGGGAATCCTACTATTCAACCAAGTTACATCCTTTTCAATGCAATTAAGTATCAATTACTTTTTGTACAATTATTAATGTTTATCTCTAACTCCAAAATAATTATTTAAATTCGCACCGACTTGATCATACACACCAATATTCTTTTAAATTGTGTTGTTGATATTTTTCATAAGGTATTTGTTAGTTTTGAAAAGCATTGAATACCTACTTTTTATATATGTCCATATCGTAAGAACAAGAAATTAATTAACAATGATGTTAAAGTTTAGTATAGTCAATAAGATTAAAAATAATATTAGGAATAAACTTCTTTTACTTTAATATTAAGAATAACTTAAATTTTATAATAAATTTAATATTTTAACTGTTTTTACTTGTGAGAAAAAAAAAAAAGAATTGATTGACATATACTTTGGAGAGAATCATATATAGCTCTACTTGAAATCTTCTTAATAGTTAATATTTGTTTGAAAAACCAAGAGTTAATTCATGCTCCTTTCAAATTCACTATAAGAAATCAAGAATTTTGTAGCATACTTTTAATATGAAATTCAAATTCCATGCATCAATCATTTAGTAATTAGGTGCAATTAAAAAAAAAAGGTACTAGAAAGAGGGTTAAGGTGCAATTATTTTCATATATGCACCTGACAGACTATTTTTTTTTTTTTTAGTGTAAAAATATATACGAAGGTTACAGAATGATATAAAAATGCTATGACCACTATGTCAATTACTAACATTGACTTCAGACAAAAAAAAAAAAAAAAATTACTAACATTGACTATGTAACAAATAGGGCTTGGCTTACGTCTGCTGTGGGCAGTATCTATTGCCGTCTTATACTTAAAATTGTGACGTTTTGACGTAGTTTTACGTGAACCTTTACTTTTTTTTTTAATAAAAAATTTTAGGATACTGACGGGTACAGAGGCAGAGTCAGAATAAAAAGTAGGGGGGGAATTACAGAATAAAACCCAGTGGAGTCAGCATTTAAAATTAGAGGGAGAAAATTATAGAATTGGACCGAAAATTTTAAGAAATTATGATTTGACCTTATAAATATTTCAATATTTTCCTTTTAGTTCTTTTATGACACTTTTAAATAGGGACTAAAATGAAAAAATTGAAATTTTATGAGACTAAAGCATAATTTCCAAAAAATTTTAGTCCAATTATGTAATTTTAGGGGGGGCGGGGGCCACCCCTAGCCCCTCCTAAATCCGCCCTTAGACGGGTACTAAAAAGATATTTCATTACGTTAAAAAAATATTTCATGACGTTAAAAAATTATTTTAGGATCTTAGAAAAATATTCTAAAGTATATTTTTAGTACTAGTCAGTACCACAATTTTTTTTAGCACCAGTTAGTACCTAAAATGTTTTTTCAAGATCCTAAAATAAATTTTCTAGATCATGAAGCATTTTTTTTAGTGCCAGTCAATATCCTGAAGTATATTTTAGTATTTGTCGATCAGTACCCTGAAATATTTTTCCAAGATCTTAAAATAATTTTTCAAGATCATGAAGTATTTTTTCAATAACATTTAATATCTTGAAGTATATTTTTAGTACCAGTGAGTACCCTGAAATATTCTTTCAAGATCATAAAATAATTTTTCAAGATCATAGAATATTTTTTTAATAACGTGAAGAATCTTTTTAGTGTCCGTCAATACTCTGAATCCCCCCTAGCAAACGTTCACTATATACTTTGTACCATTGGAAATGAGTTGTACTCGCTAAAAAGCTAAAATCTTTAAACAATTTTCAGTACTGTTGGGCAATAAATATTTTGTTGGGTTTTTTTTAAAAAAAATGAATTTTCCCTATAATATATGAAATACATGATCTATAGCAAATAATACTATTTATAAATATATTCTATATAAAAAAACATAATACTATTTATAAATATATTCTATATAAAAAAAACATCTTTAAAAGAGTCATTCCTAATTAAACTTGATAATACTTAAATTTGGCTCAACAGTACTAATTTATATTTAGTTATATCTTTTCTTTATTTAAACAAAACAAAAACTCTAGATGGTGCTCCGGATCCATATGGCTTAAACTTTCACATCAAATTATAGAAAAAAGGGGGAAAAAAAAA
The DNA here is from genome assembly GCA_034222035.1 of Acacia crassicarpa. Taxonomy (NCBI): domain Eukaryota; kingdom Viridiplantae; phylum Streptophyta; class Magnoliopsida; order Fabales; family Fabaceae; genus Acacia; species Acacia crassicarpa. Next base: position 17,468,103 of record JAWXYG010000014.1, on the reverse strand, counting down.
AAAGAAAATTCACATGAATAAGCTTGTAAATATTCTTTCAACGGAGGCTGAGGGAAAAAAAGTGATTGGAACAATAGTGTGCGGCAAGTGGGAGGGTGGGTCAGCATCAAGTCAAAATTGCATCTAAAAGCTTACAAATGGTCACATGACTACATGAACAGATTATAATTGGGCCTCTCCTTCTTTATTACGTCTGTCTCTTCTCCCGTATGGGCCCAACGTATTCACGCAATGTTCAAAACCAATATCCATATTATTAACCAAGATGAGTAATAGACGGCTCAACTGGTAAAAGAGTCGAATATTTTCATTAAAGGGAGGGGTTCGATCTTGGAGTTGGTTAAGGCATTGGGGAAGGCATCCTAACTTCTAGGTGCCTAGGTAAACATCTGAGGGTAATAGACGGCTCGCCTTGTCCAACATCGGTATAACCTAGGAGGTTTGCCTTGCCTTTGGATTGTGGATAAATCCAACCCCTTTCCTGAAATTTTTATTTAAAAAAAAAACCAAGATGAGTTTAGCGGAAGGAGCTAGTCCCTCACAACGTAGCGAATTAAAGTTTGAATCACTGCTAGGATAGGCACCTACAGTTAGTGCCTAGTGCTTGATAGTGCATTAATAGGATTGTCTCTCATAGAAGAATACATATGCTTAGCAAAAAAGGAAAAAAAAAATATTAATAGTTCCCTTTTGCCTCATCATCAACACCAACATGTTACCAAGGAAGGTTGAATCTAATGTAAGGGGCTAGTCCCTCAATTCGTGGCAAACCAAGGTTTAAGTCTCTACTGGGAGATGTATCCACATTTAGTGTTTAATAGTGTCTCTAATAGAATCACCTCCAATAATAAGAAGATACACTTAGTACCTAACATGTGTTAACTAATAAGAGCTAGAACTAGCAGAAGAGCCTAGTCCATCATAATTTGGTTGGCGGAGTTTAGTCAATGGAAAACGGAGACATTAAGACAATGACGGGGTAATAGTTCGTTAGTGAATTTACTCAAAATTGTGTGTTTTTTTTCTCACTTTTTAATAGTTTGTTGGCCAATTTGGTCCCTTCAATTGTTTTTTTGTGCTGGATGCTCCTCGGGTAATAGTTCATTGACAAATCTGCACTTTAACCCTTTCTATAATGGGAAAAAACACGTGCTTATAAAAAAACACTGCCATGTTAATTAATCAACCCTTTCTAAGTACAGAATCTTAGTTGACTTTGTCTCACTTATTTCATATATATTTTTATATTTTTTTTGCCAAACATATATTAACCTTATTTTTATGGTACTCTTATTAATTTTCTAGTTTTCTCATCCATTTTTCTCCCAAATTTAAAACCATAATTAAAAGAGGTATATTTAGGGGAAATGACACATGATTTTAAAATAACAACAACAATAATAAATTACTAATTTAGCTAATTTCTTTCACCTCCGTGAATTAACTAAGTAGTAAGGTCTTATATTTAATATTGGATGAAGTATTATTATGTTTCATTATTTCATTCTTTAATTAACATATTGAATTAATGGAAGGAAATATCCATAGTAAAAAAAAATAAAATAGTGAAGACACATCAACCAAAGATAGGGCCATATGAATTGTGATGGGTCTGAAAATTTTAGAATTTAGACTGTGGAGCCTCTCTCCCTCTCCCTCTATATATATATATATATAAATTTTTTTTTTCCAGCTCCAAGGCTTGTTGAAATGATGATTAGTAACTTGGAGTTGAAGAAATGTGATAGAGATCACAATCCCACTTGCACTTTTAGTTGCATCATTTCTTATCACTTGTGATACTCACTTACACTCATCAGACATTTTATTTTGACCTTTTTTTTTTTAAAAAAAATGGAACTTTGTCAATTTTGTTGATTAGTTAGTTAACCCCTTATCTATAATCATCTTATTTCTAATAATAAAATTAACTACATGATCATGACACCATAAGATTGATTTGATTTTCATGATTTGACTTTCCATCTCCAAACCCCTTACTTAAACTAAAAGCAATAATAACCAATGAGAAAGTGGTCGAGTAAAGGGATAATCGAACAAAACGACAATAAAAATAAGTTAAAACCTCAGTTCAAATTAACAAAAATTGAAATTTCAACTACTATTTAAGTCATATGCAACTAATTTTCAAGGATTCGGATTCTCTTAGAAGCGCTTCCCTTAGTATCTTTTTATCTAAGTCGTCCAAAAATTAATCTAAGGGTTCAAAATCATTTATGTCAAAAAACTGCATCCGGTAAATATAAAAATTTTAAAAGTCTCACTTTAAACATTAGATTCATTTTTAGACGGCCAAGATTAAAAGATACTGGGGGATGAGGAGGAAAGGATTCTGAGATAATTTGCTCCCAGTTTTCAACGGGTACAACTTTTCTTCTACTATGATGAACAACTTATCTTTAATTATGTATAAAATGAAAAAGGTTGAATATAATTGTTACTATGTTGCATATGGTTGAAAAACAATTACACTACTCTTGCATCCGTTGAAGATAAGTTGCTCTAGCTTAAAGATATAGGTCCTTATGTAGCTTTGAAGAATGGAATATTAATTTTTTGATGAGAAAATTTTCATCAATTTTCTCCAAAATTAATTTCTTTTGTCGAAATTATGATTTTTATATAAAAAAAAAAAGATCAAAACTGTAGCTTAGGCCGTTTGTAATATGAAATCAAAGCCCCTAACAATCAACACCTATCTAAAACGTTTAATTTTTTTCCCCCTCATCGGCTAAAAAAGTCTCCTTTTTAAAATGCTTTATTATTATTTTTCCCCCAAAAAGATAGAAACTTTAATTAGTAATGATGTGTTCTCAATCATACTTACAATTGAAGCAAGGCACTATAGGGACACGTTGGATATCATTGTAAGGAAAACATGCTGTTTTAGAGTAATTATATTAATCTTTATCACTTGGTGTAATTAAGTTTTTTTTTTTGATATAATAAAGTTTAGGTGGGGTAGACATTGGTAACCCATTAGGGTCAAGGTATGCCTCCACCTCCAGGTTCAAAGAGCGCTTACAAAGGTATTTACAGATCACCCATCAACAAGGCTCTCACATCGATCAGTGGGTATCGAACCTCTTCCTTTTTGGGGTGAAGGCCGATACCTTAGCCAACTATGCCACTCCTTGTTGGCGGTATAATTAAGTTGTACTCTGTACTAGTTTCTCCAATTTATATGGAGAAACATGATAATTGAGTTTAATTCATTAAAGCAGAATGATAAAAAAAAAATAAATCTCATATAAGTGCTTCTATAAATTGAAATTGAATTTAATTTGAAGAAAAGAAATAGTTTTGTTACATGATAATTAATGTTGTATCATAAGATATACTCACAACTTAGACGCAATGAACTGAAGTGAACAGGAAAAAAATATTGCTACGATGAAAGAAATAATGTTATGTATTTTATTGGATTTTTTGTGCCATCATTTTAATTGTTTTGAAAGAACGTATTTTTGGGAAATTACTATGAAGTTCCATAACAAGTGAGAGGAAATTACCAAGAAAGGACAACACCCAAGACGCATTTCTACTATTAGTCTTACCCCAAATAAAATTGCGTTGCAAACGTTCTACCTCTTCACATATGCTCACAGAAAGTTGCGCCACTTGCATGGGGTATATTGGTATTGTACTAATTACAGATTTGGCTAAGGTAATTCTTCCCACTGTTGACTGGCAGTTTACTTTGTTAGCCGAGAGCTTCTCCTTATCACAATCCACAACATACCGAAAGGTATATCTATTCTTCCTTTGTCTAGTTAATGGGAAACCAAGATACTTCCCTATCTCGCTTGCTATCTTCATGCCTATGATCTCTTTGATTCTTCCTTTCAAACTTGCAGGACCTTTGGTGAGAAGCTTAAATTGGTGAGAACCAAGTTATCTCTACTTTTCCTTTGATGACTTGCTTATACAAGCTATAAATTTATTATCAAATCTTGCATCAAATAGAACTTGCCAGACATAGCTCCATTTGACTATGTCATATACTTTTTCTAAATCTATTTTCGTAGCCATTATACCACACTTTCCTTTTGCCTTCTTCATTTTGTGTAAGATCTCTTGCCCCACTATTAGTATCTTGAATATGTCTCCAAGAATGAAACTAGCTTGGTATGGGCAGAACAATTCATTTCAATCTTTGTGATAGGATTTTGGTGATACATTTATAATGAACCATATAAAAAGATGTTGGTATGAAGTGCTCTACTTTTTGAGGTCATTCTCTATTTGGAATAAGAGAAATTAATGTTCGGTTATTCTCAACAACATTCACACTACTTTCAAATACTCCTTTGACAAATTGGCATAGAGATTGACCCACCATATCCCAATTTCATTGAAAAATGATGGGAGGGAAGCCATCCACACTAAGTGCCTTGCACGGACCCATTGACTTGACAACATCATGTATTTCCTTCTCTGTCAAAATAGTAGCCAATGCTTCCATATGAAATCGTTCAATAACTGGGAAATTGCTCTTAGTGTGGAGAACATTCTTGTCTTGCATTCCTGCTTGGAACAGATTCTTAAAAGGTCCCACAAAAAGGTTTTTGACTTCTTCTTCTCCATCCAACCAAGTACCTGTCTCATCCTGCAGAGTTAGAAGTCCCTTTTCATGTGTTGTCTTTTCATGTTTGTTTTGATGTGGTAGTACTGGTATTCTTGTCCCTTTTAGAGATCCATTCAAATTTTGACTTTTAGAACCATTTGATTTCTTCTAGTTTTGACAACTAAATCTGCAGTTGCTCTTCTAGTCTGTTTAAAAACTTTGAATGGGGATATGATGTTGATTTTTGGATACAATTTAATCGCGTCAGAATTTGTCTCTTCTTTCTTTCAACCAAACCAAAAGTATCTCTATTCCAAGATGGAATCTCCTATTTAATTTTGTCCAGGTTTGAGTTCAATAAACTATTGCGTTGCCACTGCTCCATCAAAAAGACCTTGAAGTTGTCATGTGTCATCCACATAGCCTCAAACCAAAAAAGTCTTTGTCGATTACCACTATACAAAGCACCCATTATGAAAAAAAATAGGAGAATGGTCTGAAAAATTTGTTCTTGGTAGAACCTTCACAACACAATCTGTCAAAGTAGTTAAAAGAGCTTGGTTAGCAAGAGCCCTATCCAATCTATCAAACAATCGTGAGCACCCTTTCATAAGCGGCCCTTTCCAAATAATTTTGGTCTGGACTCTCCAAGATTAGTAAAAACAAAATCTTGGACTCTATTTTGAAACCATCTGATTCTTTTTCCACCTATTCTTTCTGAAGGTGATAGAATGTCGTTAAAGTCCCCACATACCACCTATGGCATTGTAATTCCATGAGCTTGTAATTGCAGTTTTTCCTAAAGCATAGCCCTGAAATTTGAATGAGGCAAAACATATACAATATTTAATAAGAAAGTCAGTTACCTTTCACTGAGCAATGAAAATGATGGAATTGTCTATCCTCTTCCAATACCAAAAATTGATATTGCATTGCTATTCTAGAGTACGACGATCCCACCCGACCTACCAACACTAGGCACCATTTTTGTATTGTCGGATCGTATCCTAGACAAAGAAGATGACGAAGACGAGATTCATCTTTGCATCTTGTATCAGCAAGCACCACTAAAATGGGATTTGACCCATTTATAATTGTTTAAGATTTCTATAGAGGCCGGACCACATCAACCTCGATTATTTCAATAAATTATACTATCTATATAAAACCAGACTTAAGGTTAAATAGGAACCAGCGCAATAGCCAGCGCCTTAGTAGTGCAACGCTGCTCCCCTCTCCTACTATGTGTATAAAAAAAAAGAAAAGGAACCAGCCCAATAGGCCCACTCGACAAAGGAGCCTCTAGAACTATAGACACGTTGATGTCCCCACCTTGATTCTTGAAAGACCCGTCATCTTCCATTGGGCTAGCACCTCTTTGCCCAATTTCATCCCCATTAAGCCCATCCTTCTCCATAGCTTTGTTTAGTCTAAACTTTGCTTCCTACAGTCCCCTATAAGAGTATTAAAGTAGTCTTACTTGTTGGAAAGCTTTATTGTATAGTATCCATGACCAATGTTAATCAGTGTGATAATGCCTCTCTTGGCCCATATTGCCTGCGCCCTGTAACCAATACTTCTACCTAAGTTTCATAATAAGTGCCTTGCTCCATGCCTTATACAAACGCTTCTTCGTGTTATTTGAGAAACTAAATGAAGGAAGGTTTCTCCTCGAGTTCTCCATTATCTTGCATTTCCCATCTTCCTTTTCCTGGTCCGATGCATCCAGAGATCTCTTTGACATAGTGTCATCTGAGATTTCATCCTCTTCTTAGTCACACTGTCTTCATCTAGATGTTCTTCCTTACTGCAAGTTCCTTTCAGCTTGTCCACAAAAAGAAGGTCCTCCCACATTATAGGAACTGGGATTCTCTCCCAACTTTGGCCAGTGACCCGTTAGTAGATTCTCATCGCTCTTAGGGGGCTCGTTTTAATCTTTTTTTAGCTCCTCGTTAACAAATCATCTTCTTGCATTGAGACCAGTTGAGTCTTCTGACCAAAGACCATAAGAGCCTTTTTTTACTCGCTCTTGCTTGCCTGCTAGTTCTCAAGAAAGATTTCGTTTTTGCCTCCAATAATTTTATTTTATTTATTTTTTTGTTATAAAAAATTTAAGAAAGGGGTTAGGTTCATCTACAATCTAAAGGCAGGGCAAAATTTCCTTTCCTCCTAGGTGATACCGATATTAGGTAGGGCGAGCCGTCTATTATCCTCAGACGTTAACCTAAGTACCTAGGAGCTAGGATGCCTCCCCAAGTGTCTTGACTAACTCCAGGATCAAACCTTCTCCTTTTGGTGAGAGTATCCAACCCCTTTGCCAGTTAAACCTAAAGATGAAAGGTTTCAATAATTTTTTTTTTTTTTTGCTAACAAAAAGTTTTGGAGGGGTTCGGCATCAGTCCCCCACTAAGGCCAGGGTATGGCCCCAGGCTTTTTGAGCACTTACTAGGGACTTACGAGATCGCCTACTAAAGGAGTTTCAGCGACGGCAGCGGGGATCGAACACACATCCCTTTGAGACTTGACCAAATCTCATACTATCTATGCTAACTCTCTTTAGCTTCAATAATTTTATTTGAATACTCTTTTCATGGGATCTCAATCAGGCCCATTATTGTGAATATGTTATCCTTCCCTGATGTTAAGTCGTTATTAGGCTCAGCCAATGAGAGTTGGTATAGATGGTAAGGGATCAAGGACTAGGCCCTTGGGTCGTGGGTTCGATCCCCTTTGCCGTCGCTGGGACTCCTTTGGTAGGCAATCTCGTAAGTCCCTAGTAAGTGGTCATAGAGCCCGGGGCCGTACCCTGGCTTTGGTGGGGGACTGATGCCAAACCCGTCCAAAACTTTTCTATATCAAAAAAAAAAAAAAAGAAAAAGAAAAAAAGTCGTTATTAGGCCCAAACAATTTGGTCTCCATAGAGAGCTTTTTCTTTCTTTGTGTTAAAAAAAAAAACATCTTATCAAACAAAAAAAACATTTTCCATTTGTTTGGCAACGGGCATTGTTTTTGTTGTAAAAAATACCATATATATTTATACCATATAGGAGTACATGTTAATATTTTTTAAGAAATAAATTTTATTTAATTGTCTATTTGTATGATTATATATTTAATGTTTTTGTTATTCAATTTTAAAACAATATCAATGAAGAATACTTTAACTTTGTCAAACATATAATTTTTACTGTATACATTGATTTATTTTTCTTTATAAAATTTAACAATTATCTTTATTTTTTCTTGGTTTAACACATCATTATCTAATTACACGTGAAACCATATTTATAAAATAAACATTTTATCACCAACGCTTGGTTGAATTTGACATTAGAGTATGTGTAAACGTAGAATCATAGATATTGCCTTTTAATAAAAAATGTTGTACTTTAAGTCTGATAATGCTGGAATTTGAATTTCAACAATAACAATAATAGAGTTTTATTATATTGGATGGAATCAACCACATTATTTGAATTTCACTTCCTATCCAAAACAATAATGTGAAAAAGACAAATATATACTATTTTGTTATGAATATTATGTTTGTGGATGTCTATATCTCTCATTGTTTCCTATTCTCCCATATTTTCATATTCTCACCCATGAAGCACTATGATTATGGAATCACATTAGTTGTAGATTAGAGAGTTGTACCTATAAATAAAAGGCATATGTTATGTATTTGTGACACACTGAAATAAGAATTAATCTCCCCTTTCTCTCTTCTCTATTCTCTTGTTCTTGTTCTCTATTTTTTATCTTATATTTATAACACGTTATCAGCACGAGAAGCTTGAATGAAGGTCTGATCGCTTCTTTAAAGATTTCATCCTACCTTCTTTAATTATAGGTTTCTTTTGTCTATCTGGGATAATCTAAGCCACTATATGGAATTAAAGAGATACTTTTACGAATTGTTTTATACATCGGGTTCCATGGCTAAGATTGGAGATTATTACTGTTTGTATATCTTATATTGATCTCCTTTACGAGTTATTTTATATTATCGATATTGTTATTTTTATATTATATGGTTAGAAGCCATGTTCATTTGATTCCCTATTATTTAACTTGAAGTCATATACTTTTTCATCTTTTATTTTATTGAATGAAACATATATTTAATTTTTATATATCTTGAAGATAAAAGGCCAGAAGCCATATAATTCTAAATCCTTATCATTGGCCCGAAGCCATAAAATGTTGATATTATATGACCAAAAGTCATATTTCTTTTACTCTTATTTTGATATTATATGATCAGAAGTCATATAGCTTTCATCCTCTTATTGTATGACTGAAAGCCATGATGTTCAACTTTTATTTATCTTGAAGATAAATGGCCTGAAGCCATAAAATTTTGATATTATATGGCCAAAAGTCATATAGCTTTCATCTTATATCTTTTTGTATGGCTATAAGCGATAATGTTCAACTTATATTTATTTTGAATATAAATGGCCTAAAGCCATATGATTGTGATATAGGCTTTAAGAAATTTATGATATCTTGCTCCCCATCATATACATATTTTATACGTATTTTAATATATTGTGATTTGGTTTTATATGATTATATGATTTATAAGGTTTTTCAGATTTGATATAAGATGCAAAAATGCTGGACACTATTTACATAGTAATTTATATTTTACTATTTGTGAAGTACAACAATTCATTAGATATTTGGTCCTTTAGACTTCTATGCCCACGAAAGAGGTATAACAACTTATTCACACCCTGATATGAAGGGTGAACAAGAAAGTGACATTGGATTGTTATTAATATTGAAGCCCTAAAGGTTTAATGTATCAAATATTGAATGATACAAAGTGTTTTTAGTTATTGTCCTGAAGAAAAATAACTTGTAGAGAATTATGCCACTCAAGAATAATAATTCTAAAGGCCTAAGAGAAATAAATAAGCGCAGAAGGTAACATGATGCTTACTTTTTGTTGTTATTGTTATTTAAATTTATGTGATAATATATCATAAATTTGTTTATATGAGAATTTTTCTGATGGAAAATTTCACATATGTAATTCTAAATCTATGTGATTCTAAATTATTTTGATCATGAATATCTTCATATGTGGTGAATTGTATATATATTTTGCATATATAAGTAAATTGAAGTATATTATTAATGAGTAATGAGATTATCTAGTGATGTAATATTATATGTTTGTTCTTAAAGAATTAACATAGATTTTTATTTTGAGCTTTAAAGGGTTTTAAAATGATTTTGAAATACATATATAAAGAAAGTATGTTTATATGACTCACACTTGAGGGGGAGATTGTTAGAATACAAGTATGAGTTAGAATATATGTGTGAGCTAATTTTTGAAAAGTTATATACTTCTTAGAAAAAGTTTAATACATCTCCCAAAATGGATGTCAGAATATTGAAATGTTTATTATTTGTTGAGACATATGTTACAGTAAACTTCTGATTTACTGATCCAAACAAATTTATTGTTGGGATAACTTGTTTGATTATTCGAGTCATAAATATAATGCAAATAAGATTACATTTTGACATCCATTGAAGAACCAGAAAATTTTTCATGAATAACTAACATATTATGTATGAATTATGTCCTGTCTGTTCTAAAAAACAAATTGTTTGCAAGACTATTATTGATCATGATTAGTACTGGATTTCAGTATTTCTGGAAATATATCAAACAAAATTATATGTACCCATTGAAATAGCATGTAAACCATATAAACTTGAAAGATGCATCAATGAGATGGTTATATGTGAGATTATTATCTTGCAATCTGAAGTTTGTAAGCCGAAGTTTGCAATAATGTTTGAATGAATTAAGTGCACAATTTCCAGATTATACAATCAAGAAATCATGAATCAAAGTCTCCATAAATAGCTAGATCAATTCTTATGAGAACAAAATTTTTATGTTGGTATATTTATCTTACATATTGCAGCACTTATATAAGCTAACAAAATTCTCCCGGTAAAATTGGCTTTTGGTCAGTAGCCAGACAAATTCCATCTTAAAAGATTTGAATGTGCAATGCTTATAAATCTACCACAGCGCACATAGATGGATATGGAAAGAAAGCTGAGATAAATGTTGTATAAGGACCTTCTTTTTCTTGTTTTCTCTATATGAAATAAAATGATGTTTCTAAAGGAAACAAATGGATTAAGGAGACTTATATTGTATGATTACTGTCAATTGATATTTATCATTTTCTCAACATGAGGGGGAGAAATTGAATAGCTGGACAAGAGAATACATGAAATGCATTATAGCAAAGTATATATCTTCGAATAAAGAAGTATGAGCTAAAAGTTCATCAGGTTATGCATTAATGATATATTTGCCAAATAGAATTACTGACCTAAATGAGATTTATTAAATCTCATAATCCAGCTAAAAATGCTTCAATTAGTAACATGTCTGAAGCATGAGTAAGTATTCGGTTCCAAATATAAACGTTATGGATAAATTGGAGCAATAATTAAGATGATCATATTAAGGAGATAGATACTCCAGAAGAGTATCAAGACATAACTTATTGCAAAACCTCAAGAGAGGTTCAGGTACCTGAGTAATATTGATATTATTATATCGAATTGGAAAAATAGAACCGAAAAGATAAAGTTGTCGACAACAATTTTGATGATGATATCACGTGATCAAATGATGATATTATATAAATATTATTGGCCAAAAGGATAAGTGAAATTGAGAATGACGCAAATATAATCATACTATGATAGTTAAGGACCTAAAGTCCAAATTGAGATATATGATTTTGTGGCGGATACGATAAATCTGGCAGTTTGTGAATGATAAATTATGCGTCTATTAGATATCGTTATATAGCATATGCATATGGTTTACTAAACTATGAAGATTGCATAAGAATTTTCAAAGAATCCAAGAGTGCTAGCAGCATAAGTCTTTGAAGGACTCAAGATACCAGAAGCATCTAATTCAAAGTTCTCGAGAATAGTACTTAATAAGTTTTGTATGACTTAAAGTTATTAGAGCATGTATGATATAATCATTTTAAAGAATATCTGTTGATATGCATCTAGATATATCTTATAAGAATGCTTAGAAATCATGTTAATATTATTATGATTTTGCTGGAAATATTTAGTTCTTGCAGGTACACAATAGAATATTTGATGACCAAAAAGAAGATATGTTCAAAAGACATTACATTAGGGGGAGCAAATCTGATGTAATTAAGAGGGGGAGATGTTACACGCTGTACTCTTTTCCCCTTATTTAGGTTTTATCCCACTGGGTTTTCCTAGAAAGGTTTTTAATAAGGCAGCATTCGAAAATGTATTAATGGATGATGTACTCTTTTCATTGGTTAGGTTTTTATTCCACTGGGTTTTCCTAGTTAAAGTTTTTTAATGAGGCACATTCATAATGAAAATCCAAGGGGGAGTGTTATGAATATTATATTTGTGGATGTCTATATCTCCCATTATTTCCTATTCTCACCTATAAATCACTATGATTATGGAATCACATTAATTGTAGATTAGAGAGTTGTGCCTATAAATAGAAGGCATATGTTATGTATTTGTGATACACTGAAATAAGAATTATTCTATCCTTTCTTGTTCTCTATTCTTTTGTTCTTGTTCTCTATCTCTTATCTTAGATCGTTATATTTATAACATATTTGAATTTTTAAAATTTCAAAAAGTCTGTTAGCATATGGAAATAATATATAGGTCTTAAGGGATTAACATAGGCATTTATAGTTTGAGTCTTTTTACCAAAACACCCCCACTTCTTGCTTCCTATCCCTTTGTCTTCTTCCTCCTCACCCTCTCTCTTATCATCTACCCAACTCTCCACTGCCTCCTCCTCCACTTTCTCAGCAATGGAAGGAAAAACTTGAAAGACCTGAAATTTGAGGGGTAAAATTGTCAAAAAATGAGAATAGTGACTGGGAACCTGAAATTCTATCAATTTTGGTGGAATCTGATCTTCCTACATATGAAAGAAGATTGGTGGGTCTAGAAACTTAAGTTCTCTAAAAGATTTATCTAAAATACGTATCAAATAGAGAAATTTACTAATATTCCTTTCCCTCCCTACTGAATCTTTATGCAAAACAGGCCTAAGGCTTATATCAGTGAGAGAATGAGTGATAGTGGTGGCAAGCGGAAATTTGACGAATTTTGAAGAAGGTTGACTGTGAACATTACTCATCAATATTAAATATAAGGAATGGCTTCTCTCCTTTGTTGTTAATATCCGTTGCCGTCCTTTGATGTAAAATGTCATCGTTTTGCATTTTGCTTTTGCTTTCCCCCCCCCCCCCCCCTCGTGAGTGAAGTTATATTCAAGGCCCCTAAAGTATTTAAAATATTGATTGGTACTAAAAATTATTTTATGATCTAGAAAAATTATTTTAGCATCAAAAAAATATTTTAGGGTATTGACGGGTATTAAGAAGATACTTTAGGATACTGATTGGTATTGAAAAAATATTTCATAATCTTAAAAAATTATTTTCGAATTTTGAAAAAATATCATGAAATATTTTTAGTACCAGTGAGTACCATGAAATATTTTTCATGATCCTAAATAATTTTTCAAGGTCATGAAGTATTTTTTTAGTAATAGTTGGTACTATGAAATATTTTTTCAAAATCATACAATAATTTTTTAAGATAATGAAATATTTTTCTAATACTAGTCAGTATCCTGAAGTATCTTTTTAGTATCAATCAGTACCATGAAATATTTATTTGAGATCCTAAAATAAATTTTTAAGATCATGAAACATTTTTTTGGGTACTAGTCAGCCCTACTTAACTCACAAAAATTAAAAAGCAACTACAGCCATTTTTAATGCAAAACTTTGAAGTTTTGCATCAAAGGACGGCAGCGGATATTACTAGATTAGGAGAGAAACCATTTCCTATTAAATAGCTGGACGTTCTCCAAATTCTCATGAAGACAAATTAAAGTTAAACATTTTTAATAAGAAAATAAAAAATGAACCATATACTACGTCAACAAACTTACTGGCCGGTCAAGAAGTTAGAATTTTCAACTCAATTGCAGAAACACAACAATACCCGTTCTAGAATTCTCAACTGAACACTGTTCTTTTTCCAATCTTTCTCATTGAATATTATTAGTTGCTTTCTCTTGACTTATAACTGTACAATTGTGACTAGATTCAGTTCACTTATATATATAATATGGCTGAAGCTTTCAGAAATAATAATATAGGAAGAAGATAGAGTTAGGAGATATGAAGATGGGTTCGTTTCTTCTTTTGGTAGTTTTAGCGTTTGGTTTAGTGCTGAATGTTTCTGCCAATGCGGAAGGTAAGTGGTGACGTACTTTTGTGTTTAATTTGGTGAATTTTGTTTTGCTAATCTGATTGCTCTCTTTTTAACTGTGTTTTTGCTGGATCATAAATGTTATATTCGTAAGAAAACTGGAGCAAACATAATAGGTTTGCATCTTGGGAGAAACTTTTAGCATAATATTTCAGCCTGTTCTCTTCATCATTTAGCTAGCTTGCGTGCTTCCTTGAAGTTTTTGTGTGTGAGTGGATATATACTAAGATTAAGAGTGGGCTTGATCGCGCGCATAACAACGTGCAACATAATTGAAATCTGACCAGTTCTTTATCGTGCGTGTGAGTTAGATATAGTGCTAGAACTTTATTATCATTAATTTGAATTATTACCCCCAATAATTGGAAATTAATTTCCTTAAACCATTGTTATACCAATGTATAGAAACTACCACTGTAGTCCTATTTATAAGTGTAAATTACCTAATTCGATTTTACATATCAATCACAGTTAGTTAACTCAGTACATACAGATTAAATTGGTAAAAATTTTCAATTTTACCTTCATTTATGAATTGATATTTTTTGTTCCTCTTTCTTCTCTCTATCTAAATTTATTACAATTATTAATGGGGTAAAATTGTTACAATTTTATTTATTAACTTGGAAGTAGATTTATATTAAGGACTGAATATTTTCCTAGAATAGACTTATAAATATGACTAGTTAGTACTATTTTAATTGTCACTGAGACGTCTTTAAACACCACTATGGTGATGATTACCCAACAACCACAGTGCTTGCGTATAAAAGCCTGTCCATATTACAAGAATCAAGCCCCGAGTTCTTGAAGTTTCCGAGATCCTCTCCCGATGTATTTCTAATGTTCATTATCCTTGCTTTCTGCAAGAAGAGTTCAATTAATAGGAAAGCCATATATTATTATACCTTTAGTAGAATATATAACTCCTAAAGGCACTAGTGTCTTCTAGTTCAACTTGAATCATGCATCTTTGACATAAATTGACATTTGTGCGTTCCCATAAATTTATGTAACTAACCTCTGATTGACACAAGCTAAGTCGGTTGTAACTAATTCTTTACCTTGTGGGTATGACTAAATATAATAATTTCATGTTAAGGATGTTTTCACCCAAAAATTGCTTTTCTTTATGACAGTTGATGTGCTGTATGCGTGGAAGACCAGCTTGGTGGATCCTAACAATGTTCTCCAAAGTTGGAATGCCAGCCTTGCAAATCCTTGCACTTGGTTTCATATAACATGCACCAGTGACAATAGTGTGACTCGCATGTAAGTCATTTAATTTAATTTTTTTTTTAAACCTTGATTTCAGATTCTTACTTCACATTTTGTGTAAAGTGTTGATGATTTGGGTTTTCGATTCTTACAGTGATCTTGGAGATGCAAACCTTTCAGGTCCACTGATTCCCCAGCTTGGTCAACTCCCAAATTTGATGTATTTGTAAGTTGAGAGAATCTAATTTGTTGTTAAGTTCATTTGCTTCATTTAATTGATTTTTTCTTATTAAGAATAAATTTTTATTGGTATTCTCTTCTGTTATCACCTAGCAGGCTATGGACTGTTTTCTTAATTCATTGCCAAAAAACTTAAAACCTTAACACATTAATTACATGAGCTTTCAGTATTGTTTCTCTGTACTCCACTGAAGATAATTAAGTAAAATAAGTTGCTCTTCCTTCATCTGCCTAAACTAAGTCTTGATGTCTAAACTCTTTAGTTGGCTTTTTAGGATATTAAAGAAATGATGATAATAAGTGATTAAGCACTCTAAATTAAACCAAGGTAACAAAAAGTAGACCGGTCAATGAATCAAAGATAGTAGTTCAAAGTCAGTGATTCAAAATTTTATCAGACTAGTTAGGGGATTAGTTTATCAGCTCACTGGTCTGACTAATCGAGCTAGGTTGGGTTGTAATTAATACCATACCTAAACAAAGTAAAGCTGATCAGTTTAACACCGATACCAGCAACTATAGATGTGTTTCTTAAACAGACGTTATCAATAAGCTGAAGAGTTATCACCATTTGCTTGTCTGTTATAATTGCCACCAATTGGAAACATACACTTCTATTAGATTTCAAGGATTCAATCCTTTCCATGGTATGGTTTCTGATGTTTTAACTATTGAGTTCTATTACTATATAGTTGTTGAAATCTTAAATTTTGTTGTTCTGTACAATACAGGGAACTATTTGACAACAATATAAGTGGAGCAATTCCAAGTACGCTTGGAAATTTGACAAACTTGGTGAGCTTGGATCTTTTCTTGAACAGATTAAGTGGTTCCATCCCAAGTTCATTGGGCAACCTTCCAAGGCTACGTTTTCTGTAAGTCGTGCTTTCCTTTAATGTCTTTCCAGGATTAGAAGCTCCCATTTTAAAAGATCGTTTAAGGTTTTGTTACTTGTCCCTTATTCTTGAGCATGTGTCCTATATAGAGGTACACTTTTACTAATCCTTTGCTTACTAGCTAAGATCATTTCCTTTAAAGAAATACTCCCTCCTGTCTTTAATATAGGAGCATAATAAGTAATTTGCATACACATTAAGGAAATTAGTAAAAACATTATTCCTGTTGGAAACTAGGTAATACCCCCCAACGGATAGCTATATGTGTAGAGATCACTAAAGCGAGTTATACTTCTCTCCACAAAGACTTTTCCATGCATAGCTTAGTTAGAACCTATGACATTATATTTAAGGGACTTAGTCATCTATGGTGTGTTGGTTAATTAAGTTGGTTATTTGTAATGTGTAATATGTTGATTTTTTTAAAAAATATCTTCTTTAATCACCATTTGCACTAAAACACCCCTTACTATGTGCACGCAATAGGATTAACTTATGGAAAAAGTTATAAATTTGGAGGACAAAGTTGAAAGAGGTTTTATATTTAAAACCCAAAACTCCTAACTAGCTCCAGCTATATTTAAGATTGGAGGGAGCAATATATAAACTCAATTATTTTAAAGAATTTTGTTTGCACCAAAAGAAAGCATAGTCGGCCAATTTTGATTGTCTAATCAAGATGCTCTTATGGCTTCTATAGTTTTAATTTACTCTTCCATTTAGTTTATTATCTATAAATACTAATTTTTTCTATCCTCTGAAACAGGCGTCTCAACAATAACAGCTTGTCTGGAAGCATTCCTGAGTCTCTAACTACCATTGCCACTCTGCAAGTCCTGTGAGTGTTACCACTTGTGATCTACTTCCTCTAGTCCTATGTATAAGATCCATTTGATTTTTCTGAAAAAATTAAAGAAGTTAAATAAATTATTTTAAAGTATTTATATCTTTTTCCCCTTCAAATTAGTTAGTTTGACTTATAAACTAATAGTATAAAATTTAATGATACATAACATATATTATGATTAAATAATATATTTAGTTTCCTTAACTTCTAAAAAATAAAGTCAACTGACGCTTATATTTAGGATTGGATGGAGAAGTTTTCTATAACATAATGCAAATTTAGGTAATTACTTCTACTTCCATCTTAAATTTCTAATAAAGGCTGTAACATGAAAACCATTGTTATTTTTGAATCTAGTGATCTCTCAAGCAACAATTTAACAGGAGATATCCCAATCAATGGCTCCTTTGCATTTTTCACACCCGCAAGGTTGGTAATAATAATTAAATTTTTTAAAATTATTGTTCTTTTAATTAACTTCAATAGCTATTTTTGGTGGGATCATCACATGGAGCAAATTTTTCTAAATTTACAGTTTTCAGAATAATCCTGGATTAAAACCACAAAAGTTCCCTCCACCTCCACCAATGTTTCAAATTGCGCCAACTCCTTCAGGTTTGTGGATTTTTGTTTTACTACTAATGCTGTTATATTGTGATGGCTTTATTTTTGTTGCTCTCAGTCTTATAATTGAAGTTTTCAAACAATTATTCTTTGTATCTTCAGATATTTGGGTTAAAATACCATCAACACCCTGGAATATTTTGCAAATAGCAGTCAATATTCTAAGTTAATTTGTTATTCATCCAGCACACTAAAGTATATTTCTAATAACCCAGTATCCTAGAATAATTTGGTGCAATTGTGCTTGTAAAGTATTTTTCTTAGCAGTAATGAGCACTCTAGACTCAGAAAATTCAGCGTTTTTGAGAAAATAAGTGCACTTGAAATTACTGATAAATTACATCAGAATTCCGAGTGCTACTGAAAAAAAAAAAAACTTTAATGTGTTGGATTGAAAGAAAAAATGGTTAGCATATTGAGTGCTAATAGATGTAACTTAACCCTATATATTTTTATGATGGACTGAGTCAATCCATCGAAGAATTCCCAAGTATGGCTGATAAACTGAGTCATTCATGAAGTTTTCAGCCATCTTTTTATATCAAACTTGTGCCTAACATCGTCTCTCTCTCTATATTTTTTTTTATAGACTTGTCCTACTGGTTCTACTAATAAATCATTTTATTTTGATGTCTTGGTAGAGGCGGAGAGATTCTTAGGTAGACAAGAATGAATATATCTAAACCCAATTAATTAATCTAACGAAAACATATTATAAGTGATTTTCACCCAAAAAAAAAAAAATACTTGTGAGTTGTGACATTCTTGTGTGAAACTCTGCAACTGACTTGATTTGTGTGTATTATCATTTATTTATTTATTTTTCACGCAGCTGAAGGCCCCTCTTCTCCATAATCATCTTCAACATCATCAGCTTTTGCCTTGTTTCTGCCTATTTTCTCTTCCTTCCAGTTTGATTTCCTATTTTGATCATTTCTTTGTTTTATATATGTTTTTTTACATGTGTTGATTAGCCATTTTGGCATATTGTTATACTCCTCCCATACACACAGGTGTTGGACATAATTGGGCAGTTAATATTAGTTTTAATTGTAAGACATATTTTATATATTTATCAATTTGTTTCTAAGTTAGCCTTATTAATATTATGTCAAAAATAATCAAGTAGGAGAGGGATTGAGCGAAAATTAAGGAAAATGATCTAAAAAACTGCTACATTGACAAACTTCCTTTCTAATCAAATTACTTAATTAAGTCTTACATTAAGTAAGTATTAGAGAGGAGTATAGTTGCAGTGGTTCTGTTACGTGAGCCATTTATCCGTTGCAATAGATTGTTGAGATTACATGGTTACAAGTTGTTCTAATTACTAGTATATTATACGTTTAGCATTCCTTTAGATATCAAATGTGTTATGGACTTAAGAACATGGGCCACGAAGCCCAATCCATCATGCCATCATCTGCGGTAACTACCCCCATTAATATCGCCATTCACAGCATACCTCGGGGTCACGAATCCATGAGTGGCCGAGTATCTCGGATGCTAATCTTAATCACCTCTCCTTATAAATAGGAGATCACCCCACCGGTGAACGGTACGCAATACCAGCCCATCTCTCCTCTCACTAAGCACACACCCCACACCCAGTGGCTAAGCGCCGGAGTACTCCTCGAACTACGTTGGCTTTGATCCCTCACACAGGGTACGTAGGCCCTAGGCAGTGATCCTAGTTCAAGCCATAATCCAAATCAATATAGTCTACATCCGAACAGTTGGCGCCGTCTGTGGGGACCCTTAAAAAGGTCGACCACAAGGTTTTAAGGACACGTATCAATGGCAAGATCAAAGAGAACTTTAACAGCTCCGAGTACGCAGGAGCCGGAAGAACATGCACAACAAATAATGCAAGCAGATCAACATGATCATACCGATCCCGACTTGGAACAGGTAATTGTCGAGACGGAAGAAGAATCAAACGCAGCCGATCCCGACGTCCCACAAAATGACGTGTTAGTGCCTGAGGAAACTCAAGCCATTGAAGGTGATTTTCAGGAGGAAGTTCAAGTTGTCAACCCGGACATTCTTTTGCTGCAGAATACAATAGGCTCCATCCTAAACAGGATGGAGGGAATGGAAACCCGCCACAATCTGCAAATTCAAGAAAGCGCTCGTGCGCACCAGGAAGAAATGGTCCGACGTGATGAGGAATGGAGGAATTTCTTCCAACAATATGCTGACCAAACTGACAAACGGAGTTCTGCAACCAACAGAGATGAGGCGGGACCAAGTCGGCATGGTTCCCACTCCCATGGGGAGCGGCCGAGTAACGGACGCGATAGGGACCGGAGTAGAGACCGTGGGTTATCTCGGGATACTGATCGAGATGAACAGAATAGACGTTCGGGCAATAATGGACACCCCGAAAGACAAGCCCGGATAACCGGCACTAATGAAGAACCTGATAGGCGCGATCCAGTGTCAACTAGGGCGCAAGTAGACGGAAACTTGAGGTCCTCTAGGGAGCGGGTTACACCCCCTTTGGACGACAGCGACAGAGACAGAGTAATAACTCCCTTCACTAAAAAGATCATGGCAGCACCCTATCCGAAGGGCCTTGACACTAAGGACTTCCCTAAGTATGACGGCAGTCAGGACCCGCAAATCCATATCAGTAACTTCAAGATGGAAATAATGGTTAAGGGATACTCTGGACCGATCATAGCGCTTTTATTTGCAGGAACTTTGCGAGGACCTGCACTGATATGGTTTAACAGTCTGCCGGCCGACTCCGTCCCGGACCTCAAGGACTTGGAAGGCAAGTTCTTACTCCACTTTGCCCCAAGTCGGAAACAGCCTAAGACAGAGTTCCAACTCGACCAAATACGGCAAGGACCTGGAGAGACTCTTCAGAAGTATTTAGAGCGATTTAATGCTACTGCTCTGCAGGTTCCTGGCTTGAAGGACGAGGTACAACTGCACTGCGTGATGGCGGGCTTGGACAAAAGTTCGCCGTTGAAGAAGTCAATTATGAAGCGTCGCCCGGCGTCGTTGAACGAGTTCAGAGACCGCACAAAGCAGTATATAGAAATGGAGCAAATGGAAGCAACAAATCGTGTACCAACCCGAGAATCCTCGAAAAAATCCCCGTCCTGGGGTAAAGATCGCTACAATACGGAGAAACAACGTGACCGAGGTAGGGACAGAGTACCACGAGGAAGTCGGGCAGAAGGAACGTATGACACGTATACGCCACTGAGGGTGCCGCGAGCCCAAATTTGGAAAGAAGTCTCTCTAACTGAAATGAAGTATGTGGAACGACCACGGCCAATGAGGGCGAACCAATCTTTAGACAAGTCCCGATATTGTGAATTTCACGACCAAAATGGTCACACGACTGAAGCTTGCTGGGATTTGAGGGATGCAATTGAAAAATTTGTGCGAGAAGGGAAACTCCGTCGGTATGTGATACTAACTCAGGGCCGACAAAACAAACGGCCGAACAGAAGTAGAAGCCCGCAGGAGGGAAGGAAAAAGCAAAACGGGGACAGCTCCAAGCGTGAAGATGGGGACGAGTTTCCAGAGTCTAAATTTGTATGCACCACAATCATGGGTGGTTTTGGAGGAGGGGTAGACTCTTCCAACCAGCGAAAGAAGTATCTCAAGGAGGTTGTGACAATTGTAGACCGACCCAAGTTCAAAAGAGGAAAGAAAAAAGAAGAACCCATATTGGGATTTTCGCAGGAAGACTTTGATGACGTGATACCCGGGCATAATGACGGCCTGGTGATCACAGGGGTAATCGATGACTGCCAGGTTAAGAAGGTATTTGTTGACAACGGGAAAGCCCGAAGTTCGGGCAGAATTGCAAGAGTTTTTGATCAATAATAAGGATGTGTTCGCGTGGAGGCCGTCCGAAATACCAGGGATTGACCCCAAGTTTTGTTGTCATAAGTTGGCTATTCCTCCAGGTTCGGCACCTGTGGCGCAGAAGAAAAGAAACATCGGTTCCGATCGTGGGAAGGTTTTGGACAACCACGTCCAAGAATTGCTCGAGGCTGGTTTTATAAGGGAAGTACAGTACACCACATGGCTGTCCAATGTCGTCATGGTGAAAAAACCTAGCGGCAAGTGGCGGGTATGCGTTGACTACAAGGATCTGAATAAAGTGTGCCCAAAGGACGCGTTCCCGATGCCCAACATAGACCAGCTGGTGGACCAATCATCCGGGTTTCAGTTGCTTTCATTCATGGACGCGTACTCGGGATATAACCAGATCGCCATGCACCCGGAGGACCAAGATAAGACCGCTTTCATCACTAGTAAGGCTAATTACTGTTATAATGTGATGCCTTTTGGTCTCAAAAATGTAGGAGCAACCTATCAAAGGATGATGACTAAAGTGTTCCAAGACCAGCTCGGGAAAAACGTGGAGGTATATATCGACGACATGATAGTCAAGTCCAAAGAACAAAGCAGTCATATCCAAGACCTCGACCAGACTTTTGAAAAGTTGAGAAGGCACAGGATTCGACTGAACCCGGCTAAATGCGCTTTTGGAGTACCCTCGGGAAAGTTTTTGGGTTTCTTGTTAACAAGCCGGGGTATAGAAGCCAACCCAGAGAAGTGCAGAGCAATCCTGGACATGAAGGTCCCGACAAACAAAAAGGAAGTACAGCAGTTCACGGGAAGACTAGCGGCCTTGACCAGATTCTTACCCAAGTCGGCCGAAAAGTCACTCCCCTTTTTCAAGCTGCTTAAGAAGCAAGCGTCCGGAGGATGGAACTCGGACTGTGACGATGCTTTCGTCAAAATTAAGCATTGCTTATCTTCCCCCCCGGTGCTTTCAAGACCAGAGCCTAATGAGAAATTGATTCTTTATTTATCTGTAGGGGAAGAAGCAGTCAGTGCGGTTTTAATAAGGGAGACCGATCAAGAACAAAAGCCGGTATACTTCGTAAGTCGGGTATTGCAGGGACCCGAGGTCAGATACCAAAAGCTTGAGAAGATGGCATTCGCTTTACTAACAGCAGCGCGACGGCTGAGGCATTATTTTCACAGCCATTCTATTGTTGTCCGAACAGTTTCCTACATAAGCCGGACTTAGCAGGCAGAATGACTAATTGGGCAATCGAATTGTCTGAATTTGATATTGTGTACGAGGCCCGACACGCGATCAAATCACAGGCGTTGGCCGACTTCTTGGTAGAGTCGACTTTCATCCAAGGACGAGGAATGGGTACGGAGTCTTGGAAAGTCTTTGTGGATGGTTCTTCCAATCTACACGGAGGTGGCGCCGGGGTTATTGTTGAAAATCCCGAAGGCGTCGCAATAGAACTGTCTCTCCGACTCGAATTCCCGACGTCCAACAATCAGGTCGAATACAAAGCTTTGTTGGCAGGATTATCTCAGGCAAAGGAAAGCGGAGCCCAAAGAGTGCACATTTCAACGGACTCGCAACTAGTGGCTTCCTAAATCCAAGGATCATATCAAGTAAAGGGGCCGTTGTTGGCTAAGTATTTGGCCAAGGTAAAGGAAACTATGGCCCAGTTCGACGAGGTGACAGTAGCACATATCCCGAGGACGGA
Source organism: Acacia crassicarpa (assembly GCA_034222035.1). NCBI lineage: Eukaryota > Viridiplantae > Streptophyta > Magnoliopsida > Fabales > Fabaceae > Acacia > Acacia crassicarpa. Next base: position 17,444,778 of record JAWXYG010000014.1, on the reverse strand, counting down.
GAATACAAGGGCTGATATACTGTCCAAATTGGCGAGCACTAAGTGCCCGGGAAGTCTGAGAACTGTCGTCCAACAAAACCTCCCAGAACCAAGTTGTGTAATGTTGATTACGAACTCGGACGACTGGAGGAAACCAATTGCGGACTACTTGGAGCAAGGAATTATTCCCGATGATAACGCATTGGCAAGGAACGTGGTGAAGACAGCAGCTGCTTACACAATGGTGGGCGACCATCTTTACCGCAAGGGTATACATGCACCTCTAGCAAAATGTCTCGGGAGCGACCAAGCCCAATACGTCTTGGCAGAAATACATGAGGGCATCAACGGGCAACACATGGGGGCCAAGGCACTTGCGCGAAAGGCTGTTCGGGCAGGATACTATTGGCCCACTATGGCTCGAGACGCCAAAAACCACGTCCAAACATGTGAAAGCTGTCAGAAACATGGTAAAATCAGTCGAATGCCACCATCCGACTTACAAGCAATCACGGCACCATGGCCATTTTTTAAATGGGGAATGGACTTGCTGGGACCCTTCAAACCAGCTCCCGGTCAGTTGAAGTGGCTCATAGTCGCAGTGGATTACTTCACTAAGTGGGTGGAGGCAGAACCACTGGCAACAATAACCTCGGCCAAAACGCAGAAATTCTTTCAGAGGAACATTATCTCCCGATTTGGGATTCCGGCCGAGATAGTTACGGACAACGGTACACAGTTGACAGACCGGGGTTTTCGAAAAATGATGTCCGAGTTTCAAATTAAACAGCACTTCGCCTCGGTAGAACATCCGCAGTCCAATGGGCAAGCAGAGGCGGCAAACAAGATCATTGTGAATGGGTTGAAGAAGCGGATGGAAGAGGCCCAAGGTGACTGGGTCGAGCACCTCTACTCGGTACTTTGGGCATACCGAACAACGGTTCAAACATCTACGGGGGAAACCCCTTTTAGGCTTACTTATGGTTGCGAGGCCATGATACCAGTGGAAATTGGGGAACCTTCCTTACGGAAGTTACAAACGCTTCAGGAGCGAGTTAACAATGAGGCAATTGCAGCCGAGCTGGATTTAATTGACGAGGTTCGCACTACTGCGCACCTCAGGGATGTGGCTACGAAACGGCTGATCGTAGCTCGTTATAATAGGAAGGTAAAGCACCGCTCATTCGAGAAGGACGACTTGGTCCTCCGAAGAGTAGACATCGGCAATAAAAATTCCCGAGAAGGAAAGCTAGCAGCCAACTGGGAAGGCCCTTATAGGATCAGGGAGAAACTCGGGTCGAGCGCTTACGTTCTGGAGACCCTCAACGGAGAGGCGCTGAAAAGAACTTGGAATGCAGATAAACTAAGGGCCTACTTCAGTTAAAGCAATTTGTTGCGTGTTAAATTCCTGGTTTTCAGTTCCTATTTAATCGTTTCTTTGTTCAGACAATTTAATTGCGAGTTTAAGACTTGCTTTCTATTATGAAGATTTCAGTTAATGAAACAATAGGCTACATAGCCAAATTAAGTATTGTTCAACTTATCAACGTATCTATGAACCCCAGGCCAATTCATTTATTACGGAACTAAAGCGCATGTATGAACCCCGAGTTGGTTCATAAATCGTGCCGCTAAAAGCATGTATGAACCCCGAGTTGGTTCTGAATCATGCCGCTAAAAGCATGTATGAACCCCGAGTTGGTTCATGAATCATGCCGCTAAAAGCATGTATGAACCCCAAGTGGTTCATAAATCATGTCACTAAAACAAACATGTATGAACCCCTAAGTGGTTCATAAATCGTGTCACTAAAACGAACATGTATGAACCCCTAAGTGGTTCATAAATCGTGTCACTAAAACGAACATGTATAAACCCCTAAGTGGTTCGTAAATCATGTCACTAAAACGAACATGTATGAACCCCGAAGTGGTTCAGAAATCATGAAACTAACATGTACTAGTCTAAGTTTGACCGTATAGCGGCAAAGCCGCCAAAAAAAAAAGGGGATGGACGGGACTCGGGTTGGATGATCTGCGGTTACCGCTCCGTCTTAGATGGCCATAATAAACATACATGCACAAATGGTACAAACGTATGATTTCGTGAATCATGTAACACGGCAATGTAAATGCCGATAGCAGAACTAGGACACATCGATCGACCTTGATCACGTCGACCGGTGGCCTCGACAAGAAAGAAACAGCAACTGAAATATATTAAACCCAGAAAAACATGCGCATATGGGTCAGCTGTTCATTACAAAGCCCAAACACGGGCACAAAGTCTGCAAAAAAAAAAAAAAGCCTCCACATCGAGGCATCCGGGCCATTAAAAAACTGTCAATCCCCAGTAATTTCCTCAGGACCTACGTTAGCTGAAGAAGCATCCACATTGGGAGCCGGGTGAAAAATCCCGCCTTCAACATAGGCGTTAACATGCGCTTGTGTCAAGTCCAGGGTAAACTGCGGATTTAAAAACCGTGCTTGCTCCAGGGCATTGTCAAAAGCGTCCATCACTCCCGTCTTCAGCATCTCTACGTCCTGGTTGGCATGATCAAGGGCAACTTGGCTAGTTTCAAGGGACGACGTCAGCCGTGCAACCTCGTCCTTGTACTTCGCCACCTCGTCCTTGCACGTTGCCAGCATAGCCAAATTTTGGTCGTGGACTTGAAGGTGATGGGTGACCTCGGACTTTGCCTTGTGAAGCTTGTCACGCAGTCCAACAATCTCGTCCGACAAGCTTGCCTTCTCGGCCTGTGCCACTAGGAGCTCTTCTTGGGCTTCAGCTACCCGGTCATCGGCAGTTTGCTGTTTGGCTTTTAAAGCCTTTATTTATTCCGCCTGCTCTCCGACCCAATCCTTCAATTGCGCAGCCAGATGGCACACGCCGGCATTTTTCATGTTCATATGCTCCAAATCCCTAAGCTCCTTTACCTCCCGAGATGAAATCCTCCTCCTATCATAAAAGTGAGAAGGAGCGTGGAGGCCTGAGCGGAGGCCAGTCGGAATTTTGTTTTCCCAAAGATAAGACTTCGGGAACTTAACCACGGGCACGGTTGAGGAGGACGGGTCATCAGAGGCCGCCCTCTCAGGCTCAACAACAGGAAGAGCCAGGGGAATGTCGTCTTCAGCCTCTTCCTCCGGCTCAGCCTCAAGGGTCTTCTTTTTCCTCAACCTCTTGGTTTTCTTCGCCGGGGGAGGATCAGCCGGCTCATGAACAGGTGCCGCCCTCTTGGTAACAGGGGTAATAGGCCGAGATGATGTGGCAGTGTTTGAAGGGCGGGCAGTGACGTTCAGATAATCGGGCCTTTTACCCATCGGGTCACCTAAAGAGAAAGAAAAAACAAAGACGGGTTAAGATCTGAAACTGTCAAATAAAGCACTGCATGAACAGATAAAGCGATTATCGTACCCGCAGTGGGTGATTGCTGTACAAAAGAAAAAATGTATTCGGCCGAGTCCTCTAAGGGCTCTTTATTGATAAAAGTAGAAATAAAAGCAACAACATCCTTCTCCTCTACAGTCATGTGAGAAAGCGGGGTAAAAAAATGCTTGGCATCAAATCGATGGTGCTCTCCAGTCTAATACAAAGGAAAACGGCCTTCAAGCTCCCCAGAAGCAGAGGTCTGAAGAAACCACGGGATCTTACCCGCCTCGGCAGAAATCATAAAAAAGGAGTTCTTAAAACCCTTCCACGAATCTGTGAAAGGCTTGAGAAACTTGCGACCAAGTAAGGCTCGGAGAGAAGTCCATCCAAACTCAAGCAAATCACCATCAACAGAAAGATTGTTCTTTAACGGAACAAAAAAGTAACAGAACATTGGCATGGAGCAAACTAGCTCATACTTATGGCAGAAACTTTCGAAGGCAATGGCGAAAGCCCAGCCATTGGGATGAAGTTGAGATGGGGCCAACTGAAAGTGGCGAAGAAACTGCATTTGGAAATTGGAAAAGGGGAATTCCAGCCCAAGTCGGGAGACAATGTGTCTGTAGAAGAAAAAGAATGGAGCTTCATCCTCCCGACATCCAGATGCCACTGACTCATCAGTTGAAGGGGGGATACGGTGTAACAATCACCACCCCGGACTACTTTAGCGATGGTCTTAACCGAAGATCTATTCCTCATATTAGTAACGACTTCACTAACGGCATACCGGTTGATGGTCGCCATTACGGGAATACCAGAGGAAACGGACTCGCCGGCCTCCGATTGGTTGGTTTGATGAGTGGAAGAAGACATAAATACCTAAAAATAAAAAATAAAAACTGAGTCAAAACTCGGGGGTACCTGAAGTCTTAAAATTTTCGGGAGTTTGAGACGCCCGAGGCAGTAAAAGGGGGAAAGCGACGGCAGATCTCCAAGGCATTTGTTTACAACGACAACGGTCCAAGGTCTGCTCAGCTTCTTGTTCGAGTCCCCGATTAGAAAAGTCGATGGCCTTGTACATGCATTCCTCACAAGGAGTGTTATCTTCGGCCGGACAACCCCGGGCGGAACTGTCAGGAGCCACATATCGGGCAACCAAGGGCGCCAGCGATGCAGTAGATGACGGCTCAAACGCCCGAACCTGAAAGGAACTTCGGCCTCTGCTACCAGGGGACGGACTGGAGCCTCGGGTCGAACTACAACCACGGGGAGCAGTAGCACCTCGGGTGGAACGCCTACCTCGGGAGGATCCGCTGCCATACGAGGGACGAAGCAAGTCTTCCATCCTTTCTTTTTCACCAGGAAGAATGGACCATAGCCACATTTTAGTCCGGCCTAGAACTCTTTTCAGTAACTCTCTATCCTCATCGGGGATGGGCCGACCGTACATGTCTACTAATGGTGGCTGGGGATCCATCTTTTGAGACACGGCTAAAATATCTAAGTCGTACGCAGTTGGGATTATTAAGCAAATTGAGAAGACAAGAACAACGTCAAGAGCTCGGAAAAGCATAAATGGTGCACACAGTTAGAGCATACAAGTGATTCTCATCTTCCCAGAAATCCCCATTTTCTAACGACTCAAATAAGGTAACCTCACTATGGTTCTCAGCATTTTTCTTTCCCTCAGAAAGGAATTCAGAATCATCATCGTCGTTTATACCACCCACCAAGAATAGAAAAACTTTTTAAGGCAATACCAAGAACAAAAACCCAGGCGTATAAGGACGTTAAGGAAATGGGATAGGGACTCAAAAAACACATTTCAAGACCGTTACGATCAACCAAAATGAATAAACTAAAAATACCAAGAAAACTTACTCGCAAATGCGTAGAAGGTGAACTCTGGGCAAGAAAAGCGAGGAGAGAGGTTGCCCTACCAAAGAAGAACTTCACCAGAAGGGAAATGCGCGAAATGGGGAGAGCGGAGTAACAAAACACTGTGCTTATAAGGATATTAACACGCGTGACGGTTCATCACCCAGAGGTTTCACCAGTTACGAGGTGCCAGGGAAGGTGACGGTACAGATTTCAGAAAATCAATTGGAGAAGAACCGTCGGGGATAGGGCTAGGCCCTATTCAAAACCCTAAAAAGCAATCATGGCTGAGGGGAAATGACGTAGCACATTAATGAGCGCGATAACCGATGGTGGCTTTTCGGAGAACGCGGCGTTACGGATTCAAACGAAACGACGCCCCAAATATCCAACAGTTAGTGGAAAGGCAGTCACGACGGTAGGTATGACCACGAGCTGCCTAACAGGAGGCACCTCGGGTAATAACACATCCTGGCAATTCTTAGAAAAGAGTTGTCAACTCCATAACATCAAGGCCAGATATGCACATAGAACTAAAGGCATACTAGAGTGATCGGACTATGAGAATCAGGTCGAGGTGGATCAGAGGACACTAAGTCGGGAATAATTACCGGCGCACCCCAACACCCCAGGCACTGGTGTCATCGGGCTGGGGGGCAACACTGAATGGATAATAACGCATTTGCAAAACTGAAAGACGCATGTCGCAACCAAGATGGAGCAGCGAAAAACAACTGCCAAATCAAACGACAACTCGGAGTTAATACATGATCTAATCAAGCAACCAGTACATCCCGGCAGTTCATGAACTTGAACTACCGGGCTGGGGGGCAACTGTTATGGACTTAAGAACATGGGCCACGAAGCCCAATCCATCATGCCATCATCTGCGGTAACTACCCCCATTAATATCGCCATTCACAGCATACCTCGGGGTCACGAATCCATGAGTGGCCGAGTATCTCGGATGCTAATCTTAATCACCTCTCCTTATAAATAGGAGATCACCCCACCGGTGAACGGTACGCAATACCAGCCCATCTCTCCTCTCACTAAGCACACACCCCACACCCAGTGGCTAAGCGCCGGAGTACTCCTCGAACTACGTTGGCTTTGATCCCTCACACAGGGTACGTAGGCCCTAGGCAGTGATCCTAGTTCAAGCCATAATCCAAATCAATATAGTCTACATCCGAACAAAATGTATTTTCAAATCAGTTATTTATTTATTTATTTTGTTTACCTTAAAAGTTGTAACAACTGTTACTTAAATGGTTTCTCATACATTGGTTACTCATCCTAGCTATATATAAATATAAGATATAAATAATTGAATTACATAAATTTAAAAATTTTGTTAAAATTAATTAAAGAAAATAAATAGTAAAAGTTTTTTTTTATAAAAAAAAATACTCTTGTTTATGGATAGAGCATAAGAAGAAGTGAGTGAGTCTCATGAATTAATTTAATTGGAATTTTCTCTTTAACTTTTCTTTGTTTTGTTGTTGTCTTTGACTTGCTGTAACACGCGCAGCCATTATACTTTCCACGGAAGTTTGAACACCTAATAACCTCAAACCTAATAAAGCTTGAAAAGGAGACATTTGATATTTTGATGTCATTTAGATTACAATAACATTACACACACAATGTTTTTGTTATTCAATTAATTACGGGATATGATATTGTTATTACCATTTTTTATTACTATCAATGTTACTACTACTTTTCTACCGTTATATCAGAATTTATTTCATCTACTTTTATAATTTCTCTCTCCTATTAAGATTCTAATCTAATAGTGAAAAAATGATAGTAACATTGATAATAACAAAAAATGATAGTAACAATATCATATCTGTTCTGTCAGTCATAGAACAAAATAGATTGATCGGATCGGACTTGACCTAGGAACAATTCCTAGGGCCTACGTACCCTTGAGAGGGATCAAAGTCCACGTAGTTCGAGATATACAGAAAAAGGGGTGGGGTGTGTGCTCTGTGTGAATTCAGAATGGAGAGAAAGCACCTGGAGAATATATGCGTTTATCTTGGTCCGTTCTCTCCAATGTTCTCCGTTGGTTGTGTATATATAATGTTCTCTTGAGCGGTTCCCACGATCCAAGTGGTTATTTTCCACTACCTGCATTATTCCCCATATAATAATAATGGGCATAATTATGGAAATAGTGGTGGTTTACCTGGTCTAAGGAGACCTGGGCCTAGCCTTTAATAAGCCCATCGTCCAGGTCCATAACAGATGCCCCCTAGCCCGGTAGTTCAGGTCTCTGAGCTGCCGGGATGCATTAGTTGCTTGATTGTGAAGCACGGATTTGGCCGATGTATATACAGCTTATCCAGGTTGTTTGAGATGAGATAAGGTCCTTGCTCGCTTTCGTAGCGATTTTTCACAGTCTATACTCCTGTATTTAATAACATGTAAGCAAATCATAATCAATGAAAAATACTTACTGCTTGCGCAAATCGTTTAGCTTGCTCATCTCGAATGCTTGTCCGAGTTTACATTAATCTCGGTTATTAATAACATGTCTTTCAGCGAGCAACTCGTCATTTACTCTGTTGCCCCCCAGCCCGGTAGTTCGAATCTCGGGACTGCCGGGATGCATTTAAGATTTAACCAAGATCTGCACATGAAGCCCGGATTTAAACTAGATTCAGTTTAATTGGGTCCGGCTTTAGAGATGTACGTGGATCCCGGATCTTAACTAGATTCAGTTAGCCGGGTCCGTCTTCAAATTACACTTTATGTGTATCCCGAGTTTAAACTAGATTCAGTTTAAACCGAGGCCGACTTCAGAACTTTACGCGGATACCAAACATTAACTAGATTTAGTTAACTGCCCGACTTTAAACTTTATACGGATCCCAAACGTTAACCAGATTCGGTTTAAGTCGGGTCCGACTTTGAAAACTATTATGGATCCCAGATCTTAACTAGATTCAGTTAGCCGGGATCTAGGCGGCGGAAACCAACACGCACAATCTTCATCCGTTGCCGGTTCCACTTTATTAGCTATTTTTGTTTGTAGTTGTACATTTAATGTACCGAGTTGTAGCGCCCGTGTTGAGCTCTTGTTATGACACTTTCAATTTGTAAAATCAAAAGTGTGCCAATTTATGCTTGCTCCCTTTTGTCTTTGCCTTTGGTGAGAATCGAATGTAAGAGCCAACTTGATCAAGGTCGGCTAGTACACTCGAACGTTTTTTCCCCTTTTTCAACTTTACCGTGTTCCAATGGACACAAGTTTTAACCTTTTGATTTTATTAGGTTCCAAAGGACACATGTTTGAATTGGTTTCTCCACGCAGCCTGGATTTTAATCAAATTCGGTTTTACCGGGTCTGCCTTCATCCCTGTCGTAAGGGTTCATTTCATATGGAACCCGGGTTTGCCTTCATCCCTGTTGTAGGGGTTCATTTCATATGGAACCCGGGTTCCGTCTTTGAAACTCATTCGAGTTTTATTTGATGATTCGGCCAGAATCAAAAATTTGCTGCGTAGAATACCGGTCTGGGACCATCCATGAGCTATCAAACCGCCTAGGTGATTTACCAGAAATCATTGGCTTTTTAGCCTTTACATAATTTTCCATCTGGTTCAGGCTTACAACCGACGTGATCAAGGCCGATTATAATGCCTTTATTTTCAGCATTTTAATTGCCGAGGTGCATGATCCACGAAATTTTGCGTTTGCAAAACTCGCGCATGTCTGTTTATTATGGCCATTTAAGACGAAACGGTAACCGCAGATCATCCAACCCGAGTCCCGTCCATCCCTTTTTTTTGGCGGCTTTGCCGCTATACGGTCAAGCTTAGACTCGTACATGTTAATTACATGATTTATGAACCACTTCGGGGTTCATACATGTTCATTTTAGTGACATGATTTATGAACCACTTCGGGGTTCATACATGTTCTTTTTGGTGACATGATTTTCGAACCACTTCGGGGTTCATACATGTTCTTTTTAGTGACATGATTTATGAACCACTTCGGGGTTCATACATGTTCTTTTTGGTGACATGATTTACGAACCACTTCGGGGTTCATACATGTTCTTTTTAGTGACATGATTTATGAACCACTTCGGGGTTCATACATGTTCTTTTTAGTGACATGATTTATGAACCACTTCGGGGTTCATACATGTTCTTTTTGGTGACATGATTTACGAACCACTTCGGGGTTCATACATGTTCTTTTTTCCATACTTTGTTGCTAGATGATTTATGAACTAGTTCACAATCCATGCGTGCTTCGTCGCACCTCGTTATCATCGCTACATGTTTCGGAACCAGGTTTATGGAACCGGGTTCCGTCTTCGTTCCCTTTCGTAGGGACGGACTCCATACGGAACTCGGGTTTAACCAGATTCGGGCTAACCGGGTCCGCCTTCGACACTTTCCATGGTTCCTGGATTTTAACTAGATTTAGCTAACCGGGTTCCATCTTTTTTTTCTTTTGGAGGTGAACTCCTTTGCACAATTTTTCTTCGATTTGTTTATCCCAGATGGGTGTCGTAACCCTTTCTTCAATTACGGGTGTCATAACCCTTTTTTGACATGGAGCCCGAGTTTTAACTTATTGAGTGTAACCGGGGTCCGCCTTCAAAAATTGACATGGATCCCGGGCTTTGACCAAATTCGGCGTAGCCGGGGGTCCGTCTTCAAGAATGATCACGGAGCCGGGATTTTAACCAGATTCGGTGTAACCGGTCCGCCTTCAAAAATTCATGCGGAGCCCGGGCTTTAACCAGATTCGGCGTAGCCGGGGTTCCGTCTTTAAAAATTCACACGGATCCCGATTGTTAACTAGATTCAGTTAACTGAGTCCGCCCTTTGTTTCTTAGGAATTTCAAGCTTATCTTGGCTCTTTAATATGAAAAATTTCATTTGCTTCTGTGGAGTCAGATTCCACCATTGTTGTTATGATATGAATGAAATTGGCCAAGTGCAACTCAAGAGTGCTATCAGATAAGATTTGACCGACATTTGGTTATTGAATAGGACCACGAATTATCAGTAAAATAAGTGATTCTTTAATAGCTCTTAAAAGCACAGGTGGTAATTGATTCTCCACCTCCAAATTTATCATCTAGATGGGCGTCAATATGCTTCTGCCTGAGTTCCTTTCTCAAATGGTTGAGAAGACCATAATGGAGCGTAGCATGATGACAAATCAAGAAAATGGAATATGGCCACCAAATTGGCTCAAAAGCATGCAGAACCCAGTGAAAAATAACAAAAGCACTAGAAAAAGATAGCAAACCTCACGTCGTGTCATCACAACAATGATACAGCAATATGCTTTAATTTCAAAATGCAATCTTAATTGAGTGAGTGAGGTGGTCTACATGTTACTGGCCCCATAATTATCCAATAGATTCTTTAATAGGCCTCCCTTGCTTTAAGGTTTGTGCAAGCTCTTTCTTTGACATGCAAACTCCAAAAAGAAATTGTTGCCCAGTTTCACAAGTTGTGTAATATGTACTAATTAGTTGAGTAACCAATAGGATGAGATCCCCATTTTAACGTATTCCAATAAAGGTAAACAATGCATCTGATGATTATTTGTCTTCACCCATGCTCTTTATTCATTTTCATCATTTGCAAACTTAGCCATATAGGTGTCAAGTACGTGAGAAAAGTTGACCATTTCTCTATCATCACTTTTTCAATCCTAGCCCTTTATTTTCAAATCAAACCGCAATTGTCAAATATTTTGGCTACTTTTTGAGTATGACTTTCCAACATGTGCTGCCACCCTTCTTTTTAAGTCAAGTTAGAATTCCAATGAAATAATTCCACAACAATGACAGAGGCGTACCTGAGGCTGCAGATTATCACCAGGCGGTGCTAAGAACAAAGGGACAAAATCAACCGCCATCAAGGAAGATAAGATTGAATAAGATCAAACAGTGGGGCTAGAATCTCCACTTTCTTCATTTGGTTCATAACGGGCCTCAGATGTATAGAAACGAATTCATGGAGTGAACTCAAAATCCTTCATTTTGTCGATATGGAATTTTTGCAAGAAGCATAACAAATTGTAATTTGCAATCATCTCGCACTTTACGGGTTCCAATATATTTCATTGCTCCTTCAGCAATTGATGTTTTCACAATAGCAACTAATGTTTAATCACCATTAAAATATACCGGAGAGAGATAATTTGTATTCATTATCATATTGAATACTCGAACAGTGCAGCATGTCTTCGAATTGATTTTGGTAAGACTCTACTTTTAATCATCTTACACCAACAACAGCCTTCGAAAATAAAGCACAAGCAAATTTTTCGTGTCCTTTTCATCCATATTCAGCATCATTATGTATAATTGCACATCGTTGTGTATCTCATATATATTGGTAAAAGGAATAGATCCAAATAAAAATTTGCAAAGATGAGATACTAAAAACCTGATTAAACCCTGCTCTGAATGCTTCCATCTGATGCATGACCCTAGTCTCAAGAATTGCATCAGACACCGTGGATATGTACTCCTCCTGATTATAGATATTACGGAATTTTTGCGAGGCGTTAGTTGTGAAGCACTTGATGCTTTACTGATTCTACTTTTCGGGCACTGACAGCTCCTTTTTCTTATCAGAGTCTGGCCATCTCATCCTGCACTTCTTTCACGCTACCCCGAGCACTCTCCATGTCCTTTATCAAAAACGTAATGGTGACATCTCTTGCACCACTATCCTTGAGCGGTTTTATGGATTTTTTTTTTCTTGTATCAGGCTATGAATCTGATATCAACCCTTGCAACTTCCGGCAGTTCGTTAGAGCCAACAATGTCGGCAATAGAGACAGAGTTATCGTAACACAGGCGACAAAGATGTCGGCATCAGTGATAAATTTTCGAAACACCCATAGCTTCAATTAATGCTCAATCATCTCGTTCATGGAGCTCGTTGCGCATTCATTATCAATCTGATTCTTGAAATCTTCTCTTTCCACATGAGTGTCAAACCTAAAAATTCTTTTGTCTGCACCTACAGACAACACGATTTGTTTCTACTGCATACCGGCGAGTCCCATGACAGCAGATGAATGGAGATTCTTGAAGCAAAGCAACTCCAAAGGACCCCTAGAAGAAAATTCTTGCATCTCGGCTCTACCGTCATGCTTCAAGAAAATACATATCTTCCTTCGCAATGGCTTCTCCATGGACTAGAACACCAGTTTGAGCACTAAAAGACAATAGCTTTTCTGTTTTCAAACTTGACATTGACCTCCACAAGATTCTTTAATTTCTTTGTCTTCAAAAACAGTAGGTGCAAATTCTTGAATTCTTTCGACACATTGAATCTTCCTCACTGCATGAGAACTAGGGCTTATGGAGCACGATCACACTATTCAGAAAATCGGTGAGAGTGAATCCGATCTCAACTTTGCATCTTCTATACAACTCGGCGTACATCTTATTGGCATCTCACCATCTCGGGAATCTTGGCTTCATTGCTATGACGGGTTTAGCAATCTCGGATACCCATTTGAGTTATTTGACCAATTGTAAGGCATCTCGGTATAGGAGACTAAGGCATCTCGGCACACGTCGTGGATCATGCAAATATTGCTACTTCAAAGCTTAATGATTTGATGTGTGTACACGGATTAGATCAAAGCAAAAGACAGTCTGAACCAGCAGAATCCGGAAGCAGAGTCTCAAAATGCAAGAAGATGCAGGAAACCACCTAACCACAAACAAACGGTGAGGAAGATTTTGGAGAGTCCTGACAAACTGTCAAATTCTTGGACCCACGCTGTCATGCATCTTCGAATGTTGAACTGTCCTCCCCTTATCAGCTGGGTTTACGTCACGATCCATTCAAGCCTCTGCATATTCTGTGCAATTGGGTTGAGAGGGATTGAAGTCCTTTATAGGGAGATGTTATTAACGCAGCAGGCTAGCCTCTCCGGTGATATTTTGATGCTACGGGATTGCAGGATAGCCTCAGGGATTAGGAATTCTGCATCAGCAAGCCTCGTTCAAAGAGAGAGACCAGTTTAAAGTGCTGAGTCTAATCCAACAGTGTACTCCTATCTCGGCATGTCATCATGTCGGCGCATTATCATCTCGGTAGGGTAGGCCCAGTGATCTCGGTACGCTCCTTCTCGTTCTCCCCCACTTTGTAGCCGTTCAAGCATTTAAGCAACGCAGAAAATCAAAAATTGCCAACTCGGCATTGAATCATTTATTCTCGGCATTATCCTTCTTCGTCATTTAAATATCGGCATATAAGAATCTCAGAACTCGGCTTCTTTTATCCGAGCCCCAATCTCTCTCATCGGGAAATTGAGGGGTGTTTTTGTGAGTTTTAAGTTGAAGGCGCTTTTTTCTTGAAACTGGGATGTTATTTGATTTAAAGTGGAAGAAGCTGAACGTTGCTGATCAACCGTCATATCTGCCTCATCTTTGGCAAACTGGAAATACCATATATCTTCTTTGATCCCGACAACTCCCATGTCGGCTCCTCATGAAGAGGATCCCGGCATTGGAACTCGGCTCGAATCTCAAATTCGATCGTGTTATATCAAGGGAAATTTGAATAACTGAGATCCCTATAATCTCAGATCCCTTAAAGACTGGGCCGAATTCATTGCTGCTTCCCCTCGGCTTGATTATCTCGCTCAGTTACCCATTGGAATTCCACCAATAGGTCTATCCTCCTCAAAATTGGCATCGGCCTCAAAGTACTTTAAGGTCGTCTTCTTGACCAACGTATACAAACCAACAGCACCACTGCATGGAAGATCGACGATGATCGACAATATTCCTTTCATCCCTATGGGTGTTCACCGATTAAATTATATGTGCAGCAAAACGGGCTTCTTACGACAAGAGTTAGGGTTTTCCTTCACGTGCGATCCCGTGGAAATTTCTGTTTGCATCACGCCTTCTTTTTGAAAGGCGTCTCCGGTAGATTGACGATTGTTTGTTTGGCATTCGGGAATTGAAATTATTGACCATCTTAGGTCGTAGGAATCAAAATTTACGGGTCCCCACAGACGGCGCCAATGTTCTGTCATAAGAACACAAGTGTCCAGCCCTAGGAGTAAGCTACAGATCCTATATCTCTTCACATACTAGCCTACCTAGGGCTAGACACTTGTGTTCTTATGACAGAACAATATCTCTTCAATTATTACTTAAATTTGTCAAACTTATAATTTTGTTAATTTTTTCTAATAAAGTTGTACTATTACCTATCCTAATTTTTGTTTGTTTGTTTGTTCAAACATCATTATTGAGGTCTGAGGACACGTGAAATCAATTTATAATATAAAAATTCTATCGGTTTAACAGTGAGAGAATGGGAGAGACGTACGGGAGGAGACTGCTTCCACGGCGGCGGGAATAATATAATTTGATAGTATATTGTGAAGATGGTTGACTTTGAACATTTCTCCGTGAACTTTTTCAATAATAGCGTAAAAATACTCTAAATCTCCATCTTTTTTGCTTTAATTACATATAGACCCTTCTATATTATGAAAACTTATATAGATATCTCATGAAATTGAGAAGTATATTACATAAATGCCTCTTATTTGCTTTTTTTGATACATCATGGTAGAGAATGGAGGCAGGGTTCGAACCCTAAACATAGAGGAGGGAGGTCAATTAATACTGACTCCCATGCTACTGCGCTACTAAGGCGCGCTGACAATGCCTCTTATTTTCTATCCATAAAAAAATGTTAGTTAACTCTTAAGTATAGCTTTTAAACCTTTTGGTTTTACCAAAATGCCTATATTTAACATTAGAATATATATATATATATATATATATATATATTCATTTTGCAATTATAAAATTTTAATTTTTCGTCGTGTTTAATTAAAACTTATTTGTTTGTAGTTCCTGAAATGACTAAAAATATGTATAATAAACTACATAGATTTGAGAGATTTTATAAGGCGTTTAAATTTATAATTTCAGATTTTTCTACAAATTTTTAAAAAGACTTAATCAAATTTTCAGAAGTTTATGATATTTATGAACTGTCAGATCAAATAAAATTTGGGATTTTGTATTTTACAGATAAGTTAGTAAAGAAATTAAATTTTTATATAAATTTTAATTAAAAATATATTTTTAAAATCTTCTGCGAATATTTTTAACAAAGTCAATAGTTTGAATTAAGTGCATATTTTCGAACTAAAGGAAAAATCCGTATAATTAAGATAAAGCAAGAGTTCTTAATAATAAATTGCAAAAAAGAACCATAAACTGGGTCAACCAACCCGCAGCTTCAAGATGTCAGAATTTTCAACTCACTTTGCCAAATCACAACGATGCTCTTTCTAGAATCCTCAACTAATTAAAAGTCTTTCTTTCAATGAGTTGCTTTCAGAGATAATATATAATTGAGTGATGACTATTCAACTGCGACTAGATTTGATCAGTTCATTTATATATATAATACATAGCTGAAGCACTCGGAAATAATGCGGTGGAAGAAGACAGAGTTAGCAGATATGCAGATGGGTTCGTTTTTTCTTCTGGCAATTTTAGCCTTTGGTTTAGTGCTTAATGTTTCTGCCAATACGGAAGGTGAGTGCTCGTGACTTTTGTGTTTGATGAATTTTGTTTTGTTAATTTGATTATTCTCCTTTCAACTGTGTTTTTTCTGCTGTGTCATACATGCTCATCAGAAACCTAGCTAACTGGAGAAAACAGAGTAGGTTTTTATCTTGGGAGTATCCTTTATACTCTTCTCCTCCTTAATATAAGATATGTTTACCTAATTTGATTATATTAAGTTTGTTAATTAAATTAGTTAATATGTTATGTTAAATTAGGAAAATATTGATAAATATAAAAATGTCTTATATTTTAGACTAAAATATCAACTCCCCAAATTTATTTTATATTAAGGACTGGAGGGAGTAGTACGGGAATTTAGTCTTGGAGCTTTTTCATCATTAGTTTTTGTTATCACCTCCAATGATTAGAAATTAATTGCCTTAAACTACCACCAATATATCAATGTTTAGAAATTGTTATTTTAATTGTCATTAAGGTGTCTTTGAACAACATTATGATTACCCAACGTTCATATAGTGTCTGCCTATATAAGCCCGTCCATACTTTCCAAATCAAAGCCCCAAGCTCTTGGAATTTCCTAGCTTCTGTAGTTTTCCTCTCTTGAGTTCTTGTATCTTTTTCTTGTCATGTGTCCTTGCTTTCTGTAGGAAGGGCTTGCTTAATCCTGGGAAGTGCCGTATTTTATAATGCCTTAGTGGAATAACGACTCTTAATGACAATGTCTTCTGACTCAACTCGAATCATATAGTATCCAACACGTTAATTGGAGCTTGAGGGTCTCCTTGATTACAATTCTTTGTGAGATTATTTGAGGATGACAATTTTATCATCAACATAAGTCGATTGTCACTCTGTTTACTTTCTCTATGACTAAATAAAATTTCATATTAAGGATGTTTTTTTCACCCAAAAAAAAAAAAAAAATTGATGTTGTCTATGACAGTTGAAGTGCTATATGCATGGAAAGCCAATTTGATTGATCCTAACAACGTTCTCCAAAGTTGGGATGCTACCCTTGCAAATCCTTGCACTTGGCTTCATGTTACCTGCAACGGTGACAATAATTTGGTTCGCATGTAAGTCATTTAATCTATATCCTTACGATTTTAAATATCAAACATAGTTAATTTTTTTTTTAATAGATTAAGAAAGCTAGTTAAATAAATTACTTAATCATATCATATGTTGTGTATCCTTAGATTATATATCAGTGTATAAGTTAGACAAAATAGTTTGGAGACAAAATAACAAATATAAATATTTTAAAGTAATTTAATTAGTTTCCTTATATCTCTAAAAAGTCAACTTTTCCTTATATTTAAGATATTTAAGAGCAGAGGGAGTATGTTATTTCTTACTTTGATATCAGATTCTAAGTACACGCATTAGCGTAAAATATTGATGATTTGTGTTTTGAATTCTCACAGTGATCTTGGAAAAGCAAACCTTTCTGGTCCACTGATTCCCCAGCTTGGTCAACTCTCAAATTTGATGTATTTGTAAGTTGAGAGAATCTAATTCATTGTTAACTTTGATGTGTTCTTGAAAAGAATAGATTTTAATCGGTATTCTCTTCCTTTATCACCTATATCAGCTTCTTGAAAGATGATCTTATGAACTCCTCTACTTTATTGAGCAGGCTGCAGGCTGTGAACTGATTTCTTAGTTCACTGCCAAAAAGCTTAAAAAATTAGCAGATATACTTACCTTAGACTTCAGTATTAATTCTCTGTACTGTACTGAAGATATGTAAAATAAGTTGCACTTCCTTTTTCATCTGTCCAAACTTCTTAGTCCTTATGTATAAACTTAGTTGGCTTTAATGGATGATTAAGCACAATAAACCAAGGTAACGAAAACTAGACCGGTCAATGAATCAATTGAGATAGCAGTTCAAGGATTCAATCCTTTGCATGCTAGGGTTTATGATATTTGAACTGATGTTTTCTAATACTATACTCGTTCAAGTCTGAAATTTTGTTGTCCTGTGCAACACAGGGAACTATATGACAATAACATAAGTGGAGCAATTCCTATTGAGCTTGGAAATCTGATAAAGTTGGTGAGCTTGGATCTTTTCTCGAACAGATTAAGTGGTCACATCCCAGACTCATTGGGCAACCTTCAAAGGCTACGTTTTCTGTAAGTCATGCTTTCCTTAATGTATTTCCAGGATTAATTAGTAGCTCCCATTTTGAAAGATCGTTTAAGGTTTTGTTATTTGCATGTCCCTTATTTTCTTGAGCATGTGTCCCATAAAGAGATACGCTTTTACTTATGCTTTGCTTACTAAGAAGATCATTTGCTTTAAAGAAATACTCCCTCGAGTCCTTAATATAAGAGTACATAACTAATTTGTATAAATTAACGAAATTATTTATAAAAAAAAATCTTGTTGAAAACTAGGTAGCACCCCCAACCGATAGCTATAGGTGTAGATATCACCAAAGTGGGTTATGTTTTTACTACAAAGCCTTTTCCATGCATAGCTTGGTTCAAACCTATGATATCATGTTAAAGGGATTTAACCATCTATTAACTGTGTTGGTTAGTTAAATTAGTTATTTGTAATATATATGTACTGTGTTGATATTTCTAAAACATCTTTTTTAATTATCATTTGCATTGGAATTATTCTTTAATTAAAACCCATTATTATATGCACTCAATAGGAATAACTTGAGAAAAATATTATAAATTTGAAAAACAAAGTTGAACGAGGTTTTTTAATTAAGACCAAAAAGTAAACTTGTAACTGGCTCCTATATTTAAGATTGGAGGGAGCAACATATAAACTCAAGTGTTTTAAAAATTTTGTTTGCACCAAACGAAAGCATATATACTCTGCGAATTTTGAGTGTCCAATCAAGATACTCATTTGACTTCCATAGTTTTAACTTCCACTTCATGGGGAAATATCTTGAACATTTCATCTGACCATTATCCTCTAGTATCTCACTCTTCCATTTAGTTTATTATCTATAAATACTATTTTTCTATATCCTTTGAAACAGGCGTCTCAACAATAACAGCTTGTCTGGAAGTATTCCTAGGTCTCTAACTACCATTGCCACTCTACAAGTCCTGTGAGTGTTACAGTTTTTGAGTTACTACTTACGGTTTTAAATATAAGATCCAATTGTCTATTTTAGAAAGAATGAGCAAGTTAACTAAATTATTTTAAATTATTTATTATATCTACATTTTTTCTTCAAACTAGCTAGTCAGTTTGACTTATAAATTAATATATAATCAAATGATGCGCAATATATATTTAGGATCGGAGAGAGTAGTTTTCTATAACATGAAGCAAATTTAGATAATTAGTTCTCCTTCCATCTTAGATTTTTAATAAAGACTGTAACATGAAAACCATTGTTATTTTTGAGTCCAGTGATCTCTCCAGCAACCATTTAACAGGAGATATCCCAATCAATGGCTCCTTTGCATTTTTCACACCCATGAGGTTGGTAATAATAATTAAATTTCTTAAATTATTATTCTTTTAATTTTCATGGCTATTTTTTGTGGGATCACATGTAGCAAATTTTGCTAAATTTACAGTTTTCGGAATAATCCCGGATTAAAACCACAAAAGTTCCCTCCACCTCCACCAATGTTTCAAATTGCACCAACTCCTTCAGGTTTGTGGATATATATATATATATATATATATATATATATATATATATATATATATATATATATATATATATATATTTTCCTACTAATGCTGTTATATTGTGATGGTTTTATTTTTATTGTTCCCAGTCTTATAATTGAAGTTTTCAAACAATTCTTCTTGATATTTTTATACAAATCAGTTAAGATGTAATAAGCACCTTCAATTATTTTTCAAATAACAGTCAAGTATTCTAAGTTAATTTTTTATTCATCCAACATATTAAAATATTTTTCTTTAAGCACCCAATTAATATCCTAAAGCATTTTGGTGCAAATTTTCTTGTAAAGTATTTTTCTTAGCAGTAATGAGCACTCTAAACTTATAATTCAGTGTGTCATTGGAAAAATAATTTAAGATGATAGGCGCACTTGAGATTACTGAAAAAAGCCTTTAGAACATTGAGTGCTACTAGAAAAAAATTCTTGATTTATGTGAAACTACTTGTGAGTTACGTTGTGACATGCTTATGTGGAACTCTATAACTGACTTGATTTATGTGTATTATCATTTTATTTATTTATTTTTTTTATTTTTGGCAGCTAAAGGCCCCTCTTCTTCATAATCATCTCCAACGTCATCAGCTTTTGCCCTGTCTCTGCACAGTTTCTCTTCCTTCCAATTTCAATAACAGAGAGATTGTTACAAGATGAATTTAATTTCCTATTTTGATCATTTCTTTGTTTTATGTTTCCTTTTGTGTGTTGATTAGCCATATTGGCATATTGTTATATATACTCCCCTGGTCCTCAAACGTAGGACCTAATAATATAATTAAGGAATTAATGTTTGTCATAAATGTAAGATTTATTTTATATATTTATCAATTTTCCCTCTAAATTATCCCTATTGATGTTAACTCAACAATACTTAAATAGAAGAGGAAGTGAGAGAATTAACGAAGATGATTAGGATGTTTTTGAAAAAACAAATTATATTAACTAATTTAACTAACTTTTATAATTTAATCAAATTAGTTAATTATTTTTGACATTAAAGACTAGAGAATTATAATAGTAGGGGTACTGTTATAGGAAGAGGATTCTCTCTCCATCTTTTTTCTCCATATCTCTCATCAGCTGCATTTGAGCCGTTGATTGGAAGACGGGAGAAAAGTTAAACTAATAATATGACTTTTTAGATTGATTAGACAGATATAATTTAAAGATTATGCGGGATTATGAGAAAAGGATAATAAGAGAAATCCAATCCACTGTTATGTGAGCATAGTTTACCAGTTGCAATGGACAGTTGAGATTACACGGTTAGAAGATGCTGATGCTTACGCCTCTTCCTTCCAATAAAAGTGTAGTATACATTATATTATATTCTCTCAATTTTCTAATTACTATCGAATTGCAATATAAACTAGGGTCAAGGTACAGATTTGCCAACCAACTACTACTCGAGGAGCGTCTAGGCCAAATAACTATTGAGGGGACCATAATTGCCAATCAACAATTAAAAAGTGAAAAAAAAAACACAATTTGGAGCAGATTCGCCAACGAACTATTACCCTGTTATTGTCTTGGTGTCTTTGTTTTTCATTGACTGTCACAATGTCAGCGACGTCGGCATTTCCAAAGCTTTTATTGTTGCTGGGTATTCCACTCACCCTCTTGAACTCATCCAGTAGTCCACAGCGTTCGACTAACACACACCTTACACCTTGGTTCCATCCCTCCGATGCTACAAGCAACAACCACTGCTGCTGTAATACCTGCTCCCATGGGTTCCATCTCTGTTGGTGTTTTCTTTTTCTAACAAGAAAGCTTAACCACTCTTTTCTCCAGCGTTTCCATCACCGTCCTACACCAGTGCCTTATATTTTAATTTAATTGTGATAGTTGTTTTTTTAAATAGTTATTTGGTGTTTTTTTTTTCACTTTTAATAGTTATTTGGTGTTTTTTTTTCACTTTTTAATTGTTGATTGGTAATTTTGGTCCCCTTAATAGTTATTTGGCCTAAACATTCCTCGGGTAATAGTTGGTTGGCAAATCTACACCTTCACCCTATAAACTATGTCACATAAGGAGTTGAAGTTTAACTTTCCTTTTAGATATTTTCATGCTTCTTCAGATGGTATACCGTATACGTATATCATTTGAATTTTCGAATTAGCTTCATATTTATTTCATTTTCCTTAAAAGTTGTAACAGCTGTTAAACGGTTTCTCATACATTGATCACTGGTCCAATATATAAATAGTATAAGATAATTGAATTACCATATTAAAAAGTTAGATAAATTTAATTAAGGGTTAAAAGGCATATATATATATATATATAGGATTTAATGTTTCCTCATTTACTACAGAAACTTTTTTCCTGCAGTACTCACATAAAAGTGAGTGGGTCCCATCGTAAAGAGATGAGGGAGATTTTTTCTGCAGCACTCACATAAAAGTGAGTGGGTCCCACTAATATTTTATGTGACCCACTCTTTATGATGGGACCTATTCACTTTTATGTGAGTGCTGCAGGAAAAAAAGTTTTCGTAGTAAATGCAGAAACATTAAACCCATATATATATATATACATTTTCTAAATATGTGTTAGGTACTATATATATATATATATATATATATATATATTTCTTAGGGTGAAGGAGCGAAAATACATATGGGTTTTTCTCCAATATTACCCAATGCTATGAGCTTTTTTTGGGAACAAAAATACACATAAGCTTTCAAAAATGGAGCAAATATACCATCATGTTAAAAGAGGGTAACTGCTGTTATCTTTTTAGTGGGCCCCATCCTATTAAAAAAAAACAAAAAAATCCTAAGCTTTTTGAATTTCCCTTACTACCCCTTCTCTTCCATCTCTCATCTTCTTCGTCCCTTCACTTCATTTTTTGCAGATATGATCCTACTGCAAAGGAGCTCAAGCACCTCACGCCGCTTCGGCAAAACCTTCTTCAGTCCTTTGATGGGCTTCGTTGCGTAGTCATCACCTTGACCAGTAAAATAGGATGCAGAAGAAACCCCAAGATTATTTCTAAATGTTCTTAGAGAAGATTGAGACGGCTGAGGAGTCCAAAATGTCGAAGAAGGACTGGAATCTATCACAGAAACTGAATTCTGAACCTCCAATAAAGGCGAAACACCATTGACAGGAGTCACCATCAAGAAATGCTGAATACGCACGTTTGCATCAAAATTCAATTAAGTAGAGTGAATTATCGAGACGTAGTTGTTTGAGAAGCTCCGAGTTAAAGCCATTAATTACAGAATCTCCTGTAATAAACACGTCCTTGTAAGTTCTGTTATTTAAAATTAATACGAAAATTATGATATTAATAAGAATGGCCTTGAACATTCAAAAAGCGCAAAAAGAAAACTCCGTTATAATATCTGCAAGAAACCTATGGAAGATGCGGAAGCAACGTGAGGCGCTTGAGCTCCTTCACAGTGAGATCATGGCTCTGTTTGGAATGCACCACGTTAGGAGCGTTAGAAGCGTTAGAACTAGTAATTTTGAAAAAAAAGTCCACTAACGCTGCTAACGCTCATTTGGTCTGTTTGGGTTGAGCGTTAAGAAAAAACTCCTAACGCTCAAAAAGCCCGTTAAGCTAAAAGCTTCACCATGCAGCTTTTTCCAAAACGCAGCTTTTTCCAAAACGCTCTCAGCTTTTTGACGTGGGTCCCGCCACTTCTACCACTATCAATCCAAACACAAATTACATAGCTTTTAAGCTACCATTCCTACCGAGCTTTTTCTAAAGTCAGTAGCTTTTAAGCCACCGCTCCTACCGCCAACCCAAACAGAGCCCATATCTGCAGAAAATGGAGTGAAGGGACGAAGGAGATGAGAGATGGAAGAGAAGGAGTAGTAAGGGAAATTCAAAAAGCTTAGGAATTTTTTTAAAAAAATAGGCTGGGGCCCACTAAAAAAATAACAGCAGTTACCCTTTTTAACGGTGATGGTATATTTGCTCCATTTTTTAAAGTTCATGTATATTTTTGCTCCTAAAAAAAACTTATGGTGCTGGACACTCCTGAGATAAAAACCCGTGTGTATTTTTGTAACATCCCAATTTTTCTAATAGTAACTAATTAATTTTAGGAATAAGTTTGAAATAAGAAAGCTACTAGGTTCTTGATAATCAGTATTTTTCGATGCAATCAGGGTAAAGAAATCAGATATTAACTTGAATGGTAGATGGTTATGAAGTAGATAAGCATGTGATATTTGATCGGAAGATGAGTATTCGGTAGTTAGATGGTAGATGGAGATATGTATGGTAGCTACATATGAATGGTAGTTAGATGGTAGATGGAGATGTATAGTTACATGGTAGATGGACATATGAATGGTAGAT
This sequence comes from Acacia crassicarpa, assembly GCA_034222035.1. NCBI lineage: Eukaryota > Viridiplantae > Streptophyta > Magnoliopsida > Fabales > Fabaceae > Acacia > Acacia crassicarpa. The sequence continues at coordinate 17,420,964 of JAWXYG010000014.1, read as the reverse complement.
AAATGGTAGATGAGTAGTAGATGGACAAATGAATGGTAGATAAATGGTAGATGTGTAGTAGATGGACATGTGATTTTAGAAAAGTAGTTGAGACCCAAACTCTATAAATACCTCATCTCTTCTCATTTCTTTCACAACACACAAACACTCAAGACTCACAGAAAGGTAGGGAAAGAGAGAGAGAGAGAGAGAGAGGGAGAAGGAACGTAGGTAAGCCTTGCGGTAACTTTTTGGGAGCTATAGAGTGACAGGTAACTCTGAATATTCTTCCGTATACTTGTGAATTGTGTATGATTACAAATTACTTTTTAATATGGACTGGTTTATATGTATTATAATATAAATGAGTATTATGGTTTTGTACCTAGCAAAAATTACAGTTTTGCCCCTGAATTTCAGAATGACATTTTAGACCCGAATTTAAGAAACGACAGTTTGGTCCCTTGAATTTCAAGAATGACAGATTAGACCGACGAATTTTTATGAGACATTTGATTTACCACTTTATGATATTTGATATAAATGGAAGTATGTTTTATTATACTTGATCTTATTGATATAATTATCATGGCGGCTGTATGATGGGTTGGAGTAAGGAGGGATTTGAATGAAAAGATTTATTTATGCCACCACTCGGTGCACAGTGGATGGTACCTTTTTAGGGCCCCATCTTCCATGTTTTCCTCTGGCCGGGATTGCATTGGAGTTGTGGGACATGTGACACCTCCTTAGTTGTTATTTTTAAGGAGGGGAGCCATAGTCCAGATTTAAGCTCTATACATTTGGCCGGGTGTATCTTAAATTTTGGTGGGCTTGGAACCATTCAGTCAAATGAATGAGTTTCTATTGGACTATGAGTTAGCCTATGGCTCCAGTCAGCGGTATAAGGGAGGACGGTGATATAAGGGAGGCTGCATTCTGCATTGTATATTTGTATAATTCATAATTCGACATATTGATTACTTTTGCAAATATTCTTGTATGAGAAATTATGGTATATATATATATATATATTTACAAACATATTTGAAACTAGCCCATGTTTTTGTCATATGTAATTTGCTTGTGTACGGTAGAAACTTTCAGTAGTTACTGAGACGTGGAATCTCATCCCATATTAACATTTTTCAGGTGAATATCCTAGTAGAGAGCAAGGGAAGACACCTATGGAGTGAGCTTTGGAGGCTCTTTTGTACTCCTATAGTTTATGTTATGTTATTTTATTTGCCATGAACCTAAGACTTCCGTTTTGTGTTGAACTCTGAAATATTTTTCTGAAATTTATTTTGATTATGTATTATGAATTTTATTGGAAATGGTGATGCAACCCGATGATTCGGATATGGATAAACTCTGTTGGAGGTATTACAAATATTTTGACAAAGTTTTTGGGCATTGAAATTGAGGTGTTACATTTTTGGTATCAGAGCTAAAAGGTTCTGGCCAATTTGTTGATTTCCTAACAGTTTTCTAAAAAATTGAGGTCGTGGCAAAATAAATTTCATAACATGTGCACTTCCCTACATTTAGATTTGGAAATTTATTTGGTTAATTGTTTAACCTGTCTAGTGTCCTTTTGATATCTATGATTGTTAATGAGGATTTATGGTTTGAGGTTGTGATTAAGATTAGATTGTGAATAAGGTTTGATATTTTATCAGAGTGGCGCAACGGAAGATGATGAATTTTGAGGACAAAATTCCTTTTTAGGAGGGGAGAATTGTAACATCCCAATTTTTCTAATAGTAACTAATTAATTTTAGGAATAAGTTTGAAATAAGAAAGCTACTAGGTTCTTGATAATCAGTATTTTTCGATGCAATCAGGGTAAAGAAATCAGATATTAACTTGAATGGTAGATGGTTATGAAGTAGATAAGCATGTGATATTTGATCGGAAGATGAGTATTCGGTAGTTAGATGGTAGATGGAGATATGTATGGTAGCTACATATGAATGGTAGTTAGATGGTAGATGGAGATGTATAGTTACATGGTAGATGGACATATGAATGGTAGATAAATGGTAGATGAGTAGTAGATGGACAAATGAATGGTAGATAAATGGTAGATGTGTAGTAGATGGACATGTGATTTTAGAAAAGTAGTTGAGACCCAAACTCTATAAATACCTCATCTCTTCTCATTTCTTTCACAACACACAAACACTCAAGACTCACAGAAAGGTAGGGAAAGAGAGAGAGAGAGAGAGAGAGGGAGAAGGAACGTAGGTAAGCCTTGCGGTAACTTTTTGGGAGCTATAGAGTGACAGGTAACTCTGAATATTCTTCCGTATACTTGTGAATTGTGTATGATTACAAATTACTTTTTAATATGGACTGGTTTATATGTATTATAATATAAATGAGTATTATGGTTTTGTACCTAGCAAAAATTACAGTTTTGCCCCTGAATTTCAGAATGACATTTTAGACCCGAATTTAAGAAACGACAGTTTGGTCCCTTGAATTTCAAGAATGACAGATTAGACCGACGAATTTTTATGAGACATTTGATTTACCACTTTATGATATTTGATATAAATGGAAGTATGTTTTATTATACTTGATCTTATTGATATAATTATCATGGCGGCTGTATGATGGGTTGGAGTAAGGAGGGATTTGAATGAAAAGATTTATTTATGCCACCACTCGGTGCACAGTGGATGGTACCTTTTTAGGGCCCCATCTTCCATGTTTTCCTCTGGCCGGGATTGCATTGGAGTTGTGGGACATGTGACACCTCCTTAGTTGTTATTTTTAAGGAGGGGAGCCATAGTCCAGATTTAAGCTCTATACATTTGGCCGGGTGTATCTTAAATTTTGGTGGGCTTGGAACCATTCAGTCAAATGAATGAGTTTCTATTGGACTATGAGTTAGCCTATGGCTCCAGTCAGCGGTATAAGGGAGGACGGTGATATAAGGGAGGCTGCATTCTGCATTGTATATTTGTATAATTCATAATTCGACATATTGATTACTTTTGCAAATATTCTTGTATGAGAAATTATGGTATATATATATATATATATTTACAAACATATTTGAAACTAGCCCATGTTTTTGTCATATGTAATTTGCTTGTGTACGGTAGAAACTTTCAGTAGTTACTGAGACGTGGAATCTCATCCCATATTAACATTTTTCAGGTGAATATCCTAGTAGAGAGCAAGGGAAGACACCTATGGAGTGAGCTTTGGAGGCTCTTTTGTACTCCTATAGTTTATGTTATGTTATTTTATTTGCCATGAACCTAAGACTTCCGTTTTGTGTTGAACTCTGAAATATTTTTCTGAAATTTATTTTGATTATGTATTATGAATTTTATTGGAAATGGTGATGCAACCCGATGATTCGGATATGGATAAACTCTGTTGGAGGTATTACAAATATTTTGACAAAGTTTTTGGGCATTGAAATTGAGGTGTTACAATTTTCACCCCTTCATCTTTTTTCTTGAGTGTAAAAATACTCGTAAACTCTTCTAAATGAGGCAAAACTACCATATGTATGCTAGATCATGCAAATTGCTGTTACTTTTTTAACTAATTTGGTAGGCCTCGTAATACTATTTTTTTTCATAAGAGAAAATGAGATTTTTTTTAATTAAATAATCATTTAGAAATAGTAGTGTGAGCCCACCAAATTAAAAAGTAACTGCAGTTTGCATAATCTAAAGAACTTGGTATTTTTTACCTATTTATTAAAGATTATGGATATTTTTACACCTAAAAGAATTTTATGATACCAAGCGCACATTTGGAAAAACTACATGAACATTTTTCCCGCTTAACCGTTTAATTAAAGATCATGAATAAGAAAAGAATGTAGTAATTTTTTTTTTTAAAAAATATACTCTTATTTATGAATTGGACATGAGAAAAACAATGAGTTAAAAAAAGGGAAAATTCAGCTGAGGTCCCAAGGGACCAATAAAATCGTAAAAAAGTTCTTAAGAAAAGTCACATATCAAAAAAGTCATAAGAAGTTGTTAATTCCACAATTAACAACTCCATCTATAGGATTAACAACTTCTTGAGACTTTTCTAACGTCAGAATTTCCTGTGGAACTTTTTTGAAATTTTTTGGTCCTTAGGATCTAAGAGGGATTTTCCCTTGAAAAAAAGATGTGCGAGATCGAGTCCAATGAATTAATGTAGTGTAGTAAATGAGATAAAATGAAAAATATATTTATTAAAATCTTAAATATCTTTAAAAGCATGTATCTTATAAATAGGATTATGTCTAGCCCCAAAATTGTATAATATATATAGGATGATAGGAGTATTTCTTATCAATGATGCCTCTCATAATCTATGTTTTATATACTATAAAGAATCATAATATATTTGTCCAAGTTGCTTTAGTATTAAAGATAAGTTAGTAAATTAATTAATTGTTTTACATAAATTTTAACTAAAAATATATATATTTTTTGGATATTCTTAGAATATTTTAAACAGAGTTAATGGTTTGGATTAAGTATATGTTTTTAAAATAGAAGGAAAATTCGTATAATTAAGGTAAAGCATGAGGATGATTAGAATATTTTATTCAATATATATTCAATCTTTTGTTATTCAATTATTACTTAAATTTGTCAAACTTATAATTTTGTTAATGTATATATCATTAATTATCATTTGCACTGGAACCATTATCGGTTTAAGTGTTTAACAGTGATAGAATGGGATGGACCGGAGGTGACTGCTTCAACCCCGGCGAAAATGCTGATAACGGTGGCACGCGGGAATAATATAATTTGATATATATTATGAAGGAGAGAATCTAATTTATGGTTAACTTTGATGTTTGCTTAATAAGAATATATATATATTTTTTTTTGGTATTAAGTGGGGCAAACGGCGAGAACAGTTACAATCTCACAGTCCTTGAGACACCTATTCCTAACTCATCCCTACATAAGAGGCCACGAATGTCCAGTGGAGGATGAACAAATCTAACATAATTCTCCACCTGATAGGAGTAACATAATTGTTAGTTTGTATATATTCCAATGTAACTAATTGTAACTAGTTAGTTATGATGTAACTGATTGTAGCTTGTTCTTGGAAAGAAGAGCCATACGCATAGCACGAGCCCAACCGTGATAATTTTGGCCGTCAAGAGGAGGAGCAACGAGCACCAGTGCTGGGTTTTCATTCGGGTGAATGTAATAGGGAGAAGATAAATCTGTCGAAGGAATAGGTATGGCAGATGCTATAGAGGGAGAGGTAGTTGGTTGAGTCAGAGCAGAGGTTTGTTGAGTTTGGGAAGATGTGGAATCGGAAGCCATGGAAGCTAACGAAGGAAAGAAGAAATCAGAGAAAGCAAAAGAGGAAGAAGGTGGGTTGACGGGGAAAACAAAGTAAGTGAAAAAGGAAGAAAGAGAAAAGTAATTGAAAAAGGAAGAGAGAGAAAATGGGGAAGAGGGTTGACGGAGAAAACAAAGAATTTGAAAAAGGAAGAAAGAGAAAATGGGTGAAGCAGAAATGACGTGTGGCTCGTGATACCATGTGACGAGAATTGGAAGGGAAAAACTGAATGAATATTATTGATTGAAGTGTTGTACATATATAGGCAACCAAGCAGAAAACAAACTAGCTACAATCAGTTACATCATAACTAACTAGTTACAATTAGTTACATTGCAATTTGTTGATGGTTCCTTGCTTCCACCGCCATTGTCTGATCCTATATTTCCGATTTGGCAACGCTGTAACAATTTAGTTCAGGGTTGGCTCACGCGATCCATCTCGCCAACGATCGCCAAGAGTATCCTCTGGTTTGACACTGCTCATGAGATCTGGAATGACCTTCGATCTCGTTTTTCTCAGTCTGATTTGTTCCGTGTTGCTGATTTACAAGAAGAAATCTGCACTCTCAGGCAAGGTGCCTCCATGGTCAGTGATTATTTTACTCGGCTGAAAATACTCTGGGATGAACTTGCAAATATCCGACCTCTAAAGCCTTGTTCATGTGGATCCACTACTCTCTTGCAATCCTACCGTGAAGAAGATCAGGTTATTAGATTTTTGAAAGGCCTCAATGAACAGTTTACTTCGGTAAAATCTCAAATCATGCTTATTGATCCATTACCATCTATTACTCGAGTTTTTTCTCTTGTTATTCAACAAGAACGAGAACTCCATTCACCCACTGTCCCTCCTGAGATCAAGGTTCTTGCTACTCACACTCCACGTTTTATGCCTTCTGGTTCTAAGGCTAAGCAGTGCTCCTTCTGTGGTAAACCAAGGCATACTGAGGCCACTTGTTATCGGAAACACGGATTTCCCCCTGGTTTTAAGTTTCGGTCCTCTGGTTCTTCAAGTTCGGTGAATAATCTTACCACACCTGAGTCTGGAATTGTTCAACATCATCCTCCTGCTCTGGCTGCTCTCCCTATTTCTTCTTCACAGTCTGCTGTTCTACCTCAACTGTCTGCTGATCAATATAATAAACTACTCAACCTCCTTAATGCGCCTGTCACACCTCAACCATTAATCAATAATTTGTCTGCATCGGTTCCTACTGAAGGTATACATATTTCCCAATATTCTTCTGTTTCTGTTTCTTGGATAATAGATTCTGGAGCAACTGATCATGTTTGCTCCTCTCTGTCTTTGTTTCGTTCTTACAAGCCTATTTCTCCAATTTCTGTAAGACTTCCTACTGGCTCTAATACTGTTGCACGCTTCTCTGGCACGGTTCATATCTCTGATTCTTTAATCTTGCATAATGTCCTTTATTTGCCTCATTTTTCTTTTAATATTGTTTCTGTCTCCCGATTAACTCATTCACATAATTGTTTTCTTACCTTTTGCTTTAATGCTTGTCAGATATACCAAACTCATCCTTTGCTGATGATTGGTTCAGCTAGACTTTTTGAAGGCCTTTACATACTCACAGCAGATATGAATTCCCAGAAACAACCCTCTCAGACTATACTGGCCACTGCTTATTTCTCTTCATCCAATTCCCTTTGGCATCTTCGGTTGGGTCATCCTTCTGCCTCAACTTTATCTGTTTTACGTAAACACATACCTAATATTTCTGATGTATCTCAACCTTTTACATGTGATGCTTGTCATTTTGCTAAACAAAAGCGATTACCATTTCCTGTAAGCACAAGTTCATGCAATAAAATTTTTGATATCATTCATGTTGATATTTGGGGTCCTTTTTCAATTCCTTCTGTGCAAGGACATCGCTATTTTCTCACCCTGGTTGATGATTATTCTCGATATACCTGGATTTTTTTAATGAAAAATAAATCAGATGCTCGTACTCACATTTTTCAATTTTTTGCTCTAGTGGAAACTCAATTTTCATCATCCATTAAAATTTTACGTTCTGATAATAGTCTTGAATTCCACTTACCTCAATTTTATGCTTCCAAAGGTGTTATTCATCAAACATCTTGTGTTGCTATCCCTCAACAAAATGGTATAGTGGAACGCAAGCACCAACATATTTTAAATGTTGCACGTGCACTTCTTTTTCAATCCTCTATTCCTCTTCCCTATTGGTCCTTTCTTGTTCAATATGCTACTCATATTATAAATTGTTTACCTTCCCCCGTTATTCAAAATTGTACACCTTTTGAAGTTTACATGGTTTTTCTCCCACTTATTCTTTTTTTAAAGTTTTTGGTTCTCTTTGTTTTGCATCTACTTTATCTTCTCATCGTTCTAAATTTGATCCTAGAGCCTGAAAATGTGTTTTCTTGGGCATTCCACATGGCTCCAAGGCTTTCATTTTACTAGATATATCTAATAATCAAATTTTTCTTTCACGCGATGTCATCTTTCATGAACATGTGTTTCCCTTCCAAAATGACAGCATCTCATCCCTTTCTTTTTCTTTACTCGAACCTCAACCATGTTCCCCTTTACCAGATGATTCTACCCCTCTTCCATCTCCACCCTTACCTCCTCATTCCCCTACCCCTCCTATTACTTCCCCCCTCCCCTCATCCTCTCCTCCCCCTCGTCGTTCCAACAGACCTCATAATCCTCCTTCATATCTGCGAGATTATCACTGTGCCTTCTTCTTGTCTAATCATCAATCATCATGCAAAGGTAATCCAAGATACCCATTATCTTCTGTTCTTTCTTATCAGTCCCTTTCTCCTTCTTATAAAACTTTTGTCAATGCTGTTACTGTTTCTCCCGACCCTACTTCTTTTAAGCAAGCTGTGAAACATTCTGTATGGAGAGAGGCCATGAATGCAGAAATCCTTGCCCTTGAACAAAACCAGACCTGGGTTCTCACTCAATTGCCACCGGGGAAGCGCACTATTGGCTGCAAATGGGTTTATCGTACCAAATTTAAGGCTAATGGTGACATAGAACGACATAAAGCACGACTTGTTGCTAAGGGATATAAACAAACTGAGGGTATTGACTTCTTTGACACTTTTTCTCCTGTAGCAAAAATGACCACTCTTCGTTTATTGCTTTCCATTGCTGCTACTAAACATTGGCATCTACATCAATTGGATGTCAACAATGCCTTTTTACATGGAGACTTACATGAGGAAGTGTATATGGATCTCCCTCCTGGCTTTACACCTTCTCATCCTCATCAGGTGTGTAAATTGCAGAAATCCCTTTATGGACTGAAACAGGCTAGTCGTCAGTGGTACTCTAAACTTTCTTCTGCTTTGCTATCCTATGGTTATTCTCAATCAGCTTCTGATCATTCTTTATTCTTTAAAGCATCTTCTACCTCCTTCATTGTTATCTTGGTTTATGTTGATGATGTGGTACTTGCTGGTAATGATTTGGCTGAGATACAATTGGTTAAACAGCAATTACATATTGCCTTCACTATTAAAGATCTTGGTGAACTCCGCTATTTTCTTGCTCTTGAACTTGCACGGTCCAAGTCTGGAATTTTTTTGTCCCAACGCAAATTTGCTCTGGAATTGCTTGATGATACAGGATATTTAGCTTGCAAGCCAGCGGCTTGTCCCATGGACCCACGGTTAAAGCTCTCCAAGGCCAAGGGTACACCTTTACCTGATCCTCTTTCATACCGCAAGCTTGTTGGTAGATTACAATATCTCACCACAACTAGACCTGATTTGAGTTTTGTTACTCAACAACTTAGTCAATTTATGTCCAATCCTTGTGATACTCATATGGCAGCTGCTTATCGTGTTTTACGTTATCTCAAATCTTCTCCTGGTGCTGGACTTTATTTTTCCGCTGACTCTGATTTAAAGCTGCGTAGTTTTAGTGATTCAGATTGGGCTGGTTGTGTTGATACACGTCGATCTGTTACTGGATTTGCCATATTTCTTGGTTCTTCTCTAATATCTTGGAAAGCTAAGAAACAGGCTACGGTCTCTAAGTCTTCTTCGGAGGCTGAGTATAGAGCTTTGGCCTCTACAACTTGTGAATTACAATGGCTTGTTTACCTCTTGAATGATTTTAACATTTCACATCTTGATCCAGCTCTTCTTTATTGCGATAACCAATCTGCAATCCAAATTGCGGCCAACCCCACGTTTCATGAAAGGACTAAACACATTGAATTGGATTGCCATTTGGTTCGAGAGAAGCTTCAAGCTAAGCTCATTCACATTCTCCCCGTTCGGTCTTCTGATCAGCTTGCCGATATTTTCACTAAACCTTTACATCCAACAAGGTTTCATGAACTTGCTTCCAAGCTGGGCATTAAAAATATTCATGCTCCAGCTTGCGCGGGGGGGGGGGGGATGATAGGAGTAACATAATTGTTAGTTTGTATTGTTAGTTTGTATATATTCCAATGTAACTAATTGTAACTAGTTAGTTATGATGTAACTGATTGTAGCTAGTTTGTTTTCTGCTTGGTTGCCTATATATGTACAACACTTCAATCAATAATATTCATTCAGTTTTTCCCTGCCAATTCTCGTCACACCACCTGCCTGAAACTCATATTAGCCAGAGAAATTGCCTCCTTCACCCCTAGCCTTCCTCTTCCTTCGAGCCCAATCTCCTCCATCCTGCTCCATTCTATCCTCACTTTCCCCTCCCCGCGGCGCGCGACCGGAGGGGACACTCATTCTCTCCGCCACAGTGGGCGACGAAGGCCACGATCTGTAACACCCGCCTTAAATACACCCTTAAATTGCATACACGGAAGCGTTCTTTACAAATTTAGCGTGAAGTTACTATTCACGTATACGGTACTATTCACTATTCGTGTATACGACACTGTTCACGTATACGTACTTTTCACTAATACGTACAAATATACGTCTAAGTAAAAAAAAATCCGACGGAAATAAAAATCTTTTTCTTCCTTGTACTCATTCGTATGCATCTTCTTCGTTCTTCAATCTTCTGATACGAGCTGCAAATTAACTAATTCAAAGATATATGCTGGGATTCAAATGAATCCCAGTAGTAACGTTAATCATCGCTCACATAAAATGCATACACAAAACATGCAAGTCAACCATCAAATATACATACAATTCATTCAACACATTCAACATTCAAAACATTCAAACAATATACATATATATATACAACGGTAAATACATGCATGTAAAAGGCACACATAGTATGTGAGAGAAGCGTTACTACCTGATGGTCTTTCCAATTCCTGATCTGGTTCTCAATCATTTGATCATCCCGGATAAATATCGGCTCCTATATTTAAATATTCATGGATGATCGAGTTATTATTTATCCAAATTCTTTATTTCTCTTATTTCCAAATAAATTCCATAAACTGGTAGAATTTTCAATTAACTTTGAAAATTCATATTTAATTACACAAAACTCCAATTGACGTGATTCTAAAAATCACTTGTTCCTCATTAGGTCTATATTTAGGGAAAAATACACTCAACTGTCAAATATACGTACACTTTTCCCAGAATTTTCATTCATCATCACCGTTCCAGAAAAACGTCCAGGTTTAATACTGAATTTGAAAAATCCATATCTGGAGTTCTAGGTGTCCAAATCAGGTGGTTCAAAAATCCATGAACTCCTCATTAAGTCTAGTTTCTAGGAAAATTGGTTCCAACATTTAATCATACTCCAATAATTCCCAGATTTCAAAAATGTCAACACTGTTCAGAAGATGTTTCAGAAAACGTCCCAGATTTCATACTTGACTTCAAAAATTCATAACTCCCTGAATATAAATCCAATTAAGGCTTGTGACCTATCAAATTAAAGCTTGATAAGTCTACTTTTATTCTGGAAATTTTCATAGGAAAACTCAAATGTTTACTATTTTAAAAGTAAATCCGAAAATCACTGTTCATTCCTGGAAACCAACGTTTTTCAGTATTCAACTTCTAACTTTGAAAAATCATAACTAATTCTATAGAACTCCGATTAAGGTGATTCAAAATTCTATTTGGAGTTCTATAAGTCTAGTTTATAAGAAAAATATTCATCAAGCCAATTAATAGCTGTATAATTCTCAGAAATTCGAAAAGTGAACGTAACTTAAATCTGAAAGCAGGATTTTCCAGTTTTTATAACCAAACTTAGAAAAATCATAACTTGAGTTCTAGACGTCGGATTAATACGTTCTAGCACTCATTTGAAAGATTAAGAAGTATACTTTAAACTTACCAAATTTCATGGTCAAAGGAAATCATTTGTTTAGACAAAACGTTGCATGAACCTGACCTCCTTACTGAATTTCTAGAATTACAGTGTTGTACAAGTTGATCGATGCTCCTCATATGGCTTCTTTCTCTCAACCCTCACTCTCTTCTATGTTTTTCACTCACACCTCCCTCCCTCCCTTTTCCTCTTCTCGTTCATGCCGGCCAAAAATGAATAAAGGAGGAGGTGTATAATTGGTGTGAGAGGGAGGAGTTAGCGCATGTAGCCATCCGTGAGTGAATAAGAGAAGTAGTGTGTGGAGTGTGTCCCATGCTTCCAATAAAATATAGGAAGTGGGAGACAATTTGGCTGCATGTGAGAGAACATTATCTAGAAAGGAAAATGAGAGATGAGTCACGGGAGATAAAGGAATTGAGTGTTAATGTGAAATGAAGAAAAATGAGTGCATGTGGACATTTTGGCCAAAGTCATTGAAAAAAAAAATCAAGAAGTGTGGGACATGTATGTTGGCCAAATCAATTGAGAAGGAGAGATATAAGTGCAAGATTCCACCGAAAAATGAAGATAAAAGAGGTGAGTGATATGTTGACGGTGTGGTAGGTATTTATTAAAGTGAATGATTGAAGAAAATATTGCTTATGTGTCCAAACATGCATAATAAGAAAGGTTGTCCATTTTTATTAAATGGACATATTTTTGCTCCAACTATCAAATAATAATAAGGGTGTTTGGACCCATTCCAAATTTACCACTCTCAAAAATATGACCTAGTAGTCTTCCAAAAATAGACTAATTTCCAAGACTTTAGGCCCAAAATTCGGGATATTACATTTCTCCCCCCGTTAAATAAATTTCGCCCTCGAAATTTGTACATTTTCACTTCGGGGAACCATTCGAAATACTCAGTCCATTTTTTTTACATATGCTTACCAAGCATGTAACATCCACACAAAATTACTATTCATCTTGTACCTAATGTAATATTCAAATTCAAGTCTACCGATATCCGCACAGCGCTAAGCCTCACAGTCGGTATATTCTCCTTCCAATTCATTTTGTTTTTATAGCGCTAGATATTCTGACCTTATTGTCCAGGGATTTACCCTTGACCATAGGTTTCTCAATTATATCCTGATACAATTTCAGATATTCTATTAGCTTCAAATTTTACTTTGGGCAAACTAGCCCAGCTCTTAATAATCCTTCAAAAGAATTATTGTCACAAGTTTCATTTCTCATTCTTTCAACATCTCAAATTCTAGAGATTTGCTTGTTCAATTCTATTCTATGCTTGAGCTTCTTCAATTCAAATTCATAGATTACTTTCTTCTGCTTAGCATTATAGCTAGCGATTACTATCTGACTTATCAATATAGATTTTTGGACCATTCTGTCAGTTTCTGTTCCTATATCAACATAGTCACCCAATGCACCACTTTCGATTCAAAAACATCAGTGAAAACAATCACGTTAATGTTTCACATTTTAAAATACGGGCAATGATAATCACATCATTGCTTTTCAATTTTCTATGTTGTCTCAAATTCAACTTTCTGATTTTCAAATTCAAATATTCAAAATTCTATGGTAGCAGTACATTTTCAAAATTTCATTCTACAGAATAATTCTTTCATAATTTCAGAGAAAACATATTCGCTGCCAGCTCAAACACAAGAAAATACATTCATTTCACGGCAGACCATATTGGCCGCTTTGTTACAAACTGTAATAATTTCCCTTATCGAATTACCACACCCGGCCTAAACCGCCATGGCATTCAGGGTTACCCCACATTCAAGGGCACTACCTCCCGGCCTAAACCGGCGATAAGGTTACAATTCTGTTGGGTAAATAACGCCTCTCCTCTAGAGGATTTGTTCGCTCAACTAAATTTAGCTGAGATAAGTATTCACAAGTGCTCAACTTTGGATCTGAGGATAAATCCAAAGTTTAAGAGTCACTAGATATTCTTTACCCACACAGCTTGCATTCTCAATTTCAAAAATATTCAATGATCATTCTTTCAATTTTCAATTCAAATGAGCTTTATTAATGGCAAGCGATTCAAAAATATTTCACAAGCACTTGGTAAGATCCAGCAAACTGAGTATTTCTACAACAGTTCTTGACCTTTTCCAGTACTGTACTGCTTTCAAAACCACAAAATTCAAAATTCAATTTCAGATTTTGGGTTCTACTGAACCCTCTCTACGGAACAACATCAATTCAAAAATGACCATTGCCCTGGTCTCAAATTCTGTTGAAAACCTTTCATTCAAGAATTCAATTCATAAAATTCAAAGTCTCAATTCAAGCTCTGGGTTCCAAAAGGATCCCTTCTATGAAACAATATTGTTCAAAAACAAATACTTCAAACTGAACTTTAATTCAGCTGAAAACATTGTTGTTCAAAATTTCAATTCAGAAAATTCTCAAATACAACAGGTGCATTGGAAAATTCAAAATTAAATTTTTTTCAAACAAACGCAGGAACCAGACAACTATTACAGTAGGTCTTCACTTCTAAATACACTTCAGGTTCTATTTTTAGCTACTTGAGCAATTCATAGAACATACCATTCATTCACAACACGAATGTTTTTCTCTTTCCTAATTAGGTATTCATCGATATATTAGGAAATTATAAGTTACTAACATTTCTACGAGTACTTGACCAAATTATGGAATCATAACTCAACAACTGAGATTTTTAACAAACTCACAACCATTCATTCTAAGGAGACTTTTTAAATCAAATTCTAACACTATGCTAGATCAACATCTAGCAACCGCAAAATATCTTGTACACATTGGTACCAGATTCTAGTGCCTTAATTCATTTAAATCAATCGGTACCACATTCTAATACCTTTGTTCATTCGGGACAATTCAATGCCTAAAGAATTAGTTCCATTACCAAATTTCATTCTCAAGCCTCAATTTAGTTGGTAACATGCTTTAGTTGTCTCTCCAACATTCAGGTTTATCAACCTAATTCTAAAAATTCGACCATATTCCATAAACCTGCTAACATTTCCAAGATTCATATCTTACAACATCCAGGCACTATCCTCAAACATTAAAATAAAATTCAGCAATTTCTACGAGGTTCTACTTCTACCTCCTTTCTCAATATCACCAAAACATGTTTTAAATATCATTCTTATACCTCAAAGGTAATAACCATTCATACACAAAACATTGTTGACAATGCAGCACTAATCACAAGGTTCACAAGATTTACTTTATCACACTCTAACCTAAACATTGTTTCGACTCAGAACAAATTCAAACTTATCTTTAATCATACCGCATTCGTTCTTATATTTTCTTAACATTTGAAGAATTCACCATTTTTCATACTTCAAGATATTCAGATCTTACACCGAGATATTTCAAATTCCCATTACTTCCAGAGAGTCTCCTTTCTCGAGATGGCTTTAACTGATCAGACTTCCGTTTTCAAATGCCAGTCTGACATCTCGAACCAACTACACGCTCCAAGACAAATTTCTAGGAGACACAATCTTGAAAAAATCTTCATGCAACGTGTATTCGTCAAACTAAATTTCTTGAAGATACAACCGACAATAAATGCTACACCGTCTTCTATTTGAACCGAAAGTCTATAAGACTCCGACCTATAGAGGTGGCTAGGGCGTGTCAGATTGTATTAGGGTGCGGTGCCATAAAATTTCCACATAATAACAAAGTCTGCACTATTCTGAGCCAACGACAGATGAGAATCCGATGCTGCTTAACAAAATCTAGACGTTACTAGCCCAGCTATAAATCGAGTAAAGAAAGAGTAAATGTTTCACGTTCTCTCAAGCTTCACAAAACTTCCACATATTCATTTCCTCTCCGATCGTAACCTTCACTATAACCTTTCACATTATCCTTAAACATGGCCGGTTCAAGTAACTCTATTCCAGTCTCTGATTCATTCAACCCTTTCTTTCTTGAAGCCTTACTTCATGACTATCAGACTAACATGTTGTCTGACTTGTCAAACAATGTATCATACCCTTATTCTTCTTTACTTCCCCAAAATCCCGTAAGTATGAACGTTCATTCATCTGCCTCAACGATTAACATTCCTACTCCTCCTCCAAGGATACAAGATTCTATTTTTACAACTACTAACAGAAAGGAATCTGAAGCAGGTCCATCAAGGCAACCTGTCCAAAGATGTCGTAATGTGGCAGAGCTTATGGAGTCTACGGTACCTTCTCAACCAAGGAATCCTGCTTCTACCTTGACTGAGACTACTAATCCATTTTCATGTGGTTGCTGCCATGTTCTACGAGAGATCATTCATACCAATGGACTTCAATACCATAAACTTGAAGTTCATGGGAGGATTGGTATGATATGCCACGCTGTCTTTCACCAGGACGTACAAGGAGGTTCTTCCAGTCCTAAAGTATTTGACTTTGGTAAGAAAAATTTAGATGATGTCAAACATTTTCTAGAAAATTATTGTTTGAATCAAAAATCTTTAGGGTATGTCCTGGTGTCAGATCCCCTATCAGCCTACTATGAGGCCCTCTGTGTTGGTTTGGAATGGACTAAAAATCAAAATGAACTCCCTAATAGTTCATTTCCAACCAATACAGAAAATATATCCAATAAAGAAAAAGAGCTCATGGTTGTAAATAATAATCCTTCAGTCCCTATACCTAGTGATTCATACCGATCAAGAGCTGAACAAAATATTAGAGCTGCATCAATGTCAATAGATGATCTTAGAGACTTCTTCCATTTACCTCAACAAGAAGCGGCTCAACAAGTTCGTCTATGCAAAAATGTTCTAATGAAAATATGCCATAGGGGAGGAATAAAGCATTGGCCTTATGTAAAAATTCGAAGCACTATGAGGCAAATAGCTAGATTGAGAAAAACAATGTCTTCTGATGGTCCTCTCTCAAGTGCAGCCGCTCAGGAAGAAATTAATAGACTTAAACTTGAGATGGTCAATGCTTGTGGTGGGATTATGCCGACTGTTGCTCTCAATGCTTGAATTCATCTTGTCTTTTCTTCTTAGCATTCTAATTTCTGCTTGTACTTTTATACTAAGATTCATGGGAATTTTCAAGTTTGAATATTTTTCTCACCCATTTTCAATTAATCACATAAGTTCAAGCTCCAGCAGATCAATCTAACCTATTGTCAGAACTTATGTCCTAACCGGACTTCGAAATTCTGAGTTGATAATTCTATCATCAAAATTTATATTCTAATTCCAACTTGTCACTCAGAATTATCTAACTTTCAATAAAATCTGGGGATCTAAATCACAATCTAACTCAACATCAAGAGCCCTAGAGTTAGCAACAGAATCCATTTTCCGTGCTATTTCATTTGTTTATGTAATCCAATATCAGTATACTCTTCCAAAAATGCCAGAACCTTTGCTCTGATACCACAACTGTAACACCCGCCTTAAATACACCCTTAAATTGCATACACGGAAGCGTTCTTTACAAATTTAGCGTGAAGTTACTATTCACGTATACGGTACTATTCACTATTCGTGTATACGACACTGTTCACGTATACGTACTTTTCACTAATACGTACAAATATACGTCTAAGTAAAAAAAAAATCCGACGGAAATAAAAATCTTTTTCTTCCTTGTACTCATTCGTATGCATCTTCTTCGTTCTTCAATCTTCTGATACGAGCTGCAAATTAACTAATTCAAAGATATATGCTGGGATTCAAATGAATCCCAGTAGTAACGTTAATCATCGCTCACATAAAATGCATACACAAAACATGCAAGTCAACCATCAAATATACATACAATTCATTCAACACATTCAACATTCAAAACATTCAAACAATATACATATATATATACAACGGTAAATACATGCATGTAAAAGGCACACATAGTATGTGAGAGAAGCGTTACTACCTGATGGTCTTTCCAATTCCTGATCTGGTTCTCAATCATTTGATCATCCCGGATAAATATCGGCTCCTATATTTAAATATTCATGGATGATCGAGTTATTATTTATCCAAATTCTTTATTTCTCTTATTTCCAAATAAATTCCATAAACTGGTAGAATTTTCAATTAACTTTGAAAATTCATATTTAATTACACAAAACTCCAATTGACGTGATTCTAAAAATCACTTGTTCCTCATTAGGTCTATATTTAGGGAAAAATACACTCAACTGTCAAATATACGTACACTTTTCCCAGAATTTTCATTCATCATCACCGTTCCAGAAAAACGTCCAGGTTTAATACTGAATTTGAAAAATCCATATCTGGAGTTCTAGGTGTCCAAATCAGGTGGTTCAAAAATCCATGAACTCCTCATTAAGTCTAGTTTCTAGGAAAATTGGTTCCAACATTTAATCATACTCCAATAATTCCCAGATTTCAAAAATGTCAACACTGTTCAGAAGATGTTTCAGAAAACGTCCCAGATTTCATACTTGACTTCAAAAATTCATAACTCCCTGAATATAAATCCAATTAAGGCTTGTGACCTATCAAATTAAAGCTTGATAAGTCTACTTTTATTCTGGAAATTTTCATAGGAAAACTCAAATGTTTACTATTTTAAAAGTAAATCCGAAAATCACTGTTCATTCCTGGAAACCAACGTTTTTCAGTGTTCAACTTCTAACTTTGAAAAATCATAACTAATTCTATAGAACTCCGATTAAGGTGATTCAAAATTCTATTTGGAGTTCTATAAGTCTAGTTTATAAGAAAAATATTCATCAAGCCAATTAATAGCTGTATAATTCTCAGAAATTCGAAAAGTGAACGTAACTTAAATCTGAAAGCAGGATTTTCCAGTTTTTATAACCAAACTTAGAAAAATCATAACTTGAGTTCTAGACGTCGGATTAATACGTTCTAGCACTCATTTGAAAGATTAAGAAGTATACTTTAAACTTACCAAATTTCATGGTCAAAGGAAATCATTTGTTTAGACAAAACGTTGCATGAACCTGACCTCCTTACTGAATTTCTAGAATTACAGTGTTGTACAAGTTGATCGATGCTCCTCATATGGCTTCTTTCTCTCAACCCTCACTCTCTTCTATGTTTTTCACTCACACCTCCCTCCCTCCCTTTTCCTCTTCTCGTTCATGCCGGCCAAAAATGAATAAAGGAGGAGGTGTATAATTGGTGTGAGAGGGAGGAGTTAGCGCATGTAGCCATCCGTGAGTGAATAAGAGAAGTAGTGTGTGGAGTGTGTCCCATGCTTCCAATAAAATATAGGAAGTGGGAGACAATTTGGCTGCATGTGAGAGAACATTATCTAGAAAGGAAAATGAGAGATGAGTCACGGGAGATAAAGGAATTGAGTGTTAATGTGAAATGAAGAAAAATGAGTGCATGTGGACATTTTGGCCAAAGTCATTAAAAAAAAAAAATCAAGAAGTGTGGGACATGTATGTTGGCCAAATCAATTGAGAAGGAGAGATATAAGTGCAACATTCCACCGAAAAATGAAGATAAAAGAGGTGAGTGATATGTTGACGGTGTGGTAGGTATTTATTAAAGTGAATGATTGAAGAAAATATTGCTTATGTGTCCAAACATGCATAATAAGAAAGGTTGTCCATTTTTATTAAATGGACATATTTTTGCTCCAACTATCAAATAATAATAAGGGTGTTTGGACCCATTCCAAATTTACCACTCTCAAAAATATGACCTAGTAGTCTTCCAAAAATAGACTAATTTCCAAGACTTTAGGCCCAAAATTCGGGATATTACACGATCTCCGATCAAGAAACCCTAACAGAGAGCAGTTTAACAAGTAATGACAATAAGAATAAATTTTAATTGGTATTCTCTTCTTTTATCACCTATAGCAGCTTCTTGAAAGATGATCTTATAAACTCCTATACTATATTGAGCAGGCTGCCGGCTGTGAACTGATTTCTTAATTCACTGCCAAAAAGCTTAAAAAGTTAGCAGATATACTTACCTTAGACTTCAGTATTAATTCCCTGTACTGTACTGAAGATATGTAAAATAAGTTGCACTTCCTTTTTCATCTGTCCAAACTTCTTAGTCCTTATGTTTAAACTTAGTTGGCTTTAATGGATGATTAAGACAGTGGTTCAAGGATTCAATCCTTTGCATGCTATGATTTATGATATTTGAACTGATGTTTTCTAATACTATACCTGTTCAAGTCTGAAATTTTGTTGTTCTGTACAACACAGGGAACTATATGACAATAATATAAGTGGAGCAATTCCTATTGAGCTTGGAAATCTGACAAAGTTGGTGAGCTTGGATCATTTCTCGAACAGATTAAGTGGTCACATCCCAGGCTCATTGGGCAACCTTCAAAGGCTACGTTATCTGTAAGTCATGCTTTCCTTAACATATTTCCAGGATTATTAGTAGCTCCCATTTTGAAAGAACGTTTAAGGTTTTGTTATTTGTCCCTTCCTTTCTTGAGCATGTGTCCCATGAAGAGATACACTTTTGCTAATCCTTTGCTTACTAAGAAGATCATTTCCTTTAAAGAAATACTCCCTCGAGTCCTTAATATAGGAGCATGATAACTAATTTGTATAAATTAAGGAAATTAGTTGGAAAAGAAAACAATTCTTGTTGAAAACTAGGTAGCACCCCAAACCGATAGCTATAGGTGTAGATATCACCAAAGTGGGTTATGTTTTTCCTACAAAGCCTTTTCCATGCATAACTTGGTTTGAGCCTATAATATCATGTTAAAGGGACTTAACCATCTATTATCTTTGTTGGATTGTGTTGGTTAGTTAAATTAGTTATTTGTGATATATATGTGTACTGTGTTGATTTTTTTAAAACATTTTCTTTAATTATCATTTGCACCGGAACCATCCCTTAATTAAAACCCCTTATCATACACACTCAATAGGAATAATTTGGGAAAAATATTATAAATTTGAAGGACAAAATTCAACAAGGTTTTTTTAATTAAGACCAAAAAGTAAACCCTTAAGTAGCTCCTATACTTAATATTGAAGGGAGCAACATATAAACTTAGTTGTTTTTAAAATTTTGTTTGCACCAAACGAAAACATACTCTGCCAATTTTGAGTGTCCAATCAAAATACTCTTGAACATGAAATCTGACCCTTATCGTCTCTAGTATCTCACTCTTCCATTTAGTTGATTATCTACAAATACAAATTTTCTTTATCCTCTGAAACAGGCGTCTCAACAATAACAACTTGTTAGGAAGCATTCCTCTGTCTTTAACTACCATTGCTACTAGGGGTGAGCAGATAACCCGCTACCCGCCCAACCGCCCGCGGCCCGTAGGATTTTTCCCAGATTTAGCCCGCCCAGATTGGGCTCATCACGGGTACGGGCTGCCCCGTACCCGTATAATTTAAATGGGCGGGGCACGAGTTACCCCACGGGTAACCCAGACCTACCCGTTATCCATATATTCAACATTTATTTTTCCCCTCCCCCTATGTGAACTCGTCAGATTTAAGTAAAAAAGAAAAAAAACTTGTCAGAGATTCAATTCAGAGGTATAGCCGCATAGGCATAGCAATGAATACAAATAATAAAAAAATTATTTTTCCCCCCTCCCCCCACGTGAATGCGTCAGAAGCAGTGAACAAATAATTAAAAAAATAAAAAGAGTATGTTTCCCTCCTCCCCACGTGAATGGGTTAGATGAAATTTTTCAGTTTTTTTTTTTAAATCAATCTTTATATAAAATTCTAAACCCCCTTGCCCTCTTCTTCATTTTCATGACCTGCGAATGGCGTGCTTCTTCTTGGCCCGGAACTGTTTGTGCTTTGTGCTTCTTCTTCTTTTCAGATCTATTCAATCTCGTCTGCAATTTCATCTCAGATCTGTTTGCTCCCTCGTTAAGCATAAAGAATTTTCAGATCTTGCCTTCGCATTTCTCAGATCTCGTCCCGGATCATAAGGGTTTCTCTCCTCTTTATCTTCTAATTTTTCTTCTTCTTCTTCTTCTTCTTCTACTTCTTTGTTGATAGTGGCTGACTGGTTGTGATTGGTGTTGTGAGGAATGAGAGTGAGGGATCGATTTTCTTTGTTTTTTTTTTAAACGACCACGGGTTCCCCGGAACCTGTCTGGACCGCCCGTGTTTACCCCGTACCCGTTTTTACGGGTCAAATGGGTTAAGCTACAGGTACGGGGCTGCCCCGTACCCATGTAAAATAAACGGGCGGGGTACGGGTTAGGCCACGGGGCAGCCCCGCCCGCCCGTTGCTCAGCCCTAATTGCTACTCTGCAAGTCCTGTGAGTATTACCGCTTTTGAGTTACTAATAGGTCCTAAATATAAGATCCATTTGATTTTTTTGAAAAAATTTAAAAAGTTAAACAAATTATTTTAAAGTATTTATTATACGTTGTTTTTTTCAAACTAGTTAGTTTAATTTATAAACTAATATATAATCTAAAGATACACAATATAACTATAATTAAGTAAAATATTTATCTTTCTTAACCTCTTCAAAAACATTCAACTAAGTTTTATATTTAGAACCTGAGGAGTAGTTTTCTGTAACATAATGCAAATTTAGATAATTAGTTCTACTTCCATATTAATTTTTTTTATAAAGACTGTAACATGAAAACCATTTTTATTTTTGAGTCTAGTGATCTCTCCGGCAACAATTTAAGAGGAGACATCCCAATCAATGGCTCCTTTGCAATTTTCACACCCATGAGGTTGGTAATAATAATTAAATTTCTTAAATTATTATTCTTTTAACTTTCATGGATATTTTTTTGTAGGATCACTTGTAGCAAATTTTGCTAAATTTACAGTTTTCCGAATAATCCCGGATTAAAACCACAAAAGTTCCCTCATCCTCCACCTTTACCTCCTCCAATGTTTCAAATTGCACCAACTCCTTCAGGTTTGTGGATTTTTGTTTTACTACTAATGCTGTATTACTGTGATGGTTTTATTTTTGTGGATAACTAAAGTTTTCAAACAATTTATTCTGATATAGAACATAAATGTCTAGTCCTAATGTATTAAGGGATGTTTATGTAGGATCAAATGTCTTCTCAGAGACATTCGTGGATTAAAAACCTGAGAGAAGATGATAGTTTAGTGATACTTATGAGGAAGATATCAAAGAGTGTTCTTAGATCACTGTGCTACACAGATGTGGCATTTCACCAGAGGGGTGAGATGTGTGCATAGTGAGATTGAATAGTAAATAATGGAATCAAGAATGTAGAGCGTACACCTGGTGGGTAATCTCCTATTTATAGAGATTATCTAGGGTTTCGCTCCCATGGTTGCGTGAATCCGTTCCTCAGGTAATTTGCGCCTCCTACATTCTGCAAGTGCCTGCTCAACTATTTATACGTTCCTGGATTATAGGCATGATTAAAGGGCAATTGGCAATTTACCTGATTAAACAGGGATTCTGTTATAAGAACTCTCACTAGGCCACATATCTACTAGGCCCATTATATGAGTCCATTACACAATTCTTCTTGGTATTTTTATACATTTCAGTTAAGATGAAATCAGCACCTTGAATTATTTTTCAAATAGCAGTTAGTATTCTAAGTTAATTTGTTATTCATCCAGCATAATAAAACATTTTTCTTGTAGCACCTAATATTCTAAAGTATTTTGGTGCAATTTTTCTTGTAAAGTATTTTTCTTAGCAATAATAAGCACTCTAAACTTATAGTACTGCGTGATATTGGAAAAATAGTTTAGGATGATAGGTGTGCACTTGAATTTACTAAAAAAATTCTTTAGAACAGTGAGTGCTATTGAAAAAAAAAAATTGATTTGTGTGAAACTATTTGTGAGTTGTGACATGATTATATGAAACTACTAAAAAAACTTCAGATCAGGAACGGAATTACCAACGGAAATAATTTCGTCGGAAATTACCAATGGAATTCCATCGGTAATGTCTTTTGCCACGGTTTTTCTGCAACAGATGTTTTCCGTTAGAAATCCAATTACCGACGGAATTCCATTAGTAATTTGGTGTTTTTGTAACTGACTTGATTTGTGTGTAATATCATTAAATTTATTTATTATTTATTATTTATTTTTTGGCAGCTGAAGTTGTTCTCCATAATCATCTCCAACATCGTCAACTCTTGCCCTGTTTCTGCCCATTTTATCTTCCTTCCAATTTGATAACAGAGAGATTGTTACATGATGATTTTAATTTCCTATTTTGATCAATTCTTTGTTTTATGTATGTATGTTTGTGTGTGTGGGTGTTGGTTAGCCATTTTCACATATTGTTATACTCCTCTGGTCCTCAAATGTGGGACCTAATAATTAGGAAGTCAATGGTACTCCTAGATGTAAGACGTATATTATATTTTTATCAATTTTTTTTAAAAAAAAATTAGTCATATTGATATTAACTCAACAATAATCAAGTAGAAGAGGGAGTGAGAGAATTAAGAAAAATGATTACGGTGTTTTAAAAAAATAAATTATATTGACTAATTCAACTAACCTTCCTAATTTAATCAAATTAGCTAATTATTTGTTACGTTAAAAACTAGAGAAGTATACTAGCTGGGGCACTGTTATGTGAGCATAGTTTATCAGTTGCAATGGACGGTTGAGATTACATGGTTACAAGATGCTACGCGCCTACGCCTCTTACTTCCAATAAAAGTGTAGTATACATTATATTCTCTTAATTTTCTAATTACTCTATTACTATCTCTGGTCTTGAATTGCACTATAAATTATATCATATATAGGATCGGAGGAATTGATGGTTAACTTTCCTTTTTAGATATATATTATCATGCTTCTAGTATATCATTTGAATTTTCGAATTAGCTTCATATTTATTTCATTTACCTTAAAAGTTGTAACAGTTGTTAAAAGGTTTCTCATACATTGATTACTCGTCCTATATATGATAATTAGGAATTTAGTTAAATTTAATTAAGGGTTAAGAGACAAAAATACATATGTACTTTTTCCTAATGTTTGCTAGGTGCTAGATACTTTTATTGAGTACCGTTATCAATCAGAAGTAACCCTAAAATTTGAATTCTCTCTTTTCTGTCTCACAACCTTCCTTAATCTCTTTCTCGCCGGCGGCTAGCTTATGGCACCATCACAACCCACCGGCAAGTATCATTCTATACCACAATTTGATCTGTGGCCTTCTCCCTCTAATTTTTAGCGGTTGTGGACCTCTCTCGTCCTTATGGAAAGTTTTTTCCTCTTCTTCTTTGGAATTGTATTGCGACGATGAGAGCTATTTGTCTTTTGTTTCTTTTTTTGTGGTGCTAGGTTTTATGGTGGTATTCTTATTTTCTCAAGAAATAAACAGATCTATGAGATCTGAGTATAAATCCTATTGGTTGGATGGTTGTGTAAACGTTATTAGATTCGATTATCACTTGATGGCTCTGATCTGCGATCTTGGTGGAAGATTTCTAGAGGTATTGCTCGGTGTGTAGTCAAGATCACCATATTTGCTTAAACAGAGGAGCAGAAGTATTCTTAAGGATATTATGGGTTTTCTTCCTTCAATTCTGAGGTTGGGTTTTCTTTGATATTTACCCAAGTCGCGATATCTGTGCAGCTGCTCTAATTGCAGCTAATGCTTATAAGGAGGTATGTCCGTTAGGGTGAGTTTTACAACCAATACTTTCTTTCACGTCACTTCTCACATTGGATATCGAGGAGGTCGTTTTTGTCTATACTTCTACTCCACTCTCAAATCTTTAATGTACGGTGATTGGTTGTTCTTGTATTGGGCTTATTTTATTGTATTTGATTTGACTTTGTTTATATTCCATCTTCTATTTATTTTCATGTATTACACCAGTTTGCAATAATAATATAAATAACTTTGGACAAAAAAGATACTTTTATTGAGTGCAAAAATATTCATAAACTCTTTTAAATGGGACAAAATTACTAGGTCCAATGCAAACTGCTGTTACTTTTTAATTTGGTGGGTAGCACAATACTTTTTTTAAAAAAAGAGAAAATGATATATTTTTTATTTTTTTATACGAAAAAGTTTTAGAGGGTTCGGCATTAATTCCCTTACCAAGGCCAGGGCACGGTCCCGGGCTCTATAAACACTTACTGGGGACTTACGAGATTTTTTTATTAAATAATCATTTAAAAATAGCATTGTGGTCCTACCAAATTAAAAAGTAAAGGCAATTTGCATGATCTATCAGACTTGGTATTTATTAACAAAATAATGCAAGATATCGTGTCCGATGAATTAGTGCCTACTGCCTAGTGTAATAGGATTATATCTAGCCCCAAAATTGTATAATATATATAGGATCATAGGAGTGTTTCTTATTAGTGATGCCTCTCATTCTCATAATATATTAAGCACTTCCTTAAATTTTAGCTTAAGGAAGATATTGCAAATTTACCAGCACTACTAATAGTATAGTGGTATTGGGATTAATTTCTCCCCTGGTCTTGGGTTCGATCTCCCCTCCCCTATGGCCTTGTATCAAAAAAAAAAAAGATATTACAAATTTGGCCTTTTACAAGAATGGTGGGCGTATGAATTCCTTTCGTTGGTGAAAGATGACAAATAATAATCGTAATATATACACACACACTCACTTAAAATTATTTTCTAGTTTTGGAATAAATTAAACATAAATTTACTAACAAAATGTTATATGCACAATTCCAATGATTAATCTATATTTGAGCACACGAGCTTAATGCCATGCTTAAATGGAGAGAAAGAAAACTGCAGAGATAATGTTACCCTTCATTGTGTTTGGATGGATTAAAGAAAATACTAAGAAAAGGAAAACCTTTATCGATATATAATATAAAATTATTTTTAAAAAACTCTACTATTTATCTATAACGAAAATTATATATATATATATATATATATATATATATATATATATATATATGTATATGTATATGTATATGTATGTATCTATCCTAATCACAATAGCTTTTTTTATTTTGTAGATTCCTTCAACATATTTTATGTTTGTGCGTGTGTTGATTAGCCTTTTTTGCATATTGTTATTCTCCTTCGATGATTAATGCATGACCTAATTAGTGAGTGGATATTGTTTATGAATGTAAGATTTATTTTACATATTTATTACTCTTTCCGTCCTAAATATAGAACATAGTTTGTAGTGTAAATTGTATTATAAATTATGTCTTATATTAATTATGACCAAAGGTAGTAATTTTTTCTTAGATTAGTCATATTGATGTTACCTTAATAATAATTAAGTACAAGAGAGGGAATGAATTAATTAAAAAAGATAATTAGAGTGTTTTAGAAAAAAGATGTCATATTAACTAATTTAACTGACATCTTTAATTTAATTAACTTAAGTAATTAGGTGTTAGATTAAAGACACGATTAGAGTATATTAGCAGTGTTGCTGTTGTTATGTGAGCGGTTTATCAGTTGCAAAATTGCGATGGATTGTTTATATTACATGGTTACAAGTTGCTATGCTTCTTAATTTCAATAAAAGTGTAGTATGCATGCATAATCTCGATTTTCTAATTACTATATAGGATAAGATATTGTCACTATCACTTTTTCACCATTAGATCAGAATCTCAATATATTTAGCTTCAGTGGCCAAAATACAACTTTCGATAGTATACCATCTCTATTTTTTAATTAGTTTCATATTTATTTCATTTACCATAATGCAGTGTGATAAATGAGGCAAAATATAATGGAAAAGAGTTTATTAAAATTTTAGATATCCTTAAATCTATCTTATAGATAGGATTATGTCTATCCCCAAAATCATATTATGCACAAACACACAAAGGATAGTCGGAGTATTTCTTATCAATGATGCCTCACTTATATACTATAAATACTCATAACATAGTCGTTAGAGTTATTTGACTCAATTGACACCAAAAACTTCTTTTAATTTTAACTTTTAAGCAAGAGGCAACATGTGTGAATTCCTTTTGCTAGTGAAAGATGACAAAAAATAATCATAATATAACCTAGCTAGCTTAAAATTATTTGCTGGTTTTATAATTAACATAAATTTACTAACAAAATCTTTTATTGGTCGTCTAGCTTTAAGTATATATCTATATTATTATCTCATATATATGCACAAATCCAATGATTAAAATAAACTTGAGCTTTGAGTTTAAATGTTCTATTTTGGAGTTACTTATTATAAATATGTTTGCGTAAGCTAAAATATATCTTGTCCCGTACTTTGTAAATCATAATTAAAAAATTACTTTTAAAGTCTCTAATCATCATTTTAAATAAGTCTAAATAAATAGATAGGATAAGTGCTTAGTTGGTAACTAGACCATTAAATATATAAAATTCAAAAGAAAGATTAAGTAACTTCTTAATGGAGGAAGGTTGACTTAGAATATTACTTAGCCAGTATTAGACTAATCAAAGTTCTGGAAGTTCTTTTTAAGGCAAATTCTATGTTCAACATATTTAGCACCAAAAGAACCTGCCTTAAAAAGAACTTCCTGATACTAATTCCTGTGAAATTTAGTGAGGGTTAAGGTACAAATTGACCAACAAATTATTACGTTAAGAGTATCAGACACAAAAATGTTTTAAGGAACCAATAATACCAAGAAACAATTAATTAAATTTTTTTTTAAAACACTATACCATCAGTTGCTAAACTAATGGCCAGTTAAATGTAGGGTTAAATGCTAATTTTGCCACGGAAGTATTGATTAGGGAGTATATAGCACCCGGAAGTATTTTTGCTATTATTTGTGCCCTAAAAGTTTATAAACATAGCAATTTTACTTATCAGTTGATCTTAACCATTGGATTGATATCATTTTTGTTTTGAAAGTTTACAAAAATTTGTTCTTAAAAAAACTTCCAGAGCAAATTTGTTTCTAAAAAAAACTTCTTAGGCTCCTTTTTGTAAATTTCCAGAACAAAAATGATTCCAAAAAACTTTCCAAGTAGTGGATACTCCCTAGCCAACAGCACCCCCATAACAAAATTGGTATTTATCCCCTAGATGTAAATGAAGATTGCCTCATTGACTTTAGATGTTTCAAGTGGCCTTATTTGACTTCAGATGCTCAAAGAGGAGAACGACAAAACACAAAGAGATTTACAAAAAGTAAAGCCCAAAGCTGAGAAAAGCTTTGCAATCACGACCATGGAATGTGACGAGGTCGTTGGGGACATGTTCAATGGCATTGAATTCAATTGGGTCCGTATATGCACGGAGGTTGAGTAGAAAATTTTTAACAATCCAGAAGACCTAAGTTCAAGGCTGCGATCAGAAGTCCGATCATTGGAGCTGAGTTTCCATAAGAAGCACAAGGAGTTGGTGTTAACATCATTCCTTCCATTCATTCTACAAGAAGCGAAATTGATGAAGCAAGACGTGAGGGCCTTGAGGCTCTTCGATCATGGTGGGGATTTAAATGAGGCGTGGCTAGGGACGAAGCTAGACCATCCAGCAACATTTGGCACGGTGGCATTGGACCCAGACATCAAGAGATTCGTGATAGAGGATCTAGACAGGTTTGTGAGGAGGAAAGAGTATTACAGGAAGGTAGGAAAGGCGTGGAAGAGAGGGTATTTGCTGTATGGCCCTCTTGGAATAGGCAAATGAATATGAATTTTAGGGTGGCGGCGGCGGCCAACCCTAGCCCCCCAGGTCCGCCCTTGATCTGAGGACACTTGAAACCAATTTATTGGAGGAAGGATGACTTTGAATATTCTTCCGCAATATCAGATGAAAAATCAACGATCACGAAATTCTTCGGAGGTTGAATGGATTATCAGTTCAACTGCAAGTTGCAACTTGATTCGGGTCATTTATACGAATTTAGTCTATATAATATAGCTAAGGCTCTCGGGAATGTAGAGGAAGAAGATTGGAGATATGACGAGATTGATCTCGTCTTTGATGAGTTCGTTCCTTCTTTTGGCGATTTTAGGGTTTGGTTTGGTGCTAATTGTTTCTGGCAATGCCGAAGGTGAGTGATGACTTTTGAATTTGAAGATTACTCTTTGAGGGGTTTTTTAATTACTTAAGAAATATCTTGTTCCCAATGAATTGATGCTTTAAATGTGCTTCGTTACCGACGTTTCTGCTTAATTCTGTTTTGTTCATCTGATTATTCACCTTTTTCAGCTGTATTGTTTCTGGGTCTAAGTCATGAATTTCAGCTTCTGAGTAATATTTATAGACCGGGGAATAATGATTAGGCTTTCATCTTGGGACTGTCCTTTTGTAATATTTCAGCTTGTTGTCACGGCCTTGGACTTGATCACCCAAATACCGTGCCGGCCTTAGCTTGATCACCCCTCTCGATCTTTGCTAAGTCAGCCGAATTCCCCTCGAGTAGGCAAGGAAAGGCAAAGAACAAGAGAACTTCTAGAGAGAGAAAGAACTTGGAGAGAGAAGCTCTTGAAACAACAAATGCTTCAATTGCCTTGAAGACTCTTGGATTCTTGGATGTGTTACAAATGAAGGAGGCATCCCCTATTTATAGCCTATCTCCTCCTCAATGAACGGCTACGATTAATTACATCCGACGGTGGAGAATAGCTCTCCAGAACCTTCCCTACAAATATCTGGATATTTACACAATTCCTAGAGTTCTCTAGAATTCTCTACAAAACTCTACCAATATGTACACATATCTATAATATTCTAGGAGTTTCTAGACTTCTCCACACTTGAAGTCTCAACCTCCTAGTCCCATGCGGAGTGTCCGTGCACGCGAATTATCCAATGTTCCTTTCTGTGCGTGACACTCTCCCCCACCTAATCCAGTGACGCCCTCGTCACTGCACAGGCTCTTGTGTTTCTTTCGAGACACCTTCAGTTGCTGAGGAAGGAGCTTTGTCATCACCTTGTCTCCTACTTGGTATTCAGAGACGCATTCCTTCCCATCCACAATCTCCTTTCGTCCCTTGGCCGACTCGCCCTGGAAGGATCTCATCGCCAGAACTCTTCGGCCCAATGCATGACCCATTGCACCGGCCGTGCCAACTCCATGTTCCACCTTTCGTCCAGGCGGCAACCTTTCTTGGAGCCTTGGTGGCATTGGGTTCCCATTCCTCTTCACAACAGGGGGAAGATTCCCACGATCCTTCACATCAGGATCCACCACCTTCAAAGTCGCAAGGTAGGTGACTGACAAGCCAACATCCCGCTCGTTGCTTGTCGTAGGCACTGTGCAACCAATCCCCTTCTCAAGGAAGCACAATGAATCTTCACCCGGCATGGGGACAACTTTTGCCTTACGCAAGAAGTCCAGACCCAGTACCACATTGAAGTCGTCCATAGGGGTCACCGACAAATCCATGGTCCCCTTCCATATTCCCATGCATAGCTCTACCCCACGAGCTACACCATTGAGAGGCTTGGCAGGAGTGTTTACAGACTTCCACCATCCTCCTCGTGCTTGAGCAACTGAGAGACCTACCCGCTTGGCCTCTTCAGGAGTGATGAAGTTATGGGTAGCCCTGGTGTCCACCATCACCTTCACTGGCTTCCCATTCAGCTTCACATCAACAAACATGAGGCCTTTACTCCTCACAACAGGTTCCTCATGTTTGGCTTTCAAGGCATTCAAGACTCTGAGAGATCCCATCCGCATGTTGGGTTCCTCCTCATCGGTTCCCTCGTTCCCCTGAACAAGGGCTGATAAACTACCCAGCTTGGGACACTTGCTCATGTAATGTGGCCCTTTGCACATGTAGCAGCTGATTGTCTTCTTCTTCTTGTCCTCAGGTTGATCCTTCCGGGAAGACTTATCCGCTCCTCCCTTGACGGACTCCTTACCTTTGTCTCCCCCACCATTCCCATGGTTGGGTTCGGAAGACTTAGGTCCAGAAGTCTCACCTTTCTCACCCCTTTGATAATCAGTGAGGCTTTCAGCAATGGCAATGGCTTCGTCCACACTTGTTGCACCACGCCGTTGGAGTTCATGCTTGGCCCAATTCTGAAGACCATCCACGAAGTAGAACAATGTCTCCTCGCTACTGAGATTAGGGATTTGCAACGTGAGGGTCGTGAAGTCCCTTACATAATCTTGAATCGTAGTCTTATGCTTGAGTTCCCTCAACCTCTTGTGCGCCATGTAGACCACATTCTCAGGGTAGAACTGTTTCTTCAGTTCCCTCTTGAAATCATCCCATGTCTCGACTTTGCAAAGGCCCCTTTCCATGTCTGCATGCTTCCTACGCCACCATAACATAGCATTATCACTAAGGAACAAGGAAGCAATACGTACCTTGGTTGCATCATCAACCAAGTTCAGGCTCTCAGAATATCGCTCCATCTGCCACAAGAAGTTCTCAACCTCATTGGCATCGCGAACGCCTTGAAATTCCTTCGGCTTAGGGAGATCCAACCTCACCTCCCTTGCTCCACTGGTACCACCCACCAACGGAGTCTTTGATTGTCTCTCCAAAGAAGTCTTCAGAGAGTTAAGCTGTCCCTGCATCGCGGTAATGGCATCCATTACCTTTGCCTCGAGTCGCCTCATAGACTCAGCTCGTTCCTCCTCAACATTGAGGTGCGAATCAAGATCCGACTTCAAGTTGTCCAATTGGCTAAGGGTGTGGGTTTCAAGTATCTCAAACTCACCTTCCACCTTTTCCACCCTATTAGCCACCCCAAGTAAGGCCTCCTCTAAGGCTTCCACCTTTGCCATCAAAGTGGCAATATCCACGGCTTGGCGAGACTTACTTGATCCTCGGGCCTTCTTTGGCTCCCGATCAAGTTGGGTCTCCCTACCCCTTCCTTCTCCCGACACCACCACGTCCTCAGTTGTGCCCGACATCCTTGCTTACCAAATAGATACCACGAACCACGTTCACAGTCCCAATCCTAGCTGCCTTGAACCAAAGCTCTGATACCACTTTGTCATGGCCTTGGACTTGATCACCCAAATACCGTGCCGGCCTTAGCTTGATCACCCCTCTCGATCTTTGCTAAGTCAGCCGAATTCCCCTCGAGTAGGCAAGGAAAGGCAAAGAACAAGAGAACTTCTAGAGAGAGAAAGAACTTGGAGAGAGAAGCTCTTGAAACAACAAATGCTTCAATTGCCTTGAAGACTCTTGGATTCTTGGATGTGTTACAAATGAAGGAGGCATCCCCTATTTATAGCCTATCTCCTCATCAATGAACGGCTACGATTAATTACATCCGACGGTGGAGAATAGCTCTCCAGAACCTTCCCTACAAATATCTGGATATTTACACAATTCCTAGAGTTCTCTAGAATTCTCTACAAAACTCTACCAATATGTACACATATCTATAATATTCTAGGAGTTTCTAGACTTCTCCACACTTGAAGTCTCAACCTCCTAGTCCCATGCGGAGTGTCCGTGCACGCGAATTATCCAGCGTTCCTTTCTGTGCGTGACATTGTGCTCTGTACATAGATTGGGTGTTTCCTTGATCACAGAGTTGCAAGTTTAATTTTAAATTTCTTCTCTCTTTTACTGTTGGTTTAGAATTTGGGGCCAGAGGGTCTCGATGATTCTAAGGATGTTTTCCACTTATCTCTAAAACAGGTGATGCACTGAATGCATGGAAGGTGAACTTGGCTGATCCTAACTATGTTCTCCAAAGTTGGGATCCTACCCTTGTAAATCCCTGTACTTGGTTTAATGTTAAGTGCAACAGTAACAATAGTGTGACCCATATGTAAGTAATTTGACCTTAATTTAAGATTCTTACTGCACCAAGTGTAAACAATTAATTTGAATTCTGGTCACAGTGGTCTTGGAAATGCAAACCTTTCGGGTCAGCTGGTTCCACAGCTTGGTCAGCTATCAAATTTACAGACCTTGTGAGTTGGGAATCTAATCTTATGTTAAGTTGATTTGCCTCATTTTATTGGTATTCTCTTTTGCTCTTCGTCAATGGCTTATTAAAAGATGATATCATAAACAATACTGCTATTTGAGTAGGGTGGCTATAAGTTTTTTTTCTTAATTACCTGCCCAAAGCGAATGAGGGTAATGAGAAGGTGAGGCTTGCATATGGGCAAAATAGAATTTGTGAAATATTAGAGGTTCAACATGGTCCCAACTCCCAAAATGTTCAGACCTAATTTTCCAATACTAGGGGGATGGTGGCACCAACCAACCCCGTGAAAAGTGGTGGGGTTCCGTGTACCAAACATCATAAAATGGGCAATCCCAGTTCTAATACTAAAACCAATCCCTTCAGTATCTCATACCAAACAGGGCCTACATGTATTGTTAAATTGATTTGCCTCATTTTTATTGGTACTCTCTTCTGTTCTTTTTCAGTGGCTTATTACAAGATGATCTTATAAAAGAATACTGCTATTTGAGTAGGCTGTCTATAAACTGTTTTCTTAATTACAACACAACAACAACAAAGACTTAATCCCACCAAGTAGAGTCAGCTATATGGATCAAATGATGCCATTGTACTCTATTAAAAACAAAATCTCAGGATAAATACTTGACTAAGAGATCTCGCTCTATAACCTCATTGAGCGTTTTCTTCAGTCTTTCTCCACCCCTTTTAATTGAGTTCCAAACAACTTGATCTACCCTCCTCAATGGTGCATCCAATGGCCTTCCTTGCACATGTCCAAAGCACCTCAATCACCTACCACAAAAACCTTTGTAGATGCAATTACCTATTTCAATACTCCCTGGACTCACCTCTTAACAACATCCTGTTTTGAGGAACATTCTCTCTTTCTCTCCTCTATATTGTCCTGAAGATAAGTCAAATAAATTGCTGCTTCTTAATCATCTATGTCCACTTCTGGGTTTCTGATGTGTAACCTGTTGGGTTGTTTTCTTTTGGCTATTAAAAAGTGATGATGAATCATTTTAGCACTTTGAACAAACTAGAGTCTATCATTTTGATACCAGTGCCAGCAACGATATGCTTGTTTGTTTGAAATTCCACCAACTGGAAGCTTGCTATTAGATTTCAGAGGATTCAATCCTTTTCAGGCTATACTTGTTGAAATCTTAAAACAGTGTTGTTTGTGCTATATAGTGAAGCTTATGGCAATAATTTAAGTGGAACAATTCCAGATGAGTTTGGAAACTTGACGAACTTGGTGACCTTGGAACTCTTCTTTAACAGATTAAGTGGCCCCATCCCAGGCACGTTGGGTAAACTTCAAAAGCTAAGGGAACTGTATGTCTTGCTTTGCTTAACCCTTTGGATCTTTAAATTTCATCTGTCTGAGTCAATGCTATTGAGCTTGCTTAATTACAACAATTTATTATTGATGAATATATATATGCATGATCAATTGAAATTGGTGATGGAGGTTTGTACAGTATTTGTTAAATCCAAATGTGATTATCCATTTTGTTCATGTACTTGATGTTAAAATCAGGTTATGGTCTTATGGATGAAGCACTCATTCCAACAATTTTTTTTTTTTAAAAAACAATTTTTGGCCCATTCTGTTTGCCTAGAATTGAATCCCATATCTAGTCCTCCATTGCGAGTGGAACTCCTCTAACATATTTATTTCAAATAATGTGAAATCACTTAAAATAAGCTAATTGAAATAAGGACTTACTTTATTATCTATAAACACTGATTTTTTCTGCTCTCTAAAACAGGCGTCTCAACAATAACAACTTATCAGGCAATATTCCTATGTCTTTGACTAATGTTGCCTCTCTACAAGTCCTGTGAGTTACTCCTACAAGCTACTTTTTCATAACATATTGCAAATTTAGATATTTAGTTGTGCCTTTCATCTTAAATTTTCTTCAGATTGTATCCTAACACTATGATCACTTCTGAAATCTAGTGATGTCTCAAACAACCATTTAACAGGAGATATCCAAAATAATGGTTCTTTTGCATTTCTTACTCCCCCAAGGTTGGTACAAATAATTTTGTTTACTTTCTTCATGGCTATTTTTGTCGATTAACATGTTCCACTTTACAGTTTTAAGAATAATCCTGGATTAAAACCACCCAAGTGTCAAATTTCACCACCTCCTTCAGGTTCGTAGATGCTTGTTCTATGCTGTTGCTGTTTTATTTTGTCATTTTTGTTTCTTTTTGCTCCCTGTTTTGTAATTGAAGTTTCTAAACAATTCTTTGTTCAACTGCCACGTGTAGGTACATGATAGAATTAAATACTTAAGATTCATCTAATATGTTTTTATCACAGAGTGAGTGATAAATTCAGTCAGTCATTAAAAGAATCCCAATGTATTATTGCCTATATAATGAGTCAATCCTTGAAGGAATGCAAGTCTTTTTATTTTTTATTTTATTTTTTTTAGGGGACCACCGAAAAAGAATGTAAGTATTAAGTCATGTTTTAAAATGAAACTCGTGTCTACGTTGTATTTTTATGATGGACTTCATTTACTGATTCTACTTATATGAAATATTCTCCTTTTGTTTTTATCCCGGTAGAGGCTGAGATTCTTAGGTAGTAATGATTACATGAATCAATCATAAAGATACACATAAATAGTACTCCTCTCATTTTAAATGTAGGAACTAGATAACTAATTTGTAAAAATTAAAAATATTAGTCTAGTTTGTTATATATAAGATATGTACGTTGATTTCCTAAAATACCCCTCTAATCATTTGCCTTGGGAACTATCCCATAATAGAAACCCTATTAATAAATGCAATTAATAAGAATAATTTGGAGAAGAAATGATAAATTTGGGAGACAGTCGATATAAGCCTTACGTTTAGGACGAAAGTGCATTCACTTCCTCCGTTTAGGACCGACCAAAAGAGCATATTAGAAGTGATCCACACTAAAAAAGTGCTTCTAACATACTTGTGTACAACTATGACTTGAACTGAGTGAATCATCTTGTTTGTTGCAGCACTATGATCATGACCAGCTTCATCTTCTTCTATGCTTTCGGTTTCATCAGGATCCTTGCTTCTTGGCCTGTGTAGCTGCCTATTTTCTTTGCTTTATCTGCTCACGCCCCTTCCATTTCAAGACTAAAGAGATAGATGACTACATTATCAGTTCCTATTTTTATTATTTTTGTTTTTGAGTTATGGGTGTGTGTTTAGTGGCCATTTTGGCATTGTTATGTGTGAGCCGTGTTACATGTTATGTGAGTGGTGTAGCAGTTGTAATGGATGATTTAGATTACATATAAATTATGGTAACATCTTAAGGTTCAAGTTGTGATTCTACAATTCAGAGGATAATTAAAAATACAAAATAGCATTAATGTCTTAAAAAACTGGATTTTACTTGCGCATTGTGTGATTGAGTCGATGTTCAAACGGTTGAAAAGTCCAGTGGCTTGAAGGAAAAGCTCAATGGCGGAAAAATTGGTGTTTTGGATAGCATTAGTTTGTAATGAGCTTCTCTTGAAAAGTGACTTTTGAGGAGATGCCAAGTTTTCTGGCTTTTTGCTTCACTGTCGACCCCCTCGACCCTCACTTGCCATCATCACTGTCGTCAATGCCTTCACCCTCACCACCATCATTGTTGGTGACCTTTATCCATCTCTCCACCATCACATAGCTACCATTTCATGAAGAAGAAATAGAGCCGAGCAAAGCACCCAAAAGAAATATCAGAACCTGGAGATGCGTGCTTCACCACTGTTTTCCCTCTTTGATTTTGCTGTCAACCATCATCGGTGAGTTTAACCGCCGGATTCTTCTTTCTCAACATCAAATGAAGGACCTAGACCACTCAGCGGTGATTTGAGAATAGAGTGATAGCGTCTGCTTCGTATGCAAACTGAAGTTTGAGAACATCAATGGGCATTGCTATGGTTTATGATATTTTAACTGATGTTTTCTTATACTATACTTGTTCAAGTCTGCAATTTTGGGGAGTGGATTGCCTCAGAAGCGAGGAGCTCAGTATCTCTCAGAAGTAGATCTCAGCCCTTCATCTCCCATCATCAAATCCTGATCGTCTATTTTAATACCTTAAAATAAATTTAGAGCCTTAAAAAATTATTTTACGATCTTAAAAAATATCTTGAAATATATTTTTAGTACCCGTTAGTACTCTAAAATATTTTTTGAAGATCTTAAAATATTTTTATAGATCATGAAGTATTTTTTTTAGTACCATTCAGTATCCTAAAATAATTTTTATAGATCATGAAGTATTTTTTTTTAGTACCATTCAGTATCCTAAAATATTTTTTTGAAGATTCTAAAATAATTTTAGAATCTTCAAAAAATATTTTAGGGTATTGACGAGTACTAAAAATATACTTTAAGATATTTTTTAAGATTCTAAAATAATTTTTCAAGGTTCTAAACTTATTTTAAGGTATTAAAATAGACGGTCAGGATTTGATGATGGGAGATGAAGGGTTGAGATCTAGCTTCTGAGAGGGATACTGAGCGCCTCGCTTCTGAGGCAATCTGCTCTCGCAATTTTGTTGTTCTGTACAACACCAGGGAACTATTTGACAATAATATAAGTGGAGTAATTCCTATTGAGCTTGGAAATTTGACAAAATTGGTGAGCTTGGATCTTTTCCTGAACAGATTAAGTGGTCCCATTCCAGACTTATTGGGCAACCTTCAAAGGCTACGTTTTCTGTAGATCATGCTTTCCTTAATGTATTTCCAGGATTAGTAGCTCCTATTTTGAAAGATCGTTCAATGTTGTTGGAGTTTGACCCTTTTTATCTTGAGCATGAGTACGTCTCTCATAAAGAGGTACACTTTTATTAATCCTTTGCTTTCTAAAGATTATGGAGATCGTTTAATATTTGGGATGGCTTTTGAACCTCCCAATCGTGTTGATGAGAGGGTCAATTGGACTTTTTAGAAGATTTTGACTTTTACGTATGTTTGGGATATCTCTGAACCAATCGGGCTTTTTAGGGAAAAGTAACTTTTTCCCATAAGCCACAATAAAGCTTATAAAAAAAAAAAAAAAACTTATCACAGTGGAGGCTTTCAGCTTTTACCCAAAAGAGAGATATGGAAAAGAGGGCCAATATTTGGGAGAGAGAGGAAAAAGAAAAGAGATAGAAAGAGGAAAAAGGGTAGGAAGGTGAGGAAAAATATTTATCTGTGTAATTAATTTATATTCCGTTCGGTCTTAAATATAAGATATAATTAATCTTTTAGAGATCCTAAGAAACTTAACTAAATTACTTTAAAATATTTTATTTATCATTTCTTAAAAACTATTTTTGCCTAACTTATTAATTGATATATAATTCAATGATACATCATATATGATATGATTAAGTAACTTATTTAACTTCTGAAAGACTAAATTGTATGGGACATGTGGTCCAATTAGTTATGTAATATTATTTGATCAAATTATGTATTTTAGCATTGCTAAATTTTCCAAGTTAACATTTTTCACTTTTCTATAATTTTAATTTCAATTTTTTTTCCTCATAATTATCTCATAGGCCACTTATGCTATCACCATTCTAAACGAGTTTTAGTTTCAGAACACTACTTATGCTACCGCCAATCTAAATTTAAATCATATTACACAATATGACTTTTACTCCATCTTAAGTTTTCTTAAGTCAGATTGCAAATAAGCCATTTTTCTACCGTTATCCCAAACACACAAGACAACTAATTTGTATAAATTAAAGAATTACTAAAAAAACAAAAAACAATTCTTGTTGAAAACTCGGTAGCATCCCCCAACCCATAGTTATAGGTGTAGATATCACCAAAGTGGATTACCTTTTCCTACAAGGACTTTTCCATGCATAGCTTAGTCAGAACCTACGACATCATGTTTAAGAGACTTAGTCATCTATTAACTATGTTGGACTGTATTAGTTAGTTAAGTTAGTTATTTGTAATATGTAATGTGTTGATTTTTCTAAAATATCCTATTTAATCATCATTTGCATTGAAGCCACCACTTAATAACCCTTTATTATACACACTCAATAGAAATAACTTGGGAGAAAAAGTTATAAATTTGGACAACAAAGTTGAACGAGGTTTTTTAATCAAGATAAAAAAATAAACCCTTTAACTATCGCTTATATTTAAGATTGGAGGGAGCAACATATAAACTCAGTTGTTTTTTAAAATTTTGTTTGCACCAAAAGAAAGCATACTCTGCAATTTTTGAGTGTCTAATCAAGATACTCTTATGGCTTCCATAGTTTTAACTTCCACTTCATGGGGAAATAGTTTCAACATGAAATCTGACCCTTATGGTCTCTAGAATCCCACTCTTTCATTTAGTTTATTATCTATAAATACTAATTTTCTTTATCCTCTAAAATAGATGTCTCAACAATAATAGCTTGTCAGGAAGCCATTCCTATGTCTCTAACTACCATTGCCACTCTACAAGTCTGGTGAGTGTTACCGCTTCTGGACTACTACCTAGGGTCCTAAGTATAAAATTGATTTCACTTTTATAAAATTCGTTATTTTAAAGTATTTATTATAACTATTGTTTTTTTTTCAAACTAGTTAGTTTGACTTATAAACTAATATATAATCTGGGTTGGGTTTCTCTCATTATCCTTCATCATTTTTAAATCATATCCATCTAATCAATCACAATACCACTTTAACTTTTCTCTCATCTCCCCAATCAATGGTCTAGATAAGCTAATGAGAGAAAATGAGAAAAATGATGAGGAGAGAATCCTCTTCCATGTAATCTAATGATACGAAATATATACTATGATTAAGTAATATATTTAGCTTTCTTAACATTTTCAAAAAAAAGTCAACTGAGTCTTAGATTTAGGATTGGAAAGAGTAGTTTTCCATAACATAATGCAAATTTAGATAATTAGTTCTACTTCCATCTTAAATTTCTAACACAAACTGTGACATGAAAACCATTGTTGTTTTTTAATCTAGTGATCTCTCCAGCAACAATAGATATCCTAATCGATGGCTCCTTTCCATTTTTCACACCCGCGAGGTTGGTAATAATAATTAAATCTTTTAAATTATTATTCTTTTAATTAACCTTCATAGCTATTCGTCAATAATCCTGGACTAAAA
This sequence comes from Acacia crassicarpa, assembly GCA_034222035.1. Lineage (NCBI taxonomy): Eukaryota > Viridiplantae > Streptophyta > Magnoliopsida > Fabales > Fabaceae > Acacia > Acacia crassicarpa. Next base: position 17,380,425 of record JAWXYG010000014.1, on the reverse strand, counting down.
CTGATAAAGTATCAAATTTCACCACCTTCTTCAGGTTTCTAGATGCTTGTTCTATTGCTACAGCTTTATTTTGTCATTTTTGTTTTTGTTGTTTCCAATGCCGGCCACTCTTATAATTGAATTGAAGTTTCTAAACAATTCTTTGTTCAACTGCCACGTGAAGGATATGATATATTTATATTCTGAAGATTTCTGCTCATTCGATATCCTCATATTCTTAATATAATATTCAATCGACTAATTTTGGGAGATTACATAAACTAAATAAGTTAATTTATATTTATTATTTTTTCTCCAAATTAATTAGTTTGACGTATATATAATAATTGCAATTAACAAGTAATATTTGGAGAACATATTAAATTTTGAGAGATAAAATGGATTTGAGTCTTATGTTTATGATCAGAGTAAAGTCATTCACATGCTCCTACATTGATTAGGATTAGAAGGGAAGTGTACATCAGAAGTAATCCATCCTTAAAAAAAATACTTATATCATAACATGCTTGTGTAGGACTCGGTAACTAACTTGAATTGTGTGAATAATCTTGTTTGTTGAATTGTCGAAGGGGTATTTTTTTTGGCAACATGAATGGGGCTGAGAATATATCTAAAAGTTGGGTTATGTCAATATATATGACATAATAACAGCCTAGTCCAATTCAATTATTGAAATATTTTTCTCTCTGACACCTTGTATTGACACTTTCGTCCTAGTTTCACCTCAATGTTCACTTTCCAACAAGTGAAGTAGTTTGCATAAAGAATTTGTCTAATGGATTTAGGTAAATCAAATCTTTAATGAAGAAGAACAAGGTAAACTAGCTGACATTTTAGAATCTTGGTGCCATGTTCCCTAGCTTTCACCCTCTTATTCAGCTACTTGATCACATTCAAATTCTTACAAAGCTACATGTATGTATTGAGGGAGCGTATCAAAGATATTAACATTAGCTTTAGTCTTTGGAATCTCATCCGCTTACATCTCACCCAAGTTCAATGTATAGAGGAGATTATTAATAATAGAATAGAGGTCAAGTATATGGAAACGATGGCCAACTTTATATAATGAAGGTGTTAATAGTTTCTAATGACTGTAACCTAATAACTAGGGTATAAGAATATTTATATAAGAAGTTAAGTTGAGAAAACTTAAATGACAAGAAAAAAAAATTAGCCATGCTATCAATTTGCCATGACTCATGGCTCCAAAAAGTTCATGATCAACTAGCCATCAAACTTACAAGTGAATTTACAAAGGTTTATAAGGGAGTTTATAAGGCCACATAACAACTTACAAAATGAAAACAAGTGTCCATATAAATTTTTTTTGTATGAAGTGTTTATAAGTGATCTTAGCTTACAAGTATATAAGCATTTTAACAACTATATATCCATTGGAAAGTTACAAGTGTTCGTATGATTTTTTTTTTTTGTACAAGTGTATTTACAAATGTTCATATAGACACATGTTCCGAGCAAAAAAAATAGACACATGTTGATTTTTTATTTTTTAGAAAATAACTGTAATGTTTTAGAAAATATATCATATTAATGAACTAACTTAGTAATACTCATCTATCACGTACGACTCTTCAAATGTGATAATATCTTGTCTGTGTTTAAACTTATTTCGATTTACAATATGGAATACTTGGATTTAAATCGTAAATATAATTATAATTTAAACATATCAAATTAAATTATAGGAAGTTTAATTTGTGCATGTACAAACTTTGAAAAAGAATAAAGTAGTAATTATTGTTTCATCTGTTCTACTTCTCCATAATTTATACTATGTTTTATAAGACTTGTAAACTTTTTAAAGACGGAATTTGTTGAGGTTGGGTGGGAATAAAAACTCACAAGTTCATTACCTTATTCATGATGTATAATAATTATTTTAAAATTTAAAATTAAATTATGCGGTTTAAAGTTTTACAGTGGCTTTCTTTCGCTAATAAAAATATAGTAAATAAAACATATTATGTTTTATACATTTTTTAAATACATATACTGTTTTAAATATTACAGCTTGAAATTTTTTAATTAAGCTGATAATTCATTAATGGAAACACTGTGTTGTCATGAGTCATGACTAATAAATTCAAGAGTAAAATATATGGACTATTCCTCTATTTTACCTAAATTATACAAGCATACTTTCAATTTTAAAAACTTATATAGACCTCCAATGAAATTAAAATGCATATTACAAAAACCTCTCTTACATATTTAAAATTCTATTTTCATCTATTCAATTATTAGTTGTCAGTTAAGTTTGACTATTAAACATTTGTTTTGACCAAAATACTCATCTTTCAAAAAATGAATAAACATTTATATTTGCCTAAAAATAATTATTATTTGGATAAAAATAATTCTAAGGTATATTTTCAAAATTCCTAATATACTATAAATTTATTAATTTTAACTATATTATAAAATTCTCAAATTTTAAATTCTTATCATATTTATTGAAACTAATCTAATTAGTATTCTTTTAAATGACTAAAACATATGTGTTTCATTTTTTTGCCTCAATTATTGGTTCACTGTATGTTATTAATAATGTAAATTTAAGACATTATATAACTTATATAAATTTTAAAATTTATTTTTTAAAAATATATTTTTTCACAAACATTTATAACATTAATCTCTTCCCAACAAGTGAAAAAAATATAATCCACCTATAAGTTTATAGTTCCTCTAGATTCTAAAAATAAAATTAGCCACACGTGGATTGAGTTGATCTCTTTCTAGCGACATCAAAAATCTAAAATGATTTTGTAAGAATTTTATATATCCTGGGTATTTATTTTCTCAAATCTTAATGTGCTACTATTCCATCATAGTTAGAAAATCAGGAATAATAATACGAGAGAATGGAAGAGCAGAGAATGCTCTGGCCCTATATTGCATTATATAACCATCAATACAACATTCCAGAAGCTCACTGCGTATCTTACAATAACGGCAAATCATAACTAAACCTATTGAATGACATGTAGATGAATGAATACAGGGAAAATATATACTGAAGCAATAGAACATAAATATTACACCAGCAGGGCATAATCTATTAGTATTTCTATTTATACTCTAACATTCCCCCTCAAACGAGAGGGTGTTATTAACAAATTGAGTTTGTCTCGAAAATACTCAATTTGAGATTGAGACAATGGCTTAGTAAAACAGTCAGCGGCTTGAAATGAAGATGGAATGTACTGGATATCAATCAGACTAGAAGAAATCAGATCACGAATAAAATGAATATAGACCTCAATGTGTTTGCTCCTTGCATGTTGCATGGGGTTTGTAGCAAGAAATTTTGCACTCAAGTTATCACACCAAATAACTGAAGGATTTTTAACAAACAAAGCAATCTCAGCCAATAAAGAACTCAACCATTTAATTTCAACTGAACCATCTGAGAGGGATCTATACTCTGATTCTGTACTGGACCTAGAGACCACTTTTTGCTTTCTTGAAGACCAGGAAACAAGATTGTTTCCTAAGAAAACACACATACCACCATAGACTTTCGATCATCTAGGTCACAAGCCCAATCTGCATCAGTGTAGGCAATTAGCTGAGGATTGCTAAAGGGTTTAATATGGAGTCCTAAGTTATAGGTACCTTTAAGATATCTAAAAACTCTTCACAGCCTGAAAATGAGTGGTTTTGGGTTGTGAAAGGAACTAGCTGAGTTTGTTAATTGCAAAGGAAATGTTTGGACGTGTAGTGGTTAAGTATTGCAAAAAGCCTATGGCTTGCCTATATTCAGTGGGGTTCTCCAGTAAATCATCATCAATAGCAGATATCAAACAACCATTGACCATTGGGGTAGTCACTGGAGCACAACCAGACATTCCAAATTTCTTCAGTAAGTCAACCACATACTTAGTTTGGTTTAAATAGATTCCCAATTTATCTCTATATACTTCTGGGCCTAAAAAATAATACAACGGCCCTAAGTCTTTCAAGGCAAAAATTTGATTCAACTTCTTGACAAACTTGTTTATATATAGATGATTATTTCTAGTTATCAAAATGTCATCTACTTTTATAAGGATGAAAACCGTTAAGTTTTGTGTCTTAAGCATGAATAAGGAAATATCACTTCTCAGATTCTCGAATCCCCAGTCAAGTAAGGTAAGACGAAGATTATTAAACCAGGCTCTTGGGTCTTGTCTTAAACCATAGATGGCTTTTGTCAACTTATAGATGTGTTGCAGCTTACTTTGATCATAAAGCTTTCAGGTTGAGACATGTAAACCTCTTATTGTAAAATGTTGTTGAGAAATGCGTTGTTGACATCTAGCTGCTGGATATCCCACTTAAACGTGACCGCCAACGATAGAACTACACGGATGGTGGTGGCTTTTATCACCGGACTGAATGTCTCGCCAAAATCAACTCCAGGAGTTTGTTGAAAGCCTTTCGCTACCATTCGTGCTTTATGCTTCACCATTGATCCATCAACTCGGTATTTGACCTTGAACACCCACTTGTTGTCAATTAACTTATGATTGGTATAGGGAACCAATTTCCAGGTTTGACTCCATAAGAGAGCGTCGATCTCGTCTTGCATAACACCCTTCTATTCTAGTGAGGAGAGAGCATCTCCGATGGTCAAGGGTTCACAAGTGGGAGCATCTGAAATTGCCAAGCCAATATAAGGATAATTGGGCCTTATTATACCAGCCTTAGCCCATGTGACCATGGATTGTTCATTAACAGGCCCAACAGCAGCAGGAGCAACTGGATTGGGTTCCTCATTATTGGTGGACTCATCCATGTTAGACGGCGAAGATGGTGTTAAACACCTTGGCTTGCTAGCAAGAGATTCTGAATTCGCAGTGGAAAAATCATGTTTTAAAAGGAAACACACGTGAGTTGAACACAACATGCTATAAGATGAAGATTTTACTTGAGGCACTAAGACACCTATGACCTTTCTGTTGTGTTGCTATCCCAAGGTTCATGCATTTCTGGCTATGAAATTGCATTTTGTGTTCATTATATGGTTTGAGGCAAGGGAAGCAAGCACAACCAAATGGTTGGAGGTCTTTATACATTGGCTCTGTTTGCATTAGCTAGAACAGAGGTGTCTATTATTGAGCACAGGTGTCGGCAATCGATTCATTAGATAAACTGCATGTTGAAAAGCTTCAACCCAGTATTTAAGTGGATACCAGAGTGAGCCAGCTATGTGAGGCCCATTTCAGCAATGTGGCGATGCTTCCTCTTGGCACGACCATTTTATGCAGAGGTATAAGGACAAGTCAAGTGAACAAGAATTCCAGCCTCATGAGCAATCGATGAGATTGGTTTGTATTCACCACCATTATCACATTGTATGGTCTTAATTGTTTTGTCAAATTGATTTTCGACGAGGGCTCTAAAATGCTTGAAAGATAGATGGCTTCACTTTTGTGTTTCAAGGGATACAGTCATGTATACCTACTATAGGGATACAGTCATGTACTTCTGGGTTTCTGATGTTAAAACTCTTGGCTTGTTTTCTGATGTCAAATAAATATAGTTTTCTAATGTTATATACTTGTTCAGATCTTAAAACATTGTTGTTTGTGCTATACAAGGAAGCTCATGGCAATGATCTAAGTGGAACAGTTCCAGACGAGTTTGGAAACATGACGAACTTGGCGAGCTTGGAACTCTCCTTCAACAGTGTAAGTGATGGTCCCATCCCAGACACTGTGGGTAAACTTCAAAAGCTAAGGGAACTGTTGTCTTGCTTTGCTTAGCCCTTTGGATCTTCAAAATTCATTAGTCTGATTCAATAATATTGAGCTTACTTAATTACAACAATCTATTATTGATGAATCTATGTGTGCACGGCGAGCGTGCATGCATAATCACATGAAATTGGTGATGGAGGTTTCAACTATATTTGTTAAGTTTAAATGTGATTATCCATTTTGTTCATGTACTTAAAATCAGGTTATGGATGAATCACTCATTCCTACGTACATTTTTCCCCAATTTTTGGCCCATTCAGTTAATTAGCACATTGATCATATTACTTGACAATTGAATGTAGAATTGTATCCTATATCTACCCCTCCACACTTACATTTTTGGAACCTTTACGAAAAATATATTTTTGCGTGAAACATAATTCATCTCATATATTTACCCAATAAAATGTAAAATCATTTAAAATATGTTAACCTAAACAAGATGATGACTTGGTTTATTATCTATACACTCAAATTTTCTCTACCCTTAAAATAGGCGTCTCAACCATTACAACTGATTGGGCAACATTCCTATATTTTTGACAAATGTCGCCTCTTTGATTTTCAGTGGCAACATTTTTTTGCCACCACCGTTGAAAAGTATGGTTTCAGTGGTGACTCTATGTCACCACCGAAAGTGTGTTTCAGCCCGAAAGTCTTATTTGAGATTTTACCCTCCAAAAATTTCACAGATTCCCTCCATCTTGACGGCTCTCTTGTTTTGTTTTGTTTTTGTTTTTGTTTTTTTTTCCAGCTTTCCACCTTTCTATCATTCAAAAATTACTTTAACATCTTAGGTCATTTTAATTACTTATGAATCATCTTCCTCAACACGCCACGCTTAAATTTGCCGCTGGCCAGAGGTTCTTCCTTCTTCATCTTCTTCTTCAAGGACCTCCTTTTCCATTACTTCCTGTTTCTCTTGCTCTGCCACTGCCATGGCGAAGGAAGTTCTTAGCAGGGACGGAGCTTTGTTAGTCAATGGCCCAAAAAAAATTGACATAAATAAATATTATTAGATAATACATATATTATAATTATATATTATGATAATTTTAAGACAAAAAATAAAATTATATACTTCATGCTCCTATTTATAAATTATTTTTCAACAATAAAAACCTTAAATCTTATTAATTCTAGCTGAAAATTTAACAATTTCTCAACTTCATCCATGTTATATACTCTCTCCATCCCTAAATTAAGCTTCAAATTTGTTAATGGACTTGTCTCAAAATATAAGCTTTATTTTAGTTTTGTTAAACATTTAATGCGTTTTTCCAACTTTACCCCTTAAATGTATTTGTTACATTTATTGTCTCTCACACTTATCCTCTTTACAAATAAGGCCATAGTTGGAAAAAAATACATATTTATTTTAAATAATTTTACTGTCTCTCTCATTTATCCTTTTAAATAATTATTTTCTTGATAGAAGTTCAAAACATAATAATCTAATGTCTTAATGAAAATATTGAAATTTTTTTTAAAAAAAAAAAAAGAGTAGAAACTATCATAAAAAAAAGGACAAAATAGGTTCACACCCCATATCCTTTATCAAAGTAGTTTCTAAATTATAATATTTTTATATATATTTATTGAATTAATTTCTTAAAGACATGTGAACTAAATACTTGTTTCCCACCCCCTTCCATCTTCTGTTAGCGCTTTCTTCCCTTTCACCCCCAAAGTGCCAAGACGTGAAGTTTGCCTCAAGAAACTGTGATGAAGCAATGAAGCCGCCCATTCTTGCACTTCACGTATTAATTCGGACCAAGTCTTATGTCCGGAGAGAGTAGATTAAAGATATCGATATTGGGTTAGATTCATGGGATTTATTAATTTGCTTGTATCTTAATTAGGAAGAACATGAATCAAAGGATTTTATAAGAATTGTATCCTGTTTATTTATTTTCTCCAATCTTAATGTCTTGCTTGTATTCCTACAATCTGAATAATTGATTTCTGCAGAGGTATACGTAAAAGCAGGTGTGAAAATCATCTTTTCCTTTGATTCAACTACAAAAATGCTTATAACACATGTGCACCAATGGTTTGGATTAAAGCAGTCAAAATTAAAAGGCTGGGACAAGATGCTAATGCCTTTGCATGTGGTGTCAGAAAGGTATATGACCAAGTGAAGCAAAATGCTTAAGAAGTAAAATATACACTTAACAACAAAACTAGATAATATAAATAGGGATTGATTTTGCAGAAGTGGAAAACACTTGTATCTAGAGGGATCCAGTTTTCCTACTGGGAAAGCTTTTCCCAACTGGACGGTATAGATTTAATTTTTACTATTCTTTTTACAAAAAAAATATTTTAATAGGTAAAAAATCTAAAATAAAATAATCTCTCAATTAACATATGTTTTAAAAATGATTTTTTTAATTTAAAAATCGTTAGTTAAAAAAAATCTAGACTTTCCAGATGGGAAAAGCTTCTCCTACTTATCCTAATGAGTAGGGATCTAGAGGGGGTCTACACATGTAAAGAAAGAGAGAGAATATATATTTCATGAACCATCTAGTCCTTACTATCTTCTCCTTTCCAAGTAAAAGACTTAAAAAATAAGAATAAGAATTTGATGTGTTCATGAGATCCTTGTGACTTCCTCTGATTTTTCCCCTCACATACCTTTATTTTCTTCATTTCAGGCATTTAATAATATTTTGAATACCAATCGAACGTTCATTTTGATTTTTAATACTTTTTTTGATGAAATGTTTTCTTATTTAAGCCATGACAAACTTCATTGGGTTGGATCACATCAAATGCCTACAAAACTCAATGGTTAAGTTCAAAAATTCAATATGTAGTCACCTTAACAACTTGTTTTGAGGAAGGATTCTCTAGATACAAGAATTTTGTATAAAATATGACATTAATATTCTAGATATAAGTGTAAAACCATTTATACCAACACCTAAATTTTACATTCTATTTTTTAAAAGATATAATTACTTAAGAATTTAGTATGTAATCACCTTAACAACTTGTTTTGAGGGAGGATTCTATAGATACAATAATTTTGTATAAAACATGATATTGACATTCTAAATATGAGTGTAAAATATATTGGAATAAAAGGTCATGCTCGAAATAAATAAGGTGATTTTTCTATTGAAAAATTTTGTAGGGTAAATATCTTTTGTGTTACAATTGATTATCAATTGTAAGAATTAAATGGCAGGTTTAATGATAATAATGTTGAATTTCTTACTTTAAACGTGACTTTAGATCTAAGAAGCAGGTACAAGTTATTTCATAGTAATAAAATTTGCAAACTTGTTGATAAATTTTAGAGAAAATCACAATGAGGTCCCAAAGTACATAAAAAAATAACAAAAAAGTCTCAACACAAAATTACATATCAAAAAAATCCCATTAGACACTTTTTTGTGATTAGTTGTCAATATGAAATGACTAAATTGCCCAACGAGATGCAGCCTTCCTATCCGACTAGGGCCATCTTCGTCTTCACTGTCACGGCAACTTCCAACCATTCCACCCCCAAGTCCAAGCTTCAGCGAAGAAGACCAGAGGGAGAGAGTGCCGCAAAGGAAGATCATGGATAATAGATTCTCAGCTCTCGAATCGCTGTTGTTCCATGCACTCCAGCACATGATGGACGGGACGGACGACGCTGCCGATATTTCCGGCAGTGGTCCGAGCCGGACATATGTGTGCGATGCGAAGGCAATGGCTGCCACTCCGGCGGACATCGAGGAGTATCCTAACTCGTACGTGTTCATCATCGACATGCCGGCCCTAAAATCAGGGGACATCAAGGTCCAGGTGGAGGACGACATCGTGCTTAGATGAGTGGGGAGAGGAAAAGGGAGGAAGAGAAAGAAGGAGCCAAGTACGTGAGAATGGAGAGAAGGGTCGGCAAGTTCATTCACAAGTTTGTGCTGCTTGAGAATGCCAATACCTATGTCATTTCTGCCGTACGCCAAGACGGCGTGCTCACCGTCACCGTTCACAAATTGGGTCCGGCTTTCCTCCGCTGCTTCTAATATCCGCTGCCCTCCTATACCTCAAAACGACATCGTTTTCTTACTTAAAAAAAGAGATCTCAGCCCTCCATTTTCTTTTAATCAGAGCCGTTGGTTTGAGGGCTGCTTGCTCTTCGTTTTCACGGAACCATGGTCAAGCGATTATCCCCTGGAGTGGTGGCTTGGGCGTTCAGCCCCGCTCAATCCCTATCTCTGTGGTAAGATCCAAATCTGGTCGAATTGCAGCAACTTCAGAGCTCCAATCTGTTATGAAATCTTCCCATGTCTCGTTGATCAAAGAGGACGAAAGCATCCTCTCGCAACTACGTCTTCCTTTCTCGCCTATTGAACAAGGTATATAGAATCATGGGCGTCGAGTCTTTGCTTGATGGCTGGTCCAGTTTCTTCGTGAACGAGGCTACTCACTCAGCTTACAAGACCTCTTCCTCATACTCTTGAAAATTTGAGCAACTTACGAAGATTGTAAGTTGGCTTTTGTTCTTCTTGCAACCTGTTAATCAAATTCAATTGGGGCAACATAATCATTTTTTTTTCTATTTGGATTGGCCTTTGTCCTATACTGAGATAACTCCTAATTTTCTGTCAGTTTCGTGGATTTGAACAACTTCTGGCCTCTGTATTATGGCTTATGAATAATAGAACTTTCTTTGGATTTAATATTATACATTGACATATTGATTATTTTCTAAAGTAACAATATTTTATATAGAATTGTTGATACTGCTTTGCATATTTCTTCCCAATCTGAAAAATCGAATTGTAATGTTCTTTATTTGGAATTGATTAGATGGTATTTGCATTTGTGGGCATCAGTTATAGTTATGTTGTTTGTTACAGACCTAGGATACTGCTGACAACAATGGTCATTGTCTGTTGATGTTTTCCTGATCATTTTCCAGTAAATTTTTAAGTTTTGAAATTTTGATGGCATGTGATATTGCATACAAGTATAACATGTCAATATTTTGTGCTAGGATCCTTAATTGTCTGTTTAAATTTGGATCCCCACCTCCACGGGAAAATGCCTACTTTTGAGATTCCCTATGTATATTCATATGTGTAGTTGAAGTCCCTTATTGCAACCAGTGTCATTTACTATTCCCCCCTTGACTTATGTATTGCCTTAACTCCAGGGGAATTTTCATCATTGGAGGCCACTGTTTCTTCATTTTCATACATACTTCAATTCTGCAAATATTGTGAGTGATGCAAGTAATTTTAGAGGATTGTCCTAACTAGACTTCATTTGATGGCTTAAAGAGGAGTTGGTCATAAATAATGCTTTATTCTTGGTTTTTTGTTTTCATTCCTTCCTTTGTTATATGGTCAAGTGAATTGTTACTGGAGTATTTGATTGCCCCCCCCCAACCCACCAATTCCTCCCTTCTTTTTCAGCATTTCAAGTTTTTACTAGCGTGAACAGATCCTGAAACTCTATCAGCACTGGTGAAAATAAATCCCTTCAAGCTTCATGATTTGGAAATATATTTACAGACTTTGCAAGTGACATTGGAAACTGTTCTTGTTAATTTCAACTTGGTTGGCCCTTGGATGTTAGAATTAAAGATTGAGGAAAAGACATTTATTGGAAACTCTTCTGTTATGAAGTGGTGGTCGACTGGTGGTCCAGCAGCTTGCTGAGGCACTAAAAGTCCCTCTTCACATATTTTTCACCATTTGCCATGAACATAAGTCTTGTTTGGTGAGAAAGACAAACCTGCATTTAGGAACCTGTTTACCTACATTGGTCTCATCCTACATGTGTAACTTTCATTGAATTTGGATAGCTTTTCAATCTGTATGATAAATTTGTGTACTTTTTGATTATTGCTTTCTTTGGTAGCATAGGAAACACATTGATAGCTTCAAACTCAGGGGTGCTTTTATATCAGGTTATAGCATGTTTGGAAAATGGTTCCTTGAATTTATATGACATCCATAAGCTATTTTACTCATTCAGTTTTACCAGTTTATATCAATAGCATGTTTGGACAATGGTTCCTTGAATGTTTGATGTGTCTTATGCTTTTCAATGAGTTTGACCAGTTGACATCATGGTCACAAATTTTCTGCTTTACTCATTCTATTTGCTATCAAGAATGACTAATACATGGAGAACTTTAGTTGTTACATTCAAAATGTTATCTTTCACTTTTTCAGCAAAACAAAATATGATTGAAACTAATTACAATGACTAATACATGGGCTTTGTTTCATATCAGATTACACAAATAATGAACTTGCTTCACCAAAATAGAGAGTAGACACAAAAGGAAGTACAAAGCCTGCTTGACCAAAATAAAGAGCAGACCAACAGAAGTACAAAATGAGGCTGCTTGAGCAAAATAGAGAGCAGCGCAAAGGAAGCTATAAGCTGTACAAAAGAGCTGGACAAAATAAGGTGGAAAGGAGGCTTCATGTAGAAGGATCAAAGTCAATCATTGAATCTGTATTTGTAACACAATGCAACTTTGTAGTGTTAGTGAATATATATTGACAGTCTTGAATTTGTCTACTATTGTAAGATGAGACAATGCTATGTAAAAAATTTCATATTTCAATACAAGAGATTAAATTGTTTTCTTTCATTATCATTATTCTTTATGCTTACCAACATTATATATTTGGCTAAAATCTAGTGCTTCAAGCGATTTAAAATCACAATCAAGTGGTGCCTATAAAAAATAAAATAAAAATAAATAAATCTCTCAATACATGAGACAAACTAGTTGACGATGCTATTCAACATCATATGACATACCGTCAATAAATTCGTAAGAGTTATTTGACTTGATTGAGACTTATCCAACATCATGTTATCATGTAGTACTGGAGTTGATGTCTCAGCTTTTTGAAGTTGATTATGGTGTCCCTAAAACATATTTAGAGATAAACATCAAATATGTAATAAGCATTAAACATCTTTGAAAACAATAATTGATCAAAAGCATACCTGTAAAGCTTGACGAGGCTTTTTAGAGGCTTTTGTTATTCCTCTTCTTCAACTGATTTCAAGACAACTCTTTATTCTTTTACTTATCTTTCTACCATATCTCTTTTTGAAGCCAACAACTTTTCTACCACCATTATCACCTTCATGATCCCCAACACCATTCTCATCATCGTTATCATCATCTAATATGTATTTTATGTGAAGCTTGGTCACCTTTTTACTTAGTTCCAAGACAGCTTCATGAACAAGAGAGAATGCCTCTGAACTTTCTGATGCATCATTAGCTAATTTAACAAGTAAAGGGCATAATTGTCTATACCGATTTGATCTTTGTAGTTTAGGATCAACTTCAATCTGTTTCCCTTTGATATCGTACACTACACCACATCGTGCTTCTCTTGTCCACCTTTTTACTATATACTTCTTAGGGAGTAACTTGACATCACGTTCATTCAATACTCTCAATGCATGACAACATAATATACCAACTCGTTCAAACTTTTTGCAACTACAAGTTATTGTCTCTGCCAGAGGATCAAATGTCAAACTATGCTCTCATTTACTTCCATCCATGGTGATCACATAATCAAACATGGTGACACTATCCTCCACATCCATAATGATCTTTCTTTCTTTCCTCTCTTTTATACATGTAGCATCGCGTAGATCACATTGTTGTTGGAAAAAGTTAAAAATAGGTCGAGTATATACATCAGAAAGCTGACGAAGCATACCTGAACTCTGTAATATCAACCTTGGCAACTTGTCAAGCGCCTCAAAATCGCTTTTCAATTCTTTATAACGCTTATCCTCTAAAACTTATTCAAATTGTTGGATGAATCCGTTGATATCCAATTTAGCATGGGTGCAACTTTTGACAGACGCATTGACACTTTCGCTAATTTGTGTACTTCTCATGCCAAGTGTCCTTGAGTTCTTCATATAGCATGCTGCCCATTTCTCTTTTATTTGATACATGGACATCAACCACGAGTTTTTTGTCATATCTTGTTGTGATAACAATGTTTGCCAAGCTTCTTCAAACTCAACTTCATCCCAACAATGATACATGCAATGGTTGAAGTCACTAACCATTGAGCTTGGAAGGTGCTTCATTGCATTTTTTGAAATATGCCAGGTGCACAAGGCATGCTTTACCTCTGGCATCACTTCTTGTAATGCACGTGACATAGCAGCATCTTGATCGGTAAACATGGTTAGTGGCCGGGCATATTTGTGTGCACACAAAAAAGTCTCAAACAACCATTTGAAACTCTCAACAGTCTCATCATATAGCAACGCCACTCCAAATATTACCCCTCCTTTGTAATGGTTAAAACCAGAGAAGATTGCAAGAGGTCTATGGTCACGATTGGTGCAATAAGTTGTATCAAGTAAAATTACTTCACCAAAGCAAGCATAGTCAACTAACATGCGTGCATCAGCCCAAAATACGTTTGTCACTTGCTCCTCTGAATCCATTTGGTGAGCATGAAAAAAAGATGGATTTTCTGCTAATTGACGCTCAAAATACCCAAATATACATCCTGCTTCCCCGTATTTCATAGCTCGTTGCCTTCTTGAATTAAGATAATTCTTCACATCACCTCTTGTATATCCCAAATTGGCTCGACCTCCTGCATATTGGCTTTGCAAATTGAATGCTGATTTTTGACTAATCCCAACTTTTTCAGCGTTTTCTAATTCATATTGTTGAGCTGGTGTTAATTCTCGAAACGATGCAAACAGATGAATAGCTTCAGGAGGTTGAAGAGGATGATTATGATCCAAGAAAACTTCATTTATTTTGTACTTTCCATTTACTTCTTTAACTTTTATTCTTGCTTTGCAATTTGTTCTTGTCTCTTCTCTAGGCTTTCTAATTTTCACATCACGAATGTCTGGTTTCTTCACCCCTTCTTTACGACAAACATATAGGTAAGAAGAATATTTTGACTTGTCTTTTTTGCTCCTGTTAAAGCTTTGTTTTCGAACACCGAAACCAATTCTTCTGCCATATGCCTTCCAAAATTCCCATGCTTCTTCTATATTGTTAAATTCAAGATCAAGTCGAGGAGTTAAATTTATATCCATCTGCAAAATTGAAAAATATATATCCAATATAAATATAAAATCACAACAAAATTGATATATTCTGAAAAAATTTATTTAACCAAAAGTGAAAGCATCTTCAAAACTATCTGTTAGTATATTCATGAAAATTTTGTTATTTTTTAATCCAACATGCATACTTTTAATATCAGAAGACCAAAATATCCTTCTAAGATTTTTTTTTTTAAAAAAAACAATGTCAGAATTTCATACAAACAGACAAAATATAGAACTAAATTGTAGTTTGGTTTAGCTTGATATAAAAGTATTCTTTAAATAAGCATAGAACAAACCTATAAATAAGTATTCCTTATTGGAATTGCTTGTTCTTTATTGGGCATATTTTCATACTATGCTTTAATGCAAGAACAAAGATTAGAATGGTTCAATGCAAAATGCAAGAAAATAGATTCGAATGTCATTATCTCACACTCCAAACTCAAAGTATTAGTACTGGGTAGCCCAATAATTTCCATAAATCACAGTTTTAAGCTTAATATTCAAGCAACTGGGACAATATGGCAAATTGCAATTAAAAAAGTTGAATCATTGGGCATTTATTTACAAGAAATACTATTCTACTGACTCAGACTCTAAAATCTCTTTCTACCTTCTTCGATTTCGTCTTCTCTGAAATCTTTTCCCACTTTCTCTGATTTTCCCGCGCAGGTTCAGGAAGAAAAAATGGGTGCTGGCGCCAAAGAAAGAAGAAAGGTACAAATAAAACAATAGAGTATTTCGGGAGGGAAATGGGTGCTGTCTCGGGAGAAAATGCAAAAAAAGAAAACATAAAACAGAAGACGCACGTGTGTGTTTCAGGAGGGAAATAGAGAAATAAAAAAGGGGAATGGAAAACACATAAAGCGACGTTGTTTGAGCCTAAGAAGCCCAAGACTATTGAGGTCAAGGTTGCTTAGAGAGATTTCCCTATTTTCCTTCTTTCCTCTTTTGGGTCTGAACAGAGGTTGAGAGCTACTATTGCAATGGGCTTCAAGCCCTGTATGGTTTGTAGGTAATTAGCTGGCTTCATCATTTGTTTGATCGGTGCTTGTAATGGTTGCAACTTTCGCATATCTCTTGATAGGGGCTTTCTGATACTTAAATAAAGTTGCTTAAGGTTTCTTTCTTCTTCTGCAATGATTTGTCTTTGTCCGGATAATTGCTATATAATTATGATGCAAATTACGTCTCATCTTACAGAACAAGCTGCAGTATCACAACCTCGAATGAAAATATTTAAGGGGTGACTTCACACAATTGCATCTTTCATTGTAGTCTAACATAGTCACTTTTACATTAAAAAAACACACACACACACTTAGTATTAGGTGTACTTTTTAAAAAAACTACATATATATTTTTATACCTTAACTTTGAATTTATTCTATTAAAAGACTCATTTTAGACTCTCTAAACAAGATATATATCCCCTTCCCTTTTTGTTCTCATCCTCGCTCAATTATATTTTTCGTCACAAATCTAAAAAGTTTGTTTTCTTTATTTGGGTTATTGTCTACTCTACAATTTCTAATTTTCCATAACCACAGCATTTTAAAGATGTATGGAATCAAGTTGATGTCTTTATCTATCTTATTACAGTTACAACGTTTTGAAGGAGTCATGTGGGACACTAGTCTTAGATCAAATGGATTGGAGTTGTTTCAGTTTAACTAGTGGACTCATATGTTTGAGCTCTTTGCTGTGATAATTACTAGGATTAGTGAAGTTACCCTATTGTTAGTCTATATTCTCGCAATAAGCTGGACTAATCGATTGCTAGTAGAGCTACATAATGATGGATTAATCCAAACGAAATTGAATATATATTTTTCTTTTCTTTTTCTTTTGATCATTTCATTCAGTATTCAGTTTTAAGTTGGAAGTTGAAAAACAGATCTCATTCTATAATATACATTCTTCAAAACATACAAAAAATGTCACAGCTCAAAAAGAAATATTACATATGAACCATCCAAAGTTGCAAATAATGATATGACGTGACATGCGGCTAATCTATTAATTTTACTCCTTGTGAATTGCCCTATTATGATCCTTAACTTGTTCCGGAATTAATTAATCTACATCTCAGCATAGCAATAGCCAACACTTATGCTACCTTTATTTGCTATGCACATTCATGTGTGCATAGGTTTGAAATTCCACTTATCTTACTAGAAAGCAAAATATACAACAGTTTATAATTAGCTACAATTTAATTATATATCAGTGATGTTCCAATGAAAAACACATGAAACCATCAAAATTAGAACATTGATGCCATCAATCCATTAAAAAGATTGAAATCAACACAATTGACAATTCCCCGTGAAAAGAGTCAAATTTAAAGCCTATTACTCTTTCAGTTGAGAGAGAGAGAGAATGTTTTGTAGCGACCAAGATGTAAGAATAAAAATTGAAACTTGGACAGCCACCAGCAAAAACACGAGTCTAAATATGGTGCTTATAGCTTATGTGCTTATTACATGCTTATACCTCAATTTAAGGTATAAGCATGTAATTTTTCTTTTTTTATATATTATATTTATTCATATTTAAATTATGTGTTGCTTTCTGAAATTTTTTTTGCACCCAATATCTCAAATTAATTAATTTCCATTATACTGATGTTACAGACAAATATTTTTTAATGCAGTACTGGAAACTAATTAATTTGAGATATTGGGTGCAAAAAAAATTCTAGAAAGCAGTACATAATTTAAATATGAATAAATACAATATATAAAAAAATAATAATAATAATAAAAAATAACATGCTTATACCTCAATTCGAGGTATACGCATGTAATAAGCACATAAGCTATAAGCACCATATGTGGACTCCAAAAACATGTGTATTTAATTCATTTCTCCACTATTAATGACATGAAAAAGTAAAACTTTTCTTCTCTTCCCTCTCATGATGTAAAACCATTGGTATAGTTGCTCGTAATCCAAAACCAACAATTACATTATTATATATTCCTAAGTGATAGCAAAAAGAAATATTTAACTAAGGTTATTAAACCAGACCGGATAGTTGGTTAAGAGTTAGTAGGTCAAAAGGGCCAAACCGATAAAAAAGTAAAGATTTCATATTATTAATATAAAATTATAATAAGATGATAAAGAAAATAAAACTTGTTTATTATATATTGAGAAAAGTGCAACCTTACAGCTTTTTATTTGCAAACCTGACTGAACGAAAACAAGTTTTGTTCTCCCAAAAGCCAAAATCCAACGTTCATTTTTCATTTCTCTCAAAATATCTGGTAGTTTCTCTGAAATCTTCCTTCACTTTCATCGTTAGATTTCCAATTTTCAGTTTCAATTGGAAGAGGATCTTCTCCTTATCATTTTCTTCCTTTTCCCTCATCAGCCCATCTGGGCCGTTGATTGAGAAAAGGAGAGAGACGTTAAAGCAGTAATTGATTGGACAGATATGATTTAGAGATAATGAAGGATAATGAGAAAAAGATTAGGAGAGAAACTCAACCCATTTTGATTTGGTGCCAACAACTGGCTACTTAGAAATCTACACCAATTGCCATAGGTGTGGAGAAGCTCTTCGGTTTTCTTTATATTTGTTCTCTTTTCCATCTTCTTTCTTTTCCTCCTTCAATTCCCTCAATTCCGACCTCTCACTTGCATTCTCTTCTTTCTCAAAGGTGTGTTTGTCCACCTCAATTGGCCAGTTGACCGGTTCATTGAGTTCCAAGTCAATTCGGTCGGTCCGAGTTTCATAACATTGCATTTAACATTATAGATAGGTCTAATAAAGCCCGAAACACTTGCTAGTCAAATATGAGGGCATAATGATACACAATATAGTTTCAATTCCCCCCAAAATGCTTAGAAAAGTAAATATGCAACATAATACTCGATAATAATTTAAGATTTAGGCTATTCAGTGAAAGCTTAACAAAGTAAATATGCAACATAAAAATAATAATTTAAGATTTAGGCTCTTCACATTTAATGTTGGGAATTGGTACAAGACTTTCTACATAAGCTAAAACTTCAGTAGCGAGATTGGAAATACGAGGCCTGCTTTTATCTATCTTCTTCCAACCCCATTTCTTGTCATCAGATACATCCACAACCTCCTCCATCTCCCAAAAATGAAGAGCATATTCATATCTTCGATTCAAATTGAAACCAGCTAAAACAAGTTTCTTGTTAAGCTCAAGAAATTTCAAATATTGTGATTTAATGTATAAACCAGGCACTGGCATAAATACAAATACTTCCCTTGCTAAGTCAAATGAAACTATTCCATTCATCTCCTCGGCAACCCAAAAGATAGATCCATTAAAAGAGGCATGGCTACGAGATATTCTCCCAATCTCTGTGTTCCCAAATTCTATCTCCCTCCAAGTATCTGTGTTCAACGAATACACTTCCACCCGCAGGTTCACTTCGGACATACAAATTTTCACTATCTTATAATCATTAAGAATCGGACTGAATCCAAATCCAAAACAGAAAACGCCATCAACGTCACCATCAATACCTCCGGGCACACATCTCACCTCTCTAGTCGCTGGATTCCATATGAAAAGAGAAGTACCTGAAGACGACGCATCAGAATCATATCGAACACAGATCAAGCCGTTGCAGGAATTAATGAACCGAGTACGACTTAATTTACTCATGAAAGATGGCTTCCAAAGGTAAAGAAGTTTGTGCGTCGCCGCATAATCGACCACAGACAAGTTTAAAGAATCATATCCACCCGAAATGAAAAGAAAACGAGGGCGTTGATTACTGGTGTGGTGGAGGTGGTCTGCAATGAAATATGGAGACCTTACGAGATTTTTCCAGAGTTTGGAGACACATTGAAATCGGATTAGGGTTTTTACTGGAAGTCGCTTGAGAATGCTTGGGATGATATCATCGGGAAGAAACGGAGAATCGCCCTGCACTAGCATCTTCTTCGTGGTAGTGGACTGGGGAAAACAAATTTCTCAGATAAAGCCTCGGCAAATCAACGAACATAAGCGAGAGAACGAAGATCAGAAGAAACCTACAGTTACAGTTACAGAGCGATTGGTCAGAAAACGAGTAGGGAAGAGAGGAGGGTTTTAAAAGGATGGACTTGGCTTTCGTCCGATGCAGAGTTACGTCCGCTGCGTCCTTTTCATTTAAACTGCATCGTTTTGCGTAAAAACAGAGTGAGCTGTTGCCCCCTTTTTTTAAAAAAATATTTCAGAATCTGAAAGGTACTGAAAAAATATTTTAAGATAATGACCAATACTGAAAAAATACTTTATGATCCTAAAAAAATTATTTTAGCATTTTAAAAAAATAATTCAGGGTACTGACCGGTACTAAAAGGATACTTCAGGATACTGATTGATACTAAAAAAAAATACTTCATGATCTTGAAAAAATATTTTAGGTACTGACTAATACAAAAAATATACTTCAAGATATTTTTTTAAGATCCTCAAATACTTTTTTAAGATCATGAAATATTTTTCCAGTACCAATCAATAATCTAAAGTATATTTTTAGCACCAATCAATACCTTAAAATAAAGTATTTTTTCAGTATTGGTCATTATCTTAAACTATTTTTTCAGTACCCTTCACACCCTAAAATATTTTTTTTTAAAAAAAAAAGGCAACAGCTCATTGTTTTTGCGCAAAACGGTGCAGTTTAATTGAAAAGGATGCAGCGGACATAACTTCGAATCGGATGAAAGCTAGGTCCTAAAAGGATTTGGTTTCCCGGCCTATCCTTTAAATCGGTAGGGGTAGGAGAAGCCTATCCTAACTAACTAGACCATCTAGATGGATCTAAATAGTTCAGATTTAATTTTTTTTATTTTTTATTTTTTTAAATTTTTTTTAATAAATAAAAAATCTAAAATAAAGATAATTTCTTAACTAGTATTTTTTTATTTAGAAATAATTAAGTAAAAAAATTAATTCTGGAGATGGGATAGGCTTTTGCTACTTATCTAAAGAGTAGGCAGGAAACCGGTTCCGATCTTCAAAGAGAGTGGTGAAGGGTTTTCTCTCATCCTCTTTTTTAAAATTTTATTTTTCTTGATTTATAAAATTTAAATCAATTTACTTATCTTACCTTACCTTATCCTGTCATCATTGATATTATTATCTGTTTTGATATTCTTGTTAACATCAGTTTTTTTTTTTCGGATTTTCTTTTGTACTTTATTATTTCTATATTTAACTTTTTCTGTACAGATGCTCATAAGTTAATTGGGTTGAGGGTTTAAACTATGTTATTTGGCCCATATTGATGCACAATTTTTATTTAAATAATAAATAAAAAATCACATACAGATCAACACGCCTCGTGGTAGCATCAGATTTGCAAAATCTTTGGATTTTTTTAATGATGGAATGATTTTTGCAAAATCATCTAGTTATTTCACTTTTAAAAAATAAATTATACGATAAGATTATGAAGAATATTGCCAAAAGTAAATTATACATAGGGTTAAGGTGCAAAAATACACATGTATTTTTCTCCGAGGAGCGCCTAGTAGCAAATGCTTTTTTTGGGTGCAAAAATGCACACGTGGTTACAAATTAAGTGCAAAAATACTGTTTGACCGTTAAGTTTGACTTTGACCGATGACGTGACATTTCCAAGGTGCAAAAATACACATGTGATTTGTCAAGAAGAGCGCCCAACAACAATTTTTTTTAATTTAATAATTTTATTTTAAGATCATAAAATAATTTTTTAAGATTATGAAGTATTTTTTTTAGTGTCAGTCAGTATCCTTTTAGTACCGGTCAATATTTGAAATATTTTTTCAAAATCCTAAAATAATTTTTCAAGATTATAAAGTATTTTTTCTGTACCAGTCAGTATCCTGAAAGTACTTTTAGTACCAATCAATACCTTGAAATATTTTGTCAGTATCAGTCAGTATCCTTTTAGTACCGGTCAATACTTGAAATATTTTTTCAAGATCCTAAAATAATTTTTCATGATTATGAAGTATTTTTTCTGTACCAGTCAGTATCCTGAAAGTACTTTTTAGTACTAGTCAGTACCCTGAAATATTTTTTCCAGATACTGACTAGTACAGAAAAATACTTCATAATCTTGAAAAATTATTTTAGGATCTTGAAAACATATTTCAAGTATTGACTGGTACTAAAAGGATACTGATTGATACTGAAAAAATACTTCATGATCTTAAAAAATTATTTTAGGATCTTGAAAAAATATTTCAAGTGTTTACCGGTAGTAAAAGGATACTAAAAAAATATTTCAGGGTACTGGTACTAAAAAGTACTTTCAGGATACTGACTGGTACAGAAAAAATACTTCAAAGTATCTTTGTAGTACCAGTTAGTACCCTGAAATATTTTTTTTCAGATCTAAAAATAATTTTTCAAGATTATGAAGTTTTTTTCAGTACAGATCAGTATTCTAAATATCTTTTTAGCACCCGATAGTAATTAAAATAAAATTATTAAATTAAAAAAAATTTGTTGTTGGGCGTTCTTCCTGACAAATCACATGTGTATTTTTGCACCTTTGAAATGCCACGTCATCGGTCAAAGTCAAACTTAACGGTCAAACGGTATTTTTGCACCTAATTTGTAACCACGTGTGCACTTTTGCACCCAAAAAAAGCACTTGCTACTGGGCGCTCCTCGGAGAAAAACACATGTGTATTTTTGCACCTTAACCCTTATACATATGTTTAGTTATTGAGTGCGCTTGATTAATAATTGACAACTCATTTTAGTAGGAAATAACTTATTTGAGATTCATAAATTTTAAAGGTATTTTTGTAAAATGTTCTCAATTTAGATTCTTTTATTAAAAGAAAGAATTTTTTTGATGTTAATTTATTTTCAAATTTTTGTAGATAGTTTTTTCTAGAAAAAGATATTGGGTTTTGAAAAAAAGCCCGACTCGGACAAGGATATTCTCAGAATAGATGATATGGAGAAGACAAGTAATAATTCGCATACAAATCAAAATCATCATGAAAAGGACTTTATCAAAGTAGCAGTCGATGGCTCAATCTTAGAGGTTGGAAGGAGTAGGTGCGGAGATTACCTAAGGGATCATAATGACATATGGCTTGTTGGCTTCAGCTACAAACTAGTTAATTTTCAACTAGGTTTTGTATAATTAATTGGTTGTATTCAAGGCCTACAATTGTGTTTGGTACGGAGGGGCATGGGGGAGAATTGTGCTACTCCCCTTATATAGGCTTGAAATTTTTTTAAAATTTTAGTAAGGGGAAGGGTTTCTCTTACCTCCTATCCCCTTCTTAGCTACCTTTTGAAAATTGGGACTTTTTCGGGGCCAGATGAGGAAAAAAAAATTTGATGTTCTTAAATTAACCTTAATAAAATAATAAAATCACCCTCCTGCCCTCAGGTTCTATAATACTTGCATATTCTTTCAATACTAACAATTCAACGTATTCACCAGGCCAACGAGAGAGTGATTTTTATATATATCATTTTAGTCGTATTTATAAGTCTAATTTAACTAATTCTCATGTATCAAGAAAGTTATTAACTCAATAATTATGAGCTAAATTTCTAATTTTACCCTTATTTATTACTGGTTTCAAGAGTCCACATCAAATTTTTTTTTTTGGTTTGTTGTAATTAATATGAGCAAAATTGTTAAAAATGCGTTTATTACTTTGAAACTAGACTTATAATAATGACCAAATATTTTGGATCAAAATAGAATTACAATAAGAAACAGAGTAGTAAGTATTATCCTACCCTTCTTCAGTTCTTATTACTTTTAATAAAACTCTATGAGCATGTGAAACTCCCTCAGTCTCTCAACCTTCTTTTTTCCTACATATGTTTTATTTTTTTAATCTTTACTATATTTTGATAGGTTAAGACGCAAAAATACACATTTGGTTTTTCAAAAGTGTAATACCCTAAAAATCATATTTAGCATAACCACTATATTTTGATAAATGATACCTATTAAAATAGGTGAATATGTGGTTTCAAAGATATTATAGCTTATCTAATTTAAATTAGGAAATTTTCTCCTATAATTAAATAAACCAAAAAGACTCAAATATTTTGATTCCATTTAGGGATCATAAAATACCCTATAAATTTTATATTAAAGCATAGTTCATATTTAATTATAAAGAGCCATAAAATGTTATGAAAATATCTAAACCAATTAGAGAAAATTATCAACAATTAAAGGGCAATTAAATTTACAATGATTAAAATAATTGTATAAATTTCCACAATTAATATAGTGGCAATTATTAATCAACAATTTAGGATATTTTGGCTTAATTTAGCATTAAAGACCAATAAGGGCTAAATATTAGTAACAAATGAGTTTCTAAAAATCATAATTGATTTAATAATCAATCATGCACTTACAATCAAGCATAATAACAACTAAAACACTATATTAAGGATTTTAACTTGAATTAAATAACAACCCCTAAGGGTATAATAAGGGGTGAGATTTGTGGTAAATTAAGAAGCAAAAGGTTAAACAAAAATATAAGATAGGAGCACAAGTAATATAAAATAAAAATCTACCAAAGCAAGTAGGATTTTTCTACATAAATGAGGAAGTAAGAATTGAAAGAAGGTTCTAGAAGGTTCTAGAAAGTTCTAGAAGATTCAAGCAATCTTGGAGAGGAAGGGAGAATTTTCTAGAAGGGTCAACAACTTGGTGAACAAGTTGGAAGACTTATGAAGCAAGGAGGAAAAAATGAGAGAGAGAGAGAGAGAAGAAGCAACTTGTTGGAGAAGTTGGTTGTAGCCTATAAATAGGAAGCAAATCCCTCTTCAATTCTTCACACCAAAACTCCACCAAGAAGGTGAGTTCTTAGAAAGCAAGAGTAGAGAGAAAGTGAGAGTGAAGGGTCTTAGAGAAGGAGTAGCAAGGTTCTTCAAGGATAAGTTCTCAAGTTATAGCTTTAAGTTCATAGATAGAAGTCGTTTTAATCTTAAAAATGCTAGAGTAGTTTTATTTTCATGTTTTTATGGTTAAAAATAGCTTTATTTCGAAAAATTGATGAAGGAAGTGATAGAGCAAAATTTTTTGAGAGAGAAACACCGAAGTAACGAAGTTCTGACGGAATTTTTCGGGTAGACGATTCCTGGAGTCAGTAGTAAAAACGCCATAATTTTATATTGAAGATGAAGTCAATTAATTCTGAAATTTTTCATGGTTAAAGTAGACATATAGAAATTTCCAAATATACCTAGAGTGTGTCATTTAGAGTTTTGTACAAGGAGTTAAAAATTCTTGAAAATAAGCTACGAAATTCTGGAATTTTTCTGGGCAAGGGATGAACACGTGAAAACTGGGAAATTTTCTTAAGTTCTGGGAAAACCTTAATATTTTTACTCAAAAATAGACATCCTAAGGAGTCCGGGGAATTTTACGGATCCTCGTTTCGATTTTTGTAGAATTAATTAAGAGTTTTCAAAATTAGCGGAAATTCGGCCCGAAATGCTGAAAGTAGCGTTTTTGTGAAATGAAGGGATATAATTAGAATAACAAATCCACCAGGGATAAAAAAAAAAAAAAAGGCCGGTAGTGGCTAGAATATCTCTTAAGATATTATTTAGGAGGTAATGATGCGATTACTATTATAGGATATCCGGGAAAATTGGGAGACGTACCGACCAAGCAAGCGTACCGCTATCCGAACGGACTAAGGTACAGACGCGTACTATAACACTAACTCTGATGCTTATTGTATGCATATATATGATAGATTATTTCATAAAGTCATGGACAAGACTTGGTCTTGGGTCATGCACCGTGGCTAAGTTATGGGGCTTAGTTCACATGCTTATACATTCAGCTTGATACACGGGTTATAGTTTTGATAATACCGTTACAGTTTTCCTAGCGCTGAGGACACGATAGGCCATCGTGGCATTGGTGAATAGTGCAGACTAGAGATAACGAACATATGCAGTGGCTGTGTACCATTATCCAGACAAATATGTTATGAGTTTTTATATTGATTATTGCTGTAATGGCATGAATATCTGTCATACATATCTTGTTTACATAAGCATGAGGTTAACCGTTACCTGGGGTCTGATGGGTATTGGACCTCAGCTCTTACCATAGCTTTAGGTCCGGGGAACCGAGGACCGAAGACAAGAGTAAGCAGAGTAAACAGCACGCGTAGAGACCTGACTGAAGATCCTATTTTTAGACTTGTACCATTGTAACATTACTCAGATAAATATATTGTACATTATGAACAGACAGATATGTAATACCCCGAATGTATATTTCTCTTGAATATTATATTTTGGCAAATTAATACCTATTTAAAATAAGAAAGTGTGTTGTCTCCAATTTTAATAATTTATTTGATTATTTTCCTTGGAAATTAAAGAGGTAAAAATCCAATACTATTTTAGGGACCATAAGTTGCCCTATGGTTATTAAATTAATGCATGATGTATAAATGATCAAAGTAAACTCAACAGTTGTGAGAAAATAATTAATCCAATTAAAGAAAATTTCCAACAATTAGTAGATAATTAAATCTTCATTAATTAAATTAATTTCATAAAACTTTCATAATTAATTTAATAACATGTTTCAAAGGCATAATTTGGGATGTATAACCCTAATTAAGAACAAATGGCTAATAAAGAATCAAGATTAGCATAAAGATTATTACTAATAATCATAACCAATAAAGTGGACAGTCAAATAAATTTAATAACATCTAAAATACCATTTTAGGATTTATGACCAAAGATTAAAGCTAATTAAAGACTAAACCTAAGTGAAAATTCATGAGGTAACAAAGGTTGGTGTGTGGATGATTTTAGACCATGGAAAATAAAGCAAGAGAGTATGAAGGGGGGAGGCCACGTTTTTGTGTGTGTGTGTGTGTGTAGTAAATAGCCTTGTTGGTTCAATGTGGATCAAGTATTCCATAGGCAAAAATCTCAAGCCAATTAAAATGAAGTAAAATTTGCCTAAATAACCACTAATCCTCATGATAAGTCCATAAGTCAATTAATTACTCAATTAAGTATTATCAAAGAAAAGTAAGGGATTTTAATCCTAGATTAAATATAAGCAATAATCCAAGACAAGAACACAAGTTTGGCTTAGGATGAATTAATTGTTACCTAACAAATACAATAAATTCTAAAATGATAAAGGGGTAATTAAATGCTTCTAATTAAGCCATAATATTCCAAAAATCATAAGACTAGAAAATATTATGAAAACACTTAATTAAGACGTTAAAGAAGACAATTGGATAATTGAGTTGCACTAATTAAAGATCAGTTGCATAATTACTTAAATCAATTAAAGGACATTGAAGTGCTTGATTAAAGAATTAATAAAGCTCCTCAAATCTACCTTTTTAGTCGATCTAGTCTAGGGATTAACTTTGGATGAGATTCATTAAATAATTAAGATTTGTTGCTAATAATATACATATGAAAACATGTTATTTGGCTGATGGGTAAGTGACATGTCGGCACCTTAAAGCAAATGGATAGGATTTCTACTTCTTTTGTCATAAAGTGAAATGATAAATTCATTTTTATTGATTAAGTAACATGTAACTGCTTGTGTAGTATAAATATCAACTAATTGAATCACTCCCCGAAAGTCAACATAAGCGATGTGCACATGGAATGAACCAGATGGAATGTATAATTGAATAAACAAAGTATTTGTCAATAAGAAAACCAATAAATAGCTGATTGGTTAATGTATGTCGACCAAGGTATGGAGGGCAAGAATGAAACTTCAAAAAGTGCATATTTCATCCAATGGTTAGGATGAGCTTTGGCCAAATTAATTGCCAACTAGGTCCTCAATTTTGTCCTATAAATAGAGCCCAACCCCTTCATATTTTCTCACCAATTCACAAGCATAGAAACTGAAACAAAGAGTGAGAGTGAGAGTGAGTGTCTTGGAGAAAGAAGGAGCAAGGTTCTAGGTAAAGTTCTTGAGCTTAAGCTTTCAAGTTCTTAATTATTTTGTGATTTTAATCTTTAGTCTTTTAAATATATTTTAGTTATTATGTTTTTATAGTCAAAAATAGTGATATTTCGAAAAAGTAATGAGGAAAGTTATAGAGCAGAATTTCTGGAAGAGAAACAACAAAGTAACGAAGTTCTAGCGAAACTTCATCGGTTAAGTAATTTCTGGAATCAGTGATGAAAATGCCAATATTTTATGCTGAAAATGAAGTTGAAAAATTCTGAGAAAATTCATGGTTAAATTAGACATATAGGGCTTTTCAAATATTTAAAGAACATGTTAAAATGAGTTTTGTGCAGTGAGATAAAAATTCTCAAAGTTTGACTGCAAATTTCTGGAAAATTCTGGGCAGAGGCTTAAAATGTTAAAACTGGGAATGACTCAGGTGATCTAGGCAAAAGTGATTATTTTTACTTAAAAATAGACATCCTAAGGATTCTGAGGAATTTTACGTATCCTTGTTTCGATTTTTCTAGAATTAGTTATGATTTTTCAAAGTTAGGCGAAAAATCTACCCTAAATGCTGTAATTAGCGTTTTTTTACAAAATTTAAGGGAAATAAATTGAAAAATAATTCTACCTGGGGTAAAATGGTCATTAATGACTAAAATATCTATTAGGATATTATTTTTGAATTAATAAATGCAATATTACCATTATAGGATAAGCGTGATCTCAGTCCGATCAACAAACGTATCCAAAATCATCAACAAAGGTACGGATGCGTACTGTAACACTAACTCTGATACTTATTGTACACTTATATGTGATAAATAGTCTGAGACTCTGTTTTAAAAAGTTGTGCATACACATACAACTACATACGGGTTATGGTTCTAATAATACCGTTGAGTTTTCCTAGCGCTGAGGACACAGATGTACACAGTGGCACTGGTGAATAGTGCAGACTATAATAACATGCATATGTAGTGGCTGTGTTTTGTTATTATCTTCATATGTGATTATTTCTATATTGTCATAAATATCTGTCATACATAACTGTTATATAAGTATGAGGTTAACCATTACTTGAGATTTAATGAGAATTGAACCTCAGATTTTACTATAGCCTCTGGTTCCGGAGGAAGCAAGACTGTGGACAAGGGTAAGCTGTCCGCTTGAAGTCTCGGACGGAGGATGACTTTTTGATTTTTGTATGACCGTACTTTTTTTTTTGTTGAGAATGTATGACTGTACTTTTGAATATTCGGATGACTGTAATAGTGACTAGATACAGCTACATTAAATGTTTATCAGTTACTCGCTTTTTAAAACCATTCCGATGCTTTACTCTGATAAAACTATTTTGAACTTTGATAAAACTATTTTGAAAACGCTTTAGAAAATTGGGATGTTACATCGCCACAATTAATGGTATATCAGTTACTTACTCTTTTACTTGCTCCGATGCTCCACTCTGATGAAAAAAAAAATTATTCCGCTTTTGAAAATTGGGGTGTTACAAAAAGTGCACACAACCCCAACTACTTTTTTTGGGTGTAAAAGTAACTATGTGGTCACAAAGGTGGAGCATAAATATCAATTGACTGTTAGTTTGACTTTTTTATATTTTTATGGTTGACATGAACGATGACTTAGCTAAATTTGATCCCAACTAGCAGTGGAAAACTAGAGAAAATTACAAAAAATGGTCCAGATAAAAATTATAGAAAGGCAGCGACAGCGATGAGAAGGCGAAGATGTGCGGCTCTATGGGTAAGATTGGGATTGGAAAGAGAAGGGCTAAACTGTAATTTCTAAAATATCTGTGCCATTTTTTATAATTTTCTCCAGTTCTTTATTGCCAGCTGGGATGAAATTTAGCTAAGTCATCGTCAATGTCAGCCTTAAAAATATTTTTTAAAAAAAAAATCAAACTAACAGTTAATGGGTACTTTTGCTCCACTTTTATAATCACATAATCATTTTTGCGCCAAAAAAAAGTACTTAGTGTTGGGAGTACTTTTGAAAACACTACATGTAGATTTTTACATCTTAATTTTGAATTTATACTATTAAAATATTCGTTTCAGACTCTCTAAACAAGATATACCTTCCTTTTTTATTCTCGTCCTCGCTCAATTTTTCGTCCCAAATCTCAAAAGTTTGTTTTCTTTATTTATTTGGGTTATATTGTCTACTCCACAATTTCTAATTTTCCATAACGATAGCATTTTAAAGATGTATGGAATCAAGTTGATGTCTTTATCTATGTTATTGCTGAAGTGTCTTCCATGTGATTTAGTGGGTCGCCATAAGTCGTTTCACCATTTTTGTTTAATGCTTTATGCATGTTTTTTTGATTTAGTTTTTTTTTGGTTGCTTTCACTACAAGAAAAATCAAATTTTGCTACGGAATTTTACTACAGAAAAAAATCCGTCACAATTTGTGATGGAATTTGCTACGGAATCCAAATCTGTAGCAATTTGCTACGGAATTGAAAATCCGTACCAAATTGCGACGGATTTGGAATTTCGTAGCAAAAGTTTGCAACAGAATTCAAAATCCGTCGCAATTTGCTACGGAACTGAAAATCCGTAGCAAAATTTTGCTATGGAATTGTAAATCCGTAGCAAAATTTTGCTACGGAATCCAAATCCGTAGCAAATTGCAACGGATTTTAAATTCCGCAGCAAACTTTTGCTACAGAAAAATAAATCCGTCGCAAAACTCAATAAGAAATCCGATTTCATGAAGAGAAAAAGCCCACAAATTTGCTACGGAATTGAAATTCCGTAGCAAAATTTTGCTACGGAATCCAAATCCGTAGCAAATTGCGACGGATTTGAATTCCGTAGCAAAAATCCGAGAGTCACCCGAGCAACGTACCTCCTTCATTTAATCTCAAAAGTATTCAGCCCTAAACCCTCCTCCTTAGTTTGAGAGAAGACGATAGTTGTGAAACGTGCATTCCCTCCTCCGTAGTCCCCCGTCGTCAACATCAGAACTGCCATTGCCGTCCGTCGCCATTGTATTGCTGTCGGCCACCGTCACAACACAAAGGGACCTGTTTCATTCGTGCGACGCAAAGCTAAAACCACCGGAGAACCACCGGATAACGCAACTTCAGTCGAACCCCTTGTTTGCTCAAATCACTCCCATCGTTTTCCCTGCAATCGAAAGTTCCCCCGGCTCATAGTTTATTTTTATTTTTTGGTTGCAATCAGGTAAGCTATATATATCTAAAATAATCTTCTAACTATTCACATCTGTACCTGTGATATCTGCCCATAATTTACAGTATGCTAGCGCGTAAAGTCCTTCTGGGTTGTGTGATATTGATATATTCCTTCCATTGGCAGGGGTTTGTTATTGGGTCATCGTTTAAGAGGCTTGGAGAACATGTTGCATCTAAGCTATGCTGTTGGGCTGTTTTATTGAAGGTAAAAGCATGTAAATTCTTTTCCTTCCTCCTCAAAATTTGTATTATAACATTAATATTCTTCAATGGAAAAAATGGGTATAATTAATTGCTAGTCTTCCTTGGTTTCACTTCTCATATCCTGCCTTACCATGATTGTCCGAATGAAGTAGAGCCCCTGCCAAATCTGTTTGTGAAATTTCCCTTGGTGCACCAAAGATGTTATAGTTTGAAACTTGCCCTTGGAATGCATCTCTGTGTCATTTACTGTGATTCTGGATTTAATATATGCTTGGATTAGATTATGTCTATGTATCCTGATTTTATAAAGGTAATGGCTTGGATCTAGGTAATTATGAGGTTAGTTTTTCCAAATTCCTTGCGTTTAAGTTTACTGCTATGCTGAATCATTAGCCACGGTATGCTTGTGTAGTATCTAATCAAGAAGCAACTTCATGTTTCTCTTGGTTCCTTAATTAAATCCAAGCTTTTTTTAGATCATCTTTCTCTGCCCAATAAATTGAACAATCCCCATCATCTATTGTTAGATGTCTGACACAATCACACGTCTTGCCTCATTTTCTTTATTATGATCAAGGTAATGAAGTCCCCCAAACTTACACCTAACTAACCATCAGCTCATATATGGATCAGCCATATATGAGCTGATGGTTCCTTTAATAAACTTCATTAACCATGTGTATTATCCAAGCAAGTTATTACCCAATGGTCTATAACATGTTCTAGGGTTTTAACTTGCTTTTTCTCCAACTTTTTGACTCTTCTTTGGCTTTAAAAGGGCTGCACGAGTATGATCCAATTTGGGAAAATATTTGTTCACTTCATGTGTCCTTTGATCTTACATTTAGGTATTATACAAGGTACAAAGTGGTTGGCTTTCAACTCATAGTTCTTAGTTTTATCTTCTTATCATTCATGGATGACTTTTGCTTCATTTTTGGCCCCTAAAGCTGGCGAAATATTAATGAGCTGAAGGGGGTTCAGTTTTTGTCCCCAATTGGCTTAAAAAAGAAGCCTTCCTTTGGTCCTTGTTGGTCACTTCTCATTGGCTAATTTTTCCTAAGTGTTTGACTCTTCATTTTGGCTTCATATTATCTTTAAATGTGTTTTAAATCAGCTTTTTCTTCCTTCCATTTGGCTGATGCGAAATTCATTCTTGGAGGCCAAGAATTTTGACTTCCATTTGGCTTATATTGTTGCAGATTTTTTATTTGCAGTTGGATTTAATTGCCTTGTTTTGCTTGGAGAATTCCTTCTTAAATGTGCTTCTAGATCAATTTTTTTCTTCAAAGGCTATCTAATTTTTTTTATTCAGTTTTCTTTTTCGTATACTAGCTCCTGTTTTATCTTTGTTTCTTGGTGTTCAACAATGTATTCGTAGGCCTTCTTTGTTTTATCAAGATTTGCATTAATGGAGTTCAGGGTTCCTCCGTCGCGCCTTACCCTTGTGTAGATGCAACACCTGTACTACGTTACAGTCTTCCCTTAACTCTGTTAGTTTCTATCTCAGTTCTATCTTTATTTTCATATGAATTTGTTGCTCGCTACTTTGTTGATCTCTGTTTCTTGGTGTTCAATAATTGAATTTGAAGGCTAAGAGAATTATAAGGGGAATGTATTTCTAATTTACATTTTTTTTTTCGGTCCTTAAGAGTGGAAATAATAGGATTATGATTCTTCTCTACCATGTTTTATATTTAAGCTTTGATAGAAAATGAGACTAGCAAACTTTGTAATATCATGTTGATGTTTTAATGTTGTTGGTTAGTGAACCAAACTCTTAGGCTTCATTTAGGTTTTAGATTCAGAATGCACATAAGGTATTTGATAAAATGTTTGAAGGAAGAAAGAGTAATAAATGGAGTTCTAAAGCATGTATAAAAGAAGGGAATATAATATCTTATTATTTGAGGAGGTTTTTTTTTTAAAAAAAAAAATCTTGTTGAAAGTGTTAATTGGTTATGGCATATATTGTTAATCAAATTCAATGTGGTATTCCATATAGGGGAGTTGAAAGCAAGATATTTCTCTTATACGCCATTTCTATTGGACATGGAATTAGATAGGGAAAATATTTTGGATTTGTAATTACAAGGTTAATTTTTGGTTGTGTTAATCTTTGGGATGCATATAAAGCATCTGATAAAATGATTGAGAAATAAACTTTCTGGAATTGAGGAATGAATATTGAATGAGGTGGAACACAAGAGCAATTTATTCTTCTTTGCTTAGTTAACTGCATACGGTAATTTCCTTATTATATTATATTTGCTTATATGCAGCGGATATTAAATTTCTGTATAATATATAATCTTGATAGTTAGAGATATTTTAGGATCTGATCGGATTATGGAATTTGAATTTTGTAATTGCTTTTTTGTTTTATAATTCATAGATATTAGGATCTTTCTTTTATAATTCTTATATATTAGGATCTACCTTTTATAATTTTTAGATATTAGAATATGCCTTTTATAATCCTAGATATTAAGATCGGCCTAAATCAATCAATAGATTATAGAATTTGAATTTTGTAATTGCTTTTCTATTTTATAATTCCTAGATATTAGGATTGGCCTAAACTAGAGTATCTACATGTATTAAAATCGTGAAAGCTTATGAATAATAAAAATAAAAAACTCATAATTTTGTACATTTTTTTTTAATTTCGTAATTTTTATATTTTTTTTATATATATATTTTTTAGGAATCGAATGACCATGGTGCATCAAACACAGGAGACGATGAAGCGTATGCAGATTCTACTTCCTTCCCTAATGAAGGACAAGGGTGACCATACTGCTGCTGTTTAGAATTTTTTTTATTACATATTGTTCACAACATTATTATTTATATTTTGTTTTCTCTCTGTAAACTCTCTATGTAAACTCTTTATGATTATTATTATATATTCAATTTTTTCTCAAAAAAATTTAAATATCTATGACACACTACTTTTTTGTATTTACTTTTCTAAAAATAGAATTAAAAAAGATTTTTTTTTTCAATTTATTAGTTTTGCTACGGAATTTGTTTCCGTAGCAAAATTGAGAATTTGAGAAAATTTGCTACGGAAAAAAATTCCGTAGCAAAATTTTGAGTTTGCTACAAAAAAATAATCTGTAGCAAAATTGAGAATTTGCCACGGAAAAAAATTCCGTACCAAAATTTAGAATTTGCTACGGAAAAAAATTCCGTAGCAAAACTTCAAATTTGCGACGGATAGGATTTTGCGTCGCAATTTGCGACGGAAAATCCTATCCGTCGCAATTTGCTACGCGGGATTTTGCTACGGAAAAATTCCGTAGCAAATTCCGTAGCAAATATATTTTGCTACGGATTTTTTCTGTAGTAAAATTTGATTTTTTTTGTAGTGAATTTGGTTAATTTAGCATGAATATAATGAAATATATATAGCTCTCATTGCGCGGATAGAAACAACTGAAAATTGTCAGTTGTTTTGTTCCTCATATTGTTTGTAATAGGGATGTCCAAAAAACCCGAGGTCCAGTCTAACCCGTCCCAACCCGGTCTGACCTGACCCGGTCTGACAGCAAAAAAATCAGTCCAAGACACCTTAAATAGACTAGACCAGACTAAACTCCTCGGGCCGAACCAGACTTCGGGCCAAGGGCTCAAATCCTTTGGTCTGGTCCAGTCTGGCCCGAGATATATATATATATTAATTTTTTTTTATA
The DNA here is from genome assembly GCA_034222035.1 of Acacia crassicarpa. Classification (NCBI taxonomy): domain Eukaryota; kingdom Viridiplantae; phylum Streptophyta; class Magnoliopsida; order Fabales; family Fabaceae; genus Acacia; species Acacia crassicarpa. Next base: position 17,345,499 of record JAWXYG010000014.1, on the reverse strand, counting down.
ACACACACTCACACACTCGAAAACACACCAGCAAACACACCAGGAGGCAACAAACTTTTGAAGCAAGAAATTGTGCAAAGAGACAAAAAGAGTAATCTTCCATATAGATCAAACCTCAAAACACAGATGGAGAGTTTTACAACTTCGATTGCAGCCAACTCACCTTAGATCTGGGGATGTAGTTGACGATGGGGAAAAGAGGAAGAGTGTGGAGAAGCGAGATCGAGGCATCGAGGAAGATGGAGACTCAAAGCAATGGCTGTTGGTTGCACGGTTGCACCACCATCTCCGACTCCGAAGCCACATTTGGCGAGGCGTCGAGGAGTGAGAGTAAGGGAAGAGAGAAAGTGAGAGATGAGACTGAGCCACTGAGGAAAGAGAGAGCGAGGGATGAGAGGGATGAGATTTGAGAGGGATGGGGGTGCTTTTTTGAGTGGAGGGAGTCAGGGAGCCACGTGATTTTGGCAGGAAAGCAGAAAAAAAGAGAGAGAAACCTAGACTGCCTAGACCAGTCCAGGCAGTCCACTGGACTGGTTTGGTCCAGCCCGAGCTCGGGCTGGTGCCAGACCAGACCAGACCAGACCTCGGGCTGCATTGTCCAGTCCAAGGTGCTACCTGGACTAGACCTCGGGCTGGGGTCAAACCCGGTCCAGTCTGGTCCATGGACATCCCTAGTTTGTACTCATGTTTATTAAGTAAAAACAAAAAACAAAAAACAAAAAGAGCGATAGAATATAATACTCTTCCTAAATGTAAGACAAAATTGACTTTTTTTTGAAGAGATTAAGGAAACTAATTAAATTAATTTAGAGTATTTTTATTTTTCTTCTCCAAACTAATTAGTTTGACTAATGTGATACCCTAAAATTCTTAATTATCATAAATACTACATTTTGATAAATAATACATGTTAAATAAAGGAGAGTATGTTGTCTCTAAATTTTGTGATTGGTTAGCTATATTTTAGGCAATTTTCTATTGGAAATTCAAAACAACCAAAGGCTATTTTTAGGCTACATTTAAGGATCATAAAATACAAAATAATTATCATACTAAACTATGGTCCTTGAATAATAAAAAAAGAGCAAGATAATGTTATGAAAATACTTAAACAAATTAAGAGAAATTAATAAAGATTAATGAGCAATTAAGCCTTCACTAAATAAAATAATTGTGTAAATCTTCATAATTAATCAAAGGGCTAATTAATAAAGACTTAAGCACTAATTTTCATAATTAGTTAATAAATCAATAGCAAATGCAATTAAGGATTAATAAATCCTATAAATAAAGCTCAATCCTCTTATAAATGGATAAGCCAATGAGAAATCAAAGAAATGAGCTCAATCCTCATGAAATTGAATGGACCAATGGGAGAATTAAACCAAGGATTAATGGGGAGGATTTATTTTAAACTAACACAAAATTGATCCAAGGGTGAGGGATCATTATCTAATATAATTGTATAAGAGCACATGGGATAATGTAGCACATGCAAGAGATAAGATAGGATAAGGTAATTAAACAAAGTGGAAGAAGATAAGTGGGAGAGAGAGAGAGAGAGCACGGTTTAAGAGGGAAAGAAGAGATGAAAATTTTAATTCATAAAAGTTGAAAAGTCAAATATTTGGGCTAACCAATTAGAAAGTTTGAAACAAGAGGTGTTTTATTAATTAAAATACACACTAAATGGCCAAAAGGGAACGGAATTTTGGTTGGCTTGTTGAGAAAGAAGGAGAATAATTGTTTTATATTATCTAAACACACACATGGGATAAAATGGAACGAAGATAAGATAATAAATTGTCATAAATGTAAGCACATGCAAATGGAAGAGGATAAGATAATTAAAAATTAATAAGCTAAATCCTATGTAATTAAAATTGACCAATGAGAATCTTTTATGCTTATTTTGTACCTTCATAAAAACACAAATCAACCTAAGCCATTGATGATGGAAAATGATCCAAAGGTTGTAATCCTTGGACTTCACCTATAAATAGAGGGCAATCCCCTTCATAATTCTTCACACCAAATCTACCACTAAGTGGTGATTTCTAATAGAGTAGAAGCAAGAAGGAGGAAGGAATAGCAAGAGGTTTCAAGAGGTAAGCTTGCTTTTAGTTTATAGCCTTTAGTTTTTATAGTTCTTATAGTTCTTAGTAGTTTTTAGTAGAATTGTTAGTTTTAATCTAGAAAATAGGTAAAGTAATTTCTCATAATTGTTTTTAGGCCTCATTGCATTGAAAGATGCTTGACGAGGTAAAAACATGTTGGGAAGTAATTTGTAGGATTAATGAAACAAGTTAGAGTAAGATAGGGAATTGTGGGGTTTTGTTGGATTGTTGGAGTCAGTCAAATAAAGATCATTATTTTATGTGCAAAATTATCTTCAAAAATTCTGAAATAATTCATGAGTAAAGTAGACATCCAGGCCTTTCTAAATATGTATAATATGTGTTATTTTTATTTTTGTGCAAGGAGATAAAAATTCTGGAAATAAGGCTACGTTTTCTGGAAAAATTCTGGGCTGAGGTTAAAGATCATTAAAGTGGGAATGATTCCCTAATTCTGGGTGAAAACCATTATTTTTCCACAAAAATAGACATGCTAAGGTTTCCAAGGCATTTTACGGAACCTCGTTTTGATTTTTTTGCAATTAGTTATGATTTTTCAAAGTTGTCGAAAAATATGCCTAGAAATGATGAAGCAGCGTTTTTCAGAAATAAAGGGATATTATTGGAATAACAAATCCACCAGAGATAAAAAGAGGTCAATAGGGGTTAAAGTACCTCTTAGACTGCAATTTATAAAGAAATAATGTGGTTATATATTTATAGGCTATCCAAGAGACATAACGACAGACAAACGTACCGCTATCCACACGGGCTAAGGTACAGACGCGTACTATAACACTAACTCTGTTGCTTATTGTATGCATATATGTGATAGATTATTTCATAGAGTCATGGACAAGACTTTATCTTGGGTCATGCATCGTGACTAAGTTTATGGGGCTTAAATCACATGTGTTTATACATTCAACTTTATACGAGTTACAGTCTTGGTAATGACCGTTGAGTTTTCCTAGCGCTGAGGACACGAGGAGCTGTCGTGGCACTTGGGTGACTATGCATGTGTTGTGTGCTATGTACTGTTGATATGTTAATCTTGCATCTACTGTGTGCTTATGTATTGATTACTGTTGTAATGTTATGAATATCTGTCATACATATACTGTATTACATAAGCATGAGGTTAACCGTTACCTGAGGTCTAATGGACATTGGACCTCAGCCCTTACTATAGCATTAGGGTCTGGAGGACCGAGGGTTGCCGACAAGGGTAAGCAGCCCGTGTGAGGACCAAGCCGGAGTTTTTGGATTGTATATTATACTTTTAATTATCGGGATGAATGTACCACTACTATAACCAAACCATGGTTAATATTTTGCAATATGCTCATCAGTACTCACTCTTTTGAATTGCTCCGATGCGCCACTCTGATTAAATGATATTATTCCGCTTTTGAAAAATGGGGTGTTACAACTAATAAACTGAGATATAATTTAAGGAAACATAATATATGATATGACTAAGTAACTTATTTAACTTCCTTAATCTCCCAAAACAAAGTCAACTCTGTCTTATATTTAGGACGGGAAAGATTATTATATATGGTGTGATATCATTTAAATATTTAATTTAAATACTTAAATATCTTAATCCTAATACAATATCCAATTCAAATCAAATCCTAATATATAATATTGTTAATTCTAATATCCTATAATATCAGTCATAATATCTTGACATCTAATATATTAACTCGATATTATAATACTATACATTATTATGCGATATTATTTTAAAATATAATTAAAATCCAATCCTGATATCTAACAATATTAATCTATAATTCTTACTATATATGGACATCACAATTATCAATTGAAGTATACATATTTATATGCTAATTAAAAAAACAATGATAAAAATCCAATTAGTATTATGAGGGTAAAATAGTCAATTTATTGTTAGCTCCCCTCCCAAGCTAAACAAGGCAACATAAAAATTCCTCCCCTCCAATCAATGCAAACAAGAGTTCATTAAAATCTCTCACTTAATTTCCCTCTTGGCCCTTCCCCCGTACGACCCTTCCCTTCCCCTTCATTAACAACAACGTTTTGAAGGAGTCATGTGGGACACTAGCTAGTCTTAGATCAAATGGATTGGAGTTGTTTCAGTTTAACTAGTGGACTCATATGTTCAAGCCCTTTGCCGTGATAATTACTAGGATTAGTGAAGTTACCCTATTGTTAGTCTACATTTTCGCAAGCTAGACTAGTCGGCTGCTAGTAGAGCTAGATATTGATAGATTAATCCAAACAAAATTGAATATATATTTTTCTTTTCTTTTCTTTTGATCATTTCATTCAGTATTCAGTTCTAAGTTGGAAGTTGAAAAACGGATCTAATATGCATTCTTCAAAACAAAAAATGTCACGGCTCAAAAAGAAAGAAATATTACATATGAACCATCCAAAGTTGCAAATAATGACATGACGTGACATGTGGCTAATCTATTAACTTTGCTCCTTGTGAATTGCCCTATTACGATCCTTAACTTGTTCCCGGAATTAATTAATCTACACCTCAGCATAGCAATTCTGCTACCTTTATTTGCTATGCACGTTCATGTATGTATAGGTTTGAAATTCCATTTATCTTACCAGAAAGCAAAATATAAAACAATTTATAATTAGCTGCAATTTAATTATATATCAGTGATATTCCAATAAAAAAAACACATGAAACCGTCAAAATTATAACATTGCTGCCATCAATCCATTGAAAAGATTGAAATCAACACAATTGACAATTCCCAATGAACAGAGTCAAATTTAAAGCCTATGACTCTTTCGGTTGAGAGAGAGAAAGAGCATGTTTTGTAGCGACCAAGATGTAAGAATAAAAATTGAAACTTGAACTGCCTCTAGCAAAAACACATGTATTTAATTCATTTTGCCACTATGAATGACATGAAAAAGTAAAACTCAGCAAAAACATGTTTTGTGGGACGCTCGCAATAGGGCCCTGTTTCACAACCAACATATTCAGCCGTTGACCGTAGCTCAAGAAGTCCGATGCATGGCGGAGTTCACTGCTCAAGCAGTGGCCCGAGTAGGGGAGGCCTGTGGGGAACAAGTGAAGCAGATTTTGTCTATTGCCTGGCTCAAGCCGCCGCCCGATGATGGTTTCCGTAAACTGTGATGTTGCGAGGAGGAGTAGTAAGGAAGGTCCAGGAGCTGGAAGTGTGATCAGGGAAGGTGATGGTAGATGGCTAGCAGGCTGCTGTCGTAATATTGGGCACTGTTCTTCTCTTCAGGCTGAGTTGTGGGGTTTATTGGATGGGCTGGAGTTGGCATGGGCGAATGGCTTTCGGGCTGTGATGGTGCAACTTGACTGCTTGGTGGCTTTAAACTTGGTACGAACCAGGGAGGAGGGCTCCAATGCAAATATGAGCCTAGTTTGGAGGATCCAACAGCTAGCGAATAAGGAGTGGCAGCTTACATGGACACACGTCTATCGTGAAGGGAACCGGTGTGCTGACTTTCTGGCCTCTTTTGCTCTGGGGATGGATTTGGGAAACCATATCTTACCTTCGCCCCCTGACGGTCTACTTCACCTTCTCCGAGACGGTGCTGAGGATATTGGAATAGAAAGGCGTTGCCCTAGCGATAACTGATCCAGGGTGTTCAGTTCCTTTGTTAACCAAAAAACAAAAAAGTAAAACTTTTCTTCTCTTCCCTCTCATGGTGTAAAACCATTGGTATAGTTGCCCGTAATCCAAAACCAACAATTACATTATTATATATTCCTAAGTGATAGAAAAAAGAAACATTTAACTAAGATTATTAAACCGGACCGGTCAAGGTACTAAGTTAAGAGTTAGTGGTTCAATAGGGCCAAACCCATAAAAAAGTAAAGATTTCATATTATTAATATAAAATTATAACAAGATGATAAAGAAAATAAAACATGTTTATTTTACATTGAGAAAAGTGAAACCTTACTGCTTTTTATCTGCAAACCTAACTATTGAGACTAGATACCTATATCCTAGGCTCTTAGCTAGTAGCATGCAAGGAACGAAAACAAGTTTTGTTCTCCTAAAAGCCAAAAGCCAATGTTCATTTTTCATTTCTCTCAAAATATCTAGTGGTTTCTTTGAAATCTTCCTTCACTTTCATCTTTGGATTTCCAATTTTCAATTTCAATTGGAAGAGGATCTTCTCCTCATCATTGTTCTCCTTTTCCCTCATCAGCCCATCTGGGCCGTTGATTGGGAAGAGAAGAGAGACGTTAAAGTAGTATTCTGATTAATTGGACAAATATCCTTTTGGTCAACTAATTGGGTGCCTGAGGTGGGTCCCCTTAAGTTTCTAGCCTTCCGAGAAATTACGCCTGAGGAAGCAATCCTGCAATTATGCTACTTTACGACGGTCGAGGGTAGTTGGAACTGGGCACTCTTCAGAAATTATCTTCCTGATCACGTTCTCTCTATCATATATGGCTGTACTCCCCCTTCACGCAATGATGGTGATGCTGGCTGTTTTTGGGACTACTCCAACGACGGTAAGTTTTTGGTTTCATTTGCGTATGAGATGCTATGCAAAGATGATGAAGGAGACCCCGACAATTGTGGGAGGCAGTTTGGAGGTGGCAAGGTGCCCAACGTGTTAGGACATTTTTGTGGCTTGCTGCTCGATCCAACCTCCTAACTAACGCTGAAAGGAAACGACGGCATATGACTGAATCAGATCTATGCTCAAGGTGTGGGACGAAGACTGAAGATGCAGATCACCTATTGAGGAAGTGCAGCTATGCCCAGGTGGTGTGGTCACACTTGATTCCTATACCTCAGCAGGGTCACTTCTTTCAGATAGATTACAGGCAGTGGCTACTTCAGAACCTCACACATACACGAAGCCTTGTAATGGCGAGAATGGACGCTGGACAGATATATTTGGCCTTACATGCTGGAAGTTATGGGAATCTTGTAATAAAGAGGTCTTCCAGAGCATGACTATTCAACCAATTAACTTGGTCCGAGTGGTCAGGTTGCTTGCGGGATTTTCTATGGAAGCTTTTTCGCTATGTGGTGTGCCGCAGGGAGGCCAACCAAGCCCACAGGAAAAGTTTATCAATTGGATTAAGCCTCCTCGCCCAGCAGTGGTTCTCAACTATGATGGTGCCAAAAAATATGATTCTGTAAAAGCGGGGGTGGAAGCATTATCCGTGATCATGACGGGCGGTGGTTGCCTGGAAGCTATCGAAACATTGGTGTTTGCTCGTCTCTCCAAGCGGAACTCTGGGCTCTGTGGGATGGTTTCTCGCTAGCATGGCTTGGCTATAGGGAGGTAGTGGTCCAAATCGATTGTTTGGTGGCTTTAAACCTAGTCAAAAACCCAAATAACTGTTAATTTGCATCCAAGAGCCTGGTACGCCGGATAAAACAATTGATGGCTAGGGAGTGGGGGGTATCCCTCTCCCATGTCTTTCGTGAAGGGAACCGCTGTGCAGACTATTTAGCCTCTTATGCTTTGGACTTGGCTATTGGGATTAATTTTCTCCAGGAGGCCCTGGATGGTCTGAAGGAAATTCTTCAAGATGATGCAGATGGTGTTGGGCGAATGAGATTGTGCTCTGATGCCGACTGAGATGACTTATTAGTTTCCCCTTGTAAAAAAAAAAAAAATTAACCTTTCTTCTCGAGGGGCAAAATTACTACATTTTTTATACTTTATACTTTAGGGTAAAATTGACCATAAAAAAACTTCAAAACACCCACAGGTTATAGGCAAAAACTTTCAAGACAAAAATAAACATTGTTCCTATAAGTATACTAACACATATCAAATACTAGCTCATCACAACAAAGTATGAGCAACATGGTTCATGTTAACAACAGACCAACATTAGGCTGATTCATAAATTAGTCACGAATCTTATTATAATTTGCATTTAGCCTTAATTCCTTATGAAATTCGACATAATTTTGTTTTTTTATTTTTTTTTTTTGAAATTACGGAGTAGATATTTGTATAAATTTATAATTCAGTCACTAAACCTTCACACTGTTTTCAATACTCAAATTATATTTTTTATTCAAAATAATTCATTAAAAAAGTATTTATAAGCTTTATATATAAAAAAGGGTTAAGGAGCAAATTCGCCAACCAACTATTAAGCCAGAAGCATCTAGCATAAAAAAGTTTTAAGAGGACCAATAATGCTAACAAACAATTGAAATTGTTAAATTATCACAACATCGTCAGTTCTCTGTAACCTCCGTTTATCAAGATTGCCACATGAAGTCTAGATGGCTTTTTTTTTCTTGGTCCACGTCCAGGTGGCTTAAAGCTTAAAACAACAAGGTTAAAATGCCCAAAAACCCAAAGTTGCGAAGCGTGCTTAGTACTCCAAATTTAGCTGCAACCATGTCCTGCATTTTAACAGTAACTCTCTCTCTCTCTCTCTCTCTCTCTACTTTTGAAGAACACAGAACATGAGGAACAAAACTCAATTCATAGGTAGCCTCAAAATCGGCTTCCTGTGCTTTTCATTTCTTCTGATATTCATCTTCATCCTCAGATCAAGCTCCACAGACACATTTATCAAACACTACAATCAACCCAGAAGCTTCAGACGACGAAGCAACAAAATCAGAACCACCACCATGCTTGACGCGGACATGTACCAAAATCCCACCGTCGCTAGCAAACGTCATAATCCACTATGCCACCACCAACGTCACTCCCCAGCAAACTATTCATAAGATCTCGGTCTCAGCCCGAATTCTTCATAAGAAATCGCCCTGCAACTTCCTCGTCTTCGGCCTTGGCCAAGACAGCCTGATGTGGATCTCGCTCAACCACGACGGTCGGACGGTGTTCCTAGAGGAAGACAAAGCATGGATCGGCAAAATCAGCGAGATATTCCCCTCATTGGAGTCCTACCATGTGGTGTACGACACCAAAGTCCAAGACACTGAAGAGCTGATGAAGATGGGAATGAAGGAAGAAGATTGCCGGACGGTGACCGACCCAAGATTCTCCAAATGGAAGTGAAACTAGAGTTAATGCAGGACATGGTTGCAGCTGAATCCGGACGCGAAGTACTAAGCACGCTCTGCAACTTTGGGTTTTTGGGCATTGTAATTGTGTTGTTCTAAGCTTTAAGCCACTTGGACGTGGACCAAGAAAAAAAAAAAAAAAAGCCATCTGGACTTCACGTGGCAATCTTGATAAACGAAGGTTATAGAGAACTGATGGTGTTGTGATAATTTAACAATTTCAATTGTTTGTTGGCATTATTGGTCCCTTTAAAACTTTTTTGTGCCAGATGCTCCTGGCCTAATAATTGGTTGACGAATTTGCTCCTTAACCCTATAAAAAACACTATTCTGAAATTGGACTTTTTTGTTTTCTTTACTGTCCTGCGAAATGCATCTTGGCCCACATAAGTTTCTTCAATGTAATGGACCAATCCAAATGAAACTTGGCCCAACAAAAACTAGGCTCAATTTGACCTAATGGAAAACAATTTTTTTTTTCCAAAAAAAAAAAGAAAAAGAAAGAAAGAATTGGAAACTGAATTGAATACAAATCTTTCTTTTTATTTGGATACAAGAATACAAATCATTTAGATTTGGATGAGCATGCACTAGCAACCCCTGATGTTATATATAAGCAGAAATAAACATCATAAATGAAACAAATTCATAGCCACTAGAATTAGTGTTCAGTTTGATGGAAGCAGCTAATTCTTCATGATATAAAAAACTAAAGCTTAAACTGTCTCAAACAAGATTCTTTTCAATAAGAGAAAATATATATATATATGCCAGTTAGATTGGGCCAATTTTAATGAAGGAAAAATGACAAGAACGTAACATTTGGATTACAAAACAAAAACACCCCCCTCAAAAAAAAAAAAATCTACTAAATTATCCAAAGAACAAATATATGATATATGATTTGGTAAGAATATAATATTTTGAAGTTTGGATTTTGATAGTTTAAAGTATAAATAATGACAACTTAAAAATAATAATTAATAATTTTGGTATACACAACAACAACTTGGGGAGATTCAATATCTGTACTGAAGAAGGTTGTTAACTTCTACAATCATGTTTTTAACACCTAAACTTTAAAACTTTATATTCCTATTTGTTTTTTTCCCCCTAAAGTAGTAGCCATTTTTTTTTATCAGATTTTTATAATTTAAATGGTATTTTAAAATATGCCTTTAATAAACTTTATCTTATGTTTGCATTAACTTTATAAAAGTGATTTTACTATGTAAGAAATGAGTATCTAAAATGCTTCTAATCACACACACATGCATGATATATATCGATATAGAATTATAGATAGATGATTGAAACATGTTAGTAGAAATGCGTATAATCAGGTACTAACATGCATCGAATCGAGTTCATCACCTCCAGTGCTCAGTACCCTCCGCGCTTTCCAGTTTAGAGTGGTGACTGTCGCAGAAAGCGAGGCGAATCATGAACTGGATCACTCGCAATCTTACATGGACTTCTGAAAAGACCAAAACCCCAAATCCTCAGTCACAATCAAACCCCGAAGGAGAAAACGAAGACCAATTGTATGGGATTACTGAGGATTTGATCAATTGCACCAAGTCCTTCACGATTGATACATTTAAAAATTTCCCTCTCCAAGGTAAGCTTTTTCTTTCTATCGGTATTCTCTTGCCGGTATTCATTTTCCCAAATTCAGAAAATTTGGGGGAAATTATGAGGGGTTTATTGGTCATCTTTAGATTTCCTGTTGGGTAAATGATGTATTATGGTCGATTCAGTATAGTCAATTGACAAATTCCACTGTCTACGATATGTCATAACGAATGATAAAAGTTTCTTGGCTTTATAGAAAGAAAGGGAAACTTTGGAGATTTAGGAGTACTCATATCAATTTTCAGACGGTGTGTGTGTGTGTGTGTGTTGTTTGTTAAACAAATGATTTGATTTAAGATAGCATTCCTTATAGAGAATCCTGTGATGGTATTTATCTTTTTCAGCTACTGATTTTATGTTGTCCAGATGAAGATGAAACCACTAGTGTTGAAGACACTCCAGTGAATTCAGCCAGGACTAGGAAGGATCTCTCTCAGTGGCAGGAGAGACATGCCACCCTCATACTCTCAAGAGTCAAGGTTTGTTTTCTCTTGTTCCTTGTGGTGTCGTGGTTTCTTTGCAATATTCTTGCTTATGATGCTGAACAATTAAATAGTGAATACTGATGTTCATATATAGAAAAAATGGAACGGAAATTTGGATTTTACGTGTGAATCCCATGTATTACAGTGTGATTTTTACAGCCCTTTACCATGCAAATTTGATCCATGGAAGTGTCAGTGCTGTGCTAGTCAACTAACATGGTTACAGGGCACAGGCCTGTCATTTAGACTTGCACAGGCCTGTCATTTAGACTTTCTCTGTACTACTTGCCATTGCCATTTGTATAAGCTAGCTTGATATCTATGAAAGCATTCTTTGACGTGAAAGAGTTTCCTCTCTTCTGGTGGAAAGAAGAAAATGGTCTATGCTTTGTGTTTATTGCCCAAGATAATCATGTAAGAAAGAGAACACGTTATAGATGTATATTTGTCTGGTCGGTCTGCTACTTGTTTTCAATAGATACATGTGAATATAACAACAATGACGTTTATGAAGGAAATTTAGGGGGTTTTGTAAAGAGTTTGTAGTCGAAGAACATTATATGTCAGATTTTCACATTCTGCTGCAAAACACAATTCGTGCCATAGACACTTTTAGACTCATCTGCTGGCATCATTTTTGAACCCTAATAAAATGCCTTCAATAGGAAGCTGAGCAGCAGATATGGCAATCTTGTGTCTCTGTAATAATCTGGTTTCTGGTTTTCTATTCTTATTTATGCTTCTTCATTGTTGTTCAGGGGAAAAAGTAGCAGACAAAATATGTCAACTTTTTCTTCAAATCATTGTTGATAGGACTGGGGACGGATAGAGGATAAAAATTAATATTTATAATTTTTATGTTGAGACTGAAGTTCAGTATATAATTATAATTGTATATTGATAGGATAGTTGAATCATGTTTTACTCCTTACATGTTGTACGTTGGTTAACAGATTGATAGGAAACATAGAAGATCACTCCAAATGATACCAATCATTGAAAGAAAGGGTCTATCAGTTGGTTCAATGTATAGGATAGACTTTGGTTAAGTTCTTTGGATGTTTGCTTTGAGACTGCTTGTGAAAATGCTAGCACGAAGATATTCTTTTTCTTACTAATCATCACATCATTGGTTGTTGTTAAAAAAAAAGACAACAAATAAAAAGTATACCAGGTCCTAAAGTTGCTGGAAAATCTCTTAACAAACACCTTCAAATTGCATATAAATTTCCTTAATTCTCTTCCAGGAACTCTCTCAAATTAGATATAAGCTCTGCCCTGGCCGTTTGAAGGAAAAACAATTCTGGAGCATATACTTTAAGCTTGTGAGGGACCATGTAATTGAGTAAGTCCTGCAAATTCTTGCTTTCTGGTGGATATTTATATGATAGCATTTAGTTTATATAACTGGAGCCCTCTATGTCACCAATTAAGTAAAAAACCTGAGACATCCACATCAATGATTTAAGATCTCTTTTACTGTCAACCAGATACGAGCTACGTGCAATACAGCGGGAGAAACTAAAAAGGATGGCAATGGAGGAAGAGAAATCTTCGAATAGTAATGAAATTGAAGTTGAAATGTCAGAAACAAAGCATGGAGAACTGATAGAGTCTCCACGGTCATAGAAGGAAACCTTGATTTTTGCTTGTTAGCATGAACAGAGCAGGTGAGTATCAAATTCTGTTATTAAACCAATATGTAATGAAACATCGATACTTCAAAAACAAAATTGTACTTGTCAGATAAGTATTAGATACAATGCAGCACTTCAAATCACACATGGACACTAAATAGTTTGACAAGTCCCTGACATGTTTTGTTCTATATTGTTATCAATATCTAAGCTTTTGTAGAGCATACCTTCCGTTCATATTATCCAATTATCATCTATGAAATTATTCTAATGCCTGGTAGAAGAGGGAAGAAGTGAATTCCCTTTTCCATTTCTCATGACAATGAAAATATTCTTATAATTATGATACATCCACTTTTATCCTTTTAATTCTGTGTGCTAAACAAATCATAAGTATTTGTCCGTGATCTGTGGTTTAATTGTGTTTTTTTATATGGCTATCTCACAGGTCAGATTTGAATATTGTTAGGCCTCAATCAGAACATGTTTTCTGCATTCACAAAGTCTCATTACCTCGTGCTTAAGCGACCATCATCCTTTCCATTAGGGCCAATACCCGTTGGTGGTTTAACGGTGTTTTACACATTACATGATTTTGCAAACTAGATGTCAAGAAATGTTTGAAGATAGCAGACCAAGTGTAGTCACTCTTTGTTGTATCTAGATTCGTGACTCTAAATTGTTCCTTGCGCTTGTCGCTTTTCTCATTCTTGCTCCCAAAAAATGTACTACTTTGGAATTTCTTGATTTTAAATTTCTAGAAGAGTGTAGAAGGACTCTGTCTATATTTTATAGCGGGTTCCAAGCCTAGATAAAAAAGGAGTGGGTTGCCTTTGACCCTCGACAACCAACGTAAACTATCAAATCTCTAATGACATGGATATGACACTAGAAAAGTGGATAGGATAAAAATTTCTTAGACCTTTTCGAGGTGAAGTATATAGCTATAGTGCCAGGATATGTCCGTTTTCATTTATAAAGCACAAATAGCATATACATTAAATATTGTTTTATTAAGTGGGGTTGGACATTTGTATCATTTGCCATATATTACATGATGGTCCAATTCTGTACTATAAAAAAAAAAAAAAATTGAAGTCTATTACTGATGAGTTGGTTAAATGAATGGGAAATTGGTGGCTCGAATTGATACCAAAATTTTTTTGAACTACAAAATTTGAGCCAACATTTTCCCATCCATCTAACCTAATCATCATCAATAATGCACTTCAAATTTTGTATAGCGCATTATTAAGCCATCAAGGGATATATGTCATGTGATGCATATGATTAACCCCTCTTGATAAAACAATCCTTTATGGTACTACTTTCGGTCCTAAATATAAGACAAAGTTTATAATGCAATTTACACTAAAAACTTTATTTTATATTTAGGATAGGGGGAAGTAGATACTATTAATGTCAAATATGAACATTAAACGCAGAAATTGTGCTTTATACATGAAAATTGATATGTCTTGCCACTGTATTTAAATACTTCACATCGCAATTTTTATGCTCTCCACTCTTTTACACTATATTTGGTTTGAAGGGAGAGAGGGATGAGAGAGATATTTTTTTTTTCCCCTCATCTTTATTGAATAGCTTATGGAAAATTTTCAATATTCCAAAAATATATTATCAATTAAAAAGAATATTCTTTTCATTAATAGTAATTTGATCAATATCCTCCCTAGGGTCTAGGATCTATTCTCCTCTCATTCACTCCTTTTAAATCAAACACACCCTTAGTGTTATATCCATGTCATGAGATTTGAGATGAGATTTGACTGAGTTTAAAAATATAAGAACCAAAATTTACTAAAAATATAAGGACACATTGTTAAATTTAAACCAAATCTTTATAAAGTTATAGAGATCAAAACTAATGATTTAAAAGTATAGGAACCAAAATTAAAATTCAATCAGACCGTAAGGACCCCGAATAATATTAACAATAGATACAATATTATAAAACTCGAGCAAGTATGTTAGTTTAAGCTCATTTTATTAATAGTATAACTTTTTCAAACTCAGAATAATTCTCAATATTATTTGGGTTTTTGTTCAACTTAAATTAATTCCTTATGAAACTATATAGATCAAAACAAACTATTTGAAAGTATATGGACTAAAATAAACATTCGATCAAACTATAAAAACAAACAATAATATTAACCCTTTTGTATGTGATCTTTAAATTATTATTGGGTAAAGGATTTCTCCTGTCACTGGAGATAGAGTTATCTCCAGTAACCCTAAAACTACGTTGTTTTGAATTAATGAATGGTGTATTTGTAATTTCAGGTGAATTAATGAAGTGTGTATTTGTAATTTCAGGTGAATTAATGAAGAGTGCAAATACAGAAACACCCTTCATTAATTCACCTAAAATTACAAACACACCCTTTATTAATTCAAAACGACATAGTTTTAGGATCATTAGAGATAATTCTATCTCCAGTGACAGGAGAAATATTTTTCCCATTATTATTATTTTACTCAAATTTAACATTATTTCAAGATAATATTATTTAAAAAAATTAACTTAAATCTAATAAATTAAAATAATTTAAGAAATATTTCCATGTCTCTAGAAGAAATAATTGTCTTTGTACCACAAAAAGGAAAGAAATAAGGGAAAATGACAGGAAAAAAAAATGAAATTGTAAAATCTTAAATCAAGTATTTCAAAAGAAAAAGAAGCTGCGAATTACTTAAGTCTTGCCATTTTTTTATGATATTCCCAAAAAATAATTGTCTTAATTCTTTCTTCTTTTTTTTTTTCAAAGGTTAAACCCTAAACCCGAACAGACGCCTTGTCTTCATACCTCCATCGCGTGCCCTCCACCGTGCCCTCCATCCCGTCAGTCGTCCCCTCCATCAGAAAAAGCCTGGAACATCGCGTGCCTTCTGAAATTTATCAGAGATTCTCCATCCCGTGTTCACGCGTCCCCTCCATCAGAGATTCCCGTGCTCACTCGTGCCCTAGATCATGAGTTTTTGACTCCATCATCCTCGGCTTTCCCTTCCTCCAGCAGAGATTCTCTAGCTGGTTCGCGTGCTCGTCTCGTCCAATCAAAGCGCAGAGCCATCCTTGTCTTCAAATAGCGGTCTTGTGGTGTATCGAGAGGCAAAGGCAGAGACGCCCAAAGCAAAGAAAAGAAAGCAAGGGGAGAGCTCATGCCCGGCTAAATGTGTGTGTGTCTTTGAATCGAGTGAAATCTTTATTCCTAAAGTGGTTTAGAAAGAAGGGTGTGCTCAATTCGTCCTCGCAGTCAGCGCCGAGCTCATGCCCGGCTAAATGTGTGTGTGTCTTTGGTCTGAACGCGAGTGTCTTTGATCTTTGATATGTATGAATGGGATTTTTCTTGAATTAGTTTTACCCCTCAGTTCCATTCGCTCAATAGTCGACACTCGCGTCCGCGCCTCTCTCTCCGCTCGGCGCTCGCTGTTGCTCTCGATCTTTCTCTGGGTTCGTAAAATATCTTGATGAAACTGCTCTTTAATTTCTCTCTCTCTCTCTCTCTCTCTCTCTGTCTTTCTATCTATAACCTGCAGGTCACAAGTCGGAAATCTTACTGTTGCTCCGAGGCACTCTTGTGATGCATGCCTTTATGCTTCTACAAAATTTCGCCTAATTTTTTTTTGGGGTCTTCCACATGCTGGTGATTTGTGTTTGATTTGCTAAAGGCAATTGAAATTGGAAGCAAATGTCAATGATCTATGACATGATGATAAATTGATTGGGGAAAAGGAAGATCCTGTTATACTACCAAATAGAGAGTGAAAGACAACTAGAAAAGAAGCACAAAGGATTCAGTCAACAATATGATAGAGTGGAAGTGAGATGAATCAAACATTGAGTGTGACTCACTCATGATGACTTGGGAGTTTTTTTTATCGTTTTGACTAGTATTTTTTTATGATGATGAAGTTAAAAAAGAAGGGGATGATTATACGGTATACTTGTGATATTGGAATATCATACGTTTGAGTCATAGATGTTGAATCTAATCTAGTGCTTAAGTTTAACTTATGATACTTATCTATCAATGGTTGTATGCATAAATATATTTAATGAAGGAAATTTCAATGAGTATGTAAAAGTGGTGGATTTAACCTTCCTTGTATAGAATGTTAAATCCTTTCAATTGACATATTTGTTTGGACAACCTTACTTGCATATGTGGTTTACAATGAATGGCATTTGTGTTTTATGTTCTTCCAATATCATAATGCATCAAGGTATCCTTTTTCCCCTCACATATACACAAATGTACATATTCATATATTTTGTTGTGGTGGCAATTCTCGTGTACACAGATGTTTTATAGATTCATTTTCTGCATACAATGAGATTTATAGCTTTAGTTTAATTTGTTCATTTTGCATGTATGTACTTTTAATGATGCCTCTGTATCTGGCTGTTTGAGTGGCTGTTTCATTTCTTCTCAAATAGTAGGATGCTTGAAATGTTGATTGCTTATGCAGTTATCATATATAATCAATGACAGAACATCATTGAAAAAGGGGTATGGCAACAAAACCAAAAGAAGAAAATCAGCAAGCAACAAATTCCACGCCTGTCCAGAAAAATGATGAGGACCATGTAGCTGCAGGCCCTTCTGCTGCCAGTTTGATGGAAACTTTAGAAAATCAATATCACAAAATCAAAGAGCACGCAGAAACTTATCCTTATGTATGGGGTTCCTATATTGTTGTATATGGTGGCTTTGGTCTCTGGGCTGCCTATCGATGGAGAAAGCTTCGCAAAACTGAGGACAGAGTTCGAGGTCTTCAGGCAAGGCTTAAGCAGCTTGTTGAAGCTGAACAATCTTCTGCTAATTCTACCATGGCTGAGAAGGCTCCATCTTCTTCTGAAAAGCCTGCTA
Organism: Acacia crassicarpa; assembly: GCA_034222035.1. Classification (NCBI taxonomy): domain Eukaryota; kingdom Viridiplantae; phylum Streptophyta; class Magnoliopsida; order Fabales; family Fabaceae; genus Acacia; species Acacia crassicarpa. The sequence goes on along the minus strand of JAWXYG010000014.1, from coordinate 17,327,708 downwards.
AGTAGCCTGCAATGTCAACCTTACATGGTTTAGTTAACTGCCAACTATGTTATATTTCCATGACCATTGTGGATGACTCATTATTTCCGTCAGCCAATTCTTTTGAAGGAGCTACACACTAGAAGTTCTGCATTTACAATAATATCTCTCAAGTTGCTATTTAACCTTCTGTGATGATTTTTTGGCACAATTTTTTGTTTTTGTTTTTGTTTTTGTTTTTGTTTTAGATACAAAGACAAACCGAAGCTTGGGTGAAGAAAGCTAGGAGAGCTTCTTAGACTACACCCTCAAAGAGGAGCATATCGTTGAAGCTCGGAGCAGCTTTGCTTATCTTGCAGATACATTCTGATTTCTGATGCAGCCTTTTGGCACAATAATTTGTAGCATTTCTCCATGTAATGTCTTTAGCTCAAGAAAATTTTGTTAGGCAGGTGTGCGCAGGGGCGGATACAGGGGGGGCTAGGGTGGGCCCCCCCCCCCCCCCCCCCCCCCAAAGAAAAAGCCGAATATGGGAATATGGTTTTTTTTAAAAAAAATACATGGAAATATGGTTACTTGCTTGGTGGTCCTTTTCATGGGCCCAACTTTGTTTCAATTAATTTCAAACCACCAAGCCTGCAAGTCATAGGTTCGAAATGGGGAGCCCACAATGATCAATTCATATGTAAAATATTAAAACACTTTCAGCAAAACAAAAAAAAAGTTTAAAACCCAGAACCACAATCATATATTAAAAGAAAAGCCCCACTCCCCACGCAGAGTCACAGATAGTCAGATAATACACTAAAAGTTAAAACCCTCTTTTCACTTTTCATCCTTCCCTATTTAATTCATTCGCGGCTTGGCGATCGGCGCACACAGAAAATTGAAGAAGCAGTTCAATGGTCCTCCCACCGTCCCACGCGCACACAGAAGATTACGACTTAGGTGAGTAGGTAACTGATATAATTTATTTTTCTAGTCTCTTATCTTTTAGTTGGATGAAATTTGTTTTGTGAAAAATTTATTGTTAGATTTTAAAATTTTGAGGCTTCTTGATGATTATTTTGCTTTTAATGGAGTTAATAAGGCTTGAATAAAAGTTATATGGTTTATATTTTTATTTGGGTAGTTGAGTTGAGAAAAATAAAATTAGGGTTTAGTTAGAAAATTTGTTATTTAAAATTTTTGATATGGAGTTTGTGATATGAAATTTGCGAGATAGAATGTGTGATATGGAATTTTGTAAATTAATTCATACTCTTTGTAGGTGATTATTATGGGCAAGAATGCTACCATTGATACTTTTTTTAAAAGAAAGAATAGTGAGTCTTTGCTCTCATCTACTTCCAATGTTGAATTGACAAATACTAAGTCGACTCCTTCAAAGTCTCCTAGAATTGAAAATAAAGAAGTAGTTAAAGAAGTTAATCTTACTTCATTGGAAAGAGATCCTACACTACGCCTTCCAATATGGAAATATCCTATAAATCAACAAGATGAAATTCGTCGCGCTTATTTTAAACTTGGTCTATTTCAGTGCAAGCTTCAAAATTATCCTTTTTCTGGTCCAGAGAAGAATCGACGTCATTTTTGCTCTTCTTGGTTTGATTTGTATCCATCTTGGTTAGAGTATTCTCCAAGTAAAGATGCTGCATTTTGTTTACCTTGTTATTTATTTAGTAAACCAAGTGGCAGTGGTCGTTCTGGATTAAATACATTTGTTGATGAGGGATTTAGAAACTGGAAAAAGGTTAATGATTGAGAAAATTGTGCTTTTCTACGCCACGTTGGGAAAAATGTTATCTCAACGCATAAAAATGCCATGAGTTCATGTAATGATCTTATGAACCAATCTCAACATATTGAAACATTTGTTGAAAAACTTACATCTCAGGAGATTACAACTAATCGTTTGAGACTACAAGTTTTTGTGAACGTGACAAGATGGCTTGCTCTTCAAGGATGTGCTTTTAAAGGTCACGATGAAAACTTAGATTCACTTAATCGGGGTAATTTTTTTGAGATGATAAAGTTTTTAGCTTCCTACAACCAAGAAGTTGCAGCGGTTGTGTTAGAAAAAACTCCTCAAAATGCATCATATAGTTCCCCTCAAATTCAAAAGGAAATTCTTCATGCTTTCTCTCAAAAGGTAAAGAACACAATAGGGGAAGAAATTTCCAATGCCAAGTTTTGTCTTATTGTTGATGAAGCTAGTGATGTATCTAAAAAGGAGCATATGGCTATTATTTTGAGATATGTTGATAAAGATGGTTTTATACGAGAAAGGTTTTTTGGTCTTGTACATGTGGAAGATACACGTGCTAAGACTTTGAAACAAGGAATATTCAACACTTTTCGTCGCCATAATCTTGATGTTGAAAATATTCGAGGACAAGGCTATGATGGACCTAGCAATATGCGAGGTGAATGGAATGGATTGTAGGCTTTAATTTGTGTTGAGTGCCCATATGCTTATTATGTCCATTGCTTAGCTCATCGCCTTCAACTGGCCTTGGTTGCTACATCTCATGAGGTAAAACATGTTCATCAATTTTTTGAAAAATTAAACTTCATAATTAATATCACTACTTCTTCCTGTAAGCGTAATGATGAGTTAAGAGTTGCCCAAACCAATGAAATTGCAAGAATGATTGCTATTGATTAACTCGAAACAAGAGTTGGTCTTAATCAAATTAGTACTTTGCATCGAGCTGGAGCTACTCGTTGGAGTTCTCATTACAATTCTATATGCAGTTTGTTTAAAATGTTTCAAGCCACATGTGAAGTTTTTGACAATATTACAGCATCACATCGTGGAGATGCAGATAATGCATACTCATCATTGATATCTTTTGATTTTGTCATCATATTGCACCTTATGAAAGATATTATGGGTATTACTAAAGTCCTTTATCAAGCTTTGCAACGAGAGTCTCAAGATATTTCAAATGCTTTACATCTTGTTTCAACTACAAAAGAGTTACTTCAGAAATTAAAAGAGACAGGTTGGGATGCTTTCTTGGTTGATGTTCAAGAATTTTGCATAAAACATGACATTGACATTCCAGATATGAGTGCAAAATATATTGGAAGGAGAGGTCGCGCTTGAAATGAACAAGGTGATTTTTCTACTGAAAAATTTTATAGGGTAAATATCTTTTGTGCTACAACTAATTATCAACTACAAAAATTAAATAGTAGGTTCAATGATAATGCTGTTGAATTACTTGCTTTGAGCATGGCTTTAGATCCAAGAAATGGGTACAAGTCATTTAATAGTGATGACATTTGCAAATTTGTTGATAAATTTTATTCTCGAGACTTCACAGAATTAGAAAAATTGCGTTTGAAGATGGAGTTACAACATTTTGAGCTTGACATTCCTAAACATCCAGATTTGATTAATTTATCAACTACATCTGAATTATGCCAAAGGCTAGCAAGAACTGAAAAAGTCCACCATTTACCCTCTTATTGATAGAGTAATTAGACTTGTACTCACTCTTCCAGTTTCTACAGCAACTGCTGAAAGATCTTTCTCTGCTATGAAGATAATCAAGAACAAACTTTGAAATAGAATGGAAGACCAATTTCTTGATGATTCTTTGATTACATACATTGAAAAAGAAATTGTTTTGAGTTTTAGCACAGATTCAATTATAGATGAGTTTAACAATATGAAAACACGTAGGGCAAGAGTCAAGTGAAGCTATCTTAATTTCTATAATATGTTTCTCTTAATTTTTTATATATTAGGTCTGTATTGTATTTTCAATACTTTTATTTTTGATATAACCTTTCATATTCTTGCCCCCGTCATTCAAAATCCTGGTTCGTCACTGGGTGTGCGCTCGCTGTGATAGTAAATTCCAAATGTGAACTTGTATATTGCACTTGCATGTTTTCTGCAGTATGACTGAAATTAGTTCATTGAGAAGCTCATCAGTTCCAATTCAATTGGGCTTCTCAGGATCCTTTTTGCACTCTTTTGTTGAGATTCGACGTCAGTGGATAATATATTTGTGTACTTTTTTTTGCTCATATATATATATATATTTTTTGCTCAGAATATTTGTGTACTTGTTATCAGGCTTTTTTTCTTGTTGGTACGTATTTGAAATGATTTGACAACGAATAGTGACACTTTATTTATTTATTTATTTATTACAAGAATAGTGACGCTTGTGGTATCCGAGTTTGTTGCCTTCAAAGAAGAGTGGATCGAGGATCTTCTCATAATTACTTTTCTACCTATCTTTCTCTATTAGTAAATCCTGACTGTTGAAATATTAATCTAAGGGTTCAAAATAATTTTTAGAAAAACCACGCGCAGTTTTTTAAACAATTATTCTGAGCCCTTGGATCAAGATTTCGACGGTCAGAATGTGCCTGTGAGAGAAAATGAAGGAGCTGATAATGAAGGAATCCTCTTCCAGAGTGGATCAGGCTAATAGGATTCTATCCAAACCCTATGTCACTCCCAATACAATTGATGCTCAGAAAAATTATTAATCTACACAAGTTGAAGAAGTTTTGAATCGGTGTTCTTTGTTTTATCAAAATGGAAGGGAAAGCCCAAATTTGAAATAAAAACAAATGCTCTTTTCAATCTTTAATATAAGATCCATTATGTAATTTAATTCCATAGTACCAAAGAACAAAATAGACTAGCCACGGGTGTTGTTCACCAGCATGAGCCTATCCATATTAAAGTTTCTAGCATATTCAACATGGGCATCACAAATTAACAAAAAAGCCCGCTCTATCACACAGTAGTTTAGAAAAAGCAAAGTCTCTGCCATTCGTGACAGAAGATGCAGAAATTTCATATTGAAATGACACTGTTATTTTTCATGTTTACTCTCATTTTATATTCAGTAAATATTTATCCCCCTCCGTTCCTAACTATAAATTTTTAACAAGAGGTAGTAATTAAGAATAACAAAATATTAGGAGACAAATATGATATGATTTAAAATTAAGAGACTGAAATTACAAGGTAATCATTGAGGGCAAGTTAGACAAAATTCGAAAGCCAGTACTAGATTTCCAGGTTAAAGGTGCCTTTGATAGATCTACTGATTTTTTGACGCGAACCAGACCCAGATCTCTCTTATTCCAAAGAGGGACCAGCCGTAGTGAGTAGAGCACTTTAGACCGATCTCTTTGTGCACGGTCTAGTATAAGTGTATTTCTAAGATTATTACGAGAAGGCTCAGGAATATTATGGAGGATTTAATAGGTCTGTCTGGGTTGGCGGTAGGAATGGGTGGCTTAAAAGCTATCTAACTTTTATAAAGCCCGATAGGAAAAAAGTCATGTGATTTGTGTTTGGATTGTCCATTTAGCTTTTGCAGAAGTGACTTTTTTCTAAATTGAGAAGTGTTTGGATTATTATTTCAAAAGTCAGTTGAGATAAAAAAAAATAACTAAAAAGTTTATGAATTTATTAAATACTCCTCCTGAACCTAAATATAAGATAGAATTGACATTTTTTGAGAGATTGAGGAATCTAATTAAATTACTCAAGAGTATTTTTATTCTTTTCTTCTTCATATTACTTAGTTTGACTAATAAACTAATATGTTAAATTATTTGTTAAATTTTTTCTTCAAGTTTTCATAATCCAATATATAAACAGGGCCCACTACTAAGCCTACGCCTTCTCTTCTCTCTCCCACAATATGTCAGCAAATGGACCCACAAAAAGGGTCAGTGCGTTTCGATAGAAAAAAAGCAACAAGGGCCAGCTTTTTTTGTGATGGGCGTTTTGTTAAAAAGCCCAATAATAAAAAAGTGAATCCAAACAACCAATATAAGCTTTTTTTCCCAATGGGATTTGATTCCAACGCCCACCCAATTTTTTTTTGCCTGAAACGCTTGGTTAACGTGATAACCAAACAGACCCAATATCTTCATTGCAATTAAGCTTTGTCCCAGGTATATTCAAGATAATATAATAGTGGGACAGGAGATTCTTCACAAGATGAAGAGGGCGAAAGGAAAAAGAGGGATTATGGTAATGAAAGTTGACCTTGAAAAAGCTTATGACAGAGTCAAATGGCTTTTCATCAAAAGGATTCTAGGTGAAGCAGGTTTTACCAAGCAGTTTATAGACATTATCATGAGATGTGTTACTAGTGCCTCTTATAATGTGCTATGGAATGGTGTCAAAATTGAATTCTTTGCGCTGGGCAGAGGAATCCGTCAAGGAGACCCCTTATCTCCCTTCCTGTTTGTGATTTGTATGGATAAGCTTACACATATCATTAGCGATGTAGTGAAAGAAGGGAGATGGAAGCCGATCTTAATGACTAAGGAAGGGCCGGCTATATCTCACTTGATGTTCGCTGACGACCTCCTGTTATTTGGAATATACCTTTCATTGTTGTTAAAGCCTTTTGTGCGTTTGACAAAATGGGCAACTTAGTAATTTGACAAAACAATTTAATAACAAAAAAGTCCTGGGGACTTCTTTGAGACTTTTTTGATATGTGATTTTGAGTGGGACTTTTTTATTATTCTTTATATGCCTTGGGACCTCATTGTGATTGTTCCTAAATTTTATTCTAGAGATTTCACATAACAGGAAAAATTACATTTGAAGATAGATTTACAACATTTTGAACTTGACATTCCTAAACATCCAGATTTGATTAATTTATCAACTACATCTGAATTATGTCAAAGGCTAGCAAAAACTAGAAAATTCATCATTTACCCTCTTATTAATAGAGTGATTAGACTCTACTCACTCTTTCAGTTTTTACAGTAACTACTAAAAGATTTTTCTCTGCAATGAAGATAATCAAGAACAAGCTTCAAAATAGAACGAAAGATCAATTTCTTGATGATTCTTTGATTACATACATTGAAAAAGAAATTGTTTTGAGTTTTAGCATGGATTCAATTATAAATGATTTTAACAATATGAAAACACATAGAGTAAGAGTCAAATGAATTAATCTTAATTTCTGTAATAGATTTCTTTCAATTTTTTATATACTAGGTATGTATTGTATTTCAATTTCGCCCCATCATTAAAATTCTTGAATCAACAATTGTTCTAGGATTCGAATTTGTGATTTCCTTCTTGTCACTATCTCAACCAACAACCAACAGCTTGTTGGTACATAGTAGCCTTTACCAACAAAAAAAAATAATTATGCCATCTATTATATATTATATCAAAAAATAAACTTCTGTAATCTTTGTTGAAATAAATATATGATATCCATTAAATAATGTATCTATAGCAATATTTATATAGAATTTTTGAAAATTTCGGGTTTAGGTCCGTTCACGGAAATTTGTGGAGATTATTTAATTGTATAATAGGTTTTAAGGAGATTCAGAATAAGGTCTACTCATTTAGCAGAATAAAAGATGAATTAACCGTGAAATATTCTTTACTCAATTTAAATAATAGATAAATTAACATTAACTTCGGTGGCGGAATAAACGTCAAGGTATATGGAAAAGATGGCCGACTTTGTATGATGAGGCTGGTAACAGTTTCTAGCAGACGAAATGATTGAAAAAATCCACACCACTGATACATTCTTTCTGGGAGAATCAGGTTATATAGGTGGTGAATACTCGTTATGGCTGTTTCTCGAAACACGCTTGTGTTGTTGATTGCTGTGAATAAAAGGATTTTGTAAGAATTTTATCCTTATTATTTATTTTCTCAAATCTTAATGTCTTGCTTCTGTTTCTAGAATCTGATTTCTGCAGGTAAAAGTAGGTTTGTAAATCATCTTTCCCTTTGATTGTGACTGCAAAAAGACTTATAATACAGGTAAACCAAAAGCAATAAAACTAGAACACAGGAAACACTTTATCTAGAAGCGGTCTACATATATATGTAAAGTAAGGGAGATGAATCGCTCATTCCTACATTTTTTCCCCCAATTTTTGGCCCATTCAGTTAATTAGCGCATTAATCATTTTACTTGACCAAGAATTGTATCCTATATCTACTCGCCACGCTTACATTTTTGGAACTTTACAAAAAATATTTTTGCATGAAACAGCATTCATCTCACATCTTTACACCATAAAATGTAAAATCATTTAAAACATGTTAATATAAATAAGATAATGACTTGGTTTATTATCTATAAACATTAAAATTTTCTCCGCTCCCTGAAATAAGCATGTCAACCATAACAACTGATGATCAATATTCCTATATATGTCTCTGATAAATGTCGCTTCTCTGAAATTCATGTGCGTTACTCATACATGCTATCTTTTCATAGCCTGTTTCCGGACAGATGACTGTGGAATCTAGTGATCTCTCAAACAACCAATTAACAGGAGATCATGGTTCTTTTGCAATTGCTACCCCTTAAGAAGGTTGGTACAAAATAATTTTGTTTCCTTTCTTTCAGAGCTGTTTTAGGGGATTATATCACTGGCCAGAAATTTCTCTGGTGGGAAATGTAAATATTTTGTTGAATATCTATTTCCACTTTATAGTTTTGTCAATAATCCTAGATTAAAACTGCCAAAGTATCATATTTTGCCACCTGCTTCAATATGAACGCATGTAGGTGATTATTGGTGACAAGAAAGAGGTCAAGTATATGGAAAAGATGGCCGACTTTGTATGATGAAGCAGTTAATAATAGTTTCTAACAGAAGAGATACTAATAACTATGGTATAAGAATATTTATATCGGGAGTTAATTTGAGAAAACATAAATAAAAAGAAAAAAAAAATAGCCATGCTATCAATTTGCCATGACTCATGCCTCCAAAAAGTTCATGATCAACTAGCCATCAAACTTACAAGTGAATTTGCACAGGTTTAAAAGTGAGTTTAAAGGGCACATAATAACTTACAAAATGAAAACAAGTGTCCATTAAAAAATTGTGTATTGATGGACTTACAAGTGTTCATAGGTGAGCTTACAAGTGCATAGAAGCATTTTAATAACAACTAACCATAGGAAAGTTACAAGCGTTCAAATGAAATTTTTCTTGTATAAGTGAATTTACAAATGTTCATATAGACCCTGGTTGATTTTTTATTGTTTAAAAGATGACTAAGGTATTCTAGAAAATATATATACGTCATACTAATGAACTAACTTAGTAATGCTTATCACAATGTCTTCAAATGTGATAATATCTTATTTTGTGTTTAAACTTATTTAAATTTAATTACAATATGGAATACTTGGATTTAAATCTTAAGTATAATTATAATTTAAACATATTAAATAAAATTATAGGAATTAATTTGTGCATGTACAAACTTTGAAAAAGAATAAAGTAATAATTATTGTTTCATCTATTCTACTTCTCCATAATTTATATTATTTTTTTATAAGACGTGTAAACTTTTTTAAGACGGAATTCGTTGAGGGTGGGTGGGAATAAAAACTCACAAGTTCAGTACTTTTTTTTTTGTTTTGGTGGAACACAAGTTCAGTACCTTATTCATGATATATAAAAATTATTTTAAAATTTAAAATTAAATCATGAGGTTTAAATTTTTACAGTGGCTTTCTTTGGTTAATAAATATATAGTAAATAAAAAATATTATGTTTTATACATTTCAAAATACATATACTATTTTAAATATTACAGCCTGAAATTTTTTAAACTGATAATTCATTAATGGAAACATTGTGTTGTCATGACTAATAAATTCAAAAGTAAAATATATTGACTACTCCTCTATTTTGAAAACTATATAGACATCTTTTGAAATTAAAATGCATATTATAAAACCAACGCCTTAGTAGAGCAGTGACATGGGAGCTAATATTAACTAGCCTCCCTCCCCCATGTCCAGGATTCGAACCCTGTCCATAATGTATAAAAAAAAATGCATATTAGAAAAACCTCTGTTACATATTTGAGATTCTATTTTTATTTTCTCAACCATTAGTTGACAGTTAAGTTTGACTATTAAACTTTTTGATTGAACCAAAATACTCCTCTTTTAATAAATGAATAAACATTTATATTTTCCTAAAAATAATTTTTATTTGAACAAAAGCTAATATATATTTTAAAATTTCTAATATATTATAAAATTTATTAATTTTTACTATATTATAAAATTTTCAATTCTTATCATATTTATTGAAACTTATCTAATTAGTATTCTTTTAAATGACTAAAACATATGGCTTTCTTTTTTTTTTTTTGGCCACAATTATTGGTTCACCATATGTTATTAATAATAAGACATTATATAACTCATAGAAATTTTGAATTTCATTTTCTTAAATACATTTTTTCACAAACATTTATAACATTAATCTCTTCCCTGTAAGTGAAAAAAAAAATATAATCCACCTTTAAGTTCATAATTCCTCTAGGTCGTAAACATAAAATTAGCCACATGTAGATTTAATTAATCTCTTCCCTGCAACATCAAAAATAGATTCAGAATCTAAAAGGATTTTGTAACAATTTTATCTTGGTTATTTATTTTCTCAAATCTTAATGTGCTATTGTTCCTAGAATATGATTTCTGCGGAAGTAAAAGTAGGTATGTAAATCATCTTTTCCTTTGATTGGACCACAAAAATGCTTATAAGTTATAACACGTGAACCTAAGGCTTGGTAAAGCAGATGCTTAAGTAGGACCATGGGCCTAGTAGCCCAGTGGTATGCCTACTTCCCATAGTTGAAAAGGTCCTGGATTCAATCCTACCCTTTCTACTTCAGGTAGGAAAATATATACTTAACAAACAAAACTAGATAATATAAATAGCGATTGATTTTATAGAAGTGGGAAACACTTGTTTCTAGAGGCGGGATCTACACAGGTAAAGAAAGAAAGAGAATATATATTATATGAACCTTTAGGGTATGTTTGGATTGAGGGAATGGGAGAGGAAGGGAGGGGAGAGAAAAAGAAGGAGAGGAGGGAAATTTTTTTTCAAAATTGAGTGAATAGGACCCACAAGTTTTCCGCTCCCCTCCCCTCCCCTCCCCTCAAACCAAACATACCCTTAGGATTCATGTCCCCACCAATCCTTTAGATAGGCAGGGAGAGTCTATCTGATCTGGACCGTTCAGATTGGTTCTGCACAGTCCAAATTTAATTTCTTTTAGTAGGTTATTTTTAAATTAAAAATTATTTTTTGAAGAAGGGATTATCTTTATTTTAGATTCTTTATCCATTAAAATAATTTTTTAAATAAAATAAAAATTAAAAAATTAGATTTAGACCATCCAGATCGAATCTAGACGGTTCAGATCGAATGGACTCTTCCTACCTATCAAAGATAGGCAGAGAAATGGGATCCATGAACCATCTAGTCCTTACTATCTCCTCCTTACCAAGTAAAATGTTCAAATAATAATAATAATAATTTGGTGTGTTCATGAGATCCCTTGTGACTTCCTCTAGTTTTTCCCCTCACATACCTTCATTTTAGGCATTTAATATTTTGGGTACCAACTGAACGTGCATTTGATTTTTAATACTTTTTGATGTATCGTAATTTTTTTAATAACTCTTGACTTACTTCATTGAGTTGGATCAAATCAAATGCCTACAAAACTCAATGCTTTAAGTTCAAAACTTTTCACTAAAACAGAAAAAGTCACAAACCAGTTAGACCAACACCTAGATTTTACATTCTGTTTTTTTTTTAAAGATGTAATTACTTAAGATTTCAGTATGGACTCACCTTAACAACTTCTTTTGAGGAAGCATCATCTTTCTCTCCTCTATATTGTCCAGAAGATAAGTCAAATAAATTGCTGCTCCTTAATCATCTATGTCCAATACTTCTGGGTTTCTGATGTTAAAAACTCTTGGCTTGTTTTCTGATGTCAAATAAATATAGTTTTCTCATGTTATATAATTGTTCAAATCTTAAAACATTGTTGCTTATGCTATACAAGGAAGCTCATGTCAATAATCTAAGTGGAACAATTCTAGACGATGGAGTTTGGAAACGTGACAAACTTGGCGGCGAGCTTGGAACACTCCTTCAACAGAGTAAGTGGTCCCATCCCAGACACTTCGGGTAAACTTCAAGAGCTAAGGGAACTGTATGTCTTTGCTTTGCTTAGCCCTGTGGATCTTCAAGTTTCATTAGTCTGATTCAATAATATTGAGCTTACTTAATTACAACAATCTATTACTGATGAATATATATATATATATATGATAACCACATTTGGACTTAACAAATACTGTTGAAACCCCATCACCGGCCAATTTCATGTGATTATGCATGCGGGCGAATATATATATATATATAAGTTTAGGTAGGAGTAGACACCGATAATCCACCCAGCTAAGACATACCTTCAAGTTTAAAAAACGCTTACAAAGGTACTTACAAATTGCACGATTATCCATTTTGTTCATGTAGTTGGTGTTAAAATCAAGTCATGGATGAATCACTCATTCCTACTGTTCTATTCTGGGAACAGGACTGATTGAACTTGACTAGGTGTCAAGCCTAGAGCCTACGTATCCAATGAAAGGATCAAAGTCCACGTAGTTCGCAACACGGGTTGGCGTTAGCCAGAGGGGTGGTGTTTGTGCTCTGTGTGGCAAAAAGTAAGGGAGTTAAGAGTTAGAATGTATGCACCTGGTTTACTGTCCTCTGTTCTTATAGAGATGCTTATGGAGGATATCTCGGTCCTGCGCGATATCCGGGTGCAAATATCTAGGTGCGAATATCCTGGACATATAAGCTAGATACTCCTCTATTATCACGCGATAGGATCTTCCTATAATGTAAGCAAGATCCGTTCATACCTCCAGTTGGGCTGTACACCGGATATGGGCCCTATACAGGTCCGTAACAGTTGCCCCTAGCTCGGTTGGTCAGGTTACTAAGGAGCCAAGATGTGCAGCAGGCTCAACCGACCTTGTCGTCTAAGCGGTGTCCGGGCATGGCGAGTCGAAAATGTCGTCGGCCATCCTGCTTGGACTTTCCGAGGTCATGACGTCATTGCATCACGCTTGCTTAGACAAGAGGTGCCACATGTACCTCTCGAAGCTCTTTAAGTGCCGAGGAACTCCCTTGTTGCCCTCGGCCTTAGTGGAATGTGAAAAGGCTCTGTGTCTAAGATAATGCCAGCCATTTCTCACAGTTTTCTAGGCTTGGGGCTTCGTACCTCTTTCATGATTACTTTGTGACACCTAGCGCCTTCATACTGGCGAGGGGTTATCTCCGTAGCGTCCAACCGTCAGCAGTTTTCGTGCGCATTTAATGCTCCTGTTGCGTGACGTGCGCCACTCCCACTTTTGCAAATGAATTGTCTCTTTTACCCCTGACTCTTGTCGTTACAACGTTTCAAGCTTCGTGATTATACTTCCCTCCTTTCACTTCATCCTATTCACTTTATTACTTCTCTATTTTTTCTGCAAAGACACAACTTCTTCTTTGCTGTTACGCCTTACTGCCTTGCCTCAATACTTCGCTTCTCAACTTTCTGCCAAACTTAGGTATGCTTATCGCCTCCTTTTATCCTTTGACTGATTTCATTTCCACTGTTATAATTTATTTGAATTACGCATCCCTTTCTCATTTCTAGTCCTGAGTGTTTCTGGGTAGGTCCGTGATCCTCCTGGGTAGGTTGCATCCAGGCGCTGCTCTAGCCTAAATCCCTCGCTTATCTTAGTGCTGTCGAGTCTTTGAGGGAGTGTCATTTGTTCTCCCCCCCCCCCCAATTTTGTTTTTTTCTTCCTTATCCAAACTTCTGCACCTTTCTAGGTGATGGATAGACCTAGCGGTTTGCCTTCCTCTAATCAAAACGTGACCCCTGAAGAGGTGGATGCCTTACACGCTCATTACCCCTATTCAAGCTTCTGGTTGTTTGGGTCTCCACTTACTGAAGAGCAGAGGCTTGCAGCCCTACTTCGTGGCAGGTCCGATGAGAGGAGAGTTGTGGGATCCTCATCCATTGCCGCTCCGACTCCCTGGCCGAGGCTTTGTGGTAGTTACACGCGTTCCAGGGGTAGGATAGGTTCTGGGGCCATCTTGGCTCCCCCTATAAACTTTTATCAAGCCCCTTTTCAGGAAAGATCAAACACTCACCCTGAGGGATACCTCGACCCTTACTGGGACTACATTGCCTCCAGCTCCCATTACATCACCCTCGGTCAAGATTCCTTAGCCAATCAGATTCTAGGTTCCTGCCGACATAGGTCTACGTCAGCTTCTACCTCAGTCCCTAGCGTCCCTCACGTTTCTATTATTAGCATGCATATATCAAGTATACTCTTCACTCGCTGATCCCTTGTCTCTTTTTCCTTTTTTGAAGGTTCTAGGTCTAAATGGAGCCATCTCAGTCTCCTGATAGGACTCCATTTGTTACTGGGGAATCTGAGTCTGCTAGCCCTCCCCAAGTCCTTTTAGTAAAATATCCCTGGGTTGCGCGTGGGGTACTGGCAACTCAGTCATCAATGTCATCAAAAGATCTTCGCCATCTTGAGTTAGGAGATGTCTCTTCCTGTACCTTACTCCTCCCTTCCGATGGGGAGCTGGTGTGTGCTGTTAGAGAGGGGACCAATAATTCCTTCTTCTTTTGGTACAAGGATCTCTCCACCCATCTCGGGGTTTGCTTTCTGTTCACCGAGTTTCAGATTGATATTTTAACCTATCTTCAACTTGCCCCATCTCAACTCCACCCTAATGCTTGGGGCTTCATTCTTGCTTTCGAGCGTTTTTGCAAATTATTGCCGAAACCCATCCCTTGCAAGCGCTCCATCTTCTTCTATTTCTTCTGCCCCTTTACCCCTCCATCAGACAAGCATGACGATAGTCTGAAAGGTTTGACCTCTCTCCGAGGGGTTACCGGCCGTAAGCTTTTCCGGGCATATTCCGACTCCTTTAAGCGGTTCAAGACCAATTTCTTTAGGGTATGTTTGGTTTGGGGGGAGGGGAGGGGAGGGGAGGGGAGGGAAAATGGAGAGAGAGAAAAGTTATTTGTGGTGGGGCCCACAAAAGTTTTCTCCCCTTTTAACATTTTCCCTCCCCTCCCCTCCCCTCCCCTTCCCCCCAACCAAACATACCCTTAAGGTTGTGACCGTTTTCGTGAAGCAACCCTGGTTTCTCCTAGGCCCCGAATCCAAAGATGTGGAATGGAGGTTCCCCCTATACTGGACCCATGATCATCATGGTAAGGAGTCTACCTCCTATCAAGTAAACGGGGACGACCTCTCCAATGAGGAGGTGGTGTTAGTTTCTCATTTGGCGACCTTTGTCAAAGAGAACGGTGTTCAGAGCGTGTCCTCAGTACTCTCTCAGCCTCTTCCTACGGCTGGAGCGGGCCCAAATATGTGCCTTATGTTATTTATGCTTTACACTTTTGCCATTTGTATCTAGCTTATACTGACCACTTCTTCTGTTTTGCAGGTCAACCTATGGAGCAGTTACCCCCATATGTGTCTCATGTGAACCCCTCCGAGGAAGCCCAACTTGAAGTCCGACCGAGGAGGGAGCTTAGAAAATGTGCTGTTGCCGAGCCCGGCCTTGGACGAGGGAGGGTGGAACCTCAAGCTGCTGGGTCTAAAAGAGCTAGGACCTTGGTCCAAGGCGGTTCGAGAAGTCTCTCACCGATAGAACTTCCCTTAAGTATTTCTTACGTTGGCTCGACGTATCACCGCCACCACCAAAGCCTCCACTGACAACATTACAATGGAACTCAGCCTCAAGGAACTCATCCTCGCAATTTAACTTTTGCCTTTTCTCTTCCTTCCTTGGTTCCGTGGCCGGGCTACAACTTCGTGTATTTTGGTAGCGTTTGCCATTTTTCCGCCCTTGGGTTTTGATCTCGTACTGACGTAGTTTCCCTTCTCTCACGAATTTCTCTATGGTGTCTCGAAGTTCATAACACTCATCGGTAGTGTGCCCCGTTCCATCGTGAAAAGCACAGAACTTTGACTAGTCAGTTGTGGGTCGGTTTCTGAGGGATCTCGGCTTCCCGACCTTCCTCATCTCAATCTGTGCCACTTCATTCCAAAGTTGTGCCTGAGATACGTTGAGTGGGGTGTTGGTTTCATACCTTGTTCGTCCTTTAGACCTCTCTCCTCGGGGTCGGCTATCTCAGTTACGCTTTCGGGAGTCGTCCTTTCTTCTGTTGGTGGGGTTTTTGGCATCCGGAGAGGTGTCCCTCCTTGTCTCGGGCTCAACGGCGTTGGCCAGTTCCATTTGCTCTACATGCAAGTATTGCTTTGCCTGGGTGTGGAACTCGGTCAGGGTGCATACTCGATTCTTACACAGGTTTTTGCCAATCTCGACGATGGATCCAGGCCATTAACAAGGCAATGTACGTGGACGTCCTCAGGGAGTGAGCATACTTCCAAAGCTTCATCCTTGAACCGATCTAGGTACTTTTGTAGAGTTTCCCTTTTTTTCTGCCTTATTTTGCTCAACGTGAACTGCGATTTTGGGTGTTTTTTGCTGGTTGCAAAGTATAATTCAAATTTGCAGCCGAGGTCCTTGAAACTGCGTATGGATTTGTTCTGTAGAGAGTTGAGCCACTTCTGTGCCGGTCCGATTAATGTTGCCGAGAACAGCTGTTAGTTATGATTAGTTTTGATGATGTCTTATGTAGATGCCATTGTTATAAGCAAAAAGATTGAGTAATATAGTTATCTCCTACATTGACTAATTGTTGTAGATTAATCCAAGTTTAGTTATGGAAAATAAACAAGAAGGAGATAAGAGATTACAAGAATCAAAGAAGATGTGAAGTCAAATGATATGGAGTGATCAAGAGAAGAGAAGGAAGAAAGAATTGAGTTATGGAAAATGATCAAGAGGAGAAGAAAGAAAGAAGAACTTGCTAAATGGAATGAAGATACAATTATTCAAGTTCTTATATTGATGCTAGAAGGCTCCAAGATCATATGGAAGTTCAAATGGCTCAATTTGGAGTTAAAGTCAGCAAAAATCAGCGGCTAGAAGGCTCCAAGATCATATGCAACGTGACCAGCAACTTTGTTCTACTCTGTTCACGTTCAGCACGGGCGACGTCTGGTAATTCGACGATATCTCACAAACCAGAGATCGGATTGAGACGAAACCAAAAGCATTGGAAACTAGACATCAAACACGTATTGGTGACAAAAATTCATGCCCAAAGGAGTTCAAATGAATCATTGATGAATTTTACAAGTTGACAGAAAGATCAGCGTCACAGTCAGGAACAGCCTTCGGTATTTTGAGTATATCTCACAAACGACAAATCCGATTAAGCTGAAATCAGTGGCATATGAAAGTAGACTCATAGAGCTTTCCATCAAGAGTTGAACGGACCAAAACGGAGCTCGGACCAGAGAGATATGGCCCTCAGAAGTTGATAGTCAGTTCAAGTATTGCTCAATTGCATTTTATAAGTCAATACCGCAGTATAGGGTGCTATACCGCAGTATTGGACTTCAATACCGCAGTATAGGGTGCTATACCGCAGTATTGGACTTCCAGAGAACAATCAAATTTTTTTCATCAGCACAGATGAAGATTAATGAGATCAAAGGCAAAAAGCAAAAAGGTGCTCAGTGCATTTAATGCACTTCTGCAAATCAACCTCCTTTTGGTTAATCCATCTGAGCACGCATTCTCAATGGTCAAGAATCATTTCTTCATCAAGCAAAGTCTACTCCAACGGGCAAATCCTCAGAGAGCCACCTCAGATCAAATTACCACATGGATTAGTTGGAGTTTAGAGAGGGAAGCAAACCACACTTAATGACAATCAACTACAACGGTCTGATTCATCCTACAACGGTCAAAAACGGTCACACATCATTCTCTACCTATAAAAGACATGGATTCAAGCAGAAAAACTAGGAGATAAAAAGTTTACAATGCAAAAATGCTAATACTCTGCTTCTACATCATTCTCACTCTGTTTTTCATATCTAAATAGCTTAGAGAGTGAAATGAATTGTATCTGAACTTCAGTGATCATTTATTCATTCCTTTGAGAGGAAAATTATTGTAAACACATTATCTTTCTGAGAGTTACTCAAGATTGGGTAATCTTGAGTGGGATATACATTGTGTTGATTACATCTTGTAAGGGGGAGTGAATCCTAGTGAGAGGATTACTTCGAGTACAGAGTGTGTAATCAAGCAGTGTGTTGATTACAGATTGTAAGGGGGAGTGAATCCTAGAGAGAGGATTGCTTCAGTTACAGATCGTGTAATCAAGCTTATTGAAGATAGTGGATTGAAAAACCCAAGTGAGGCTTGGGGACTGGACGTAGGTCAAGGAAAAGACCGAACCAGTATAAATCTGTTTGCAAGCTCTTCTTCCTTATCTCTTGCATTTCCAGCATTTATATTTGAGTATTTACCAATTGTTTGTGATCTTACTTTTATTACTCAAAGATGAATTTCCTGAATTGTGAAAATCTTTTAAAAAATGGAAATTTTTATACTTCACCCAATTCACCCCCCCTCTTGGGTTCAGCCGTAACTTACAACAGCCACATTATAATTGGTCCTTTGATCGACCAGACCCACATGAGCATCTCGAACGCCTCAAGGTGAGTACACGGATCTTGGGTGCCATCATACTTTGGGAGATCGGCCAAATCAAAATTTTTCGGGTAAGGAGCCACAACTGTGTCTCTTGAGAACGGGGTCCTGCCCGATCTTGTCAAGAACTTCATCCTGTATTCTCTGGGTGAATCATGTGTCCGGGGTGGTTTCTCTCGATGTCGGCCCTCGTCGGGATCTCGGTCATCCTCTGTATCTCGGTCTTCCTCATCCGTAATCCGGGAAAGTCGTAGTGCTTTCAGGGCCGAGGCAGACTTGCGTTCTTGCCCAGAGCTCTTCCCTTCCTTCGCCTTGCCGGGGTTCTGGCGTCTTGATTTTCGCTTAGGGCTTCGAGACGAACTACTACTGCTGTCGGAGATTTCCTTTTTCTTTCTTCCACGGTAGTCCTTACGGTTCCCACGTTGAAGCAAGTCCTCAAGCTTTTTGTACCAGTCATTAATCATTTGTTCGATACTCTGAAATCCTCTTGGCGTTGGATGTAATCCCACTTTTCTTTGTTCTCGAACCTCTGTAGCATTGACTCCTGTGTTCTTCACAATGTGCGGACGTCGGCGTCTAGAGCCTGAACGTCTGGAGCCGGAGTCTCCTGTGCTGTCTCTTTCAACGGTTGATCAGTGCCAAGAGGGGAGGACGTCGTGTCAGAATCGTGGCCCTCTGGGGTATTTTCGCGCAGTGGTTGATTCTGAGCATGATGTTGGCTTGGTCCAGCCTGGGGTTGGCCTGGCTGGGGATTCTTACTGCTACTTCTAGTATTTGCCATCGGTGGTCATGGGGATCAAAATTTAACGTCCCCACGGTCGGCGCCAATGTTCTGTTTTGGGAACAGGACTGATTGGACTTGACTAAGTGTAGCCTAGAGTCTACGTACCCAATGAAGGGATCAAAGTCCATGTAGTTCGCAACACGGGTTGGCGTTAGCCAGAGGGGTGGTGTGTGACTATGTGTGCTCTGTGTGGCAGAAAGTAAGGGAGTTAAGAGTTAGAACGTATGCACCTGGTTTACTGTCCTCTGTTCTTATAGAGGTGCTTATGGAGGATATCTCAGTCCTGCGCGATATCTGTGTGCAAATATCTAAGCGCGAGTATCCTAGACATATCAGCTAGATACTCCTCTATTATCACGCGATAGGATCTTCCTATAATGTAGGCGAGATCCGTTCATACCTCCAGTTGGGCCGTACACCGAATATGGGCCCTATGCAGGTCCATAACACCTACATTTTTCTTTTCAATTTTTTGTCCCATTCAGTTGATTAGCACATTAATCATATTACTTGATAATTGAATTTAGAATTGTATCCAATATCTACTCCACACTTTCCACTTTTGGGACCTTTACGAAAAAATACACCTTTTTTTCACATGTTTACCCTATAAAATGTAAAATCACTTAAAATAAGTTAATCTAAACAACCTAATGACTTGATTTATTATCTATAAATACTAAAATTTTCTCTGCTCCCTGAAATAGGCGTGTCAACTATAACAACTGATCGAGCAACATTCCTATGTCTTTAACAAATGTCGTCTCTTTGAAATTCTTGTGTGCTATTCCTACCAGCTATTTTTTCATAACCTAGTACAAGTTTAGATATTAAACCTTCCATCTCAAATTAAAAAGATTGTTTCCTGACATTGTGATCACTGTGAAATTTAGTTATCTCTCAAATAACCAGTTAACAGGAGATGATGGTTCTTTTGTAATTCTTACTCCCATAAGAAGGTTGGCACAAAATAATTTCGTTTCCTTTCTTGATGGCTATTTTTGTCGGATTATATTACTGGCCAAAAATTTCTTTTGTGAGATTATATGTAAATATTTTGTTGATTATTGTGTTCCACTTTACAGTTTTGTCGATAATTAATCCTGCCAAAGGATCACATTTCACCACCTCCTTCAGGTTTTGTGGTTCTGTATATGCTTGCTATATGAATCAATCACAAAGATACATAGAAGTAATAGGGAAAATCAAACTAATGTCCCAACCAAGACAAGTAATATCAAAAAAGTCCAATAACTTATAAATGACAAGTGAAAGAGCCACCATTGATAAGTTATGAGACTTCTTTTATATTATTATTTTTTAAAATGGGACCTTGATATGATTTTTCTCAAATAGTATTCCTTCGGTAGTAGATGTAGAAGCCAGATAGCTAATTTTCAAATATTTTATATATATATATATATATATATATATATATATATATATATTAGTTTAGTTGGTCATATATAAGAAACATGTGTTAATTTCCTATAATACCTTTTTAATCATTTGCATTGGAAACTATCATTAGATGAAAACCCCTCAATAATTACAATTTTGGGGGAAATTTTGGAGAACTAATTATAAATTTAAGAGACAAAGTGGATTTGGGTGTTACGTGTAGGATCAAAACAAATTCAATTCATTCAGTTATTCCTACATTTAAGACTAGAAGGTATTTTTGAAGTAATCCACCCTAAAAAAAAGTACTTATACTCCATTATAACATGCATGCTTGCATAAACCTACATTGTAATTGACTTGAATTGAGTGAACCATCTTGTTTGTTGCAGCACAATCATCGTCAGTATCTTCTTCTGTTCTTTCGGTTTCATGAGAATCCTTGCTTCTTTTCTTATATAGCTGCCTATTTTCTTTGCATGATCAGCTCATGCTCCTTCCATCTCAGACGATTACATTATCAATTCCTATTTTAATTTGATCATTTTTGTTTTAGAGTTCTGTGTGTTTTGTAGCCATTTTGGCATTGTTATATGTGTTAGCAGTGGTACAAGGTGTGTGAGCGGTTTAGCAGTTGCACTAGATGATTGAGGTTACATAGTTATAAGTTGTGATTACATATAAATTATATTCCTCCAGTCATTATTATAAGATTATTTACCTAGTTTGATTATATAGATGGTAGCTCCTCCTATAATAAGGCTTGGTGAACCCAATTTCTGCTGCGTCTCCACTGGTTCGGCATGGGTGAAAGGCATGATCGTACCCGAACCGAACCAGAATCCACTATTTGTGGTTCACCATGAGCTTCGCATTGACACCATCATACCTCTATATATAATTCCTAAGCCTTTTGACACCCTTATACCCTCCTTCTTCTTAGCTAACTACTCTCGATCATTATACCATTCTCTCTTTATTGCGGTTTTCTGTTGCATTCTCTACTAATGCTTTTGCATGTGGTGTCAGAAAGGCATATGAATAAGTGAAGCAAAATGCTTAGGTAGGAAAATATATACTTAAGAAACAACCCAACGTTCATTTTGATTTTTAGTACTTTTTTTATGAATTGTTTTTTCAATACTTTAAGCCTTGACTTACTTCATTGAGTTGGATCAAATCAAATGCCTACAAAACTCAATGCTTAAGTTCAAAACTTTACACAAAAACAGAACAAGTCACAAACCATTTAGACCAACACCTAAATTTTACGTTCTGTTTTTTTTTTAAAAAAAAAAGATGTAATTACTTAAGATTTCAGTATGGACTCTCCTTAACAACTTGTTTTGAGGAAGCATTCTCTCTTTCTCTCCTCTATATTGTCCTAAGGAGGAGTCAAACAAATTGCTGCTCCTTAATCATCTAGCTATGTCCAGTACTTCTGGGTTTCTGATGTTAAAACTCTTGGCTTCTTTTCTGATTTCAAACAAGTATAGTTTTCTAATGTTATATATAAAACATCTTTACCTAATTTGATTAGATTAAGGAAATTGGTTAAATTAGTTAATATGACATGCATTTTCTAAAACATTTAGTTACCTTCCTTAATTCTTTCATATCCTGCTTGATTGTTATTGATAGAATATCAATAGGAGTAAATTATAAAACAATTAATAAATATAACCACTTTATTTTATATTTAAGATCAAAATCAACCCCACAAATATGTCTTATATTAAGAATAGAAGGGAGTAACGTTTTAAGGTTAAGTTGTGATTCTTCAATTAAGAGGATAATTAAAAAATACAACATAGCACAGAAAAAAGTTGAATTTATTTACGCAGTGTGGGAGTAAGTGGATGATTGGAGAGCTCTAGTAGAGTGTGTGGATGTGGAGAATAGGTTTTTTTAAGGCACAATTATCTTTTTATTAAATCTAATCATGTTTAATATACTACTGAGAACTAAATTTCAGCGTCTTTTCTAGTACGAAATTGAATCTTGGTTCAATATATATTGTGAGGGAATAACCCTTCAATTAGATTTAACATAACTGGCCATTGTTCCATGTTGAGAATATTAGAATGGAAAGAGAGGTTAGAGATTTATATTTTATAGCCTATTCAAATTTGGTTGTTAGGCATTTAGGACTTTTTTATTATTAAATAAAAAAAAGGACATGAAGTCGATTTTTGTATTTTTGAAGCTTGTTCATTTGAAAAAGAATTTTGGAATTTTTTTTTAAAAAAGGAAAATTGGAAAAGAATCTCCCGTTGAAATTTTGAATGGGGCATTTTTTTTTGGCAACATGAATAGAGTCTTTTAGTTGATAATATATCTAAAAAAAATTTGTAGAAAAGACAAAATATCTAAAAATTTGATTATATAAACTAGGACATAATAACAACCTACAGTCCAGTCCATTTATTGAAATGATATTTATTTTTGTGTTATACTATATCATATTGAAACTCAAAAGAAGCATATTAGGAAAAAATATACTTAACAAACAAAACTAGATAATATAAAGAGGGAATGATTTTGCAGAGATGGGATACACTTGTAACTAGAGGCAGTCTACATATGTAAAGGGACAGAAAATACATATTGCATCAACCATCTGGTCCTTACCGTCTTCATTCCAGGCATTTAATATTTTGGGTACCAACCAAACGTTCATTTTGTTGGTTAAGAGTAGTACCTTTTCTTTTATGAATTGGTTTTTTAGTACTTTAAGCCTTGACTTAATTACTTCATTGAGTTGGATCAGATCACATGCCCACAAAACTCAATGCTTAAGTTCAAAACTTTACACTGATGAAATAGAACAAGTCACAAACTATTTAAAGACCAACAACTAAATTTTTCATTCTGTTTTTCACCTGTTATATCTAAAATGTAATCTAAAACACTCAAATTTTGTCATATTTTACCCTCTAACTTCCTTTAAATACCCACTTTTATCATATTTTACTCCTAAAGAAAAGATTTTTAAATCAATATTTTCACTATTTGGATTGCCAATCCAAATAAACAGAGCCAAAGTTGTAGCCATCAAGTAACCAACTAACTAACCCTATCCTCGGTTTAGTATTTCATGCTGATCAAAGTGGTGAGAACTTAATTTCTCATCATGGTAATGTAATGAGTTATTAGCCATTCAAATTTTAATATGAAAGGTTTAAATTTAAATTTTTAAATTTTTTATTTTGTAAATGATAAATTCATTTTTAGGAGAAAGGATAATTATAAGATTATCTTTATTTTTTAATTTTACATATAATAAAATAAAAATTTATTTAAAGTATAAAAATTAAATTAAATTAAACCTAAACTGTCTAAAATTAATCTAATACTAATAAAGATGGGTGATGAACACATTTTTTAGTCATAAAATTCATGAGTAAATGTGCTCCCCTAGATCCTCACATGATTTATCGTACTGACGTTGAATATTTTAAGGGAGAATTGGAATGAAGGACCTAAAGCAAGTGATATTTATTTGGGAGGGCCATAAAAATAATTATTTAGAAGGACTAAACAATTAAAATTAAAATTTAAAAATACCATATTATCCCTATCAAACTATATAGATCAAGACTTGATAAATTGAAGCACATCATTTTCAAAATAGAGCAATATAAACTGGAGTTTGTAAATAATAAACTGGAGTTTCGAAATAATAAATTAGAGTTTGTATTTTGTTTCGAGATGAACTTCATGAAAACATTTTGAAATTGATTTGAGCTCAGTAAACTGGAGTCATTAAGTGAGTAGCTCGAGTTTGGGATTATTTGAAATGAAAGTAAGACTGGAGTTTTCAAAATTAAACTCAAGTTTTCTTAAGTTTAAAGTATAGTGAAAAGCTCTCGGTTTAGCACAAACTGGAGTTTAACAAGTCTAACTCAAGTTTGCTTAAAAGAATAAATTTTTTTGAAAAACTCTTGGCCTAACACAAATTGGAGTTTAACAAATCTAACTCAAGTTTGCTTAAAAGAGTAAATTTTAGAAAACTCTCCATTTGATAGAAACTAAAGTTTGTCAATACTAACTCGAGTTTACTTAACTTTAAAAGCTCTCGACCAAGGATAAACTCAAGTTTAAACGATCATACTCGAGTTTAGTTAAATTAAAATAACTTGATTTACTCTCTGTTAAGGTCAAACTCAAGTTTAATAATTCTAAACTCGAGTTTGTCTTTGATAGTAAGTTTTTAACTTATCAAGAACAAACTTGATTTAAGTTTACAATTGTTAGTTACCATTAAAACACATAGAGAACTAACACAAACCACCTACATCTTCTCTTTGATCCAGATTTGACAAAATATTACTGCTCCATTTACCATTGGGCTACATAGATCTGCACCTCAATCCCATGGTCTGTGTAGTCTAAGGTTGGGACTTGGCTAAGGAAGGCCATCAAAAGAGGTCTAATTTTACAAGGTGATGGGGATCGAATAGGGCGATGGTTCAAATTTGGCCATAAAAGTCACTATTGACTATGATTTAGTAGTGAAAGCTACCCCTCGTCATTGGCGATGGTCATTTCATCTCTCTTCTGCAATTTTTGATCTCCTTTGCCCTCTCATAATAAATATCAAACGCTCCTAAGAATTTGTTGAATATTGTTTGATTCTTCTATTCAACATTGCTGTTAGAATTTGGTTGATTATTGTGATATGATTCTACATTTCAATGTCAATATCTTTGACTTTGACAATGAAAATAGTTGGGTTGTGGTGTGTGAGAGTTAGAGTTGAGAAATCGGGTAGAGCCCGTTTAAGCTCTAACCCTTCAAGAGTCGGACTTGAAAATTAGAAGAGCTAAATGAAATTGATCTTGTAAGAACGGCCCTGTAGAGCTTCTAGCCGGCCTGTTAGGCCCTTTCAATTATTTTTTAAAAAAATTATCTAGGCTTCCTAAACTTGAGAGTTGAGAAGTGAGAACCCTAAAAATTTCAATCTCAATCTATCTTTCCTTTTTTTTCTTCGAAAATTTCTCTCACACTTATAGTCTCTCACTCATAGACTTGAAGCGCAATCAGATGTCTTTGAAATTGATGATAATAGCGAAGAAGATGACAATGATAGCAATCATACTAATGCTACTTAATGCTATGTGTCTTATGTTTTATGTGAGTTCTTTGTGAACAATACTTTGCTTTTGATTATAAATTAGTGAATGTGTTTATGTGTTGGATGATTCGTGTTATTTAGATATTAATTTTGACAACATTTGTTTGATAAATTAGAACTTTAATTGTTCTAATTTACTAATTATATTTCATTTAAAAATTGAGGTAAAATAATTAAAATTTACAATAGTAACTTTTGGACCTTGTAGGACTGGTCTTGGCCCTAGTGCTTTTATGTCGGACTTTAAAAACTAAATATTTTTTTTATTCCAAGCCCTGCAAGGCTAGCCCTGTTAGGCCCTAACCTTTCAAAGGCCGGTCTTGATTCCCAACTCTAGTGAGAGTTGGTGAACAAGAGAGAGAAAGAAATCAGAAGCTGTGAAAGTGGAAAATGATAAAGGCATTTCGGTATTTTATAAAGGGTTAAGGTGCGATTTGGCCAATAAACTATTGGCTCAGGAGCGTCCAACATAATTAACTATTAAGTGGACCAAAAATACCAACAAACTTTTAAAATGGAGCGCCCAGCACAACAAACTTTTAAAAAGGAGCACCCAGCACAACGCCGTTAGCAAAAAGTTAATCTCCGTTATCTAAAAATTCGTTGGCCAATCTGCACCTTAGATAACGGAGGTTAACTTTTTGCTAACAGTGTTGTGTTGGATGCTCATTTTTAAAAATTTGTTGTACTGGGCGTTCCTTTTTAAAAGTTTGTTAGTATTTTTTATATACTTAATAGTTAATTGTGTTGAACGCTCCTAAGCTAATAATTTATTGGCCAAATCCCACCTTAACCCTTTTCCTTTTAATTTAGGTATTTGTTCTTTTCAAATAAATACACTTTTTAAAGTCGAATAAATGTTGTTTTCTTTTGCCATTTATTCTAATTGTCCCATATTTCAATTCTTAGTATTTATTCTTTTGACTCAAAGTCAAATTAGGTTGACTTTGAATATTCTTCCGCAACATCGTTCTCGAAATTCTTCGGAAGACGAATGGATCATCAGTTCAATTATGAGCAAGTGATGAGTGAATGTGCTCCCCTAAATCCTCACGTGATTTACCGTACTGACCCAGTGGCGCTGGATATTTTCAATTCTTAGTATTTTTTCTTTTGACCCAAAGTCAAATTCTTATTGGAGGGAGTTAACTTTGAATATTCTTCTGCAATATCAGACGAAAAATCAACGTTCTCGAAATTCTTCGGAAGACGAATGGATTATCAGTTCAATTGCAAGTTGCAACTTGATTGGGGTCATTTATACGAATTTAGTCTATATAATATGGTTAATTCTCTCGGGAATGTAGCGGAAGAAGATTGGAGATATGATGGGATTGTTCTCGTCTTTGATGAGTTCGTTCCTTCTTTTGGCGATTTTAGGATTTGGTTTGGTGCTAATTGTTTCTGGCAATGCCGAAGGTGACTGATGATTTTTGAATCTTACTTCAGAAATATCTTGCTGCCAATGAATTGATGCTTTAAATGTGCCTCGTTACAGATGTTTTTGCTTAATTCTGTTTTTTAATCTGATTATTCACCTTTTTCAGCTGTATTGTTCCTGGGTCTAAGTCATGAATTTCAACTTCTGAGTAATATTTATAGACCAGGGAATAATGATTAGGCTTTCATCTTGGGACTGTCCTTTTGTAATATTTCAGCTTGTGCTCTGTATTTAGATTGGGTGTTTCCTTGATCACAAAGTTGCAAGTTTAATTTTGAATTTCTTCTCGCTTTTACTGTTGGTTTAGTATTTGGCGCCAGAGGGTCTCGATAATTCTAAGGATGTTTTTCACTTATATCTAAAACAGTTGATGCACTGTATGCATGGAAGATGAACTTGTCTGATCCTAACAGTGTTCTCCAAAGTTGGGATGCTACCCTTGTAAATCCCTGTACTTGGTTTAATGTTACGTGCAACAGTGACAATAGTGTGACCCATATGTAAGTAATTTGACCTTAATTTAAGATTCTTACTGCACCTAGTGTGAACAATTAATTTGAGTTCTTGTCACAGTGATCTTGGAAATGCAAACCTTTCGGGTCAACTGGTTCCACAGCTTGGACAGCTATCAAATTTACAGAACTTGTGAGTTGGGAATCTAATCTTATGTTAAGTTGATTTGCCTCATTTTATTGGTATTCTCTTTCTGTTCTTCTTCAATGGCTTGTTAAAAGATTGTATCATAAACAATACTGCTATTTGAGTAGGGTGGCTATAATCTTTTTTTGTTATTTACCTGTCAAAAGCGAGTGAGTGTAATGAAGGGTGAGGTTTGCATATGGGCAAAATAGAAATTTGTGAAATATTAGAGGTACAATATGGTCCCAACATCACAAAATTGTCAATCCCGGTTCTAATACTAAAATCAACCCCTTCTGTATCTCATGCCAAACAGGGCCTATATGTATTGTTACGTTGATTTGCCTCATTATTATTGATGATCTCTTCTGTTATTCTTCAGTGGCTTACTACAAGATGATCTTATAGAAGAATACTGCTATTTTGAGTAGGCTGTCTATAACCTGTTTGCTTAATTACAACACAACAACAAGAAAGCCTTAATCTCACCAAGTGAAGTCAGCTACATGGATCGAACGACGTCATTGTACTTAGTGAAAATCCAAATCTCAGTATAAATTGTTGATTAAGAGATCTCGCTTTATAACCTCATTGAGAATTCTCTTTGATCTTTCTCTACCTCTTTTAACCAGGCTTCAAACAACTTGATCTACCTCAATGGCGCATCCAATGGCCTTCTTTGTACATGTCCAAACCACCTCAATCACCTACCACAAAGACTTCTGTAGATGCAATTACCTATTTCAGTACTCCTTGGACTCACCTCTTAACAACAACTTGTTTTGAGGAAGCATTCTCTCTTTCTCTCCTCTATATTGTCCTGAAGATAAGTCAAATAAATTGCTGCTCCTTAATCATCTATGTCCACTTCTGGGCTTCTGATGTGTAACCTGTTGGGTTGTTTCTTTTGGCTATTAAAAAGTGATGATGAATCATTTTGGCACTTTGAACAAACTAGAGTCTCTCATTTTGATACCAGTGCCAGCAATGATATGCTTGTTTGTTTCAAATTTCGCCAACTGGAAGCTTGCTATTAGATTTCAGAGGATTCAATCCTTTGCATGCTATACTTGTTGTAATTTTAAAACACTGTTGTTTGTGCTACAAAGGGAAGCTTATGGCAATAATTTAAATGGAACAATTCCAGACGAGTTTGGAAACTTGACGAACTTGGTGAGCTTGGAACTCTTCTTTAACAGATTAAGTGGCCCCATCCCAGGCACGTTGGGTAAACTTCAAAAGCTAAGGGAACTGTATGTCTTTCTTTGCCTAACCCTTTGGATCTTCAAATTTCATCTGTCTGATTCAATAATATTGAGCTTGCTCAATTACGATAATTTATTATTGATGAATACATATATGTGTATATATATACACAGATATACATATATGGGGTTTACTTTTCTCATGTTGCATGAGAAAAATAAGATTCCTACACACATAAAATGGTAGGACTCACATATATATATAGTGCTAATTATATATATATGCGGGTCCCACCATTTTATGTGTGTGTGACATGAGATAACATTTCTCCTGCAACATGAGAAATGTTTTTCCCTACATATATATACCTATATCCATATATATATATATATATATATATGCATAATCACTTGAAATTGGTGATGGAGGTTTGTTCAGTATTTGTTAAATCCAAATGTGATTATCCATTTTGTTCATGTACTTGATGTTAAAGTCAGGTTATGGTCTTACGGATGAATCACTCATTCCAACATTTTTTTTTCCTTTACAAGTTTTGGCCAATTCAGTTTGCCTAGAATTGAATCCCATATCTAGTCATCCATTGCGAGTGGAGCTCCGCTAACATGTTTACTTCAAACAATGCAAAATCACTTCAAAGTAGCTAATCAAAACAAGGAATTTATTATCCATAAACACTGATTTTTTCTATTCTCTGAAACAGACGTCTCAACAATAACAACTTATCGGGCAACATTCCTATGTCTTTGACTAATGTTGGCTCTCTACAAGTACTGTGCGTTACTCCTACAAACTACTTTTTCATAACATATTGCAAATTTAGATACTTAGTTGTGCCTTTCATCTTAAAGTTTCTTAAGATTGTATCCTAACACTATGATACTTCTGAAATCTAGTGATTTCTCAAACAACCATTTAACAGGAGATATCCCAAATAATGGTTCTTTTTCAGTTCTTACTCCCCTAAGGTTGGTACAAATAATTTTGTTTACTTTCTTCATGGCTATTTTTGTGGATTAACATATTCCACTTTACAGTTTTCACAATAATCCTGGATTAAAACCACCTAAGTATCAAACTTCACCACTTCCTCCAGGTTTGTAGATGCTTGTTCTATACTGCTGCTGTTTTATTTTGTTATTTTTGTTTCTGTTGCTGCCTGTTTTGTAATTGAAGTTTCTAAACAATTATTTGTTCAACTGCCACGTGGGGTTACATCATAGAAGTAAATTATTAAGATTTCTGCTCATCTAATATGTTTTTATCACAGAGTGAGCCATAAATTGAGTCAGTCATTAGAAGAATCCCAATGAATTGCCACTATAATGAGTCAAATGTTGAAGGAATGTAAGTTTTAAGTCATGTTTTTAAATGAAACTTGTGTCTACGTTGTATTTTTATGATGGACTTCATTTACTGATTCTACTTATAAGAAATAAGAATACTTGTTTTGATCCTGGTAGAGACTGAAGTAATGATTACATGAATCAATCATAAATATACACATAAATAGTATTCCTCTTATTTTAAATGTAGGAGCTGGATAATTAATTTGCATAATTTTTTTTAAAAAAAAAAGTCTAGTTAGTTATATATAAGAATTGTACGTTGATTTCCTAAAATGTCTCTCTAATCATTTGCCAGGGAACTATCCCATTATAGAAACTCTCTTAATAAGTGCAATTAATAAGGGTAATTTGAAAAAAAAGTTGATATAGGCCTTACATTTTGGACAAAAGTAAATGCATCCACTTGCTCCTACATTTAGGACCGGAAGAGCATATTAGGAGTGATGCACAATAAAAAGGTACTTCTAACATGTTTGTGTACAACTAGGACTTGAATTGAGTGAATCATCTTGTTTGTTGCAGCACCATCATCATCAGCAGCTTCATCTTCTGTGCTTTCGGTTTCATCAGGATCATTGCTTCTTGGCCTGTGTAGCTGCCTATTTTCTTTGCATTATCTGCTCGTGCTCCTTCCATATCAAGACTAAAGAGACAGATGACTACATTATCAGTTCATATTTTTATTATTTTTGTTTTGGAGTTATGGGTATGTGTTTAGTAGCCATTTTGGCATTGTCATGAGTGAGCCGTGGTACAAGTTATGTGAGTGGTCTAGCGGTTGTAATGGATGGTTTAGATTATATGGTTTCACATAAATTAACATCTTAAGGTTCAAGTTGCGATTCTACAAATCAGAGGATAATCAAAAATACAAAATAGCATTAATGTTTTAAAAAACTGAATTTACTTGCGTATTGTGTGAGGGAACCGGTTTTAATGCATATCCTTTAGATAGGCACCACGCGCAATGGGACTTGGAGTTTTGGACAATCCATATTTTATTTTTTATTTTTTTAGAAAAATATTTCAATCGGTAGAAAATCTAAAGTAAAATTAATCTCTTAATTAATATTTTTCAAAAAAATGAGTTTTTATTAAAAAATCACAAGTTTTAAAAAATTAAGTTTAGACTATCCATATCTCATGTGGATGATCCAGAAGGGATGAGCGTGCAAGATAGGCACCAAAATCGGTTTTGTGTGTGAGTGAGTCAACCATATAATAGATGGTGAGATTTAGCCTTTTTAGATTTGGGCCATTAGTCATTTAAAATTTTTTTCTTAAACAAAATAAAAAAAGGAGGTTTACCCCAAAAAGAAAAAAGAAAAGAAGGAGCAGGAGGACCTACAGCTGATTTTTGTCCCTTTTTTATGCATGATAAGTGATAATACTAAAATAGGAAGTGAAGTTAACGTATTACAAACAGAAGTACTAATGCTTGAATTAGAAAGCCTAAAGAAATAAAAAAGAGAAATTGTATACATTTGTGTTTGGATAACACTCAAACTGTTATTCTATAATGCTAATAAAGATAAGGGTTAAGGAGCAAAAATACACACGAGCTTTACCCTGAAGAGCGCTCAGCATCACGTGCTTTTTTTTGGACCAAAAATACACATGTGGTTACCTAATTGGAGCAAAAGTCACACAGTTCCATTAAAAACTGGATGTTGATCGTTAACCTGGGTTAGTTGACCGTTAGTGGTGATGTGGCTGCTAAGTTGGCGAGAGAACAAGCCAAATGAGAAAAACACCTGATGATTAGGATGCTGACTCAAACAAAAATTAAAAAAATAAATTGGGGCAAAATAAAAAAAAAACATACATACATACAATCTGTCAGCGAAAATCTAATCCACGACTACAAACCAAATTGGGGCAAAATGAATCAAAGGAAAGCGAGCTAGGGTTCCAATCGAAGGAAATCGATCTTCGGTTCTTGGGGTTCTTAAGCCTCGATCTCCAGCAAATCTGAGAGTGAGCTGAGGGCAAATCGATTGACAGCAAATCGACGCACGATAAGCTGAGATCGAGAGGCAGGAGAGTCGAAAATCTGATTTTTTAATACGCTTTAACTTCAATTTTTAATTTGATTACTGGGGATAATCTGATCATTCGAATTTCAAGGAAAATATCACGCTCCTGATATATCGGAGTTTAAACTCGATTCGTTTATTAATAATTAACTAATTCCATTTTTTAACTTGCAGGCACCGTTTATAAGTCAACTATGTGAAAGTGGTGGTTCACAATTCCGGCTTTAAAGGAGGAAGCAGAGGAGGAGGAGGACGAAGAAGAATTGTGAAAAATGTCGAAAGAAGAAGCTTTCATTGGGTCGATTGATCAGGGAACCACAAGCACAAGATTCATCATCTATGATCGCTCTGCAAAAGCCATAGCATCTCACCAGGTCGAGTTCACTCAGCGCTATCCAGGAGAGTCGTAAGTTAGAATTATAACCACGCCGTAATGTGAAATCTACTCTCGTTCTAATCTTCTGCTGATTCAAGAACAGTCGCGCGATTCTTAGCTATGATGGTCGCACGATTCTGTGCAACCCGATGTCAGCTCCCTCATCCGCAATCGATCGTCCTTCAACCCACCCTCGAGACCTAGCTTTTCCTTCCTCAGCTCTGAGATTTAGTGTTGCTTTTTTCCCTAATTTCAGCTCACTCTCAGATTTGCTGGAGATCAAAGCTTAAGAACCCCAAGAACCCTTGCTCGATTTTGCTTCCCCTTGCTCGATTTGCTTCGATTCGGCCAGTTTGAAGCCCATGGATTTGATTTCTCACAGGAACCCTAGGTCGATTTCGTTTGATTCGATTTGTAGCCCGTGGATTTCCTTCTAATGTTTTGAAGCCCTAATTTCTTTTTAATTTTTTGCCCCAATTTATTTTTTTAATTTTTGTTTGAGTCAGCATCCTAATCATCAGGTGTTTTTCTCATTTGGCTTGTTCTCTCGCCAACTCAGCAGCCACATCATCACTAACGGTCAACTAACCCAGGTTAACGGTCAACATCCAGTTTTTAATGGAACTGTGTGACTTTTGCTCCAATTAGGTAACCACATGTGCATTTTTTGTCCAAAAAAAAAATCACGTGGTGCTGAGCGCTCCTCAGGATAAAGTTCGTGTGTATTTTCGCTCCTTAACCCTAAAGATAAATGCATAAATTAAAGCTAAAATTTTGCTGTACATAAGGAGGCTTTGGCTTGAGACAGGGACGGAGGCACACTAGTGTCTATATGAGCAAGTACAGATATAAAAAATTTTAAAAATATATATTTAGTAAAGTACTTTCATTATAATTGATGTACGGTTCGAATCGCCCTCATCCCTAGTGTTTTATTTTATTTTATTTTTCTCAATCCCCAGATGGCCGTGTTTTATTTTTTTTCTTAATCCCCAAATCGTCGTCCCCCCAGCCCCACCCCTCGACTCTCATGGTCCCACACTCGCTCTCAGCCTCTCACGGTGCCTGATCGCTCTCAGCCTCTCACGGTGCCTAACCTTCGTCGCTTCTGCTTGTTCATTGTTCGGCCGGACTTCGTTCTTATCGACGAAGTTAAGTTTCAGAGTTTGGCTGCTCCTCGTTCTCACCGACAAACCTAACCTTCGTTGATTTTACTGATTCAATGACTCTTCTTCGTTCATTGTTCGGTCGGACCTCTCTCTAACCGACAAATTGGTAAGTACTTGCTTCTGCACAGCAATGGATAATCGTGGGGGAGTTGGGAGGGCTGCCTCGGGTATGCTTTTGACACTTACCGTAAGATTAACTGTGGTGTTTTGAAGTCAGAAAATATTATGCTTTTCTCTAAACCAAAAAAAAAAAAAAAAAACTTATTGTCTATTCCACTAAGTGGGATTGTTGATCTGTGATCCAATTTGTTTTTGGGGATGAAGATGTTATACCATCTTGTGGTATAAACTTGGAATCAAGTTTCTGTGACGGGTTGTGTTTATAATGTTTTTTTTTCTCACCCTGTCCTCGAGGGGAAGCTTGAGGCCAGGAGAAGCTACCTTTTTTGTCTGGTTTCTTCACTTGTAGATTCCTGAGCTTGTTTTATTTTTTAGGTGCATGTAAAGTTTTAAGGAGTTTCATCTTTTGTCTGTATGGGCTATGGCTATCTGGA
The DNA here is from genome assembly GCA_034222035.1 of Acacia crassicarpa. Lineage (NCBI taxonomy): Eukaryota > Viridiplantae > Streptophyta > Magnoliopsida > Fabales > Fabaceae > Acacia > Acacia crassicarpa. The sequence goes on along the minus strand of JAWXYG010000014.1, from coordinate 17,293,130 downwards.
AAGTACTTTGGCTGTTAAGGAGTTGAAATAGCAAATTAGCTTAGAATTTTTAAGAATGTCAATGGTATATGATTATGAGTTCCTAAAAGCTATTTTCATTTGATTTTCTTATGAAGTTGAGCGATTGGTAGTTTTTTACAGGCAACAGAAGACTGAAAAACCTATTGCTTCAGGAAGACAATCGTTTTTGTGCTGACTGCAATGCTAAAGATCCCAAGTGGGCGTAAGTATTGCCCCTTGGCACTCATATATTTTATGGTTTTTGTTAATTGACATTATCTTACTTAAAGTTATGACCAAAGTCTATTGTATGGGTTGTTGATACATCGTGGAAACTAAGCTCTTGCGATTATGTTCTCACTCCATTGTCAGGTCGGTTAATATTGGAGTTCTTATTTGCTTACAATGTTCTAGCGCACACAGAGGCCTTGGTACTCATATATCAAAGGTAACCATTCCTAGATTGTCTGGTTGACTTCAAGGTGATTGTCAGTAGCCCCGGACAAATTTTTAAGGGGGCATATTTGCATATTATTTCTGGTTCTCATTCAGCCCTTGGAACTTTGTACTTTAGATTATTGATGCCTCTGAACCCCCGAACCCCTACGCTAATTGTGCACTCATAAACTCTGAATCTTGGCTCCGTCACTGGCCTGAGGGGTGATGTGTGTGCACAGTAACGACAATATGTAAATAATTCAGGGTTTAGAATGTGTACACCTTTGGATTTGACCTTTGTATTTATAGAGTGTACTTTAAGTTGATGGGCCCCATGTGATATATGGCTCGAGTATTATAACTGCTATATCATATCTCAAGATCTCCCTTGATTATGGGTAATTCAGGACCCCTTCATTGTAAATAGATCCTGATACGGATTATATTAATTGCTGAGCCGTCCTCCTGCTATTAGGTCTGATACAGGTCCGTAACAAAATCTTTTATGATGTCAAATTGGTTTTTTAATTATTTTCATATAAATATTTGATATTAATCTCCAATGTTGTTTAATATTTATATCGAGGCCATTGGACCCAACTCGCAGTGGGGGTTGAAAGATTCTTTTGTCGGGTGAAAAATGATAGAAATCCTCCAATATAATGTTATTTCACAATCTACAAAATCTGAACTCTTGACTAAAATAAAAAAGATTAAGGTATAAAAATACACACGTGATTTTTTTAAAAATATACGCAATACTAAGTTTTTTTTAAGTGTAAAAATGACTATGTAGTTATAAAAATGAAGTAAAAACATCCATTGACCATTAGCTTAACTTTTTTGTATTTTTAAGGCTTATGTAGACAATGACTCAACTAAATTACATCTCAGTTAATAGTAAAAAAACTAGATAAAATTATAAAAAATGGTATAGATATTTTGAAAATTACAGTTCAATCTTTCTCTTTCCAATTCCCCTTCTCTCTCAATCCTAACCTTACCCATCAGGCCGCCCATCTCCGCCTCCTCACCATCATTGCCACCTTTCTGTAATTTTCAAAACTATCTGGGCCCTTTTCTGTAATTTTCTTTAGTTCTTTACTATCAGTTAGGATGAAATTTAACTGAGTCATCGTCCTTGTTAGTCTTAAAAATATGAAAAAGTCAAACTAACGGTTAATGAATATTTTTCCTCCACTTTTGTAACCACACAGTCACTTTTACAGTTAAAAAAAGCATTTGATGTTGGTTACACTTTAAAAAAAAAATCATATATGTATTATTACACCTTAACCCAAATAAAAATAAACCTTCTATTTACCCAACAACCAAGTTTAATTAAATGGTTTTTGAATTATTGATTGTTGGTGATGCCTCACATATTCTGTATTTAATTTAATAAAGTTGATTGAGAGAAATCTAATTTATGAATATACTATATGGTTTGATTAAAAAAAAAACTTACTATGATTTGTTGGTTTTGAAGTAAATCGACAAACATTCATAGGTGATCAGGGTCTAAGCATATGTAATGCAAGGATAAGAAAGCAAATTTGATTGCAACTTTATGTAGTTTAACTTCCTTGAATAATTAATTAACTCTAAAAAATTGGAAAATATTAGGTCAACTATTCCAGTAAGGTTGAATATTACTCTGCAACATTTATTAAACTTAGAGGAAATTTCTTATGAAGACAAATTTATGTTCAAACATACATTTATTTAAAAAGAGAACAAAGCCAAGCCTTCAAATTTTAATATTAAATCAGTACGAGCTACTTTCTAGAATTATAATCTGATAGTGTTTTTTTAATATTTTTTCCTCATTAAGCACTTGTTGCTTTCAATTATATAGTATTACAATTTAATATTGCAACTTGATATTGTTCATCTTTAATTATAATAAACTTTAGGATACGGATCCACTACACTATATCAAAGTTCTTTTAGTGATACGATGTACAATTTAATAGTGAGTATATTATAATTAAATCAATGATAAAATTTTATTTTATTTAAATCTTGTGGTCGAAATGGTTCTTCTTGATGCAAGTGACAATTACTATATTATAGGATTGTTTCATCTTTGGCACATGAAATATAGTTTACGGAAAGAATAATTCAAACTCTCAAAGATTGAAATAGGATTCTTTCATCTTTGGCACATGAAGTATACGCATCCACTAGACTATATCAAAGATTTTCTATTTTAGTTGAAGTTAGAAAAACATATTTACATAAGTTGAAATAAAACTCCTCTTATACAATTACCTCAGAAACCGTAAATCACGTTGAAAAATAGCTTCTACCCCTAACACAAATAGGTATTGACAAGTATATCATTCACATTAATATAAGTTAATGAATCTTTATTACTATATTCAGTCATTAACGTCAAAAAATATTTAACTAGTTTTGGTAGGTGAATAAAATTAAAAATTATTTTCTTTAAAAAATGTGACATTATCTCTCTAAAATATCAACATGTTACACTTATTATTGTCAAAAACAAGTGTAAAAATTTAAAAACTTACATTTTTATGTTTTTACTAGGGCCATACGTGCTAAAACGCAAGTAAAAATTGTTATGAGTAAAAACTGGTAAAAATTACGTTCAAACACGTAAAAACTGTAAAAACTTATGTTTTTGTAGCTTTTACCGTTTTAGAAAGTGGAGCAAATCACCAAGAGGGGGTGAATTGAGGATTTTAAAAATTTTCTTTTAAGGTTCTGTTTTTTAACACTAAAAACAGGGTATAACAGAGTAAGAGAAGGAGAAGCAAAACACAATAAATTTATACTGATTTGGTCCAACCACTTGACCTACATCTAGTGCTCAGACACTCTGGGATTTCACTATTTCAATTGATTAAACATTCTATAACTCTAGAGTAATTCTCTCACTAGAACTTATTCTCCCTTATAAGTTGCAATCAATATCTCAATTTCCAAGTCCCACGACTTGAGATTCTTACAATGAAATAATGTACAGTAAATGAATTCTTTCTAAGAGTGGATAAGAATAATTATTGAAGTACAAATGTATCAAAAGATGCTTTAACAAAAAAACTCAAAGAGTAGTTGGAAACTTGAATGATTTTTGTTTTCAGCATATTGGTTATTGAGAAGAATTGAATGCAGTTCTATTTATATAAAGAGAGCATTAAATGACTGTTGTAATCTTCAATGTAACCGTTGCCTTCATTAAACAAGGATTAGGTTAAGCTTTGATCTTCTTCTCTATCTACTCTTTGGTTAATCCAGTTGCATAGAAATTTATGATTATCTTCTTGAATATTAATCCTTTGGAAGAGCAGCTACTAGATGTAGAAAGGAAATATTAATCCCTTTGCAACGTGTGTAGAAATATTGTCCAAAAGAATGCAGTTTTTTTAAAATTGCATTTAATGTGCTGATATCACTTTTTACTTTTGCTCAAATCTTCATTTAATGTCATCTAAATCATCTGAAACTCACTAACAAATTGATTAAACATAGCTAGGAATAGTAATGAGTGATGATAAGAAGCATTAAGATCAAACAAGAAGATTTCTTAAATTCGAGCAATTTGGTTTTCAAACTCAGTGACACAAACTCGAGTTTGTTTATCCAAACTGGAGTTTGTAACTATTCTCAAAAGACAAACTCGAGTTTCTAAATCCCAACTCGAGTTTTCTTCTTCTAAAGAGGAATATCGTGTTTTGAGTTTAAAAGCGCATTTTGAATCATAAAGCAAAACTCAAGTTGATTAAGAACAAACTCGAGTTTTGAACTTTTATAGTAAAAACATGTTTAGGTCCAAAAGCTCAAAACTAGAGTTTCTAAATGTAAACTTAAGTTTTCAAATCACTGAAATGAGCTTGCTTAGCTTTCGGTTTGACCTAAACTTGAGTTAGTAAAGATAAACTCGAGTTTTCTTCAAAAATTGAACCTTTCAAAAATTTATGTCAAATGAAAACTGGAGTTTTCTCAAAGTGGTTAAAACATGTAAGCTCTCTACAAGCCTAAACTCGAGTTTACAAATACAAACTTTAGTTTTCTCAAAACTTTGGAAAACTTAGAAAACTCTTGACTAAATGCAAACTAGAGTTTCCATATCAAAACTTTGGAAAACTTAGAAAACTCTTGACTAAATGCAAACTGGAGTTTCCACATAAAAACTGGAGTTTTCTTAGGTTTAAAATATTAGAGGCTCTCTGTATGCCCAAAACTCGAGTTTACTACCGCAAACTGGAGTTTTGTTTATTTTTGAAAATATTGGAAAGTCTCTATATAGTGTAAACTCGAGTTTGTAAAATTAAACTCAAGTTTGTCTCAATGTGAAAAACTTAGAGTGCTCTCTGTATATCATAAACTTGAGTTTGCCTACGCAAACTAGAGTTTTCTTAGTTCATTAAAATTGGGTTACTTTCTGTCAAGTACAAAACTCGAGTTTTATAGCCAAAACTCGAGTTTGTCTTTGATAGTAAGTTTTTCAACTTACCTAAGACAAATTTCAACTTGTGTTTATAATTGTCAGTTATCATCAAAACACATATAAAACTAACAGTTTTACTTTAACAAAAAAAAAAGATAAGTTTTTTTTGTTTTGCCCGAAAAAAGAATAAAAAGTTGAAAACCCTATTTCCATTATGCATCTTGGACTTAGGATTACTGGAGAGTGAAGACTGGATCATTATATACAGTTTTTAATGTATTTCCTTAGTTATAAACGTAAGTTCTTTTAATGTTTTATATAGTTATATGACTTATATTTTTTAAATATGAAGTTGTTGTTAATTGAAATTTGAGTAGTCATTTATGATTTTTTTCCTTACACACACACACACATATATATATAATTTTGAACTCTGACCTTAAGTAGTAAAAAATAAAAACTTTATGTTTTGTGTCGTTTTTACAATTTATGTTTACATCACCTCTTTCCGTGTCTACGTAGAAACTCAATTTTGACAACATTGGTTACACTAGATTATATTTTGGCCAAAAAAAAAAACTAGATTATATAAGCTTGGGAAAAATGATAAATATATGAGGCAAAACGAATTCATGTATTATATTTAGGATTAATCTAATCCCACAACTAAATAATATGAAATTTAAATAAGGGTAATTCTTTCAACGCGGCTGGAGGAAAAATATCTCCCAACACAAATTTTAAAGGGTTAAGGTATAAATTTGTTCGGAAGTATTCGTTGAGGAGTAATATTGTTCCGAAAGTATTCATTGAGCCATTGAGGAGCAATATTATTATGAAAGTTTTTTCATATTTAATATCACTCTGGAAGTTTCAAAACATATCAATTTTACTCGATACTATTAAAAAAACTTAGTTGACTATTAAAAAAATTAATTTTGTGTAATATCCTGATTTTTAGGTTTAAAGACTAGAAAATTAGTCTATTTTTGGAAGACTATTAGGCCCTATTTTTTAAAATGACGAAATTTGAAATCAGAATTTTGTGGGACCCGTGAATAGTATTTACTATTTGTGCATAGTGATTTACTATTTGCATAGTAATTTACTATTTAAATATTAATATTATATTATAATAATATATATTATATTAAAATATTTAACGTGGGAAACGGGCGACGCACGAGGGAGAGAAGAATCAATTTTATATTTTGGGGAAAATTACGTAGAATGACCCAAAGGTGAAAAATTATGCTTAAAGACCCATTTTCCAACATTATATAAACCCACAGTTTTTCATTCATTCTATAGTGAAGAGTGAGAGAGAAGAGAGAAAGAGAGAGTAGAGTGATAACTATTTGAGAGCTTTATAGTAGCTTATTGGTGATTTGGGAATTAGCAAGTAACAGGTAACTCTGAATATTCTTCCTTATACTTGTGAATTATGTATGATTATAAATTTGTTTATTTACTATTTTTGACAAGAATATATAGAAAATATTTTATGGATTTAAGATCTGGTGTGGGAACTTTGAATTTGCAAATCTGCGGAGGTACTATTTATGTGTACGCTACTATTCACGTATACATACTGTATTTTACTATTTATTTATACATACTAATTTACTATTCATCATTTACGTATATTTACCGTATTTTACTTTTCACCTATACATACTGAATTACTATTCACGTATATGTACCGTATTTTACTATTCACAAAATACGTATAGTATTTTACTATTCACTATTCACAAATATGTATAGTATTTTACTATTCACTATTCACAAATACGTATAGTATTTTACTATTCACTATTCATAAATACGCATAGTAATTTACTATTCACGAATACGTATATTTACATATATAATTATATTTTGTACAAATGGTAGAAAAGTGCATTGTTTTTGAATGAATACATTTATCATGGCGGTTGTATTGTGATGGGTGGAGTAAGGAGGGATTTGAATGATAAGAATGATTTATACCACCACTCGGTGCACAATGGATGGTACCTTTTTCAGGACCCCATCTTCCTTGTTTTCCTCTGACCGGGATTTCATTGAAGTTGTGGGACATGTGACACCTCCTTAGTTATTTTAAAGGAGGGGAGCCATAGTCCAAATTTAAGCTTTATACCTCTAGCCGGGTGTATCTTAAGTTTTGGTGAGCTTGGAACAATTCAGTCAAATGAATGTTTCTATTGGACTATGTGTTAGCCTATGGCTCCAGTCAGCGGCATATGGTTGGAAGGTGATATAAGGGAGGGTGCATACTGCATAATGTGTAACATCCTGATTTTTGGGTTTAAAAAGTAGAAAATTAGTCTATTTTTGGAAGACTACTAGGCCCTATTTTTGAAAATGGGAATTTTGAATCAGTATTTTTGGGACATGAATAGTATTTACTATTCACAAATACGTATTTACTATTTATAAATACGGTATTTACTATTTAAATAATAATATAATAATATATATTATATTATATTATTAAAATATTAATAAAATATTAAAACGTTTCACACGGGAAACGCAAGAGAGGCGAGGGAGTTTTTATAAATTTTGAGGAAAATTACGTAGAATGACCCAGAGGTGATAATTATGCTTAAGGACACATTTTCCAACATTATATAAACCTACGGTTTCATTCATTCAGTTTCAAAGAAGAGTGAGAGGAGAGAAGGAAAGAGAGAAAGAGAGAGGAGGTGTGGATAATGATGGTATGATTTGAGGTTAAATTATTTGGTGATAGTAAATTGAGAGTATTGAAGTATTGGTAAAATAATCTTGGAATTGAGGTAACCTTGGTTATTCTTTTATATACTTGTCAAATGTATATATGTATGTATATTAACTGTTTTGGGATTTGTTGTGCCTATGGAAGGCTTGATTTGAAATCTAATAATGTTGTTTTGATGATATTGGATATTCTTGGATCCCTTGGTATCACTTTTCTTTTAACTGGGTTCAGTTTGACACCTCCTTTGTTGTGATTTTACAAGGAGGGGAGCCATGTTGAAGCTATGAGAAATGGATATATTTTGTTGGATAGTTACGAGTAATGAATATGTTTTGTTGGAGAATGTGTTATATGTTAGATGGCTCCAATCAACGGTTATAAGAGGTGATCAGGGTGATAAGGATCATTCATGTATCAGTATGTTTGGCAGATTGCAAATGTGAGATCTCTTGTGAAATATTGGAAAGTAAATTATAATGTTTTGGAACCCTTTTTGGGAGGGAGTTTTGGTAACCGAGTCGAGAACTATTTTGTGAAAGGTTTTTATATAAAGGCATATATTTTAATTATTGTGAATTTATAAATATGTTCTCATTCTTGGTTAGCATGTATATTTCTGAATAACCAATGGTTATGGGGATCTTTGGATCTTACGGTTATTGTGTTTATTTTTTTCAGGTGAATAATTTAGTAGGAAAATCAGGGAAGGCACATATGGAAAGCTCATGCTATGTTATTTTTATTTGCCATGACTATAAGACTTCCGCATTTTGAAAACTCTGATATAAATTATTTTGGATTTAAATTGGCCCGTATAAATGGGTTTGTATCTTTGGCCATATTGTAAATATGTTATTGGATAATGAATATCCTATATTTGAGGTATTACAAATATTTTGGCCAAGTTTTGGGTATAAAAAATTGAGGTGTTACATAATGCATTTCTGAACAGTTTAAGGATTTGATAGAATGATGAATATTTTGTAAAGACATTTGATGAGAACTTTTGAAATATATATTTGCGTATATAATGTCACATTTTATTATCTTGATGACTATGTTTATAAATAATTTTGTAAGAGAAATTATGGTATATACATATATATTTGAAATCAGCCCATACCTTTTTATCATATATTATTTGCTCGTGTACGGTGGAAATATTCAGTAGTTACTGAGATGAGGAATCTCACCCCATATTAACATTTTTCAGGTGAATATCCTAGTAAAGATCAAGGGAATGCACCTATGGAGTGAGCTTTGAAGGCTCTTTTGTACTCTTATAGTTTATGTTAAGTTATTTTATTTGCCATGAATCTAAGATTTCCGTTTCGTATTGAACTCTGAAATATTTTTCTAAAATTTATTCTGATTATGTATTGAGAACTTTATTTGAAATGGTAATGTAATCTGATAATTTGACTATTGAAAAACTATCATGGAGGTATTACTAATATTTTGGCCAAGTTTTGGGTATTGAAATTGAGGTGCTACACGTTGATTGTTAATTTTTTAACGGTAAAAGAGAACATCATTACTTCATTTTAATACTTTCAAAACAACATTAAATGTGAAAAAATATACAGAGCAACATTACTTCTAAATGAAAACTTTTAGGATAAATTTGTACCTTCACCCATATTTAAACACATAATTTTATTTAAGAGACTTTTTTTAGTGAAAAGGCCACGGAAAACGTGAAAAAGAAAAGAAAGGGGGGAAAAAACAGATAATCAACAGGCCACATATGCCTAAAATAGTCGCAAAGATTGACTCTATATATACTTTAAAGGAACATATCTACCTACATAGCTCTAGCATCTATTTGGAGGTCCTAACTATAAAACTTTCTAACTAATTAAGTAAACACATCTAACTATAATGTTTTTTTTATACTATGCAAGAAAGAACTAATTTTAATTACCATCAATTGAATAATAAAGATCAATTGAATAGTACTCCCTCCCCTGGTCTTAATTACAGGACAACATTTGAAAGTTGTTTTGATCCTAATGATAGGACCAAGTTCTAATTTTTATCAATTTCTTCTTAAAATACCCATATTAAACCCAAAAGAATTATGGTGGAATGATGATGATCAAAGCTAATCGTGGATTCGACCATCACGCATTGCCTAAAGGTTGCAGATTTACTTGAAAGCTTTCTCCTTTATTTCCTCAACTTGTAAAACCATAAAGGGTAGTTAAACAAGGGCATTTTGAGAAAATAAATACATTCAATTAATTTAATGACTACCCTTAATTTCTTCAAAATTTGGTAAGTGTCCATGGGAGGATATTACATGCTTTGTAATTTCTACATCATCCAATTATGGAAAATTCTCCTAAATCCACAAAAGCGTCTATCAATGAAACAATAAATATAAAATAATGATAGTCAATGTGATGTAATCTTTCCCTATCTATTTAATTTATTCATATATTTTATAAATTAATCTGACCTAAACACATTTCATGCATTAGTCAAATAATGTATACCGCATATTGATGACTTAGTCAACTCTTTTGTACAAATACTACTATATTATACTCCTTAGGTTAGTTAAAAAGTGACATCATTCAATGTTCAAACTTGATCCACAGCCTTATCTTCAATTTTTTTAATTCTAATTTGCCTCTGAATTCTCTGTTTTGATAATAAAATATAGGAGTATTAATATTCCTTCTTTCATATATAGCATGTATTTTGACTGAAATATGTACATGTTATCTGTTTCAATTTTACTATTCCCAATTTTATTTGTTAATGAGGCACACAATAATTGTCTTAAGTATTTTTTGGTCAAACACAACTAAAAGGACAAAAAAATTTAAAATATATTTTGTCGTTTTCTTCAATATTGCATTACTTTTAATTTTGGCCATGCTATATGAAAAAAAGATACTATATATTTTACGGCCATGCAATTATTTTATGAAATGTTTTCTTTGAATGGGTTTCTAATGGATTCTTTTTTTTTTTTAAATCAAAGGATATATATATTAATACTGCAAACTGATAAAATATATGAAAATAAACACAAACAAAACTAAAACAAATACGACAAAATAAACTAGATAGAATACTAGTCAAGCACCGTACATTAAAGATATAAGAGCGGAAGTAGAATCATGGACAAATTCGGCCTCTTCGATACCCAAAGTTAAAAGTGACGATCAAGAAAGTGTTAGTTGGAAAACCCACCCCAAAAGGCACACAATCTTATAAGCAATAGCTGCAATTAGATTAGCTAAATAGGTACCCCATCTTGGGATAAAGGGCATAGAAAACCCAACCTCGGAAGAAAGACGACCCTTGATGTCCTGAAGAACACTTCTGCTCCTTTGATCAAGCAGATCCGGTGACCTTGACAGCACACCAAACAAAACCTCTTGAAATCTTCCCCCAAGAACGTAGATCTAAGCTACCAAGTGATAGTCGGATCTCATAACGTTCAAACAGCCATCCAACCAAGAGGATTTGAGCGCAGATCTTATAGATCTGTTTATTTCCTGAGACAAGAACACTACCACAAAACCCAGTACTAGAAAAAAAAAGAAACAAAATGCAAATAACTCCCACCACCGCAAATCAAATCTGGAGAAGGAGAGGACAGGACTCACCATAAGAACGAGAGAAGGCCACTACTAACAGAACTCAGGGTGAGAGGACCCCAGATCCAAGATCTGGACTTCAAACTACAACACTGACACGTTTGTGGTACAGAAATGGGACTCGCCGGCGGCATGTAATGGAAACACAAGCCGCCGGCAAGAGGTGTAGAAGATGAGAGCCCGAGATGCAGTCTCATGGATTTTTCACTTGTTGAAATGGTTTGATATTTCTATACGAATTTGGAAATTTTCCACACAAAAAAAAAAAAAGAAGATTATTTATGCACGGTAAAATGTAATTAGGCCCTCTTTTGTAGGATATAACTATTTTCATGGAAATGGAAAAAAAAAAGGGAGTGAAAAAGAATAAACGTTTCTTCGGAAATGATATTTTTGGGAAACAAATGTTCAATATATGGGGAAGAAAAATAAGATTTCCCCCCTTTCTTTCTTGAGAGAATTAAATAGAAGGACCTATAAAGAATAATATTTATTGATAAGAACCTTAAAAATTATAATTATTTAGAAGGACCAATTACCAAAATATAAATTTAAAAATACTAAATTACCCTTAAAAGTTATTTAATTTTTTGCCCACCAAAATTACTACCACCAAAATCATCATTTTTTAACCTTAACTAATATCTACATAATCATATCATTATATCATTTAATTATTACTCGTAAGGTAGATATTGGCCCTTTAACCCTTTAATATCATTAAGTTTTTTTTCTTGATTTACATAATATTATATAAATTAGGAAAAAAGAAAAGCTCCATCAAAGGAACTTTATCAACCAAAATAAAAAAATTAAATGCATTTCATATATTATCATTATATAATTTAATTATTACTGGTAACATAGATATTAGCCCTTTAACCCTTTCATATCATTAAGTTTTTTTTATCTTGATTTATATGTAAATCAAGGGGGAAAAAAGTTCTATCAAAGAAACTTTATCAACTAAAATAAAAAATTAAACGAATTTTTTATCTTACTAGAACTAAATATGTAGGCTCAAATAACAAAAATAAAACATTACTATATTGTATCAAAAATTGAAATATGAGTTTTTCCTAAAATTATATATTTTTCCACTTAAATTTTGCATCAATTTTAAAAATAAAATTATAATTTTGACAAAATTGAAAGATGTCGGTGTTATTTTTTCTATAAATATCTATAATGAAAGAGATTGTGTTTAATTTAATTAAATTTTAGAAATTCAGCTTATTTTCAAACATTGAATGTGGGAAAAAATGTAGGGGGTTTGATTAGGGACAATTTAGTATTTTTAAATTTTTGTTTTATTAATTGGTCATTCTAAATAATTACAACTTTTACGGTCCTTCTCAATAAATATTATCTGTTATAGGTCCTTGATTTTAATTTTCCCTTCTTTTCTTTCTTCTTCTTCCTCCAAAAAAAAATAAAGTGGTCATCAAATTGCATGAAAAATCCTACCTAACATGCTCAAATTGAGTTTTGTTTTGTTTTCTTTTTTTATACCTAAGAAGAGTTGAACCGTACCTTTGATTTTTACTCACATTACGTCTCATTTCAATCTGACCACTCTCATGTTACGTCTCCAACATTTAATATTAAGAAATAAGTTCATACTATTTTAATATAAAAAATGCTTCTTTTTTTTTTTAATTGGAGATGGCATTTAAATATGCATATGAAAAAAAATAAAAGTTTTAAAAATTAAAATGTTTTAAAAGAACATCATTTTTTGGTAGCAAAAGATATTATACTTTGAAGTACCGAGGACAAGGAACAACAATTTGAATCCACACAAAATTAATGAAATCAAATTTGAAAGTTAGAAAACAAAGGATAAATTTAAATTTTACAAATTATATTTTATTGTTTAAAGTTGATTTCTCTACCAAAAATCGACTTGTTATTCAAACTCAATTACTTTGCCATCTATAATGCATAATTAAGTTACTACTTGTATTTTTTAATTTATACTTTCAATCAGTTTTGTTTTATGTCCCTATATTTTTTATTTAGTTTTTGTTTTGGTTTATATACTTAATGACATTAGCGAAGTTAATGTCATTGGATCCAAGTTTTTATGAAATACGAAACTATAGGGACTACTGCTTTGGATGACATAAAAAGTATATATATATTTTTTTAACAACATAAAAAGTATATATAAGTATATAGTATGTGGGGTGAAGGGTCAAAAATACACATGACCTTTTCCCCCAGGATTGTCCAGCACCACGACCTTTCAACTGGATCAAAAATACACACGACGTTACGTTTTTGGGTCGCCTAGCACCACGGTCAACTAACGGTAATTAACGGTTGACTAACGGCCGTGGTGCTGGACGACCCAAAAACATAACGTCGTGTGTATTTTTGATCCAGTTGAAAGGTCGTAGTGCTGGGCGATCCTGGGGGAAAAGGTCATGTGTATTTTTGACCCTTCACCCTAGTATGTGATAGGATATTGTCACTATCATTTTTTTAATCATTAGATCAGAATCCCATCTACCTTTATCATTTCTCTCTCCTATTGAAATTGTGATTTAACGGTGAAAAAGTAATAGTGACAAAAAACAGTAGTGATAATATCTTCTCTCATATAGTATATAGAAAACAACGAAAATAAATTATGGAAATTAAAATCAAAATTTGTTAAAAAGGTATATAGATTAAAAGTATGTTTTATCCTTTAATTTTTAATTTTTTAACTGAACCACGTAGATGAAGCAGAGAAGTTATATATATGATAAATAAAGTGATCAAAGACTGAAGCAGAGAAGTTAGATGGAGTAATGGACATCTTTTTTCTCTAAATCATGTGCACAAAAGATGTAAGATACAACTTATCCCTACTGTTGTCAAACTCGCGAGTTGACTCTCCGAGTTTACCGTTTTTATGCTTCTAGCTTACAAAAACGAGTTGAGTTAGTGGTAAACTTGTGCTAGTTGTAATCTCGGTTAAACTTACGAGTTTATGCATGAAGTTTACCGTTTGTACGTTTCTAACTTACAAAACCGTGTTGACTTACTTTTAAACTCGTGTTAATTTTTTTTAATTTGATCATGCCTAGCAGCTTTATATAGAAATTTTATAGAAATTTCTTTATTAAATATGATAAATGATGAATGTTGATTGATTTAATTTCAATTATTTAGATTTAAAATATATTTAAATCAAATTGTTGTTATTTTTATATTTTAATTATTTAATGATACACTAGTAATACCTATTTAATAATAAAAGTAAACTCTTACGAGTTTATGATTCGAGTTCACAATACGAGTTTACGTTATTGTCACGAGTTTGCTTAAACTCGTGATTTTGACAACTTTGCTTATCCAAAAAAAAAAAAAAGATGTGAGAAAAAAAGTTTCTCTCATCTTCTCTCTTTCTTTATTGAAAGTTGAAACTCCATTAATTCACAGCAGCATGGCTTACAGTATAAGAAAATGATCTGTCTTTTTTGTATTTTTCTACAGTCTCTATTTGTGAAAAGCTATTAAAATTTTCTTCAACAACACAATATAGAGATATCTAATAAAAATAACACCCACTCATAATTTTTCCTAAATATATTATAAATTAATTAAATAATTAAAATATATGTCGAATCACATAACATCGTGTTGATATCCTATTTCTTTCATACATAGTTACATAAGATCTACTATACATACACTGATATATATATATATATATATATATATATATATATATATATATATATATATATATATATATATATGCGAGTGATTTAAGACATCAATAAATTAATTATTACATACAATTATGTTTTGCTATTTTTTTTAAAAATAATTTTTTCTATCCATAAATTTGTAATTTGTAATTTTCTATAAGTGGTTCTTTTCACTTGGTTTTATTGTCACTATTAGGGGAAAAAAAGTTTTTTTTGACCTGAATTGGAAAAAAAAAACACTTTCTTTTCACTTGCTTTAAAAAAAAAGTCTAATATTCAACTTATGTATCTTTTTGAAAGCAGATCTTTTCATTATCTTATTTTCTCATCATCCCTTATGAGTTTATTTGAACCGTTGATTGAGAAGACGAGAGAAAAGTTAAAGGAGTGATAATTTGAAGATATGACTAATCGTGACTTTTTAGATTGATTGGATAAAAATGATTTAGAAATCATGAGAGATGATAAAAAAAGAGTGATGATAAGAGAAACCAGACCCATCTTTTTTGGAGTAATTACTTGAATTTCATTTTCTATTGTTCAAAACGTGATTATTTTGGTAAACGAGACTATATTACTTGTAACTTTAATACATTACTTGTAAAGTGTAATCAAACAACCAAGTATTCTTAAACACTCCCACTTTATGAAGGTAAGGTGTGAGTGAATGAATGTAGTTTTTTTATGGGCATTTCATATTCTTATTAATAAATAGAAGGCATAGAAGATGAGAAAAGATGTAAAATAATGTATATTAATTATAGGAAAAGTATTTTTCCTGTCACTGGAGATAGAGAGATAGAGTTATCTCCAGTGACCCTAAAACTAAGTCATTTTAAATTAATGAAGGGTGTATTTGTAATTTCAGGTGAATTAATGAAGGGTGTTTCCGTAATTTTACACCCTTCATTAATTCACTTAAAATTACAAAAACACCATTCATTAATTCAAAACAACGTAGTTTTAGGGTAACTGGAGATAACTCTATCTCCAGTGACAGGAGAAATCATTTACCTATTAATTATTACTAAAATAAGATATGCACATTTCTTAAAAGAAGTACACTAATAAATAAAAAAGTATATATATATATTTCTTGAAGAAATAAAAAGTATATACTTTTCAAAATGTGACTTGCATGTCTTTGGTCCACTTTGATCTTTGTTTATAAAATAAAAAGTCTTAATTCTATTATAAAAATAATAAGGTTATAAAAAGAATGAAATTTGGGGATCAAAACCTTTTGTTTAAAACTTGAAGGAACAAAACTAAAATGAGGACAAATTTAGTAAGAGAAAGATTATATTAATAAAAACTATTATGATTTTATCTCTTTATTCAATAACGGATAGATTCTTACAAATATACTCTATCTACATTATAAATAAGATAAAAAACAAAAAGTATTCAGACTGGCTCAAAGGAAAAAAAAAAAAATCTCACTTCTTTGATTTTATTTATAAGGTGAAGAGAGTTTTTTTTTTCTTTTTTTGAAAAAAAAAATTTAAACAAGTTTTATTATTAAATTTATTATAAGACTATATTTACATCAAGTTCTCAAATCATGCACGACCACTTGTCCTTTTTTTTTTTTTTTAAATTTGAGTTTATAGTTAAATTATAATAATTTAAAAATAAAACACATGATGATATATGATTTGATAACATAACGAAATTAGTATAAAGAATTTGACATAAGTATTTTTTTATTATAGATATATACAATTTTACCCTAATTTATTTTTTCAATAAAATGTTATTAAATTTTAATAGAATTAATCAAATTTAAAGTTTGTAAACAATTTTAATAAAAATAATAAAATATTGAAAGTATGAAGTAGTAAAAAAAGATTAGATGAGTACTTACTCGTATGACAGCTTGACAAGTCACATGGGGGCAGTGACCGTTATTTTAACCCGAAGCTGCCAGAAGTGAAACCAAAAGACAAAATACCAAAAAACAATACAAAACCTAATTAGTTGACCAAATTTTGCCTACATACATGCGAGATTCACGAACAAGCTAAGTTTGTCCACCAAGATAAATTAATTTAATAATTTTACCCTAAATATTATATTAATAATTTGTTGATAACTTTTGTTCTTGTTAGCAAGACAAAATTTATTAAACAGGGAAATTAATATAAGACTAGAAGGAAAATATCGGATAACAACTTATAAGTATATAATAACAAGTCTCTGTATAAAAAGTAATAATAAGTTTATGTTACTCACTTAGCATTGAGATTTTTTAAAGAAAAAAATAATTAAGAGTAAATACCCTATTTGGTCCCTGAAAAAAATCACGGACCCCTTTTTGGTCCCTCAGTAAAAATAACTCATCCCGTAATTCCTGATCACATTTGGGACACTTCACTGCATGTGTCCTCTTTAACCTGGAAGGACTAAGTGTGGACGGTTTTTGGATTTTACAGGGATTACGGGATGAGTTCTTTTTACTTAGGGACTAAAAAGGGGTCCGTAATTTTTTTTAGGGACCAAATAGGGTATTTACTCAATAATTAAATCCATTTTTAGGGGCTCCTCAAAATTTTCTCAATTTTAAAAGATAAAACTAAACATAAAAAATTATGTTCCATTATTACCATTAACAAAATAGAGAACACATTAATATAGAGTTAATCTAGCAGTATAAAACCTTACTAAATCCTTTTAAATCTCGAGATTGAGTTTTAAAGAGACATTTGTGTCTGCAAGGAAATCCACAAATCTCAAAACTAAAACACTTGAATAGCTGACAATAAGATTTAGAAAAGGAACGAGAGCAACCAACATAAACTCAAATCAATCCAAATCATATATCACTGTGGTCCTATTTATAAATTTTTTTTAACTAAATCACACATACCAAGAAGAGATAGTTAGCTCAATGATTATAGGGTAAATTTTCAACTTTGCCATCATTTATGAATAAGTATCTTTCAACTTTTTTTTTCTCTATTTTCATGGATACAATTAATATGGACAAAATTGTCACAATCTCATTTATTACCTAAAAGAGTATTTATAAATAAGACCAAATTTTTTTGTTCAAAAGAGACTTATAAATACGATTAAAGTGGTATAGAGCAACCCTGACACCAACAAAAATATTGCCAACACCACCAACGCTTATTGGGATCGAGTGGTAAGGTACTCGTTTTCTCATAAATAGATTCTCAATTTGAGGGTGTGAATAGAGCTTGTTGCATTGATAGCTCTTCTTTCCTATCCGGAAACTGATCCTGATAAATCCTCAAGGTTAAAAAAAGATAGCCTAAGATACCAGTACCTAACTACCTATTAAAAAAAAATTGCCAACGCCCTGACACCAGCAAAATATTGCCAACTTAACTAATTTATTGGGGTATTTACTTTTGACAACTATTTACATATTTATTTATCGCATTATGCCATTATCTACATTTTTGTTAAAAAAAATTCTCTTCTTAGAATAGACTGAACTGAAGGTATGTGACTAAACAATAAAAAAAAAAATAAATCGAAGAGATGGGTGGTGGGGACCATTACAGGCGCACAAGCGTGCGTCTTTGACCCTACTTGCTTAGTTCTTACTGTTCGCCAGTCTCTCTCTTCTTTCCCTTTTCATTTACATTCGAGTTTCTCTTTCTGATTACAGTTCTTAATTAATTCATTTTAAATCGAAGAATATTATTAAAAGTAGGAAAATTGAATGAGTGAGAGAATAATATAAAGAAGATGTAGAAATTATTTTAAACAAAGGTTGCAGTTTTCATTGACCCTGCTTTCTCCCCAACCCTTTGCGATGTCTTCTTGCAAAAGCTGAAGCTGCGAAATCTGCTTTCCTCTTTGTTGACTGCATTTTCAGGTAACCAGCGGTAGTAATCTGAGATTTCAGCTCCAGATTTCGTTGTGGGAACTTACAGAGAGGTTAAAGTAAAGGAGGATTTGAGCTTCCCAGAATTCGATTTTGGAGTTTTGTCACTGTAATTTTAGCTTCTTATGGTCAACGAGTTGCAGATACTTCTGGATTTTGTTAGGTGTTGTGGAGATCGAGTACTCACGAGAGTCGGTTGATTATGCTTGGTTATGAAGCTCGTGGAATTGTAGTTGAAGAAGAAGATGAGAAATTTGAAGGGAATGATTTCGTCTTTGATGTTTCTTTTTTTGGCGATTTTAGTGCTCGATTTGGTGATAAAGGTTTCTGGCAATGCAGAAGGTGGGTGGTGCTTTTGAGCAAACTCTACGTGGGTTTTAATTACTTCAGAAACATCTGTCCCCAATGAATTGATGCTTCAAATGAGCTTTGCTGCAGACGTTTTAAACTTAGTTCTGTTTTGTTGATCTGATGATTAGCCTCTCAGCTTCGTTGTTGTATTGTTGCTGGGTCATATATATACTATTTACAGACGATACCGGGGGAAATGAATAGGCTTACATCTTTGGAGTAGCTTTTTAATATTTCAGCCTGTGCTCTGTATCATTTAACTTGGGCGATTCCATGATCCTAAAGTGGCAAGTTTAATTTGAGGCTTCTTTCATTTTTTTCCTGTTGGTTATTTTTCACACCTCACACCCTTTCCCCAAAAGTTCTGATTATTTTACAGGTCTAACTTACCTTTTAAGGACGTAATGATCTCAACATGGAAATCAGGTTTCTTTTGTTAGTTGGCCTAGAATTAGGAATATGTGACTGAGGCTAACCTCTGGCTAGTTGCATTAATGTTCCTTATCTCTCTACGTATTTCCCAGTGCAACACTGTTGACACTTGTGAGTTTCCATAAATTGATGTAGTTTGCATTTTAGTAGGGTAAAGTCAGCTGTCACTATGTTTTAACTTGGGTAGAACTGCATATGATTTGATATTAAGGATGTCTACGCCTGAAAATTGCTTTTCTCTGAGACAGGTGATGCCCTGAATGCATTGAGGACCAGTATGGCCGATCCTAACAATGTTCTTCAAAGTTGGGATCCTACCCTTGTAAATCCTTGCACTTGGTTTCATGTTACATGCAACAGTGACAATAGTGTGACCCGTGTGTAAGTTATTTGCTTGGTTTTGGCTGTCAATTTAAGATTATTGCAGGTGGATTGTAAAAGGGAAAAAAAAAAAAATAATTTGCGTGTTTTGTCACAGTGATCTTGGAAATGCAAACCTTTCAGGTCAACTGGTTCCGCAGCTTGGTCAGCTCTCAAATTTGCAATACTTGTAAGTTGAGAATCCAATATATTGTTTTGCCTCATCTTTTCTGAAGCCAAGATGATGTTTAAGAATTATTATTTATTGATATTCTCTTCAGTCATTCTCCAGTGGCTTCTGAAATGATATTATAAACAACTTGATTTCTTAATTCACTGGCCCAAAAGCAATTTAGCAGACATAATTTACCTGAGGCTTCAGTAGTACCTAAAATTAATTCTTAACCTTGTCTGTTTTTACCAAATCATTCTTTGTTCCTCCCCTTTATTGTCCTGAAGATAAAGCAAATAAGTTGCTATTTCTGCTACATCAGTACTTCTGATTTTCTTCGACAAAAAAAATAAAGCACTTCTGATTTCTGATGTGTAAACTCTGTTTTCTCTTGGATATTAAAATCTGACGCTGAACAAACTAGAGTTCATCATTTTGACACGTTCCCAGCAACAACAGCTGTTTTTCTTAATTTCTGGTGGTCCTTAGCATTCCATGATTTTCTCTGTGGAGTATCCATTTGTGTGGTTCGATTTTCACCTTGTCTGCTACCAATAGAGTTCAAACCCTTTGCGGCTACTCATGTGTTTACTTTCTGTTAAATATAAAATATGGCTTTTTCAGCTTCACTTGCTCAAACACGAAGTTATTTTTGTTTTCAATGACAGGGAACTTTATAGTAATAATATAAGTGGAAAAATCCCGGACGAGCTGGGGAACTTGACCAGCTTGGTGAGCTTGGATCTTTATTTGAACAGATTAAATGGTCCCATACCAGACACTTTGAGCAAGCTTCAGAAATTACGGTTCCTGTATGTCAAGCTATCCTTGGTCCTATCTCTAATATTTGAACTTGTGGTAGTTTTGTTTCTGGTATTACCATTGTAGAGCACACATACACTCATTTGTTTATTCACACAAAATGGTAGTAGATTATGCAGCTTGTGCAGTTCCATTGGAACTCTGCATGTGGATGAAAATTTGTGCAGACAAGTACTGCTTCCGTGTTATTACCTTTATCATTGCTACCTTAGTCTACTACTAGTACTTGCTGATAATTTGAGTATTATAAATAAGATGCTTGGATAGATGATAGTGATGTGATGGATGTTCTAGTTTTAAATATATCTTAAAGGCCTCTGACCGGTTGGAGGAGTTGAGCCATAAATTTAGTGACTCCAATTTGTGTTGTACGAGTAATTTAAGAGTTGGTTTTTGGGACCATCATTGGCTACTCGTGCATATTGACCTTCCATTCTATCTGGCTATCAAGGCTGAAAAAAGATTTAATATAAATAATTTGAAGCATATATGGAAAAAGAGAGGGGTGGTCAGGAGGAGCTATACTTGCCTGCCTGAAGTTTCTTGAATTCTCAAGCAATTTAATTTTGGAGCTGTTACTGTCTAGTGGTCATGTTTGACTGGAAGACATACATATTCTCTGGCATTTACTTTTTTTCTTTTTGTTTTGTTTTGTTTTTTTGTTTTTTTGGGTGCCTTCACAGGCTGTTCTAGGTTAAATGGTTAACACCGTGATGGGGAAAACTCCATTTCTTCTTCTTCCCCTGTTAGCTTATTTCCCGAAAATGGGTTATTCTAGGGAAGATTGTATTCCCTTTATATATATCTTTTGATGTTTGCTTTCTGACCACATCTTGTTTCTTAACCCTATCGAAAGTTTGTAATCTATAAGCTAATTATATCTGCCCTTTGAAATAGGCGTCTCAATAACAACAGCTTGTCGGGAAGTATTCCTGTCTCTTTGACTAATGTTGCTTCACTGCAAGTCCTGTGAGTTTACTTCTATATTTAAATTTTTCATGGTGGCAAATTTAGACACTTCGTTAATATCTATTATCCATGTATTTAGTATATGCTGACACTATGGTCTTGGTGAATTTGTCGATCTAGTGATCTTTCAACCAACCAGTTAAAAGGAGACATTCCAGTTAATGGTTCATTTTCATTGTTTACCCCCATCAGGTTGGTTAAAATAATTTTGCTTAGTTCCTTGGATATTCAGGAAAGAGATGCAACATTTTTGCTAACCACTGTGTTTCCACTTGACAGTTTTAATAATAATCCTGGATTGAGAGCCCCAAAGGTCACTCCAACTCCTCCATCTTCTCCAACACCGCTAGCAAGTTCAGGTTGATTTATGTCTTATTTGTTATTCTTGATGTTTGTTTGTTTAAATATCACTTGATGTTAAAACGTTCATTGATGATTACGTCAACTTAAATGCTCAAGTTATAAGTGAAGACCCATGCACAGTTGCACGTTAATCTGTAGCACAAAAGAACTTTGGGCTTGATAAATGAATCCGCCATACTTCATGCTGAATTTAGTTTCAATTTATAGAATGTGGCTTTAATGATCAAACAACCACTTAGTCGCGGAATCTCTAATACCATGTTAAGAATAACTGCAACTAAAAAGTTTCTGAAGTTTTTCTCAAATGTCCTTGAATAGTCTTGGACTAGAATACCTTGGCCTCTTGTGTAGTTTGAAAACAAATTGCTGACTGAAATTCCTAATGGTGTTAAGACTATGGACTAACGTGAATATTTTCTGTAGAAATCAAAGAGAGACAGATAGAGAAAATATATTCTCAAATGAATGTATTTATTCATATGCTCAATAGCCTATTTGTACACAAGAGAGAAGACAAGAGAGTAATGACTTATTATGATGATTGATTTCCTAATCACTTATAATTCCTATAATCCCTGATTATGTGTGATACTAATTAATTATAATATATTTATACTGATTTATTTCCTAACACTCCCCCTCAAGTTGGAGCATAGATGTTGATCATGTCCAACTTGTTACAAGAAAACATAATATAAATAAATTCAAACAAAATAATTTTCTTCTTCATGAGATCTTGAATCCACCAGCAAGTTTGGCCACATCCCAAGAATAGTTCAACCAAATGTCACACCAAGGACATTCAAAAGAAACGATCCAACAACTTCACCAAGGGTTCGAATAACAAAGAGTACCAAACCAAAGTAGAAGCTGCAGCAAACAGTCTCACAAGAGTCCAAACAATACTACAAACATCTCACCAGAGACAAAGCAACAATGAAGTCTCATTAGAGACGAACACCAAACGGTCTCACCAGGGACCAAACAATACTCCAAACGTTTCAATAGAGACAAACACTAAAGAAACACTTCACCAGAGGCAAAGAACAAACGGACACAAGGACCACCAAACTCCTCACCAAAGGATGCAAAGCATAGCAGATGCCAACGGAATTACCCAACCACAAGCACGGCATTCAAGACAAAATAGCACTTCACGAATGTGCTGGAAAACGTAACAAACGAAGAACCCAGCCACTAGAGACAAGTGAACATGCATGAAACAAAATGCCGACTGTGTTGAAATAGTAGAAACCCTTGAACTCATTCTCACAACGCAACCTTTGAAGCAAAGAACCAGCCTACACACACCGAGAATGAAAGCTCAACGTCGGAGAACAAAGCAAGGTCAGAAAATAAGTGCAGCAACCAAATGATAACAAATGTTACATTAGTGACCAAATAACACTTCCATAAGCAGAAATCAAAGAACTCACAAATGAGGAGGTACACAACTTTCTTCTCTCTCATTGTGAATAGTGACAAGACGGTCACTATTCACGAAACAACACCACGGAATAGTACCAAAATAGCAAATTGACACAAACTGAGAAGAAGGAGCACCACCAAAGGATAACCAAAAAATGGACAGAAACTGGAATGGCACGAACACACATGCCAGAGTCGAGAGGCTGGCCACTGTCACAGTATAGTGACAGCAGCCACTGGGAAACTCAAATTGGCCAAGAACTAACCATACTCTGATACCATGTAGAAATCAGAGAAAGATAGAGAAAATATACTCTCAAATGAATGTATTTATTCATATGCTCAATAGCATATTTGTACACAAGAGAGAAGACAAGAAAGTAATGACTCATTATGATGATTTATTTCCTAATCACTCATAATTCGTATAATCCCTGATTATGTGTAATACAAATTAATTATAATATATTTATACTGATTTATTTCCTAACATTTTCAAAGTAAGGGTGAGATCTCCATATTGAAGGCTAAATTCAGGAGCGTTCCAAGTGTTTAGTGTAGTTTATTGATAATCTTTAACAAGGATACAGCCCTATATGCCCTTTTTTGTGCGTGTCCACTGCATTTGAAACACTGAGAAAAAGCATAGGCATCAATATTTCGTCTAATTGAAACCGAGTATGAACATAAATGGTGTGGGATTTTATTATTGGACTCAAATCAGAAATAACTCAACACTCCAGACCAGTAAATTAAAGAACCAATTGACCTAGAAACAGAAGTTACTAGGCAAGTAAGAAGAGACCCAAATGACTCCTGCAAGATTAATGCTAGGAGAGACAGGCATTCAACTTCTCTGGCACTTTAATTTTGTTCTCTGAGAAGCTGCCTCCTATGCTCCAACCCTTCCTTCACCTGTGCATGTTTCGTTTACCCCATGCTCCCAAATGGTGGAGGGGCCACCGATATATGAAGTAAATTTAAAATCTGCTTATAATGTTTGGAGAGGGAAGAATGGCTGAATTGACGTGGCATTTAACTTTTTCACAATGCTGTAATCTTGGACTTTACCACTGACTCAACCTTATCAATTTTAGAAATATAATTTTTTTAGACGCATGGACTATTGTTTCTCAACAGCGATTCTTGATTATTTATGTAGTGTGTCTGTAATGATGAAGAAATGATACGAAGAATGAATAAAAATACAAGTATAGGTTATCCTTTGAAGGTGAAGACCAAAGCCCTAAATTGATAGAAAAAGAAAATAAAGGAGAAACATAAGAATGCACAAAAGCGGTCCAATTCCTCTGCATATCTAATATTGATACTACTTTAAAGAAAACTCTCAGCACAACGCCTAGTAGAACCCACAAACATAATCTTAGTCCATAAGGCATTTGAAGGCCTTGAAACCAGAGCTTCCTTTTATGCTTGTTCCTGACGCTGAAGCTTATACCTTCTTGTGGTGGATCTGGCTCGTGCTTAAATTCATGAGGGAGGGAGAGTTGTAATAATGTTAAAATCTTGAAATTCTTATTTTATCCAATCACATATACTTCTTTGAATAGGTTTATGATATTCCATCAAACTGTTATTCTTTGTAGGTAACAGTGATACTGCAGCTATTGCCGGTGGAGTTGCTGCAGGCGCTGCTTTGTTGTTTGCAGCCCCTGCAATTGCTCTTGCATATTGGCGAAGAAGGAAACCACAGGAATATTTCTTTGATGTGCCTGGTTAGTTAAATAATTGAAAATTTGGTAAACTTATAGTCCGATTCTGTATATAATCGTTGTTATTGACTTGCTAATATTGTCTATTCTTTTTCTGGCAGCTGAGGAGGATCCTGAAGTTCACCTTGGTCAACTTAAACGATTTTCACTGCGTGAACTACAAGTTGCAACAGATAACTTTAGTAACAAAAACATTCTAGGTAGAGGTGGCTTTGGGAAGGTTTATAAGGGACGCTTGGCTGATGGTTCTCTAGTAGCAGTGAAAAGATTGAAAGAAGAACGCACCCAAGGTGGGGAGCTGCAATTTCAAACAGAAGTGGAAATGATTAGCTTGGCTGTGCATCGAAATTTGCTTCGGCTGCGTGGTTTCTGCATGACACCAACAGAAAGGTTGCTTGTGTATCCTTTCATGGTTAATGGAAGTGTAGCATCATGTTTAAGAGGTACCCTTATAATTCAATTCTGCTTGTATTATTAATCTTCTAAGGAGGATGTGATTTACATTGGTTCATAATACGCTTCTGATGTGTCTCATATAAAGAACTTTCCTCTCATGTCCCCTTTTCCAGTAGAAAAGTTACTGTTGGTTTTCAATACTAAATCATTTATGATTCATTTTCAAAATTTTCATTTAAAAATTATGCATTTTGATGATTTTATGTGACTATAACACATTCAACTTGATACCAAATGAATGCGATATTTAATTTCAACACTCATGAATCTGTGTTGATGGATACTGATTGTGCTGTTCGTTATTCTGCATTATCAGAGCGTCCAGAATCACAACCACCACTCGACTGGCAAATACGGAAGCGTATTGCATTGGGAGCTGCTAGGGGACTTTCTTATCTGCATGATCACTGTGACCCGAAGATCATTCATCGTGATGTAAAGGCAGCAAATATATTGTTGGATGAGGAATTTGAAGCAGTTGTGGGGGACTTTGGGCTTGCAAAACTCATGGATTACAAAGATACTCATGTTACTACTGCTGTTCGTGGTACAATTGGGCATATAGCTCCAGAGTACCTCTCTACTGGAAAGTCTTCTGAGAAGACTGATGTCTTTGGATATGGTGTTATGCTTCTTGAACTAATAACTGGACAGAGAGCTTTTGATCTTGCACGGCTTGCCAACGATGATGATGTCATGTTGCTTGATTGGGTAAGCACTTGGCTTAACAAAACTATTCCTCTGCTTTTATTTGTGGCGATTTATCTCACGGTTACAAAATTTACTGGAGCAATATTTTGTTGAATATGCAAAGCATATGTCTTGATTCATGTAGCTGACTCCACCTAATGGGATAAGGTTTGTTGTTGTTGTTGGTATCTGTTCTCTGCTGCCTAAAACCTTGTTTCCAACAACCTTGGATATTCATTATGTTAGGCCCAATTTGGTTGTGCTCAAGGGAAATCTCCTTCTCATTACACAAACTACGAGATATATAATATTTAGTCTATTTATTCAAGAGCACTAGGAATATTTCCCATGTACATTTTTTTTTAAAAAAATCTATTCATTTTCTTTTGTACTCCTTGTTTTCCCGTGCCTGAGCAGCTGACAGAGTTTTTTTAATCCAGGTGAAAGGACTTTTGAAAGACAAGAAATTGGAAATGCTGGTAGATGCTGATTTACAAGGAGATTATATTGACGAGGAGGTTGAGCAACTAATCCAGGTGGCATTATTATGCACACAAGGAACCCCTTTGGAAAGACCCAGAATGTCAGAGGTGGTCCGAATGCTCGAAGGCGACGGCCTGGCAGAGAAGTGGGATCAATGGCAGAAAGACGAGATGTTCCGGCAAGACTTCCAGTATGTTCACCACCCGAATGCTAATTGGATAGTTGACTCAACCTCACACATCCCTCCAGATGAGCTATCGGGTCCTAGATAATCCTTCAAAAAAGACTTTGCCCTTTTGAGCAAATAGGCAAACCCCATAAAATGATGATGAGAATGTGCCTTCGGTTTGGTGAAGTATACTTCAGATTTGTGCATATGATGATTTTCACTTGGGACTCTATTTCTTTTCTTTTCTTTTTTCCTTTTGATCTTTTATGAAATTATGTTGATGTCCAGCTTACATAGCCCATTGATCATTTTGTGACAACAAAGAAGAAGAAGAAAGAATCATGTGTAATTTGTATTGTGTTTTCAAGTGGCATGGTGAAGTTTAGGCCACAAAGCTCTTTTGTCATTGTTGTATTGTATGTATTAGAAATTAGTATAGTCTTATGGGAATAAAAAGGAATTCTATTCTCGTTTCGTTTCTGTTCTAGTACATATCTATTCTGGTTTTCTCCGTTTTAGTGTTCACTTTGAAACTAGTAAATTATGTTTTAGTGGTTTTCAACAGGTAAGAAATTACCTTTCCTCTCTTAACTTTATATAGGATTTCAGTTTGGCCCCTTAACTTTAGAAAGTGCCTTGCTAGTCCTTTAATGTTAGTACAATTTGTCTCAATGAGGATTTTTTATAATAATCTATTATTTTGAAAATTAAACTTTCTATGTTAGCATTTGATAAATGTTTTGTCAACATCAAAATTTCAATATTAATATTTTGTATTAACGATTGTTCGGAATAAAAGACTACAAAGACATTTTTCAAAAGTTAAGGGACTAAATTGAAATTAAAGGATTAAAAAGTATACTTTTGATTTCCAAATCAACACTCAGTTTCAAGACAAAAAGCTAGATTCTTTGAACAAGTAGATGCAAAATGCCTCCACATGGAAGACAACCAAATTAATACGGAAGGGTCACGAAGGTTCACCTAAATTTTAAATTTCTGATACCTAGAAATTTGTGACCCAATATTTTTATAATTTTATGTTTAATGAACCATCCCGAAAATAGCTAATGCAGCTCCCGCATTCCCACACTAACGGAAGAATCTTAAAGGATCTTGTTTTAGATGCAAATTAGTTAATAAAGTGTTACGATAGGAGCATTGAACACAAAATTATTTTAAAGGGAGCAAAAATATCAATTAACAATTTATGCGCAAAAATACCAATAAGAATTTAAAACTTTGGTGAATAGACCAAAACGAGATTGTGTTACTTTCACCTGAATTTATTTTTTCATTAGTATTGGTATTTTTGCCTTTTCAATTGTTAATTGGTATTTTTGTTCCATTCAAAATTTTTTGTGCCGAGTGCTCCTAGTGTATAAATTCATTTGTACAAAAGAAAACATAAACATTTGTTATTTTCTGTTAAAATTCTGTGTGCAATTGTAAAATCGTTCACATATACTTGTATATTCGCTTATTCAAAAAAATTTTGGGAGGGACACTTGTTATTTTTCTATTTGAAATATGACACATCAAATGTCTGTTGCGATACACTTTTTATAATGTTGGGTTGTTTTCTGTGTAGTTTTCATTGTCCTAAGATTTTTAATGATCCAATTTGAGAGTCATTATTTTATTGAGGAGTCAAAGTGGGTTAGGTTTTTCCACTAATGCTGTGTGCAAAAACGTAAAGTAAAAAATCACTTTGTAAAGAAGATCGCGTTGCTTTTCTAATGCTGGCATGTTTACATCTCTATCTTCTTTTCTAGAATAGTTAGTAACACAAAGGATGGGTCCTCATATTCTTTTGAAATAAGATGGGTCCTCATAGAAGTTTGACTCTTCAAAGGGAATATGTATGTCCTTATATACTTAGTATAACACTGAGTGACTCTGATAGTCAATATCATATAATGACAAAGATAAAATGTAATTAAGCCTATCAATTACTCAATTAATTTCCATGATTACCCTTTGACACAATTGGACCTTATTCTGGTGTAGAACATAGATGTCTAGCCTTGGGCTGGTGTTTTGATATTGGATCAATGGGCTCTACCGAGATATCTATGGAGGAGATATCCAGGAGAGCGTGGGATCATTGTGCACAAACGAGGTTATTCGCCAATGAGGGTGGTGTGTGTGCACAGTGTAGCGGAATGTAAATAGCTATTAGTTAAAACCTATGCACCTTAATGCTTGACCCTGTACTTATAGAGTCTACCGTAGGTAGAATATATCGAACCCTGCGTGATCTCTGGTACGAGTATCTAGGCCGTTATATCATATATGAAGATATCTCTTTATTCTAGGGGAATTAGGATATTTATCCATTGTAGATAGATTCGGCGTGTCTGCTAGGATATGGTATTTGTTGGGCCCTCCCATTATCGGGCCTTGTGCAGGTCCGTAACAGTTGCCTCCCAGCCCAGTAGTTCAAGCTTTTCAGCTGCCGGGATGTCCTTTGCCGAGATGACGTCCATTATGCTGAGTAGGTTTGCTGAGGTCCTTAGGTCGCCACGTCATGCTCCCCTGGCTCTGGTTGTGGAAATCATCTGCTCTTATCCGAAGTAGTGCTAGGGAGTCTATGGGACCGAGGCACTCTTTTGTCGTGCTTGGATTCAAGATAACATCGAGGGGCTTGGTGGTCTGAGGTAATGGCAAACGTCTCACCTGACTTCGAGGTCTGGCTCTCTCTGACGCTACCATCATTACCCCCTAACACCTGGTGTCCTTGGGTTGGCGAGGGGTTATAACCGCCACGTCTAGCCGTCACCCCCGCTTCCTAGGGTGAATAGTCTTTTCTACCCCTAACTCTTCGGTGTTACAAAGTTCAAAGGAACGCATCTGTCTAGCATTTGTATTTCCCTCCATTCCTTACACTTTCCTCATTTACGACTTCTTTCCTTTTCAAAAGAAAAAAACCTTTGTTTCTGTTGTGATAATCTCTGTGCAGTCTTCAAATCTTGCCCTTTCAATCTTCTACAACTTTTGCTTAGTCAGGTATGTTTACCACCTTCCTCCTCCATTTTCTGGTTTGATTTCTGCAGTTTTTGGTTGTTCCGTGATTTCGCTCATTTCTGCTTTTTTGCTTTTGGCTTCTTTTGGGTAAGTTTTTGGTAGAAACGTTTGGGCGCCATATAAGTTCTGGTCTCCTTTGTTTATCATTGTGTATGGGAATGTCCCTTGCCTCCTCCTTGTTTGGTTCCCCCTTCCTTATCAAACCTTGTATGCCTTTCTAGGTTCCACTCTCTGGTGGTAATGGCTAGGTTTAACCGTTTGCCCTCTTCGAATCAAAATACAACTCCAGAAGAGGAGGAAGCCTTGCGTGCGCGTTATCTTAGAGCCAGCTTTTGGTTGTTTGGCTCTTCCCTTTCCGAGGAGCAAAGGCAAGCGGCCTTGCTCCGTGGTAGGTTTGGTGAGAGGAGAGTTGAAGACTCTTCGTCTGTTTTTGCCCAGTCTTCTAATGCGGGTTTAGCCGCTGGTTTTTCTCATTTTGGGGGCCGGGATGGTTCAGGAGCCATCTCGGCTTTACCTATCAATTTTTACCAGACTCCCCCTCGGGCGAGGTCGGACTCCCACCCTGAAGGATATCTCAGCCCCTGTTGGGATTGCATTGCTTCCAGCTCCCACTACATCACGCTTGGTCAAGATTCTCTTGCCAACCAAATTCTAGGTTCTTGCCGATATAGGTCTCCCTCGATTCCTACCCCTGCCATTAGAACTAGACTTCATCAACCTTCTATTATTAACTTGCATCTGTTAGGTATACCTTTCACTTACTGATCTTTATCTATTTTCTGTTTGCTTTAGGTCTAAATGGAGTCATCTCCTTCATCCGATAGGACCCCTTCTCTTACTAGTGAATCAGATTCTGCTAGTCCTCCACAAGCCCTCCTAACGAAATACCCCAGGGTTGCTCATGGGGTATTGACAACACAATCGTTGATGTCGCCTTCCGATATTGCTAGGCTCGAGTTGGGGGAAACTTCATTCTACACCCTACGTCCTCCTTCTGACGGGGAGCCTGTATGTGCCATTAGGGAAGGAGCCAATCCCTCCTTCTTCTACAAGGACTATACCACTAGACTCGGTATTCGCTTTCCATTTACTGAGTTCTAGATGACTGTTTTGAACTACCTCCATCTAGCCCCTTCTCAGCTTCACCCTAACGAGTGGCGTTTCATGTTAGCTTTCGAGCACCTCTGTAAATCCTTAGTGGAACCTATTCCTTGTAAACTTTCTATATTCTTTTATTTATTCTGTCTCTTCACACCTCGGTTCAACAAAAATAACGAGGAATTAAGAGGTTTGACGTCTATTCAAGGTGTTCCCGGCCGGAAGCTTTTTCATGCCTTCTTTGATTCCTTTAAACATTTTAAAATCAGCTTCTTCAAGGTTGTTGCCATTTCTGAGTAGCAACCCTGGTTCCTCCATGGCCCTGAGTCTAAAGATATGGAGTGGAAATTCCCCTTGTACTGGACTAAGGACCATTATAACAAGAACTCAACAAGTTACCAGGTTGATGGGGACGACCTTCTAGCCGAGGACGTCGAAGCGGTCTCCTGTCTGGTTGCTTTTGTCAATGAGCATGGTGTAAAGACCGTTGCTTGGATACTTTCACAATCCATTATCGAGATCGGATCGCCTCCGTGTATACTTTCCCTCTTTGTGTCTGTTTGAATCCTTGAGCTATTCCATCATTTGATTATGTTGATCTTTTGTACTAACTGATATTGCTTTTTGCAGCTCAAGCTATGGATTTGTTGCCTCCTTATCTATCTCACGTGAATCCTAATGGGGAAGCCCCTCCGAGGAGAGAGACTCATAAACGCGTTGTTCCTGAGCCCTGTAGGGGGAGGGCAAGAGCTGCATCCCAATCCCCGACGTCCAAGAGGACCAGGTCCTCGGCCCAAGGTGGCCCCTCCTCGTCCCTTTCAACCGGGCAACCTCAGCTGCGCAAAGACGAGGAAGCCGTGGTTGAGGAGGCTGAAGCTTGTCCTCAAGGCACCTTGGCTCTGTCTTCTCCACCTCATCCTCCTCCCTTTAAGCTGCCACATGGTTTTGCCTGGGAAAAGGGGTAACCAACGAGCTCAGCGTGGCATACTTCCCTCCTCGTTGTTTCCTGGATACTGCCGTCCCCCTGACTGAGGCCGACGAATGTTTAGTTTATTTTGTGCAGGATCATTTGTTGAAGGGGGTTGGCTTGGCTTAATCCATGCTTCACCTGAAGAAGAAGGTAGTTGGGATTTCAGTCAAGAAGCGACATTTGGAGACAGATAGGGATGTGGCCGTGGCGGCGAAGAAGAGGGCGGAGGAAGAGCTGAATACGCCCAAGCTGCGGTTGAAAAGTTGGCCAAGGAGCTGCAATCAACTAAGGACACTCTAGCGAAGACAAGCGCTAAGATCCTCTTTGTAATACCTCAATTTCAATACCTAAAAACTTGGCCAAAATAATTGTAATACCTCCAACAGAGTTTATCAATATCCAAATCATCAGATTAATTTTCCATTTCAAATAAAGTTCATAATACATAATCAGAATAAATTTCGGAAAAATATTTCAGAGTTCAATACAAATCGGAAATCTTAGGTTTATGGCAAATAAAATAGCATAACGTAAACTATAGGAGTACAAAGAGCCTCCAAAGCTCACTCCATAGGTGCCTTCCCTTGCTCTTTACTAGGATATTCACCTGAAAAATGTTAATATGGGATGAGATTCCACGTCTCAGTAACTACTGAAAGTTTCTACCGTACACAAGCAAATTATATATGACAAAAAGCAGGCTGATTTCAAATATATATTTGTATATACTATAATTTCTCATACAAAATTATTTGCAAAAGTAATCATCATTATGCCGAATTGTGAACTATACAAATATACATTGCAATATGCAGTCTCCCTTATATCACCGTCCTCCCTTGTACCGCTGACTGGAGCCATAGGCTAACACATAGTCCAATAGAAACTCATTCATTTGACTGGATGGTTCCAAGCTCACCAAAACTTAAGATACACCCGGCCAAAGGTATAGAGCTTAAATCTGGACTATGGCTCCCCTCCTTAAAGACAACACTAAGGAGGTGTCACATGTCCCACAACTCCTATGCAATCCCGGCCAGAGGAAAACATGGAAGATGGGGCCCTGAAAAGGTACCATCCACTGTGCACCGAGTGGTGGCATAAATAAATCTTATCATTCAAATCCCTCCTTACTCCAACCCATCATACAGCCGCCATGATAATTATATCAATAAAATCAAATATAATAAAAAAATACTTCCATTTATATCAAATATCATAAAGAGGTAAGTCAAACGTCTCATAAAAATTCATCGGTCTAATCTGTCATTCTTGAAATTCAAGGGACTAAACTGTCGTTTCTTAAATTCGGGTCTAAAATGTCATTCTGAAATTCGGGGGCAAAACTATAATTTTTACTAGGTACAAAACCATAATTTTCATAGGTACAAAATTCAAATTTTCGTGGATACAAAACCATAGTACTTAGTAATATTATAATACATATACATATAAACCAGTCCATTAAAAAAAAAAAGTAATTTGTAATCATACACAATTCACAAGTATATGGAAGAATATTCAGAGTTACCTGTCACTCTATAGCTCCCAAAAAGTTACCGCAAGGCTTCCCTACGTTCCTTCTCTCTCTCTCTCTCTCTCTTTCCCTACCTTTCTGTGAGTCTTGAGTGTTTGTGTGTTGTGAAGGAAATGAGAAGGGATGAGGTATTTATAGAGTTCGGGTCTCAACTATTTTTCAAAAATCACATGTCCATCTACTACACATGTACCATGTCAATCTACCATCTGTCTACCATTCATTTGTCCATCTACCATGTAACTACCATACACATCTCCATCTACCGTCTAACTACCATTCATATGTCCATCCACCATGTAACTACCATACATATTTTTATCTAACATCTAACTACCGAATACTCATCTTCCGATCAAATATCACATGCTTATCTACTTCATAATAATCTACCATTCAAGTTAGTATCTGATTTCTTTACCCTGATTGCTTCGAAAAAAACCGATTATCAAGAGCCTAGTAGCTTTCTTATTTCAAACTTATTCCTAAATTCCTTGTTCCAAAATTTGGGATATTAGAAAAATAAATCTTAAATTCTACTTCAGAAAAAAATGTACTCTCATACTAAGTAATTACACGATAAATTTTAATTACCATAAATTAGTCTATCCTATAATATTATAGTTCTAAAATTTAGGATGTTACACTCTTCACACAGGCTGCTCATGCCCAGAGTATGGAGGCTTTGAAGGCAGTGCAGACGCAGCGGGGCAACTTGGCGGAAGAGTTGGGCGCAACAAAGGCCGAGCTCGTTGACACCAAGAAGGCCCTTGCCGAGTGCTCGGAGACTGTGCGGGTGACCGCCAAAGATGCTTTTGACATGGCCTTGGCCTAGATCCGACACTTGAACCCTGACGTCACCCTGGAGCTTAAATAGATTTCATTATCGGGCGTATGTGTACAAGGGTCAATTCTTCTCGCCTCCTCCATCCCCTGACCATGCTTCAGTTTTGGAGCTCGATGGTGCGGGGCAGGTTGGAGAAGGGGAAGAAGACGTCTCTCTTGATGCTCCTCCGGAAGATGGTCTGGGTCCTTCTAAGCCTGTTGCTCCCAGCTCCTAAGTGGTTCCTAGTTGTAGTTCCTTTTTTGGGTGTCTATGCCCTTTTGACTTTGTCTTGTTACCGATGTTTTGTGCCGAGTTTGTAATTTTGTTTGAACAAATTTAATTAAAAATTTGCCCTCTGAGTTTTGCCGTATTTCGTCGCTTTTGCATTCTAAGCTGCGTTAGATCTTCTTAGATTGGGCCAAGGTCTTTAGTAATGTAGATCTGCTTTTTCTTCCAGACTTAAAGCCTGAGAATCTGTCGTAGGTTTTTGTTTTTACCTCATAGGGTTTTTGTTTTAACCGTACTACCGAGTTCCGGTTCCGTTGTCCGGGATCATAACCGAGATAAGGGCAAACTGTCACATGTTCAGCTGTGGTGTTTGAAACGTAATGCTTAAACATTTTGACCTGATTAGGGTCGGAATGATAATTCATCTTATCTCGAAGCGAGCTTTGAAGCGTCAATTTTGTGAAGGCCTGCAATGGCGGCTTCACACTTCTCATGACCTGGGCTCGTTGGCCCTGATGCAATCCATCTAGATGTTTTTTATTTGTAGCCGGGTTTAGAGACCTCGACGTAATGCTTAAGTTATCAATGGTACACACTTGCGAATTTCCACCGAGGAATTCTTTATTATAAAAATAACCAAGCTCAAACACGGTGTGTCTAGCGTTGTATAGACACAGGGCCAAGATCTAGCTATAGTAGATTCTTAGCTTGTCGGCGTTCCAAGTTCTTTTTATTGGCTTCCTTCGTAGGGTTTCGAGTATATATGCTCCTTTGTCAAGCTTCTCTTTTACCCGGTAAGGACCTTCCCAATTTGCAGCTAGTTTGCCATCTCTGGCGTTTTTATTTCCAACGTCTGCACGTTGGAGTACTAGGTTGCCCCTGTTGAAAGAACGAGGTCTAACCTTTCGATTGTATTTTGCTGTAATGAGTTGCTTAGCAGCTAACTCTCGACAGTGCGCCGTGACTTCGACCTCGTCAATCAGGTCTAACTCTGTCCTTAATGCATCATCATTTGCCTCCTCTCCCTCTTGGAGAGCTTTAATTTTCCTCCACGACGGCTGTCCTATCTCGACCGGGATCATTTCCTCGCATCCATAGGTCAACTGGAAAGGAGTTTCCTAGGTTGAAGTTTGCACGCTTGTCCTATAGCTCCACAGAACATTATAGAGTTGTTCAACTTAATTGGACTCTGCATCTTACATCTACTTCTTTAAGCCGTCAATAACGATCTTGTTGGATGCTTCTGCCTGGCCGTTTGATTGTGGATGCTCGACCGAGGTGAAGTGATGGCTAACATCGAGGTCCGACATCATGTCTTGGAAGATTTTATCCGTAAACTGAGTCCCATTGTCCGTGACTCTCTCGGTTGGGATTCCAAAACGGGAAACAATGTTATGATGAAAGAACCTTCGTATGCGAGCCAAGGTGATCGTTGTTAAGGGCTTGGCTTCAATCCACTTAGTAAAGTAGTCTACCGCAATGATGAGCCATTTGAACTGCCCGGGGGCTGCTTTGAATGGTTCGAGGAGATCCATCCCCCATTTGTAAAAGGACCACGGGGCTGAGATACCTTTCAATTCCGTTGGTGATGGCCAAATAACTTTGGCGTGTTTCTGACAACTACCACATCTTTTGACGGCCTCCTTCAAGTCTGCCATCATGGTTGGCCAAAAGTAGCCAGCACGCAGAGCTTTCCTGGCTAGAGCTTTTACTCCCATGTGGTGGCCGTTAACTCCTTCATGTATCTCGGCGAGCACATATTTGGTTTCAGATGGGCCTAAGCCTCTCATCATCAGGGAGTTTAAGCCTTTTCGGTATAGATGATCATCGACCATTGTGTAGATGGAGGCCTCTCGATCAACTTCTTTGCTTCGGTTGAGTCAATTGGAATAATGCCTCTTTCTAGATAATCCTTGATTGGTTTCCTCCAATCTGTCGCCGCCGATATAGTCATGATATAGCTTGGTTTTGTGAGATTTTGCTGGATCACGGTCCTATGTTTGCCAGGCCCTTTCGTACTTGCAAGTTTGGAGAGGATGTCGGTCCTAATGTTTTCTTTCCTTGGAATATGAGTCACTGTCACCTCTTCGAAGTCAGCCATGACCTCCTTTGCCTTGTTTAGATATTTAGCCAAGAGTGGGACTTTTATTTGGTAAGTGCCCTTGATTTGTGCCGCGACGAGCTGTGAGTCGGTGAAAACCTTGACCCGCTGAGCTCCATGTTCTTTGGCTTGCAATAGTTCGGCGAGTAGAGCTTCATATTCGGC
Source organism: Acacia crassicarpa (assembly GCA_034222035.1). Taxonomy (NCBI): domain Eukaryota; kingdom Viridiplantae; phylum Streptophyta; class Magnoliopsida; order Fabales; family Fabaceae; genus Acacia; species Acacia crassicarpa. The sequence continues at coordinate 17,255,969 of JAWXYG010000014.1, read as the reverse complement.
CTGGTTATTTGAGGTCGGGAAGTTGAGCTGTAGGGAATGCTCAATTGCAATACCGTCCGGTCTTTCAACTATGACTCCTGCTCCGCTCCCTTTTACGTTTGACGAACCATCAACATAGACCTTTCATAGTTTGGCTTCATCAGTGTCTTTTCTGTCTTCCGGGGTGAGTTCCCTTACAAAATCTGCCAACGCCTGTGATTTGATGGCGTGTCAGGCTTTGAAGGTGATATCGAACTCGGACAACTCTATCGCCCAGCTGGTCATCCTTCCGGCCAGGTCTAGCTTGTGTAGTACTTGGCGGATCGGTTGGCTAGTTCGGACGACTATCCGATGTCCCTGAAGTACGACTGAAGTCTTCTTGCTGTCGTCAGCAGGGTGAACGCTACTTTTCTGAGCTTCTGGTATCTTAGTTCTGAGCTCTGTAGCGCCTTGCTTACAAAGTAAATCGGTGCTTAGCCGGCCTCGGTTTCTCTAACCAAGGCCGCGCTTACCACCTCTTTTCCTATTGACAGGTATAGGAAGAGACATTCACCGGGTTCCGGTTTTGATAGAACTGGAGGGGTTGCCAGATACTGTTTGATTTTCTCGAATGCTGCCTCGCAGTCCGTATTCCACCCTCCCTGCGTTTCCTTCTTTAGCAATATGAAGAAAGGGAGTGCATTCTCTGCCGATCTCGATAAAAACCGGGTCAGGGCGACCAATTGGCCAGTTAGCTGCTGGACTTCTTTCTTAGTCCTCGGGGCTTGCATGTCCAAGACTGCCTTGCATTTATCAGGATTTGCCTCGATTCCACGGTTTGTCAACATAAAACCTAGGAACTTCCCGGCTGGAACTTCAAATGCACATTTGGCCGGGTTTAACCGAATTCTGTGTCTTCTTAACTTATCAAAAGTTTGCTCTAGGTCCTAGATATGGTCTTCAGGGTCTCTTGACTTGACAATCATGTCGTCAATGTATACCTCTACGTTTCGCCCGATCTGGTCCTCAAAAACTTTGTTCATCATTCGCTGATAAGTAGCCCCAACATTCTTCAATCCAAAAGGCATAACGTTATAACAGTAGTTGGCCTTGTTGGTTATGAAGGCCATCTTCTCCTAGTCGTCTGGGTGCATGGCTATTTGATTGTAACCGAAATAGGCGTCCATGAAGGACAGCAATTGAAAACCGGTGGAGTTGTCGACCAACTGGTCGATGTTAGGCATTGGGGAGGAATCTTTTGGGCTGGCCTTATTTAAGCTTGTGTAATCCGTGCACACCCTCCATTTTCTATTTGGTTTTAAAACCATAACCACGTTAGAAAGCCACGTGGCGTATTGTATTTCTTTGATGACCCGGCTGCCAATAGTTCCTTGACATGCTATTCAAGAGCCTTATGTCTGTCTTCTCCTATGTTTCTCTTCTTCTGTGCCACCGGTGTCGACCTCGGTCGGATGGCCAATTTGTGGCAATAGAAATTAGGGTCGATCCTTGGTATCTCAGACGACGTCCACGTGAAGACATCTTGGTTTCGTCTCAAGAACTCCATCAGTCGAGCATTTAGATCCGAGTTCATCACTCCTCCAATTTTGGTAGTTTGTGAGGAATCCTTTCCTAGGATCAACTCTTCCAACTCGCCTTCTGGTTCTGGATGCGGGACCTCAGGCTCGTCCTTAAGGTTGAGCTCTATCATGCTTACTGGACGTTGGGACTTCCTGTCCTTTTCAGAGTTTGAGGATCGTTTGCCCCTGCGGATCTGAGGTGGTGATGATAGTTTGCCTTCCCCCTCCCGAATAGTCTCGAAATAACACTGCCAGGATTCCTTCTGGTCCTCGGTGATAACTACAACTTGGTTCTTGCTGTTCACCATCTTCAACTTTTGATGCTTTGTAGACACCAAAAATGTCCCAATTGTGGATGGTCGGTCTTCCCAATATGATATTATAGGGGGAAGGGAAATCAGCGACTATGAATCTTACCCGTTCTGATTTAAACGCCTTTTTAGTTTCTAATGTTAATCTGAGGTCAATATAACCTTTGGGAGGTGAATGCTCCTCGTTGAATTCTGTGAGGGTTGTTTTGCAAGGCTTCAAATCTTCTACGTCCATACTCATTCTTTTGTAGGCATCCCAACTAATGATGCAGCTGAGCTCCCTGCATCTACGAAAATCCTTTTGACTCGGCAATGTACCAAGGTTCCCGTGATTACCAAACCATCCTGATGCCTCGGAACTACGTCGTTCAACTCTTCATTAGTAAAGATTAATGGTGGTGGCGTCGGCTTGGTCGGGTCGTCCTTGAATTTCAGGAGATCTCTTATGGAGAGGACTTCTCTCAAGTACTTCTTGCACTGGCTTACTGTATCTCCTCCCCCACCGAAGGCTCCGCTAACTACGTTGCAGTGGAACTTGGCTTCTGGGAACTCGTCATCCTCGTTAGTTGACTTTGAAAGACCTGGCTATCCCCAAGAGGGGGGGTGAATTGGGTGTTTGATAAAATCTTAGTTATTTTGAAAATCTTTTTCGCAACTTACTGAAATCAACTTATATAGCAATAATCAGTCTTTCATATATATATATATATATATACACATTCAAACATATATGCTGGAAATGTAAGAGAAAAGGGAAGAGAATGTGCAAACTGATTTATACTGGTTCAGCTCAATCCTTGACCTACATCCAGTCCCCAAGCACCGCTTGAGATTTTCAATCCACTATCTTCTTTCAACTCGATTACACGTTCTGTACAAGAGGTAATCCTCTCACTAGGATTCACTCCCCCTTACAAACTGTAATCAACACACCGCTTGATTACACACTCTGTACTCAAAGTAATCCTCTCACTAGGATTCACTCCCCCTTACAAGTTATAATCAACACAATGTGTTTCCCACTCAAGATCACCCAATCTTGAGTAACTCTCAGAAGAATAGAATGATTACAATAAATCTTCTCTCTTAGAAGTGAATGAATAAACACTGAAGATCAAATACAAATCACTTCACTCTCTAAGCTATCTAAACATGAAAAACAGAGAGTAAATGTTGTGAAAACAGAGTATTAGCATGTTGAAGATGTAAGCTTATATCTCTGCGTTTTTCTGTTTAAATCTATCTTCTATATATAGGTAGAGATCAATATATGATCGTTGAGAAAATTCAGTGACCGTTGGATAAAGAAATATAGCCGTTAGAAACTAGCCGTTAGAGCTTTTGCACAGCTTTTGATGTTCTAACACAAATATGACTTTTTGAGATTTGCTTCTAATCCTTCGTTTAATCACCTGAAACATGTACTCAAATGATATAAATAATGTTAAGAAGTGTTATAAATCATTTGGGTAGTCATCTGGATGTTTATCAAAAGAATCAGACTTTTCGAAACGCGGATTTTCTGACACATAGATGAAAACTCGAGTTTGCTCTTGAAAACTCGATTTTTCCTTTTGTTGTCGAATGCTGGATTTGCCTCTGCCTGAGAAAAACTTGAGTTTTGGAAGTTGCTCTGAAGTTCGCTGCTCTCTGTCTGATGAAAACTTGAGTTTTCACTTGCAAAACTCGAGTTTTGCTTTCTCCTGAACTTTGTTGAGTTTTCTTGAAATAACCATAAACTTTCGAAGACTATATCTCTCTGGTCTGAACTCCGTTTTGGTCCGTTCAACTCTTGATGGAAAGATCTATGTGTCTAGTTTCCAATGGCAGCAATTTGAGCTCAATTGGATTTGTAGTTTGTGAGATACACTCAAAACACTGAAGGTGGGTCTAGACTGTGACGTTGATTCTTGTGGCAAATTGTAAAAATCATAGATCCTTTATCTGAACTCCTTTGGGCTTGAATTTTATATCAAAATGACGCATTGGGAGTCTAGTTTCATATGCTTTTGGTTTCATCTCAATCTGATCTCTGGTTTGGGAGATATCGTCGAATTACCAGACCTCGCCCGAGCTGAACGTGAAGCAGAGTGGAGTTGAAGAGCTGATCACGCTGTAAACTCGAGTTTTCACTTGGAAACTCGAGTTTTGAGTCCTAAACTTGAGTTTGTGCTTGGAAACTCGAGTTTTGCTTGTCCAGAGATGCCAGAGTTGCTGAAGACACTACAAACTCGAGTTTTGAGTTGCAAACTCGAGTTTTGGGTCCCAAACTCGAGTTTTGTGTTCCAAACTCGAGTTTTCTCCTATCCGAGAGGCAAATCATTGTAGCGAAGTAGGAAACTCGAGTTTTGACTTGGAAAACCGAGTTTTCTCATCCTGAAGCTGATTTTTGTTGACTTTGACCCCAAATTGAGCCATTCCAACTTCCATATGATCTTGGAGACATCTAGCTTCAATATAAGAACTTGAATAATTATATCTTCATTCCATTTAGCAAGTTCTTCTTTCTTTCTTCTCTTTTCTTGATCATTTTTGATAATTCAAATCTTTCTTTCTTCTCTTCTCTTTTCTCCGATCATTCTTCGTAATTCAACTTGGGTTCATCATTCTCTACAGCTTCTACCTTCTTCAACATCCAGAACATGATGAGGCTTCATTCCAACTTCTGCTTGATTATAAAGACTTCCAGTATCACATATAAGAATATATATGCGTGTTCTTCTTTATTTGGTCTCTTCTCTTCTACTTGGTTATCACCAAAACCCATTGATAACATCTTGCTTTCTTGATAACCTCTGCAGATACTTCTTTCTTTCAACTCTTATCTCCTTCTTGATTAATCTCTATAATTCAACTTGAATTAATCTACATTAAATACAACAATTAGTCAATGTAGGAGATAACTATATTACTCAATCTTTTTGCTTATAACAATAGCATCTATATAAGACATCATCAAAACTAATCATAACCAACAGACTTTCGTCTTTTCTCATTTTTCTTTGGGTCGGTGGCCAGGCTCCTACTTTGGCCACCTTGCTTGTGTCTGTTATTCTTCTTCCCCTGAGTTTTTTATTACGTATTGGCGTAATCTGCCATCTCTAACGAACTTCTCGATGGCGTCACGGAGTTCATAACATTGATCTGTGTTGTGTCCCGGTCCATTGTGAATTGCAAAAAACTTGGTTTGGTCTGTTGTGGGTCGGTTTCTGAGAGTTCGAGGCCTCTCGACCCTTTTCATCTCGGTCTGAACCACCTCCTTCCAGATCTGCGAACGGGAGACGTTCAAAGGGGTTTATCTGTCGTATTTTGTCTTCCCTTTAGACCTTTCCCCTCGAGGTCGGCTATCTCGGTTGCACCTTAGAGATTCTTCTTTCCGCTTGTCGGTTTGATCTTTCTCGTTCGGTGGTGTATTTCTCCACCTCTCACTTCTAACAGCATTGGCAATCTCCATCTGTTCTACGTCCAAATACTGCTTCGCTCGGGTATGAAATTCAATGAGAGTGTCGACTTGGTTCTTGAAAATATTCTTTGCCAATCGCTCGGTCTGATCTTTCTCGTTGGGTGTGCATGTGGACATCCTTCGGGAGTGAGAGTACTTGTAAGGCCACTTCCTTGAATCGGTCTAAATATTTTTGGAGCGTCTCTCCTTTTTTTTGTTTGATCTTACTCAGAGTGAACTGGGACTTCGGCTGCTTCTGCTGGCTGCGAAATTCAACTCGAACTTTCGTCTAAGGTCTTCAAAGTTATGCACAGAATCCACCGGTAGAGTATAAAGCCACTTTTGAGCAGGTCCAGTCAGCGTTGCTGCAAAAAGCCATGAGATGATCGAGCCCTTAAGTAGCCGAACAAACATGAGCAGCTCGAATGTATCAAGGTGACAATGCGGGTCCTAGGTACTGTCATACTTCGGGAGGTCTGCCAGATCAAAATTCTTCGGATATGGCGCACTAGCGATTTCCTCGGAGAAAGGGCTTCTGCTGAGTTCTGTTAGGTACTTCATTTTATACTCTCTAGGGGAGCTTCGAGGCCGGGCTTTTCTCTCCGCATCTCGGTCTTCATCGTCTGAAATCCGTTCCAAGCGCAGCTTTTTCAAGGTCAAGCTTCGGTTTTGAGTTTGATCTCGTCCCGAACTCGTGCCCTACACAGTTCGGCTAGTGTCCCATCGTGATGACCTCGGTTCTTCGTTGCAAGAAGGATAGTTGACATCGTGTGTCGTACTTTCCTTCCTTCCATGTGCATCATCATAACCTTCCCCTCCTATTAATGCTTCGAACGGTTTGAATCGATCCTCCATCATCCACTGGATTACTCTGAGATCTTCTTGGCGTTAGAGGTTACTGTGCTTTTCCATGTTCTCCAATTGCCTCAACATTGATTCCTGCATTCTTTGTAGGAGAAGGAAGTCTGGGTTTGGAACTGGAATTCCTTGAGCCATCGAGCCTTGAGGTTTGATGATTATGGGCGAGGAAGATGTCGTGTGGAAAACGTCATTCCCTTGGTTTGCAGCGTTACCCTCTGGGATATCCTCAGGTTGTGGTGGTTCTTGAGCTTGTTGCTGTTGACTTGCCTCGGCCTGTGGTTGATTTGCAGGCTGAGGGTTCTAACTGCTGCTTCTAGTATTAGCTATCGGTGGTCACGAGGATCGAAATTTAACATCCCCACGGTCGACGCCAATGTTCTGGTGTAGAACACAGATGTCCAGCCTTGGGCTGGTGCTTTGATATTGGATCAATGGGCTCTACCGGGATATCTATGGAGCAAATATCCAGGAGAGCATGGGATCACTGTGCATAAATGAGGCTATTCGCCAATGGGGTGGTGTGTGTGCACAGTGTGGCAGAATGTAAATAGCTAAGAGTTAGAACCTATGCACCTTAATGCTTGACCCTATACTTATAGAGTCTACCGTAGGTAGGATATATTGGACCCTGTGTGATCTTTAGTGTGAGTATCTAGGCCGTTATATCATATATGAAGATATCCCTTTATTTTAAGGGAATTAGGATATTTATCAATTGTAGATAGATTCGGCGTGTCTGCTAGGATATGGTATTTGTTGGGCCCTTCCATTATTGGGCCTTGTGCAGGTCCATAACAGACCTAATTAAGGAGCATGCTTTGGGGAAATTCAAGTGCATACTAGGTTAAGACGGAACATATAGGATGCTATCTAAGTATAGAGGTACATCAAGAATGTACCCGAAAATGAGGAGAATTTAGCTGTTCTTCCTTTATATAAAGGAAGAAGAGATTTTGATTGTCAGTTAGTGTTGTCTCTTCCCAAACCATAGGTGGTTGAGAGTTTCTTTTCAATGCATGCCTCTCTTTTACCATATTATCCATCTTTTTATAAAGGGTTAAGATGCAAATTGGCTAACGAAGTATTATGCTAAGAGCATCTGGCACAAAAATGTATTGAAGGTACCTTAAATTCCAACCAACAATTAAAAGCGAGAAAACATTTTCCAATCAACTATTAAAAATGGAAACTATCACAGTGATTTTAAAATCAGGCAAAATACGTTTGTCTTCGAGAAAGGAATAAGCTCAGAATCACGGTCATAATATTATAGCATACAATGTCAGCAATCTTTAGGCTTTTTTTAACATAAAAGATGGATTTTCAGTTCTCTGAATGCAAAGAGCGTGAGGCTCCTCTTCTGAGTGGTTTAATCGGATTCTTGAGTTATTGCAGGGAGCTGATATTTGAAACTCATGATCCTAGTAGCCCCACAGATGATTCAAAAGGAAGGTGTTAGACCTTGAGCATTTTTTATGCCCAATTTTGTTTTAGCTAATGATGGACCCAGTAATTGTATCAACAGGTCACACCTATGATCAAAGTTTGATCCAACAATGGTTGAAATCTGAAAACAAAACTTGTCCTAAAATAGGGGCGAAGTTGAAGAACACAGACGTAACCTTGAACACAACACTCCAAAAGTTGTGACATATCAAAGACCATCCTCCCCAGAAGCCCCTTAGCCATCTTCGAGCTTTTCTTACATATAAGTAACCAAACGACGTTTGACTAATTTTAATGTCATTGTGATAGTTTTTATTTTTAATAGTTGATTGATAATTTTTTTCATTTTTAATTGTTGGTTGATATTTAAGGTACCTTCAATACATTTTTGTGCTAAATACTCCTAGTGTAATACTTCGTTGGCCAATCTGCACCTTAACCCTTTTATAAACTCCATCGCCTGTTTCACTTTTCCTTTTTAGGCTTTTTCGTCCTCAAGTTCAATGATCTTTGACTTTTGAAGATCCATGCACTTTGATTTCTGCAAGAGATGAAGACATTATAAAAAAAATTATGCTCAAACATGCAAATAGCTAGTCTCTTTGAAACAAAAACTACAAAATATGAAGATTTAAAACAAGCTCGCCACACACATGAGCTTGACACCTAATTCCTCAATAGAATGCATATAGTGACGCAACACATTAAAAGGACAGTGTTTGAAGTTGATTCTCCCAGCGCATTGAAAAAATTTGCTAGATTTTGCAACACTGGCTACATTTAGACATTTAAAGTTAAAAACGTTTAAATAAAGGAGAGATTGAGAGAAGAAAAGAGAACGCAACCAAGTGGGTAGAAAGAGAGGAAAATGATCTCTTCACACATTTACTTTAGTCTCACTATGTTTCTCACACTACAAAGGCATTTGGAATCTAGAACATAAAAATTCCTTATTGTTATGACCAAAGTTTTTAAACCCAGACCGGTCACTAAACTAGTCAGGTTATTGAGTCAAGGGTTAGTGGGTAAGACCGGTTCGCCAATTTTTGGTTTGAACCGGCCAGTCCGGTTTAGGTTTCAGAACCTTGGTTTTGACTCATGCCTAACTAGTATTTCAACGGAACAAAATCTAAATTTTATCAATAAATTTGAGCATGCTGAAAACATGGGAAAAAAATGAATGCTTTACTTTGCAATTGTCCTGCAACGAGGCAATAAAGAATACTACCCTAGGTCTGGAATATAAAACCTATCCTGAAAGATTTTTTTCACTTGGTGGGATGGTAATGTTTTTAGAAGGAAAACTCATTGGAAAGCATGAGACACTATGACTATGAGAAAGATTATAGGGGGTATGGGCTTTTGAGACTTTACTATCATGAATGACGCACTTTTGGTTAAAACGGCATGAGGGTTATTGGCGAGTCTGAATGAACTATGGGCTAGAGTGCTGAAAATATGTATTTTCCTAGGGGTGATTTATTAATGCATAGAAAGGCTTTAAGGCATTGTGGTGTTGGTCAAGCATTATGGATGGAAAAAATTTCCTCAAAAAGGAACTACAATGGTTTGTTGGTAATGATAATGCAATTAGAATATGGGGTGACAAATGAGTATTAAAGGTTGATTTCCCGGAGAAACCAAGTAATAATGATCATCCTATTATGGTAAGGGGAAGAGTTTGCTACCTTATAGTTGATGGTAAATGATATCTTACTCCTATTAGCAAGTATCTACAGGATGAAATCAAGTTGGCTACATACGAGATCCCTATTGCCACCAATGGGTAGGAAGACAAGTTGATATGGACTAGTGCCAAGAATGGAGAGTATAATGTGAAGTTGGGATACTATTGGGGAAGAGTTGTGAATTCTACTAATATGAATAAAGAGGGATCCTTGACTATCATTCCCACTACATGTTCGAATTCGATCTGGAAAATTAAGATAATCATGCGAATACAACAATTTATCTGGTGTCTCTTGAGTACTGCCATTGCTACTAATTCAGCCCTATTTTAGAGATGAAGGTACCCAAATAGTCAATGTTTAGTCTGTGTAGGAGAGGAGGAGACTATTAAACACTTATTTTTCCATTGCCCTTGGACTCAATGCATTTGGTTTGGTTGCACGCTGCGTGCTAGTTTGATGTCTCTAGAATCTCTAATTTTAATGCTTGGTGGATTTTGATGACATGTATGCCCTCTCTGAATAAATAGGATTTGTCTTTGATTTGTTGGATTATTCTATGGTTTATATGAAAAAATAGAAATGAAATGGTTTTTGATCATAGATAACCAAATCCTATTGATGTTATTGAATTGGCTAGGAAAAATAACTTTAAATTTTGGGCTAATTATGACATAATGCATAGGGTTGTATTTTGCTAAGGGGTTGTGATAGTCCTAACATTAAATGATTTCCTCTTATATCAGGTAGCCTTAAAATTAATTGTGATGGGGCCTTTTCGCCTATTGAGAATGATGCTGCTATTGGGATAATTTGTCGTAATCATTTTGGTTTCTTTAGATGGGGATATGTGGACAAAATTAGATCAATTTTTGCTTTCATGACTGAAGCCTTGGCTTTGAAAATGACTCTGTTACTAGTTGTGGATCTAGGACATGATAAAGTGGTTTTTGAAATTGATTGCCTTCCTCTGCGTACCTGTTTTGATCAAAAGTCATTGGATTTGTTTGACTGGAAGTGTAGAAGTATTGTCCAGGATATCATTTGTATTCTGTCTTCTAAGGTTGCGTTCTTCATCTCTTTTACCCCAAGATGGGGCAACCATGTTGCGGATCTTCTTGCAGCTAATGCTTATAAAGCGGTTTGCCCTATTGCAACTGACACCTGCTTTATTGTCACTTCTAACTTCAGAGGCTCAAGAGACTAGTATAGATGCTGATAGTTTTTTGCCTATCAAGACTTCAATGAGAGGTGGCTAGTTGTTTTCTTTCTATTTTTCTTACTTGTAGGTTTGTTACTTCATTTTGTATTTGTTGCTTTTTGTCTTGTTACTTTGTTTTGTTTCATCATTTATGTTGTTTCCTCTATGTATCTAGCAACAAAAGTGACATTTGAGCAAAAAATTAAAAACCTCCCTTGTTCTCACATTTCTTCTGTCAAAGGTTAGTTGCAATTCGAAAGTAAATTTTTTATAATGTTAGGTCATTTTCTGTGTAGTTTTCTAGGGTGTTTTTTTTTCAAAAAAAAAAAAAAAAAGATCCAACATAAGATTCTGTCTTTGCATTGAATGATCAAAGTGGCTTAAGATTTTCCACAGATGCTTATGTGTGTAAAAAGATTGCTTGGCTTTTTTTTAAATCCAGGGGTGTTTAGATCTTTTCTTCTTTAATTTTAGAAAAGTCCCTCAGAAAAATCAGATGTCAAAAAGGTCCCAAGGGACTGTGGTGATTAAAGAAAAAGATGAAATTACATTGGTACCCCTAGGGATTAAAAAAGGGAAGGAAAGGCAGATGTTTTGGCATGCTGTGTTTTCTTTGCTTAGAAAGGAAAAAATGGATAATGTGAGCCACACACGAGGGGGGAGTGATCAAGGTTGAAGGTCCAACGTTGAAGGATATGTTCTAATTATTTACATGCATGTTGTTTTCATCAACTGTGTTAGAGACTAAACTAACTTAGTTTTTTTTCCCCCTTTGGCTGTGGATGCTTGGTTTATTCATATTGAAGGGTGGTTGGTTGAAAGGTTGGAGCTTGGACTCGTTTATGTTACTATCAGCTAGGAGATAGGTAAGAAATGCTAAAATTTTGATCAAGATAGCATCATCACCATTGTACTTGGTCTTTAATCATTGTAGGGTATGGCTAGTTAATAAAATGTTTCTCTGTTTTGGGCAAGGAAACAGAGCGAAAGATCTATTTTTTTTAGTGGGAATGGTTGAATATGTCAAGGCATTTTGGCTGCAAAATTGCTGAAATGGGATAGTTGTTAATATCTACAAGTTAGTTGTTAATACAATTGTTTAAGTTGTTGATACAAACTGTATGTTGTAGGGTAGGGTTAATAAAATGTTGCTATATTTTTGGGCATGGAAATAGAGAGAAAGGTATGTTTTTTAGTGGGAATGGTTAAATGTGATCAAGGTATTTTGGCAATGAAAAGGTTGAGATATAAGATAGTTGTTAATACCTACAATTTTAGTTGTTAATATAACTGTTAAAGTTGTTAATACTAATTTTATGTTGCAAAATGTAATTAAATATGGCTAGTACTTCAGGGAAGAATCTATTCTATTTCTTTTATGTGTGTGTGTGTGTGTGTTTTTTTTTTTTTTTTGGTGGAAGAGAGGAAAGTGAGTATGTTGGTGGTATGGTAAAAAAATGATGCATAAAGGAAGGCACACCATATGAGGATTTGCAAAGAATCATATCATCTTTAATTAGAATAGAAAGTAATGAAATTTGCATGAAATTCAAAGTTAGCATGGAAACATCTACATTTGTGGATCTTGTACATGGAAACATCTACATTTGTAGATCTTGTAGACGATGAAGAGGTGGATCATTTAATACGGTTTAATGAAGAACATAGTCATATGTAACTGGAGATAATGGGAATAATGATAATAGACTACTAGGAATGAAGGATCAAATGGAAAAGCAAGAAGTGTAAGTCTTGTTGTGTTAAGAAATGTAATTTTTACATATATAAGTTGTGAATAAAGGCTGAAATATTGTCATTACTAGCACTAAAACTTGTTTCTCACAGGATTGATCAAGTTTGTGGAGGTGCAGCTAGATTGTCTATGTCTCCACCTCAAATGTTAAACGAAACCAAAGAGTTGCCATCTTTGGCATGTTGTACGCAAATTGTGTCATCAACTAGGTCTGAAATGAATCATTCTAAATGAAAGGATTTGATTATAGGAGAATAATAGATTTTTGCGAATGTTGTGACCCTCTTGAAATATTATACAAATACAACATTTCACACAAGTTTTCCTACAAATTTGTGAAGAACAATCAACAGAAGATAATAGTCAAGTACAAGGTTGATGGTTGTCCTTAGTATATAGGTGCATATCTATTGGAAGAACATCCAGATGCATAATTTCTAACCATCACAACATACAGAAGTAAACACATCCATCATGCACAGGATATCCTAATTGTATCTCATCCACCTATGTCCAGCTTGACACCATCAATTGTAATGGATGGTATGAGATACAATATTGACAAAATAGCTAATGAAATTTGAGTAGTTGACTTGTACAAAGAGTATGGGGTGCGGCTGAATTATTGTCAAGCATATAGAGAGAAAGAAAAGACAGTTAGGCAATTGCATGACGAGTAGAACACTCTTACATGATAATTCTCTTACATGATAATTTCTTGGATATATGACAGATTAATTGAGAGTGATCCTGACACAGTTGCAAAATGGGAAGCGTCAATAACATATATTTGAGAGGCTATTTATTGCTTATGGGTGCTTGATTAAAGGTTTTGTAGATGGTTGTCGCCCATACTTATAGATGGATGTTATTTTAGTGGACATTATAAGGGAACAATGTTATCAGTTTGTGCGTATGATGCAAACAATGAACATAGTAAAGGTATTTGATGAAAATAAGTCGATCATGTAAACTTGGGTGGAGACCAATGGCCTTGTAATTTTGTTATTTTGCCCTAAGTTAAAGTAGAGAAGAGGATATTTTTAAAGTATTAGAATTTTTGTTTATATTCTACTTGAGAGAAAATGCTCATAATTTATGGTAAAACATATGCTCTGAGAGGTTAATAAATTAGTAGAATTTTGACAACCTAAAACTTGAACTAGGAGGACACGGGAGGGGTAGTTATTTCTAGATAACTACGTTTCCATACACTCTTATAATAAATTTATTTATTATTTTAACAATTAATAATAGAAAAATAATATAGGTTCATATCAACACTCTTAAATTCATTTATAAACTTAACAACTAACTAAAAATAATATATAAGTGTTCATATGAACACTTATAAATTGACTTATCAACTCTTGTAAATTGACTTTTATATATGTAAGTATTTTAGTAACTAACAATAAAAAAAACAACAACAACTATCCATATGACCACTTGTAAATTCGCTTATACAAAAAAAAAAAAAAATCATATGAACACTTGTAACTTTCCTATGTTTAGTTGTTAAAATGCTTTTATATACCTATAAACTCACTTATAACCACTTGCAAATCCATTTATACAAAAAATTTTTATATGGACACTTCTTGTTTTCTTAGGGTAAGTTGTTAAAATGTTCATGTGCACTTGTAACTCACCTATAAACCTTCGTAAATTCACTTATATAAAAAATGTACATATAAACACTTGTTACTCACTTATGAACCAGGGTAAATTATTCACATATACAGGACACTACTTGTTTTCCAATTAGTAGTTGTTAAAATGCTCATTTACACATGTAAATTTACTTATAAACACTTGTAAACTCATTATTTAAACAGGTACCTAAGTACAGGTAAATTAGAAGTTTATTACATATATAAGATTTTGCACCTAATTGATTTTGATGGCTCATTGATGATGAACCTTTTGAGCCAAGAGGAATGGTAAATTGATAGTATGGCTAATTGATTTTCCTGCTATCCATTATAAAATGGTATATTATTTTCCACGTGAGAACTTATGATATAGGTACTCTTATATCATTGTTATTTGCGGAATGCAATTTATATGGCATTTGAATTCCAAGGAGTTTCGACGTAGTTTCTAAGAAGTTTAAAGAAGGCGGGTAGATATAGAAGGTTTATGAGGAAATTCAACGATATCAATGTTTAAGGGCATGAAAGGCTCAAAATAATCCGCAAGGAATTTAAAAACCGAGAAGAAATACACAAAGTGAAGGTTGGAAGGAAGATACCTTCCCACCGTCCAGGGACGGATGGGGGAAAGGAATTTGTTTAGAATTTTTTTTAAAGAAATTTATATAATGTAAATTTTTATTTTGGCCCCCAATTTTTTTTATAACATTTTTCCCTCTCTTTTTTTTTTATTTTTTATTTTTTTATTTACAGGTCAGCCTTTTATATTTTTGGAGCTTATAATTCAATCTTTATTCCATGTGATATGTTAATCTTGTCATTTTTTTTTCTACATTCCAGTCTAATTGCTTGAAATTTTTAGCTTATAAATAAAATTTACTTTTGTGGTGTATTCTTTACTATACTTTTACCCATTCTACAATATACCTGTGGATAAAGTTAATTGATTTTTCATTCTAAACTTCAACCTCAACCTCAAAAGTATAATTATATGCTATAAATTTAATTGATCTGGGAAAAAGACATTGTCAGTAGATGATGTTGCTGAATTAGGGTAAAGTACAACAATACCATTATAGAGTTTTCTAGTTTGTTTATACACACAAAAGGTAGAAAGTTTCTCTACATATTTTTTTAAATTTATAAAGTTTCTTTTCTTTGTGTTTTCTCTGGTCCATCCAAATACAGGGAGTCATACTGTAATATTATTTCTTTAATTTTGTCTTCTCCCTATTTTTCCTTTTCCCGACTTTTATTATAAATGATTATTTTAAAAATGTTATATAGTCATAAAATTTTTTAATTAGTTAATGAGTATAGATTTGGCTACAAATTTTTGTCCCAAGCTCCGCCCCTGCCACCGTCAGTCACCTCTTCTTGCATTAGGGCCTTTGTTGCCATTTTTCTTATTGTGAACATACTGCTTTGGAGGAGTCCAGTGAAAGGAATGTGCTAACCATGTGTGTTCGTGGGTATTGTACAAGATACACACTATATAAAAGTATAAAAGTAGAGTTATTGGGTATCTTTTCTATTTTCAAAAATAGATAATTATAATAACCAGATTTTGTTTTCTTTAGATAAATAATATTAGCAAAAATATAGAAAAGAGATACAAAGAAATATTTCATCCAAGGCAGATTATTTTGTACTTTATCCTGTATGTGTATTCATAGTCTGACAACAATAAATAAATATAATTACAATTTGTTGGATATTTGCTTCCCCGGTGGGACGGGTGAGATATCCATATTTAGTCGGCGGGGTGCCTCTATACTTATAAAAAAAATATGATACTGATATTTTAAAATATGACGTTGGTATTATGAAAATTCTTTATGGTTAGGACTCATGTCTAATTAATATTTCAACGGAACAAGATCCAAATTTTATCAGTAAATTTGAACATGCTGAAAACAGGGGAAAAACGAATGCTTTACTTTGCAATTATCCTGCAACGACGCAGGCGATAGGGTATTCTACCTCAGCTGAATATAATGCCTATCCTATGAGACTCTTTTTAATTTATTTTATCTTTCATATTTAACTTTTTTCTCTAAACTAATTTATATGGTTTATAAATTGATATAGAATTTAATAATATAGGTTAGTTAGAGATATCAGTATGTTATAATTAAATAATTTATTTGACTTTTATTCCAACACTATTTCATACGAACTATGTGCTGTAAATGAGAAAAAAAAAAAAAATCAAGTGTTTGATGTTCTTATAGAAGAAGCCTTGACAACAAAGCTCCTGCCACTAGGATGGTTGGCCACCTCCGCCGTGTCCAAGGTGCTGATCCACCTTGCCGCCTTATGGGGTTGCGAAACTCCCCCACCCACTTAAACCACTACCAGAACCTCACACTTCTGTGCTTCCTTCTCCTCCACTTCCCTTTTTCTTCCAACTGCTTTGGTTCTATTTATATCCAAAGTACTTGGTTCTAGGGAAAGTTAGTTAACTCAATCAATGAATATTTGATTAAATTGATAAATTTTTTCACTTCTGTCTTTATTATTTTTCACCTCTTTCTTCTCTCCATCTTTATTGGTGAAAAATTGTAGCACACGTTATTACTCGAAAAATGGACTTATTGTAAGGATAAAATGTTACTCTATTGTACAAAGCAATTTCACCCGATGGGGTCACCGGTGAAGCCACGGTAGCCGGCGCTGTTGCATCAGTGGTAGCTATGTTCAAAGTTTCTTGATTGCCTCTTTTCTGAGAGACGCATGAACCAGAGGCAGAGCCCATAATAAGGGCCGAAGAAGATGAAAAAGCAGACAAATGAGGAGATGAAACATGGCAAAAAGGTGACATCATAGGAAAACCGCTAATTCCTTGGAGCCATTCATTAGTATCTCTGTGTCCAGAAGAATCTGACGACACCATGGCCGACAACTCTCCGACTCTGCCATACCCTGACATCACAGGCTTCACCGATTCCACCCATTGTCTTTGTTACTGCCACCTCTTCAGCTTCGTTAAATCCTCCCTTGATGAACCTCGCGAGCTCGCCTAATCACTGATGGTGCGAGTCACTGTAAGCCAGCATATGTAAATACTGTTTCTTCAAAGGGAAAAAGAATATGTACCCAGCATTTGTTTCGCCGATTCCTCAAGATCCTTTTTTTTTATGTTTCTTAGAAACCCAACGGTTAAATGAGGTGGATTAGAGGTATGGAGCCGGCGAGGTTGTGTTCGTTTATGAATAAGATTAACCGGGCTTAAACTAGGATCAATGCTTAGAGCCTACGTATCCTTGTCAGGGATCAAAGCCCACGTAGTTTGAGTATGATTTCGGCGTTCTGCCATAAGAAAGTGGGTGTGTGCTCTGTGTGAAAGTATAATAATTAAGAGGATTGTCATGTACCGTTCACCGGGTGGAAGTTCTCCTATTTATAGAGGTGAGTAACTGCTCCAACTTTGTCAGTTATGATTTACAAGATTATAACTGCAGGCGGGTATCTCATTCCATGGGTTGGGCTTTTTAGTCCAATTTCCGGAGTCCATAACAGGTTGTTGTGAGAGAGAAAGAGCATGAAAGTGGCAGAGGAAGGGGAATTGAGTTGTTGTGCAAGGGCATGTTCGTGATTTCAATTTTGCATCTTACAACTTGTTAATCGTTATAACTTATAAGTCTCTGTCTTGACTTTTGAGTTTTGACTAGAGTTTTCATATTTTAAGGGTCTTTTTTCAATTATAATTTTATACATGTGAGTTGTGACATTTATGAATTTATGATGACGCATCCCAGAATCAGCTAGGCAGCTATACGTTGTCCCACCATACCTGGAGTATCTTTGATCTTGACTTTTCACTTGTTTATATTCGATATTTTTTATGGTAAAATTAATTATTTTAATCCTATAGTTTTTGCTAGGGAGGAGAAGGAAAGGGAGAAAAAAATTTGATGAGTTAAAATTTAAAGGAAATGAAAATGTGAAGTTATAAAATTTTAATTAAGAAAAAGGGATGAGATGAAAGAATTAAAAAAAATTAATTAAAAGCTTTTAACACATAACTAACGTTTTTTCTCTTCATCGAAAAAAAGCTAACGTTTTAAATGGAATAAAACTTGATGGACTAAAAATTTATAATTTGAAATTGTAAGAACTAAAATTAAAATAAAGGTAAACTATAACCATTAAATATTACTTTTTTTTTTAATGTTCATATCGATGAAAACTTGGACACACACTACAAAAAAAATCTCTGATTATTGACAGAAAAAATTCCATCTGAAATTACCTACGGAATTCTATCGGTAATTTCTGTGGGTAAAAATCACCAATGGAATTACCCACGGAATTCTGTCAATAACTGAAATTACTAACGGAATTCCATGGGTAATTCTGTCAATGGTTTTTATCTACGGAAATTATTGATGGAATTTTGTGAGTAATTTCTAACAGAAAATGGAATTTTTTTTTGTTGGTAATTCTGTCAATAATCAAAGATTTTTTTTGTAATGACATAACAAATGGGTTTGTCTTTAATTTCTTTGTCAATTGGAATGGGCTGTTATGGAGTACCTGACCTTTAGGATATGTCTGAATATTTTGGGTCGCTCGTTAGGATGTTCTTTAATTAATTAAGGTGCCATCACTTTATTTTACATTTCTATCAAATGAAAAAAAAAATAGAGACCATTGGAAAAACTTAGTTTGATTTTGTTTTTATTGAGTTATTTTAGTTGATTAACACAAGTTTTATTTTAATAAATATTTCTGTTTAAATCATTGAAGAAGTCAATAAGATTTACTTTCCTTCCTTCTACCATATTTGTATAATTCATGAATATAATTTAGAATAATAGATCCCAATTTTGGCATCTAGGAATTCAAACTCAAGAAAGTAGAGTATAAAACAAGTTTAAGTACCAACTCGCTACCAATGTACTTTTGCAGGAAAATCTACAACAAATAACTAAAATGTTAACTAAAAATTTGTTACTTATTTCATAAATTTTTTAGGAGCATTATAGACTTGATAGTTGATACTTTATTTAATTGATAACTTTTAAAATGCTCATTTGCACATGTAAAGGGATTTTTACCAAAACAGAAAAAATTTATAAAAAAATTACCTGACTAATGCACTATTCAAACTATTTGCTGAACTAATGCAAACACTATCCATGGCATTGAGGGCGGAGGGGGGTCTGCGTGTCGGAGCACTAGCGCTGGGAAGGGTTACAGGATGAAGCTGTGGCGTGTGGGGGGTGGACGCCAGCAGTGGCGCGACATAGCTTCATGCTACTAGAGGCGTGACACGTGTTCATGCCTGCAAAATGGCATGAACACTTGGCGTGCCATGAGTGGCGTGAACGATGTTTACGCCACTAGTGGCGCGTGGAACCCCCACGCCACAGGGTCAAACACTGCTTGCCCCTGCTTCTGCTCTGAACCCACCCCCTACTCCGACACCCCTCCCCCCCTCCCCCCCAACACCAGCCCTCCCATCTCTCATTCATTCACACCCTCACCCTTCCCATCTCATTCATTCGTTTCTTTGCTTCTTCATTCATTTCTTTTCCTTCATCTTCTTCAGACGCCCTCACGCCTCACGTCCTTCACTCATCCATTTTCACTTTTCCATTTGTTCATTCACTCCCTCCCTCATCCGCACTCCTCTCCATTTTCTTTCCTTATTTTTCACTCTCACCTACTTTCACTCCTTCCCTCTCTCCCTCATCATCTGAAAACTTCATCTTTTTCATTTTTTTTACTCCTTCCCTCTCCCACATTCACGCCCATATACACCTCCTCAACTTTCCAATCTTCACCTCATATGAAAAAACACTGAGAGAGGCTGAGAAACTGCTAGAGAAGAGGAAGAAGAAGGAAAATAAAATTGTCTGTGACTTCACGTTTGCACAGGTAAAATTTAATTTTTTTGTTATGTTTATTGTTTAATAATTGGAATTAACTTTTAATTATATACCTTATAGATGCTTAATAAATGTAACAGTAGGATAGATGCTTAACATTTAATTTTGTTGTTATGTTTATTGTTTAATAATAGGATTTAACTTTTAATTATATACATTAATTTCTTAATAAATATATAATGGTAGGATAGATGCTTAATCACTTACAAATTAGGAATAATTATATATAATAAAAAGAGTAAATAATAATCAAAATCAATAATTTATGGAATTAAAATATTTAAAATCTATTATTAACCATAGGATAGAAGACTAACAATAATTGGTAAATTAATTTAATTAGTCAATTAATTATTTATTTTGTATGAAAATTATAAAAACTTAAGATGGACAACTAATTATTTCATATTTTGTAAAATAATAATTTCATATATAAAATGTAAAATTATTTACTCAAATAATTAGTGAATAATAATTATTTATTATTATTCACTAATTATTTATTCGCTAAATTTGATTTAAGAAATTAGTGAGAATAATAATTAGTGAATTAATTAATAAAAAGATTCTTTGAAATATGTTGTATATTATTATTTATAGTATCCGAAGATAAATAAGATAAGTTTAAATGGAGAATAATAATTATTCAAATCAGTAATTAATTATTTAGAGAATAATAATTAGTGACTTAATAATGTGTTGTGTTATTGTAAATTTTTATTAGTCAAATGGATGACCAACACGCTTGCAATATTGAGCCCGGCCCCAAAGAGTGGGGAGTTCTTAATGAGGAGGTGCAACTGTCATACTGATTACAAGTTGTGTGGAACATAGGAGATTGCAATGTGTTGAGGGTGAGGCGAGCCTCACAAGGGTCTTCGGCAAATATCCATGACCCAGATCTCATCCCACTAGATTTGCAGTAGCACCTTATGCGTGCAGGTTTCTGGCATGTGGCTCGCATGAAGAAACCCCCGGTATGTTTTAATATTCTTTATGTAATTAATTATATGCATTTAGTTGTTTGTACATGAGATAGATAATAAAAGAACCTTACATATTTGTTCTTTACTTTTATGTTGGTGCAGATTGACAAATACCTTATTTCTGCTTTGGTTGAGAGGTGGAGACCAGAGACTCACACCTTCCATATGACGGTTGGTGAGATGACTATTACTCTACAGGATGTAGAGGCCATTTTAGGTTTGTCCACTGAGAGTCGAGTAGTTTCTGGTCGAACGCATGGCAACTGGGCAGTAATTATGCAACAATACATGGGTGTGACTCCACTCCCATCTGAATTGATTGGCGGAAACATCAAGATGGTCTGGTTTGACTGTCATTGGAGCCACTGGGAGGAGCACTCAGCTACGGTTGAGTGTCAGCTTTTGTACACACATGCTTACCTCATGCGCCTATTCGGTGGTTTTTTGTTGTGTAATAAGTCATTTTCCAATGAAGTGTCTTCATCTTCTTCCTCTTGCTCCTCCTCCTCATTGTCAGGTTCATCTACCATATAGTCATCGTTTTCTTCTCCTAGCGCAACGGTTGATTGTCTTGGCTAATGAGAGGTACCTGCCATATACTGTGATTGATGGAGTCCATGCGTCGGTATTGGTACGCCCTTCTCTGATGTCTCAATATCCACATATAACTTAATTAGCGAATTGGGACGTACGGTTTTTGTTGAATATTTGAACAAAAAAATCTACATCCTCATTATCGGATATCTCAAGACCCACATATTTCCGGTTTTTACAAGGTAGTCTACCCATCACTGAAAATATTACCTGATTTTGTTGCAGCTTTAACTTTCGACGGATCTTTTCATGTAAATCTTCAGCGGACATCCCTCGAACAATAAACATTCCTCTTTTTTCACTATCAAAGCTCAATCCGCTTGGACCTATATTTTTCGAACCATTAAAATATACAAATGGACGAATTTCACTCATATTTTTCTTATGTAATATTATGAAAAAGAAGATTAAATTACAGATAAAACAAATAATAACAACACAAATTGTAATTGAACAAAAGTAGAAACACTGTATAAATGGAATAAAAAAAAAAAACCGATTCAAGAAATAGAATGAAGAAGATGGAGGGAGTTTGCAGATCGATGAAGGAATGAATGATAAGAGGGAAAGAAGGAGTCACGGATGTGAGGGATGAAGGCAAAGAATGAATGAATGAATTATATAAGGGGTGAAGGGGGTGAAATAAACGTGTTTAAAAAGGAAAATTAAAAAAAGGGGGGTTCACAGGAGCTAGGGGACTGGTGTGGGAGGGCTGACCATTTGTCAGGAATCCTGACACATGGTCACGTGAGGGGCAGCCACGCCGTTAGTTGCGTGGCTAACCCTCACGCCGCCAGCTGACTTTACTTTGCAATTATCCTGCAACGTGGCAATAGAGAATACTAGCTAGGTCCTTAATACAAAACCTACTTTGCAATTATCCTGCAACGTGGCAATAGAGAATACTAGCTAGATCCTGAATACAAAACCTAATATGATTTATAAACTGATATATAATGTAATAATGTACATAAGTTAAAGATATAGTGTCATGTATGCTATGATTTGATAATTTATTTAGCTTTTATCACACAATGTAGTAGCACTATTCCAGACAAACCATGTGTTGGATGAGAAAAAAAACCAATAATCAAGTGTTTGATGTTCGAAGCCAATATTCAAATTTCGCAATTAATTAACCAAGAGTAATCTGTTATGGGGAAAGAGAAAGCACTTATAGAAGAAGCCTTGACAACGAAGGTCCTGCCACTACAATGGGAGGCCGCTTCCACCGTGTTGAAGGTGCCGATCAACCTTGCTGCCTTATGGGGATTGCGAATCTCCCTTTATCAATTGATCAATTTAACTCAATAAATATTGATTAAATTGATAAAATTTTTCAATTATGACCTTCATTTATGAATGAGTATTTTTCACCTCTTTCTTTTCTCTATCTTTATTGGGGGAAAATTTTAACACTCTCATTTATTCCTCAAAAAATGGACTTATGTTAATGATAGTTTTTTTCCCAAACTAGATTTATAAATAGGAGCACCCAATGGGGTCACCGGTGAAGCCATATGGTAGCCGGTGTTGTTGCATAAGTGGTAGTGATATTCAAAGTTTCTTGATTGCCCCTTTATTGAGCGACCCATGAACCACAGGCGGAGCCCATAATAGGGGCAAAAGAAGATGAAAAAGGAGTCAAGATGAAACATGGCAAAAAGGTGACATCATAGGAAAACTGCTAATTCCTTGGAGTCATTCATTAGTGTTTGTGCCTTAATTCTCTCCTTAATTTCCTCCCTACTTTCCTCCTTAATTTTATTAGTGCTTACTTTATGTCCCCCTTTCTTGGTGTATAAATAGGCAATAGACAATCCTTCTAATGTACACTTGAATACACACTTATGTGATTATATTGGTTCTCTTTCTCTCTATCTCTCTAAGTTAAAATGGTATCAAAGCTTAAGGATTGTTCTTGACCAATTTTATTTTTCCAATGGCTATTGTTACTGTAGCGTGAATAGTTACTGTAGAGTGAATCGTGATAGTGGCCATCTCCAGCGCGTGTGTACAAGTGTCATCTCGGTTTTCAACAGTAACCCCTTCGCCGGTGTCAAATCTTCTTTTCTGGTAAGACTAGGCCAGTTTCATACTTAGAAGACTACATTTGGCTATTGGTTTTGTTGTTTTTCTCTTCTTCCCTGCGTTTGGCGATTGCTTGCTGTTCTGGTATTGTTCTGTGAATAGTGACCGTGATGAGTAGGGTACTGTTCTGTGACTCATCATTGTTCACAAGGGGGAGAGAGAGAGAGTGAGTGTCAGTAAGGCCTTCTTATGTGGTTCCTATTTGCAGCAAGCAGCGACAGGGACGAATTAAGAAGGTTCTCCTTCGTTCTACCAAGCTTCACCACTAAGATTCATTATTTTGATGTCAAATATCATGTTTCTTCCTTCAAGACCACCATTGTTGGTCTTCTTTTGTTATTTTTGGCGAGATTCTTTTATTTTCAGTGAGGTTCTAACTTCCCAATGAAATTTCAGATTCCGGTGAGTTTTCTAGATTCTGACAAACTTTTCTAGACTCTGGCAAAATTTTCCAGATTCTAGTGACTTTTGTATCCGGTGGTGCTCTGCATTTCCTACGAAGTTTTTAGATTCCAGCGAGCGTTTTCCAAATTCCAGCGAGCTCTTTGCTGTGTTTTCCAAATTCAGGCAAGTTCTTTGATGTGCCTGTTGTTACTTATTCAGGCGAGTTCTTTGTTGTGCTTGCTGTTACTGAGATTTGTGAAGGTCAACAAAGAAGATGCTGAGGGGTGATCGAAGAGATGCTGAGGGTCAATTAGCTTTGGATTCGGTGGTTATTTGCTTTTTGGTGTGAAAGTTTGTTATTTAGTCACTGGGAGGACTATTGCTTCTATTTGGTCACTAATGTGGCGTTTGCTATCGAGCATCGTGAATCCTCAATTTGGTGTTGTAGTCTCAGGTGAGATTGTTCTGCTATGTTTAAAGAGGTTATTGATGCCTTGTTTGCTTGCTGTGACCATTTTCTTTGGAGAACTCTACTCGTTATTTGGGCTCCATTTGGATATTTGTGCTTGGACGTTTGTGCTTTTGCTTTGTTGTTTTCGACTGATTTCTCTTTGGTGAGGCTTTGTGCTCAGTGTTGGGAATAGCATTCTTTGCTGTTAATTGGAGGTTTATTGGTCTTTTCAGTGGCTGGTGATCTTACTTGGAGAGTCAGTTGTGGTTGCACTCTTGATCATTTGCAGTTTGGTATATCTAATTGTTTGATTTCTTACAAAACTTCTTATACTGCTTCTTTGTGGAGTTCAACTTGTTTCTAGTGAGGATCAATGGCTAAAGTTAAATCTAGTCCTTCAGTTGCTCTTGCTATAGGTAATATTGCTTATGCTCTGGCTACTTCTTCCTCAAAATGGATCATTGAATCCGGAGCCACTAATCTGCTAGTTTTCATATTGTTGTGATGTTACAATTTTGTTGTTTGGTTCCTATTGTGATTGTTGCCACTATATCTTGATAACTTTGAAGACTTTGCAGTATTTCTTTCCTTACCTTAACTCATGGTTGTCATTCGCCCCCGATGAGAGGTTTGATTTGATGTTCTTCACTTTTGGTAGCTAAGGTCATGATTTCAGATCTATTTTATGGGTTCAGAAGTGCTTTATCCTTATGAGACAAAGTTTACACTTTGGTTTGAGATCTTTGCTGCATTTTGTCTGTTCTCTCCTTCTTTGTGCATTTGTTTTGGCTTTTGGGATTGTGTTATATCGCCCAGGTTTGGTATTTCTTAGTGTGGCTTCTTCATAAGCAGCATATAAATAATTTTTGGACATAAATGCCTCCATTGAATTAAAAAACTGCGATATTTTTCTCAAATATTAATGGTACTGATAGAAGTGCTTGTTCACCACAGTTATACAAGCCTTGAATACCTTCTTCAAGAGGAAGGGCCTGAAGTTGAATCCTATCTCTATTATGTAATACGTTAGTCCTTGCAGGTATGTGTTACTATTATGTGTTAGAAACTTAACATTTCCAAGTTGAAAATTAATGCCTCTGACAATAATTCTGGATTGTCTTGCAGTGTGCTCTATTTTTTGGAGATTTTTTTAGAAGGAACAAATTAAAGATGAAAGAACATGGACCTATGACTACTTGAGTACTCTGTTGTTTGGAGATTTTATATTTTCGTGTTGCTAGGATTTCCTTCAGCCTAGACATGGAGGCTCTGTTTGTTGGATAACTAAGCTTCTTAGAGTTCAACAGGAAACATTATAATCAATATCATGACTCCATGTTTTAGAGGAGGTTCTCTCAGCTTGTACAAACAGTATCTACTATTTGTAATCATTAAATTTTCCTTAACAACCATGGTGATTTATAATAAAATGTTAGTGTTTTAGTTACTTTAAACTTGTGACATTTTTCCTTGTTCGGTATTTTAGTTACTTTGAACGTATTACATTTTATAGTTCAATGAACAAGTTAATTTTCTCATTTAAGTGTGTCAAATTGTCAAAAAAAGCTTAAAAAAACAAATGAAATTAGCCATAATTCTGGAAATTCTCTGGGATATTACCCACGGAATTCTGTCGGTATTTTATAGGTAATTTAGCATGGAATTGAATTTTGAAATGGAATTCAGTGGGTAATTTTCCCATGAACACTGCTGCCGTTGATTTCCGTCCTTAGTTGCCAAAGAAATCATTCTGTCCCTAATTTACATGAGAAATATTTCGTCGCTAATTTTTACCCATGAAATACCAACAGAATTCTGTGGGTAATTTCCCACAAACACTCCTGTTGTTGATTTCTGTCCCTAATTGCCAACGGAATCATTCTGTCTCTCATTTCTATGGGAAATTAGCGACGGCATATTATTTTGTTTCTAATTTTTGTGGGAAATTAGTGAGAGAATATTATTTTATCAGGAAATGCCTTTGCCACAATATTTCCTTAGATGGACTTTGTTTCGTTGGAAATGTATTAACGACGGAATTCCACAGGTAACTTCCATCTCTAATACGATTTTTTTTTTTTTTTTGGTATTGACATAACAAATGGGTTTGTCTTTCTTTGTCAATTGGGATAGGCTACTCTGGAGTACTTGACCTTTAGGATATATCTGATATCTGAATATTTTGGATCACTCTCATGATGTTTTTTAATTAATTAAGGTGCCATCACTTTATTTCACATTGCTATCAAATGAAGAAATTAAAAATGGAGACGATTGGAAAAACACAGTTTGATTTTGTTTTTATCTGAGTTATTTTAGTTGACTGACACAAGTTTTATTTTAATAAATATTTATGTTTAAATCATTGAAGAAGTTGATAAGAATTACTTTCCCTCCATCTTTAATTTGCATAATTCATGAATTTAGAATAATAGATCCCAACAAACAATGACGAGAAAAAAAAGAGTAGGAAAAGGGTCTATTTGAGCTCGTCAGGATCAAATTAAAATAATAATATTCCTAATAGAGATTTTAGCTGCTGAATTTCTTGATCAGATTCTTTTAAACTTCCCTGTTCACACATTTCTTCAGTCGAAGGGCGGCAGCGATTTGGAAGTAAACTTTTTATAATGTTAGGTCATTTTCTGTGAGTTTCCTGAGGGTTGGTGGTTTTTTTTTTTTGTTTTTTGTTTTTTGTTTTTTGTAATGATCCAATATAAGATTCTACCTTTGTATTGAATGGTCAAAGTGGCTTAAGATTTTCCATTGATGCTGATGTGTGAAAAAGAGACCGCGTGGCTTTTTTAAATTAAGGGGTGTTTACATCTTTTCTTCTTTCCAAAATAGTTTGTATAGCACACTTCATAATTCATATACTTTTAAGGTAAATTACGTGCAAGTCCCAAGGATAAAAAATAAATACAATCCCTTGAAATCACCAAATTACACAGAAGTTCCTAGGGACTTTTTTGATATTATTTGTATTAACAACATGAAATGTCATATTTATAACAGAAAGTGCTATATTTACAACAAAATTTAAAAACCTGGTCATTTACAATAGAAAAAAACCATATTTACAACAGAAAGTGTCATATTTACAATAACATTTAAACACTTGAATTTTGTTTCAAACTCAAGTTCCTAAATGTACAGAGGTCATTTACAACAGAAAAATGTTAGATTTACAACATGAAATGCTATATTTATAACAAAATTTAAAATCTGGCCATTTATAACAGAAAAAGCCATATTTACAACTGAAAATGCCATATTTACAACAAAATTTAAAAACGTGGATTTTGTTTCCATACAAATAATATAAAAAAAAGGTCTCTAAGGACTTCTGTGTAATTTGATAATTTTAAGGAACCTCATTGTATTTATTTCTGGTCCTTGGGACCTAAGTGTTATTTTCCCTACTTTCAAAGCAAGATGGGACCTAAGAAAAGTTTGATTTTTCATTTCCTTTAGAAAGCTTGATTATATGATTTATAGTTTGATTCATATCCTTCTTGATCGTCTTCCAAAAATGAAAAGACAACATATCCTTCTTGATCGTCTTCCAAAAATGAAAAGACAACAGCTATTGTTTCGATCCTCAACTCACTGTCAAATCCTTTGTCCAGATTATATTAATATCTTGTTGTTCAATTAGTAGGGTTTTGAAAATAATAATGGGGAATGATATGCAATTAACTTTATATACGTAAAAGTTTGAAATATGACGAATTAGATAGGATGCTTGCTAATGAATAGTGGGGGCACATGTTTCCAAATGTTTCGGTGGCGCACTTGCCTTTCTTTAAATCGGATCATAGACCTTTGTTATTACAGCTTGAGACGGACATGAATTTAGTGAAGACGATCCGGCCTTTTCGTTTCATTGCTGCTTGGGTCCTTCATTAAAAGTTTGATGAGTTTGTGCAACAGTCGTGGGTCCCCAATTTGGCTTGGACTCAGAACATTATCCAATTTACTAAGGCTTGTTCTGCATGGAATAAAGATGTTTTCAGGCACACTAAGGGAAGAAAGAAAAAACTCCTGCGACGTCTGGATGGCATTAATAGGGCTGTTTCTCGGGTTGGGATGCTTCCAAAGTATGAGTCATTGCAATTACAACTTTGCAAGGATCTTGAAGACGTTCTTCTTCAGGAATCTCTCATTTGGGCACAGAAAGCTAGAGCGGAGTAGTCAGTTTATGGGGACAGGAACACTCAGTATTTCCATATATGCACGTGCTAATTGTAGGCAAAAATCCCAATGCATTGAAGCTATTAAAGATGCCACAAGTTCATGGGTATATGGCACATCCCTAATTAAAGGTATGGCCACTAGTTTCTTTGCTAATCTTCTTTCAGAAGACTCCCTCAGCAGGCTAACCATCAGCTGCCACACGACATATTCTTGTGTGGATGACAATATGTTACGATGGTGTAATTGAGAGGCTTCAGATATTGAAATCAAGGATGCTATTTTCAGTATGGGTGTGCTAAAATCCCCAGGCCCTGACGGCTTCAATGTACTGTTCTACTAGAATCAATGGAGCACTGTATGTAATTCCCTTGTGAATTATGTGAAATTTTTATTGTTAACCCATAGGCTATCAAGGAGATAAATGGTACCCTGATTGTTCTCATCCCAAAAAAAGAGCATCCGGAGTCCATAGGGGATCTGCGACCAATAAGTCTTTGCAATGTCATCTACAAAGCACTCTCAAAGATTATTGTTAATAGGTTAAAACCTATCCCTCCTTTGGTAATAGCCCCAAATCAATGCAGCTTTTTTCTAGGAAGGCATAGTAGTGATAACATCATCGTGGCTCAAGAGGTCATTCATACCATGAGATCTATGAAAAAGAAGAAGGGTTTCTTGGCCATTAAAATTGACTTGGAAAAGGCTTATGATTGAGTCAACTGGAACTTCTTGTTGAATTGCCTTTAGGAAATTAATCTCCCTGGTCAATTGACTAAGGTCATTGGTCAGTGTGTTTCTAGTTCAACTATGCAGCTGTTATGGAATGGTGATAAAGCTGAACTCTTCCATCCATCTAGGGGACTGAGGCAAGGGGATCCGTTATCACCTTACTTGTTTGTTGTATGTATGGAAAAACTGGCTCACCTTATATAGGCTGCTGTTCATGATGGACGCTGGAAGCCGATTTGCCTGACAAGGATGGGTCCCCCTATTTCACATCTATTTTTTGCGGATGATATTATTTTGTTTGCAGAAGCATCCATGGATCAAGTTGCTGTGATTAATATTTTGTGAAAGTTCTAGGTTAAAAATTAATTATCAGATAACCTGAGTGTGCTTTTCAAAGAATGTGCATCATGTTAGAAGAAGCGAAATGTGTGCCTCACTCGGCTTCACAATTACAAGTGATCTAGGTAAATACCTGGGTGTACCCCTTCATCATAAGTGGGTCACTAAAGAATCATTTCATTATGTAGTTGATAAGGTGAAGATGAGACTATCAGCATGGAAGGAAAAAACTCTTTCCTTTGCAGGCAGGGCCACCCTCATTTCATCGGTAACTATAGCAATTCCAGGGTATGTCATGCAAACGTCTCTCCTCCCGACTAGCACATGTGCAACTCTGGATCAAAGTAACCGGCAATTCTTATGGGCTAGTATGGAGGAACACAAGAAAGTGCCTCTGGTTGCTTGGGATACTATTTGCAAACCTAAAGCTAGAGGTGGTTTGGGGATCCAACACACCAACTATTACAACCACACTTTTCTTATGAAGGTAGGTTGGCAGTTATCAACAAGACGAGATGATTTTTGGGTCCAGGTTCTCTGAAATAGGTACAATTGTGGTTCAGATGTTTTACCAACAATTGGCATGGACAGACCTGGATCGAATTTATGAAGCGAGATTAAACGCACATGGAACAAAGTCCAAGAAGGAATTGAGGTGCTACCAAATGGGCATTTGCGATGGAAATGGAGTAAAAGTGGAGAATTCTCTGTCAAGTCTGCCTATGATTCACTCTCCCAGGATGTGCGTTACCCAGATCCTTTATAGAGTAGAGTTTGGAAGATCAAGATTCCGGAGAGATGCAAGACGTTCCTTTGGCTTGTCCTGCATGATCGTTTGTTAACCAACGTGTCTCGGTGTAAGAGAGGACTGTCGGTGGATGGTAGATGCCCGACCTGCAATGGAAGTTTGGAAAGCTTACAACACGTACTGAGAGATTGCTCTACCACTTTGGAGTTGTGGCGTCAGATCGTCCCTCTGCACTTATGGCGCAAGTTCAGTTCCTTGCCCTTTGACCGATGGATCCGATGGAATCTTAATTTTCGAAGGGGGTCGAAACATGCAGAGGACCGGAGGCAACGGTTTGTGATCACATGCTGGTGGCTATGGAGGCGTCGAAATTCATTTGTCTTTGAGGGCACGAGAACCTCAAACTTCTCTGTTTTGACCAGTGTCAACGCCATTATACGCTGCCTGAATGAAGCCCGAGACCGTCTCGGACCAGTCGAGGGCAGGTTGGGGAAGTTGAACGAGGCTGGTGAGCGCTGGAATCCTCCTCTGGCCGCATGGGTTAAGATTAATACAGATGGCGCTTTGTCACACTTGACTCCTGGAGTTGCGAGTGGTGGGGTTTTGCGAGATGAACATGGTGCCTTTTTGATAGCTTTCAAGTTGAAAGGGGAGGAGGGGGACTACCTGACTGCTGAACTCTGGGGCTGCCCTCTTGGACTCAAACTCACGTGGGATATGGGATTCAATAATGTTATTCTCGAATCTGACTCTGCAGATGCAGTTGCATTGATCCGGAGTCCTCTAAATGAAGCTCACGCGGACAGATCTCTGGTAGAAGAGATCAAAGGCGTGGTCAATCGTGCTTGGAACGTTGAGGTCTGTCTCATCAATAGGCGTGTTAACGTTGTTGCAGATTAGCCTGCTAAAGAAAGTCTATCCTCCATGCCGGGCTTCCAGGTGGTGTCGCAACCTGATATGGTTCTCGCAAGGATTCTTGAAGAAGACAAGTCTTAGATAATTAGTGGCTGCTTATTTGTATCGAAAAAAAGAACACACACACACTTGAATTCACTATAGTATTAGTCAGTCATAGTAGATAGATTGTGAAGAAGAGTATTACCTTTTCTTTTTTATTTCTTTGATTTTTTCACCCACAAGAAGTTTATCCTTTTTTCTGTCTACAACTGGAGCATAAGTTGTCGTAGGAAATTTCCCAGATAACATGTTAAAAACTTAATCAGCACCCTTATTCTTCTTTCAAAGAAAGTATCAAAAGCTGTGACATAACGATATATTCTGATAAATGCTTTCTTTAATCTAAAATATAACAGACTTGAAACAAAGACAGGAAGTAAAATTATGGAAATTAGATGGAGGTGCATAGAGGAGAAATTTACATACACTTTTGTAGACAATTTTAGTTGGTTTGTTGAGGTAAAATCAAATTTGATGATAATGACATACATATTTCTTTATTATCTCCATATGTTTCTTTCGCTTATCAATACGTTATATAACTGATTTTTTCAATAGCAAAGATGTATGGTTCATTTTTTAGTTGTTAATGGTTTTTATTTAAATGATGCGGGTTCAAACTGTTGAGAGTGATTTATGAGAAACCACAAAGTCAGACACCAATGACAGAAAGATTATCTAATACAGGGTCCGAGGCTTGTTCCTTAATAAAGGTATTTGGTAAAAATAAGTCGATTATGCAAACCTGGGTGGAGAACAATGCCGTTCAAATTTTGTTATTTTGTCTAAGTTAAGCAGAGTAGAGGATATTTTTAAAATATTGGAATCTTTGTTTATATTTTGCATGAGAAAAAAGCTCATAATTTCTGGTGAAACATATGCTCTGAGCACCAAGGTTAATTTTGACAACCTAAAACTTGAACTATAGGAGGACAAGGGGGTTAGTTATTTCTAGATAACTATGTTTCCATATAAACTTATGGTAAATTTGTTTATTATTTTAACAATTCATAATAGAAAAATAATAAAGGTTCATATTAACACTCTTAAATTCGTTTATGAACTTTACAACTAACTATAGAAAAATAATAATTGTTCATATGAACACTTACAAATTGATTTATGAACATTTATAAATTGACTTTTTTATATAAGTATTTTAGTACCTAAGAATAAAAAAACAATAACAATTATCCCTATGAACACTTGTAAATTCACTTATACCAAAAAAAAAAAATCATAAGAACACATGTAACTT
Source organism: Acacia crassicarpa (assembly GCA_034222035.1). Lineage (NCBI taxonomy): Eukaryota > Viridiplantae > Streptophyta > Magnoliopsida > Fabales > Fabaceae > Acacia > Acacia crassicarpa. The sequence goes on along the minus strand of JAWXYG010000014.1, from coordinate 17,223,443 downwards.
TCCTATGTTTAGGTGTTAAAATATGCCTGTAAACTCACTTATAAACACTTGTAAATTCATTTCTACAGAAGTGTTTTATATGGGCACTTATTGTTTTTTCATTTTAAGTTGTTAAAATGTTTATGTGCTGTGATTCACTTATCAACCTTTGTAAATTTACATATAGACACTTTTACTCACTTGTGAACCCAAGTAAATTATTCACATATACAAATATATATATATATATATGGGGAAATGATATATCCAGTGACTGGATATAAGGTTTTTTCTAATGTGATATATACTATGCCGTTTTGACCCGTTCACATGCTATGTCACTGAAAAAAAAAGGCAAAATAAACTGAAAACAAAATCCAATAGGAATCAATTTCAAATCGAGTTTTTTGAAAAAAAAAATCAATATGACCTTCACATTCAAACGATTAAAATAAAACCTAATTCCTAAATTTAAAAATAAAATCAGTAATGGAAGATAAAAATTAGAATCGGTAATTCTCTATTATTTATTTGGTGATTCTCAATAGACTATCAGTTAATCCATCGCAACAATAATTCATTACAATTTCAAATTAAAATTGGTAATTCATCACAACAATTTATTGCATTTGGAATCGCAACAATAATTCTCTATTTTTTTTTGTATTTTTTCTGATTTTTTTTCCCAATGACATAGCGCGTGAACTGGTTAAAACGATGTAGTATATACTTCATTGGAAAAAATCTTATATCCAATCACTAGATATATCATTTCCCCTATATATATATATATATATATATATATATATATATATATGGGGAAATCATTGATCCTGTCACTGGATATAACGTTGTGTTCAGTGAGCTCTTCTATGACGTAGTTTGTAATATCCTAAAATTTCTACTTAGCTTGACCACTATATTTTGATAGTAAATACCTATTGAAAATATGTGAATATGTGGTCTCAAAATTTTGTAGCTTATTTATTTTAATTTAGGAAATGTTTTCTTGGAATTAAATAAACCAAAGACCCAAAATATTCTAAGTTTTTTTAGGGATCATAAAACATCATAAAATTATCATAATTGAGCATAGCCTTAATTTAATCATCAGAGACAATAAAATGACATGGAAATACTTACTCCAATTAAAGAAAACTTATCAACAATTAATGGGCAATTAAATTTACAGAAATTGAAATATTTAGGTTAATTTTCGTAATTAGTTAATAATTAAATTAAAAAGGCATAATCAAGAAATGTTATGAAAACACTTAAGCAATTTAAAGGCTATTAGTAAAAACTAATGGGCAATTAAGCTTACACTAATTAAAATAATTTGTGTAATGCTACAAATTAATAAAGAGACAAATTAAAAAGCATAAATTGAGGGATGTCTTATCTTGAAAATTAAGGCCCAAAGATGATGTAATTAAGCTTGTCTAATTAATCACTAATTTTCATGATTAGTTAATAAATCAATTAACCAATAGTAAAAACAATTGAGGGTGAACATTGAATTTAAACAAACACAATGGAATCTAATGGTTCTAATTAAACCTATAATTAACCTTAACCCTTGTGAAATTGAATTGGCCAATAATAAATCAAGAAAATGAGCTTAATCCTCTTGTAATTTGAGTTAGCCAATGAGAGATCAAAGAATTGAGCTTAATCCTCATGAAATTTAAGAAACCAATAGGAGCCTTGGATTATTGATTGTGAGACACATAAGAAACACATCTGATTTAGATAATTAGACAAAGTGAAAGAAGAGAATGAAGTTATAATAAAGCATAAAGTTAAGAGTTGAAAAGTCAAATAAAGCAACTAACAATCAATATTTTGCCAATGGAAAAATGCATTAAATGGCCAAAGAAAAAGGTGCATGGCGCATGAATGAATCAAATGGGATTTTTAATTGAATAAATAAAGTAATTGAGTCATCAAATCACTTCTAAATTTTGCCAAGAAAGTCATTCATTTTAATTGAAGCACATGGAGTAATAAATGATGAAGTTGAGTTTGGAAGAGGATATGGTACTTGTGATAAGGTCTTAATGACCTTTGGAAGAGGATAATGAGAGAGAGTGAAGGGGGAGTTGTGAGTGTGTGAGCCTAGTGTAGGAGAGGGAAAAGTGTATAATTAATTGAGTTGTGCGTTTAAAACTATTGGGATTAATTCAAGACACAAGTAAATGAGAATCTATACAAAATAAATTGTATCATGAGATACGTTAATTTTAGATCAAATATAAGGATTTATTATGAACAAGCATATTTTAAGCTTGGAATAGGTTATCTCCAAAATCTTTTCCTCAATTTTTGGAATCAATCTTAAAATAAGTAAAAGGTTGGTTAAGACCTTTAATGAAGCCAAAATTTTGAGATTAGTAAATTGAAGAAGAAAAACTTGAATAAACTTCAAGTTAAACCCTAAAAGCATTCTTGTTTAGATGGTAACCAACTATCAATTTGCAACTAGTTTCAAAGGAAAATTAGAATCTAGCTAATGTCATAAATGAATCACAAAAATCATCTCCAAAGTCTTCTTGCACATGGGAAAGAGAAAGGGAAAAGAAAACTTGAAGAAGAAGAATGAATTAGCTTTGAAAAGTCAACATTTTCAACTAGCCAATGAGAGCAATGGACCAAGGGATATTTTGCAAATGAAAAAGCATATTTAATGGCTATTAGAGGAGGGAGTACACGGTTTCATTGTTTGGGGAATAAGAAGCAAAATTGTTTATTTAATCAAGCACATGGGATAATTATATTGGGGAAAATATCTCATAAAGCAAAACTTGTTGATTAAGCTAGGGTTTTCTAAACTTGTTGATTAAGCTAGGGTTTTCTAAACACATGAAGGGTTGAGATCAACTCTTGTAAAGGGAATTAGATCCAAAGGCCAACATACAAGATGAGTAAGGTTTAAGAAAATTACCAAAGTTGCCATACCATTTTCCTATAAATAGAGGACTTAGACTTCTTCATTCTTCACACTAAACTCAACCAAATAGGTGAGTTTTAGAGAAGCAAGAGTAGAGTGAAAGTGAGAGTTAGTAGGAAGCAAGAAGGAGTAGCAAGGTTCTTCAAGGGTAAGCTTTCTAGTTCTTGAGTTTTAAGCTTTAAGTTCTTGTAGTTTTTAGTAGAAATATTAGTTTGATCTTTAATCTTCCAATATAGTTTTGATTTCATGTTTTTATGGTTAAATATGATTTATTTCAAAAATTGGGGGAAAAAATATGGTCTAGCAAAATTCTTGAAGATTGAAGATCAAAGTAGCGAAATTCTGCTGAATTTATGATTAGAAGTTTTCTGGAGTCAGTCATAAAGAGGCTATAATTTTACATGGAAGATGAAGTTATAAAATTCTGAAAGTTTTCATGAGTAACGTAGACATCCAGACCTTTCTAAATATGTATAATATGTGTCATTTTGAGTTTTGTGCAAAGAGATAAAAATTCTGGAAATAAGGCTACGTTTTTCTGGAAAATTCTGGGCAGAGGCTCAAAACTTTAAAACTGGGAATGACTCAAGTAATCTAGGCAAAAGCAAGTATTTTTAATTAAAAATAGACACCCTAAGGTTTCTGAAGAATTTTATGGATCCTCGTTTTGATTTTTTTAGAATTAGTTATGAATTTTCAAAGTTTGCAGAAATTCTGCCCGAAATGCTGAATTAGCGTTTTTTAGAAATAAAAGGGATAAAATTGGAATAACAAATCCACCAGGAGTAAAAACGTCGGTAGTGGTTAAAATATCTTCTAAGATATTATTTACGAGGTAATAATGCGATAATACTATTATAGGATATTCGGGAAAAACGGGAGACATACCGACCAGACAAGCATACCGCTATCCCAACGGACTAAGGTACGGACGCGTACTGTAACACTAACTTTGATGCTTATTGTATACTTATATGTGATAGATGCATTCATAGACTAAGACTCTGTCTTAAAGTTTTTCATACACATTCTGCTATACGCGGGTTATGGTTCTGATAATACCGTTAAATTTTCCTAGCGTTGAGGACACGATAGGCCATCGTGGCACGGGTGGTGCAGACTAGGGATAACGAACATAGGCAGTGGCTGTGTACTGTTATCCAGACAAATGATACATCTGC